>FR989935.1:15269184-16711684 GCA_905404155.3 Plebejus argus
GATCGGCTTTCCCATAACCTTGAGAATAGCCATAAATGTGAATTTTCTTATTTTCTGGGTCATGAGATATTCTTCCACCGCCTAATGGCTCCAAATCTAAAGAAGAATGTTTTGCTTGTACCTGGAATATAAAAATGTATTAATATACATTAGTCAAATAATTGGGAGCTATTGTAGAAAAAAGAAATTTAAAACCAAGCAGACAACATTATGCTGTTTAAAATTTAATAATTTTTATTACAAAAGCTTGCAAATTATTGAGGTTGGAAATTACAATGTATAAATACAGTCATAATATTAATTATGGCTAAGCTTTCCAAACCTACCCCAATTTTTTGGTGGTCACATGGATTGAGAGAGGATGTTTTGGGTGAGAAAAACCTCCTTGTGCCACTTCCACCCCCGGAAACCCCCCCCCCCCCCCCCCCCCCCCATTTAGTAGAAATTTACATTTTAAATTTTCGTAATCTTGAGATAATGTCATCTGTTTTCTGGTGTTTATGTACTACTTACTAGGGAGTGCCTCCATACCTACCGAAGCGGGGGGGGCGGGGGGGCGCTGCCCCCCGCCAAAACAAAAACAAACATAATCCAGAAATGCCAACAACAACAAACACAATCCAGAAAGTCCAAAAGTAGTTTAGGTTATAACTGTGACTGTGCTGCGGCAGCAGTTGGCGACCGTCACAATACATTCCTCAGGATTCCGAAAATTTCAAAGGTGAGTAGCTCCAAAACTGGGGGGTTCCTCAGTGTGGATTTGGTACGGGGGGGTGTTAACCTCTCCTCTGCACTCGCCCCCCCACCCCCTCTCCCCATAAATCTTGGGGTAGGTTTGGAAAGCTTTATATACAATAGCATACCTCATCAAAGATATCAGCATGATATTCACATCGTTTATACCCTCTTACAATCACCTTTTGCGGTTCAGCCTCATTTTTTTCTTTATCATACACATTTATAAGTATATACTTAAACACACCACTCGGATCTATATCTACAAGAGGGATATCGTTTGCAGCTGATGACATAGTTCGTAGGTTTAAATACTGGCAGGATGAAGCTAAAAAAAACAGCAAATATACAGTATTATTTGGAGGGCAAGCACCAGCATTTTTTGGCACATAATCAATCAACTAGTTATCAGAATTTTGCGACATGCCTGAGTATTTAATGGATGGAATTAATGTAGGTAAAGTTCTGCTTAGTAAGCTTTTAATCATATGGTTTTGTTTAATTTGTTTCAAAGAGAATTTAATCACTACGTTTTAATTTGTTTACTAAATAAAAAAATACTAAAAATCACAAAAATTATTGAAAAGGCATCTGTTGACAATTGACATTCGACAACACAGATTAGTCTTTTTCTTCGTTTTTGGCAACTTGACACAAAGTATGTGTATGTCACGCCATGTCACGCTCATACCTATTCCGTGGTTAAAAAAAACATAAAAATTACAAATGTCATTTATGTCAATGTCAATTCGTGTGAATATTTTCTTCGTATTGCTAAAATTTAATAAAATTTGCTTCTATTTCATGGAATAAGAAAAGTAATGTTCTTAGATTGAGTTTCCTTAAATAATTTACAATGAGTTCTTCCGCACTGAGAATGGATTCTAATGTAACTGGCAAGTATTTATCTATTTGTGCATCCATGTATCAAATTACTAATTTTCGAAGGTGAGATATGAGAAAGAACATAATGTTTATTTACAGGTCTTTGGGTTAATTTCTTCACGGCCGCTGGTATACCGTCAGAGGTGGCTGCTACATATGCGCTTACATTTACAGAAAACAGGATACAAAATGATATGTTACTGGATTTGAATAAAGAATATCTGAGGGATATGGGAATAACGCGGATGGGTGACATTATTGCCATCCTACGGTAATTATACTGATTTAACACCTTCGCTACGGGACTAAAAGAGACGGTTTTTTAAATGGTGCGTTAACGGGCTGATTAGCCCTATACTTAAATTCTCCGCCGCTGCGGTATAGGGCTTATTAGCCCAGTAAGGTATCGACCAATATAAATGACTAACTATGCGAAAACTTAAAAATTTGGAAATCCACCTATCAATATCGATCGTAGAAGAGTTAGTGTTCATGGTGTTGGCTTTGCCATTGTTTCCTACTATTTACTTGAGAGATACATGCAAAAATATATGTAAGGTCTTGTAACCCGATACCACACTGAATTATTGGTTTATTTAAGGGAGTTTTAGTGAAACAAGTTATCGACATATTATTTTTAATATAATTTATTGAAGGAACAAAAAGATATTTTTAATTTTTAAAAAATAACAGTCCAGAAAAGATTTTGCTGTGACTTATTATATTTTTATGTCATTTTTCGAATAATGTATATCAGAACGTTCACTTTCACGATTTCTTTCTTGCTGAAACGATCATTTTTCGACACTGTTTATTTGGCCGAGGCATTATTAATGATTTAACACCAATAAAAAATCTCAAAACTTAAACAAACAACTGTGTAAATGCACTATTGCACCGCTCCCGATAATTGCGTCACAACACTAATATAAAGTAAACAATTCAATTACCTACACCAGTGCGGGAAGGGGTGGAGTGACCCTGTGATCTATGACGGGCCTTTCGGCCTGTTACCCGCAAGGAATGGAAAAAAATATCAATCAGTGCGTTATCGGGCTGAAAGACCTTAGCACGATTTTAATGCTTTGTCGAGTAGCCCTTAAAGTCCTAAACTCAAACCTATACTTGTCTCCTTTTAACATATAAAAATATCATACACATACAGCCCCCGCACCAGGGGAAGTTCGCCTTTTCTCGCCTCCGCACAGAGCGCGAGTACATGCATCGGGCGCTTAAGCACTATAACGCTGCGAACGTGTTAAACTCAGGGGTATAATTGTTTTTATAAATAGAAATGAATTGGGTACTTTGTCTAATGAAACTATGTGAGCAGGTGCTAAGTTAATATCTGAACATTACAAGTTTTAAATAAAGAGAATGCTATCAAATATTTTTTGTAATATTTTAGTCACGCCAAGCAAGTCCATGAGAACACAGCAAGGGATAAAGTGTTGAGTACAACGGCCACAGCAAAAGTTCCTGTTGCTGCAGTCACTGGACGCTCCACAGTCACACAGCCATCTTCACGTAAGTGCTTGTACAAAAACAGAGGACCAAAGAAGGATGTCCATAACTGACCTGTCAAAAGTTTGACAGTTAGTAAAATGTATAACGAAGTAATTTAGTGCAACAAAAAGCATATTTTTATCTGATTCAAAAAATAAAATATCACAAAAATCTGCAGTAAGAAAAAAAAGATATTACTTTTTTGTTTATTTTATATTCTATTAAAACTTTTAATGCTAGCAACACCAAAGGCAACACCCAGCGCTTTTGTTGGATTTTTATCTTAATTCTACATAAATACAGTACCTCCTAAAAAGTTACAGATTGCTTAAGTTGTGTGAAAAAGGGGTCCTTATAATTATTAATTATAATAAAATGTATATCGAAAAATATTTTTAACTTGGCTGTATAGGCTAATGCCTTTGCTCGTACATTAAAAAAACTAAGTGTCAAAACTGCAGTCTGTAGCGTAAAGCGCATTGAGGTAATATAATAATACTTGTAAAGCGTTTGATCTGGTGATCCTGATCTTTTGCAATACGTAGTATCCCTTAGTAGTCTGTGCGTATGATGACTGATTCAATGAAGAGATGGACTATATATAATATAATTAATATGTCAATAGGTACCTACCTCATTGATGTCAATGCAATGATGTCAGTGGGCGCTGCTGGTAAAGGAGAACTGTCAAAAATGACGTTTTTGTATGATAGAAGCGTTAGTTCCTTTTCTTGCCGCGTTCAAAACAGCCTTGTCAAACTTGTAATATTTTTGTAAATAACTTTTTTTCCTGACTGCCAATTTAAATCATACTATGCACATGTTAAATTGCGTGCATAAGGTGTCTGTATTTATCAGTTTTATTATTATACACAACAAATTAAAAAAAGAGTTTGACAGGTCAGCCTATGTATGGGCAGTGGTCGTCCTTCTTTATAGTTAAGTTACATTAAAAACTGTGAAAAACAACAAAATTTCATATTCAAAAAATTTATATAATGTCTTGATTTATATTTAAACACAAACCTGCATCTATATCTAATATCTATAATACATAATATTATAAAACAAAGTAGCTTTTTTCCCTCATGCCCCTTTGTTCCCTTTAATCTTTAAAACTACGCAACAAATTTTGATGATTCTTTCAGTGTTAGATATCCCATTTATCGAGGAAGGCTATAGGCTATATTTTATCACGCTAAGACTAATAGGAGCGAAGAAATAGAGGAAAATGTGGGAAAAACTGGGAAAATTATTTGAAAGGGCTAACATGAACACACAAATCTCAGGAACTACTGGTCCGATTTAAAAAATTCTTTCAGTGTTAGATAGCCTATTTATCAAGGAAGGCTATAGGCTGTATTTTATCACGCTAAGGCTAAGAGGAGAATGTGGAAATAACGGGGGAAATTATTTGAAAGGGCTTATCTCGCCAACTATTGGAGTAATTTTTATTAACCAACTTCAAAAAAGGATTATCAATTCAACGCGTATGTATGTAATATTTCCAGAACTGCCCTATTTTCGTATATGTTAGTCTATATTGCAGCGTCTGAACAAATGTGCCAAATTTCAAAAGTGTATATATATGTATGTATGTTTTTATGTTTGTGTTCGCATATCTCTGGAACTACCATTCCAATTTTAGTAATTCTTTTTTTGTTGTACTAGGTATTGTTCAATTTAGGGAATAGTGCAAGTTTCATCAAAATAGTTCAATAGTTTTGGAGATAGGGAGTTTTAATACTCAATTATGTACAATTTTGAAGTCGATTTTATCTTTTTAAAATACAGTTATGTTATTTGGCACAGATAAGAAGTAGATCATGTGAAGGATCATAGGCTATCGATTTTAATCATTTTTTCAGTGGCTTTAAATTTAACTACTACGAATATAACTGTACTTATAGTGCTGGTTGTCCTTTTTAATAATAAATTAATCAACAGCTTCACTCCTTCACTCTTAAAAATTAAGAGCTATACAAATAAAAACAAAAAATGAAATAAATGTAACTAATTATAATTATATTGTAAAAGTATAATAAAACAATCATTTCTTTTTTTCAGCTGCTACACGTATTTTGGAGCACTACACAAGAAACCAGGATACCTCTCCAGTCCGCACTAACCAGCTGAAGAGGAAGTCAAATGAGATGTGAGTTCCATATTTATTTCTGTATATTGTGTTCATATTATAATATAATATTTTCAATCCGGGAGTTGACAGTATGTTTAAAATTTTAAAATAATTATTAAATTTTATACATATTTTTTTGATAAAAAGTCTAAAACAATATTACAAATAACGAAAAAATAATTATTGATTTATTTTATTTTACATTGAAAAAAATTGGATTTATTAACTGTAAGTCACGTGATTGGAAACGCCGGTCAGAAGCAGTGACGTCATTGTGCAGTGTCAAACTCAATTGACAGTTGTTAGGTTATGACCAAGGTTATGACATAAGTTGTCAAAATCATTACTTGTTGGTTTGTTTCATGCACAATGACGTCACACGTGATCACGTGACCATAATGCCGCGTTTTTGTGACATATTTTGAATTCAGTATAATATAAAACATTTTTTAAGTCATTCAAGGGCATAATAATGAATAAAATATTAATTTACAGTTATTATTGTAAGCTACTGAAGCGCTTAAAACTATTTTTAAAAAGTTGTCAACTCCCGGATTGTCAATTGATTTTTTTTTCTTATTTTATAAACAGAGGGGTTAGTGCGAGTTTTATTCGATCATACGCATCGAGTACTTTAACGCGAATTTGTATGGGATTAAGCGGTATCCACGTTAGCCAGTAGATGGCGCTGCTTTGATCCCATACAAATTCGCGTTAACGCGCTCGATGCGTATGATCGAATAAAACTCGCACTAATCCCACAGTTTGTATGAACTTATAACATAGCATCATTCTAGAAGTGATAGCTTGATTGCTTGATAGGAGTAATAATAAACAGTTACTCTATCAATTTTTGGTAAAATTTGATTTTGGTGTAGAAAGTTACAAATAATAAATTATTAGTTTTGAGCATTATAATACATTTTGATGGCAAAAAACGACTTTATGGACATCTTGTAACAAGCCCTGTTATTTATCATTTAAAATAAAGTTTGTCTCTCCTGAAAAGTTTAACCGTGTAGAAATATGCGTAGAGGCCGCAAAGGAAGATCTTCCGACCGAGCGAGGTGTTATGCTCGGTTAGGCCGGAGCCCACGTGATACATTTCAGATATCGTATATATTATGTTACGCTCAAAGACCGAAAACGCTCAGTGAGCGAAAAAATAGCTCACAACGCGTTGTGGTCACAGTGAAACAGCCAGGACGCGAAATTCGCGTTTTGGCTCGAATGAAAACGGCCACGACGCGTTCTGGCAATCACCAAAAGACCATAACGCGAAATTCGTGTCGTGGCTGATATGTTATTCGTTTTTCTTGATTAGTTTTTGATTGAATAATCGGCCATAAGTATGGAAGATTATAATAATTAAATTACCACGCGTAGTACGCGTGGTAATTCAAATATTATAATCTTCATCATCAGCCACGATACGAATTTCGCGTTATGGTCTTTTTATGATTGCCAGAACGCGTCGTGGCCGTTTTCATTCGAGCCAAAACGCGAATTTCGCGTCCTGGCTGTTTCACTGTGACCACAACGCGTTGTGAGCTATTTTTTCGCTCACTGAGCGTTTTCGGTCTTTGAGCGTAACATAATATTATATACGATATCTGAAATGTATCACGTGGGCTCCGGCCTAACCGAGCATAACACCTCGCTCGGTCGGAAGATCTTCCTTTGCGGCCTCTACGCATATTTCTACACGGTTAAACTTTTCAGGAGAGACAAACAAAAAAAACGGCCACGACGCGTTCTGGCAATCATAAAAAGACCATAACGCGAAATTCGTGTCGTGGCTGATATGTTATTCGTTTTTCTTGATTAGTTTTTGATTGAATAATCGGCCATAAGTATGGAAGATTATAATAATTAAATTACCACGCGTAGTACGCGTGGTAATTCAAATATTATAATCTTCATCATCAGCCACGATACGAATTTCGCGTTATGGTCTTTTTATGATTGCCAGAACGCGTCGTGGCCGTTTTAATTCGTGCCACAACGCGAATTTCGCGTCGTGGCTGTTTCACTGTGAGTTGTGACCACAACGCGTTGTGAGCTATTTTTTCGCTCACTGAGCGTTTTCGGTCTTTGAGCGTAACATATATACCGACGCGCTCAGAAAACTTCGATAGCGCGATGCAGGAATGTTAGGCGAATTGTGGGTACCGCCACAACAGTTTGCCCATACAAACTATCACATCTAGACCGACAATATGTGCTCAAACGCTCAAACCCTATTAACAAAATATAATATCTCTATCTTTAAACATAACATTTCCTACTTATCTACATCTACACTACTATTATAAAGAGGAAAGATTTGATTTTTTGTTTGTTTGTTTGTTTGTGTGTTTGTTTGGGACGAATAGGCTCCGAAACTACTGGACCGATTTGAAAAATTCTTTTGGTATTGGAATCCTACATTATTTCTGCTGAACATAGGCTACATTTTATTTTGGAAAAAAGTAGGGTTCCGTAAGATATTTGGGGTTTTCGGACGCAAGGTGTAAAAAATCAGCCAGAAAAGTTACTTATTTTGCGTACGCTGCCTAAACTATAAAAGGTAGAACCATGAAATGTTCTAAGTAATTGTAGACCTTATAAATATCTACAAAAAAGTCCGCGACACACTATACCTATCTATGTCGAGTGAGGCACAATAACCATTTTTTTTATTTAAAAATCCTGAATTTTTTTTGGACTATATTTAAACGCATATATTTTACTCACGCTATTAATCCTTATCAAAATAAATTATTTTATCACTAAGTACAGTTTATGTAGATAATATTTGGTCTTTGAATGATTAAAATTGGACGTTTGGTTTTGAAATTATGGCGAAATTAAAATATTACGATAGTGGGCTTTACCAAAGCGCGTGCGACAGGAAGACAATCTGTTGTAGAAATGAAAATTCTGAAGACATGAAATGACACCCGAAATTACACCTCTGTCACTACATCGCTATAGAAGCCAAAAATGTGGTTAGTTTTTGTCTGTCTGTCTGTCTGTCTGTCTGTCTGTCTGTCTGTCTGTCTGTCTGTCTGTCTGTCTGTCTGTCTGTCTGTCTGTCTGTCTGTCTGTCTGTCTGTCTGTCTGTCTGTCTGTCTGTCTGTCTGTCACTCTTTCTGTCTGTCTGTATGTTTGTTCCAGCATCACACGAAAAATACTGATCCGATTTGAATGTGGTTTTCGCAGATATATTTATCTTCTTCCAACTTAACATCTGGTGTATAAATTTTTTTCCCCCCACCCCTCTAAGGGGACAAAAGAGGGGTAAGATTTTGTATCAAACTTTTTTTAACACGAAAGCTACTGATACGATTTGCATACGGTTTTCAAACATATGTTAATTGTCTTCTTCCAACTCAACATCTGGTGTGTAAAAATCCTCCCCCTCCCCCCTCAACCCTCTCTGGGGACCAAAGAGGGGTCAGATATAGTATACAACTTTTTTCTTTACTTCATATTAGGTACGAGCTATTGCCCGCGGCTTCGCTCGCGTTAAGAAGTATTATTATAAGTATACAAATTTTCATCCCCTAGCGGATGCCTGCGTCATAACATCTACCTGCATGCCAATCACCATGTCAGTCAGTCACCTTTGAGTTTTATATATTTAGATTAACTGTGTTTTCCAACTTAACATATTCTGGTGTACAATATCCCCCCCTCTTAGGGGACAAAAGAGGGGGTAAAATATGTATCAACTGATGATGTAGAAAATATACTTTAAATGGCAAAACAACGTTTGCCGGGACAGCTAGTTAACTTTTTAGTTAAGTTTTATTTATGTCACTGATTTAAAACAAAATGTATTTCTTTAACCAACAGAAATTGTTTTACATTAGGATTTGTTTTATAGGGCTACTGAGGATCCTAGTATCAAGCAAGCAAGGTTGATTCGTTTTGGCACCCCGCCTCGGTCTGCTAATGTTCCCAGTACAAGCTCTAAGCCCATTGTTAAAGAAGGTAACTTTATAATTTTTTTTATTACAGAATTGTAAAAAAAACCTCTTAAATTGTGATTAATTATAGGGCCAAGATAATTTACAAGACATTTATATTTTCAGTTCCACAAAGCAAGACGGTGTTTGCTCGCCTCGGTAGCTCGGAGGCACCAAAGCCGCCTGCACAGAAGCCAGCAAAGCAAATATACAACAGACTCGGAACAAAAGATGGCCCTTCGAGTGGTGAGTCATCAATACCAATGCAGAAAGATGCTCTCAAATACGAAGGCATCTTGAAAAGTTCTCCACCGGTTACAAAGAAAGTGTTCACAGTCACTACGTCAAATAACGTAAGAAAGATAGCAGTGGGTTGCACCATGAGAGCTGACGAATCACCAGTTAGTGTAAAAGATAAGTTAGCTGTCAAATCTAAGTCTGTTAAGTTCAATAATCGTGTTGAGTACAAAGAGATTGAAGCCGTTCAGAAGATGCCAGCTGTTAAACCGAAGTTCACACCGGTATTCAATAAACCAGAAAGAAGGTTGTCTATGCCAGACAACATAGCCGGTGCGGGAGTGAAAGCCAGGCTGGGCAACAAAGGTCTACCACAACGTCAGCTTAACACCAACGGAAGTCAACCGCAGCGTCAGTTTAATGTTGAAAGAGCCATATTCACGAGGCTAGGTGTTTGATGATTTCATTATTTTATCGAGTGAATCTCTGGTGCAAAATTCGCTGGTACTTCTAAGATACTGTATTGCTGTCAGTTTAATATGAGACTACTGATTTTAACCTACATTCAGAAGTGCATGGGAGACCAATGTCTAAATATATTCATTGCATATTGTATGTGGGCTAAGTTCTGGTTTTGGACTTACTTTAAATGGTCACATGCCCAAACTTAGTGGGTTTTTTTTTAAATTAACATCTCGAATTTTACTAGAAATAATAATAAGCATGCCAGTAAAATATAAAATAGCAAACTTGAGGCTTGTTATGAAAGCGCCATATAAGTAAAATAATGTTCTGTTATAATTTTAGTCATCAGTCATCACAAAATTATACTACATTTTGCATCCATTGTGTACGTTTTATCAGTACAGTAAGTGTCCAAAAACATTTATTTTTGCAAAACATAATAATATGGTATCCCAAGCAAGTACAGTATTCTCACAACAAAGTCGGACTAGTTTAAATACTGGTCAATATATCTGGTATAGGTGCATGTTCGATTCTGCAAAGGCTACAACATTCATAAAATAATAAAAATTGAAAATTGTAATTATTATTATATTATTATTTGAATATGTTTTAGCCACATTCTCATTGAATTTTAATTGTATATTGGTTCTAATTCTATAATATTATACATATAACATAATACATTCTCCTATTTGTACCTGTCTATTGACTCATGTTCATAAAATATATTATTTTCTGCCATTGCTGTCTTGGCACCTGTTAATAATTTAATATTATATAATGTGCTTTATTTAGAGCTTTTGCACACTACACAGAATTTTACTGTTCGCAGATAGATATTAGATGTAATAGAAAAAAGGGGTTATCAATTTGACCTGTACGTATGCAATAGTTCGAGAACTGTCCAATTTTCGTATATTATGACGTTATTGTTACGTGCTAAGGTTCGATGATTCGGAGAAAAAGACCTGGTGACTCTCTTGAAGACTTTTATTTGCACTACACTTAGGTTACACAACTCACTAGGTCCAAACACTATGCACTAACTCACACTAGATCACTATGTCTAAACACTAAGCACTAGGTCCAAACACTATGCACTAAGTTCAAACACTAAGCACTATCACTGGTTCACTCACTAAGTCACTTGTTTCTCACTTCCGAAGTCGCTTTGATTATCGCTCACTCGAAAACATTCGAAGACTGGCCCCCGGCGTGTTTACCTGCCCTATTTATACGGGTCGAGGCGAGTAAAAGAAAGTTCGGGAATCTTCCGAGAACAATACCGGTTCGCGTAATACGTAAACAACCGTGGGAAAATTCTAGAGTGTACGCGCAAGTAAACAAAAACATGCAAGTAGCGGCATCTGGTATTGAATAGGGGATTTACGCTGTCTGTGATGCTTTCGCCTGGTTGCCGCTAGATGACACTACGTGTCCGCATTCGTAACACTACTCCCCTCTTAGAGATGCTCGTCCCGAGCATCATTGTTACTGCCATGGTAACGCGCCAGACGGTCTATGTGTACCACTTTGAATGTCCCTCTTGGTTGCTTTTGAATCCTATAAGTCACATCATTCAATCGGGTAACCACTTTGTATGGGCCGTCCCACTTGGTCTGCAACTTTGGAGATTTCCCTTTTCGACGAGTTAGGTTATGCAACCACACCAGTGTCCCTTCTTCGAAGCCGCTCGTGTTCGATTTCCGGTCGTATCTGGTCTTCATGTTCTCACTTGAATGTAACCCATTCTCCCGAACCATGGCGTGTATATAGCGCATCTTTTCCCTCAAATCGCTGACATAGTCTTGTACGGTCTTTGGTTCCTCCGGTGACCCTCCTGTCAAGAGGTCTACTGGTACTCGCAGTTCTCTACCGTAATTGACATACGCCGGGGTAGCTTTTATGCTCTCATGCTCGGCGGTACGGTACGACAGAAGGAATAGCGGTATGTACTTGTCCCAATCCTTTTGTTTGTCATCTACCAATTTCGCCAAATGCCTCTCAAGGGTCTGATTAAATCTCTCAACCATTCCATCAGACTGTGGATGGTACGCGGTGGTCCTCGTTTTATGCATTCCCAAGATTCTGCACACTTCCTGGAAGACCTGCGATTCGAAATTCCTGCCCTGATCGGAATGGATTTCCAGAGGCACACCAAAGCGAGATATCACTTCTTCCACAAGCTTAGAAGCAACTGTCGTAGCTTCTTGGTTTGGTATGGCGAACACTTCAGGCCACTTGGTGAAGTAGTCCATGACGACCATGAAATACTTGTTTCCCGACTCCGTTACAGGAAATGGCCCAGCTACATCAACTGCAATTCGTTCCCACGGTGCGCCAACGTTATACAACCGCAGGTTCCCACGGCTCCTGGTCTGTGGTCCCTTCACTGCAGCGCAAGTAGTACATTTGCGGCACCAATCCTGCACGTCATCTCGACAATGCAACCAGTAGAATCGTTCCCGCACTTTTGTCAACGTCCTCTTGACACCTAGATGACCTCCTGATACACCATCGTGCATTTCACGGAGAATATCTGGTACTCTCGCTCTTGGGACAACTATCTGAAGATGGAACTCTCTGCCGTTAGTCTTCTCCCATTTCCGGTAGAGTATTCCGTTTTGAAGTACCAGACTCTCCCATTGCGCCCAGTACGCCTTAGTGACAGCGCCAGTGGGTGCAACCTCACTCCAGATTGGTTTTACGTCACCCCGTTTCTTCCATGTGATGATGTGCCGAAGGTCGTCATCTTTTTCTTGAGCCGGCGAAAAGTGTAGACACCCGCGAACCATAGAGGCCACTTTCCACCACCTCACTGAGGAAGTCCATTTTCCTGTTCAACGAGTTCCCCGTCTTCACCACTGGTCTAATCTTCCCCCCCTCACTCTTCTGCATAACCACCATCTGTTCGCTCTGTGGTGTGAAGAGCTGTGTTAGTATATCTTGATCCGTGTACCGGGCCGCGTCAACTCCTTTGTAGGCCCTAGTTTTCAGTCTTTTCCCATCAACCACCAGCGTGGTGTTCTTTCCTGTCCCTGCCTTGCCCCTCATCCAGACGCCTGTATCAACCCACTGTTGTGCAGTGGGGTATGACTTGGGAAGCTTCCACTCGGTCCTTAAAAGGCTGGAACAGGCGTCATAGATTAATTCCAGAAAGCGCGGCTCTCCCGTTAGGTTTTCGCCGTTGTGCCTCTCTTCTACGAGCCATTCCCTGACGTCATTTTCAAGCTCCCCTCGTCCCGCGTACTTGACATACCCGAACATAAGGTCCCAGTGTGTAAAATACCGCCAAGAAGGGTGCCCGTACCTTCCCGCCCTTTTCACCTCCCCTGACAAGTCCTTGAAGAGCTTCCGTAAAGAACAGATGCAGATATCAGCCGGGGTATAGTTCCTGACGGTGTTGTAGAACCATTTCATGGCTATAGCGTGACCTCTGGTCGCTATCCTCATGAGGAGGTGTACACCGTCTTCTAACATACCTCCTCCGAGGGCACAACCCTCGCACTTATCATGCTCCCTGAGCCTGTATCGCATCAGGGATAAGTTAAAGCCGTCGTAGGCTTTCACCCATCCGCGGTCGCCGCAACACTTTTCCTCTCTCTTACAACGCGCCACGATCTCACTGATTAAGTCACTCGGGGTGTAGTCCCAGTCGGGCTTGAGCTCTAGGCCGTGTCCGCCTGAGCCCTGTGGTCCGGGTTTATCTCGGCGGCATCCGCCGTGGTCCCCAGTTTGGGCCCGGGACCATTTCCAGGCCCACCCAATGCGGGCTCTTGCCCCGTATTGGGCGAGTCGTCCGGCGTAAGCCGAAAAACCGACTGTTCGCTGCTCTCGTGGTTATCTCCCGCCGCGGGCGGTCGGCGTGGCCCCATACGTCCTATCTGGTAGAGCTTGTACAGTGAGGAGAGGCCTGTCCCCGTGCAGGGTACAGTGCCGGCCGCGGACTTAAACACCAACCCCTGCGTAATAACGGGGTTTCTGATAAGGCCGACAATTCTTGGGCTGAACACCGCCACACGCATCGCTGGCGTGATCCAGTCTTTGTTGAGAACCCTCAACCCCCACCCAAACACACCACTGCCTTGCACTTCTTGGTCGGCCGGCGGAAGAGTACCGCCCCATCCGCGTCGTATGGCCAAGACCTGAAACAATCGGGTATCTATCCGGTAAGCCAGGTCAAAAGATTGTAGATTATCCGGGTTTGTCGCATAGGTGATGTCGTCCCGCCCCAACTGGAGCAGGTCGAGCCGCCCTAGGGCCCTCTCAACTGATGGGGCGTCCATGGGTTCGCCCATCTGTGCCACCCTGCCGTTAAGCCATCCCCTGCCCGCAGTGGTTATCAGCGAGTAGCCATCTTTGTCAATAATTGTTGGCGCTTCAGCCGTCGCCAATGTCTCATGGGCGAGCCACATGGCGGCGCCCGTCCTGTAGCCGGTGAAGGTAGCCTCCACTATAGACTGGTGGTTAACCCGCCAGCTCATCCCTACCTCATTTGCCCGCATCAAGAGTAAGTCCCTAGCGCACTCCTCTGCGCTACAACCTCCCCCATTACCCGAGTCGGTGGTTAGATTCTCCCAAAATCCACCCAGGTGAGGGTGGGCGGCGGGAGAAGAGATTTCGTCTACGATAACACTTCCTGTCTTGAACTCTTCGAAGGCCCTCCTCAATAGGATGGCCCTTGTTGTGCTATCGAGTGCGACTGCTCTGCCGTCCCTCCCCGCTCCTCCGTTATGGATAGGCTGGTCCACAGTGGCAAAGCCTAAGCCGGTGGCCAGCTCAGCATCGTTCCCCCATTTTCCGATGTAAATCACGGGGTTCTCATCAGCCGTATCCTTGTCGGCCACGACTTGGTCTACTATGGAAACACAAGAACCGTGCCCAAACCGCCCGTATGCCTCCTGCTCGTTTACGTCCCGCCTTGCGGCAGGGAGCCTGTCTGTACCCAGGGCCGCCGCCCTCATAGCCGCCGGCAACCCTGCGCTACTTCTCTCTCCGGCGGCGTCTACGGTGACCTCCTCCTGTGGAGGGAATCTGTTCACCAATGTCAACATCATGTTATCAACTTCAGCCCAATCGACAACCTTCCCTGATACCCTCTCCCGTGCCCAGGTGTTGAATACCTGAGCTAGCGGCCCGGGGTAGATAACTAGTTGCCTGACCGCCTCTCCTATTCATTCTCTCGCGTCGAGCGGGACAAGGGCAGGCGGGCCGTCGCGGTCATTATCTTGTACCCGAATTTGCCTGTCCCCTATCCGGATGTTCTGTAGCCCGGAGGTGACAACCAGGACAAGCTTGTTCACTGTGCTCTTGAGGGATACTAGTCCCTCGTTCCTCACGAACGCAGCGGGGTGAAGTTCATCCGCGCCCTCATACCCGTTCGTCACAAACCACTCCGTCTTAGTGACCAACGGGTACGGGAGCGCGTTTACTATTTGTAGGGACCATAAAACCGAGGTGTTGGTTGCGGCGGTGTCGAGGACGACGACAGCCACACTACTGTCAAACAAGGGCCAGGGACGCCCGCCCACCGTTAACTCTCCCTCGCCCCCACGCCTTATGGCCATGTCCAAAACGTTGTACGTTACTGCCACGTACTGGTAGTCCCAGTCGTCCAGTACGTCACGTAAGGCGATCTCTGCCGGTATGTCTGCCCTTACCGGCACACTCCAATTTGTGCCCGTAGGGAAAGGTAGGCCATAGCCGCGTAGGGTGTCTAGCAGCCTTGTCTTCAGGGCTAAGGGGCGTATATCACCCTTCATCGTTGCAGCTGACATGCCTACCGCAGCCTGCAACTGCATAACCACCATCTGTTCGCTCTGTGGTGTGAAGAGCTGTGTTAGTATAATATCTTGATCCGTGTACCGGGCCGCGTCAACTCCTTTGTAGGCCCTAGTTTTCAGTCTTTTCCCATCAACCACCAGCGTGGTGTTCTTTCCTGTCCCTGCCTTGCCCCTCATCCAGACGCCTGTATCAACCCACTGTTGTGCAGTGGGGTATGACTTGGGAAGCTTCCACTCGGTCCTTAAAAGGCTGGAACAGGCGTCATAGATTAATTCCAGAAAGCGCGGCTCTCCCGTTAGGTTTTCGCCGTTGTGCCTCTCTTCTACGAGCCATTCCCTGACGTCATTTTCAAGCTCCCCTCGTCCCGCGTACTTGACATACCCGAACATAAGGTCCCAGTGTGTAAAATACCGCCAAGAAGGGTGCCCGTACCTTCCCGTCCTTTTCACCTCCCCTGACAAGTCCTTGAAGAGCTTCCGTAAAGAACAGATGCAGATATCAGCCGGGGTATAGTTCCTGACGGTGTTGTAGAACCATTTCATGGCTATAGCGTGACCTCTGGTCGCTATCCTCATGAGGAGGTGTACACCGTCTTCTAACATACCTCCTCCGAGGGCACAACCCTCGCACTTATCATGCTCCCTGAGCCTGTATCGCATCAGGGATAAGTTAAAGCCGTCGTAGGCTTTCTCCCATCCGCGGTCGCCGCAACACTTTTCCGCTCTCTTACAACGCGCCACGATCTCACTGATTAAGTCACTCGGGGTGTAGTCCCAGTCGGGCTTGAGCTCTAGGCCGTGTCCGCCTGAGCCCTGTGGTCCGGGTTTATCTCGGCGGCATCCGCCGTGGTCCCCAGTTTGGGCCCGGGACCATTTCCAGGCCCACCCAATGCGGGCTCTTGCCCCGTATTGGGCGAGTCGTCCGGCGTAAGCCGAAAAACCGACTGTTCGCTGCTCTCGTGGTTATCTCTCCCGCCGCGGGCGGTCGGCGTGGCCCCATACGTCCTATCTGGTAGAGCTTGTACAGTGAGGAGAGGCCTGTCCCCGTGCAGGGTACAGTGCCGGCCGCGGACTTAAACACCAACCCCTGCGTAATAACGGGGTTTCTGATAAGGCCGACAATTCTTGGGCTGAACACCGCCACACGCATCGCTGGCGTGATCCAGTCTTTGTTGAGAACCCTCAACCCCCACCCAAACACACCACTGCCTTGCACTTCTTGGTCGGCCGGCGGAAGAGTACCGCCCCATCCGCGTCGTATGGCCAAGACCTGAAACAATCGGGTATCTATCCGGTAAGCCAGGTCAAAAGATTGTAGATTATCCGGGTTTGTCGCATAGGTGATGTCGTCCCGCCCCAACTGGAGCAGGTCGAGCCGCCCTAGGGCCCTCTCAACTGATGGGGCGTCCATGGGTTCGCCCATCTGTGCCACCCTGCCGTTAAGCCATCCCCTGCCCGCAGTGGTTATCAGCGAGTAGCCATCTTTGTCAATAATTGTTGGCGCTTCAGCCGTCGCCAATGTCTCATGGGCGAGCCACATGGCGGCGCCCGTCCTGTAGCCGGTGAAGGTAGCCTCCACTATAGACTGGTGGTTAACCCGCCAGCTCATCCCTACCTCATTTGCCCGCATCAAGAGTAAGTCCCTAGCGCACTCCTCTGCGCTACAACCTCCCCCATTACCCGAGTCGGTGGTTAGATTCTCCCAAAATCCACCCAGGTGAGGGTGGGCGGCGGGAGAAGAGATTTCGTCTACGATAACACTTCCTGTCTTGAACTCTTCGAAGGCCCTCCTCAATAGGATGGCCCTTGTTGTGCTATCGAGTGCGACTGCTCTGCCGTCCCTCCCCGCTCCTCCGTTATGGATAGGCTGGTCCACAGTGGCAAAGCCTAAGCCGGTGGCCAGCTCAGCATCGTTCCCCCATTTTCCGATGTAAATCACGGGGTTCTCATCAGCCGTATCCTTGTCGGCCACGACTTGGTCTACTATGGAAACACAAGAACCGTGCCCAAACCGCCCGTATGCCTCCTGCTCGTTTACGTCCCGCCTTGCGGCAGGGAGCCTGTCTGTACCCAGGGCCGCCGCCCTCATAGCCGCCGGCAACCCTGCGCTACTTCTCTCTCCGGCGGCGTCTACGGTGACCTCCTCCTGTGGAGGGAATCTGTTCACCAATGTCAACATCATGTTATCAACTTCAGCCCAATCGACAACCTTCCCTGATACCCTCTCCCGTGCCCAGGTGTTGAATACCTGAGCTAGCGGCCCGGGGTAGATAACTAGTTGCCTGACCGCCTCTCCTATTCATTCTCTCGCGTCGAGCGGGACAAGGGCAGGCGGGCCGTCGCGGTCATTATCTTGTACCCGAATTTGCCTGTCCCCTATCCGGATGTTCTGTAGCCCGGAGGTGACAACCAGGACAAGCTTGTTCACTGTGCTCTTGAGGGATACTAGTCCCTCGTTCCTCACGAACGCAGCGGGGTGAAGTTCATCCGCGCCCTCATACCCGTTCGTCACAAACCACTCCGTCTTAGTGACCAACGGGTACGGGAGCGCGTTTACTATTTGTAGGGACCATAAAACCGAGGTGTTGGTTGCGGCGGTGTCGAGGACGACGACAGCCACACTACTGTCAAACAAGGGCCAGGGACGCCCGCCCACCGTTAACTCTCCCTCGCCCCCACGCCTTATGGCCATGTCCAAAACGTTGTACGTTACTGCCACGTACTGGTAGTCCCAGTCGTCCAGTACGTCACGTAAGGCGATCTCTGCCGGTATGTCTGCCCTTACCGGCACACTCCAATTTGTGCCCGTAGGGAAAGGTAGGCCATAGCCGCGTAGGGTGTCTAGCAGCCTTGTCTTCAGGGCTAAGGGGCGTATATCACCCTTCATCGTTGCAGCTGACATGCCTACCGCAGCCTGCAACTGCATAACCACCATCTGTTCGCTCTGTGGTGTGAAGAGCTGTGTTAGTATAATATCTTGATCCGTGTACCGGGCCGCGTCAACTCCTTTGTAGGCCCTAGTTTTCAGTCTTTTCCCATCAACCACCAGCGTGGTGTTCTTTCCTGTCCCTGCCTTGCCCCTCATCCAGACGCCTGTATCAACCCACTGTTGTGCAGTGGGGTATGACTTGGGAAGCTTCCACTCGGTCCTTAAAAGGCTGGAACAGGCGTCATAGATTAATTCCAGAAAGCGCGGCTCTCCCGTTAGGTTTTCGCCGTTGTGCCTCTCTTCTACGAGCCATTCCCTGACGTCATTTTCAAGCTCCCCTCGTCCCGCGTACTTGACATACCCGAACATAAGGTCCCAGTGTGTAAAATACCGCCAAGAAGGGTGCCCGTACCTTCCCGTCCTTTTCACCTCCCCTGACAAGTCCTTGAAGAGCTTCCGTAAAGAACAGATGCAGATATCAGCCGGGGTATAGTTCCTGACGGTGTTGTAGAACCATTTCATGGCTATAGCGTGACCTCTGGTCGCTATCCTCATGAGGAGGTGTACACCGTCTTCTAACATACCTCCTCCGAGGGCACAACCCTCGCACTTATCATGCTCCCTGAGCCTGTATCGCATCAGGGATAAGTTAAAGCCGTCGTAGGCTTTCTCCCATCCGCGGTCGCCGCAACACTTTTCCGCTCTCTTACAACGCGCCACGATCTCACTGATTAAGTCACTCGGGGTGTAGTCCCAGTCGGGCTTGAGCTCTAGGCCGTGTCCGCCTGAGCCCTGTGGTCCGGGTTTATCTCGGCGGCATCCGCCGTGGTCCCCAGTTTGGGCCCGGGACCATTTCCAGGCCCACCCAATGCGGGCTCTTGCCCCGTATTGGGCGAGTCGTCCGGCGTAAGCCGAAAAGCCGACTGTTCGCTGCTCTCGTGGTTATCTCCCGCCGCGGGCGGTCGGCGTGGCCCCATACGTCCTATCTGGTAGAGCTTGTACAGTGAGGAGAGGCCTGTCCCCGTGCAGGGTACAGTGCCGGCCGCGGACTTAAACACCAACCCCTGCGTAATAATGGGGTTTCTGATAAGGCCGACAATTCTTGGGCTGAACACCGCCACACGCATCGCTGGCGTGATCCAGTCTTTGTTGAGAACCCTCAACCCCCACCCAAACACACCACTGCCTTGCACTTCTTGGTCGGCCGGCGGAAGAGTACCGCCCCATCCGCGTCGTATGGCCAAGACCTGAAACAATCGGGTATCTATCCGGTAAGCCAGGTCAAAAGATTGTAGATTATCCGGGTTTGTCGCATAGGTGATGTCGTCCCGCCCCAACTGGAGCAGGTCGAGCCGCCCTAGGGCCCTCTCAACTGATGGGGCGTCCATGGGTTCGCCCATCTGTGCCACCCTGCCGTTAAGCCATCCCCTGCCCGCAGTGGTTATCAGCGAGTAGCCATCTTTGTCAATAATTGTTGGCGCTTCAGCCGTCGCCAATGTCTCATGGGCGAGCCACATGGCGGCGCCCGTCCTGTAGCCGGTGAAGGTAGCCTCCACTATAGACTGGTGGTTAACCCGCCAGCTCATCCCTACCTCATTTGCCCGCATCAAGAGTAAGTCCCTAGCGCACTCCTCTGCGCTACAACCTCCCCCATTACCCGAGTCGGTGGTTAGATTCTCCCAAAATCCACCCAGGTGAGGGTGGGCGGCGGGAGAAGAGATTTCGTCTACGATAACACTTCCTGTCTTGAACTCTTCGAAGTCCCTCCTCAATAGGATGGCCCTTGTTGTGCTATCGAGTGCGACTGCTCTGCCGTCCCTCCCCGCTCCTCCGTTATGGATAGGCTGGTCCACAGTGGCAAAGCCTAAGCCGGTGGCCAGCTCAGCATCGTTCCCCCATTTTCCGATGTAAATCACGGGGTTCTCATCAGCCGTATCCTTGTCGGCCACGACTTGGTCTACTATGGAAACACAAGAACCGTGCCCAAACCGCCCGTATGCCTCCTGCTCGTTTACGTCCCGCCTTGCGGCAGGGAGCCTGTCTGTACCCAGGGCCGCCGCCCTCATAGCCGCCGGCAACCCTGCGCTACTTCTCTCTCCGGCGGCGTCTACGGTGACCTCCTCCTGTGGAGGGAATCTGTTCACCAATGTCAACATCATGTTATCAACTTCAGCCCAATCGACAACCTTCCCTGATACCCTCTCCCGTGCCCAGGTGTTGAATACCTGAGCTAGCGGCCCGGGGTAGATAACTAGTTGCCTGACCGCCTCTCCTATTAATTCTCTCGCGTCGAGCGGGACAAGGGCAGGCGGGCCGTCGCGGTCATTATCTTGTACCCGAATTTGCCTGTCCCCTATCCGGATGTTCTGTATCCCACTTCTGACACCAGTTGTTACGTGCTAAGGTTCGATGATTCGGAGAAAAAGACCTGGTGACTCTCTTGAAGACTTTTATTTGCACTACACTTAGGTTACACAACTCACTAGGTCCAAACACTATGCACTAACTCACACTAGATCACTATGTCTAAACACTAAGCACTAGGTCCAAACACTATGCACTAAGTTCAAACACTAAGCACTATCACTGGTTCACTCACTAAGTCACTTGTTTCTCACTTCCGAAGTCGCTTTGATTATCGCTCACTCGAAAACATTCGAAGACTGGCCCCCGGCGTGTTTACCTGCCCTATTTATACGGGTCGAGGCGAGTAAAAGAAAGTTCGGGAATCTTCCGAGAACAATACCGGTTCGCGTAATACGTAAACAACCGTGGGAAAATTCTAGAGTGTACGCGCAAGTAAACAAAAACATGCAAGTAGCGGCATCTGGTATTGAATAGGGGATTTACGCTGTCTGTGATGCTTTCGCCTGGTTGCCGCTAGATGACACTACGTGTCCGCATTCGTAACATTATTTTATATCAGCATTTGAACAAATGTGCCAAATTTCAATAGTGTATGTATGTATGTATATTTCTATGCTTGTGTTCGTAGTTTTTGAGATATGGGATTCAAAGTACAATTTTGAAGTCGGTTTTATCTTTTTAACATGCAACTTGTTAAAAATATATTTCAGAAAACTACCAGAGAGTAAAATTTTGTGTAGCGCGCACAATGCACATCCTTTATAGCAGGGATTCTCAAACTTATTTTGTTACTGCCCACTTTTTATTTAATATTTATTTAATTACAAATCACCGCCCAAGCCTCTATACAACGCTTTGTGGGTCCCACAACGCCCCCCTTTAGACCTTCAGCGCCCACAAGGGGGCGTTATCGCCCACTGTGGGAAAGGCGGCTTTATAGGTTTACAATAAAATTAAGCTGCCATAAAAACATCACTAACTTTCAGGTGCTCCATCACATAATAATATTAGGTTTATATTTTAGTTTTTAACATTCGTTATTACAAGTAGCATAGTGTGTTAACTTTTTAATTCTATTGTAAATATTTAAAAAAATGAACTTAGTAGTTAGTCTTCGTTTTATCTTTTGATTGTAATCTAAATTTTGCATTTTCAAACGTTAATATTTCAGCCATTACCTATAATGGTGATCACTCTTTATACTTACACAGAAAAATTAATGAACTGAAAAGTATCTGATCATTTTTAATCGAAGTTGGATAATAAAAAAAAGTAATAAACACAATCTTCTTTTGTGCTTTAATCATGTTTTTGGTATGTTTTTTAACAAATAGTCTATTAAACAGCATAATGGAATGTCGTTGCAGTGATATAATAGGATTATGAACGATAGTTTTTGTGTCTAAGCATTTTAAAAGTAACTACTAATTTTAAGTGACATACTATTGGAGCCGTTGGCTGGTTTTATTGTGATTGTGTTCTATTGTTTATGAAATTTTTAAGTAATAAAAATTGAAACATTTTGAAAATTGAAATTGTTCTTTTTTTAAAACTTCTCAAATGTGCAAACTGCAAATCAAGGGTCTACCCACGAGGCCATGGACACTACATACAAACTATATACAAACCTTAACTAATATTGTAAATGCGAAAGTCTGTCTGTGGTAACACGCCAACTCGACGCCAACCCAACTCATAGCATGACATGGAAATGTGAACTATATTTTTAGCTCACACCGCTGACCGCGTGGACAGCCAGTTGGCGACTCGTCGTCAGCTACTAGCTAGTTGTTCGCTTGTTATTAAACTAACTCCTAAGTATCACTACATAAAGCTGAGAATTTATTGCCATTCTGTGAGTTGGGACTTGGGTTGAAGCGGAGTCAGTGTAATGTGCGCTGACCATAATGGTCAGCGCACATTACACTGACTCCACTGAACACACACGGCTGAACAGTTTATATGAAATCTGGGATATAAATAGGATGGTTTATATTGCGGAAAAAAATTGGCGCAACGGAGTTGCGGGGATACCTACATCATAATATTACATAGTTACAGTACTGTACAGTGTACAATATATTTTGCTTCGCCGTACTGGAGTACCTTAAGACGTAAGTGGATAAAGTGGATAACTTTTTTAAAATGTCTTCAATTATTGTTACTATCCTTTACGTCTCATGTCGTTCCCTCGACTAGCTCTACTATTGCGGAATGTAATTCCTAGATCACAGTAACCCAACACTCGACTTTCGCAGCTCGATTGCTTTCAGACGGTCATGGTGTGCGCGCAGCGCGCCAGGAACCCACGGCGAAAGTGGATTTGTTTTCATCTGTGCCAGCCGTGATAATTGTCGAGTCTGTGTATTTACTCGAAACAGAAAACCCCATAGTTCATAGTTGGGATTGCCATTTGCCAGGGTGCTAAACCGGAATGCCCGAAACTCTCACTCGGCAAAACAATTTCTAAGTGTAAAACTGTCTAAGTAAGAGTTTCATATTAAATTATAATATAGATTCAAAGCTCTACAAAAGCCGGACTCCCTTTAATTTTGGCCGGACACGCTATCAAAAAGCCTGACTGTTTCCGGCTTTATCCGGAAGCCTACCCATAGTCACAGAAATACCTACTAACGCGAACGCGATGTTTACCCATTGTAGACTGTCCTTGACGGATATGTGGAAAAAGTGACTTGAAATAGTTACAAGGACAACTACGGTAGTCAGTAACTACTTATATGAGTTATAATAGGAATTAGGATCGAAGATTGGGATCATTCGGTAGGTATTTGCAGATTGACTTCCTAATCCCCAAGGCTAATCCCCCTTGGATCATGGTAAAGAAAATAATGGATGGAAAAGTCAATCTTTGCAAATACCTATAGGCTTTATATAAATAGCTGATAGAGGTCGCTCGTTGAACGCAGGTCTATTTCATTCACCTAAAATATATCTAAAACTCTTGTATGCAAAGCACATGCGGATGGGAAAATCAAAGCTTTTTATAGCTTTGATTTTTCATATATTTTATAGCTTTGATGGAAAAATCAAAGCTTTTTATAGCTTTGATTTTTCCATCCAATCCAACACAGGCCTGAGGCAATGCGCTGGCTCAAAGCTCAAACGAAAAACCATGAATCGGTTATTTCAGCTTTTAAAGCGAAGCGGAAAGTCTACGTAAACGAAATGCTTTGACTCGCTCAATATGTTCCTATTGCAAGAAGCCGCTGCAGGGCGCAACTCGCAAGTCTTATGAAACGTGCTGCAGGAGTCACGCGTGCGCCATTGTTTCGAGATAGTTATGGTGCAAAGGTTCAAACTTCAAAGAGGTGCCAAAACTTTAGCCCCACCTTTCGCGCCTAACGTTTTAGTAGTTCACTTTTTACTGGCTCCATTTCTTTTGATTTACAGCTTAGCACGCTTCGTCAATTACAAATTATGTAGATAGTGGGTACTAAAACATAATTAGCATGCGTAAGTTCGCTCGACGCAGGTATTTCCTGTACTTATAAAATGCAATTAATTGAAATTTTCCGGCCCAGTTGATCTGCATCGTTGCTTTGTGTATAGAATTATGTCTCGGGTTGTATTGTGGAGCCTCATCTAGAGGCGGTGATATAATGTCGATGGAAAAGTGGTGTCTGCGAGTGCGCAGGCGCCGCATAAAAGTGAGCGTAGTGTCGGCGCGGGCGCAGTGCCGCTATAGTTACCGACGAACCCACTATGGGGAGAGAGGTACCTATTTTATTTGTTTATAAATAAAATGTAATCTGTAAATTAATTAAGAATAAAATCTACAACCTAACCTAATAATTTAACATTTTAATTTGATTGATACATAATATTATTATTTGAAATGAATTAAAGGAAGTAAAGTTTTGCCAGATTGTAAAGTTTTGTCTATCTGTGTTCGTTATTTTCCCAAATATATTTTACCACTTAGGTACAAGCATAATCCAATAATGTGTTTTATTTCCAGGCGTTATTGACTGTGCTGAGCTGTTTGATTCTCAAGAGTGAGTCGGTTAAAGTGATAAACCTAGCGCGACCGCTGGTGGACAATGTCGCTGCGGCCTCCCGCCTCTACCGCAACGTCCCGCTCGGCGTGTACGCCAGCAACGCGCCCTACACGCCCTACGCGGCCTACTCCTTCCAAGTACCCAGCTTCGCCGCGCCGAAGGCCAACCAGGTCGTTCCGGTTAAAGAAGAGAAGATAGTGATCCAAAACTCCAACGGATTCCTAAAGGACTCGTACGGAAACACGTACCACGAGACGCCGCAGTCGATAGCGTACAAGACGATCTATCCGCAGCAGTACGTTCAGCTCCAGAACCTGCCCGCCCATCTCAGCCAGCCGCTCGGAATAAGCCCGAGCTACCAGTTCAAGCAGGGAACCCCGCACTTCTTCGGACCAGCCCAGTACACGATACAGTCGAATGTGCAGGGATTTTCGACCAATGCGCCCCGATACACGATATCGCAGCCGATCATTTACGGCAGTAATGCAGGCAGTGGCCTGTCTCTTCAATTAAATCAAGCGCCTAAACAACAAACGCAGCAACCCTCGAATAGTAAGGATATATACGTGGAGACACACTCTAGTGAAAATCCAAGTGAGACGAAGTACCACCGACCGGAGCAGATTTCGACGCCCGCTTCGTATACCACAATCACCAATGAGCCTACGACAAAACAAGCTCAAACAGCGCAAACGAAAACTGTTCCTAAAAAACTGCATTTCGAAAAAGAAATGTCTTTCGTTACCGACGTGAATGGACAGAAAACTGAGGTGAAAATTAAAACGAAACCACCGCTACCTCTGTTAGACATTAGTTTACTGGAACCTCTGACCTTCGATAACCCCCTCGTGCCCCAAGTGCAACACTTTTTGCCGCGAATTCATGATGCCACTTATCATAAGTTGCCGAATGTACACCACGCGAAGAAGCACCAAAAGGAGTTTGTTGTACAGAATACTATAACATATGACTCTAGTTCCCCAAAATCTCCGAAAAGAAAACACAAGAAGACGAAGCCCCATAAAGACGATGACGATGAAGACGAAGTTCATCCGACGCCTTCCATTAAAGCCAGAGGTTCACCTAATAATGGTCCGGAATTTTCGTACGAGGTAAATTCTCCTAATTACAAAGAAACTTATTCGGAGCAGAAAGTAAATTACAACAAAGAAACTGAATCTGAGCCGGTACACGTGAGTTATGAAAAACAAACTGAGAATGAACCTGTTAACTACTCTTACGAAAAACATACAGAAAGTAAACCGATACATTACAGCTATAGTCACGATTCGAGCAAACCTGAGGAGATTAAAGAATCTCATTATCACCACGAGGAGGAACCGAAGCAGCTAATTTTCGATTTTACTTCTAGTGAAGACAGCAATTCTGGAGAAGATGAAAAACCGCATAAGGAGGAGCGCAATGCTTCCCCACATTCACACAAAGAGCGTTCTCATAATCACTCATCAGGGTCCCACGATTCTGGCAGAAATAACCATAGCCACAAACACAGGAATCAAAATGATCATAAGGAGCAGCACCATGGAAGCAAAAAACATCACCACCCTAAACCTAAAATAGAGCACAGAGAAAAACCCAGCAAAAATCATGAAAACAACGAAAACCATGGAAACTTTGGCTACAACGAACATTTGAATTCCAAACCCAAACATGTAGAGCAACATTTCCAACCGGTCAGCTTAGAATATGAAGAAGATATTACTATTCTGCCCAAATACAAGCCGCATAGTGATTCCAGTGACGATCGACATGAAAAGCACAACGACAACGAACATAACAAGCATCACTCGCATTCTACCAAAAGCTACAAACCTCACTTCCATAACACTCAGTATTCGTCCTCCCCATCAATTCACGAAAAATCCAAGAGGATAGTTATCAAGGAGGATGCCCCCGCGACCGACGACAATAAGGAACATTTTATGGACGCCATGATTAAGCAGCAGGAGGAAAACGAAGAAAATTTTGAAAAGGCTTACAAAAACGCCGCATACGGTTTTCCGGCGTACGATCGACCCGTAGATGTCGAGAAAGACATCTACAACCCCGAATCTTACGGCTCATCGAATTATCAAACGCATTTCGACGCCGAAAACAGTCCCCTGTCGCAGTATCAAGCGCAGGGCGACGATTTCCCCCAGGACACGAGAGCCAGCTACAAAGATGCAAACGACAAGATGAAAGAAGAGTACTTTCTCGATTACGCAATAAGCAGACCCACGAGTATACTGGATAGATTCAAGGATAAGGAGAACTACTACAAGATGTTTGAAAAACAGAAGCCGCAGAGGTACTACGCGAAGCCCGATGACAAGAGAAACGGCGCGTACACCTTGCAGCCCACGTTCAGTTTTGTGATGCCGAAGAAGCACGCCAACGCGAAACTGACGGTGAGTCCATACATATACGAGTACGACTACTCGAAGGAGGCGCCGAAGAAAGACAACTCGGCGTACGCGACGCAGCCCTTCCAGAGATACAAGAGCAACACGCAGTTCGTGGAGCCACAGTTCCAGTACGGCTTCGAGCCGATCTCGATACCGAGGCTGCTGGACAGCGAGCTGGCCGCCATGGCCAGTAACGACAATATAGAGAGCGAGAACCCGGGGACCAGGAAGAAAATATACAAGGAGAACTTCTACATTAAGAAAACGACGACGGCGAACGGACGGTGATAGTACACACGATTAATTTATTGAACCCAATACCAATGCTAATTTAAGATAAATTAATAATTATTGTTAATAAAATATAATTTGTTATTTACTTATTTATATTATTAATGTGATTATTGCGTAACGTGGCTTTCGCTATCGATGTATTACGTGACGATCGTTTCTTGCGCCCGTTCCGATGAAAAAGGAAAACCACCGCGCTTTAAAAGCAGCGACCGTTAAGTAAAAAAACTGCAGCATGCAATCGAGAGAGCAATTCTGAAATAATGAACTTCTTGTTAATATTTAGTAACAGCTCAACAAATAGAGTAAATTATAAAAACAACGATAGAAAATTGCGACAAAGTCAATATTAGATATTGCTCATTTAGTTTTTGTTACAAATAAATATTTAATATTATAATACAATCGAAGGACCTACTCTGCTTATATTAAAATTTATAAATATAATTATAGAACTCTAATTAAGAAAACATAGGTAGGTATTTGTATTTGTTCTCAATATACTCAATGTTATATTTGTTTATGCACGAATGCACCGCATCGCATTTCCCTTGCCGGATGCAGTGCTAATAAGTCAACCAAAACATTATGTATGTAATGGGTAAAAGTAGGACAGGAAATAAAAGAAATGGTCTTTTATGTAACTTGTGCTACTAGGCCAATTGATAATAATATTATCTATCATAATAGTTTTTCATACAAAGTGATGTAAATGTAGAGCTAATAAGAATCCTACGCAGCGTTACAATATTATTGATCGAGAATATTAATAAAATAACTAGACGTTCCGCGCGGATTCGCCCGCGTAAATTAGATATTTCACAAATTACTCCACAAAAATAGCCTATGATCCTTCACTGTGCCAAATAACATAAGAATTGCTCCAGACTCCAGTAGTTCGTGAAATAAGCCCTTTCAAATAATTTCTCCCGTTTTTTCACATTTTCCTTTATTTCTTTGCTCGTTTGTTAGCCAATTTTTCTGATTTCCTGGCCCGTTTTGAAATAATTTTTCAAATCGGACCAGGAGTTCCTGAGATTAGCGCGTTCAAACGTTCAAACAAACAAACAAACTCTTCAGAATTATATATATTAGTATCAGATTCTAGTATTCATATTTTATTTATTTTCAAAAATATGTACATATTACCATTTATTGTAGGCTGT
This sequence comes from Plebejus argus, assembly GCA_905404155.3. Classification (NCBI taxonomy): domain Eukaryota; kingdom Metazoa; phylum Arthropoda; class Insecta; order Lepidoptera; family Lycaenidae; genus Plebejus; species Plebejus argus. Next base: position 15,298,069 of record FR989935.1, read on the forward strand.
CCTTGCCCTCATCATTATTTTAAATTTTTATATAATATAATGACTAACTATAATATTATAGCCTATGCCCTATAGTCCAAACCACGAAGTTAGTCACAACAAATGTTGATATCCAACATGAGATTTTACGAATTACGTGTACTTACCTATTTGTGTCCCCCTTGGCACATCGTGGATTGTACCATAATATCTAAGGCATTTAGGGGAACTAAACAACATTAAAAACATTAATCACATTTAATATCGACATAAATAAAATTAATTAGGTAATTACATAATAGGTATATTATACTTTAAAGCATATTACTGCATAGTAATACCTATAACTTTCTTAAAATATTATATTAAAGGGGATTTCCTTTGATTTTGACTAGTAGATAAAATCGTGATTTGTCTACACATTTCATGTCTATGCAGGATTGGAATAAAAAATATAAACGTACTAAACGTATTTTTCATAACCTTACAGTTTACACCACGGGTATCTATAACTACATCTTCATTGTTTTTCATCACATTCGCTACTGCATTATACTTATTACTTATCTATGTTTACGCGTGTTTTCTGTATCGACTTCCGTACTATCCCTCTTTCGGAACAACCGCAGAGTCATCATGATGGTGGCTGCGCCAAAGGCGAAAGCGAAGGTGGCGAGCATCAGAGCAGCTGTGGACATGGAGTCGGTGTCATTGGCCACGGCCGACAGAGCTACGGGCCTGAGAATCTTCACGACCGGCTCACAGCCAGATTCTCGGACATACTTGGCCCAGGTCCTGTTCGCGTATATCAACTCTCGCGGCTTCACGAACGGTCTTCTCCCCGGGACCGTCTTGTTCGGCGTCAGAGTTATGTTCTTGAGTTGGGCCTCGTTGTATCGACAGTGGAGGTTCTTCTTCCTCTTGTTCCCCTTCACCACGATATCCTTCTCGGCGCTCTTGGCACCGACCAGCACGTTCAAATCTCCTTTGATCATGTTGGCCCAGTCCCACATTTCGGCGATCTTGCAATCGCATATGAACGGATTGCCGAGCAGATTCAACGAGTGGAGTCTCGGATTGTTAGCGAACAGTTGAGGGTCGATCGTTGTCAAATTGTTGTTGCTCAGATTTATCTTCTCTAGATGACTCAAAATCTCCAAAAATGTTAGGCTTCCTTCCTCGGATTTGATATGATTACCGGCTAAGTTCAAATCTGTTAAGTTTTCGGTGTTAGCGAATGCGTCCGGATTTAACGAGGATATGTTGCAGTTGCTCAAATCGAGAACGGTGACTTGAGAGAGTTGTTTGGGGAACAGGGGTCCCGTGGAAGGTATGATGAGAGGGTTTCCGCCCAGTTTGATTTCCCTCAAGTTGGTGTATGTGAGGTTCTTGAAGAAGGCGTTGGAGTTTTCAGGCCTCTTCAGGCCGCAAAACTCGAGCTCTAAACTTGTGAGTTGAGTCAAATTGCCGAACAGGCCGGCCTCGAGTGATAGCAGATCGTTACCCGAGAGGACCAGTTTTTTAAGGCCCGTCATATGTGCAAACGTATCCGGTCCTATATACGAAAGGTTGCTGTAGCCCATGTTTAAGTATTCCAACTGGTCTAGTGGAGCGAGTAATCTCGTGAAGACGTTCACAAGCGGATTGTGAGAAATATCTAATTCTATCAGATTTTCGAAGACATTGAAATTGTCGGGAAGATTGCGCAAGCCGCAGTTGCTAATAAATAATCTTTCCAGTTTTGGAAGAGGTGCCAAGGCTTCTTTCAGGTCTTGCGCAAACAGGGGATTGCCAGAGAGGTACAACACCTTTAGTCTCGTAGCATTAGCAAACGCTTCGCCGGATAGCGGACCGCGAATTTTGCAATTCGATAAATCTAATAATTCCAAATGCTCAACGCTATTACCCAACGTTGCCGCAACGTCCATCTCAGGCAGCTCATTTTCTGCAAGTATAAGGCTGACGAGATTTGTACAGTTCGTGAAAGTGTCCTCGGAGAGCGATGTGAGATTCGACTTTCTGAGATTCAAATATTCCAGTCTCGTCAACGTTCCTAAAAGCTCGGGCCAATTAGTGCCCGACAAGAAATTACCTGCTAGCTCTAAGTTCTTCAAGTTAATTAGGGTGGAAAAGGCATTCTCAGCAATACGAGTTAGTTTACAGTTATTCAGCTTTAAAGTTTCTAAGCTCGTGAGAACATCAAAGATGCCTTCCTCTAGTTTGACCAGGGGGTTGCTGGAAAGATCTAAGGTTGTTATTGACGTGATGTTATCGAAGAACTGCGGGCTGATCACTGATATGTTACAGGAGCTGATATCCAGGTATTGCAGTGTGCTGGAGATGAGGAAAGGCCCCTCGATGTTGTTGAGTGGATTGTCCTGGATTTCCACGTTAAGAAGACCTCGCGAGTCCCTGGAATTAGATGATAGAGAATAATATTATAAAGAATTATGTGTAAGTAAAGATGGATATGTAATTTTTTCAGTTACTGAACATGTAATAGGGGAAAATATGAAATGCCCACGTATACTCCGCGCGCGAGCTCCGACGATTTAGGGCAAATAGAGCGTTTGACTTAATAACACTTAAAATGTCTTTTTAAGTCTTAATTTCCGATAATTATACGCAAAAAGTCCTGGGCAAAAATATATTTTACGCTGGCCGTTTCGCAATTCGCGCATACATTGTATCTGCAAAACGAGTTAAGTAGAGCACAAAGCGAAGTTAATTCAATTTGCATTCTTTGTGCCATTATCTAATATGTCGGCTCGGCCACATTAGCTGACCAACAAGTTCAGGCCAATCTACACTATCTACACTACTATTATAAAGAGGAAAGATTTGATTTTTTGTTTGTTTGTTTGTTTGTTTGTTTGTTTGTTTGTTTGTTTGTTTGTTTGAGTCGAATAGGCTCCGAAACTACTGGACCGATTTGAAAAATTATTTTGCTATTGGAATCTTACATTATTTCTGCTGAACATAGGCTACATTTCATTTTGGAAAAAAGTAGGGTTCCGTAAGATATTTGAGTTTTTCGGACGCAAGGTGTAAAAAATCAGCTAGAAAAGTTACTTATTTTGCGTACGCTGCCTAAACTATAAAAGATAGAACCATAAAATGTTCTAAGTAATTGTAGATCTTATAAATATCTACAAAAAAGTCCGCGACACACTATACCTATCTATGTCGAGTGAGGCACAATAACCATTTATTTATTTAAAAATCCTGAATTTTTTTTGGACTACATTAAAACGGATATATTTTACTCACGCTATTAATCCTTATCAAAATAAATTATTTTATCACTAAGTACAGTTTATGTAGATAATATTTGGTCTTTGAATGATTAAAATTGGACGTTTGGTTTTGAAATTAAGGCGAAATTAAAATATTACGATAGTGGGCGTCACCAAAGCGCGTGCGGGGAAGACAATGTTCTGTTGTAGAAATGAAAATTCTATACTTAGAAGATATGAAATGACACTCGAAATTACACCTTTGTCACTACATCGCTATAGAAGCCAAAAATGTGGTTAGTTTTGTGTCTGTCTGTCTGTCTGTCACTCTTTCTGTCTGTCTGTATGTTTGTTCCAGCATCACACGAAAAATACTGATCCGATTTGAATGTGGTTTTCGCAGATATATTTATCTTCTTCCAACCTAACATCTGGTGTATAAAATTTTTTCCCCCCACCCCTCTAAGGGGACAAAAGAGGGGGTCAGATTTTGTATCAAACTTTTTTCTTTAACACGAAAACTACTGATCCGATTTGCATACGGTTTTCACGGATTTGCATACGGTTTTCACAGATATATTATATTTGTCTTCTTCCAACTCAACATCTGGTGTATAAAAATCCTCCCCCCCCTCCCCTCTCAACCCTCTCTGGGGACCAAAGAGGGGTCAGAAATCAGAAGTATACAACTTTTTTCTTTAGTGGACTTACTTCATATTAGGTATTAACTGTGTTTTTCAACTTAACATCTGGTGTATGACCTTCCCCCCCACACCCTCTTAGGGGAAAAAAGAGGGGGTAAAACATATTGTACTAGCTGATGATGTAGAAAATATACTTTAAATGGCAAAACAACGTTTGCCGGGACAGCTAGTTGATACATAAAGTGGCATTGTACAGTGCGGATGAGGATGATTGTGGGAAACACCTAAACAATGCCATTATCATGGTCATGGTTTGTGGATAATCTCAGCTCTGATAGATTACTGGGCTCGTCAGGTTCTATGATGGAAATACTAGCTACTGATAGACTTGAGTCATGACGATAGCTGCATTATAAAAAAACGCTTTCATTATGAAGAGCTACACAGATAATATTATTTCAATTAATGTTGTTTTCGGCTAGATGTATTACTTTTAAGTAACTAGTCAACTGTTTCAACTTACATAAAAGCCTCGGGGTCCACGTAGCTGATGTTGTTCCCCGACAAGTCAATGTCGATCAGATACTCCAATCCCTGGAAGGCGTCCCTTTCGACTCTCGTGAGCTTATTGTGAGCGATCTGGAGCCTCCTCATTTTGATTTCGCTAGGAAAGTGATGGAGCGTAGTTATGTTGTTGCCGTTCAGGTCGAGAATGTAAACGCTGAGGCTCAGTTCATCGTATGGCACTTCGGTGAGATTGCTTTCCGAGCAGTCGGTGACCCAGTTTATTCTGAAGTAATGACAATCGCACTCGTCGGGGCATTCCAGCTCGAAGCTATCGCCGTTGAAGCCGTGACCGACTTGGACCGCGACGAGCATCAGGAGGATGGTCGACAGGAGGGTCATCTCGACGTTTCAATGCTTCTTTAAACCCATATTCTTTAACCTGAAATGTAAAAGAATAGCTTTTGAGTAAAACTTATTGGTCTGTCGCTATCTACTGTAATTATAAGGACTTCAAATATGTGTGATATAACTGAGTAAACTGAAATTGGATTCTTGGATATTTCTGTTACTTCAGCCGCTATTTTCGCAATGCAATCTTGCAATCTAGACCTCGAAGTTTATCCTTATTTAATCGGGCCGTTGTTATTTTAAACTCTAAAATCTGAATACACAGTGTTTACAATCCCGTGCGTGTGTTTCGAGAGAATGGTAGGACAATAACAGTAATGGCCGCCATCCTGTAAGACGATCGTTTCCCGCCAGAATTTTCCAGAAGCTCCGTGATTAGGTCACGAGTCACGACTCGTGCTGCCATCACACGACAAAGACTAAAGTAATCCGGGCTACATATCGCCAGTATTATTGATTGCTTTATTATTTTTTGTTTGAGTGGCACAATGATAACGAGTTGGTATAGTCACCTCTATAATATACCTCCCTAGATAGCGGAAGAGATATTGAGAATTCCAATAAAACCTTTAAAGCTTGATATCGGATTAAAAAGTAATGATAAATAACAATAAAATTAGAAGAAAGTTTTTAAGTTCTATGATTTCCGCCATAACAAGTAGGTAGAGATGTCTAGTAAGTAGTAAGTAGTAGAGTAGGTAAAGGTCTAAAATTAGATCAATTAATAATAATTATTATTATTACATATTATTTTTTAAATGCAATTCGTGATAAATGAGAAGTTTGTTTTTAAAAAGACTTTTATTAATACTTGTACTATTATCTATTCTGTGGCATCTGTGCTATTAATAAGCTGTTCTTTTCTGATTTTGTATAAAGCTGCAGTATTTTTTTCAAATCTAGATTCTAGGTTTTACGTAGCTTATAAGTTACGGTATTGATAATAATTATGTAGTAATAATGAATCAACTTACTACATTTCTAGAGTATAAACAACGTAGGAAAAGCCTGTAATAATTATCGCGTGAGGTACTGTGACGTGTCGTGGTGACTGGTGACGCGTTACGCTTGGCTTGGATTAACATACATACGCGAACGACCTTGACAAACTGTAACAAAACAGTATTGTGACAGAAGGACGCTGCTGTCTGATGATTACGGATTGTAAGATAGGGAGTTTATTAACATACATACGCGAACGACCTTGACAAACTGTAACAAAACAGTATTGTGACAGAAGGACGCTGCTGTCTGATGATTACGGATTGTAAGATAGGGAGTTTATGCGGCCTGCCACGATGGACTAATAAGTACATTACGAGCCAGTAAACGAGCAAAAGCATAATATGGTCAATAGTGATAGTCGTCTAAAATTGCCCGTGATCGAGTTCGAACTTCGATTGTGCAACGTAGTGTACAGTGTACACTGTACACATCAACCCAATTGTTATGGTCGCATGGCTCTACGTAGAGACGTCTTAGGCCGGTATAAATAGACAGTAGTTTTTTTAGTAACAGTTTAAAGTCGGCAATAGTATAAAATATTTAGTAGCTTTATCCTTGAAGTAAGTTTTCTAATGTGTGTGTTAGTATAGTATAGTGTTTCTCGTGTGTGTTAGTATTGTTTGTTAACATAGTCGAGTCATAAACATTTGCACAAATATACAAATGTGCATATACCTTGCATGTAGATTGTAGAGTTCAACGTATTACTAGCTCAATGCTCAATAATCAAAAATGTGTTTTGTAGCTGTTGTATGCTAATTATTTTAAGTGTGAAAGGCATAGTGTTTGTATATTTTGCATTATTTACGTAAATATAAATAAGCAGTACCTAAATACTTAAAAATTTAAATTTAGAAAGTTACTAACCGCCAAAAAAGTATATTATAGCGCGACGTATGGACCGTATGGTACATGTGCACAAGACGTATTAATAAGGACCTAAGGAAAATGTTGCAAGAAAAATAAATAGATGTGTAGGTAAGTAAATATAGTATGTATTACTAGTATGTCCTCGCTAAGTACCGGTCAGCGGTGGTCGAGTAACCTCGCCCTTACAATGAAACAATCTGTGGAAACAATTATTACAGGTAGCTTGGTTGATGTGCGATTATACATACTAGATACAGCAAGAATACAGAATATCATCCATCCATACTCAATGTTATAATTAATGTGAAAGTGTGTTGTCTATCTGTCAGTCTGTTCCATCTTCAGTCTTCACGTCCAAGTTGCTGAACCTACTATTTTGCTATGGAATTTGGTATGGAGATATGAGTGAGTTGAGTCCCTGAGAGAGGAAAAGTACATAGGATACTTTTTATTCTGTCAAAATATACAGTTACCTAGAGGGTGTACCTAAGGTGTACCCATCTGCAAATAAAATATAAATGAAGGAAATCTGACGCCTCGTTAGGAAAACCTAGCAGCGCGTTAAGTTTTCAATATATTTTTATTTTTTACTTATTCTGAACTTTTACATTTTAAACGAATCTTATAACTACTTATATAAAATCAAGTACGGTAGTTTATGTAATACCAACTAATAATATGTAAGTATTCTGTGGTAATACGAACTCTGTAGTAAATAACGCCCTCGAGAGCCTACATTGACATTCTGCTCTATATTTAATTAACGGTGCCCTCGCCCTTATCACTTTTCACAACTTAGTCAAATCTGCGCATTTTCTTGCAAAATGTACCATCGGGGAAATGATTCCTAGACAGTTGACGGACCTACGTCATTTGGTCGGCTTAATAATAAAATTAAATTAAAGTAAATATCTGAGGGGGGCTCCCATACAAGAAAGTAGAAACGTAATTTTTTTAGCCTTTTTTGCTCGTAATCAATATTCAATAATGGTAACATTTAGCGGCTTTAAATTTTCACAAAATTCTTAGTTATATTTGTACTTTAGTAATTAATAATAAAATTAAAATTAAGTAAATATTAATTAAGGGAGGCTCCCATACAAAAACACAATTTTTTGTCTACTTTCGCTCTATAGGTACCGGTACGGAACCCTTCGTGAGCGAGTCCGACTCGCACAATTGGCCAATTATTATTATTTTTATGTTAGGACGGACCAACAAATGTCTGGACTCTGGATAGCCTAATTGGCTGATGGTAAATGGATACCGCCGATTTTTAATATTAGTAGGTAAGTATGAAAGAAGGTAAATAGAAGTAAGTAGGTATCTATTAATTCGAATTTTATTCTCAACATAATTAGTAGCTTTATTTAACTTTAAAGTCTAGCCAATTAAAATTACATATTTATTGTTGCGAGAGGCATATTTTATAACATATTAATGTACAGGTACTTATGTATTTATTACGTTCAAATAAGGTTAATGCGTATATCGGTATGTTGACTTTATAGTTGACTAGTGCTTTATAATACTTAATTGAAAGTATACACCTGAATGATGAATCGACGGTTTAACTATAATCCAAGTAAGTGATCCGTAAATAAAACCACCTCGCTATAAGCTATAAGTAGGTACCTACTATAAAAACAGTAGCTGCTGTAGCGAGAATATAGAGAAATACTAGTGCGCATTCTTTCATATCTGAATAAGCAAATTATTGACTCATTGAAAGTAGAGAGACACGTCTAAATATCAAAATCGTGTTCAAATAACAACAATAAAATGCCGACGCAACGCATTAAAATATGTAAACAACTTACATGAGAATAATAAACGTGCACTGTTGGAGGACCTACTTTCTGTACTGGCTTGTGAGTTGTCGTTGTGAGGAAACAGTAGGTACGCTGTACGCAGTACAATGCGACGTTAGTTCTTCTGAGTAGTCTGTGCGCAGTACGCACTACGCAATGACATAGCCGGTAGCCCTGCGCTAGGGCTGTCAGATGTAAGTATAGAAGTACTTGGTTATTTAACTACGCAAAAAGAGTGTATTTTCGCGAAGGATGAAACAAAAGATAAAACTTCATAGGTAAATCATATTATACGGTCTACCTGACTGGCCTACCGGACCGAAGAATTTTGTCATCCTGTTTTTTATATTTTGAGACTTGAAACGGTTTATTATAATGGCCCTTACGCCTATTTCGGTGACGTTGCATTGGCCCGTATCATTGAAACCGGCCAGCTACGCAGGAGTAAGTTATGGTGCATCATCATTCTTGTCAGACAATTACGAGTAACGAGACCAGCATGGATTATCCCATAAACCTATAAACGCAACAGTATATTATAAGTCTATGGATTATCCTGATTCCTGATTGAACATTTGAATAAAATCTTGATGACGTGCGCGCGGGAATCGAACCCACGATCCACTGATCTCTACTATAGTACGCTGGATAGCTGATAGGCGATAGCCTTTGAAATGACAGCTATTTTTTGTGCCTATTTGAAGCGGAATCAGCGCCCCCATTATTCGGGTAGAGAACTAAATCTGACGTAAAAATGACGTTTGAAAGCCGCCATTTTGGCGCTGATAGCAGTAGTGAGAGTATTTGGAACTAATACTAGTGATAACAACTATAGTTATTGGTTGTGGTTAGATACGTCAAACTTAGTTCTCTACCCGAATAATGGGGGCGCTGATTCTGCTACAAATAGGCACAAAAAGCAGGCCTGTATCAGCTATCCAGCGTACTTGTATAATAGAGATCAGTGCCATGATCTCATATTAAAAAACCAACAACGTCACTGTCAGTGAGTTTTACCCCGCGTTCCACTTAGCGTTAAAAACGATCAAAACACTGAAAAGTGAAAATGCCTCCTATTTTTAGCGTTTTGATCGTTTTCAACGATGAGTGGAACGCGCCCTTAATTTATCACTGTCAACTGTCAAGTCACTGTCAAAAGTATGATACCTAAAAGTCAAAACAATAAAATACAAGGAATTCGCAAAATATTATTTGTGAATTGTGATCAAATTATTTTGGGTAGTAGGTATTGTTTATTTAAACACTAGTTGCAAAAGTATACAAATACAATGGCCAATGTCGATTCTATATCCACCGAAGAAGAGCCTTTGAGAAAGGTTTTTGACGACGCTATGAAACTTTTTGATAAGATTGAAAATGGTTTAGAAGCAACAAACAGTGATGCTGTGCAGGTATTTTAAACTTGATTGCAGTTTCTCAACTATATTTTTTACACATTAGTGCCATGGTAAGAAATATCGTGTTTCTTACGTTCCAGATGACTATCAAATTGGCGATTTCAAAGTTCGAAAAAGCAACTAACCTTGTCTCGTTAGCCGGAGTTTTTAGTAGAAACGAGTCACTGGATGAATTACCCACAGACACACTCGAGTATCTCTTGTTACCAGCTCTGTTGGGCACCTTAAACCTGAAGTTATGTGGACAACCAAGAAAAAGTGTGATTCATATTGCAGAAATATACTTTAGGTAAGTGATGTAATTAACTGTCAGGATATTCTGATATTTTAGTTGCTATTTCTGTAAAACATGAGATATTATACTGTTTATATCATTTATAACATCTGCAACTTAATGCTTCAAGCCCAAGTGGTCACCGGCAACTGCGATAATAATAGAAATCTACTGTCCCGTTTTTCCACGATCAAGAAATTAATTAGAGTATGTGGTTTTGCCCTGAAACAAATTATTATCAAACATTTATACATGATCTTAGCATAAGTGAAGTGTCATTTAGTGTGTTTTAAATATTCCTTTTTATATATTTTTAAACATGCATCTAATTAGATAGTTTGTAAATTTCAGAGACTTCTTACAAAGATGTAAGGACTATGGTGTGACAGATGTGGAAATACCAAAAGCTGCGGAAGCCAATGATGACAAACAAAGCAGTAGTAACAAACCACAAACAAACGCCGACAAAATAACAGCTATGGTAGGAAATATCTTGGTTTTCTTATTGGAAAAGAAATGTTTTTTTGTTATATTTCAAAATAAAAACAATAGTTCCTTTAATGTCATCCTCTAATATTTTTCTTATTTGATTTTCTAAAATTCTAGGTATTCTCTAGAGAAGCTAAAATAAAGAGGTATAAAGAGACAAAAGAGTTAAAGGAAAAATTGAGCACTCTGACAAAAGCCATGGCATCTCCCAACGCAGACGACGAGACCAAACGCAATTACTTCACTACGCTGCTACTGAACTATGTGAATCAAGCTCTTGATGAGCTGAACAGCATTGAAGAGGAGAAACCTTTACTGGAGTACATGGCGCAACATCGTGGAGGTATGCCTGTCATTTGACACATAAGATAAGATAAGATAAGATTTGACACATATATATTTATACTTAAATTTTGTGTTGCTACTTGCTAATATTTTTTTTATCTTGTGTAGAAATCAGTTCTGCAAAAGCAGTAAAATAAAAAAAATATGTAGTGCTGACGTTACGACGTATGGTATTTAAAAATGAAATCTATTCCAATATTATAATTCTGAAGAGTTTGTGTGTTTGTTTGAACGCGCTAATCTTAGGAACTACTGGTCCGATTTTAAAAATTCTTTCAGTGTTAGATAGCCCATTTATCGAGGAAGGCTATAGGCTATATTTTATCACGCTAAGACTTATAGGAGCGAAGAAATAGTGGAAAATGTGGAAAAAAACGGGAGAAATTATTTGGAGGGGTTTATTTGAACGCGCTAATCTCAGGAACAGTTAATCCGATTTGAAAAATTCTTACAGTGTTAGATAGCCCATTTAACGAGGAAGGCTATGTTTTAGGCTATGTTTTATCACGCTAAGACTAATAGGAGCGAAGAAATAGAGGAAAATGTGGAAAAAACGGGGGAAATTATTTGGAGGGGTTTATTTGAACGTGCGAATCTCAGGAACAGTTAATCAGATTTGAAAAATTCTTACAGTGTTAGATAACCCATTTAACGAGAAAGGCTATAGGCTATGTTTTATCACGCTAAGACTAATAGGAGCGAAGAAATAGAGGAAAATGTGGAAAAAAGGGGGAAATTATTTTAAAGGGCTTATTTCACGAAGTACTGGAGCAATTTTTTTTCGTTATTTGGCACAGATAATAAGTAGAACACGTGAAGGATCGTAGGCTATTTTTGTGAACTAATTTGTCTGTGAAATATCTAATTTGCGCGGTCAAAGCCACGCGGAACGTCTAGTATATAATAATTGTTAAGATTGATTATTGCTTTTTTAAAAAACATCAATAATGTGTCATGACTTGTGCTCGATGTTTCACCATTCCAAAGTTACTCATTGTCACATAATAAAAAAAAAGTTATATATTCCAGAGCCAAAGCCGAAACGTGAGATCGCGCCGCTCAAGCCGGTGATCATCACGCGTGACGCCTTACAGAAGGCGGTGTACGGACAGGGCTACCCCGCACTCCCCACCATGACGGTGGAGGAGTTCTACGATAAGAGAGTCAGGGAGGGCACGTGAGTACACCGTACGTGGGAACCGTACTATTTTTGTGGATAAAAAGTATCCTATCTTATGTCCTTTCCCGGGACTCAAAGTATCTCCATACTAAATTTCAGCCAAATCGGTTCAGCAGTTTGGCCGTTAAGAGGTAACAGACATACAGACACAATTTCGCATATTTTATAATATTAGTATGGATTAGTATGGATTTCAACTAATATCAACTTTTAAAATTGTATTTAATTTGAGATTATTTTATGGGTACATGGATAAGGCTGTTGTCCGGAAATTCTTGTTTCTGAAAATTTATACAAATATATTTTATAATATAAAAATTTTTAAGAATTAATTTTCTTATTAATGAAAAGATACTAACAGTGTTCCAGCAGTTCCAGCTTATGGTCATAACTCATAATCATAAGTCATAACTCATAAAATAGTTTGTCCTTCTTTGGTATGTTACAAAATTGACTTCAAAAGACAAGGAAAAACTATGAAAGTAAAAACAGTGTAACTTGTCTCTATTATAAGTATAGGGGTGAATGATTTACGAATTAACTGTTAGGCCCACTTGCGCAGATCTGAGTTAAGTGAGTGATACAGATGACATGATGTTTAACTCAGATCTGCGCAAGTGGGCCTTAGAAAGATGTCTCATTAAGTACAGTGGGACTCAAACTTTATAAAATGGTATAAAATGGTGGTTTTGTTTAGGTTTCCGTCGGCGGCGAATATCCCTCACACCACCATACAGAGCAGCGAAGCTGACAGAGATGAAGCTGACCAAATTAGAAAGGTAACTTACATACATTTTATTACCTAGTATCAAATATAGTGGTATTTTTCATACTACTACCATCTAGTATTTAATATTATTATTATTACTGATAACTGATAAGTGATAAGGTTGTTGTTGTAATACTTTCTGATAAGAAACAGTGAATATCCTTCAGACTATTATTTCCCTGTAACAATAAATAAATAAGCAATGATAATATTGCGTGTAGTGTTTTTGTATTTAGGTAGGCGCTATCTTCGTAATAACTAGTTTGCTGTTTATTTACTTTTTACGTATGATACTATGATATAGATTTTTGCTAAGTTGCTATAAAATACGTTTCTCGCAGAAACTTTTGTAGTCATAACTTTACACACTACATAAAAAATAAACTGTTGTAAACAAAATATCAAAAACTGAGCTTAGACAAACTTTTGATGTTTTTCTTAGCCTTTGGTTAGTTTTTTTTTTACATAAAATAAGGTGGCAAACGTGCAAACAGGTCACCTGATGGAGAGCAACTACCGTCGCCCATGGACACTCGCAACATCAGCAGAGCTGCAGTTGTGTTGCCGACCTTTAGTATTGAGATTTTGAGCATTTAACGTGCATTTTGTCACAGGAGCAGCTAGTAGAAGACGACGACGAGGAGGAGCGTCAGCGGCAACGCAGCATGGACGAGTATAAGGACGACCACCGCCGCGGCTGGGGGAACAGGCACAACCGCAGCTGAGCGGACACCGCAGCGGACACGGCGTTGTGTGCACACACCCTTAGGGGCCGTCCGCATATTACGTCACACAATATTTATATTTTGTAAACCTTCCCATTGTTACACTTTTTTTAACCTACCATTAACATGAATTGTCGCATTTGGTACGATCCTATAAGCTGTGGCGTAATAATATGTGGATGAAATACGTCGAAGTAGTGTGTGCGTAACTTACATTACACTTAAATGTCGCGTGTCGCCCACAATCCACAACTGACAACTCTAGGAAATTATTCAGAAAACAAAAAAAAAGGTTGTGTCAGATAATATTTTATTTAAATAATCATTAAATGTCTTTGAGTGTGGGAAGTTTACTCGACGAAACTGGAGGGCAAATCGATGCAAGTGCTTATAAACCAATAACGACTCGTTTGATCACTGATCTACCAATAACAATCGTCCGATCTACCAATAAAAACCGTCTGATTACACATCTACCAATAGGCAGAGGTTATAGGTTATACGGTCAATTTTTCATCAATCTGATCCATCAATCTGACTGACGGAATATTGATGGTTAAAAAAAGTACATATTAAAAAAATGATCAATCCGTGGGTTAGACGATCAATTTTTCGTCACTCTTTACCAGATTAATGGTTCAGATTGATGAAAAATTGACCGTATAACCTCTGCCATAGCGTTTTCCCGTGTATGTGCACGCCTCAAACAAAAAAGATTACGATATAAGATACTGCGCATTTATCTTCCTTTTGTCGAGAGATCTTTTTGTTGTGCGCACACTCCGGCATGTTATAATAGATGTAAATGTACTTAAACAAAAATGTAAACTTGACCAAATTACAAGAAACAGTTTCCCGAGAGGAATGGAGGATGTAGTTCGCTGTATTTAATATTTATATTTTATTGAATAAAATAATCTTTGTAACATGATGTTTTATTCTTCTTGTAAGATAAACATTGCTCTGTGCACAGTTACAAAAAAGATGTATTTCTTTTAGATAAGGAGTAAAGTTTCAAGAAAGCAGAACAACCAGGCTCGGTTTTTTTTTATTTTAAGGGATTTTTGTAGTAACTAGTAAGTACCACCGAGGAAATTGATTCTTAGCCAGTTGACGGACCTACGTTGTTTGGTCGGTTTATTATTATGTTAGCTGTGATCGGCCGGATGTTACTTAGGGTCCGCCATCTGCCTAGGAATCAACTTCTCTGATGACGATGTCAATCCATCGTATCATATACAAAATGTTTAACTTGAAATTAAAAGAATAAAGCATTCTTAAGGAAACCGATAAACTTTTCGAGAAAACTTGGGCGCGCACCCACCCCCTCACTCCTTTCCCCACCGAAGGGACCTAAACACTACGTCTAAGTGATCTACTTCTTATCTGTGCCAAATAACATAAAATTGCTCCAGTAGTTCGTGAGATAAGCCCTTTCATATAATTTTCCCCGTTTTTTCCACATTTTCCTCTATTTCTTCGCTCCTATTAGTCTTGGCGTGATAAAATATAGCCTATAGCCTTCCTCGATAAATGAGTTATCTAACACTGAAAGAATTTTTCAAATCGGACCAGTAGCTCCTGAGATCAGCGCGTTCAAATGAGCCCTTTCAAATAATTTCCCCCGGTTTTTTCGGCATTTTCCTCTGTTTCTTCGCTCCTAAAAGACACAACGTGATGTTATATATAGCCTTTTTTTTTTGATGCGCAGGGGAAACCCGTCATGGGTCCCCCGGGTTGGGTATGCCCCGGGGGTATGTGAGGCTCCTACTCACTAAAACCACCTGCGGTTCGCCTTCAGCCGTATAAAGGAGGGATGTCCCGGATCTATCTAACACGGGACTCCCTCCACGACCGGCCGGTCTATCTCAATAGGGACCGGACTTCCACCAAAGTTAGCGAACGCTTAGGCAAACTAAAGCGTTCCCCTCGGCGCCGGGACTAGCTAAGCCGGGCAGATTCCCATCCTGACCCGGAGCCCCGTGGGACGGAAGTTATTGGAGGTTCGCATAGCGACTCCTCCGCACTCCCGTCCTACGCCAGCGGAGCGGAACGGAGGAAGGGTCATCCTCTCTGTTCCGCTCCGCGGCCTCTTTTTGCGCAAGGACGGTTTCGCAGAAAGAGACCGCCGCCTGCCAGGCCTCATCGCTCTCGAGCATGCAGCGAACCATGCTGGAGAGCGAGAGGTCCCGCCCAAGCACCGCCATGAGATCATGGCGCTGCATGGCCCATTGATCGCACACCTCAAGGGTATGCTGGGCCGTGTCCTCCGCAGCGCCGCAATCATGGCAGGCTGGCGTAGGCTCCCATGTTATATATAGCCTTCCTCGATAAATGGGTTATCTAACACTGAAAGAAATTTTTCTAATCGGACCAGTAGGTAGTTACTGAGATTAGCGAATAGCGCGTTCAAACAAACAAACAAACTCTTCAGAATTATAATATTAGTATACCTACCTATACTTAGATAATATCAATATTATAAATACGAAAGTGTGTCTGTCTGTATGTCTGTAACCTCTTCACGCCCAAACCGCTGGACCGATTTTGATAAAATTTCGTATGGAGATAGGTACTTTGAGTCTCGGGAAAGGACATAGGAAACTTTTCATACCAAAAAATGTTCTTTTCCCACGCGACAAACCAATTTTGGCGCAATGGGGCTGCGGGACTTGCGGGCATCAACTGGTTGGTAATTTATAATATAACATAAGTACCTAAGTTAATAATTGTCTTCGATAAATTTCGACAGCGAATTAAGAAATCAAACACTGTAACGGCCCGGCCGCATCTGCGTCTATCGTCCGAAGTTTCGTGCTATGAGACGTTACTATTGGACGATATCACGATACACGCAGATCGTCCAATAGTATCGGTTTTAGCGCGAAGCACCACGCATATGCGGCCGCGGCATAAGTATAAGATTTTATATACTAGCCCGTCAGTGACGTTGCACTTGCGATGCGTGCTCCTTCACCGCGAGCATTCGCGTGTAATGCAACATTCGACTTTAAGCATTCCATAGCTAGTTGATGTTACAAGTTGTATCAAAATATTACACACTGTATTATTACAAGGTGCGCATTGTAATGTTGTAATGCTCTGCTCTCCCCCCTCACTAATGTAATGCTCGACAGTCGACTTTGTAACGTTACTGCATTACAAGCGAATGCTCCCGGTGAGGGAGCACCTTTAGGTATGTCAAATTCTATGTTTTTTTCTAACTTTGCTATCGAAATTATTGAGTACAACTTAACTAAGTGTAGACTAGCTTTCTCGCCCGGAGGCGCTCGCGAAAACGAAAGTACCACGTGTGCTGTTACATCATAATACGTGGTAATCCACTTTTGACAAATTAATGCGAAAAACGAAAGCAAAGTTACGTGGCACTGTAAGCTATGAAATTAGTAGGCCAACAATTAGTAGGTAGTGACACAGAATAGATAATAGTTGGTAGTGGCTAGTGGGCAACTATTAAGTTCATCCTGATATAAATGTAATCAAAAAAATTTAACGCGATCCAATTAATCTTCCATTTATTTGGTAGGCTACCTAGGCGGCTAATATGAAATATCTAATACGGAAAGAAGAAGATGATGTCCTATCTACTTACCTGTCAAATAAAGCCAACTTAGCAGCTGATGCACCTAAAATTTATTCCATGCAACCGCGCAGTGTGTGTATTAGACAAGCGCAATAATTATGTCACTGGATTGTTGTATGGATATTCCATATTAAAATGTGTGTAAATACTTTTGATGAACAAAGCTGAAATCGAAGCGACATTCGATCTATCAGAATCGTGCACCATAGAGCGGCCATGGCGGCTATACCTGCATTACGATGTAGGCCGCAGCGAGTTTCCTGAACTTATGTCGAGTGCCGCGTGCGGAAACCGCGCCTCTTCCGCTCGTGATAGTTATAGGTAGGGGTTAATTACTTTATCGATGACGTCTAATCTAACAGGTTTTATCGGTTCTACTAGCTAGGAGAAGACGCATAAATCTACGTCTAACGACGGTCCTATAAAGCTAGAGATTGCTAAAGAATTTCCTTACGGCCTAGCCGCATCTGCGTCTATCGTCCGAAGTTTCGTGCAATGAGACGATACTATTGGACGATACACGTAGATCGTCCAATAGTATCGGCTTTAGCGCGAAGCACCACGCATATGCGGCCGCGGCATAGGAATACCTACTCACTGCTCACATCAGCAGTCCTATGATATACCAACTGTAGACCCAGGGTGACGCCCGCCCGAGATTCGTTTAATTTTTGATGGAACCGTACATTTTTCGGGATAAAAAGTATGCAATACTATATCCTTTCCCGGGACTCAAAGTATCTCGGATCTCTATATACAAAATTTCAGCAAAATTGGTTCAGCCGTTTGGGTGTGAAGAGGTAACAGACAGACTGACAGACAGACAGACACACTTTCGCATTTATAATATTAGTACCTTATGAATAATTGTAATATCTAGCGTTCGGAATCCTGCCGATTCTGAACGCTAGATATTACAATTATTGAATTACCTAATCCTAGGTACCTAATCCATTGATTAGGTAATGAAAGAATTACCTAATCAATGGATTAGGTACCTAGGTAACTAAGTTAGGTTAGGTTGGGCAATGAATCACGAATCATGATAGAAAATGATTGCAAAGCTGTCTATAAGATGCACTATCGATGTCGATCATAGGCAATTTAATTAAAGGCGAATATGCCCCTCTACGTGTTTGTAACATGTTTGTGACTGCCTGTAAGAAGGAGGCAATCAGGGTAAGTTCAGACACAGGGTAAGTCAGCTCACAGCTGTCCGGATAATTCAACTCATCACTAAAATTAGTGAGTATTTTTTTGCCTGGCTAATACTGCACTGCAACTGCAAACTGTAGTACCGTACCTACCGTAACTGTATTTTAATTTAGCGTTAACTTGAATTATCCGGACTAGACTTACCATGTGTCTGAAATCTGAACTTACCCTGATTAACTATAATAATATATTTTATGTTATCAATAACCACAATATAATTATTATCATTACCTAGCACGTAACTAGTAGGTAACGTTGTGTTACCTAGTAGGTATATCGTCTTATTAGGTATAGTTATAGGTGTGTTTTGAAGCCTGGGTATTTTGTGTTTTACTTTAATTGTTTGCTCTATGATTGTGTTTCGTGTAGTGATAATTTTACAACACGATAAGATTGTAATATGCGTTTCATTTTCTACGAACTACCTACTTAGTACACTTCTTGAAACAGTATCGAGTTCTGTCTTTTAAATGATAAATCGCCTCTTAAAACGTTGAGCTTAACTGCAGCTCAATTCCACAGCTGCCATTCATCAAGTCTAAATAATATTTAAACATCATAATAAAGTTTAATAGAAATGTGTCTTCTAAACTTCATTTCAGTTCTAACGTATATTTTGTAAAATCATAATATTTTGAATATTATTTAGTACTTAGTTTTTATTTGTATCATTTAGGTATGTTTCTATCGCATTGAGATTTGGGGTAAACCTGTAATGGTAGAAATAAGTAAATAAATATTGCTCAAAGATACCTTACCTCGTTGTTTCTAAGAGAGTGATCCTTGTGTAGCTTTTCTCTTTTTTCTGACCGAATTGTATACATACGATTCGGTCAGAAAAAAGCTTTGCATGCACTGCGACATAGTAAGAAACCTTAAGTACTTACGTACCTTCCTAGCGCGAGCGCTAGATCCTAGGACATTGAAAGTACTAACATCCCGGTCGTCGGAGAATGATGTTGATTGTCGTCACAACCAGGTGTTAGACTTAATTGCATTTAAGAAACTGCATTGTTTTACACCACGCGATACGATATTCATATTACTGCATCTAGTTGTTGAAGAAACTGCGAAATTAAGTTGGTGTTGTATTCTGTGATCTATAATGTTTTCTACATTATAGATTATAGACACAACTTTGGCTCTAGGCTAAAACAATTGTTTCAGCCCTTTCAAAATATTTAACTGCACAACACTAACTGTTTCACCACTTCCTGATAAAATGCCGAATAGGCTTTCCACAACTTTTTTGACAGATTCTCCATACACTATCTGTCAAGTTAAGTGGTGGATAGCCTATCCTTATCAAGAACTGGTGAACCAGGCTCTAAGGTAAGTATTAGTTTTTGATATGTATGGAGTAAGTATATTATTTTGATTTATTAAGATTTAAAATGTTTTAAGACTTGCAATTAAATCTTCTTGATCTTGCCTTTCTAATTTTTTGTGAGCTGCTTACGATACGATATTTCAGGAGCACGAGGCATTACTCCTCGTGTGAACATCGTATCATGAGCTCTAAAGTCAGCACATGACTGTCCACTGCACTCCACAGTATAATGCGGGGCACCGTTAGCGATTTGCATCTCGAAGCACTACACGTAATTACTGAGCCGGCAGGTTTCTCTCAAAGTGTGCCGACTGCCCGCAGTATCCTGGACAAATGGAGGTAAAATCTATTGACGAACAGACAAAGATTTTATCGAAGATATTTGACATTGACTAAGTAGGTCACATAGCGTAGAGGTCTATATCTATATTAAGAAAAATATAATAAGACTAGCTGTTGCCCGCGACTTCGTCCGCGTTAGCATAGTTAGAACTTAGATCACGTCCCAAATATTATTTTTCAAAAATATTCAATGTACAGAATCATGGTAGAATGTAAGAACTAAATATACTACCACCTGACCACCTACATGTACATTGTAAAACTACATTCTGTGAATAAAGAATTTGAATTTGAATTTGAAAATTTGAAGAATTGACTTTCCTACGATTTTATTCAGTAACCCAAATCCTATTGAAGCGAACGCCTTCATCATAGAAGCTCAAATCTTTAATAATTTGAGTTCAATCAGTCGAGTCTAAGAAAATTTCTAAAAACTTTCATCCCCTTAGGGGTGGAATTTATTAAATTCCTTTCTGAGGGGATGCCTACGTCATAGTATCTTTATGCATACACAGTCTCAGCCCGATCGGTTTAAAATTGAGAAAGTTTCATACAAACTGTCAACCCCAATTTCACCCCCTTGGGGGTAGAGTTTCCAAAAACGCCTAAATACGTATTCATTTATTTTTATTCAGTAACCCAAAAATAAAGTTTCATGTTTCTAACTTCAGAAATGACGGACTTTCATTCAAACTTTCAACCCCAATTTCACCCCCTTGGGGGTAGAATTTCCAAAAACGCTTAAATACGTTTTCATTTATTTTTATTCAGTAACCCAAAAATAAAGTTTCATATTTCTAACTTCAGAAATGACGGACTTTCATACAAACTTTCAACCCCTATTTCACCCCCTTCGGGTTAAAATTTCCAAAATTCCTTCCTTAGTGGGTGTCTACTAATTAAAACAACCCTGCTCACCAAATTTCGTGGCTGTAACTTTAACAGTTTTTGCTCTACGATGATGAATCAGTAAGTCAGTCAGTCAGTCAGTCAGGACTTGTAATTTTATATGTATACTTAGATAGCGTCTTGGATTAAATACCTAGGACAGAGCCAAGTTATTATGGAAATTGTTGCTTTAAGGAAGGACTCATATAAAAATAGTCACCGTTTCTTCTTGGTGGAAAATTGAGAGCTACTTAATTTCAGTTAAGTTTAAGTTTCTACGGATCCTGCGGCCTGCCCAGGTGGTAACTATAGTATCAAAACATTGTAGAAATCTCTTTATCCGTTGCAATAATTGTATGGCATTTAGTGGAATAATTATGGTAAGACAACATCCTAGAAAGCAATCCATAGCGGGAAACATAATGTGTGGCTGACGGACCGACAGGAAACGGTTTCACCACATCCACGGCTCTATTTAGTTATACCTTATGGCTGTCGTAAATCTTATAGTTCAGTCGAGACAATCTTGTGATTCGATTATTTCTATCGAGTCGTAATCGAGTATTTCTATGAACCGTAGTAGGTAAGTCAGTTTTGGGGTAGGAAAAACGATCTAGGTAATATTCTTAGCAAACCACACATTTTGAGCAAAATATTGCTCGCACCTGCTTAGGCACTAGGCAGATAATAGATACTGTAGTTTAATTTCAACACGTGGTATTTTTTGCCTATTAGTTAGGTGGTTATAAGTCAGTGATCAATCTATAAGAACAGTTCTTTGCTACCTTGTTTTTACGCGTTTATCTAAGGCAGATAAAAGTTGATGGCGGTAGTCATAAGTATCGACATGCCCGTCATTGGGTGGAAAGATTTAATGGTTCTGTATCAGTTGACATCTTAGAAGTACCCATTTTCATGGTCTGAGAGTGGCCATTGGTCATGGTGTTTTTAGTAAGTATAGAGAACTGTGTTGATATCTTCTTGGCCATTGGTCAATCACAGTAATTATTTACCTGTCGGTTTTTCCGCTTGTGGTTTTGATTTGTCACCATCGTGCATTTATTTACATTTGCCATTCAGTCAACAATCAATAGCAACTGCCACTGCGTGAGCTGTTTCGATGCCAAACAATTCTAGTTTAACATAGTGAGAAGAGACTGAAACAAACAGCTTCTGTCGAAGTGCGCGACGTTTCAACAACCTCAGCGAGTGTGTTCCTCCGTGTCTTGTGCCATTAGAGAAATAGTTTCGTAGACAGATAATTGTGGGCCGTATCGCAACTAACATTGTCTCGAGTTTCGACGTAATGGATAATCCAACCAAATAACGTATCTATCTGATGACTGATAATACTTTAAAAATAAATGAAGATCTCAATAGCAACTACAGAAGATTGCCAAACATTGGTCAATTACACCGACCTTGTGCCGAGTCAAAAAGATTAGAGATCCGTTATCTCCTCACGTGAAATATCTCTGTGCAGTGCCGCAGCGCTTCTGTTGACGACTGCTCGTTTGTTGTTGTGACTTATGTTGTGATGCTGCAGTGCGAGGAAGAAGATTTGAAGGTGAGAGTAGTTAGTACTTTTAATTTTAGGAGATGGTAGAGTATGAAATACTTATTTTCCACAGAACTTAGCAATAATTTCGCTCGATGGTATCTGAAAGTTATAAAATATAGCTTACCACACTAATTTCAGTAAATGGTCAGCAGCTACGCTGACACTTGACGTTTTATATTGCGCTAGTATGTGCGTAGCACTGAAGAGCTGTCTCTAGTAGGTACTCTTCTCGTTCGTTCGCCTCCGTGGTCCAGTGGTCTAGAGCGTCGCTCTTGACTCGGAGGTCGTGGGTTCGATTCCCGCGTTGGAAACATGTTATTTCCAAGTTTGGTTAGGACAATGCAGGCTGATCACCTGATTGTCTGACAAGTAAGATGATCCATGCGTCGGATGGACATGTAAAAAGTCGGTCCTGCGCCTGATCTCTCGCCACTGGCGAGTCGCCAGTTGTGTCGGTCTTCCGTCCCACTGGGTTATGAAAGTAAAGGAATAGAAAGTGCTCTGGTGTACTGCGCACACACCTGGGCACTATAAAATTACTCCTGCGTACCTGGCCTGGTTTTAATGAAACCGGCCACCGTCACCGAAACCGGTGTGGGGAGTATTATTATTATTACTCTCGTAACCCAGATGCAAGAAAGATCACGATTCATGATCTAACGAGGGACCGAAATTCTACATGCCTATCTGACCATAGATCATCATTTCGTCTTGCCCAACAATCATCTTACCTACATTGTTCTGTCCAAAGTCCAAACTAATTCGAGCCTACTAAATTAATTTTTGCAACACGACAGCTCTCACTGCTTACTACATACCTAATTAATTTTAGCAATAGATTGAGATCATATTATTATCATAAGAGTTGTAATCACGATTAATGCTAATATCAAACTTTAAGGCGCTATATTGAAAAACTGTCTTTTTTGACGTAATTCTATGGGACCCTCAGAAATGTTACAAATCTGGTAATCAGATATACATATTCTTCAGAGCCTTATCTAGGTTTGAGAAGAACTAGAAACACGATTAACGTATTTTGCCTCGATACATTTAATTTTCGAAATGACCTCTTAAAAATACGAAATTTGAAGATTATTTTTAAACGAAAATAGATGTATTGTAGGAAATTAGTCTAATTGATAGACACCTTTGCAACTCAAAATCGTATAGAAGCATTTTGCTTAAATGCTCCTAGTTATTTTTTAAATGATTATAATTACGTTTTTCGCATGTTTTTTGAGCGAGCCGAATAGCTTCTGGCCGCAGCGTATTCACGACTTTATAATCATACAAATTAAGTATAAAATTGCCCTTGCGGTAAAATTACTTTCGATATAGCGCCTTAATAAGCTAGCCTTTATTAGTCAGATTAAAACCTATCTATAATAATTGGTACTTGATGGTACGCGGTATCTTTTTACCTCTTTTTTTGCTGTCTCCGCCTGTGAACCGAATGGCGACTTGGAATCCAGTTTGAATATTGCAGAATAATCAATCTTGATCACGAAGACTAGACTGTATTTCTATCTATATATATATAAAACTCAAAGGTGACTGACTGACATGGTGATCTATCAACGCACAGCTCAAACCACTGGACGGATCGGGCTGAACTTTGGCATGCAGGTAGATGTTATGACGTAGGCATCCGCTAAGAAAGGATTTTGATAAATTCCAACCCCAAGGGGCTTAAATAGGGCATGAAGGTTTGTTTATAATAATACTTCTTAACGCGAGCGAAGCCGCGGGCAAAAGCTCGTCATAATATTATAACGCAACATGTTTTATGTTTTGAGTACTCCGTTGATCAGGCATCGGAGACATTTAAAGTTTAAGATAGTTTTCATATAATAAATCCATACACAATATATAAAAATAAAAATCGGTCAAGTGCGAGTTGGACTCGTGCACGAAGGGTTCTGTACTGTTATAGAGCAAAAATAGGCCTAAAATTGTGTTTTTTGTATGGGAGCCCCCCTTAAATTTTTATTTTATTTAAATATTATTATTAATTATTAAAGTATACATACCAGCCTGGCGACAGACAGACAGACAGACAGACAGACAGACAGACGGACAGACGGACAGACGGTCAGACGGACAGACAACGAAGTCTTAGTAATAGGGTCCCGTTTTTACCCTTTGGGTACGGAACCCTAAAAACTAGATCAAAATTATTATTGTTACAGTAGCCTACTATAACAGTTTTTTTGTTAGAAAAGGGCTTATGTCTAAATTGACTGTCTTTCTAAAATATTAAAGTGTAGTTAGATTAGATCCGGCTAAACTTTAATATCAAAGTGATAGTGCGATCTTTTCGGCCATCTAGGTGTTTTTCGCAAATATAATCAGACCTGGGGGGTTATTATGAGCTCTTATATCCAGCCAGTTTACAGGCCAATTTACAGGCCATTGCATAGACATGGCTATGCAATGGCCTGACAGACAGACAGACTACTGAATGCAGTAGATAATAATTATAAGCTCTTATGTAGAGGTTTTTAATTTTTAAGAGAGGCTCTATTTCTTTTCTCTTCAGTAGCCCAATTTCTTGGCCTTGGTCGTTTGGGCCGATGTCGGAAACCCGGTTTACAGTCACAGATAAGAGATACAGAGATAGCATCTGTTTGTTTATCACGACTATTGTTCCTCGTTTTATTGTTTCAATCCATAAAGTAGGTTTGTGAATCGTGATTGTTGTTTTGAAATGTTTTTCAATACCATCTTGTAAGGAATATCCCACCAAAAACATAAATGTAAAAATGTAGAGCCAAGTTCCATACAAACATCATTCTTGTTTATGGTCTTCGCCGTAAAAAGGATGGAGATCTAAATAAGTGCCAAGTTTCATGGAAAATCGAAATATGTATGTATAGGAACCAAATAACATTATGTACAAATAATAGAGTCTATTTCTTTGGTGCTGCTCGCCATTCTGTTATGCTGGAACTTGGCTTGACACGCTACCGCGTGTCTAGATCAATATTAATTTTTATCTTTTTTCGATAAAAAGAAAACTGATATCTTCCGATGCTGATTCCGTTAGGTACTCTACGTTCTGACGCTATGTTTTTGCTTAGATTTTGAAGTTCATAATATTAATATAATATTATTATCTACTATTTATTAAAAGAACAGTACTGAGGCAAATTTTGAACCAACTACCACATGGGGATTTAAACAACGTAATAAAGATTTTTAAAACATATTATATAAGAAGATTACGACGAACAAGGTCTCGTATATGTTTGTTTTCCAAATGCACTGTAAAGTGATAGCAAATATTGTCTCTATCATAGTGAATGCTCAGATAACATATTTATATTGTTATGCTTTTATTTTTATAGATATTAAAGAAGGTGTGGTCTTTATAGGTAAATCCAGCATAAAACGTTTGATGATGGTTATGAGTTCATAACGTGTCGTTTCCATTTGAATTTTAGCGGTTTGGACCATAACTCGAAGACAGAATGTAGGACCCAAAATAGCTGCTCTACTAAATAATAACCCCTTAAGCCCGGCCGCATATTATAAGAATTTCTGATCAGCAAAATGTATCTAGACTCTAGAGAGTGCGCGGTCCGAAATTATGATAAGAACCATTTCTGCCATCCGATCGACGGCATATCAGACTCATCAGACGCGGAAGTCAGACACGTCAGAACTCTGATAGTATGCGGGTGCACAACAAAACATATGAGCAGAGTGCGTTCCTGCCGGGCGCCCGATTTTTTCTGATCAGATTTTTTTGTAATATGCGGCCGGGCTTAATCATATCTACACTCTGTAATCTGTATCCTTCCAAAGTTACACGTGTGTCCAGTCAACGCCCGCAAGTCCCAGCAAAAACCGAAAATCAGTTCAGTGACCAGCACATCGCGACTAATTACACTCCACACGCTACAAAAACGACGAACGTGTTCCCAAAGTATGTCCGAGTCTGCCGAACCGACATGGAACAACTTTTTGCATACATTCCCATCGAATATACTTAGGCAATAAGGAATTAATGAGTTGGTTTGCACTCAATATAATATTTTATTTTTAAAAGCCTTATAATATGTATGATCTTAAATCAGTAAGGGATTTATGATATCAGACAAATTTTAGGAGAGACCCCAACACAGATTTCCTTTGTTGATCACTTTGTCTATCCTTCCAATAGCCCCCCAGCTTGTCAAATTGAGCGGTGTATGTAGGCTCTACATACATACCACAGAGTACTATAATACTGGCGTACATACCAACCAAAATACGCGACAAACTGTTATATAATATAACTTTGTGTTTATCCCAATAAGCTATTACATAATATATTATTCTTTCCAAAATTTTCAAGTTTTGTAGAAGTTTAATATCATATTTTTTAAACATTTCTAGGGTTTTCGTGTACAATATTATCTTCGTCATCATAAGCGTTTTGATTGTTTATAATCACAAATGAAATAATCTCATCAATAATAAAAAATTCATGAGCTGAACTTCAATCCCTTGTTGAACAATTCTCCTGGGTACTCGGCGCTACAGTATGTGTTCTGACTTCTGAGGCCGGAGCCTCATCTCAATAATTAATATTCCCCTCAGCATCATGTAGATCTCTGATGTCACGCTCCGACCTTCATGAGTTTCACACGCTGGGTTCAGAGTTATTCTACCTTGTAGGTACAGAGATTGAGCCTTATGTCTGTGGTATTAAAGTTAGAGGTAAATAATAAACGATTCGTGCACTGGACCATTTGTAACCTGACACCTCTTATTTAAAGTTGTGAGCACCATTTTGCACATTTAAATAGCATTTGGTTAGTGCCTCCGTCGTCCAGTGGTTTAGAGTGAAAAATTCAAGTACCTATCTGTTGCCATTTTTGATATAGAGCAAAAAAGGCCAAAAAAATCACGTTTGTTGTATGGGGGCCCCCCCTTAAATATTCATTTTATTTTATTTTTAGTATTTGTTGTTATAGGGGCAACAGATATACATAATCTGTGAAAATATCAAATCTCTAGCTATTACCGTTCTTGAGTTACAGCCTGGAGACAGACAGACAGACAGACAGACAGACAGACGGACAGACGGACAGACAACGAAGTCTTAGTAATTATAGGGTCCCGTTTTTACCCTTTGGGTACGGAACCCTAAAAAGAGCATCCTTGTGTATTACGCACACATTGGCACATAATATCTTCTTTAATGATAGGTACGGCTGTAAAACTTGCGTTGCCCACCGTACGCATTCCGTAACAGACGACACACGGACGGTTACGGTAAGCGCCTCACGTCCCGACTTATTATTCCCACCGGGTTTATTGACGATATTTGCATGATAATTTACTGAACACGCCATATCCATTTATACACTTCTGTTTTTAATTAAATGTCCTCTTAGCCATATAAACATTGCGACTGTCTGGAAGGTAGGTAATAGGTATGTTAACATCTATTAGAGCTAAGTAATACATTTCAATGTAGAGCTTATTAACAATCAAAGCTTCATAATGACGACCTCTGTGGCTCAGTGGATAGCACGTTGGTAGCTTAAGCCGGGGGTCGCAGGTTCGAATCCCGCCAACGGAACAAAAAGTTTTCAAAGTTCCTGGGTCATGGATGTGTATTATAATATATATTTATCATGTAATAAAAATCTTAAATATATGTATAGTATAAAAGTATTAAATATATTTCCGTTGTCTGGTACCCGTAACACAAGTCCTTCAGGTACTTACCACGAGGCCAGATTGACGTGGTGTGAAGCGTCCATAGATATTATTATATTATTATTATTATTATAATGGTTACGATTTGCTTGTTATTTTGAAGTAATATTATGGAAAATTCCTCTTTCTCAACTAATTTTGGTTTTGGCTAGATAATAGGTTTGGGTAGTGCCGGATTTAATTTTTTTATGAGTGTGCCACTTTATTTCCGCCACGGCGCGGGCGCGGCGCCACCCCATGTACGAAATCTGCCGCCCCTTTATGACGCTCCTAGGCTCCGTAGTCCGTGAGTATACTATATTATTATGTGTTCTGTGCTCCTAGGCCGCGGCCTATATGGCCTATTTATAAATCCAGGGCTGGGTTTAACTTACACACCCGGAATCTTTAGAGAATAGGGCTGTACTTAATTTAAAATTTATTCAGCTGGCTAGTTTCCGAACTCTTTACCCTTTCTAAAAAAAGTTTAAAGTAGGATAATGCACATTGTAAATATTTAATTTATTAACAGTATGTAACGACATAATATAAATATAAGAGGTATAATAACACGTCTTCCTTAGATAATATTTATGTCTATAAAAGAATATAGAGTTGTCGAAGTGTATTCTACTTCTGTCTTTATTGTTCTATGGAAAATTAGAATATATTATGCAATGACATATTGTGTTTACTGCTAGATACATTACGAGGACATATTCTAGAAGAATCTTACGTATTCTGTTTGTTATGCGACACACATTTTAATGTAAAACATGTATTGACAGCGCAAACTAATAAATACTTGTTTGCTATTTACATGGCTATTGGCTATGTACCTTATTTGTGTAACTACCTGTGTTAGATGCTATTTTAAATATTTTATGACATAAATCACCTGCTTCATGCTTGTCATAGTAAAACATTAAGTACCTCATAGCATGGTACATAATAATAATAATACTCCCCACACCGGTTTCGGTGACGGTGGCCAGTTTCATTAACACCAGGGCCTATAGCCGATACTTTTTCGTTTTCGCTTCGTTATAGAATCGCCGATCACAATGTATGGAATTGACTTAAGACGAGTCGAACGTCAACGTCATATTAACGAACGCTTATGTCGATTCCATACATTTTCATCGGCGATTCTATAACGAAGCGAAAACGAAAACATTTTGGCTCACCCCCCAGGCCAGTTACGCAGGAGTATTTTTATAGTGCCCAAGTGTGTGCGCAGTACACAAGAGCACTCTCTATTCCTTTTACTCTTATAACCCAGTGGGACGGAAGACCGACACGACTGGCGAGAGATAAGGCGCAGGACCGACTTTTTACATGCCCATCCGACGCATGGATTATCGACAATCAGGCGATCAGCCTGCATTGTCCTAATCAAACTTGGAAATATATGTTTGCCACGCGGGAATCGAACCCACAACCTTCGTCAAGTCAAGAGCCACGCTCTAAGCCACTGGACCACGGAGGCGTTTAGTACCTACATACTACTATAATCGATACGTATAATAATTTTACATGTTGGGATTATTTTTATTTCATTTATGAATACTGCAAACTATAATGTTGCCCGTGTCATGTTCAAATAGAATGTAGTGTGCTCCTAGAGCCCTGGGGCTCTGCCCAGACCTTGTGGGGGCTCTGCAGCGAGCGATACATAAATTATTGTTTTTAAAAATGTCATCATGCACCAGCATGGAGACAATTCTTTCAAAGCCAAATTATTCTTTTTTTGGGGAGTCTGTCAAAAATGTTACTTCTTTCTGCAGGACTAGCATAACAATAGACTTGGGAAAGAATCGACATACTGACAGATTTTATCGACAAAATGACGGATTTCCATTGTCTAACTGTCACTTTGTCTATTCTTCCGTAGAAGGAAACCGTTTCTATGGTGACAATGCTTTATGCTACGCCTGCAGGTTCCGCTAGCAAAAAAGTTTGAGAACCCTCTAGTATACTTTTTCTCGCGGCAAAAATATAGGACTATGGCCGGTTTATACGGAGCAAATAACTGACGTCAGTGCACAGGCAAGACAGCACTGACGTGCCACTGCCATCGTGTAAACCGATTTCGAAGACAGTTCAGTACTGTCGGCAGCGCTGTTTTCACTACTGACCGCGTGTAAACGGTAGGCGACAGTTTTTGTCGTCAGCACTGTCTCGGCACTGACGTCACTCAGGGCTGGTGTACATGTATGAAGTAGATAAGTAGTAACTAAATTCTAATTGTCATCTAGTTTAGTACTTACTAAATTTTAACTTGCTACTTGCTACTAAATATTTTTGTGTTTACATGCACTTAACAACTTAAAATTAAGTTAAGATTTAGTTAACTACTTATCTACTTAATACGTGTAAAGCAGCCATTACTTACTCCGTATAAACCGGCCATAAGTCATAATTGTAAGGCTTTCTTGTAGCCTACAGCTCTGACACTGCAAACCCATCCGATGCAAACAAATTAACTTTACTCCTTCAAAAAACGGAGCTTTGTGACCTCTAGAGTCTAGTAGCTATTGGTGTGTTCTTGAACTCTACCTTCACGTTGGTTAAATTATTATATTTATACGAAATGCGATAAATCTTGCTATTTCTTGCATTAGTATTCATATTCCAGTGTAAAATCCGTAACCAATGACTTATTGAACGCTGACGTCAATTGCTATCATTAGTCACTTTCAAGTTAGTATCGTTAGATCTTTAAACTGCGGTTACAAGCTTTACCTATTCTCTAACGGCCGTTCCCAATATTTGATCTATCTCTTACTTGAGATAGGAATAGCTCACATTAGACATTAGCTCCATATATTTTATGTCAATTCTATGTCAGCTGCGATCGGTTGTATGTCAAACTAGAGATAGATTGAATATAGGGAACGGTCATAAACGAGTACTAAAGCTTAAATCATAGCGCCTTACTTAATATCAGATTTTGGTACTAAAATACGGCGTAGAAAGTGTTTGCCTTCCACAGCACAAGTCCTGCAAATGCTATCAAGCTCTTATTATTTCCCCTTAGCAAAATTTCAAAGATCTAAAGTGCCGTATTTGGCACTTTAAAATGTTTGCAGTCAATGACTCTACGAAAAAATTATGTTTAATTTCAGGGGCTTGGTTCGAATCAGATTTGGAAACTTAATCATCACTTGGTAGCCAATAAACGCTCGCCGCGCTAAGCGTTGACCAATAACCGCGCTATAATTCAAAATCTGAACCGAAAGGGGGTTTATTCACGAGTCCGCAGATCCTAGAGTCCACCATTCATGAATGATTCAGGCTGGGACGAGGAAGTGCGAACATCATCACGCGCTGTACACGTGACAGCATGGCGTTTATGGTGTGACCGCATTGCTGCATACATTACACCCACCAGAGGTATTACTTGTCAATATTTGCGAGCTGCTGGTTATAACAACGCTATAGAATTCCTTTGCGATGCGTGTTGTTCGGTCCACGTCAATTTCCACGGGCACGTGCGATTCTTAGACCTCGGAAGAAGCATCGATTGCGCTATCTCAGGCAGACATCAGACAGCCTGAAATAGACGTGCATTTCGGTTCAGGTACTACAATAAACCTAAATGTAAATACAGAGAAACAGTAACGTAATTCAGCAGGGTTTTCAAATCTAATTCGTGCTACACAGACACTACCTACTTACAATTTTTATCCTAGGTGGTAGTGTGCAGATGATACTATATTTTTTGCGATCTAGTCAACATTGCAGCCATGTATCATCAGTCATCACATTTTCTGCATTTTGCTCCACATTGTATAGCGCGAACGACCTTGCCTACAACCTTACTCTTATGTAAAGTACACAAGCATACCATTATGATTTACTCGTGATACATTCCTCTATGACGCCTCATATCTTTGTTTAATAGCTGGACGTGTACAATGATATTATTGTGATTGTTTGAATTGCACGATATTGAGTCAACAAGGCGAAGAAAACTATTCAATGACAGCTTGTAGCAGTACCTGATTTTCCGAGTTCTTTACGTTGTCGTAATATATAAAGCTTGTATTAAAACAAGTTGTATCAAAACATCGTAAATAGAAGTTCATAGAAGAATACTCAGAGAAATAAAAAAGCGAGATTTATGTAATTTTTTTGTCTTGACCATTTTCGTATAATTCTAAAAGTCTTGGTTAATGAGTAATGACTATATTATTCCGACCGACAGAATGAAAATACACTATCACATCTACTGTACTATGTATTTATATTGTGGAATTATCTTCTTGATCTTGATTTTTATATATATAGCCTTCGATCGAATAGAATATTTGATCGAAGTAGGTACATAGTAAACAATCGTGCAGCCTCTTCCGGATATAAACCACGCTACCCCGTTTTACACGACTGCGAGTGTGTGGCAAATGATAAACACACGAACATACGTAACCACATTGTTTGATTATCTAGGACATGATAATATAATACCACAAAATTCAAGTAATCATCAAAATATCCCCTGACAAAATATGTGGTCACAAAGCTTTTCTATAATCTCTAGTTATTGAGGTATTTAGGACATGCTGAATATCTCAAAATATAAGAAAATTATGGAAAACAATAGCTGACTGCATGACGCCTGCATTCTGCGACTCCATTGCGCCTAAATTCGTTTACCACGCGGGAACCGTAAAATTTTCCGGGATAAAAATTATCCTAAGATTCCTAACACATTCCTAAGTCCTTTCCCGGGACTCAAGGTATCTCCACAATAAATTTCAGCAAAATTGTTTCAGCAATTTGCCCGTAAGGAGGTAACAGACAAACAGAAAATATTTTGCATTTATAATATTAGCGTAGATGTCCCGCCAAATACATAGTACATAATATTATAATGGTCACCATTAAATTCGTGGTGCTCGCGTCATTGACCGCTTTTCATTATGGTGATGACTCCTAATGACTTTCGACTTCCAAAAACATTAAGATGAGACGTGACTGACTTTGACTCGAGTGGAACCTTGTCATTGTATAATGTCTGTAAAAATGATATGGAAAATGTTAGCAACGTTACTGAGATAAGGTTCTAACGTTCTATCAATCTTGATGCTTGGGAAGGATAAGTTAATAACAATAAGTATCAAGATTAATGGGATGGCCGGTGGATGACAATTCTAGTAGAGTGGAGATTGTGTTAGGGTATGATGATACGTCCATGCGACTTTGTTATAATGGCCAGACAACACTGCTAAAACGCACGTATAAATGTACGAACGTAAGTCTGTTTGGATGGAAGCCGGACATTTTTTTATCTCATAACGTTGGAAAGCCTTTTAAACGGCCGTTTTTTCAATCAATAATATTATGTATAGATATATGGATTGTTGTAAAGAAAATCAAAACTTTAATTACAATTGGCTCACGACTGTGAATGAACTGACGAACGGAACGGGCATTTTAAACATTCGTTACCACGTAACAGATGTATTTCAACATAATGTGTTTGGGGATGCAAGACCTTCCTTCAACCTGTGCGAAATACATAATAAACTGCAGAGAGAATGTTCTCTTTCCCAATAGAACTGGAAAATTCTATCGTAGAGATCTAAAATTATGAGTCTTTGAACGTTTTATTTTTTAGTTGGAAAAAAATTAAAAGAAAAAATTCTGAGTACGGCGAAAGTACATACGCGCCTGAATAATTAATCGAATGAAAAAAATAAAATCGGCAAAGTGCGAGTCGGACTCGCGCACGAAGGGTTCCGTACCGTTATAGACAGAGATGTGAAAAATAGTTTAGGAAAAGTATTTAAATACAAAATGCAAATGCATAGTTGTTAGGACTATTTCAAATATAAATACAAAATAGTTTTAAATAAAAGTATTTAAATACAAAATGCAAAATACGTATTTTCAAAATAGGTTTTGAAAATAAAATACCTTGTTAAGCATAAACACTTATATACAGCATGACTGGTGAGACAATACCGATACTTAAGGAGAGTATTCAGTACTCGATTCTCATTATGAATATGTAATAAAATTAGGTACTGAATTTTTGACCAAATTTCCCTTTAAACAAATGAATCACGAACACTTAGTAAATTACTAAGCAGCCGCGCGGCGTCTGCGCCCCCCGCGCCGGCGCGCTACACCTCCCGCGCGCGGTGTCCATGCGTTGGGTAAATAATTATTTAACTTTAAGTTACATTTACTCAGTGATCAATTGATATTATTTTTTATATTTTTTTTTTTCATCTAATATAATAGCCAAATATCACGTCCTCGAGTATTGAACATGTCTCACCAGTCATGCTGTATTTTATTTCCCAGATTTTAAAACTACTATTTGTTCAAAGAGTTCGTCTTTCATGTTCCGCCTATGGGGCCTCATTATCATTCCACCAAAAGAAAATAGTCGTTCAACAGGGGCAGAACTCGGTAAGCAGGTATTATATATTTTAAGGAAGAGTTTTTTTACATTTGGATACCTGTTCAAGGATTCTAAGGTATTGTCTTCATCTTTTAAATATTGTAGTGTTTCCAGATCCAGATCTATTGTAGTATTAACATTATCACTGGCTGTTGAAGAGTTAGATGAGTCCTCAAGAAACATAATATAATAAGATTCTGTCCTTTCCTTCTCTTTATCAGAGTCAGTATGTTGGACTTGGGAACTCTTTTCGTTTTCTTGTTTTATCTTTCTAACTTCTGAAACAAATACTTCCTTGATGGATTTTCTGTTGGCTTTTGGCATCCATTTCATTTTGAAAAAGGGATAAGATACTGCTGCTATTATGCCATCTTTTGCTTTTGGCGCTTCTAATTTATAAAACATCTCAAAACGCCTATTGAGACTTTCTTTAATAACATCTATCAATACATCACAATATGTAAGGTTATCCATTTTCAAAGTGCTTAGAATTATTTGCATTCTCATCAGTTCTGGTATAAGACATCCATAGTAAGTATCTTTGTACCCTTCTAAACTTCTGATGCCATCAGCAATAGTAATTTGGAAAAATGAATTAAAAATGTGACAAAACTATTTTGTATTTTGTAAATACAAAATGCATTTATAAAAAGTATTTCAAATAAAATACAAAATACATTTAGAAAAAAGGTATTTCAAATATAAAATAAAAATAGGTATTTTGCATTTTGTATTTGCATTTCAAATACATGTATTTCAAATAATTCACATCTCTGGTTATAGAGCAAAATTAATTTTTTATTTTATTTAAATAATATTATTAATTATTTAAGTGCAATTATATTTAAGGCCTTCGTGAAAGTTTCAAGTGCTTACCTCTTATCATTTAAATTGATTACGAGCAAAAAAGGCCAAAAAAATCACGTTTCTTGTATGGGAGCCCCCCTTAAATATCAATTTTATTTTATTTTAGTATTTGTTGTTATAGCGGCACCGGAAATACACAATCTGTGAAAATTTCAGAACTCTAGCTATAGCGGTTCTTGAGTTACAGCCTCAAGACATACAGACAGACAGACGGACAGACATCGAAGTCTTGGTAATAGGGTCCCGTTTTTACCCTTTAGGTACGGAACCCTAAAAACAGCTCCGGAAGAAAACAGCCCTAGCCGTTAGCGTTTCAATTTTAAACCTTGCATTGTAAAAAAAGGTTATTAAAATTATTAATAAGTATGTTATTTTTCTAAATTTAAACAACAGAAGTTAATTTATGCCTGTGTTATATTATGTAGTTCAAATGATACAAAGAAATCCAAGATAACAATCGACGACCCTCAGCTATTTCCTTACATTTACGAAACTTCCTCGCGCACACAACGAATGCCAAATAGTTCGGCAACACAACGACAGAGGAATTTAAACTACGCTCAAAACGCGTTGATGTAATCGATTTTCTTTTTTACGTAAAAAGACTAATAATATAATCTCCGTGAGCACAATACAGGATTAGTTATCAAGGTTGGATGGATGCAATCCTTTCTTATTTTTGTAACCGTGTAACATCGCTTAACACTGACACGAATGGGCAGGTCAATTAAAGGATATAAACTAATACACTGATTGACAAAAAGATTCACACTCTATGTACATAAGAACAATGCACGTCTGAAATATAGATATCTTTTTATTGGTAATTCAGTAAAGCTTTAAATGATTCTCTAATGTAGAGAGGGACATCTGCAAAGGACTGGTCTCTATTAAGATGCAACACACTTAATGCTAAGTCCTTTTGCTGTTTCGGGTACCTTGTTTCCCATTATCATTTTGCGATTTCGCTACTCATTTTCAACTTTTCTTCTTCAACAATTGAACCATTGAATAAACCTATAAATTGTGATGGTTGTCAAGTAAAATTCAAGGTCATCTATTACTCCTGGTAGATAGCGTAACGGCGAAACAAAGACTACATTACTCTACAACCGTAGCTAGGGTTGCCAGGTCGCCAAAACTAAGGGCGTAAGCTGTGTTACGCGGGCATATGCACCCGCGCGGGCTCATACAAAAGTGACCCGCGCGGGAAGCCGCGCCCTAACAAGCGGGCAAATACATATAGACACCCTAACCGGACATTAGGTACCCCAGCTACGAATGAGAATATTGCATCTCAAACCTAAGCATTAATAGGACCAACATTACTCGTAAAAATTGTCTGTTTAACATATTGTAACATCGAGCAAATTGATTTCTAGGCAGTCGACAGACCAACGTCATTTGGTCAGATCATACCAATTCAATGTTAATTGCGATCTGTCGGCTGGGTTTGACGTAACGCGACCAAACTACGTAGGTGCCCCAACTGCCTAGGAATCAACTTCTCTGATAGTACGAAAGCTGCATGAAACCGGAACTTTATGTACTTTTTTCCGGACACACAATAAAAAGCATGGCTGGGTTTTTCCGGACGTCTGGCAACCCTAACCGTAGCGATTGGTTCCGCGCATTTGGCGCTTAAATGAGTGTGATTCTTGCTTCTATTATAATATGTGTTACTTTTTCTTACAAATTGTAGTTATTATATCAGTTTCAGGTAATCTACTTATTTAATCTTAGCTTCCTATGTTATTTCAAACGTAATACAACGTAACTTCATGGTACTTGTAATCACAACCTGAGTTTTTAGCTTTGAGATAAGTAGCTATTTTAGTCTTCGACCGAGAGAGCTAAATGAACCGTTTAGATGTTTTTCCTTGGACTTATAACGCAACAAAACGAGGATCACTTCTTAAAACAACCCAGGTATTTTTATCATTCCTCAATAATAATTCCTCATTCATGTAACTTGTGTTGGTGAAATTGGAATTTTCTAAATTATTCGGTACTCTAAATGGTCAAGAATTAAAAGCTTAGTTTGCAAAACATGTTTCACAGTAATACACACTTTACCATGCACTTTTTCCACATTTATTAATTTAATTTACTACAATTATATCTCACACGACCGGTTTCGTTAACATCATCATCAGGTGTACTGATGATGATGCTGAATGCATGAATTTCCACCAAGAAGTTACAGTACATTCAATATCATATGCAAAACATGTATCCAATTAACGCGACGTGGTGTTATTAAGTATTTAGTAATGGCATGTGTTTTCGCGAGGTATGTGTTGGCCCGTGGTGTTTCGCAGGAAACGCGCAACGTTTTTCTGTTGGCTGCACAGCACTTATGTGCAGCAATTATTTATTGCAACACCAAACCTTACGAGAAGGGTTTCGACATAGAGATTCCAACCAGACTATGACCGACGACCTCCGCTGACGATGAAGAGAGTAAGGTCTGGAATTTGTTTTGTCATTGGATTTTGTTCTGTGCCAATCAAATGCATAGACTAAGGAAAATGTATATTTCCTCTATGTTATAAGATATAACATCAAAATATGCTATACGAAATCTAGTCTAACGGAAATTGTGAGTGCTTAGTCAAATAATAGGCTACTTGACCTAATTTTTTTCTTCATGCTAATCGCTTCTTAATCGTTAATTTTCACGAAATAAACTAATATTTTATTATTTTACACAGTAAAAACCCGTAAAAATGTTGATTGAAAAATACGCCTTAAAAATGGCGCCGAAAACACTGTCCGCCATAGTGTGACGTCATGCTGTTTGTATTTTAGAGTCTCTTTATTTAACATTTTTTTATGTGCTAAATGTACGAGTCTTAAGGAGCCCAAAAATTATAAAAGAATTAAATAAGAAATTAGAAATCATTTGTAATGTTGAAAACTTTTGGAGAAAAGATTTGGCCATTTCATTTCCCGTCTACAATAAAATATGGAGATAATATATAAAACTGGTGTTTTATTTGAATTACTCAAGAAAATATATTTTGCAAATCTTTCTAGGCTTATTCTTATTATTTATGTACAAATAAACTTACACATAACGAGCGCGATAAATAAAAGATATTAAATTACGAACATGATGACGTCACATCCAAATCGGAAGTACTGCAAAAGCGTTTTAGTCAGTACAAATCATATTTTCATAAAATCATATTTTCAAATCGACTTTATTTATCAATCATAAGCTTTTATTTGATGATAAGGGTGAAATACGGTTTCCTAGGCCAAGTTCTACTAGAAATATGCATTTGTTCAATGAAATTGAATATAGGTCAAGTAGCCTATTATTGCATCGCCATAGTTTGGATGGCAAAGTCAGGTGTCAAAAATGTATAGGATTTGACATGGCGCTAGAGCAAAGTGCTATGGCGCTTGCGACGCTTTACATCAAATAACAACTTCGCCATTGAAACTAGCGAATGTAATTTGGCTAAGTACTCTGGCTCGCTACTGTATCGATGTTAATTAGCAATTAAGTAAAATTTCCTAACGACTGTCACCTTGACATAGGATATGGGAACAGTTACAGTGCATTGTGAAGCAGGGTCAGAGCGTTCCACTTCATATCAGTTATGTGTTAATTAATGGAGGCTGTTACTCTACTTATATAACGAGTTATAAAGTCATGTTGTAAGTTTAAGATTGACCATAGAAATAGTTAATGTTGTTACTAAATCTGAACATGGATTTTTTCAGTTTGTTTTCCTCAATGAACTATAAACTATGGTTTAAGTTAAAATAGGTTGTATACAAGTTACAACCTCTTTCATCCAATCAGTTCAACGGAAACAGCCTCTTTAAAAACTTAAACAGTTGAACTGATTTTGTTGCAATTTGGTGTAGAGATACTTTTTGTTTCGGGAAAGGAAATAGGATAGCTGTTATTGCGACAAAATGGTTATGGCGAGATGAAACGTAAACGTAAAGCGCGAAACATCTATTAAAATAACATTTTAAGAACCTGACAAACGTTTTTGTTTAGACCTACATTTCACAAACGAGCTGCCCAAAAAATGAGTGGCACTGGCACCTTTCTATTTACGACGTGATACTAATTTTAATATTTAATATCATAACTAATAAAGAGTCCCGAACAACAAACTTTCACCAATAAGACCAAAGTTAGTGAAGACTGTTGTGGACGGGTGCGGTGCTACCCTGGCCGGGGCCCTCCGAATGTACGAGAAAGTGTGAAAGTGCAGTTAGCGGCTTTTATTATTTAAATATACTATTCGTGCATACGCGGTTAAGATTAAAGAAGAGTGCTTTGAGTGGAGCTGTAAGATATATTGCAGCTCTATAACGGTATGGCGACCATTTGACGACCTCTGTGGCTCAGTGGTGAGCGCATTGATAGCTCAAGCCGCGGGCTCGAATCCCGCTGACGCGACGGAACACAAAGTTTTCTAAGTTCCTGGGTCATGGATGTGTTTTAAATATGTGTGTCATATAATAAAAAAATCTTAAATATATGTTTAGTATAAAAGTATTAGTTAAATATATTTCCGTTGTCTGTAACTTGTAACACAAGACCTTCAGGTACTTACCACGGGGCCAGACTTACGTGGTGTGAAGCGTCCATAGCTGATACTAAATTAAATATTAAAAAAATATTAAATATGGCTAAATATAACTATTAAATACGAATTATAATAATACTCACTCGTTAAAAATAGCACCAACCGTCTTGTTTTAACCCAGTGTTCCTAAATTAATATTTATTTCGTTCAAGCC
This sequence comes from Plebejus argus, assembly GCA_905404155.3. Taxonomy (NCBI): domain Eukaryota; kingdom Metazoa; phylum Arthropoda; class Insecta; order Lepidoptera; family Lycaenidae; genus Plebejus; species Plebejus argus. The sequence goes on from FR989935.1 coordinate 15,338,418, forward strand.
GAGAGGACACAGGTTACTAAATATTTACTACTTTGTACGCAGCTTAGTTTCTTTAAAGCAGAAACTATATTATTAATATTGCAACTATACCTATTAATAGCTACCTGCTACATTTATTCTTTCTTTAAATTTTTCTAAATTTAATCATTCCTTCTGTTGTTATTTTTGTTATAAGTTCATTTTTTTGTAAATGTAAAGTGTAAACGCTTATTTTGTAAAATTCCAAATATTAGATCAGTATCAGATTTGATGATATCGTTGTCCGTCGCGTACTACTTCAGAGTGAAAAGCTATTTGCTTAACACACTATCTTGTTACGGTACTTGTGCAGAATTGCACAAATCTTTCGGAAAATTTATAAGGTCGAGTATGAAAGGTATTTGGCGCAGCGTTTGAATGTACGTGGCAAAACCCGATTGTTTTGATCTTGAATGCAATACAGTTAATAACTAAGTTATTTGTAACTTTGTAAGCCTTAAAGTGAATTACAATGTAAGTTAAACCATAACATTATTAGGGCTTGTATCAGCCAAATAATTGCACTTGGATTACACGTTTTCATAAATAGTACAATTCAGTCTCGACAAATTCCATTTATACCTGTTTTCCGTATACAGTGATACCATGTGATACAGTCTGTTCTATACTAGGTTAGAAACATATTTCTGTATATTATAGGCACTAGGCAGTACTGTAGCCGCAGCTTTAAACTTCCGTTGGCAGTAACCGCGGCTCAAGAGGGCTGGGCGGCACAGCACTAAGCAGAGACCACAGAAATAAATCAAGATAGAACGGCTAAGCGGATGGAGTACACGTCGTGTTTCAATCTTGCACAAGTGTGCAAAATTCGTTGAACGTTCATTCAGTCAGCGCGCACGTCTCGACTTGATTACACCGGAGCGGTTGTGCAAAAATGCCTTATTGGGCAGTGTCTAACTGTAAAAACAGAAGTACGAAAGTGAATCAGTCAAAAGGAGGTATTTCTTTCCACGGGTAGGTTATTTGTTCTAACTAAAAGCAAAGCAAAAATTGAGACGAGCGATTCCTTAGCAACGCACGCGCGTTGCCGTTCTATCTTGATTTCTTCTGTGTCAGAGACGGAGGCACCTAGGGTTTCCTTACCACGCACTAGTAAATGTCGATTGTCGGATATCTACATCGGGAATCCATAATAGATTTTCCTAAGAAAACAAAAGAAACAATGACTGTACCGAGATAGGCATAATCTGCAGAGTTAAGCTTCATTTATATTTAGTACCAACTTAACCGGGCTAGTTCCCGAATAGGTGGTAGGCATCGTAGTTACGACGTTCTATTTCCGACGTTCCAAAAGTGTTCATGATACTTATTTTGAATAAAAAAATATTGATTTATTTATGTTTTTTTAGGGCGGGTACTCGGTGTCACGGACCACCCTGCGCCGGAGCAGCAGCCTCACGTCATGGCGCTCCCTGAAGACAGACTGTGTGAGTATACCTCATTATTGTCACTAAAGTGTTCAAGAAATTATGTATACAGCTTATTTAGAAGCCTAAAAGATATTATATGTTGAAGTATCGACTGCTGGATATACTAGGTAACATAACATTTCACAAAATTCACATCAATGAATTTTTTTTATTAAATTAGGGCGCAAACGAGCAAACGGGTCACCTGATGGTAAGCAACTACCGTCGCCCATGGACACTCGCAACATCCGAAGATCTGCACGTGCGTTGCCGGCCTTTTAAGAGGGAATACGCTCTTTTCTTGAAGGCTTGCGGGTCGTATAGGTCCGGAAATACTGCTGATATAACTCTGAAGCCAGTGATATAGTCCCCACAGTCCCCGTTCTTACAACGTAAATCAGTTTCAAGCTTAATGCAGTTTGTGCTGTAATTCTTTTCATAGACTTCTTTGATTTGAATTTAATTGGACTAGGGAAATTGAAGTATCTACTCACGACAAAGTGGCATAGTTGTAACATACGATATTCTTTCTGGCAAAGTAACCAACATGACTACGAAATCACCATTTCGTTTAATGTACCAAGACTAGTATTTTGTATTAATTGTGGTATCCATTAGCGATGTTTCAAGTTCACAGTTTACGAGTGTACCGCTGTCGGTGCCGGAGAAACAGACTGTAACATTGACTATCACAAGAGCTTTAGGCGGCCTACACGCTTGCGTTTAAAAACAAAGTTTTTTTTTATAGTATCAGTAAACATAATATGGATGAATGTGCATGTTGCCTGCGGCCTGCGGGTAGGTCTAGTCCGGCGAGAAGAAATGGATTCACTTATCAGAAAATTAAAGATAAAAAAAACAAATCTTTTTTGATTCGCCTTTTTGGCTGTATAGATAAAACTTACATATTTTGCTGAAGACTTTAAAAGCAGAAGGCGAACAGAACGGTCGAAATCTGTTTTGGGTTCGAGCATGGTCTTATGACGTTATTTTAGCGGTCATATACCAGTTAAGTCCAGAGAGATTGAATGCTCGTTAAATTTAAATTAGTTTGGTCGCAAGTATGTAAAGGCCTACAGAATGGCACCTTGTGCTCGGCGCGCGGCGTGGCCGATTGTTACGCGAGCGGCGGTTTGCGCAACGCCAACCAAGGCGACCGCTGCTTCTAGATCACTCCAGTGACCACAGATACCGAAGGTAACAGATTAGAGAGAAATGTGACCATCGGTGGAGGTAGAACTTAACTTGAAAGTCACTTAAAAACAAAATAAATGTAAAAGTGTAGACTTGGAATATGGCAATAATAACCTATACCTCTAGAAACGTGATGTTCACAATGTCCACTAGCTTTAGCTCTTATCCACGAACGGTGAAAAAAAAGGCAAAGACGAAATAAAATACGCGCGTAGCGTAGGTAAATTGTATCCAAGACGCTCTGGACATACACGCAGCCCGTAGGTAATACGGAATTCTGAGGGGTGAGGGGTGAGCATACTATGTTAGTTAGATGAGTGATGACGCCTGCAACTCCGTGCCAACATTCGTTTAACGTACGTGAACCGTATAATTTTTGGAATAAAATATATCCTATTTCTTTTCCCGGGACTCCAAGTATCTCCATACCATATTTCAGTAAAATCATTTTAAGCGGACAAACAGACAGACAAAAGAATTAGTATGGACTAGTATGGAGTATATTTGTATTTTTAGTCCGAATACCAATGAACTGCTGGTGCAAAGTGCTTACCTCACTAGACGAGGTCTTGCGATGTTTGCGACGATAGTTTTTCTATACCTACGTTTTACAGTAATTTGTGATTATAAAAGTAAATTGTTAGTCTAAAACTAAAAAAATACTAACTAGCAACAGGCGTAATTAAAATCTAGAAAACAAATATTTTAACACTTAAATCCACACGAGAAAAAAGGAAAGTGTTCTTAGCACGTAACTCGAAAAAAATAAAATTGATAAAGATCACGCGTTTAATTACAAATAAATCATTAAAATAGCTGGAGATGTGGAGATAGGCTGTAATTGCTATAACGAGCGAAACCGACGACAGGATACTGATTGATGGCACCAGAAAGTGAACATTTCTGGAATTCTGGCGGTTATCACTTTCTGTAATGTTTGATAATAATTTTAAGTCTGATGTTTGTTTTTAATTTTTTTAATTTTATGAATTACTATAGTACTAATACTTTTTAATTTAGTATTAATACATTTTATTGTTACAAAACTTGAAACAAATTAATAATATTAATTTAAAAACTAATACATATATTTTATTAATTTTTACCGGCGCGGCCGTATATTTTGGGGTGCTCGATACGCGTTGAAATCTTTTGGACCCCTGATTTATTTGCTACAATGAAGTCAATCAGAAGAGACTCCTACAAGTTAAGATTTATTAAATTTTGTTACAAATATCTATCTCTATAGGTATTTATTATAACTTATAATATTAGCTTGTTACCTCAGCTCAGTAAAAAAATTAAAAAGGCAGGATGAAAATTGTTACGACTTATGAACGATAATATAGGCCAGCTTAAGAATGATTAAGTATTATTATTTAAATTATTGCAATTAATTATAATTAATAACATACACAATATATAACATTCTTTGCTTAGATGTTAACTAATTAATGCATTTGTTATGACGCATTTGAGTCCTAATTAAAGTTAGTTTGGGCTCGAATGCGTCATCATGACTGAAAAATCATTGACTTCGCCGTGTCATTAGCCAAGATCACAGGATAAGCGGTAAATTAGAATAAGAGGAAGTTCGCGTGTTAGCCATTGTCGATTGTTGACGCGTTCGCTACATCTCACAATAAGGGTTCGGATTACAGGGATTGACGTCAAATATAGGCGAAGAGCACGAGTCACAGTTATCTTAATTTTTAGGGTTCCGTACCCAAAGGGTAAAAACGGATCCGTCTGTCTGTCCGTCTGTCTGTCTGTCTCCAGGCTGTATCTCAAGAATGGCTATAGCTACACTTCTGAAATTTTCACAGATTGTGTATTTCTATTGCCGCTATATATAACAACAAATACTAAAAACAAAATGAAATTAATATTTAAGGGGGGCTCCCATACAACAAACTTGATTTTTTTAGGCCTTTTCTGCTCGTAATCAATATGGCAACAGGTACGCATTTGAAATTTTCACAAATTAGTTAATTATATGTGTATTTTAATGATTAGCAACAATATTAAAATAAAATAAAAGATTAAGGGGGGCTCCCATACAAAAACACAATTTTTGGCCAATTTTTTCTCCATAACGGTACGGAACCCTTCGTGCGCGAGTCCGACTCGCACTTGGCCGATTATTTTTAATGTATACTATGCGATTTAGTTGGCCAGCTGAAGCTTGTTGGCAGTCTGCGGTCGCTCTTAGATTACAATCCATCAAACAGTTAAGACTGTTAATTTTAATACAATTACTAAATAGCCTGTAATCGCGGGCTCTCGGGCTATCACTTCAATCGGCGGATGCGCGCGCGCCGATTCTGCGACAAGTTTTTGCGGTATTGTCTCGCGCAGGAAGTGTTGTACAAGAAAGGATCTCGAGATTAACGCGCAAACGGTACCTAATACTTTAACGGTAAATGAATCTATAGAGACTAGATATAACTGTAAAAGAATAGCTGATTTTCTATTCATTTTAAACCTTAAAAAAAACAGTGAGTTACTCCGGGAACAGCAGGCAGACTTTTTAACCACGCAGTAGAAAAAAAGAGGATATTACTTCTGCTCCTACGCTGCGCCAGCGGTATACATATTCTCATGAATTTTCGATAAGTTCATAATATAATATGTGGCGAGTTTACTGCGTTACCGTTGCGCCAAAAATCAAAATAATGGGCAGGAACTATACATTTATCCGGGAAAAAAGTACCCTATATCCTTTTCTGGGACTCAAAGTATCTCTACACCAAATATTTTTGGGCGTGAAAAGGTAGCAGACAGACATACTTTCGCACTTATAATATAGTATGAATTATGTGCTAGACGTAGACACCTAATACAATATTTGCGTCAACAGTCAACACTAATGAAGTAATCCAATAATTCTTTAGTTGCATTCATAGCAAAACTAGCAGACAATCCTATTATTACGTCAAAACATATATTAGCCCTCTGGCCTTCTGTAATAGAAAGCCTTTAAGAAGTACTTATTGGTTTTATAGCCATTATACCTAAATTTAAGCTGTTATTGTATATAAAAAAGGTTAAACGTTTTTGCGTATCTGTTGTTCTTAATGCTTAATAGTGGGTTTATATTATTCCAGTACCAATCCAGCACTGAATTGGATTATTACATTGGGATAATGTAGACCAACCATCATGCTTTAATAATTATTATTGTTCTTATAATCATCAACAAACGTAAGAAGTTTTGGCTACGTTCAGTTAAAAATATCTCAGTTATACATATATCTAAGTAAATAATGCTGATAATTTAAATGTTTTGCAATAAAGAAATCTCAATGGAAAATTTAGTTTATCTCTGGGAAAACCGTTCACAACATCTTGGCGTTTAAGATAAGTTGTATCTCTATGAGTCGATTTTTTATCATACTGAATCATATAATATATGCTGTCATTATGAAGAGAGTCGATTCATTTATAATATTATGTAAGCGAAAATCGAACTTACTGACTCACAATGACTGACAAACACCAAGAAGATAAACCAAAATGTAGGTTTTGTTATGTAACATCAATAAAATTTTACATGTATAGTTCGGGTCCTAAACATGAACCTTGTGGCATACCACTATCCTTTTTTACTCTGAATGATTAAATTAAAGAGGCAAATATTTAGATGCACTATTGAAGACATTAATTGAATGAAAAGCTGAAAAAAATAATGTGATACTGTTGACCTAATGTTGTCTACGATTCTATGTACGATTTAGAGGGAACAAGTTTATGTACTAATTATTTATTGAAAAGAAAACTCGTAGGTATTTAGAAAATCAATAATAATAGAAAGTATCACGGGCACTACTGGACCCAGTTTCTCGTATGAGAAAGCGTCCACGCCTATATTTAGGAAATAGGTTAGGAGACATTGAGTCACACACTGTCACATTCGTTTCTATTTTAATTAATTTCTTTGTTAATAACGTTTCCTTGTACCAATTTCTTTTTCTACAAATTCTATGTGGCAATCTAATCAAAATGGGGAAACAGGCGTTGTCTTGATGTTACTAATTATTATTAATATAAAATTCACTTTATTAGATTAATTTGGTCTTGTCATAAAATATTTTAAAGGAAAACGGTATTTGCTTTGATACAAGTAAAAATACAGTAGTTAATAGTTTTTAGTAAATTCATGGACCGTGGGTATAGTTACGTTTTTATAGACACAAGTATAATTGAGACAGGATAAATTTAGACTTTCAATTTTGATGGATGGATGGATATAATTATTATGACTGCCGGGATGAGCGATGATAATGATTAGAGAGGATACGTAACAGATGAACTAATTGCCGTAAAAGAATCTGATAATGTACAGAAATGATTAGAACAATAATTACGCATTGCATAACAGCGGTTACAACATAAATTATTTTAACGAAGATGTGACGGCTAACTTGCAGCTAATTAAAATAAATTGTATTATATTAAATACTTTCTACATGTTACTTATCAAATACGGTGCCATCTTCAATTGTGTAACAATAAGTCGGATACTTATTACTCACTTTAATGGTGCAAAATAAAATAAAAATGATATAAAAAAATTTGACCCCTAAGAGTAAGAAAATGAAGTACATAATATGTACTTCATTTTCTTCCTGTTAGGGGTCAATTAATTCTGAGAATCGTAAGAATCCGAATGTTACTGAAGTTAAAAAGCATGTATGACAGAATTAACACTGAATGCTTGGAGACCTTGGCAGTAATTTACTTTTAACACAGCAATTATGTAAATTTATAATTGTTTATTAATTAACTTGTAAGCGATACGAGTGTACGACATGCAAGTGCAGCCAGTGTTATGAATGAAGTTTTACTTGTTGTCTGAATGTTGTTTATTTCTATAAAGTCCTTTAATAAAGCATAAGAGTTTATCAAAGGACCTTAAAAATATAAACAACTTAAGAATTCACAAAAACAAACTCATCAACAGTTTGTTTTTGTGAATTCTCCAGGTCTTTCCATCAATTCTACAAAATATAAAGGCTCGTAATTGTATCGCAAATATCTGCGACAAAATTCACAATTGAATTAAAGATACATTACGAATCGGTGCGATGCGAATTCTACACTTTAGGTTGTTTTACGAACTTGATTTACGTCTAGGGTAGGTCATAGGAGTTATAGTTGGCACACAATTACTATGGTTGCCTGTGTGTAATTTGTTTTCTTATATTACCACAGGCAGGTTTTATTAAGTTAACCTTGATTTTTATGGTCAATTAATTAATGAAATTAGTTTGATGTAATTTTAACCGCCTTGATGTCTCAAGCCCTATCTATAAGAGTATTTAACAGTAATGTTATGAAAGAAACTGTCGTTACACCGAATACGTAAGAGATCGTGAGATTGGAAACCACCTGAGGGCAGACAACAGGTTGTACGTGTGAGGTCGGCGATGGCCACCGCCATTGAGGGAGAGAGCGGTGGTGTTGCCAGTTAAAAATATAATTAGTTACCCTGAAGAGAAATAAAAGATTAAAATGAACACCTCAAGAACTGAAAGAGTAAGAAAATAATAGTAATATAATTTAAGGAAGGGTTTAAATAGTTATAGAATATCAAATGAGAGTTATAATGAAGTACAATAGATATATGAAATTTATTTTGGAAGAGACGCTTCAAATGAAGTTTATACTTTAATATTGGGAGCTGAAATAAAAACTTATAAAAAATTCAACGAATATATTAAACGACGAAATGTAATATATCATGAAACAGTTTAAAAGGATATTAGAGAAAGGATATAAGAACTTATAGAAATTATATAATCATCTAATCAATAATCATAATTATATTATCAATCTTTAAAATCGTGAATCATGATTTAAAGGCCAAGTAATATATTTCAGACAAATACCGAACGAAACTAATATAAGTAGATTTAATTCAAAGTCATAAAAATAAACAAAATAAAAGAATATAATGATGATCGCACACAGAGATACTGCATGTACATTGTATAATTACCTTATGTACTTAATAAGGATTTTGACATAAACTCTATACATTGTCTGTCAAACTCAAAAGTTAAATGACCAATTAGTTTATCCTTATATCACAGTGACCAATAATTCTGAAAAGCCGCCGCAAATGTTGGCAATTATATGAAGCTGGTAACCTCGCTCGCTCGCCGACCGCCGCTCTCCGTACTCGGCGCGCGGCGCGGGCGCGGCGGTTTGTCGTCAGTCGCCACGTCTGCGTCGCGCCGCACGTCCGTGTCGCGAGTTCTGTGTACTTCTGTGCTTGTGCCGTGATAAACATGCTCGTTACTTGCATCTGAAGCGACAATAAGTTAAAGTGAGAGAGTGCATCGACTTTTCCCCACGTTCACACCTGGAATCTCAATGTTGAAACTGGTTAGTATTTTGTCATTAGGAAGTGACATATCGGTTAGCGGTTTATTTGACTCCGGACGTGAAGGTTCAATATGTTTGGGTTCTTTATCGTGTTCGTTTTTACGAGCTATACAAAAACTACTTCTACATAAATCTTTACGGCTATATCAAGGTTCAAGGTTGGCTGTTTTATCCTTTTTAATACTGGTATAATATTATGTATAAACATTGACTTGTACACATTTGGCTGCGTTTTTCAGTTTATCTATCTGGGATACCACAACAACAAAGTTTAATTTAGGTTCAGTTTAGTCAAATAAAGCCATTTATATAAACTTTTCTACATCTAAATTGAGCACGTGGAGCTAACTAGAATGTTGCAATGCAGCTCTGCCACATTGGCGCCCAGTTACCTTTTAACTGACTGCTAATACGGCGGTGGAATTTTTGCACGCCTTTAATTCAAGTTCAAGGAAATACTCTGCTTGACATTACGGATTTTAATGATGATTAAACTTCAATTTAATGAAGGTTTTGACAGCTTATGTCAAAATCTTAATTGAATTACAGTTAAATTAATATTCGTCGTTGAATTCGGCAGTAAGACTTTTCATCTGTGTCGTTGAAGCTATAAGGTTTAACTTTAACCCAGTTTCTTATACCCAGGTTTTTGACTGAAGTTTATCTATTTACCAGAACCGCTTGGCGATTGATGGGTTATAGCCAATCAAAGGCTATAACCCATCAATCCCCAAGCGGCACCAGTGACCAGGCTGTCGCATAATAATTGAACATCTATTGTGTCTGCGATTCCCACGATCGAGGTATGTAAAAAAAATTACCAATCAACAGCACTGTCAAAAGTTAAACTCCTGTTTATACGAATGTTAACGAATTCAAAGAAATAAATAACAAGCTTTGATTATAAGTATATAATCAAAGACAACTAGTTTAGCTACATCATAGTTAATTTAATTTAAATGAAAACAGAAATTAGTAAAGAAAATGTTATCAGTCGAGGCACAAATATGTTGTGAACTCGTTTTAATTATAATAAATAGTAAAAACATAGGTGTCATAGAATAATAAAATTTTACAGAATTGGTTACCATCGAGGTAGCTATAGGTTTGATATACATGACTATAATTACATAATAATAATAACTTTGAAAATAATAATAATTTGGTATTGCAGTCGACACGTAAAACCAACATTCTTCAGATAAATAAAATGCAGAATATATGTTTTATGTGCAATGCGATTAATAAAATTTTCGTAAGTTACCGTAATAATTAGTTAATCCTTCCTTGATCCTTCCGAGATTTGGCAGATTTTCAATATGTAATCAGTGTTATGAGAATGTTAGAGTTAATGAGTGTTTGATAACAGTTTGTAATGGATTGATAAGAGATAACGTGGCTATCGAGGTTGGCCGATACCGACTACGTTAAACTATTGGCTGAACGGTGTGGTTCTATTATTTTTCTATTTTCGCACAGTTTTCCTTTTCAAACGAAAACATCTGTAGCATAGTTCTGTAGTGATGTTTGAATAATTATTATTTGTTATATGTTGATCACAATAATTCACGGGTGGGAAACAACATAATAATTCTAATTAAAAATTTTAAAGAAAAAAATCTGCGCGATGATTAGAACTCCTAAAAATGCCCGCTACTAAAGTTACCTCCTAAACATTAGATACAAATTACAAGATTCAACAGATTCTAAATATGTACAATAATGTAGGTATAAACAATCTCAAACAATGCGACTGTTAATTCATAACTCTGTCAAGTCATGACATCATCTCGCTAAAACATGACCAAGTTCATAATCTCCTGATATTTAACATTGCCGAGACTAGACTGTAGACAAGATTTTCTTATATTGTAAAGGATGAGACAGTAATAAGATATTTTTTTTATAAATTAAAGGGCAAAAGAGCAACACAGAAAGTAGCAAGAGTAGCAAGTGCGTTGGCAGCCATTTAAGAGGGACTATGCTCACTTCTTGAAGGTTTGCAGGTCGTAATGGTCCTGAAATACTGCTGCCGACAGTTCATTCCAGAGTTGGGAGATTCATGAGATGGGAGAGATCAGAGAAGCTATTGGTTGGACTGTAAGTTCTTGGTATAAATGTATGTTTTACGGTAATATATAACAGTCTTTTCGGACCATTTCCATTGTATTTCCTATTTCTATCAAGGATTAATAATATAATACGATTGGTATCGATAAAGTTTTTCATCTGGTGTAGATGCATATTGCATTACACTTGATGATTGCATTTCTCACTTGGTGTTAGTAGATATAGTATTGATATGTTGTAGCATTTATTTATTTATAAATTATTTTATTTGTATGTAATTGAAGTATATAATATACATACTTATAAACAATATTCCCAAAAACAAAAACCACACAATGTAAGGAATATAGCAAACAGAAGGTCAGCGGTTTCTTCCAGACAACCAAACAATAACTGATAACAAAAATAACAAAAAGCATTTTCAGCTGGCTTAGCACGGTTACCAATTACCATAGCAGCGGTTTCTTTCTACGGAAGACCGAAGAATAGACAAAGTGACAGACGAAGGAAATCTGCCAATTTGGCACTAAAATCTATATATATATAAAACTCAATATGACTGACATGGTGATCTATCAACGCACAGCCCAAACCACTGGACGGATCGGGCTGAAATTTGGCATGTAGGTAGATGTTATGACGTAGGCATCCGCTAAGAAAGGAATTTTATAAATTCCAACCCCAAGGGGTTAAAATAGGGGATGAAATTTTTCATATAATAATACTTCTTAACGCGAGCGAAGCCGCGGGCAGAAGCTCGTCTATCATAAATTCTTTCCAGTTGCTAATGTTGTTATGCTAAGCCACAGTATAGCTACAGAACCTAGTGTTAAATCTAATAGATCACCTATGAGATGCTAAGTCAAGACAGAGTGATTATTTTCTAAACGCTTCTCGAGACAGAATGCTAAAGAAAGTGATCTGCGTTAAGATATTTTCCTGCATGCATCACCGGCGACTCGTTCGGATTGTAATATTACGATCGTTTCTTGCGACTGAAATACCGCAGTAATTTCGGTTTCATTTTCTAGCGGTCTCATTTCGTGTCCACTTCGATTGGGTTCCGAATAGAAAAAATGAGTAAGTAACATTTTCAAAACTAACGTTTTTTGTTTTTTTGAAAATGTTACTTTTTTTATATTTCAAAAAATGATTTGAAATATAAAAAATGTGAATTGTATGTATAGAGCCTAGATGACGAGGTTGCAATTACCGACTAGGTTTGTTCAAATTATAAAGGAAAAAATGGGTAATTGCTCTTATGCTGCTAACCTAAAATTTAAAAATGTTTACATACACGTCTTCATAGTTTATCCACTCATGTCTTCAATACCGATGTTCCTTTTTTAAAGGAATTCCGTTTTCCTCATTTCATCTCGTCGCGTCAACTGCATTTTTTTTGTTACGCGGTTAAGTATGTAAAGAATGTGTTATATTTATAACAGTCTGCACTCTGCAGTCTTATGTGTGATATCTTTTTGCGTCGTGTTACAGTTTTTGCGTTGAATTACTATATAAATATGTGTTACAGATGCTCAAAATATGCCATATTGTAACTAAAGCTCAAAAATAAACCACTTATAAAATTTTACGGCGCACAATGCTCTGTAAATGTTTTAAACTTCTAGAGTAAGCTGCGATAGCGATCTACAAAAAGTAAAAAGCGGTTTAATAGCGTTTGCGATTCAGGTGCGATTGTGGTTTCTTTTTGTTTGGACTTTCTACGTCTAGCATTAACACAGTAACACTTTTTGAAATGTATTATTATGCAACTGGAGTTCCTACTATCTTTGTAACTATTTGCACTGTTTTACCTATGAAACTTGAGAGGCTGATTAATATGACGCGAAAGTGTCTGCAGTTACCTTGTCAAGTTGTCACGCTCAGACTGCTAAACCGATAAACACCTAATTTGGTACGGAGATACTTTTATTCTTCGGAAAGTACTTAAGTAATAGGTAAATTTCTGCGGAAACAAAGTTGCTGGAATTTTTTTTAGAATCAAATAGAAATGAGATTACAAAAGTGGGAAATGACACGAAAACAAGCACGCGATCTTGTGGCCCAATTACTCATACACAATCGAAATTCAATTTGTGTTTGAAGACGTAAGTCGATAAAATGGATAACTATTTCATACTTCATACTTATTAATATTATAAATGCGAAAGTGTCTGTTACCTCTTCACGCACAAACCGCTGATCCAATTTTACTGAAATTGGTATGGAGATACTTTGAGTCCCGGGAAAGGACATAGGACACTTTTTATCCCGGAAAAATGTACGGTTCCATGGCGATAAACTAATTTTGGCGCAACGGAGTTGCGGGTGTCATTTAGTCATTTTATAAAGTAAGGGAAATTACTGATTTTTTTCTTTTTATCTATAAGTAATTTGAACAAACCTTACCTACTTCATTATCTGGCTATCCATAAAATCCACATTTTTTATTTCAAACCATTTTCCGGTCCTAAAGCCTCCATTTATGAAAAAAAACGTAATTTTCAAATTATTTATTACGAGCCACTTCATTCACTTACGTCTTCAATGTGATTTTAGATGTTTTGAATCACTTGCAAACTTAAACTACTAGAGTATCTCTCGTAGCTACAATGAAACAAAAAGAGTTGGGTAAAACTCAATGTTGATGATAATATCTTGTCTTGACCGAAATTGCTTTGTTGGAATTAGTTTCTTATCTACTAAAATATTCATTCTTAGCCTCAAACGTTTGATATCCAATCAGACGGTTTTGAGGTCAACATTTTTAGGTTAAAGATAATTTTTACCTTGTAATTATTTGGTAATTGTTATTACTTTTTATGATAACGAGCAATATGTAATTTATTCAATTCCATTTAAATAATAAAGTTGCTATGACGTAGAAGCTATACATATTAAATCGTAATTTAGAATTGTAAAATTGTAAATCCAATGTAAAATTATTAATATAACAAGATTTAAGTAAATACTATTATTAAACATTATTGTCAGGCCAGTTTTTACCCATTATTACCTTTAGCTCTGTTACACTTCTACTGACAGTCTAGTGTATTTATCTCTACAAAGTACAGGGAAAGTGTCATAATTGTATGTAAAACGTGATATTTGTGCATACAAGACTAGTAGAATGGTCACATGAATATTGAATAATACGTGGGCCTAGGAATGACGCAAATATGAACGCTACGGAACCTCAACTGAGATTTTGACAGCTCTACATCGTCTGGATTTCTAAGCAGGAAGAACAGTATCTTGTTGGTTTCATATTCAGGAAAACAATTTTCATTCACAAATATTGCTTTCATAGTTTATTGCAACCATAGACATAAATGCAACTATAAAAGCAGTCTCGGTGAATGAAAATTATACTTAATTAAAATAATAGCAACAAAATCCTTGTAACCATTAATTTATTTACAAGTGTTCTGTTGCTATTTTAATGCCAAGCCCCTTGAACCTCCGCCAGCCTAAGTAATGCCCAGTTTTTATTTTTGACCAGAGTATATTTCTTCACCAGCGCATTGAATAATGCTACACTAATCATGAACCAAACAACGCAGTGGAAAAGATTAAGATCTGTCAAAAATCTCAAAAACTGGCCATCCGTGAAATCTCTATGAAATATTATCTTTTCAGGAAACTGGAAGCATCTGGAAGTGTATCTAATATCTATGTAGATTTGTGCTGTTTTTTTGGCAACAAGTAATTTGATAACATTGATAACTCTATTTTGATAAATCTTTTATCTTCAACACGATCTCCGCCTATAGACTCTTCATTACATTAGGTATACTTTATATCTATTTTATCTACGCCCTCAGAAAGTTGTAAAGTTTTAATTGACTAGAATGCATTAAGTCTGTGTCGTCCTTTTATTAATTCTATTTTAAGATGTAAAGGTGCGTGACAACCTGCCACTGCAGGTATACGGAGGGCATCACAAAAAATGTAGATTATATTTGGTACCACTTTATTTTGTGTTCTTTTTTACATCGCATCGCAAGATGAAAAGATATTTGATACTGACGTGACTGGAAGTCGATTAAGAATTTTACTGTAGGACGCCAGTATTATAGTACTCTGTGCTTTAGATATTCTTACTACCACAGATTAGTGATTATTAAATAATACTAAATATGTTACTACAACTATAAGTTCTGCCGTTCTAATTGTTCAACAGTTGTGATTTCTCTGCGCCATATTTAATTTTAGCGGCGAAACAATAGAAAGCTAAATATTTAAGTACGACCGAGGATGTGTTTCCACTTGCGTGCTCTCGTGTATAGCACATTAATCATCCAGATTGGAGTTTCACTTGTCATTCTGCAGATTATCTGAAGTCCATTATAGTCGTATGAGTAAGGATAATTTAAAGTCTGGTTTAGTCTTGGCTAGTCTTGTTACTTTTTTAGGTTTCTCATGATTAATAAAGTAAATTAATTAAAAAATCAAAAAACCCGACTGCAAAAAATTTTAACTAAAAAGACCGAAACAAGACCTAATTCTGCCGGAAGCTTCAAGCCATGTTTAAATTGATACGACCATTGCTTACGAGATTCATGTCAAGATGAATAGAAGGCTACATTGAAAGATATAGAAAAAAATGGACTACAAAATGCAGTCGGAGGCATATTTTATGATTTTATTAAAAGGTTTAAATTGGTGCGACATGCCTCCGACTGCATTTTGTAGTCCATTTTTTTCTATATCTTTCAATGTAGCCTTCTATTCATCTTGACATGAATCTCGTAAGCAATGGTCGTATCAATTTAAACATGGCTTGAAGCTTCCGGCAGAATTAGGTCTTGTTTCGGTCTTTTTAGTTAAAATTTTTTGCAGTCGGGTTTTTTGATTTTTTAATTAATTTACTTTATTTATGTCTTTTTAGTTAAGAAAGATTACGTAACCGGATTAATTCTTTAAATGAGTTTATGTCATGTGGTTGCATCTGGATCCTATGCTAACTTCATTCTATCTTTCATTTTATCAAGGCGTATTTTACGTGAAATAGGAGATTCTGTCTTCTCTTTTGCAGCCTTAGCTCGTTTAGTCTTGCGGGATAAAGCCATGTTAGTTAGCCAAAAAAAAGTAAAAAAAATTGGAATTCACAACACAAACAAATTAACAACAAATACAATCAATTGAATTTTTAAGTCAAATCTCAGCTCACCTTAACTTAATTAATCCTATTAGCTTTGGTAATCAGTACCAAACTACAATAATATCTATACATATAATAAAATCGTAGGAAAGTCAATTCTGTACATTGAATATTTTTGAAAAATAATACTTGGGACGTGATCTACAATCGATATGTAAGCCAAAAATATAGTTTTTAGAATTTTTGTCTGTTTGTCTGTTTATCTGTTTGTCTGTTTGTCCGTTTGTCTGTATGTATGTCCGGGATAAACTCAGAAAGTACTGAATGGATTTACTTCAAATTTTGCACGAATATTATATAGAGGTCGGGTCAACACACAGGCTATATATTATGACGATATCACCTAGGGCGGGTGAGGGGCTCAAGTTTCAATATTTTTAGTTTTTTGCTCATATCGCTGAAACGGTGCGTTGTAGAGAGAAAATGTCCGGTACGTAATGAAAGCCCATAAAATTTCCTACAAATTTTTCCTTCACACTTTGTATCTATCTTCACTCCTTGCCATGCTATGAGCTTTTGTCTATCTTTTCTATACAAATTTCGAGTGTCGTTTGATTAACATGCTGGGAGCTTTGGCATCGGTCTTTTCTTGGGGGGGGGGGCTTCGCCCCCCCCCCCCACCTCCCCAAATTTTGCTTCAAACAAAGCGGTGTTGCGGCGTTATACATCTTTTTTAAGTACAAAGTTAAAAACTAAACTACACATACGGTTTTCCAGTGTCGTTTGTTTTGGGGGGGCTGCGCCCCCCCAAACCCCCCCCCCCCCTTATTCCTCATGAAACTTTTGGTCATAATTAAAAGGTATCGTGGAGTTTGTATTGCGTCTTAATTATCCTTTGTAGGAACAAACTAAGTCATCTATTTGGGACGTGATCTACTATACTAACGCGGACGAAGTCGCGGGCAACAGCTAGTAATATAATATTATAACGCCCCTTAGGGTAGTTACTACTTACTAGTTTCAATTTTCAAAAGATATAAATGATAATAGAGAAGTATTTTTACGAGTTACGAATTAAAGTTTCAAGTTTCAACTTACAACTAATGTTTCGAACGAAATGGTAAATTTATTTATTTCTTCTTTAATTTTTAATTATTAATTATAATTTATATTTATTTTATAATATTATATTTTATTTTAATACACTATTTTATTATTTCAATTTTACATTTTTCATTAACAGTAATTTCAATTTTACATTTATCACCAACAGCAATTTAGCACGCACAATAATTATTGTTACACCAAAAAACGTAAAGACTTTATACAAACGTGTACAGACAAGCGATAGCGCGATCTAAAGAAAGCACAGCGAAATCTATTGACGGAAGTTGGAACTAAATGTCGCTTTAAATACAAATCTATACATAATATAAATGCGAAAGTATATCTGTCTGTCTGTCAGTCTGTCTGTCTAGACTGTGTCTGTCTGTCTGTCTCGCTTTCACGCCAAAACTACTGAACCGATTGTTATGTAATTCTGTACACAGATAGTCTAAAGCCTGAGAAAGGACATAGGCTACTTTTTAACTGGAAAAAGGAGTTGTAAGGGGGTAAAATGCGTAGGTAAATTTGTTCAAATTAAGTTGGAGCCGTGTGTCTTCTACATCGCACCATCGCTTACCTAAACGTGTTTCTATAAGAGGTGGTAAGGATGGAGGAATCTTTTCCGATTAATTTGAAGAAATGTTTGAAATCTTAAGAAGTCAATGTTCGACTTCGAACTCTTCGAAGTTCGACCCCACTCCCCAATTATTAACCCCCTACGCAAAAATAATAAGTAAGAAGAGTTTTGTGTCTGTCTGTCTGTCTGTAAACATTGAAGTTTGAAGTAAGCGTACCGCGGAAGCACCTCTGTCGTGCAAATTTTGCAATTTGCAGTAATGTAGCCAATGTTCTTATTTTTATAGATTGTATATTTTATCCATGCAGGCGGGTTTTTACCTGCACAGCTGATTGTCTAGGTAGACAATCAGCATGGACGGAGGTCCGTCCATGCTTCCTCCCGCACGCGCACCCCCGCCTTGGTGACGCCCACCATCGTAACATTTTAATTTCGCCATAATTTCAAAACCAAACATCCAATTTTAATCATTCAAAGACCAAATATTATCTACATAAACTGTACTTAGTAATGGAATAATTTATTTTGATAAGGATTAAAAGAATGAGTAAATTAAACACGTTTAAATGTAGTCCAAAAAAATTCAAGATTTTTAAATAAAATAATGGTTATTGTGCCTCACTCGACATAGATAGGTATAGTGTGTCGCGGACTTTTTTGTAGATATTTACAAGTTCTATAATTACTTAGAACATATTATGGTTCTATATTTTATAGTTTAGGCAGCGTACGTAAAATAAGTAACTTTTCTGGTTGATTTTTTACACCTTGCGTCCGAAGAACCCAAATATTTTACGGAACCCTATTTTTCTCCAAAATAAAATTCAGCCTATGTTCAGCAAAAATAATGTAGAATTCCAATGGTGAAAGAATTTTTCAAATCGGTCCAGTAGTTTCCGAGCCAAACAAACAAAAAATCAAATCTTTCCTCTTTGCACTATTAGTGTAGATTTATCGTTCGATTTAATAATAAACTGCAAGTTATATACATATTTAGAATCAGTGTTTAAAATCCTTTATTTTGATACCCCACTCGATATGCTTGGTAAATTTTTATTTTTTTTTACCTCACAATATGGCGTCAAACGTCCACCATTTTGGTTTTTTCTTCATGTCACCTATCTAAGAACACTTGGGCCATTAAGACGAATCTAACGATACCTCAAATATGAAAATCCGCTTAGCGGTTCTGAAGATACGAGGTAATAAAGAATATTACAAACATACAAGATACGCGCCAAACACATAACCCTCCTGGCAGTCGGGTAAAAAGGACCTTCTTTAATAACTTTTTTGTACTTGTCATATCTTGCTGCTCTTGTATTTCTGTTATTAAGTTATTAGTTTATCTGGTTTAAGACTCTTCACTTTTGTTTTTATCATAATCCATCATTAATTTTAATATTCCAATGACCACTTTGTTTTTAGTTATAAATGCTAACTGCCGCAGTGACCGCATCACCGCACCGCACCCAGAGATTTTGACATTTATGTCTCATAAATTATCCGTCAAACTCTTAATTAAATGGAAGTTTAATCATCATTAAAATATGTCTCTCAGAGCGGCTGTAAGACTGTTAACGCTACACTTATCTGAATAGCAAAGAACACTTACGCCGGCTTTACACGTTGGGCTTTGGCCCAACATGGCATTGAGCCAGCGAATAGTATAGAGTACGGAATGAACGAACGAAAACGACCGGTAGGCTTAGCATAACAATAATATAAATAAAAGAATCGACATACTGACAGATTTTAGTCACAAAATGGCGGATTTCCTTTGTCAATTCTTCCGTAGTAAGAAACCGCTTCTATGGTGACGCCAACGCGCTGTACTGGCTCAAGGTGGTCCAACGTGTACAGCGGGCTTTACGGTTACATCAGCGATCACATTTGTTCAAAGCATATAGGTGCGACCTTTACTTGTTTTTGCTAATAGTCAGGTGATCACCTTGATCTCGCCTGGCCACCTGTACAGTTTAGTTCTACACGACAATTACCGTACACAATTATGGTTTTTATTCCATTAGTTTTTAAAAACCACAAATCACAATGCTATATCTGCGTATGAGCCGCTAATAGTCTGCTATTGTTTACTCACCAATTGTGCGCTCTATTATAATAGGTGTAAAGTTGTAATTTGCTTGGCTGTAATATAGCTCCGATAATGTTAATTGAATTATACTGGTTGTTATATTTTAATATAATTATCTTTGTGGTATTTACGGGCCATCAGCAATGTTACAAACATTATGATTTTATGCTTTGCTGAGACTAACTTTTTTTCTCAATCTTCCATCCTCCAAATCTGTTTGTGCTGCTGATATATTTTTATCTCGTGTCACATTTTTAATCATTATTCAGTATTCACTGTGCTAAAACTTAAAAGGGTACATTCACCCGGTAAACTTCGTATCACTTATCGTAAGCCTTTCGTGGACCTCCACGAATATTTCAACACTAAAATTAGCCAAATCGGTTCTGTCATTTTTTATTTACGAAGGTATTTTTGTTTATAAATCTGTATTTTTATCTGGGTGTTTTGTTTCCTACTCTGCACCATCAATCAAGTGAGATTACTGAGTGTAAACTGTTACAGATTGTTTTATCATAACCGAATATTCGCTTATCCTGTTTTGCTCTCTTTATCATGTAAGAGAGACTAGATGATGCCGCTCCCGCAACTTCAGTCATTTTTCCGGGGTAAAAATTATCTTAGGTCTCCTAAGTATTTCCGTACCAAATTTCAGCAAAATCGGTTCAACGGTTTGAGCGTGAAGTGGTAACAGACAGACAAACAGACACACTTTCGCACTAGTATGGATGGATGAATTTAGTCTACGAATAACAATATATAATGTAAATACGGCATTATCACAAAATAACCATATTTAACTTTGTTATTAATTTATAATAACAAAGTTAAATATGATTATTTATAAAATATTATTAATTTTAAGACCTTTATTTTATGTACATTCATGCAAATAAATCAATTTGAATTTGAATTTGTTCTCTACTGTTTTTCTAAGTTAATTTATGTATACGAGATAAAAGACTATTTATCTGTATGTAACTCTTAAGTAGCATCTTCGTCAGTAATAGCTTCCTTATGTGCTCATTACGAATATGCAAAGATCTGAATGATGCACGGCGGCTGACGGCCATTACACTTCACAATAACCATCACAAAAGATCTTTGTCTTCACGAGGCTAACTTTTATAACAATTAATGAATTTAACAATAATTGTCGTGGATTTTAAAAGGCGGGAAACACAAGTCAAAAAACACAAAGCAAAGGCCAAAAGCCAGCCTTACGTCATTGAGATTTTTACTTTATCGAAGGTTAGGTGGACCTTCAGAACTGGATACCTCCTAAAGTAACCGTGCCGAAACTCAATAGTTTCTGACATTTACAGCTTTCAGCTTTCATAAAATGAAGAAAGTCTGGGTATCGCTAAGCTCCTACTCTACTAGAAAGATACAAAATTTTTGGCTTTACTCGTTTTAATTTACAACGCACATGAACTATCGTTGCATTAGTCGGTACAATTACTTAGGTAACAAGCATTTTCCTTATTCACGTTCACGTGTATGTAACTTTTATATTTTGTCTGTCTGTCTGTGATATAATTATCCCGAGGGCTTGCGTCACTCCTTTGTTGTCACTAAATAGACTGAGACTATTTCGCAAGTGCCTCGATGAATATCTTGTACTTAGGTTTGTAATAAATAAAGTACAACACGGAAAATTTAACATGGCATATTTTTCCATAGAGTTTCCTAAGAAGGTGGTAACTAGTTAATTTCTGCGTGTTATCAACTGAATATTTTTGCTACGAATTCTTGTCTGTATATTATTAGGTATTCTAAAAATATAAAGGAAATATGTACCTAATAATAGACTATATTTAGATACAAAATTGATATTTACCAGACAAAGTTAATAGGTAAATGTGATCGTGATGTAAATATTTTTTATTCATAGTCTAGAGAATTTTTCTACCGACTTTAGGTAGGCTCACGTTAGGTAATGGCTACTACTAAATTTGAGCTGGAACATAAGGTTAATGCATCTTCAGTCTCCTTTTATTACTGATGAGAAGCGAGGTTCCCCGGGAGAGGAAGCATCGCACAACCGTTCTTATGGAATTATAACACCAAGTATGTTTTGCATATCTAAGAAATGAAATAATGCGCAATGTTACATAAACTCACACACACGTAATGCTCTTGTAAGTATGTAAATAATATTATATATCATGTTACTACTCGTTTATCTTGTTGAACATAATCGTGAGCCTGAGAGTAGAGTATCTTTATGTAATTCGTACATATACAACATATTAATATTATTATTAATATCCAATAGAGCTTATTTTCTTTTTCTTTTACAGCATTCATTAACAAAGAATATAGAGCATTAAAAACTACTGTAATATAACAGAAGTCTCCAATATTCGTAGACAATGTTACTGTAGAGCGTATTTCGATTAGATTCTGAAAAAGATTGTAACTTTTTAAAAATATGAATGTTATAACTTTTTTTGGATTTTTCGTATCCTAGGCTCTTTCTTGTTCAGTCAATTTACTTAGATCCATACTAATATTATAAATGCGAAAGTGTGTCTGTCTGTCTGTCTGTTACCTTTTCACACTCAAACCGCTGAACCGATTTTGCTGAAATGTAACATGAAGATACTTTTAGTCCTGAGAAAGGACATAGGACAGTTTTATCCTGAAAAAATGTAAGGTTTCCACGCGATAAACGAATTTTGGCGCAACGGATTTGCGGGCGTCATCTAGTACAAAATATGATCTGATATTTACAACTTTACAAGTATCATAGGCTTATTTGGTTCTAAAAAGGTTTTAAGTTAAATAATATAATCTCAGACGTACCTATTATAATAAAACAGCAAAGATGTCATACATTATTAAATAGGTTTTGAGATGTTTATAACAGGGAAGTGTTATATTACCAAATCGAGGTTAATGGTGCTTGTAATATGACAGTGTGAGGCTTATGACTGAGATATAAACGGGTATTTAAAGCCTTATTGACGCGTCTTATCAGGGAAATGACCCCGGAAAATTTCGTCACCTCTAGGGTTGTCAAAAATTTAAGTTTGAGAGTGTTTTTCATTATTTTATTGTTATGAATTAATTATTATTTTTTATTAACTTTTCTAGCTGGTCAGCCTTATCAAGTTCTGCATTGTGTTTAAAAAATAATGTTGTTCATAATAATTGATATGAATTCTGTATAACAATTAGGTCCTTATACAATATAAGGACCGAATTGTTACTTAGATTGTATTCATTGTATTGTATTTTCCGAGCGAAGTAATAACTCTTCAAATCCTGTAGACCTTGGGTCATGATTTTTAGGGTTCCATACCCAAAGGGTAAAAACGTGACCCTATTACGTCTATCTGTCTGTCCGTCTGTCTGTCAGCAATCAGCAGGCTGTAACTCAAAAACGGTAATAGCTACAGAGTTGAAATTTTCACAGATTGTGTATATCTGTTGCCACTCTAACAACAAATACCCACTAAAAACAAAATAAAATTAATAATTAAGGGAGGATCCCATACAACAAACGTGTTTTTTTACCTTTCTTTTAATGTATCTATGGTTGCCCATGCCCAATCATAATAAACGACATTCACGCAACAAAGTCGGCCTAGTCCAGACTATTATTATAGCTAGAGGATTGAATAATAACATAGTTTGTGATAAATAGTCTCATGGTATCTTTTTTGAGGTACAGTAAATATTTTTACGTAGAGTTAGGTGGAACCTAGTTGACAATTTTTAGGCCATCCTCACCGCTGGTTGCCAAGTGACCACTTCACACGCCCGAATTGCCAACAATCGCACAAAACAACCTGTCCAAACACTCATTACTCTTAATCATGTCTTTCTTAAATAACGCCTCTCACGGCCCAACAATAATTATATAACCCATATTAATTTTACATTTTGAAACGCTAGAAATAGATTACAAGATAAGCAACTAAAGAAATTATTCTTTAGTTGCTTATCTTGTAATTTAAGTTGCATTACTTTACATTGGGTAATGAATCATGATGGATGCCATGATTGCGAAGCTGTTTACAGTACAGTCGACAACGATCATTGACGATCACAGAAGAATATTATGTCCAACTACACCTATAGTCTATACTCTATAGTAATTGCTTGTATAAATCCATCATGAACCAAAATGGACAGGCCGCATAAAGCTAGCTATATACAATATACATAGGCGCGGGCAGAAATAATTTCCAAGGGGTGCAGATTTTCGTTTTCTTTCTTTTATTTTCTTTTTACTTTTTACGAACAACAGTGACTGTCTATTTATGTCAACAGAATACATTTAGTGCCGAAACATTACGAACTATCATTGAATAAAAATATGATTTCCAATAGACGGCTTATTATTTTAATAATTCCTGATGATCCCGAGATTCCCAAGGGGTGCAAGTGCACCACCTGGCACCCCCCTGCCGGCGACCATGGCTATATATACTATAATATAGCTATAGTTTCTAATATTCATTTGTGAACCTTGTGCAGTTTTAATACATGATAAAATACATTTAATCGCTTTAATCGAGTCTAAGGTTAAACGTTAAATTTTTAGCATTTATACTTCAATTATATTGTTAATACCTTAATTTTGGTTCATATGTCACAAGGTTAAATTTATATTTAACAAAATATATTATAATGTTATTTTTGTAATAATTTTCGACAAATAATTTAAATACAAAGAAAAGATGAGTCGCAAGTCGCAACACAAAAAACGATCAAATAATAATAGTAATTATAATGGATTTTGTGTAAGTTGTAACATGAACAGTGATAATGGATAGGAGGATGATGATAGGAGGATGGGACGATATGGGGACGATATACACAAAAAAGCTAAAGCTTCAAATAATAATGAGTTATGACTTATGAGTATAATTAATAGACATATAATATGATAAAACGGACCTTGCAAAAACAAAGTAATTGTTTGATATCAGTTTTTGTTTTAATATCGTGAGTCACTATGTCCAAATGATACTATAATATTTTTGCTACATAATGTAAGACTTTATAATAGTTGGCACACGGAGTAATTAAAAAAAAAAACAGTAATACTTCTTAGCAGTTGGCGCTGAAAGCAGCTCAATTTATTCATATTAATATATCAAAGCGCACGTTGTATAATAAAGAAAATTCTAAGATAATGGCAAATAAATAAAACTAAGTTGTATGAGGGCAAATCATAGGCACGTTAAGCAGAGTTGTGTGCTGGGCGATTCGTATTGCAATGCCTTGATAGTTGGTACTTGGTAATTGGAACAACGCCTGATAGAGCTTGGCACATAGAGCAATGCTTTCTTACAATTGACACAAAGAGTAAGTACTCTGGCAAATGTTTCTCCGATACATCTTGGCACACTGAGAAACGCTTGCACATGCATGACAGAAAAAGAGCTCTAAAACTTGAGCTCATGCACAGTAAGCATTAAACATGGCTCTCTGACAGGCCATGCTCGAGATTTTGATCACATATATAGATGCTCATATGCTATTTTGCCATTTGTTTTCTCACAAAGATCACTGCCACATTTATCTATCAAGTTTCAGCAAAATCGGCCCAGCGTTTTAGACGTGAAGACGCAAAGTAGTTTTCTATTTATAATATTAGTATAGACATGTAAAACCTAAATACCTCTAAGATTGTCGTATATCTGCGTATATTGTAAAGGTATTTACACTAAGCATTTTCCGCGAAGGCAAATAAATCTGTTTATCCTGAATTAATTAACACGTAGTATGCTGAATGGATTTTTTGCGCGGAACTGTTTACGTCACGATTTTTATGTCAACAATATTATTATTTACTGAGAACTTTATAAATATTTGATTAACTCATAAATGTTAAGTTAATAGTAGGGTTTATAGCTATTAAAGTTAAAGTTGTTTGTCGGTTCTATTATATCCAACAATCATGAAATCAATAGAACTACTAAGAAATGATCACAATCATACTTTATACTTCATACTAATATTATAAATGCGAAAGTCCATTAGTTTGTTACCTTTTCACGCCCAAACTACTGAACCGATTTTGCTGAAATTTGATATGGCGCATGGCGATACTTTGGGTCGATCTATTTATCGGATATATATTGAAATTGAAATCGTTTATTTGCTGAAATAAGGTACAATATGTTGTTACAGTAATGTGATCAAGCTCTCTTATTTTGCCTTTGGGTGGCGTGCAAATTTTATACAGTTTTTCGAATTATAATATTTTATCTCCCTTAACACAACTTACAATTTATCCTTTTATTCTTAATATATTTTTAAGTGTCCTATTTTTAATAAATAATTATTATAAAAAACTTAATACAATAACATGTCAATTTTAATTTTAGTCAGTGAATAATATTAATGTCATAAATTACATTATCTTATTTTATCTCGGTATGATTACTATTATTATATTCTAATATATATAGATATACCTACCGGAAAAATGTACGGCTCCCGCGCGAGAAACTAATTTTGGCGCAACGGAGTTACGATCGTCATCTAGTTAGTACCAATTTAACAAGGTTCAGTTACCAGATGGAAAAATATAGATAAAAGGATCATAGAAATAATAATTACATTTATTTTATTTTTTATTTTATTTTACAATTTATGTACACACAGAATAAAGTTAAGAAACTAGCTTAAGGCTAAAAGTATGACTAAAAGTATGTTTAATTAATGCTCAGCCTAAAATCAGGTCAAAGCTTAAATTAAGAACTTCATCATAATATTCGAAAGTGGAGCATCTTTGATTTTTCTTTACTAATCAGTTAATCACCCAGCGGCCAGCACTGATCCTGATCGTAATATTCTTTATTTAAATACCTTTTTTTTAATTCCAAAAACTCAAAGGCACCGGTGAATCAGAGACATGACATCATTGACAGTTCAGTCGGTGTCAGAATTCCTTTGTATCCGGCTGCAGATTTATTTTAGCGTTGTTTTTGGTCGTGAAAGCTATTACTTACTCTCTATTACTCAGCAGTGGTGTTAAGTATACCAGATAATCAGTTAACACTCTATAACCTCAAAACTAAGCCCAACTAAGCCAATAAGCCAGCTAGGTCAAGGAGAAATGGACATGTTTGGAACAGTAAAAGTGAGGCATGAAAGTGGCACCCAAAAGTCCATTACTGAACACTATTTCACTGTCAAAATTTCTAAAAGTGTTATACGAATACAAGGAATGGCAATTAGAAACGAATCCTTTTAGAGGCCCGAAAAATGAGTATCAGATAGCGAATGGACAGATTATATTAATAGCTATTGTATTCTTTATTTAAATATTTTATAATTCTTTCTTTCTTTCTCTTCGTTTTTGGCAACTTGACACAAAGTATGTGTATGTTGTGCCACAGACAAGGTAAAAAGGT
Source organism: Plebejus argus (assembly GCA_905404155.3). Lineage (NCBI taxonomy): Eukaryota > Metazoa > Arthropoda > Insecta > Lepidoptera > Lycaenidae > Plebejus > Plebejus argus. Next base: position 15,365,782 of record FR989935.1, read on the forward strand.
AAGGAATATGGCGGGAAAACCGTATTCCTCCTATAATAATTTTCAGCATCGTTTTCATGTAATATCGTCAGGTCATAAGTCTAGTCAAAGTCTAAGTAAAAGTCAGTACAGTCAAGGAGTCAAGTCGGTCGTTTCAGTAAAGTGGTAGACGCTTTACTGAAACTTTCAATGGAGTTTTGGTGGGAACACAAAATCGCACGTTTCTGGATAATGCATCACTTTCCTACACTTGTGCACGATAACGAATATCTAATGGTTAATATTCTACCAATATTACACATTAAAAACCCAACTTAACACAATTTTAGGAAAATAATACAAAATCACAACATCACTCTTTCACATTCCCGGCAAAACATTTTTTTATAATTCAAAATTTTAATTTCAAATTCAAATCGAAGCTTTATCTTCTTCTTTCACTAGAAATCGCGGAATGTTTTGCCCAAGTTTTGCCAATAAAAGCATAAATACTCGGCCAATTGAAAATATTTACCGCTAAATGTTAATTGCTAATTTGTTGATGGACACATTGACCTTACCGATATAAGCAACGTGACCTACATAACATCGAACTTATAAATAAATATTTTGATTAATTAATTATAAAATGACGGTAAAAATAAAATTAGAAGAGTAGAATTTGTTTTTCGAAAATTCGTGCGCGTTGAAATCTTTTGTCCCATAAAAGTTAAGTTCGAAAAATTATATTTTACTAAAAATATATTACTTATTAAGTTAATATCAACTAAATACTCTAAAACTATAATTTATGACATGTTTTAGACCTTAATATTAAAAATTCCATTAATATTCGGAAATCATGATCAAGGTGATATTACATAATAAGTTTAGCTTAACCGGTACAACCTTGGCGGATCTTGTCGTTTGCATGGTAATTACGAAAACAAACTTATCAAAATGTCGACATGAAACTTGATTCCGATGTGGACATTATCGGTACGGGAAATATTCAGTTTTATGTCTTTAACGGTAATCATAAAATGTCTCTGAGTGAACATTTAAATTTTAAACCTTACTTAGATTTGATTTATTAGAAATATTTTGGCATAAAATTCATCAACAAATTATTCATTAAATTAAACTTAAGTTATCATTAAATGTCTTTGAGTGTAGTATAACAGACACAAACAAATTGCGGTATCTGAGATAATGGAGTTTCAAAAATGCCCTTACAAAAATATATATTATGGCCTCGACTTTTGAAATGAATATCGTTTAGTTTGAAAATTAAAATTATATAAGATTTTGCTTTATTATTAGTGTCAAAATATTTCGCTGTCATCTGAAATCAAGTTTGCTGTTAGGTTCATTAGCCATTAGCCAGTCACATCTCTCGACTTATTCTAAACGAGCTATTGCCCGCGGCTTCGCTCGCGTTAAGTATAATTATTAATTACATTATACAAACTTTCATCTCCTATTTTAACCCCTCGGGGGTGGAATTGATCAAAAAACTTTCTTAGCGGATAACATATACATGCATGACAAATTTCAGCCCGATCCGTCCAGTGGTTTGGGCTGTGCGTTGATAGATCACCATGTCAGTCAGTCACCTTTGAGTTTTATATATTTAGATATTTTGTTATAGTTAAAACCCCATTGGTTTTTGTCACAAACCTATTATCACATGATTTCCATCAAATTGTTACATATTTTTTATGAAGTTTTGTTAATACTTGTCTAAAGCTGGTTTCAGACTACGCTATAATATAATAGCATAATGGTATATAGCTCATAGCACAAGAATATCGTGCACCATAATTGTTGTCGACACGTTCACACTGTACTGTACTTACTATAATATAATATTATTGGCTTGCCAAACGCTATGTATGATGTGCGATATTCTTGTGCTATGAGCTAATATCTATAATATTATACTATATGCAGTATGCTATTATATCATAGCGTAGTCTGAAACCAGCTTTATGATTTTAACCATACGTTTTCCAAAAACTTTTTAATTTTAACTGCGAAATGATCATTTTCGTGAAATTAACAAATGAACAAGTAAAACGGTCTTAATTCTCACGATTCGTAAAAAACGTCCAATTGCTAACAAGTGAACTATTTGAAGGCAATTGTTTTAAAGATGTCGTTATGTACTTAATTTTAGAACTTTGTTACAAGAACGACACTATTAAAATGCGATTAGTGTCAACCAAAAAACTGTGTTGATGGTTTGGTCAACCGTCTCAAACCATTTATAAACCTTGGCAAATGTCGCATATTATGATAATGTATTATATATATACATATAATATGTAAATATATATTACATTATTATAATACAAATTATCACAACGAAAACTAGCCAAATTATTATTTTCCGCAAGATAGGTACTTAAGGTGTGAAAAAAAATTAATACTAATAATACTTTAAAAATACCTAGGAATGATATAGGAAGAACTAGAATTTTCAGTTTTTTTATTGTCTAGGTAATGTAGAAATAATTCAGTTTTTTCTTCCTCCTGAAAAGTTTTCAAAAACGGATTTAGAAGACTTAGGCCGACGAAATGTCTGTCTATATGTTAACTTTTCACTTTGTTAGTCTCGATAAAACTCGAGAACTTCTGAACCAATTTTGCTAATAATTTTAGTATTGAAACATTCGTGGAAGGTTTATAGAGTGAGAGGGAGTTAAGTGATACAAAGTTCACGGGCCATCTAGTATCGAATAATACTTACTGTCTTTCTATAATGCGTTCTAGTTCTTTGCTATAATGATTAATGAAGCTTGTCTTTTGACCTTTGTTAAGCGAATTAGTCTCAGTTCGGGCATAGTATAAAGAGGGGTTAACCACCGGTTTTAAACTTTGAACCTCGTTTTAACCACACGTTTTGTCACGCCATTTTTTTTTAATTTTTTTTATGAAATAAGGGGGCAAACGAGCAAACGGGTCACCTGATAGAAAGCAACTTCCGTCGCCCATAGACACCCGCAGCATAAGAAGAGCTGCAGGTGCGTTGCCGGCCTTTTAAAAGGGAATAGGGTAAGGTAAGGTAAGGGGAGGGTAAGGATGGGAAGGGAAGGGAATTGGGTAGGGGATTGGGCCTCCGGTTAACTCACTCACTCGGCGAAACACAGCGCAAGCGCTGTTTCACGCCATTCCACAGTTCAAAAGATTCTTGGATAAAATGACTAGTCACTGTTAGTAAATTAGTTTCAAGAGTTATGACTTGATTGTAGGTACTTAAATTAAATACCTAAAAGAAAAAGGATTTTGCGAACACTAAAACAAGAAATGACAAAGAACAGACAAAAAAGTCTTCCGGGCCATGACCCATGAGTCACTCCAACAAAGACTTGGCTGCTGCGATGATTCAATGCACTTAGCCTTTCTATAGATAAAAGACGACATTTTAAAAATGCATGTGAATTAAAGTTTTTACTCAGTGTGAATTATAAAAAAAAATCTGAACGTCACTATGGTGCCTACCACCGGTTCGGGAACTAGCCCGGCGAGAAGAACAGGCGTAAGAAACTCGCACGGGGCCATCTTTTACCAAAAAGATAAACAAAATTCTAATGAAATGTTACTTTGAACCATGCTTGAACAATATAAACTAGATTACCAATATTTATTATTACCACTGTCATGTTTTGTGTGTTGTACATACGAAACACGCTAACTGTACATAAGAATCATGCTGAAGCTGTACATTTTTAACCGACTTAAAAAAGGAGGTTATCAATTCGACGCGTATGTATGTAATATTTCCAGAACTGCCCAATTTTCGTATGTTAGTCTGTATCAGCCGGCGTCTGAACAAATGCGCCAAATTACAAAAGTGTATACTATGTATGGTATGTAGATAATTAGATATGTATGTATGTTTTTATGTTTGTGTTCGCATATCTCTGGAACTACTATTCCGATTTCAGTAATTCTTTTTTTGTTGTACTAGGTATTGTTCAACTTAGGGAATAATGCAAGTTTCATCAAAATCGGTTCAGTAGTTTTGGAGATACGGAGTTTTAAGTCTTTTTAAATTCCATCATCATTTCCGCAATGTAAAGTAGCTAGTCTCCTGTGGTCATTTCATCAAAATCAGTTTAGTAGCAACTAGCAATCGACTCATACTTTATGCTTATCAAAATCTTTTTTGTCGTGGTACATAAATTGTCTATGTCCATTCAATATACAATTACAACCATTTACAAGTACATTATCAGTAACCACACCTGAATTAAGAAATATTGAAATTACGACCTTGTGCATACTCTGTGGTCAGTCGGGTGTGTCTATGGTAATTGCCGTATCTATGATCAATAATTCATAGACAAATATGTCGTAGACAAACTTCGATATTATGGTAATTTATTTCCAAGGTTATAGTTTGAGTTAAATCAGAGTTTCGAAGTCTGATTCTCAAGCATTGAATCGCGGATACTTAATGGATGGACCCGAAGGGAATTGTCTTGTATTTCAACAAAAGTCAGATAGTATGCTTTTGAGCTATTGGCTATTGGCTAAGTGTTTTAAGGTACATATTATAGATTTGTTTTTGCTATTTAGGTACTACGCTATTTACTACGCTATCGAATTGGATATCAGTCTGTAATGATAGTTGTAAGAATGTATAATAAATAAATAAATAAATAATTGTTGACATCTGTGTTGTAAGTAGGTACTGTTGTTGTATGAAATTATTTAATTGCTAAAATTAAAACGCTCTTGTAACTCCTGCGTCATTATGAGTGTAAACGATCATTACTCTCTATTTATGGGCATTAAACCCATAAATAGTAAGGGTTTTATTTGAACATCCTGTAAAATAGTATAATATAAATAATGTATAGTAGACCTTCTTCATACCAAAGCTCCCGAATCGAACGTACGCACATAAGCATGATTTCAGTTAACTTTAGGGTCTTTAGGGAAGAGTGTATATACCTACTACATCGCATGCGTGATAACTTGTCTACCTGTTTAGCGAGTTTGTTTCTAACTTGCTCTACTGAGATACTCTACTGCTTATATTCAAACTATGGTAACATCGTGCGGAGGATACAGGATGTTGATAAACTGTTGCTAGTTGAAACGGAAATACAGTGTGTTGACATGACAACATGGGTTAATGATATTGTGACACTTTAAAAATAACACTTGCTTAGAAGAAAGTGTAATTTAGTGCGAAAGTGGAAAGACTTGAAATATTTATAAACTATGTTTATTTGTACTTTTTATCTAATTTAGATAACATAATTATTATTGATTGAATTGATTTGAGTTAAAAAAAATCTAAATTTTATTCGATAGAGCAAAAATATTTAATTTTTTTCTGTAACGAATTTATCTTGGTTAAGCTTCGTTTTTAGAATCAATAAAAGAGATTAACGCTTGCACTGAGCGTAAAAAAATGTTGTACTTTACCACAATGTAAACATCTCGTCAAATCAAAATCTCTCAAACAAACGTGAAAACCCGGCCAAACAACGATGTCAATAGCAAATATTGATAGCAATTAAATGTCATTAGGTTACGAAATGAGACAATGGTTGTGCTCGGTGAACTGTCGTGTCGCAACACAAACAACTGGCTAATGGCTATTTCGTAAAGATGGCTATCGCGGTAAATCGCACGAGTGCGTAAAATGGCACGCAGCCTCACGGTACATTATTGTACTGTTTGAACGGATGTATTGTGTTCAGTACGATCTGAGCAAGCCGACAAGACTTTGCTTATTCTAGCCGTCTAGCGAATTATCAAGTTTACAAAAATAATAAAAATATCATATGACGTCTACAAAGATACGTTAAAAATTTAAATGTTTTTCTATACGATCTGAAAATAAATGTAGACTGGTCAATGGTCATGTAGTACAGCCTCACAGATAAGTGGATTATGTACTACTGTATGACCTGCCGACAAAACATAATATTTTATGAAATCTCAAAGAATATTAGTTTCTATGCATCTCTGAGTGAACGCGCGTATAAAGTTGCTTCAATCTCTTCAGTAATAATATCTTGGTTCCTTTATATGTGTCCTTAAGTTTGTCGTGACTCGGGGCTAATACTGGTACCGATATCATGTCGGCCTCTGAAAAATCTTGTTGATCGATCTGTAACTCCTGAGTCTTAACTATTATCTATTTTATTTTGTTCGTAGCCGTAGCTATGGCTGGGCCTCAAGTCCCAAACGTGTGTAGGAAAGAGACTATAGTCAAAGAAATGTCTGATACTCCTTTTCTGGGAGAAGGTGTAACAACTGGATCAGTTGAGGGATCATAGTAGACTACTTTCATACAATGTAGTAATTTACAACGATTTCATTGTGCCATAGTAGGTAGTTAGGTACATTGCTTTTATTGTAGTACCTTTTCCACCTCTACTCGTATTAACAAGCAGTGTATATCGCAGGAGGCGCCCGAGGTGCACATGTCGCTGCCGCGCGCGCCCGATCCGGCCGCGCTAGCTGCGTACTGGGCCGACTACGACGACTTGTGCCAGCTCAGCACGCCCAATGATGATGAGGAAAACCATTATGAAGGTACGTTGTTGGTTAAGAGTTATAAGACTGGTGATATGATTGCGAGGCGATGGTAGTGTGGCGGTACCCACAATTAAAGCCACATTCCTGCATCGCGCTATCGACGTTTTCTAAGTGCTTCGGTATATATACGACAGCTAAAAAGTATCACGTGGGCTCCGGCCTGATCATTGATCAAGTATACCACCTCGCTCGGTCGGAAGATCTTCTTTTGTAGCCACCACGCATATCCCACAGGGGAATGATCACTATTCACTTAAGGGGCCATCCATAAAGTACGTCACATGATTTTCATGATTTTTAGACCCTACACCCCCCTTTGACACAGGTGGTCACATTTGTGGGTCCCTAGTGTGACGTCATTGAAATTTTACATCAAAAAATTAAAACCACCGCAATATACTATCGCTATTTGATTTAAAATGTGATGTCACAAAACTTAGGACTCCCCACCTCCGTGTCGCACCATGTCACACTTCGTCGACAATATGTGAAAAGTTTGTTAAAGATTTCAGTAATTTAGAGAGTTTAGAACTTTGTATCGTAAATTTTAGGATTGGGTTCGAATATTTTGTTGGTATTTATTCCCATTGAAAATGCTAGTCTGTCATCGTAAGACTACAGCTAACTTTATCAAATCAAGTGTAACATTATGACTGTTGTTTCATATTAAGACAATAGGCAAAAGAACACAAGAACAAGGACAGAATGCCCTACATCCTATAACAGCTTACCTGAGACATAAAAACATAAACAACTTAGATAATCAATTTAGACATAAAAACAATAACAAAATGTAATTTATATTTCTACGAAGCAAGCCCATACGGTAAATCTTTGTCCATTATGCGCAATATCGTTTAGTAGAGCGCTGATTGCGATAAGTTTCTGCGTCGTATTTCCTGTGGACGTTGTTCTACATTTAAAACGTTTTTCATTAAATGGATTGCCAGATTTATAACAATGCTTTGCAATAAATAAATGTTATCGGTAATTTTTGCCATGTAAAGTTAGCGGTTACGTTAGAAGGTACATACCGCGATTCGCGAACCAAACTCCATATTAGTAGTCGTTCTTATTTCTATAGGAGACATAATATTCACTTACAGGAAATTTTTAGCTTTTATAAAATGACTAAGGTGTTGTTGGCACTTCGGCCAACGGCAGACATCACGTATGTCGATGTCCCCAATCCACCAAGGATGCGGAAATCATGTTCCTATATTGTAGAAAATAGACATTACGTACGTAGGAAAAACTCCTAGTTTTTTTAATAATAATTAAAGATTTTATTAACTTCTTTGCATTATCTGTCAAAATTAGTTTCCAAGAGATAGCACATCTTGTCATTAATTTGCTAATTAGCTTTAGTCTAGGAGCCAGCGCGGCGTTAGATTAGAATTAAAATGATACCCGTGGTTGCTGGTTATTACAGTCTTAATTGAACTCTATCTCGCACTATATGGCCGGTCACGGTCCGTGGTTATGGTTATTGTTTCTAATTACACTTTTACTTTTTAATTTTTAAGGCCGACTTTAAATGGCTCAAAAAATTAAAGCAAAACATTAAAATGATAAATTAGCTGTAGGTAGGTATTACCCAATAGTGTTTAGTTTTGTAATAATTATAACCGTCTTATATTGCTAACTGTGTGTTTCTTGAAATAATTTGCTTATTTTAATTATTCAGAATGTCAAAAACTTATTATTTTTTAATGATCGTCAGCGTCAGCGATTTGCATATATTTTAATTTTAATCGAATCTATTTTTGTCTTTGATGGGGATTACACTGTAATTCAGCATACATATTACATAAATCTTAAGATTTCTTTGAATAGGAACAGATTAAAGTTAATAACCAAAATTAATTGCTTTTGCTCTTGTCCCGCGTTTTTATTAAAGAGTGAAATTATTCTTATATATTATCTTGACCAACAATTAGAAAAACACCAAACAAACAACTCTCAGATTATTTCCACTTTGATTCGTCACTACCACCACGTTAAACACACCGTATAAAACCAGCCTGCACGTATGAACGTACACATGAATATTCAATGAGCCGGTTCGGAATGAATGAAGCGCACTTTCGTCAGCCTCGCGGGTTGCGGCGACATTCCGCGGCAGGTTGCGGCCGGAAACCGCTCTCGCCGGCTCCTCGACTATAATGTCAGTGGGCCAATACTTTCCAGTCCTAGCTCCTGGCGCAACAGGAGTTAAGGAGTAGGAGTTGTTTTGTAAAAGCTGCTTGGAAAACGTGTTCCAGGATTCTTTATTCTGCAGTAGGTTTATAAATCTAGAGTAAAGTCATTGTAAAACAGATAGGATTTTGATAGTAGGTGATGTAGTAATTGTAAAACACAATGTATAATCCAGAATCCTCAGTACGTAGGCACACATCGATTGTATTGAATAAGGTGTCATTATAATCGATTTATCGCATTGTCACAAAACTGGATAAACATTTTTCCAAACTTCTCTGATTCTATAAACCTAAGTACCATCAAAGAAATTGATTTACAGGCAGATGATGGACCTACGTGTTACTGCCTACTTGGTGTGGTAATCTCAAGTCAATGTGAATGGTAATTTAACGGTTAAACTTGACATAACCTGACAAAACTACAGACCCGTGATGTGCCTATCGAGTACCTCTAATCTCTAATTATATTAGCCATATCTAATATTACATCGATATGCATAGTCGGCCTGTGTAAAGGTGCGCGGCCTCTGCGGGCCCCGTTATAACGGGCCGCTGACCGCCGCGAGCCGCCGCCGATGACCCATATTGACGATACATGTAATTATTGTTGATATTAGAGATTGTCAGATCTGTGAATGACGTCACAATAATTACATCGAGCCAAGACAATTCAACTCGTTGCCCGCATGAAAACATTTAACATTTTGCCGCATAAAATACTTCTTAGTACAGTTCCTATGTCCTTTCCTAGATTCAACGGATCGATAGTGTCCATCTATACCTGCCTCAATCGCTTCAGCTGTTTATGCGTGAAGAAATTAAAACTTCATTATTAATATTATCATATTAAGCGCACAGACGTGGATTTTGTACTAAATAACCTCCTCCTTTTTGGAAGTCGGTTAAAGATACATAGCATTTGCTTCTACTATACATAATATATATCAAGGAAATGTTATGCACATAATATTTAGTTTAAATAACAATGATTGTACATCCTCCATTAATATATTATATCCTGTGACCCCCAACGGCCGACGTTAATGGTCGCGGAAGTGTTGAAGCAAAAAAGAAATTACGATTCAAGGGCATCATGCTTCACTTGACCTTTTGTTTACATCATAATTTACCAGAATTTTCCACAAATCATGTTGCGTTTCGAAGATATGAGTAATTATTTTGGGTTCTGAATTTAGCACTGATTACCAAATTCAGACCAGGGTGAGCATAAGAATTCGCACAAATCAAGGCAATTTCACACTCTACGTAAAGTCAGGCAATAATCTTTCACAGCAGATTCAGTGGTTCAGTATATTTTCTGACTGTAGCTATTTAGTATTAATTATTCTGTGACTATAGTCTACTGGATTAGATCATAGCACAGATTACTAATTAATAGTTACTACGTAAACCATAGTGCTTATTACAATATAAAGTCGACCCATATAAAGTAGGAAAACTATATTATAATTTCCACTCGTTTATTTAACTAAGTTAATTGGTCCACCACGTAACTTAATGCTCTAGCCCCTGGTCATTGTGATAGCCCACTGTTACGTCCAAACTCCAACGTATTACTTATGCAACTGATATCAAATCATCAGCATCTGATATTTTAACTAATACAGTAAATAGTATTATATTTTATTACTAGCTGACCCGACAGATGTTGTCCTGTCTTAACGATGATTATTTAATTCGAATTGGTATAATTAAGACTAATATAATAAAAAAGACTAATAAATCAAAATAGACTAGAATTTGCGCGGATCCGCCCGCGTAAAATGTTACGGTAATTCTACGGTACATTTTTCCGCGATGAAAATGGTCCTATGGACTTTTAATAGCTATATGTCCATTTAAATTAGAACAGTAGTGTCGGCAATTATTCGATGCAAATAAAACTTTTTCTTATTAAATCAGTATTTTATATCATGTTGTTAATTGATGCGCAGAGGTTTACTTTTGTCCCTTTTTTGCTGTAACAAAATATTGTTAGATATTACGTACTTACTTTATTAGTTGTTACAATTTCTGCTTTCTAAAAGCAGTTCTACTTTATATGACGGCAATTAGCACCTGATAACCAGATCGCTATCAGTGACGTCACATAGTTAAATAGAAAGTGAAAAATGCCAGTGAAAGGTACATCGTTAAAACAAACTCTTTTTAAACATATTGTTATGTAAGCAACATGTTTAAAGTCACTACGAGAGAAAAAACTGAAACACACAACTTGAAATAGCAACTTGGCTTACGGATCTAGCATTTTGTATAAACAGAGAAATTTGCTTAAAATTTTTGAGATAGAGATAACAAGATATGCTGTAATAAGTAATTCTACTTCCATCTCGCACTTCTTTTGCGTTTGTACGCGGGAACCGGAAATTTTTTTCGGGATGAAAAGTTTCCTATGTAATTTCCCGGGATTCGAAGTATCTCCGTACCGTTTCAGCAAAATTGGTTCAGTGGTTTGCGTGTGAAGAGATTACAGACAGACAGACATAAAATATTATAGTATAGATGAGTTTGTAATTTTAATCCAGATTTTTTAACAATCGGTACACAATGAAAATATATTTTCTAACTTAGCAACAAAACAAGGAACAACAATTTTACCTGCCAAAGTTATTATGAAAACAATTAAACAATAGTTTAAAACTTTAAACCGTTATTTGTGAACTGCAAACTATTATTGTAGCTGTTTTTTTTTTTCAGACAAATTATACACGTAAATAGAGGCTAATGACTAATGGATGTTAATGACTGTCTCTTGAACCGAAAATAACACTTGAAGAACGTTTACTTTGTTTTAGTGTCTAGTAACGAAATTGTTTTGTTTTAGTGACGTATTTTTATTCTGTTTCTATTGTTTTAAACTAAAAAGCTTTTTAAATAGATGTAGAGATTAGCTAAGCTATCCATTTTTTATTCTGTTTCTATTGTTTTAAACTAAAAAGCTCTTTAAATAGATGTAGAGATTAGATGCTCCTAAGCTATCCATTTTTTATTCGTCACTTTTCTAGTATTTAAACTGAAAGCTTTTAAATAAATGTAGAGCTTATGTAAGCTATCCTATAATGTAGAATCCGTAGAGTTTTGGCTATGTTTGCATAAGAGAAATTGTAAAGCACAAAAATGCGTATGGTAATTTCGAATTATAGCTATAAATCAGGTATTTAGGCAGAATCAATCAATCATTTTAAAAAGGGAAAACCCGAAAACAGCAATAACGACCTTGTGCTGTAGGATTTAAGGCTAATATTGCAAAAGCTTTACATAAAATTCGCAGAATTTATATTCCTTGCGTAACTTTACGAGGCGAAATCATCGCTAATCTTTATGCGTATTCAAGATGTAATAGGTTTTAATAGATAAAATAGCGAAGTCATCCCCTTCTGAAGTCCAATTCATGTTATTTGTGATATAATCTTGTTTAGATCTCGAGGAAGTTGCATTAGGTAACATAATATCGCGTTAGACGCAGACCAAAACAAGATTTGAACGAAAACTGTAACGAAAATGCTTTCATTATAGGTTACGATGTCCGCAGGATGTTTTGAATATTGCCATCTTATGTGAAAGATATTAGATAATATTATGCTCTAACGGCCGTGCTTAGAGACATTTAATGACTATCAAACTTCAATTTTATAAAGAGTTTGTCATAAGTCACTGAGTGCGGCAGTAAGTCAAGCGAAGTCACAGTACACAATTAGTACGTACAGTTGTCCACTTAAGTCATTACAGTTTTCTGGTTAAGAGTAATAAGTAAGAAGAAGTGATAACACAGCCTGCAGATATAAGCGCAAGTAACGGACTTTAAGAGCCGGTTACACGTGCCCGTCCTGCAGTAACATTATGGAATGACAGACATATAAAATGTAGAGATCTTAATTTAATAATTCACAAAATATCAACTAAACTATTTGGTAGAGCAGAGTGCTTGAGATTTAGATATTTTCTATCAATTTTATACTTTTCTATTGCCAGAACGGACGACAAATTAGACTAGCTATTCGCTAGCGAGGCCGTGGATTTATAACCGATAAATTATGAATTGTGTGAAGTTCGTTCATAATTTGAATGTCAATTATTATTAATAATAACTCTTCATTAAATTAAGGTTTAATCATCATTAACTGTCTCTTAGCGCGGCCGTTAGACTCTACTTTTACTGGATTCCGTTTGATATACACCAATTTCTATTCCATCCATCCAGCACTCATCCTTCATATCGAACAGATACAATGGTGCCGTTGCAATGTGGAATGTAACGGGGCCCACAATTTGTGGCCCTCCTGTGGCCGGCTAGCGGCACGACCTTCAGGGGCCAGCGAGAGTAAAATGTAATTGCTGTACACTGTACAGTTACTGACTATTAGCTGTTAGAAAATACAAGCTGTAGTATAGATTTATATGACCCGGAGATCGGAGAATACTGTATCTTTTAACGTTACTTACGGCTGCTTAAAAATAAGGGCTTTTTATTTCACATACGCTCAGTGTCTCGATGATAAGAAATGTCTAAATCTTCAGAGTGGCATAACTTTAAGAAGCGAGAACTTAGCTTGAATCTACACTGAGCTTAAATTTAAGCAACTACTCAGCATTACCAACTCCAAAATATCGTCGTTGCAACTTACAGCTATGTCTGACTTAGCCATGATGCGAGTTTATTCTATCTAAATTCTAAAGAACTCCCAAACTTGCTCATTTATTTTCATTTTGTTGATCAAAAAGAAGATACTTAATAAAGGATAAAACCTACGTCACTAACAACGTAAAAGCTTATTTATTTACCGATAACTCAGTAGTTAATCTCTATCTAAACATGTAATAACTGCGCCCACTTATAACACGAGTGTTTTATCAAACGCGCCTCCTTTTAGTGCTTGTGGCGGATGCAATCAAATGTTGATGGGATTTTTCTAGTTATGTATTACTAGAAGCGATTACTGTATGTGATACTTGTTTTATTCATGAGCACTATTGAGTATCCAAGACTTGCTATCTATCTACAGTTTTCTCTTTAATGAGCTACAGTTTATAAGAAACATTGTAAAATGTTCTATAAGCAGACTATACATACAAGATAAGAGAGAATAGAAGTTAAAGAATCCATAACCACAATATCATTGTATTATAAAAAAATCTTATGAGAACTTGCAATTCAAAACTTTTTTACACTAAGCAAGCTGCCAAATATCTCACTTGAATCGTTTAAAAGCATCTGTATGAGTCCACTTGCGTCACATTGCCAGTGCTGGCAGAAAGTGCAAAGGTCGTGTTCCAATAGGCTGTGTCAATACTTTCAAAATCGACTGGCAATAAATCTCAGCTTATGTAAATACAGGCGTTGAATTCGGTGAAGAGATGCCCTGATTTTGTAATGATCTATGTTTGAGGTCTAACACGGCTTAAGGCCCTACTTAAAAAAATTTAATGATTAAGTAATTAACTTAAACTAAGTTAGTTTAGTTTGACAGAAAATTTATGAAGTTTATGTCTAGTCTCCATTAAATTAAGGCTAAGTTATAATTATTGTCTCCGAGTACGGCAGTAGGATTCTATGGTAAGACACAAAAAGGGAATTTATTATTTAGGTAAAGACCTGCTGTAAACTTTTGCAACAGTTTTTACTACTATCCCACAACTTATCTTAGATGAAGACAAATTATGGGATGGAATAATGATGTTAGCATTTTATAGGCTTACGCAGATAAATAAATCATGAATAAATAGCATAATCGTGCATACACCGCAGTCTGAACAGTGAACACAAAGGATCAAAAAGGAGGAAGGTCCTCATCACGATAAAACAGGGATCAGTTTTTCCAAGAAGACACGAAAATTAATACTAAATAATATAGTCGCAAACTCAAGATATATCATAATCTGGTTGAAGACAGTTATTACTTATTTGTAAGAGCTTAATAGATTATAAGGTTAGATTCATAACCCTCCTACACCAAGTTATATTTTACAATGTAAGGCCGCGCCCACTTGTGTTTCCTGGTGATCACAGACTGTACTCCACTTTAAATATCATGTACTTAATATTATAATACGATACGATATGATAATATGTACCTCATAATAATTATACAGTCAGTGATGATGTGGACACCAAATTCCAAAATATGGACCAGTCAATTTCATTATGGAACTACAAAAAAATATTGTAGAAAACGGTGTTACCCAAGTGTTACCAATAAAAATATTACTTTTAGTTTTAAACATAATTCATTATTAAATGCCAGAAATAGCTTTTTATTGAATTGTAGGCATTATTATTTAGAGCATATTCGCAATTAATTGCCTTGATTGGTCTTAAAGTACTGAAAAACCTATAATAATAAAGATACATTTAAACTAAACGCTTTAGTTTAGCTCCAGGTGTACTAAACTGAAGTAGGAAGTAGTTCGCGACATTCAGCGCAGAGAAAGGTTACATACATTGTATCGCTATTCTTAGCTCAGCGGAAAACACATTAAAAATGTTAATTAGTTTAAAAACACAATTATAATCTATTTAAAACTAAGCGTTGTATAAATTGACACTTAAAAATAAAAAGGATTTAACGGCCGCAATGAGAGAACTAACATTACTTAATCTTAATTTAATAATGATTTTACACACCATAGATTAGACATATTTTCTTAAAAGTTCCATTATATTATTTTTTGTCAAAGTCTTCATGCAATTAAACTTATTTATGTCATGAATTAATGATTCTAAATACGGTTGTTAATGAATGAATGAATTTTACTGTTCGATCAATCGAATTGGATCAAGCAAGAAACGCAGAGCTGCATCATAGTAGCATTATCGTGGCCATTACCCCGCGATCTATTCTTTGACGGAGTAACATTGTATCACATCCTCATTGATAATTTGACATTAAGTGCTCTATAAATAAATACAAGTGGAATAAGGACGTCCATGACGGCATATCCTGGATGTCTGCTGACCTCGATAAACTAAATCATTTAATTGTCTTAATTTTTCAAAATGGCCGACTTCATGTGGGTATGATCCTATTATGAGCTATATTTGGACACTAAAATATATGGACTAGATATGATCTAAAAATTGCTTGTGCATAAATCAGAATTTTATAGCGATAGTTATGTAAAAATTTTAAAAGCTACATGATGAATGATACTACGTAGGTAGTTATAAGTGTTGCTAATATAGGTATGTATGTTTTAGCATTGACATAAGTCATGAATCGTGTTTTTGTCTCGCCAAAGAAATACACTTTTTACCTAAGTTTTTGAATTTATTTCAGTAATGAACTTAATTCTTTTTATGAAAATGTCGAACAACAATTTCCTAAGTTCTTTCTATATGTGCGGAAACGTGTGGATATTTTTCTTCTTTAAGTGGCTATATTGATAAACAACTATCCGTCTCCTTCTAACGTCATGAGTTTACAATGGCCAACAAACAATCTCGGGTAATCGATTTCACACAATACACATTGTTCGCTTATCTCTACTTTCTTCTCAATCTATACATATAATAAAATCGTAGGAAAGTCAATTCTGTACATTGAATATTTTTGAAAAATAATACTTGGGACGTGATCTACAATCGATATGGAAGCCAAAAATATAGTTTTTAGAATTTTTGTCTGTTTGTCTGTTTGTCTGTTTGTCTGTTTGTCTGTATGTATGTCCGGGATAAACTCAGAAAGTACTGAATGGATTTACTTCAAATTTTGCACGAATATTATATAGAGGTCGGGTCAACACATAGGCGATATCACCTAGGGCGGGGGGGAGGGGCTCAAGTTTCAAAATTTTTAGTTTTTTGCTCATATCGCCAAAACGGTGCGTTGTAGGGAGAAAATGTCCTGTACGTAATGAAAGCCCATAAAATTTCCTACAAATTTCTTCTTCACACTTTGTATCTATCTTCACTCCTTGCCATGCTATGAGCTTTTGTCTATCTTTTCTATACAAATTTCGAGTGTCGTTTGATTAACATACTGGGAGCTTTGGCATCGGTCTTCTCTTGGGGGGGGGGCTTCGCCCCCCCCCCCAACCCCCCCCCCACCTCCCCAAATTTTGCTTCAAACAAAGCGGTGTCGCGGCGTTATACATCTTTTTTAAGAACAAAGTTAAAAACTAAACTACACATACGGTTTTCCAGTGTCGTTTGTTTTGGGGGGGCTGTGCCCCCCCGAACCCCCCCCCCCTTATTTCTTATGAAACTTTTGTTCATAATTAAAAGGTATCGTGGAGTTTGTATTGCGTCTTAATTATCCTTTGTAGGAACAAACTAAGTCATCTATACATATAATAAAATCGTAGGAAAGTCAATTCTGTACATTGAATATTTTTGAAATCAATTCTGTACATTGAATATTTTTGAAAAATAATACTTGGAACGTGATCTACTATACTAACGCGGACGAAGTCGCGGGCAACAGCTAGTAATATCATAATCGCAGATTCGCTACTTAAAACGCATTGTGTGGTCTTCTTATTAGTTTTTTTAATAGCTATTGGAATTATCTTGTGCCTCATACAGGCTTTATGTCCACACAAGACCTATTGGTATATTCAAACATTCTTTGGAAGCACAGCCTGAATTTTATTAAGTGTTTTTAATGATTGCGCCTACATTGGTATTAGTGCATTTTTGTACGACTACGATCAAATTCAGACCTGTAATGCTCTAATCTAAAGTATTTATGTGGGTTATGTGAATAATACTTAGATTAGATTTTAAAACCGTTTGTACAATAATACAAAGTTAAAAATTAAAACCCTGTCAAAATATCTGCAGACTTGATGTAGAGCATGAGATGAGAGTCTACACGCTATCATCAGGCTCAATACATCTCTACACAATATCATCAGGCATCATTAGAAAGTTATTTTTAAAAAACTATTTTATCTGTATGGGTTTATATTATTGCAAAAGAAAGGAAAAAGATTAAAAGAGCAAAAAATAAGACCTGATAAAGTTAGGGGGATGGCATAAAAAAATATCATCAGGCTCTACATAAGTAACCGACAAACCACTTTGAGCCCTTATCACGTGGTAATAAGCAATAACTAATAAAGTTTAAAGAAGTACAAATTGTGTAGACTGTAGGGTATACACACTGGCAAGCATAACTAGTGTACTTTCTCATGGGAAACCTAGCATTGTTCCACTGTTTTGGTTCTAGCTACCTGTTGGTTTCTAGCTAGGAATTAGTTAGTCTAGTAATCACATTATATTCTATTATCAACGTGATCTACAATTTATATAAACAGTTTTAACTTTATAAAGATTAAAAAAAAAAACATTGTATCAATGTGCTCTAGAAACCAAACTAAACTGCCATAAACTTAAGAATAAAAATTTTATTTACTTTTATCTTCCCAAACAATACAAGATATTTAGTGACTATGGTTTTGTCTCCTTTACATTCATATTGCAAAACCAAAAAAAATGTAATGTAATCAAGCAATACAGCTACCGCTCTAAGGTATCATATTCCCAACTACTATTACTATAGCTCTAGTAAGTTCACCAGTCCGGAACCACGGAGTACTATTAGAGGGTGTAGGTTGTTAGCCGTCATGGATGATGCCCATGGTTCCCACGCCAGAAGAATTATAACCAGCATCTAGGGGCTTCGACCGCTTAGAATAGATTTGTTTGATGTAAAATGCTTAAGACTTTAATTTTAATCGGTTTATTACATATAGATAGCCGATGTCAGGAAAACCAAAATACATTATTTACCTAAGCCCCGACGAAAACAGAATTTATCAGAAAAATCTCAAATACAATAATTGCACATAATAATAGTTTAGATGCTTGATCAGAAGACACGAACATGCACATAGACTACCCAAATCATAAGATTTTCTTTATCTTCACTATAATCTTCTAGAAAACCAAGTAAGTACCTGCATAAGTGATTTTAGATCCTTTAACTATGACCACGAACTGTAACTAAAAAAAAAACAAAGCAACCAAAACAGTGGCGTTCCATTTTCAAACGTAGAAAACCGGTCAAGTGCAACGTGTGGCACCGAATGACCCAGGCCGAATGTTTATATTCGATGGTCGTACCACGATACCCTACATTTGTACTGCCTTACCGTTAAACAAATGAACTAACATTCAGAGTGCATCTGACCCTAACTTGACTACATTCTTAAACCTAGATCTCAAAATCTGTAAGGTCTAGAAAGCTGATTTTTTTACACAAGTAACTTCAGTTCATGAAGATTAAATGCTCAAGACGGAAACACGATTACTGAAAAAATGCTCGATAGTTTCTTTTTTACAAAAAACCTTGTTTTAGACACATTTTTGCTTGGATCTTCGAAGTTCGCTGTCTTTTCTTTAATATTTTTTAATATCTAAAAAGGCATTGATAAAACCAAAATTTGCTCAAAACACTTTTTTCATAATCATTATAGTTCGTCTTTTATTCAAGTAAAACTAACTTGGCGATGATTCCGCGTCGTCCTTTTTCACCTGGCATATGAAAGACGTGCGTGAGTGTGAAGAGAGAAGGACTATGTTTTATTTTTAGGGTCAGTATCCCTCTTCACTATTGATTGCTGATATGCGTGCTTGCATCCGAGTTTAATAATAAAATGTGTCCATATTGTAAATGTGAAAGTCCATCGTTTATCTCTTTACGCTTTTAATAAAAGGCTGTGAAATACTTTGAGTCCTCGGAATGGACAAAATCAAGTCGTTTTTATCACAGAAGATGCGCAAACTTTCTAAGCTGTGTTGCGAACAAAATCTAGCTGTTTAAACATTACTTACATACTACATAGAGCTACTATATTTGGATTGCGAATATTGTGGTAACGGTATACAGAAATCTATAGCCTAAATCTAAAGGCGCCTACGTCAAAATGATGACATGCTTTTAAGAGCAAAAAACTAATGGTTCGGTACATTATTAGAATGGCCCATTAGATGTCACAAAATATAAGTAAGTATGTAATTTAAATCTATAATATGAAATGTTTCATGTAGATGCTAAAATTATGGGTATAATGACCTACAAAATGTTTGACGTAGGTGGTTTGTACTAATCTTAATTTTATTTGGTTTCTTGTTTATATTTCTTCATAAAGGCATAATATACGTTTTACTACTTATACCTACTACTTGTGGGAATTTGCGTGGATGTCGTTTTTCGATTGTGCGAGTTGGTATGTTCGCCGTTCGGTAAGGCCGGAGCGGGGCCGGGGAGCCCACTAGAATCTAGTGGCTAGATTTATTTCCGCCGCATTAGAAAACTTCGATAGCGCGATGCAGGATGGCGGCCCAATTTTTTATACTTATTTTGTCTCATGCTAGTCACTAATTAGGATTACAAATTAGAAGCAATCACTCAGGTTGATTTGCCATGGATATTGGATACATTGTATGTTTGTGTCAAAATGGTTTTCCAATAGACAAGATATCGCTTTACATCAGGGGGTATAGTGCGAGTTTTATTCGATCATACGCATCGAGCACGTTAACGCGAATTTGTATGGGATCAAAGCAGCGCCATCTACTGGCTAACGTGGATACCGCTTTGATCCCATACAAATTCGCGTTAAGGTGACGCCATGTTAAAGTAAAAAACCATGTTGAATGTGTTTTAGATTGCTTGTTTTCTATGCGAGGCTGGCCCGGCCTCTCATAGAAAACAAGCAATGGAACAGCAAAAAATTGAAAGGGCGTAGCGACAAAATGGTTTTTGTCGCGAAATTTAAAAACCATAAATAAATTTCATATAAGCTATGGACAAATTAAAGTGTATACTAGAACCAATTTATGTACAAATTTTAGAAGCTTATATCACTCTCCTCTGTTGGCAAAATAGAAATCCCTTTTTTTACAGAGGTCTTTTTGATTGATTATTCTGTGTTATAAAAGTTGACCAATCGTGTTATGCTATGGGTAATTCAAAGACAAAGACATGATGAATACTGACAGTGAACTTTAATTTCTTAGCCTTAGTCATTGCTGAGAAAAATGGACATCGCTACAGCCAAATTATCAAGGCGTCACCTTAACGTTCTCGATGAGTATGATCGAATAAAACTCGCACTAACTCCTCAGGTGACCAAACCCCCCTTGGGTTTATATAGTAGTATAGATTTAATAAGTAGCCCAATAAAAATACAAGGTAAACTAAAACTGCTGAATCGTCATGATGTCTGGGATTCCCGCCTCATCTCATCCAACAAACAGATCAATCACGTTATCAGTTCGCACGGTCGTAAACAAATGGCCCAACAGCTTTATCAATGAGAATAATACGTGATGATAATAATCAGCGTGATATTGTCAGGCTGTAGGTGGACCACACAGATTTAATTTTTTAATATAAGTTATAACTTTTTGTTTTTTATTTGTTTTACATGAATGCAATAGAGAATATTGCGAAAAGGTCAGAGCAGGAGGCGCTATTAGCACATACAGTAAATAATCCGATCAAAATCCGACATGTTGCACAGGTTATTCCCATACATATCCCATAATATTGACAGTAACATTGTAAAACGTCGAACAAAACTTTTTTTTTACTATGCTGCAGCTGGTACTGCCTCTAGCGTGAAAACATTGCAGTAATATATCCTATTGTAGCGGGCTAAGGGTCTATACAGACGGACCGCATTTCAACTGCAATCCAACCGCAAATTGCAGTTCAAGTGCAGTTTGAATGCAGTTGACATGTTTGCAGTTCTATTGAAGTCGTGTCAACTGCATTCAAACTGCACTTGAACTGGAATTTGCGGTTGGATTGCAGTCCGTCTGTATAGACCCTAACTAGCGCCACAAACCTGCATCGCGCTATCGAAGGTAGGAGCATTATTACGTATACCTACAACAGCTATCTAGAAATCTAGTCGGCTTCGTCCTAATACAGGCAACCTGTGCGTGTCTGCACTTGTGCGTCGCTAACTCGCTACTCGGTCAGAAGATCTTCCTTTGTGGGCTGTGGCCACCACGCATATCCCAAAAAGAAGTTGTTTGCAGCAGTATTACGGATCCTAACGATGTAAACATGTTTCAATCCTGAGTGCATATTGCAATTCGCTAGTTTCGATAGCGAAGTCAGATCTTAAAATGTATGGGAATTGACAAAACGTATCGCAAGCGTCATGACACTTAGGTAGTTCCATAATCTCATCTCTCCATAGTCCATACCAAAAAAGTTATGAATACCTTGACTTGACACTCCAACTATTTCCCAATTTACAATAGCAACTTTAGTACCAATAATAATATTATCCCACCAAAAACATTTCATTTAAAACGTTGCCAAGACGACCACATAAGGTTAATATCCCTGTGAAAAAGATATCAGGCCATTTAGCCGAAACTTTTTCGTTTTCGCTTCGTTATAGAATCGCCGATCAAAATGTATGGAATTGACATAAGACGAGTCGAACGTCAACGTTATATTAACGAACACTTATGTCAATTCCATACAATATTTAGGCGATTCTATAACGAAGCGAAAACGAAAAAATCTTGTCTCACCCCCCAGATCTCATGTAGAGCCAAGCTTCTGAATCTACACGGCCTAATTCTACTGATCCTAACTTCAACAAATTCTACATAATATCAGTAAATATACAGTATGGCTTCGCCGTTTCGCTACCGTCGTCGAGGTGATGCGAATATTTAGATTCTGTTCAAAAATTAAGTAACGAAACAAGCATTTTTTCAAACAGATTATTGCAGCAGCAGAAATATTATTCCTTTCTCATGTGTAGCCATCGGCCACTGGCCGCTAGGCATTGTTCATTAACCTTAGCAATCAACTGCTTCTGAAATTAAGGCAGATCCTTAAGACTTACATAATCCTGTAGGTAGGTAGGGAATCTACTATTTTAGTCAATGTTAACCTTACGACTATCACCTAGTATTTCCGCGTTCACGAATTTAAATTTAGAACAATAAAATTGGAATGATACAGAAATATTGATAAAAGATAGTGCTGTCACGAGTGCTATACCTATTTTTTTTCTTCATCTTAACTGCGCACATCATAATCGGTCAGCAAAGGAGAAGGACGTAAACCTTTTTTCGCAATAAAAATAGTTCTTTGCACAACTTTTCATAACTTTTAGAAAAAAAAAGTTTTTAATGGGTCCCAAAGATGCAGTTCTTAATAACTACAGCAGTTATCACAAGTAAGTTTCATTATTATGGTACATATTTAGTTACCTACTTGAATAGGATAATCATTAGAGATGATTCAATAGTAGAAACAATAATTGTTGCATCTTTTGTTATACACAGGTGATCTGCTAATTGTTAGCAATTATAGTATACCTATTAGTTATTACCTAGTACTGACATGACTAAGATCAACGATGTCAATACTACGATAATTATTATATTAATCATCGTGTACCTTAGACAGGTTAAAAAGCGTTTGCATGTTATATAATGTAGGTTGTTCTTTAAACCTAAATAAAAAATACTGTAATATGACCACTGTAAAAAAATAACTTTGTTTAGTTTTAAGTTCTCATAATATTATATAAGCGACTCTATGTCTTTTAAGACTAAATTCTTTAAACCTACACCTATAATATAATATAGGTTGGTAGAGTGTGGACTAGAAAGTACCTACCATCCATTTGATTTATGAAAAAATAATATTATATTATGTATATTAATTTGACTTCATTAAATACATAATAATAATAGTTTCTTACAACATTCTTGAAACTGCTATTGTTTTTTTACAAGCGGTGTAGTACTTTAAATACTATTAAAAAAAAACAATCTAGGCAGCTGCGTAGGCGGTCTACGCCGCGTCGTAGAGGCGCTATCGTTAATTTCGTAGATAAAGATTACATAATACGTCATTACTCAGTCGTTATAATATTATATAAAATAAAATAAAAATAAAAATTGTTTTATTTCTGAATAGATTTTAAAAAAATGCTTTCAGAACGTTGATACTACTAGTGCCTACCACCGGTTCGGGAACTAGCCCGGCGAGAAGAACCGGCGTAAGAAACTCGCACGGGGCCCACTTTTTTACCAAAAAAGTGAGGAAAAAATTAATCTTTTAAAATGAAATTTACAATGCTGTAAACTTAAAAATATACAATGTCAAGATACATACATAATAATAATTGTAAGTCAATACAATAGTGTAGAAGTAGCCTTGCAAGCAGCCATCCTACTCCCAAGATGTGCCATCGTTTATGAAATCATTGACCTTATAATAGGCTTTGGCACACAAACGTTCTTTGACTACTTTTATATTAGTAGTACAGCCTACTAATTTTAAAACAAAATAAAAATGCGTATTTTAAATATATTTACATCGTTTTGCTATGTATACAATACATTTTGCTAGTACAGTTTTAAATTTTAACAGTTCCATATTTATTTATTAGGTTAGGTAATATCATTGGGTTAGGTTATGTAATCAATAATCATACAACTTAAGTTATTAATGATGAAAAAAAAACGAAATTCACATTTCACAATGCAAACGTCGTCTGCTCAACAACTTGTTTCTCAACGCTTAAATGGCTATGGTAATAATATACTTCGAATCCTATAAAAACATAAGATTACTACCCCCTTAAAACTCTCACATTATAGCAAATAAAGTATTAATAAATAAAAGTAAAACATTTTAAGAAGCGATAATCCTATTTCCAATAATCGTATGGGAAAAATAAACACTTTGTATTATTGACTGTTGAGTGGTAATTAACTCGTTATCGCTACTAATTGATATTTGGCTGTCGTCAAGTGAAATTTCATCCCTTATTTTAGTTGAAGTCTTAACCTCTGTGCGCTAAGTCGTTTTGTGGTTTTTAAAATTAAAAGTTAAAATGGTTGTTGTGTTACACTATAGAGTGGCGGAGTATATAAGATGTCATAGCTGTGGTAGGTTGTTTTTTTTCTTAACAAATATATATAGAAGAAAAGTTGAATTTGAACTGTCTGTATTCCATTGTAACTCCCAAAGGATTCGGTTTTGATTTGTTTTTTTTAGTTAAAAGCTGAATGTTTAGGGCTATTAAAATTCATTATTAGGTTCACTTTTACTTTACATCGTCGATTAACAAATAAATCTTTTATTTGGTTATCACATTTTCAAAATAATTATAATTATTAGGTTGAAGCAAAAAAGTATGTAAAAATATAGAGCTTCTCATTTGAAGTCAAAATTCACTAGGTAATATTTTGTAAAGCAGCATTGCATACAGCTCGACAAGGCTTTAAATGAACGTGGCGAGAAAAGGAACTAACGCTGCTATCTTAGATAAATGATTAGTCTCCGCTCGGCGCTACGACGTCGTAGCGTCGTCGTAGCGCCGAGCGGAGACCAATCATTTATCCGCTGCTATCATGAACAAAAACGTCATTTTTGACAGTTCTTCTTTAAGGTACAGTTCCGTGCATCGCGACAGTCGTACGCCGCGCGCGGCCTACGACTGTCGTCAGCCGCTCGCGACAATAGTCATTGTATGAAAATGTATGGCACCGCTTCTGAGGCCCGCGACAGACGCGCGCGGCCGACGACTGTCGTAAGCCGCGCGCGGCCGTCAAGACGCGTATGAAATTCAAGACACGGCCGCGCGCGGCCGACGACAGTCGTAAGCCGCGCGCGGCCGTTAAGACGCGTATGAAATTCAAGACACGGCCGCGCGCGGCTGACGACAGTCGTCGGCCGCGCGCGTCTGTCGCGGGCCTCGGAAGCGGTGCCATACATTTTCATACAATGACTATCGTCGCGAGCGGCCGACGACATTGTATTGACGTCGTCGGCCGCGCGCGGCTTACGACTGTCGCGATGCACGGAATTGTACCTTTACCAGCAGTGCCCGCCCACGTTCATTTAAACTTTAAAGTTTAAAGCCTTGGAGCACTTTACTGAGTGTGCGATCTCCGAGGAATCGGTGGCTGAGGAACGGGTGCGAGGCATTATAATATAGTTTGAAATAATATAGAGAGGTAGAGTCTAATGGTCTCTTAGTGATATATTTTTATTTGTACCGTCTCTTAGTCGTGTTTGTCGTATCTATATTGCGTACAACGCACTCGCAAGCAACAACACGACTTGCATTTTTACATTGATGAGATTCAAGCAGGAAGGAGATGGAGAAGGGAAAGATTAAGGAGACTTGACCCAAAATTAAGTACTGTTACATGACTGCGATGCGTTTTTTGACATATAAGGTATTGAATTTATGGAGGGATCCCATCGACATGCCAGAAAGGAACCGCGCTTGGTTAAAAATGTACCTACGTAACTAGATAATAGGAAAAAGCTCCGTATAAGGAGTCAATCCATAATATAGTCTTACTCATCGTAATTTCATTCACTAGTATAATAGCGCTTAGATTTTATAGATATTGAGTATGGAAGCTAATTTCGGCAGACTATAAATACGAAAACGCAGACGCGGCGGGTAGCCCACTCGCAGTCGACGCGCGCCGCGACGCGATGCAATCGTGTCATTCATACTCACCCTTTCTAATTGATTCAACGAAACGAGACAAACGACAAACATGAAAAACGTTCCAAATTCAAACCCCGTTTACGCGCTTGAATCAGCGCACCCACAATGAAACGACCCACGGATTTCAAATTTAGAATTGCATTTTTTAAAAAAAAGGGGCTGTTAAAGTCTAATGTGTATTATGGGTGCACTATGCCGGTTCCACGCCAAATACGTGATCGGTGAGTATGACAGAAGCACTGTCTGCAAGGTAAATACTGTTATTTCATTCATAGTTTTTTACTGCTTTGCTCCATTTGTTTTTATATCGTAATCGACGTAGCCTGTTTTTATGTCTATGTTTTAGGTAAATGGTTTAGTATTTCAGTAGGTTTCCCAATTTTTCCATAAAAACTTATTTTCCTTTTTAAAAAATTATAAAGACATGAAAATATAATTTAACAACCTCTGTTGAGAGTTTTGCCAGGAATGTGAAAGAGTGATGTTGTGATTTTGTATTATTTTCCTAAAATTGTGTTAAGTTGGGTTTTTAATGTGTAATATTGGTAGAATATTAATAATAATAATAATAATAATAACTATTTATTTCAGATCATGAAAATCCATAGTGTTAGTAAAAAATACAATTGAAATTTAAATTATGTTAGTAGTTTATAATTATTTCAATTCTTATATTTTAAAATTATTGGGAATAGTAAAGCATTGAAACTATTAAATGAAACTTAATGTCTATGTAACATGCACCTCTATCCAATGCCTTACCAAACCATCAAAATTATCAGTTAATACCCTTAGAATGCTGTTATGACTACTTCTGACACGCTGCATCAATGACGCCACTCGCTTTCTTATTATGGCGTTAAAGCCATCAGTGCGCATTTCGGCAAACATTCCTGAGGCACTACAGTACCTCGGTAGTCCTAACAGCATTCTAAAGATATTATTGTACTGAACACGAAGAGCATTTATCGCGCGCTGGGTGTAGCTCGCCCATAGATTGCATGTGTAAAAGGACTGGCAGTAAGCTTTAAATAAAGTCACTTTCACCTCTTTAGAGCATCTTGCAAATCTACGAGCTAACATGTTCCCACGCACGGCCAACGCCCTTCGCTCCCTCTCAATGTCCACATCGTCAGCAAGCGTGTCAGTTACCCAATGACCCAGGTATTTGAATTTATTGACTCTAGCAAGTGGAGCTTATATTAACCATTAGATATTCGTTATCGTGCACAAGTGTAGGAAAGTGATGCATTATCCAGAACCGTGCGATTTTGTGTTCCCTCCAAAACTCCATTGAAAGTTTCAGTAAAGCGTCTACCACTTTACTGAAACGACCGACTTGACTCCTTGACTGTATTGACTTTTGCTTAGACTTTGACTAGACTAAATGACCTGACGATATTACATGAAAACGATGCTGAAAATTATTATAGGAGGAATACGGTTTTCCCGCCATATTCCTTACCTTTTTACCTTGTCTGTGGCACAACATACACATACTTTGTGTCAAGTTGCCAAAAACGAAGAGAAAGAAAGAAGAAAAGAACCTCTGTTATAATTTTAATCTTAATTGGCGCCAAAACAAATTCTATATTTTTAAATCCAACGTATTTATGACGTTAGTGTTGTAAAAATATTTACGTAAAAATGTCGATATTTTGGCTGTCGGCGTTATAATATTAACAACGCCCAAGTGTCACGTGCGAGTCTATTTTTCGTGTATTTGTTTGCATAAAGTGCTTCTGTGATGTTATATTTGGACGAGCAAATAAATAACATCCTGTGATGCAGACGATACGAACCACTCGGCCAAAAATAGTTAAACTTATTTATTAAACTAGATCCCCGAGGCTTGTTTAAACTAACGCTTAACCAAAGAATAGATATTAGTAGTACCAAGCTTAACTACGTTGCAGCCTACGCTGACTTTAGCGTATTTTGCCTTAGTATTTTGATTTATCGTATAATATGGTACCAATTTTATTATCAGACCTATTTTTTAATAATAGGTTATTAGAATAACATTAACAATATTGTAATTTCACAAAAAAAAAAAAACTTTGATGTTTTACAGCCTTCAATCTAATTTAATTCAAATTCAAATTCAAATCTCTTTATTGCAGACAACTATAGTAAGTAATAATTTAAGTATTTAACTTTAGCAGTTATAATTTTTATTTTTAACTTAATTCGAAAAGTATTTCATTGGGATTACTCAGAGTTTAATCTTCAACGATGTCGATGACACAAACGAGCTCTTTAAATACCAACCATTTGTCTCTCACAAATGGTAAAAAAACATTCAGTCAGCGAGCGTTAACTCGCGTTAACTGTTGACTCAGTGATGTTATTTCGAGAGGAACGCATCCTCCCTCTTACTGTGAAATTGAATGATTTATGTTTATTTAGTTTGTGCTTTTCATCTCGTGTCGACATAAATAATGTTTAACTGACTCATATAAACATAGATAGATCTATCACATCTGTAGTGTATGCGCAGAGTATCTATATAGTAGATACTTAACATTGTCTCACGGACACCGAGTAGTAGGGTGCAGTCTATATAAGTGTCTGTCTGGCTGCCAACGAGTCAGTCGTGCAGTGACAGTCAGAGAGTGAAGACGTGTACCTATGGTCGTACTGGATGTTGTAGTGAGCAATGTTAAGTATCTACTATATAGATACTCTGCGCATACACTACAGATACTCTGCGCATACACTACAACATCCCTACGTAAAAAGATTATGCAGTTTGCACTTTGCATCCATACTAAAATTATAAATGCGAAAGTGTGTCTGTCTGTCTCTCTGCTAAGTGCTACTTAGCTTCACGCCTAAACCGCTGCACCGATTTTGCTGAATTTTGGTATAGAGATACTTTGAGGAAAAGTATCTCTATACCAAAAAGGAAAACCCGGGAAAGGATATAGGATATACTTTTTATCCTGAAAAAATGCACGGTTCCCGCGTGTTAAACGAATTTTGGCGTAACAGAGTTACAGGTGTCATTAAGTAAAATATTAATATTATGAACTTTATGTTTAGGTCTGTGGTCCATAGTTACAAGGCAGGCGATTATGATAATATGACAACGCAAAAAGTATTCTCAATTTAGACCGAACTCCGAAGCTAGTTTTTGCTCATTAATCATCTGAACTCTGTGTGGGTATTATGCTTTGTACAAAAACGTTTCCTGTCTATTATTATCATTATTTTCGATGATAATACTTAATAACATTCTGTTTAGGTCTTTTGATCCCGATTCAGTTGATCATCATCGTTTTTGTAATATAAAACACAAAAAGAGTTAATTTAATGAAATAATCGATCGCTACCTATAGTGTTTAGACAGACATTAGGTCCCGATAGCCCAAATAGTATGTTATTGTGTTATAACAGCTGGACGCTGGTCATAGTCCTTCTGTTACTAGTTTCAGAATGCGTTCAGGACACCTTCCATTGAATTCCTTTGCGTATTTAATGCGTAAGACAGATTCTCCGAATTGCAAAATATGTAACAAAGTTGAAGACTTACATCACATACTAATGGAATGTGTCCGATACGCCACTGAAAGAAACATACTTGTATCAAAATTTGGCTTAAAACAAGATATTATGGGTGCTTTTCACGGTTTATTGTCCGAGCCAAAATCACTTGCAGCAAGTATGTTATTTACATTGTATAGCCAACGTAGATAGTATCTATGTATATTGTATAGGTTACGATGGGACTGACATATTCACACTGTGAAAAAGTCCCATAAATTATATTAAAAAAAAATAAAGTCCTTCTGATAGTTTTAGTCACGTCAAAAAGTATCGCCAGTCGTAAGTAGTAACATTAATGTATATAATATACTTAGGCAAAACTGCTAAAGTTCTTTCTATATTACATGATATCCTCCAACTATAAATGTGCAGCTCATTCAGCAAAGATCCTAAACAACAAAGCAGACACTTCAACCTGTCGAATTTTTACATCAATCATTTTATCGATAACAATTTTCCCCCTCTCTATTGCAGAAGGCGAATTGGAGACGGAGTGGCTGCAATCAGCCGGTCTCGGCTCACTGGCCGCGCCGTTCCAGGCAGGGCAGGAGGTGAGCGAGGCGCAGCTGGGTGAGGCGGTCCGGCCGCTGCCGCGCGAGCAGGCCGCCGCCGTCCGCCGCCGCGTTCGCCGCCTCAACCGGACCGTCCGCCGCAAGAGGGCCGCAAGCCGCGCCAAGAAGCCGGACATCAGAGACGTGTTCAGAGACTTGGAGGTGAGGATCTTAGATATAAGTTATTGAAAGAAAGAGTATTTTGAGCTGGCTAAAACTTAGAGATGAGGATCTTAATATGTAAGAATGATATCATCGTCATTATGATCTATAATCTTAATGCTGCTATAGGTAGTAAGAATAAGTTCAGCATCATCATGATCGACAATACGCTTCTCTTAGAAAGAGAGGTGTATTGTCGATAGGAGAGTGATGGCTGTTATAGACGTATCGCATGGCTTTGGAGGTTGATGATTAGTTACTGTTGATTACTATACTTAGTTAGACTGGCTTATACTTACGGATTACGATTTAAAAATGATTGCACACGATCCCAAAATTTTCCAGTTTGTTGTCCCTGTGAATCTAAAAAAAAATCGAACAAGGAAAGAGAATTACAGAATAATGAAATACATATTATGTACAGTTTCAGAGACTGTAACAGTATTAAAATAAGAAGGGTTCAAGCTTAACATAACATTTTTGAAGAACGAACAGAACTTAAAATAACAACTTTTAACATCCATCTAATAAGTGGGAATTTCCGTTTTCGAAATAACAAATCCAAAATAAATATTGATGATGCCACATGCTCTGCATATCTCCACTAAGAATAATATGATTAATTAAACAAACAATCTATAACCGTGAGTCATTATACAGAAATAAATGAGCATAAAATACGACCAATTGAGCAAATACTAATTAGAGCATCGTGATAAACGATAATAGATCTTATCACTGAATTATAGAGTCGTAATCCGGTTACAGTAATCGCTTAAGACGGCCACAATAATTATTGGTGTGTCAAGTTTATAGGATCACGCACCGTTAGTTCCGAATCTTGTTTCGTTTTCTAATTTCTCTCGAGGATCGTTACGTGTATTGTGCTGTCACATTCTGGTTTAGACGAAATTTCACTATCTTCTTCTTAATATCATCTACATAATCTACACTACTATTATAAAGAGGAAAGATTTGTTTGTTTGTTTGTTTGTTTGTTTGTTTGTTTGTTTGTTTGAGTCGAATATGCTCCGAAACCACTGGACCGATTTGAAAAATTCTTTTGCTATTGGAATCTTACATTATTTCTGCTGAACATAGGCTACATTTTATTTTGGAAAAAAGTAGGGTTCCGTAAGATATTTGAGTTTTTCGGACGCAAGGTGTAAAAAATCAGCTAGAAAAGTTACTTATTTTGCGTACGCTGCCTAAACTATAAAAGATAGAACCATAAAATGTTCTAAGTAATTGTAGATCTTATAAATATCTACAAAAAAGTCCGCGACACACTATACCTATCTATGTCGAGTGAGGCACAATAACCATTTATTTATTTAAAAATCCTGAATTTTTTTTGGACTACATTAAAACGGATATATTTTACTCACGCTATTAATCCTTATCAAAATAAATTCTTTTATCACTAAGTACAGTTTATGTAGATAATATTTGGTCTTTGAATGATTAAAATTGGATGTTTGGTTTTGAAATTATGGCGAAATTAAAATATTACGATAGTGGGCGTCACCAAAGCGCGTGCGGGGAAGACAATATTCTGTTGTAGAAATGAAAATTCTGTACTTAGAAGATATGAAATGACACCCGAAATTACACCTTTGTCACTACATCGTTATAGAAGCCAAAAATGTGGTTAGTTTTTAGTCTGTCTGTCTGTCTGTCACTCTTTCTGTCTGTATGTTTGTTCCAGCATCACACGAAAAATACTGATCCGATTTGAATGTGGTTTTCGCAGATATATTTATCTTCTTCCAACTTAACATATGGTGTATAAAAATTTTTCCCCCCACCCCTCTAAGGGGACAAAAGAGGGGGTCAGATTTTGTATCAAACTTTTTCTTTAAAACGAAAACTACTGATCCGATTTGCATACGGTTTTCACAGATATATTATATTTGTCTTCTTCCAACTCAACATCTGGTGTATAAAAATCCTCCCCCCCTCCCCTCTCAACCCTCTCTGGGGACCAAAGAGGAGTCAGATTTTGTATACAACTTTTTTCTTTAGTGGACTTACTTCATATTAGGTATTAACTGTGTTTTTCAACTTAACATCTGGTGTATGACCTTCCCCCCCCCACACCCTCTTAGGGGACAAAAGAGGGGGTAAAACATGTATCAACTGATGATGTAGAAAATATACTTTAAATGGCAAAACAACGTTTGCCGGGACAGCTAGTATGATATATTTTAGAAAAATCTATTTTTATCCATAGGTACTTACTTAGGTATTACTTATATTATCAATGCGAAAGTGTGTCTATCTGTCTATTTGTTACCTCTTCACGCCCAAACCGCTGAACCGATTTTGCTGAAATTTGGTATAAAGATACTTAGAGTCCCGAGGAAAAGTACATAATATAGGTTACGTTTTGTCACGGAAAAATGTACGTTTCCCGCGCGCTAACGGACTTTGGCGCAACGGAGTTGCAGATGTCATATAGTAGAGTTTTAAATAATTTTTTGGTCACTTTTCTAGCTTGCCATTGTTTAAAACATCAATTGTCTCAAATACACGCTGTTTTCAAACAAGTAGACGTCACATCCGCTAAGTGTTAAGGGATACGGAAGTCAATATTAATGTAACTTGAATACTTACGTGTAATACCTACACTTGCACTGTTAAGTCGTTTTATGGCTAAACAGTTTTTACTGTTTTTTTTCCACCTAAATTGGGAAACTCGGAAGAAACTTTTTTGCATCTTATTCAGATCATGCTTTGTGTGTTCACTTTTATTGAAATCGTTGGTTTTAGTAAAAACTGGAACTCTACTTAAATCTAGAACAGGCAGACGTGGTCGCATTACTAAATACTTTTTACTGTACCAAATTAAAGTGCTTTTAGGACTGTCCTACTGTTTCGTTTCTTACTCTATAATCTACATCATAGACTTATAATATACTGACGTTTAAATTTCTTTGGTATTTTTGTGAACAATGAAAAAAAACAAATTCCTCATTCGAAATTCAAAGTCAAGTTCGACTTTTAATTTGCGTAATTGTTTTCATAGGCATGGCTAATGTGGGCATTGAAATTAGTTACGATATTGGCGCCGGAGAAATCGCGTAATGTCAAACCTGTTTCTGTGCAATTTGTTGTGCACTTGAAAGACAAAAACTCAATTTCCTGTGCAAAATCTGACATTCAACATCCACAGAGTGTTGTCCAACCTGCCTAAACTTTAAAGTTTAGACTAACTTTCAAATGAGGTTTTTTATTTTCATTCTATCCTCTTTTATAGACCTCCAATATCTGCTATTTGACTCTCTAAGCTTACCTTGCTTGTAATCTTAGCTATCTCTATCTTCAATTATGTCTTCATCATCAGTAACAATGGATACGTATATGGCATCACCGTCATCTATATAATAGGCTCCATGATCGATCATTCCGTGGTCAATTAGTTGGCCATAAACGATGGTTTTCACATTGCTTTCTCTAGAGAAATGCTCGTTTAGCGCTAATACTGGATCGATCTAAATATGTCCACAGTAGGTTAATCTGACTGTCATCAGGCAAATCGCTTCATGACTCGTGATTTTCAGATAACCATTGCATTAATAATGTCTTTGTGTTTGTTCATGACTTTCAAATTGTAGAGTCGTTACACATTTAAACCATAGGGACACTTCAGTCAGCACTGGGCCTACCAATTGCACCAGTTTGGTTCAAAATGTACGGTGGATTAAACATCATGCTATAATATGTCTCTTTTTTAGTTTACAAACGGCGCAAAGTGGGCTTTATGGAGTATGGAAGTATAAATAGACACCTAAATAGCTCATAAGCATTAGTAAATTAGAGTGATTATTGAGCAATTAGAGCAATTTGGGCCAGCGTGCTTATCACATGACGAGGTGCAAATTCTGTTTCGGAATGTTTGACATACTTAATATTTTTTTATGTATGTTCTTACATAGCTGTGGATTGTTTACTTTTATATTGTAGCACCATCTGTGGTAGCGCCTATGTTTTGAGAGTTTTCTTTAAAATTATTTAAGGTCTAATTTAAGTAGAAACACTCTAATTTTAATGCTTGATTTCTAACTATAAAAATTAGGTACTTTTTATTTTATACTTACTATTTAAATACTTTAAATAGTTAATAGTTTTCATTATGTTCAAGGAATTTCATTGTAGTTACTCACAAGGAGAATACAGCGCATACTTTTGGGTATGATAAGAATGCCATTAGATAAATATGCAATTAAGGCTTGAGGTAAAACAGAAAATTAGTTTTACACGCGCGACGGACGTATATGTATCGATATTTCAAAAATGGAACGATAAAAAAAATTTGATTAGAGAAAAGTTAAAAATTACGAGAACACCATACAAAATATAATTTTAATAAAGAATGGACCAAATAAGGGACGCCTCATAATTACCAATTTGAATGAAGAACACATGAATCGTTCAGGAATTACAACAACAGCGGACGTACAATGTAAATTGCGGCGCGTCCGGTAAATTTGAAATCGCTGTTTAGTACACATCGCGGTGGTGTTGTGTGCAGTTTGTGCATTGTGATGTGTGGTCTGTGATGATCTGTGATAATGATATGCGAGGCCGTCAAGCACAAGGTGTGCGAGAAAGTGACCAACTGCAAGGGGTTGGCGCTGGTGAGGTCCTATATTGATTCGCTGGTAATTTTTTTTGTTTGTTTTTGTTATGTGCACCTGTTTGCTTGTTATTGTTTAGGTACAAAGTAAAGAAATTGATCAAAGGTATTGCAAAATATTTACTGCAGTCTCAATAATTGTAAAAGTTTTTAAACTAGTGAACAAAAGGTTTATGGCAACATAGTTAATACAATATTTAATTGAGAATCTCTCAAAAATTTGGCGAAAGGTAAATGAAAACCACAGATCAATTAAAAGTATACTTAAGTTGAGACACATCACACACATATACTCAGATAGAGTGCCAAATATAAATGCGCCCGTTTTTCAATTGAGATAAGGTAGGCTAAAAATGTAGCCTAACTGTAGGATTGAAATAATAACAATTAAGCTAAAATGTCCCAAACACCGTCAAAACATATTATCCAAATGTGCCTCATAATAATGAGAGGCTTAGAAACAAACTAATGAAGGATACCCATTACCCAATTAAGGCCAACCATAATTTATGTATCTCATGTTAAAATATTAATGAGAGGCACGCAATAGAAACTGCGCTAAAAGAGGAGCTAGGCTAATAAGTGGTTATAGCTAGTAGGTAGGTACAACCTACAGCTATTACTGTTGTTAATTTCTGAAGCATATTTTATATTATATTCTGAGACTCTTGCGTCTCGATAGGCACTCTATAAACCTAAATGCGCTATCGGCTACTGGCCTACTAGAATAACGCCCATCCCTACATGGAGATTATTGATCTGTTTCTTGATTTCTACTCTCTGGACAGCTCGGCACTTTATTTCTGATAGGTGCCAAAGCTCCAGAGCAACGGAGTCCAAAATACTATGACAAAGAAATATTCCATGCATGCGCTGAGAAGAAATTCCATTCATCGGTAGACGTAGCTTACATACCATCGGAGATTGCTAATCTCTAGTAGAACAAATCCCAAACCAATATCCATGTTAATTTCCTGTGATTTCGAATCTTGGAACAAAGCGATTAAGCCATAATGTTGTCTGTAATTATTGGTGATCAGCTCTCTTCGTCAGTTAACGCCTTCACGCACGATCTAGGCACGCGAACGAAGCCGCGCTAAACAATTACTTATAATTACAGTACGCTACAGCTCATTTCCAGCCCCTCGACAATCAACCTTTTTCTTCGCCAACAAACCATGTATGACGATTCGTGGTTTACTCTATAGGTACTTATAACACGCAGAAATTCGTATCCGAACTCAGAAGAATTCTGACCAAACTGTGGAAGTAGGTGCCAAGTTAATTTCCACTATCCAGTAGTTTAGAAGTCTATCAAAAGAAGCGAAACTTTCTTTATACTCTTAAGCTCATACTCAGGATTAGGTATGCACTTCCATACTTAGGCATTCCACAAGGACAATTGATGGGGGATAAGCGTTTCCCAATAGTGATTGGTATTCCGTCGTGGTCAGTTCCACGTACCTGCGTGATCACCCACCGCCCACGGTCCTTCGTGGAACCTCGGTCACTCACCTCTTAATGCTAAGTGCCAATCCTTCTAATCTTCATTTAAGTAATAACTGGTTTAAAATGTTAAAATTCAATCCTTGAAACAACAAAATACTGCATCCTCGAAATACTAGATATCCTTAGCCCAGTTGATGATGTCATACTCAGTCATAACAGAATTTTTGGGTGCGTTTTACAATTATTAAAGATGTAGAACAGAAAAAGATGTATTATATTGATAAATAATAAACAAAAGCGAACCATATT
This sequence comes from Plebejus argus, assembly GCA_905404155.3. Lineage (NCBI taxonomy): Eukaryota > Metazoa > Arthropoda > Insecta > Lepidoptera > Lycaenidae > Plebejus > Plebejus argus. Next base: position 15,402,645 of record FR989935.1, read on the forward strand.
AACGAAAATCGAACAGCGAATGAAAGCGGGAAAGCTAAGAAAATGAAAGATTAAAGAAACAATGAATATTTTAGTCAGCGAAAGAGGATTGATCGAATTCAAAGGGATGAGAGGTTAAAGACTACACGTGTCAGTCCAATATGGCGAGTGAAACTTGGCGCAAAAACTAGTATTGAGATGGCGCTTGACATACATGGCCCCGGATCTCCGCTCTTCCGCCTATGTTGCTATGCGTCCCTGGTACTTTTATACGTCGATCACAAAAAAGTGGCACAAAAATTTGTATGCAGCACAGTCACGAGGAATCTAGGCTAATCCGGATTTTAGTGAAGTAGGCTCGGAATTCTGATAAGCCAAACAAGGTATAAATAATAATGTTCTATTAAAAATATTCTTGAAACCAAAATTCTTTTAAGACATAACGAGATGTACATCGGAATTGTTGGCAAAACGAGGAATAGCAGGTGCAGGCTTAAAATCATAACCGGTGGTCTACTCTACCTCAGTCTTACTTTTCGATCAGGTCACGTGTTGTGATGTAAGTTTAACACTTATACCCATCCCAAAAATGCCGCTAAAGAACACCTAAAAAACTGGTCAGACGACCAGAGAGTTATTATGGTGTGGCCTTCAGCAGATGATTGGATGATGAGTCATATTTTCCGAAGCCCTATCTTGTAATAGGACGGCTATTACATCTCCCAATATTTAATAGGTTACGGGAACCACTTTCTCCTATTACGTGCCTGCAGCAATCCCACATTATACAATCCTATACGTTTATGGTATATTGTCTATGGCGTTACGGCACGCCTTCTCACAGCTTTCTACTTAACAAAAACTGTCATTTAATTCTAATTACCAGCAAGTGGTTTGATAATACCGCGTTTGTCTGACGAATTCCTATTGATTGCCTATTGTGGAATTATGGTGCGTTTTTGTGTTGTATTTTTAGCTCCCACTTAGACGAGTTACGTAAGAAACGGAACTGTTGGAGCGGAAGTTCTATATTTGAATTTGGATGCTTAACTGAAACAACGTCATAATATTGTGACTTTAGATTTTACAGCAGCAGAGTAGACAGAATTATAACAGCAGTCAATGTACAGCAATTCTTCACAAGTGGTTTAAAAATAGGTAGTCAGTAGAGTAATGTAGAGTGTAGACACTTATTCCGACATTTTTTTCAGAATTCAAGTGGCAGCGAGCCCCGGTCGCGCAGCGCGACCCCAGACTCCTTGGACTCGTTGCCGAGCGGCGGCTCCGGCAGCCCGCCCACAGAATGGGCAGACTCCGCCACGCCACCAGACTTTGTGTAAGTTGCGCTGCTGAAGCTTTTGGCACAATCACTTCCTTAATAAGCTTTATGTTACGTTTGATCATGAAAAAATACAAGGGATACAACCACCACTGACGTCCGCGCGCGTGCTTCGAGGAATCGGAGCTACGGAGTTAGTGTTTCACAACATTCTTTGTGGTTCCTTAAAGCTTGCGCGGGGAGTATTTAAAGTAGGAGTAAGGACTTCCACCGGAGTTGAGGTGAGAGGAATGTGTGCAGATGCAATAAAATCACTACGCTGAGCGAGATCTGGCAAATGTAGCGATTATATTTGTTTTCAAAGACACATTGACCACAACCAGTGGAAAGCAATACTGAAGACACTCATCAGGCATCATAGACAATAAATCCAACATGGCGTCTCTTTCCAGCGACAGCTATCCGGTGCACGCGCCGCTGGCCCGCACGCCGTCCGCACCTGCGCCGCGCCGCGCCCGCCTCTCCCCGCCCGCGCACTCCCCGCCCGCGCCGCACTCGCCCGCGCGCGCCGTGCACGAACTCTTCAAACCCAACGACCTGCACTGGGCTGATATTGCTACTAACACTGGTGAGTCAACATAAAGTAGTAATTCTTCCAAGTTTTACAGTTAATAGGAGAGTCTGAAACAGATTACCAGCTGCTACAGAAAATCTAGTCGTTGCCACAATTGTAGGATACACATTACACAATATGGCTAATCTTACTTACAGCATGAGTAGGAGTTATACAATATCATGTTAGTTATATGTTATACATTCGCGGTTTACAGACTACCACCGGTATCAGGAGTCCCTAAAATATTCAGTCTTACCTAATTTACACTATGTTCGTTACAGAGGGCATCGAGCTACTCGGCTACCAGCGGTACGGCACTGTGCAGGGCCCGCGCATCGGCCGCGAGCGCATCAACGGCTCCATACTACAAGAGAACGACCCATTTGCGTAAGTTCTACCTCTTAACATCTTCTGCTTGCCTGGAGAACCATATAATAGGCCCTTGGACCATAATGGACAAACTACATTATCATTCCCAGTGGCTCAGAATCATTCATCAGCTGAAGAAATGATCCAGCAGTTTGTTATGTTGACTTTCTGGCCAGTGCCGGTTTCAGCACTACCAGCGCCCTGGGCGAGTTTCTTCAGTGCCCAGGGTGCTGGTTGTGTTGAAAACCTTGGCGCCCCTTTTGTTTGCCTTCAGCGCCCCTTTTTACCCAACGCCCTGCGTCGCCTCCCCTAACGCCGCTACTATTTCCTTTATAGTTTTCCTTGTGTTAAATGGCACCTTTCTCTCAACATTCCAGGAATCACGCCCCGGTGTCGCGCACGAAGAGCGCGGCGTCGGCGCAGCAGCCGCTCAGCTTCGAGCACAAGTTCAACCTCGACCGCCAGATGCTGGACCGAGAGGAAGTTAGTATACATTCTATTTCGATATTACTCTTGAAGAAAACCCCTTTTCTTTCAAATTATTTCTAAGTAGCCTACGTGGCCGAACCCAGATTGCTTTATTTCGACGTCAAGACGCTTTTTGCCGTCAAGTTACTTCAACCGCAATACTACCTAAACAAAATAATATTATATTTTATGTTGTGTTCCTTCTAACAGCTGCGGTCCGCAGCTGTTAGAAGGAACACGACATAAAATATAATATTATTTTGTTTAGGTAGTATCCTCTTAAGAATGGTCGAAAACTGCCATAAAGCTAATTCTAATTTCGCGGCAATATTTTTCTGCGCTTCTGAAAATCCAGCTCCATGAAAATTTTTAGGGAAATAGGCACAGCTACTTATAAACTGCTTATTCCAGGGGTGGCCAGAGGAGAACAGCACGGTAGATATCGAGACGCTGAACGAGTCTCAACTGAAGAAACTCCAGCCTTTGCTTTGGCTCGAGCTCACGGCGCTCTTCGACCGCTACTCTCTGCCCTTCCACAAGAGGAAACCGGCCAAGAAGAAAAGGAAAGAAGGTACATAATTCTTCTATTACTTCTGCATAATACAATCAAGCTTACGATTAGAATATAATCAGTGGCGGCCTTAGGGGATGGCGAACCGGGCAATCGCCCGGGGCCTCGATCTTGCAGGGGCCGCGTAAGACAAAGGGCTTTGCAAAAACCTGCCGCCCAGGGCCTCGCAAAGACTGTCCACCCGTTGCCTCAGTACAATAGTAATTTACCTATTCAAGATACGTTTGGGCTCTGGTATCATGGTTCCATTTATATCAACGCCTCTTTAACGACAAAACTTCTAGAAAGGTCTCTTGTCTCTTGCGTCAGCCATATAAGTCTACGGTATATGTTCCGTACCTAAAAACATCATTATCTCTTTTTCAGAGGGAGGTGTATTCGGCGTGTCCCTCGAGGCTCTAGTCCGCAAGGACGCGCTACTGTACGAGGAGACGTGGAGCTCCGTGCCGCTGGTGCTGCGCGCGCTGTCCGCGGCGCTGCGGGACCGCGCGCAGCACGAGGGCCTGCTGCGCGTGCCCGGTAACAAGCACAAGGTACCATTGAAGAAATTACAAATACAAATATTTATTGACCAACAATTGTTTATCATAAATCATAATGCGATAACGGATCCCTACACTAGGCGGCGATGCCTGTCCTGTGGGGACGAAACGAAGGACGAAGGACGAATTGATACAGTTGACAGACCAACGTCATTTGGTCGGATCATGTCAATTCAATGTTAATTGTGATCTGTCGCCTGGGTTTGACGTAACGCGACCAAACTACGTAGCTCTCCCATCTACCTAGGACTCAACTTCTCTGATAGTGCTATATCTATAGTATTGGATGATCCGTGATATATAAAACTAGCCGCAAGTTGCAGTCGGGGCCGACTGCTCTAGAGCGGTCGCGTTGAAGTCGTACACGACTGCAACACGACCGCATCATGTAAACATATCTTTGTTGTTCGACTGCACGGCGAAACTCAACCGCAGAGCGACTGCTCCGACCGCTCAAGAACTGCTCGAGCGGCCCGTGTATTGCGGGCATGAATTTAGTATGGAAACTGCAGACCGTCGTACGGCAGCCGAATCTTACGGTCGGTCTCGACTGCAAGATGCGGTCTGTCTATGGCCAGCCTAAGGGTTTTTCGTTGTTGCTCATTGATATCGATCCTGGCAACAGGTGTAGAAGTGATAGGAATGTGTTTGGCACTTTCGACTGTTATATAAAAATATATTTGAAGTCGGCCAGAAAATCGGGAGAAACCATCTCGAAATGACTAATTTATTATCTCTCAGGTGGAAGCACTGTGCCAGCTGGTGGAACGGTCGTGGTACAGCTCGCGGGGCACAGTGGAAGCGGCGCTGTCGCGGGCGAGCGCGCACGACCTGGCCGCCGTGTTCAAGCGCCTGCTGCGAGCGCTGCCGCAGCCTCCGCTCACTATTGAGCTGATGAGGCTGTTCTATCATACGTATGGTACGTGCTTGCACATAATATAGTTTTTTAAAGTCGTGGTGTGTGGGTGAAGTTTTCCAAAAGAAATGCCAACAAACGTACAAAACGGATTTGACTAAACGGAGTTCTTAATATTATTCTTCCATCTAACCAACAATACAAAAACAGCTGTCTCAAAATTAAAAAAAATCATCAATCGTCTTCGACTTCAATTCTCAACGACTCCCATCTTGCAACGTTATTATCTTCTACATATTTAACAAAACTCTCTGAACATTTCAGCACTATCTGGCGCGACACAGGGACGCGCTCTGAATCTACTTGTGCTACTACTGCCAGCGGAACAACGCGCCACGTTGCGCGAGCTACTGCGTCTGGTGCGCGAGATCGTAGCTCTCAGTGACACCAACAAGATGAGCGAGCACAACGTCGCCATGATCATCGCGCCCACGCTCTTCCCGCCAAGGTAATTGAATTGTTGGTCCTCCGAGCCAGATCAAGGCTGGACCACAACATACATAATATAATATATAACTATGCAAAAATCACTCTAGCCGAAAGAAAGTAGTCACGTAGCGCAGATAGAGTCTATCTGATATAATATAATTTTATTAAATATTACGTGCCTGCAATGCGACGCTACGTCATGACCACTTTCTACTCGTTTAGCCTGTGAGAATGTGCGTGGTGGCCACAAAGGAAGATGCGAGGTGCTATGCTCGGTCAGGCCGAAGCCCACGTGATACATTTCAGCTGTCGTATATATACCGACGCGCTCAGAAAACTTCGATAGCGCGATGCAGGAATATTAGGCGAATTGTGGGTACCACCACAAGCCTATTCTAACACCTTCTTTCATGATAAAAGAACACAAAAACAAGAAGATACACTTTATATCTATGCCAAATTCCACGAAATCGATCTCGAAGTTTTAGCAAATCCTCATTTGATTGTACATACCGACAAGGCTTTAAATGAACGCGAGCGGGGGCGCTGCCGGTAAAGAACTGTCAAAAATATGTCAAAAATTTAATTTTTGTATGATGGCGGTGTTAGTTCCTTTTTTCGCCACGTTCATATAAAGCATTGTCGCCTGTCGGTCTATAATACCTACTTCCTATTCGAAGTCTAAACTCTAACCATAATTCGTTATTCGATAAATGTTCCAGCCTACTGATCAAGCAGACGGACAGTCTAGAGACGCAGCTGGCGACGGCGGCGAACAGCTGCCACGTGACAGAGGCGCTGATGAGATGGTGCGACCAGCTGTGGGTCGTCCCCGCCTCCGTCCTCGCCGCTTCCCAGCGGAAGCCGCCCCCGCACAGACGGAACCATCACACTTGAATCACTGAGATGTCATCGAGGTGTTAATGTGAACAGGAACAGCTAATGAACTATGTAATGTGAGAGACACCCTGTATGTTAGGGTTGTTTCTAATGGTCATGAACAATATGTGCGGAATCCTGGCTGGGCCGATCGGCGCCACGGTGCTAAGTATTATTAAGTTTCAGTCAACGTGCGCTGTGCTAATAATATATTCTGTGTATTTATTCCATATACTCCTGTGTTATTTTATATTTAGTGTGTTTTAGTGAAAGTTATGCCAAAAATACAATCATAAGTAATTCCATTTGGAGGCTGAGCTAGAGATGTTTAAGTGAATTTCTTCCGCTGCTTGTTTGGGTGCCATTTGCATGGTCTTGTGAAGTTACCGTTCAGCAGAAAAATGGTTGTTGTTGCGGTGCATGTGGCGGCAGCCCTAGGGTGATAGAGCGAAACCGAAATACCGATGTCAGAGAGAGATGCCTGCTAGATCTTTGCTCCTAGAACAGTATCGGAGCTATAATCCGACTTGAAGGACCAAAAAATGATGTTCATGGTCACTAGGGTTGCCGCCGATACTAATTTTATCCAATTTATATTTAATGTAAATAATATAATACTGTATATTTTACCGATGGACTAGGCAAGTAAAGACTGACTTGTGTATTCTATAATTATATAATATCTTTCTTAGTGTATAAACTTTTATAATAATAAATAAAAGTATGTTATATGAAAACTGTGTATCTTTATTTTCTAGTACATATTATTTCATCGCTTTACACTTAAAAACTTTTAAAGTTTCAAAAAATGGCTTAACTTTAATTGAAATTATTATACCTTTTTCTCAACACAAGCTTGTAATGTCCAGCATTTTTCTCTGCAGATCAAAAGATTTATAAAACTTTTATAAAAACTAATACTTGAAATTCTTGATCAAATACACTGCCTCATTGTCAGCGCCACACAGAATTCTTCCTTTATCACAGTGCAGGGTATTGATAGCTTTATGTAAAACGGGCATCAAAGCATTAACATTCATTGTATTCTTGTCTTCCAATGGCATAAACTCATCCACACCCTTCTTTGTCAAGTTCTCCATGTTCCATTCCCAAACTTCCCCAGAAACAGAACTGGAGAGCATTTTGTTTGGATTCTCTGGATGGAATTCCATTTCAGTGACACCGGCTGCATGTGCGTTTAATAAGGACGTTGGAAACTGGTTCATGCGGAGATCCCAAAGTGCTATAGCACCGGACTCACTGCCAGCTAGAATAATGTGAGGCTGAGTGGGATGGCGGATAATACAGTTTGCTGCTAAATCGTCTCCGGAAAGAAGAAAGGAAGCTGCTGGCTTGTCGTTGGATGACCTAATATCCCAGATTTTCATGTGACCTCTTAGATTTCCTGTTATTATCTGAAAAAATAAGTATTTACAAGATAAAAACAAATCTAGTCTTGCTTACACCTTGCAAAATATTAGTAAATATGACGTTAGTTAAGTTACAGATACTTTATTTCAACTAGACTTTACAGACAATAATTTAAATACTCAAATCATGAGTTCTGCAGTAGTGAAGCTGTTAGGGTTTTAACAAGAAAGTATTTATTGTTAAAACTTCTTCTTTCAGGTATAATTTTTGAAGTTTAAGAACCTCTCATATAACCTACCAGAAGCAACATAAAAATATAATATTTAATCACTACTTAGGACATTAAATAGTAATTAGTTAATACAATGCTAAGACGATGATTAAAAGATTTTTATAAGTAAGGCTGTAAACCTTTTTTAAAGTGAAAAGATTAATTTTCTTAAAAAAACAAACCTCATTGAGCTTTAAAAAGCAAATGGAATGTAATGAACAGCTGTCAGCCTCTTTGATGGTGCGAGACACTTCTCCTCTCCTGGTACTGTAAATGTTGATCTGTCCGTCTTCTCCGATACTTGCTAATTCTCCTTCCATTGTGTCTAGAGATGTACACGAACACACTTCTTTCCTGTAAAGTTAAAGATGAATTAAAAAATGATTATCATCTTTATTTATAAATAACTAGATGTCGCCCACAACTCGGTGTTCATGGATTTCTGAGTTCCGAACAAACCATGGAACATTTGTTATAGTTCTGAGCACATTGTTTTGGAACCTTTGCAGTATTTTTATATTTGAGTTACTTGCGGAGCTCCAGAGTTCTATGCCGTAAGTCCAGGTCGGCTTAATAATACTTTTGTACACAAGTAGTTTATTGGTCAGAGATAGCTGTGAGTTACGACCTATCAGCCACAATAGACCTTTAAATTTCATATTAGCTTCACTCTTTTTTGCTTTGATATGCTTAGCCCATGTGAGTCGCTTGTCCAGGTGCATACCAAGATACTTTACACAGTCGCTTTTTGGCAGGATTTCACCTCCTAAGTGTACTGGCGGACATTCTTTCCGTCTCAAGGTGAAAGTTATGTGTATCGATTTTGTGGTACTGGATTTTATTCTCCATTTGTTCAGCCAATTATTTATTTTGTTAAGTTGGACTTGGAGTTTTTCAGATGCCTTCTCTGGATCGCTATCACTAGCAAGGCATGCCGTATCGTCTGCAAAGGTGGCTGTTTCCACATCTTCAGTCTGGGGGAGATCAGCTGTGTACAGTGTGTATAGCATTGGTCCTACCACTGAACCCTGGGGTACTGACGCTTGGAGGTCATATAGTTCGGATACATTTTTATAGTGAAAACAAGAGGAACATACCCAAAATTATGTATTTTCTGCCAACAATTTATTTCTCGTAGTGGAATTTGCCTGTCGTAGGCACTGACATTGAGAATTTTAACATCTCCATTAGATATTGACACTGCTATGTTGGTTTTGTCCAAAAACCTGATCTGGGTAACATCTCTTTCAACCTTGTGTGCAGACAATTCTCGTGGATATTCAGCTTCATCGTCTTCATTTTGGCTTTCGAGAGTCCACACCTTGATTGAGTTTACATCGTCGTCCCAACTTCCAGTGAAAAAATGTTTTGTTTCAACGTAATCTTCGGGTATCCAACGAACTTTGTTTATTTTTTGCGAAACAAACGTTCCTTGTACGTCTAACGGCATTCTTGTAATATTCTCGCTGCTAAGCGAAAACTATTCGATTAGTATTTTTAATAATTACTTAGCTTAAAATATCTTCTTATAACTTTTTACTTTTACAGTAATTCAAAACTAGAAACAATAACAAAAAAATTTTAGGTTAATTTTTTTTTGTGTCAACGAAACTCAAAAAGCAAAGGCCACAGATTAGAGTATTATAGAGTAGAGCAAAGGCTGTTTGAGTTTCGTTGACACATAGGGACCGTGCAGAAACTATAGAGGGCGTCGTAATTCGACAGCAGCGCCGCGATGCGAGTAAAAGACGTAACTTGTGAGTGACTTTGACTTCGCATTCTCCTTGACCCTGGCTAGTTTATGAGTGTTTTTTTATGTTTTACACTATAAAATGATATAATACTTACACTCCCAAGTGGCCACATGCGGCCGCGAGAACAACGACAGATTTCCAAGAATCCGCGATCGAAATATTAAAGTTAAGGACTAGATGACGCCCGCAACTCCGTTGCGCCAAAAATCATTTATCGCGCGAGAACCGTACATTTTCCCGGGATAAAAAGTATCCTATGTCCTTTCACGGGGCTCAAAGTAAATCCATACCAAATTTCAGCAAAATTGGTTTAGCGGTTTGGGCGTGAAGTACTAACAGACAGACACACTTTCGCATTTATAATATTAAGTATATTTTTATAATATTAAATATAATATTAAGGGTTTCTACTTTCTACCCGTAAACAAAGAATGGAAGAGTGAATAAAAATGTATAAAGCTTATCTAGTTAACTAAGAAAATATCTGAAAAAGTAATTAATAGCATCCATCAGCATAGAAAGTAAAAACTTGATAAATATTGCAATAAAATAATGAAGCTATGCAAAAATACTTATATTAATTACTGAAAATGCTTGTGGATTAATAAAATAAAACAAGTTCACTAAAATAAATGCTTTTATTTCAACCTTCTGCGATTCGATCGATACCATCTTCACAACTTTTGTCTGTCACTATTTTTAACTAATTTCAGTCTGGATCTCATAAGTGTAAACACCATTTAGGTATGTATTCTTCAAATAACACACAAAGACTGCACTACTAATCTTTTTCTTACTTGAAGAATCATCCTTTTGAGAACCAACACTTTGACAAGATGGTTCAAGTTCAATACTATCCTCAGTGTTGAATTCCTGGCAGGACTTCTCCAAATTATCCTTACTTTTGATGCAACTTTATGCCAATTAAATGAGCCGTGCCTATGTATGTATATCAATTAAGATGGAAGCCAGTTTGGATGTTTACTGAAAGAAAGCAATGGTTATAGGTTATGTTCATATTGTGTTCATAAAAAATGAACTTACGGTTATAATCTACAAAATTTAGTGTTTTTACTAGTCTACGCATAACACTCATGGAACTTTTTAAATACTTACGTATATTTTTACCGCCTTTTATCCATTTCTTTCGTTTTTCAATAAGCAAAACCATGCGAATATTTTGGCAGAAAAATAATAAAATTTTACATTGTTCGATTTGCCTTTATATTTCTTTTAAGTCCGGGAATACAACAATACATTTCAATTCTTGAAAATACTCGGAATTTGTTAAGAAATCTTCTAATTTTCCGTAGCTTCACTAGAGCTTGACAGTAAAATTTTAGTAAAAGTTTCGGCTATTCGCCACTTGTGGCAGTGTCGTCGCTCTGCACGGTCCCTATATTTTGTGCAACTTTGTGCCTATTTGAATTTTGAAGAGGAATCAGCGCCCCCATTATTCGGGTAGAGAACTAAATCTGACGTAAAGATGACGTTTGAAAGCCGCCATATTGGCACTGATAGCAGTAGTGAGAGTATTTGGAACTAATATTAATGATGACAACTGTTGTTATTGGTTGTGGTTACGTCAAATTTAGTTCTCTACCCGAATAATGGGGGCGCTGATTCCTCGTCAAATAGCACAAAAAGCAGGTCTGTATCAGCAATCCAGCGTACTTGTTCATCACTCATCAGTGCTTGTCGGACTTTAAAATACCTATCTCAATTTTGACAGTGACAAACTACCGCTAGGACAGTGCTGCCAGGTCTCCCGATTTTCCGGGAGTTCTCCCGATTTTAGTAAATGTCTCCCGATATCCCGGATCCTCAGTCAAACCTCCCGATTTTTTCCACATCTTGAACAGTTACTAAAAAACACTGCGTCTAAGTGTGTGAAACGAAATAACCTACACAAGTTGCAATACTCAACAAAAGTAATGAGTTTGTAAAGTATGTAGCGTAAAGTATGCCTTGACAGAATGGAATAAAGTTGAATATCAAATAGCAAAACTTTGGAATTCAGATAACACCAGAGTCCAGACAAACCGGTATTTCTCATTATTATACGATCAAATTAAGAGACATAGTTCAGTCTAGTAATTGTAAGGATAAGTAAGGTATTTTAAATGAACAGCATTAGATTGCGTCATGTGAAGTGAGCAAAGTTTTGTTCGCTTGCATTTGCAACCACTTTGCTTTTGTGATTTTGTTGTCTCGGACTAAATATCATTGTTTTTAAGTATTTTAAACAAGTTTTTAAGCTGTAAAATATGTATTAAAAATCTCCCGATTTTTTTTGTAATCTTACCTTAAGACTCCCGGATTTTTATAGGTACATACTTCCCGGAAAATAAAATTTGTATCTATAATACTATGTATACTTAATCTGTGGTGCAAATAGTATAGGGACCGTGCAGAAACTATAGAGGGCGTCGTAATTCGACAGCAGCGCCGCGATGCGAGTAAAAGACGTAACTTGTGAGTGACTTTGACTTCGCATTCTCCTTGACCCTGGCTAGTTTATGAGTGTTTTTTTATGTTTTACACTATAAAATGATATAATACTTACACTCCCAAGTGGCCACATGCGGCCGCGAGAACAACGACAGATTTCCAAGAATCCGCGATCGAAATATTAAAGTTAAGGACTAGATGACGCCCGCAACTCCGTTGCGCCAAAAATCATTTATCGCGCGAGAACCGTACATTTTCCCGGGATAAAAAGTATCCTATGTCCTTTCCCGGGGCTCAAAGTAAATCCATACCAAATTTCAGCAAAATTGGTTTAGCGGTTTGGGCGTGAAGTACTAACAGACAGACACACTTTCGCATTTATAATATTAAGTATATTTTTATAATATTAAATATAATATTAAGGGTTTCTACTTTCTACCCGTAAACAAAGAATGGAAGAGTGAATAAAAATGTATAAAGCTTATCTAGTTAACTAAGAAAATATCTGAAAAAGTAATTAATAGCATCCATCAGCATAGAAAGTAAAAACTTGATAAATATTGCAATAAAATAATGAAGCTATGCAAAAATACTTATATTAATTACTGAAAATGCTTGTGGATTAATAAAATAAAACAAGTTCACTAAAATAAATGCTTTTATTTCAACCTTCTGCGATTCGATCGATACCATCTTCACAACTTTTGTCTGTCACTATTTTTAACTAATTTCAGTCTGGATCTCATAAGTGTAAACACCATTTAGGTATGTATTCTTCAAATAACACACAAAGACTGCACTACTAATCTTTTTCTTACTTGAAGAATCATCCTTTTGAGAACCAACACTTTGACAAGATGGTTCAAGTTCAATACTATCCTCAGTGTTGAATTCCTGGCAGGACTTCTCCAAATTATCCTTACTTTTGATGCAACTTTATGCCAATTAAATGAGCCGTGCCTATGTATGTATATCAATTAAGATGGAAGCCAGTTTGGATGTTTACTGAAAGAAAGCAATGGTTATAGGTTATGTTCATATTGTGTTCATAAAAAATGAATTTACGGTTATAATCTACAAAATTTAGTGTTTTTACTAGTCTACGCATAACACTCATGGAACTTTTTAAATACTTACGTATATTTTTACCGCCTTTTATCCATTTCTTTCGTTTTTCAATAAGCAAAACCATGCGAATATTTTGGCAGAAAAATAATAAAATTTTACATTGTTCGATTTGCCTTTATATTTCTTTTAAGTCCGGGAATACAACAATACATTTCAATTCTTGAAAATACTCGGAATTTGTTAAGAAATCTTCTAATTTTCCGTAGCTTCACTAGAGCTTGACAGTAAAATTTTAGTAAAAGTTTCGGCTATTCGCCACTTGTGGCAGTGTCGTCGCTCTGCACGGTCCCTATTCGTTGGTGCAAACCAATAATACTCTAATCTGTGGTGCAAACTGCAAAGTGCAAAATACAAAGTGAAAAAGAAAAACGAGGAAAGTTTTGCGTTTTGTGGAAAATTATTATAAATAGTACCTATAATAATTTAAAATATGTAGTGTTTGTACAACACACTAATTAATAATTTTTCTTTTTCTTACTTTCTTCAAGCATATAATATAATAAGCGACCGTTGGACAGGGAAGTGGGCAGCGTGAATATGTAAATAGGTGACTCGCGCTGCCACTCGTCATGCCGCTGCCGCTGCCCGACGCAGCAAGTATGTAGAGGGCTGAGTGTAAACCAAGTGTAAACGCTCACTCGCGTCGTTACTGCCACAGAATAGATTTACTCCTAGCGGAGGTTACTGCCCCCTGAAGTATTCAGGACAATATTGCCGGCCGCGGCAGCGCGAGTAGCAGCGGCAGTGGCTGAGTGTAAACGTCGCATTCAACGCTGGCGGCAAGTGAGCGAGAGAGCTGAATTTAAACACTCACTCGCGCTCGCGCTGCCCGTCCTTTGACTTCCGCCCGAAAAACCGACACTCGGGAGCGCCGGGCAATGGCAGCGGCATGAGCAGTGGCAGCGCGAGTCACCTATTTGTACATATTATTCACGCTGCCCACTTCCCTCCCCACTTCCCTGTCCAACAGGGCTGAGTGTAAATGTCGTAATAAGATTCAAAACACTTGAGCTTGTCTGCGGCCACTCTGCGTCTTCTTTATTAGAAAATAAACTTTCTCAATATGGTTAGAGAAGGAGTTCTTGGGCCGGCGGAGTCTGGCGAGTTTATTTCCAAGAGAGCGAAGTCTGTGAAAATTCATGATGAAGGCTTAGAGAAACTCTGTGATGAGGTATGTATTCTTATGGCAGAGATATTAAAAAAATCGATTTTAAGCCAAATTCTTCATTAAATCAGCTTATTCCAGATGCTGCTATCAATGAAAGAGTCCGGCTTACAAATTCCTGATACTGGCGCGAGCTCCATCCACCCTAACAAGGATCACTTTAGGGCAGTTGACTGGATCTTCGTGATTGATGCTCTCAATTTCTGCTTCTGGTCTACCAGTAATGATAGTCAATGGACTGTTAATGGTTTCACCGGATATTATGCTTTAGAAGCTGCTTTGCATAGGGCCATAGAGGTATGTAGATTGTCTAAAGTGAATTACTTGATTAACTTATTGCTAAAAATTGTGTAATTACAGTTCTATATGAAGTATTCTTGATTTCATAAATACCTTTTTCTAATTTAACACAGACATAGATCAATATAGATATCGCATGTTTGTATATTTGTATGAAAACAAGCGTGCCACTTTTTTCATCGCTACTGTGATGTACCGATGATAAGAAATGTGTACATTATCTAGGCCAACATTTCTGTTCGAATTTCTAAAGCTCAATACGGCACAATTAGGCATTTAGGCATTTTTAAAATTCCGATTGTCGTCAGATTCCAATAGCAGACTAAAGAACAGACTTTCGAAAGGCGAGCATTGCTCGTTGTTTGGGAACGTGATATGGCACGCGAAGTACATACACATGCAGTATCTACCTTTATGTAAGTATGTCTGTGTAATTTAGTAACTTTTAATGAATAAGTCATTTATGTATTTCAGGAAGGCATTGATGTAACTAATCCAGAATACTACTCTAAAATATCAGAGGAAGAAGCTATAAAGATATTTAGAGGAGACACAAAAGCTACAATCCCACTTCTTGACAAAAGAATATCAGTATTACATGAAGTTGGCAGCATATTGCTGGAGAAATTACAGGGTACATTTGTAACATGCATAAAACAGGCACATAACTCAGCTGAAAAATTAATGGAGCTAGTCGTCCATCATTTCCCATGCTTCCGAGATGAAGCAGTATACCATGGACAGAAAGTTTCCTTCTACAAAAGAGCTCAGATTCTCGTAGCGGACTTGTGGAACTTCTTTGGTGGGAGGGATTGGGGTGACTTCTATGATATGGATGATATAACTATGTTCGCTGACTACAGAGTACCACAAGTATTGGTATATTTTGGTGCTATGTCATACAATGATGCATTAATGGACAAACTGAAGAGTGGTAAGTGTTTTTTTTGTGCAATAAATAAACTTGTGCAGCAACTATGTGCATGTTACATGAGTCAGAGGCATGACTAATTGTGTGCACAGTTTTTGCACTGTTTTATTTGTACATATTAGATTTCCTCAAAGTTTTGAAGGGCAGACATATCATTGTCTGTAAATTGAGTACATTTATTTGCTAAAACCTTAGTCATAAAAATATCAACACTCTTTAGAGAGTTGTTGTATTTTATTTAATACTTCAAGCCCCAAGCGGTAACCTGCTACCGCAATTACAACAGAAATGCTATTGTGTTTCGTTTTTCCACGATTGAGGGATTAAAAGGACAAAACATTGCATGTCAAACAAGTTGTCCTTAGCTTAACACATTAGGTAGCTATAAATAGGTACTATTGGAGAAGTTGATTCATAGGTAGATGACAGACCTATGTAACTTGGTCGCATTTTGTCAAACCCAGTTGAATGATGTAGGTCCTTCTACTACCTAGATGAATTTCTTCAATGGTACATGGTTAACAAACTAATTCTTTATTTCTTAAATTACAGACACGCTATTGCAGAGCGGTTCTGAGGAGGAAGTTGAAATAAGAGGATGTTCAATTCACTCTGTGGAACTTCTGCGGAGGAAATTAAAAGAAAAATTAGAGGCTAGTGGACAAAAAATGGAGGTGCCTAATTCTAGCCTCATAGACTACTACCTCTGGTGCTACAGACGTAAACATGCTAAAGATATGGAGACAGTGCCTTACCATAAGACTTTAGGTATTTATTATTAAAGTATTTATATCTATTTAATATTTTATTAATCCACACCAAAATACATAATTTATATAATATGATAATTATTGAAGTCCCAAAAACATTTTAAAATAAGTTTTCAAAGAATGAGACTGCTGTTAAAAAGTTTACCTTTGGCCAGGGAAATAAAAATCGATTGGTGGTGTAATCATTTATTTTCTTTGTAATTGGAAAATAATATAATCATTGGGTACCGTGAAATCCAAATATTGAATCTATATATCTATAGGCTATAGTATTACTAGTACCTACTATACCTTTATCACATTCCTACCTGCTCCTATATTGCACTTAATGTCCAAATCCAAAACCTAAATATATTATGCACACAACCGAAGTACATCTAATGGAATTATTTATATTTCTATCTCTTTTCAACTTACATATTAAGATCTATATATGTCTCTCTCTAATGATAATCACAAAAATATACTATAGGAATTAATGTATTGGTCCCTGGCTTGGCTATGCCAATATTCTATGCATATTTATATACAACTTTGGCATTATATAAAACGAGGACACAATGGCACTAAATATTTACATTGTATTCTAAATATATCTAAGCAGTAGTGAAATAAATAATATGTTAGCGTATGTCGGCCAAAGTCCTTAGGGGTAGTGCGAGTTTTATTCGATCATGCGCATCGAGCGCGTAAACGCAAATTTATATGGGATCAAAGCAGCGCCATCTACTGGCTAACGTGGATACCGCTTTGGTCCCATACAAATTCGCGTTAACGCGCTCGATGCGTATGATCGAATGAAACTCGCACTAACCCCTCTTGTCAAAAAAAAACTTAAGTATAAAGTAACATCTTTTGAGACAGTGAATATGACAATAAGCTAAATAATAATATTAATGATAAGTCTTATTATCTTATTAATTTGATGTCTCATGAACAGAAGATATCCCGCATTAAGTAATTAATAAACATTAACAATTCCCTACAACATCATGTTACAATTCAAAATCCAATATTATGGTGCAGTAAAAAATTTTGTATTTTTGAATTAATAATAAGATTTATTACGTACTTGGTTCTTTCAGTAACTATTTTTAGTAAATTAAGTAGTTCGTATTTTATTGAGACTTGAGTTCTAATAGATGTGGTATCTTATTTAGTTAATTACTTACTAAAATTATTAGGTATAGATGCAAAGTATATTTTTTATTCTCCAGTATTTTATAGAGAAAGTAGTTTTGAGTAAATAGATGCATAGACACATTGTATTTTTCTTTAAGTAGAGAAATGTTGTAGTATTTTAATGGCACCTTAGAAAAAATAAATAGGCGATTCTATTAAAGAAAATAAATTAAAATAATTTATTGTGATGTACCTATTTAAAGAATTAGAAGTGATGTTAAAAATTCCACAAATGATTCGAATTCTTATTAAATTCAAAGTAAAACAAGACATAACCCTAAGTGCGGGTATTTCTGAAAAAAGTTCAGTCGTTTCGATCAGAGAAATTGAAACCGACTTCTTAACCAACGTCGCATTCGATCCGGTAAACTATTTTTCTAACTACTATACTAATTTACTAAGTAAATAAGCTGTAGCGTCTAATGTGTGTGGTTATACAAAATTCACCTTCTTTTGTGACCATAAACAATCTAGTTATTCAAAGCACCTGATAGAGAACGAAAAATTCCAAAACATTCAAAGACAGATCATTTAGTGCTAAATTTCGATTTGAGACCTTCAAAGAACGCTAGCTTAGACTTAATGGTTCCCGGTTCTGGGAGAGGACTCCCCGGGCGGCTGGACTCTCTCGTGACGTCATCGGTTCCCGCGGGAATTTCCTTGGCGCCCCCGGGCACAGTAAGTGGAGTCGTCATAGACAATTTGAGCTCGTCCCTAAACTCTTTGGATATGCTCCTAGCTGTTAAACTGTGCATGTAGTTCAGTTTGGCTCCCGGCTTCTCGTCCATAAGATTGTCTTTGCTCTTTCGTCTTCTTGTGTAGTTTTGAGACGGCTGAAAATCAGAACATTGTTGAATAATTAACTTCATACCTTCTCTATAATATAATTTGAAATTCTGAAGCCTCACTATTGAATGAATGAATGAATGAATGAATGATTTATTGCATAAATGTGGTACAAAAAGGTCTTACAATATTGCTAAGAAAAATAATTTATCCGTAAAACATTTTCAGTGTTAAATCTAACGTAAATAGTTATAATGATTTATCTTTGTTGTTATCTCGATGAGTCATAAATAACTACTGACCTTGACTGGTTCGTTTAGGCTCTCCATGCTCAAGAACTTTTTGGCCAATTCCCGTACGTTGGGTAACTCGGTAGGTATATCGCTCAGTTCATTAGCACCTTCTAATTTCTTGTCCGGTTCTTCGAGCTCGGTAATCACTATGGCTTCCACGCTGGCACAAATGTCACTGTGCTTATCGTCTTCTCCCAGTTTATCGCTGATAAGTTTGTTGTCATTTTCGTCACACTCGTATCTTGATATGTTATCTTCGGGCTTACACTTGACGATTTCGCCGGTTTGAACGTTGTATATTTTGATCGTGTCTTCTAAACTACTGGAGCTGAGAATGCTATGTTCATTGAGACTCTGGTGTTCATTGAGACTCTGATGTTCGTTCAGACCGTGTTCTTGTTCTATGGACTTCTGCGCTTCGTCTATTATTTCGTCTATGATTTCAGCTACTTGTTCTTTTTCATTCTTGTAGGCGGACTGTAGTATTTCTTCAAATTGTCTGTCTGTATCGTCGTCTGTGCTGGCCGGTTTAGCGGCAAACAGAGTCTGTTCGTTGGCGTCCTCGTACTCTATTAGAATTTCGTTTTTGTACTCATTTGGCATTGTCGTTATCGAAATCGGCTCTTTGTCGGCGAATTTTGTATACTCTTGGTTAACAGCAATCGTGTTAAATTGCTTGATTAGTAGTCCCTGGAAATATGTAATTTGTCATTAATTTTTAAAGCAATATAACATTAATTTCTTTCGGGAGATTCGATTTAAATCGATAACGATTTTAGAATAGACTGAATTTGGGAATCTAGGAGTTATAACTAATACATACATATTTCCTAAATATAAATATTTACACTTGGAACAAAAATTAAATAAATAAATTACACAAAATAAATCGATTAATACAATAAAATAAGTATGAAATTAATGAATAATATTAGGGCATGCTTTAAAGGTAAAGTTGTTATTGTATTAATACTAGGTAAGTATCGTTGAACATCCATCTCTTTAAAAAGAAGAAAGAAAGTATTTGCTGACGCGGATCCAGTAAAAATGCAATATTTAGAACTGCTTTTCAACTTGTCATTTTCGATTTTGGTAGTTTTATTTATCGATTTGTATTAGACCAGCGTCTTCGAGGGTTAGTATTAATCGTGCAATAGTGCTTCAGAAATTGCGGTAATTTGTGTTTACAGGTTAGTCCCACGACAAGCATAAGAGTTAGTCATTCGTCAAAAACTCTTACAACACTCACCACTAACTTCTCGAAGGGCTACTGTTGTAATACTGAAAATTATAATAAGAAACACAAATCTATGAGTGCAGAATTAAGTCATTAGATTATGAGTGCGGATGCTGTTAGTCAGTCAGGTTTAATCGACAAAACGTGCTAGTAATCACTCAGCAGATTGTCAAAAACGAAGATATATTCAAGGAAAGTCTAGAACCAGTATGCCATTATCAGTATTATAGTACAAATGGGGTGGAGTTGAGAAATTATCTTAGTTCTAATCCTAAACTAAAGTTCCATGGACCGGAGATTCGGGAGAATATCTACATTGTCAGTGGTGCCTTAGGGCGGGGATGATTGTATTAGAGTTCTTTCACCACAAGTTGGTACGAAAGCCTTTATTTAACCTTAAACTTCCGCCTAAGGCGAAGTTGAGGGCAGGTCGGCGCTTAGCGCGGACGTAGTAGTCCTCACTCCTCATGGTGTTACTCCGCCTAACTTTCGTGTACGTCTCGAAAAGATCCTCCGTGATCTCGGGCTTTAACGGTATTTTTAGTCTAACTATATCCTCGTTTTCCACATAACCGTCACCGCCGTTGGTATTAGTATTGCGTGGGCTTACTTCGTCCCGCTCGACGGCGTCGGCCGTTTTGTCTTTGTTATCGAGTCTGTCGGGGTTTTCGAAAATAGGGTTTATGGCGAAGTTAGGACTAGCGTTTCTAGGGCTGAGGACAGCACGGACGATGTTCTGGTGCAGTGCTGTTGCCTCGAGGTCACTCAATGAGCTGCTGGCACTTACTGGCGACGCGAACTCTGTATCGAAATTGTCTAAGCTCGTGGACTTGTTGACCGAGCTGGTGACGGAACTAGTTTCGCTGTGATTGTACTTGCGCCCCCCGGACGAGGATTTTGCTTCTTTGATATAGTAATCGCGACCGTATCTGCAAAGAAAAAAGTATATAAGTACCTCTATTATAATATTATTTTGTGTAATATTACTACTATTATGAATTTTTCTAATCAAATCAATACAAAAGCGGTATTAGTAATGGCAGCAGCATTAATAACAAACCTTTTATATTGTGGGATTTCCTCTGATAGAACATCTTTCAAAACTTTTGGTGATGGACTTTCAGATCTTCTATCACTAACACAATCTGTTGTTGCACTCTTTGTCAATTCATTTTTATTATTCTCAAGGATATCGAGCGAGTCTGGTTCCATTTTTGAGTCATCGTCATGTGTCATAGAATTATTTTGTTCATTAGTGTTATTTCTGGATGTCATACTGTCGAATAGTGAAGATGTGCTTTTAGCTGATAACCTTTTCTGTATAGCTTCTGGGGAGTACGGATTATTTGGCATGTCCACATAATTTAACCATTTCTTTCTTTCTCTGTATGCTATGGAGCCTGCAAGAAATGTTACTCAATTAACATCTTATGTTTTAAAGTAGTAGAGGGAGAGATGGTCCCAAATCCTGTTCTAGAAAATAAGAGAATACTTACCCGGTATTAAATCTTCCGCTCCATCCTGAGTTACTGGGCTGAAACGAAAATATATTAGATGTATTTAGTGGAAAATTGATGATAATTTCTAAACTTTAAAGAAGTAATGATATTGAGAATTTTGATGGTAAAAGAAATTGTTAATTTACAAACCTATCAGTCTCAACGTCGAAGTGTTTTCTACGTAGACTATCCGCGTATCTCTGGACAGGTACAGTCACCGTCTCCTCGTACTCGCCTTCTCGCTCGTGTCGACTAAGCGTGTTTATAGCTGCAACAATATTTTGTGTCATTATGGTGTTGGGTGTACAATTTTATTTTATCAAAATGTCTTGAAACTTACAAGGAGTACTGGTGTATGTAAACGAACTCTCAGAGCATTTGATATCCGCGCCAATAGAATATGGTTCTGATGTATCATCATCAATTCCATTATGATCGCCGTTTTCAACTGTCCTGTGTATTTCTTCTTTCAGATTAAATTCTGTTTTAGATATGGGACCACTGTTGACACCGATGACCATTATTGAATCGTGTGAATCATTATTACTATGAATTATTTCTTTGTTATTCAAATTCTTGTTATTATCATCGTCGATTATATTTTCTATGGAATCTAACATATCTTCACTGTCGTTTCCATTGACGATTGTAAGGCTGTCTGGTTCGAATTCAAGTTCTTCAAGTTTTGGTTGCCCGCCAATAATGTGTTTCGAGTCTAATACTCGTTTTACGTCGCTTTTATATTCTACATCGCCTTCGTCTTCACTAGCATTATCAGAAAGGTCTGTTGTATCGTCAGCGTCTCTGTCGCCGATCAGAGCTTTGTAGTCTGTGTTGGAGTTGGGCACTAGCATAGGGACCGGTACGGACTGTATTGTGTTAATTTTCTTTTTCTGGAAGAGCCAGTTCTCTTCCCACGACCCGTCGACTGCCTGTATGTCACTGCCAGACACTTCGTCGAAGTCGCGGAAGTTGTTTTCTGAAACATTTAATTTATTTTATATTCACGAAACCTTTAAAAGATTGACTCATAAGCGTAGCTCATAAGTTTATCTGACTAGTGTCTAGTGAGTAGTGACTGGTGGACATCACATTTTTAAGCCGTAATTTGTGAATATATTTTATATACCTGTAGGATGGATGATATCTCCGCCATATTCTGGGAAGGGCACGCGGCGAGGCAGCTCAATAGGTTCCTCGGCTCCGCCATCTTCCCATTCTATAACTTCATCTTCTTCATGAAGCTGGAAACCGAATTCAAATATTTTATTTACTTTGACTTATTTTTATTAAAATAATAATTATGTTTTAGTATATTTGGTTAATAAAACAAATAAGTAGTTTAAGATTAACTGTAGATTATCTTTTGCCTTATCGATTTAGTACCAATTTTGTACAATGTCTGACGTCTGTGTACAGATCTAATGCGCATAAGAATTCGCATCTTAAAGATCGAAAGTAAAAGGTACGTGAGTTTTTTATTTTTATTTTCTACAGGGCTTATCGCTAAGCTATTATTTTAAAACAAAAAACTAACGGTCTTACCACAAAAGATTGAAACACCTGTTGAACAGTTGATTAGAGAAAAGTTCAGTACAAAGTGATCTCAAAACAACTGTTCAACAGGTGTTTAAATCTTTTGTGGTAAGACCGTAAAACTTTAAGTCTTACCGGCGGTGTTATATCCCTGATGTCTCTTCTACTTCTGGAGTTGAGTGACCTGGGTGAGGAGCGCTCTGACGGTGATGGACTGGCGCTGGCGGAGTGGATGCCGCTGCTGCGACCCCCCGAGCCGTTCTCATTCTGGTAACGCTCGATCACCTGGAAGAAGCGAGAGCTTAGTGCTGGTAGTTGCTTCTATTGCTTTAATACGGGCACGTTGAATTGTGTAAGCTTACTTAATGCCGCGTTTTTCACTCTTATTGCTATGGCACTGATATCGTGAATAAATTATGCATACTGTGCAATCACACAACACTTGTTATTGCTTTATCTTAACTTTTTAATGCTTTGGTGGTGGTGTGGTGTCTGCTTAGTGCTTAATACAATGTAATCACTTTTTTAGTTTGATCGCTTTCAGGTATATTTCACATCCACTTAGGTATACGAAAAGAAGGGGAAAGAACCAGCACGTAAAATAATTGTTTTTCTCAAAGATCAGCAAATTTAGGCGTTCTGGTGTCTAAGTTCTTTATTAAGTAAATTGTTCATTTCAAGAAGTTCAGTTAATACATCCGCAAATACAATCTAATTTCGTGATAACGCAAATGATAACCCTAGCTATTTATATACCTACCTGATTATTATAAATATTAATTATGTCACCAAATCAAAGTAAATCCGACCATTGCGACGAAAAGATTTGCTTATTACTAGACATCGGATTATATGCACGCTCAAAGTGCCGAAATATGCATGCAAATGTGCACGAAAAATGGCCGAAATATGCAAAAAATATGCGCAATCAAAATCACTTATTATTAACATTTATTGTTTTTTTGAAGAGCTCTCCAGCGGTGTCATTTATAAATGCGTCAATATTCATCATTCCATCAAATCTGGGGTTTTTCAATTCTTATAAAGTACTAATAATTTTCTACCAACATTTTCCGATTGCAATAATTTTAGTGCCCATGAAAGTTCATTACCTACCTTTATTTCTTCTAATGTTGCCAATTACAAAGAAAAATTTTGTTTCTAGAAATATATTATACCTATCGGGTGTATAAGTCTCAGAAGTAAATAGGTATGGGGCCACATATTGTTTGAAGTATTTTGATCTATTGTACCTCTATTTCGTGACATCGGTGTGTATTATGATAGCTAGTTTGGAGACTACGAAGGCATAAAATGACTGAAATATGCACTATCAACGAAAACTTGCCAAAATATGCACAAACGCCTAAAAAGTGCCATTATATGCATTTGCATATGCAAATATTATGCAAATGCATATAATCCAATGTCTACTTATTACATACAATTTCGAGAAGTGTTAAACGAATCAAAGGTAAGAAAATACACGAGTGTTTTACATATATTTTATGTAACAAGATCATTAGTATACCTTAATTTATTTTAAGAATTTTTTTTTATGTAAGTAATGTTCAAAACCGTGCATATTAAATTTTAATAACATTTAAATATCTTGAATCATACGGTCATTGAATAGCTTGAAAACATTGTTACTAGCAGATATTGGCGTTATTTATTATGTGTATTTACATACTTGATACTACGTGCTCAAACAAAAACTAACATTATCAAAACAACGAAGGGCAATTAACTATGATCATTATTATCTAAATACAAGCAAGTATATAACTCATACTCAACTATAATTTAATGATGATGCTCATCTATAATAATTTTATGATTATTCGTGATTCGTGACACTAAAATTAGTCATGGGACCTTTAAAATTATTGACCTTCATCATACTATGATAGTTTGTCACCGATGCAGTGTTTTGTAACTCTGATTTAAGCTATGTAATTAATCAGTCAACATTGCTATTGATAAGATAAACTCTTGTAAAAACATCAGAATCCGAGCAGTCTCTTCTATTTTTGAAATTTGTTTCTGTTGCGGAAGACACAGTAGCAGATTAGGTTAATTAAATTAGCGACCGGATTGCAATGTATTTGTGGAGTATAGCTATAGACGGAGTCTACTGTTGCTTATCAGCATTTTCCATTTGCACCTATCAATCTAACCACTTTTATGTATCTTTAAAAGTGGTTCACTAGCTGTGTGTATAATATTATTAACGCCTCCGTGGTCTAGTGGTACAGAGCGCGGCTCTTGACTCGGGGGTCGTGGGTTCGATTCCCGCGTTGGAAACATGTTATTTCCAAGTTTGGTTAGGACAATGCAGGCTGATCACCTGATTGACAAGTGAGATGATGATAAAAAGTCGGTCCTGCGCCTGATCTCTCGCCAGTCGTGTCGGTCTGCCGTCCCACTGGGTTATGAGAGTAAAGGAATAGAGAGTGCTCTTGTGTACTGCGCACACACTTGGGCACTATAAAAATACTCCTGCGTAGCTGGCCTGGTTTCAATGAGACCGGTCACCGTCACCGAAACCGGTGTGGGAGCTATTATTATAATATTATTATATACCCAACACCGAAGTCGATTCAAAGTTTTTAAGGTATTTGTAATATGGGCCTATAATGCCTGAAATAAATATGATTTGATTTGAAACGAAAATAAGGAAACCTAGGTACAAATTATAGGTCTACCAGAATCTGATGGCAAATTTTGACAACAGATTTTCAAAAAATATCCTAGATCATTGGATAAATTTATATATTTGCATGTTTCACTCATATAATCAGCCGCTGCGCGCTGTAAGGAAAAGAATAATCAAAATGTTTTATTCCAACTACCCCGGTATTGCTAGAGTCAATTTACTTTTTCACTTTTTGCCATCAGATTCTGGTAGATGTTGAAATGTAACGCTAAAGGTAAAAACTTTTTAGCAATATATTGTGATTGTTGACGAATATGTAAGTGATGAAATAACTAAAAATATTTCTGAGTGGAATCATGAAAGTTAAGAAGTAAACACAAAAATAATAATCGTTGATGCGACGATTAGAGTTATTAAAAGTAATGACTTGATGTAGGAAAATGAACCAACCTCATTCGAGTTATCAGTCATAACGCGACGTAGATATGCACTAGACTAAAAAACTCAGTTTTCATAGAAAGCAGAAACAATGGTTCCTCTCACCGAGCGAATAAGAACTCTAACACTGGATAGCAGAGTATAATTTTATTTTTTATGTAAATCAGACGAGATCTCTCGTACGTTAACTAAGTTAGAATAGGGCTGTAAAAAACAGCTTTCCAGCGTGTGAACTATGATGGGGCTTAAAGCTGATGAAGATACACGAACGTTACGCAGTTTCATCAAAGTCATCATCATCAAGTCTTATACATTCCCAAATCGCGTATATCCTGCGAATCTCGCTACTTACTAAATATGAGAAGTGGTTTAGAGGTAAGAGCCGAGATGCAAAGTTATAAGAAAACCAGACAAAAGGTGAAGGACTCAAAACCTAGAACAGTTATAATTTTCGATTTTTATATGGGTAGTACTAATAGGCTAGAAATAAAAAATTGTTTACTTCTAAGGAAATTAATAATTTCGAGGATCTTATTACAGAGACGATCCAGATTAATTTCCTGTTGATACTCGTTAATAATAAAAACTGAGGAATTTTACGAAGAATATTATACAAGACATTAATATTATATGTCCTTGCGATTTAAATAAACTTCATTTCGTAAATCGTAATCAAAGCGGATAATATAATGCGAGAAATGCACTAAAATTATTTTATCTGGGTACAAAGTGCTTGCCTTAATGATAATAATCACGACAATAATATAAAGTTCGGAAAATTCCAAATCAACATGAGTGAGTCTATCGAAAATGAATACGCAAACTGGAAGTATTTGTTTGTATATTTGTTACTTTGGAATTTGCATGCATATTATGCTGCATCTATTATAAAATAGTATAAATTTTATTAGAATGGGCAAAGGTTCAGGAGTCAGGACTGTGTGTCTGAATTTAAATACTTAAAAATAAGAAACGAACTGTTGCAAACCTGCTGTATAGTGTATACTATCTATATACTATCAGTTATCACTCACCCAACTAACGACATACAAAAAACAAACGAACAACGTCGCGTACAAACTGAGCATGGCTCAAGCACTGACACAGACACTCAAAAAAAAAAAACAAACGTCGGCGGACGCAAGGTCCTGCTTCCTGCTACTTTCACATTCTAATTACGAAAAAATTAAAGCATACCAACCATTTGTATAAATTGCGGATCACCACCTATCTCTAGGCTTACCTACCGCGATATACGATAAGACACGCGCTATCGCCAGTCGCGATAGCCGATACGCTATCGGTAATCTTGTCCAATGAAGATTTCAAATAAAATCTGAACTGAGTTTTACCTATCTATTACTCGATGGCTGGCCTCGATAACCATAACATTAAATTTCTCACCATTGTGCAATTATCTTAATAATGTTATTTAATACTAGATAAGAGTTTGCCTACCTATTTGATTTTATTAACGTTGTGCGCATAATTCTTTTGCCTCTCATATAGAGAACTCGAACCTTTTACCTATCCATAATGTCTGATAAATTTGACTTTCTTCTGTACGCTTAATTCTTAGAAAGCTTAGATCTGAGTTACAAAACGTCGGTATAACGCTTTTGTATCTCCTCCGTCCATGGTTGCTGTCGCAATCACATTCCATTAAGGGATTTTGCTCCTTTAGCTTTGTGATAAAAAGAAAAGCATGATTTGGGATTAGAGGACGTGACGTATAACTGCCTAATTTGTGCCATTGTGTATTATTGTATGAGAATTTGATAGTCCTACTTTACATCTAGCCTAAAAACGTAATATTGTAAACTGTCAAATAACTGCTAGATACGAAATTATTTCAAAGGTTGATTCTTACATGATTTTGTTCTTACGAATACTCTTGAACATTTGGAGGACTGATCGCTAATTAGGTATATTAGTGATTGCTTTCACGATAATTTCTTTATCCAGTAGTTGTTAATCCTGATAATAACGTGTAATATTTATATTCCTCTACCGATAAGTGATAACCCTTAATTAGCGGGTGTGACGCAAGTTTATATACGGATTCGCCGACGACTTTGATGCTAAATAAAATACGATTAATTATTTCAATTAGGCGCTCGTTATTTTAATAGAACTAAAAAAAAATTTGATAGTATTTTTATTTTTTACTAAGTTTTATGCTAAAATAAACAGTGCTTAGCCAATGCCCAACGCACCGATAGATTTCGACGACAAAGTTCGTAAACAAAATGTTTAGGCACACTTGGTGTGAAAACTCCAAACATTTTTGATTTCGAAACTTGACATTAACTAAAATTAACATGCCACCGTTTGCTTACATTCTGCCAATAACAACCTCCACGCCTAACCAAAGAGACCTAAAAATCAAACAATACCTCTTACCCTTCCATTTTGCCGAGCAATTTTAAAGTTGTGCGCGACAGCATTGGATGGTAATTACGATAAATCATCAATGAAATTTTCTTGTAATGTGATGTAAACGGTGTTGAATAAGTCTGACATTTCCCGTAACGTTTGAAGAACTTGCAGTGGAATGTCAAGGAGTTTCCATCTAGATAGGCTATGTAAATATATTTTGTCCTTACCAGTTAAAAAGAAACTTGTATTAGCTTTTGTTATCGCATATAGATTAGAAGAGAATTTATAATAATTTGTACGATTTTAGTCTAGGTATGATATTGATTAGGTGCAAAACGTACTTTACAAGAGTAATTAAATTTATGAGCCGACTACGTCGTAGTAGTTAGTAGACTAGTAGTTTAAAATTACCTCAGCTATTTAAACGAATCTTTGGACACAACTCTCGTTAAAATTGGACTAGGGGACCGATTCTCATGCTTAGAATGTCGTTTCAATAGTAGGCTATCTTACACACACAATTTGCTATTTCCCGCTTGAGAGCCAGAAAGCTTGTCGTCGAAGCGACATGTCTAGAGGGATGAGAATCGGGTCCCAGTAGCTAAGGGATATAGCTAGGGCTATAGAACTAAAAACAATCACACTCATACTACCAAAATCTGCAACTTCCACATAAAGATTATTATTACCTTATTCAATATAGCAGTAGCCAGCAGATCTTCATACGTGGACTCCACCGGACTATGAGGTTCAGTGGCATACCGCGCGAGCGCTGGCAGCGCTGCAGCCTCCTCCACCACGCGAGCGACCAAGCGCTTCAGCTGGGCGTGAGCGCTGCTCGCGCTGGCTGTGGGCCCGGGGATCCCCCCTGGCGTCTGGGGCAGGTCTGGAATGGACATGTTACACTAAAGAATGTGTCGAATGTCGCAACAGTTCAGGGTCAGAGAGACTGATACCCGTTAGGTACAAAGTGAGAGACTTCCTTTGATAATCTGTCACTTTGTCTTTTGCTGTGTAGAAAATTCAAATTTTATTTTTGTCAGTCAACAAAAACAAAACATAAGTTCCATCATGCAAGAAAGAGAAAAAAAAACGGTACATTGTGGCACTGCTAAGCGTGCTGGGAGCAAACATCATTCTGAGGTTAGCATAGTCTTAAGTACTGTTGGAAAAACTTAAATGATTTGAATTATTGAGTAGAAATTGTTACGCGTGCGAAAGCAAATACAAGTGCAAAATATACAGCTTACTGTTACATCATTGCAAGTCACAAGATGTATCGCACTTTATCGAGAAAGCTTTATACTGAAGAAAATTTTATAGGCTCGGGAAAACTGAGACAAAGCGCAATATTTTTCGCGTCGCGTCTACGCACAAGGTGTTGAACTCTCTGGTAGCATGTGCTTAAAAGTTAAAAACGAAGTATAAATTTACACAAAAATTGCTGATATTATGTTGGATATCTACATAAAGTCTGTTCGCGTTAAGTATACGTAGTGAAAGAAGCATATTATATTATTATTTTAAAAATATTTAGTTTGAAATGCCTTGCCTGCCTTCGATTTGTTGTTTTATATCAGAAGGACCTATGAATCCCTGTGACTAAAAGTCTTTATTGACATTACAATAATTAAGAAACAACAATACAGGTTAACGCTAATACATAATATTAGACTTTGTAAATTGTAGGCCATTCTTAGGCCGGTATAAACAGTCAATACTCAAGATGCATCTTGGTCTCAAGACAGGGTTCAGGCTCTGTGATTGGTTGGCTGTCAAAATTTGGACCAATCACAGAGCCGAACCGCGTCTTAAGACCGAGATGCATCTTGAGTACTGACTATTTATACCGGCCTTAGACGATACAGTGCCAAGATGTGAACCGTTAATAGTAATATAGAACATTTCACATTTTAAATCTACATAGCGACTTATGGCCATCATCAAGACGTAAGTGCGTTTTGATGACATATCCAACTGTCGTTATCGACATCAGTGGATAAGTAAAATCATTAAAAATGTATTTACAAATGAACTTTTACTTTCTCCTTCATCTGTATGGTAATAGGTATCTTTTCCTATACGTTTGCTTCCTCTGGAAATTTTTAATAAGTGCAAGCATAGACAAAGGAAAATGGT
Organism: Plebejus argus; assembly: GCA_905404155.3. Taxonomy (NCBI): domain Eukaryota; kingdom Metazoa; phylum Arthropoda; class Insecta; order Lepidoptera; family Lycaenidae; genus Plebejus; species Plebejus argus. The sequence continues at coordinate 15,432,982 of FR989935.1, forward strand.
ACAAGTTTACCCACGCACTTTACAGCCATCCAAACAAAAGTATATTATATATAATTAGATTTCGACCCGATTAACATAATTTAAACCTAAGTTTTCCTCTAAATTTGCCCCTCTGCTCCGGCCTTTGCGTAATATTTCCTTTACCTACTACAATTTGTAAAATTTCAAATTATTTACCATTGTTTATCATCGAACCCATCAAGTTATTAGTTTGAATATCGCTCTATATGGGTGAGGCCAAACGAGCGTAATTTTGTGAGTCGTGAGTCGCAGAATTTCGGTTGGCAAAAATTCTGCTGCATTCAGTTTCATAGAAAATTCCTCCTTCATTTACACGAGCGTAATTTTGTAAGTCATGTTTATGAAAAATACGCGACCGAAATCCTACGACTCACGACTCACAAAATTACGCTCGTTTGGCCACACCCTTATTGTTTATCTACATTTAAATTTAAAAACGAATTGAAACGAAGTATAATATTTATAATTGATTTACTGTGTTACTTAAAGTTAATAGAACCAGAAACAAACATGATAATATAACCGTGTCATCATACTCGTTATGTTGATTATCATTTCGCTTGTAATAGGTACTTAATCGTTTATTTTTTGTTCGTCGTGCGCACGAAAACACATCAATATGATAAAGGTATTAGGTACTATAGGTAAGTTGACTGGCAAAAATAATAAATATGGTTATTTTTTGTTTTGTGGTCCAATCTAGGATTTTTCATGTACGTACAATGCAAGAACTACCCTGGTTTATAAGCTCAAAAATAATTAGGCACATAATTTTAATAATCAGTGGTAGAATAGGGTAGAATCAGTATTTTAAGAAGTTTTTTAAAAGATAATAATATTATGATCTCATCTATAGACGCGGAAATAATACTTAGGTATAATATTCGTAAATTGTGTAAAAACTATTTTTTGTCGTACTAACGTCACCTCCTCCGTACAAAAATAGATTTCGATATTAATTATTACACCGAAAGATTTTTAATATTTATGTATTTTTATTAACTGAATAAAATTTGAATAGATAATTTATCTTATATATATAATTATATTACTTCCAGTGTATAGCATTTTTTTAAAACCTCGTCCTGATGAATAACCATGATTATCACAATGATTGCAAACTGTCTATTGTACAATCAACGTTCATCAATCATACACGAATTTGCCACTCACAGTGTTCGTAGTCGCTAGCATCGATTATGAGCCAAAGAGGCCGGATCTAACCCGTCGATCGTGAAAACAACTTATCTATATGAATTAAATTAGTTATGACTGTACGTTATCTTATAATATTATATAATTATTATTACACTAAAAACTACAATTGAAACTTACCGAGTATCTCCTCTATCCAGTAGCATGATATGTAAAGGAATATGGCAACCCCGAGCCAAAATCCAATTAGAAGCACGACAAGGTACTCCAACATTATAGCACTGCAGCACGGTCATTCACTCCACGTTATGTCCGCACCATTATTTTTCTATTCCTTTGCCATTTATTTAAAGCAACTAATTAAAAAAAACAACATTTAAATTTAGAATTATTTTTGAATTCGATGAATCATGAAGTTCCTTTAACGGCTGTATAAACACTGACGAAAACTACGCACGTACAAGTTTATACCAGTCTTTAGGTTTTATTAGAGGTGTGTTTTTGTGACTTTTTGCACTTAATTAGTTGGACTGATAAATATATTGCTTTTTGTGTTATTAATCTTTATTGTATTATGGTAAGATGTAAGTATTTAATGGTTTAGAATTTGATAGGGCCACCGGTGCCTAATTGAAGCCTTATAAACGTTTGGTCCCTCGAGCCGGATATTAAACAGTGATTGGATTTTCGACAGTTTTATTAATTGTAAGCCCTGATGGTTTTTAGTTACAAAAAATAATTATAATTTTTCTGTAGTAGGTATACTGCAGGGTGTAACAAAAATAAGTGATAATACTATAGGGTGTGTACGTGTTCCTTGTAGAGAGTTCACTGGGAAAGTAGCAGCGCTGTAATACCATTTTTTGTCGTTCTCGCGGGAAAACTGTCGGGAAACTCGCGACGCTCGCTCGGGCCCTTGCCCATACAAGTGAAAAAAAAATTTTTGGTCTTTCAGCGCTGCTACTTTCACAGTGAACTCTCAACAACAACAGGAACACGTACACACCCTAAAGTATTATCACTTATTTTTGTTACACTTTGTATAAGTTACAGTAGGTAAGTACTTAAAAATGTAGGGTATAATAATTGTACCAACTTCCACTAGGCGCGTATGTTTATTTATTAGCTGTTGAAGTTTTTTGTTCATCGGCAGGGTGAGGATGCAATCATTTGAATTGTAAATTTAGAATCGCAAGTAAATTGCATTACGATTGGCTCGGGTTTAATTACTGAGTGTTAACGAGATAATAAATATGTAAATGTTGGCATGGAAGATTTTTTGCGGGCTAACGACCTGCTGTTTTTAATTTTTATATTGACCCAGTAGAAACAAATAACATAATATCCAATACTAGACAACGAAGAATAGCCAACATATAATATAGGCATACCACATCGAGTCAAACAATCGGCCAAGTGCGAGTCGGACTCGAGCACGAAGGGTTTCGTACCGTTATAGAGCGAATATAAGGAAAAAATTATGTTTTTTGTATGGGAGCCCCCCTTAATTATATATTTTATTTTAATTTTAATATTTAATATTAAAGTACAAATATAATTGAGGATTTTGTGAAAATTTCAAATGTCTTTATGTTGCCATTATGGATTACGAGCCAAAAAGACCAAAAAAATAACGTTTGTTGTATGAAAGTCCCCCTTAAATATTAACTTTATTTTGTTTTTAGTATTTGTTGTTATAGCGGAACCAGAAATACATAATCTGTGAAAATTTCAGAAGTCTAGCTATAGCGGTTCTTGAGTTACAGCCTGGAGACAGACAGACGGACAGACATCGAAGTCTCATGTTTTCACTTCAGTAGGTACATATATATATATATAAGAAAGAAATACTGTATAATATATTAACTTTTTAATATTTCTCAAAAAACTACCACAATCTAAATTTTAACCAGAACCCCATTCTCGTACCTCAAACGTCGCTTCTTTCTAAGATCGAAACTATTTTCAGCGAAAGAGAAAAGTCCCCTTTTTTAGATTTAAACCTAATAGCTATCTTTTGTTGTAATTTTCTTAGAGTCGGTGATACATAATAAAATAATTAACTAAATAATTACGCGAGCGCGTCCTAAACGCTGACTCCTTATAAACCCTAAAATGCTTGATGTACGATATGGATCGTACAATTATATTATATAATATTATGTACATAGATAATATTGTGCAACTTGTATGTCCCCAGCGATTGGGGGATTTATTTGTGCGTGGTCTGCATGGGAACGCGTATTTTTCATTTTCCTCGTATGCATCTGGAGTAGAAATTGCTTGTTGTAGCTGTACCAACACAGTGCCCATATTATCCATAATATCTGCACAGGTACTTATATAGCAAACCGAATGTTATGTCTGTCTGTTGCTGTTAAAAATATGGGGAACATTTTTGATGTTTAAATAAACTTTAATGTATTTAATTGAGTCGTTGGTAAGGTTTATTACTTTATTCTTTAGAGGACCTTGACCTTGTTGCAATCGTAAATATTTTCTTGAATACTTATTAGATCTCATCTATTTTTGAGTAGGTATCTCTATTACGTGAGGCCGACTCTTATGACGCGAATCAACAGCACACATCACTGATGTCTCAACTCTCGCTTCCAAAAAGCCCGCGACAGAAACGACATTCGAGACATTGAAAATCGGGTCCCAGTTTGGTTTTTCTACTACTAAAAACCGAAAACCAAAAAGCATCGATGAACCAACTATAGAAAAATCGATTGTTCTCGAAACTTCTTTCAATCCAATAGGTATACTATATCCTTAAGTTACATCACGCACTTGTGGCATTACCATAGTTTCCATGATGGCGGTCAAAGTCGAGTGAGGTTTAAGAGGTCGCGTGCAACTTACCTACACTTATCTACTTAGGGAAAATCTGTGGTACATAATACATTGTGTTGTGTCAGTGACACAACTTAAGTTAAGAGCTCACGTGCTTTCTTTGTCATTCTTGCTGGCAAGGAGGGAGTGATATTGAATAAGCGTCAATTTGCAGTCTTTAACTTTAACATCTCAGATTTTTTAAAAATTTGATGAGCAAAGTGAGTGTGCGTGAAGCCAGTTCCTTTTATTATTAATAAACAAAATGTTACAAATAAGTTTTACGGTTTTATTTGTAACAAAAACAAAGGGCCTGTTTCACCACGTCATCCTGATAAAGTGCCGGATAGGCTATCCACAACACTCATATCTGTCTAGTTAAGTGGTGGATAGCCTATCCGGTACTTATCAGGAAATGGTGAAACAGGCTTATTCTTTAATTATTTACAGAGAGTCAAAGGCCATTCAACTGTATTTTCATAATAAATAATCAGCTCGATTACTTTATCAAGTCGTAATTTGTATTTTATGGCTCCGAAGAATTTATTTACGAAAGTAAATAAATTCTTCGGAGCCACACTTTCTGAAATAATTCCGCAAATTTTTGACAATTCAATTTCTCGGGCTTGCAAAGTAATTTTATGGCGAACATAAAAAGGTGATATTTAAAAAATCTGCAACTCAGCACCGAGTTTCTTAAACAAGCGCTGTGAAAAATGGCCGTGCTGTCAAAAACGTTCTGAATTCGAACGATTTTTTATCACAAACTTACTTTTTCTTGCTGCAGAGACATATTATTTAGGTATATTTATATTGCTGCAGAGATAAATAATTAATTATGACTAATCTTCAATTTAATTAAGAGTTTGACCGATAAGGTCCCAACTCCCATACGTACCTTACGTCAAAATCTTCATATTTTATTTACAGTGTAGTAGGTAATTAATATTCGTCTGTGCGGCAGACCGGCAGTTAGTGTCAATTTCACCACTGCCAAAAGTTAATCGACTTTGTTAACTCTCTCGCTCTTAATATTTAAGGCAAATCATCAAAGGGCAAATCAGACATTGAGGAAGAAAAAGCACTAACTTTTTACAAAAAAAAGTGTGATTTTCCCGCAGTACCCTACTATCATGAACTTACAGTACTATTTGACTGTTTCTTAAAGACAATAATATAGCTTACTAGGATTAGCAATTAATCAAAGGATAAGGTGTATCTCCGGGAAACGCACTTACAAGTCTACAGGTAATGATGCAACATTATTGCTTACTGTATGCGTGTTAGAATTTCCCGGTATTAGAACAAATGTAGGTCAAATAAATTTAGGTACTTGGAGTATATATCCTTTTCTACTTGTTTCGATCTAAATTTTTAACAAAAAGAAAATTGAGAAAATTTGTATATTTTCTTTACTGTACAATCTAGAATGGGTTAAAAGCTATCTAAATTGGTAGCATTATAGCCGCCCGTACTGATCTTTGTTGACACATTTACAATTATCATAATATTTAGTTCAAAAATGAATATGAATATGCCACGTCGCTGCTCTACAATCATAGTTATTTCATGAAAATGACATAATGGAAAACTACTTTCCCGACTGTATCGGGACTTACGTTGCAATTTTAATACAATGGCATACAAAAACTAGTTTTAGTCACATATAGATCAACGATAAATATAATAAGCCGTGTTCATACAAAACATATAAGAGGCCGTTATGTGCGTAAGTCTGACAGGCTCAATAGCTATAGACTATAGATAGAGTATAGTGTATGTCGCTCACAACTTTTAGATTGCTCGGCAAAAAATTAATACAGTGTTTGATTTTTGGGTATCCTCGGTCTTGAAACGACGTACTCATCAAATATTTAAAACAATTTTCACTAAATGTCATCGAAAACGTTATATTTGAAAATAAAGTGAACGCTTTGCCAGTTGAAATTCAGTTTTTAATGTGAATACAGCCTTACATGCTATTAAATGCTATTATTATAATTATAATATTGTCATAATTATCGGCTATGCATATGAAGATCTCCTCCTAGATCTTCACGTCATGATATATTTATCTTACGTAAGCGATCTATGTCCAAGGTGGTTTCTATATTTGGACAAAACCTTCTACATCCTGTATGAAAGGGCGATTTCCGTCTAAGTTAATGCACTAACGATTAAAGGAAAATTAGTTTTTCCACCACTTTCCTTATATTGTATGTCCGTTGGTCTCGTATTGCTTGCAAAGTACAGTTTGCTTTATTTAACTCACCAACTCCCAAGCGGAACCTCGTGCCGCATAACAATTGAATATCTATTGTGTCTGTATTCCACGATCGAGGTAATAATATCACTGGCTAAATACCTTTTATTATGGTATAAGAGTATGTACAGAATATTTTGATAAAAACATCAAAACAATGTATAGATATAGGTATGTGAAGCTTCATTGCATTTTTTTCAATTAGGGGGCAAACGATGGAAAGCAATTACTACCGTTGCCCATGGACACTTGGACATCAGAATAGTTTCAGATGTGTTGGCGGCCTTTTAAGGGGGCATATTATGCTCTTTTCTTGAAGGTTGTCAAGTCGTATTGGTCAGTACTCAGTAAATACTGCTGGCGACAGTTCGTTCCAGAGTTTTACTGCGCGTTTTTTTTTTGGGCTGCTCGTGGCAGAAAGTTTACGAAAAACTTACGATGGAAGACTGCCATTAATCAAGGTGCATTTCTGCAAATTAAGATTGTTATGAAATCTAAATTAGATTTCATAATCTCCAAAACTAGTGAAGTTTAAAATGATTTTGGGTTTCCGATTGCAAAATAAGTATGTAATATGTATCAATATTCATATATTTTCACACATTGTAGAGCACAATTAGTTATAAATATTATATTTGTTTTATATAACTACTTACACACATAACAAGAGCTGACATAACATTTCTAATTTATTTCATGAAAGTATTTACTAATTGCCATACTTGTACTTGGTTTAATTTAAATACGATTTTCACGATTGGATTTTACTTTTAAAATATTGCTCATGCGTGCAAAATATGAGATAGAGCATGTCTCATAAAATTACTCACATAAAGCCAATTGCATGTTTCTGATAAAAAATATTACAAAGGAAAAGAGTTCAACGAAATCTCGAGCCCCATTTTAAGAAAATTCAAACTAAGTTTATAATTCTAATTTTATTCAATTTAATTCAAACTAACTTAATTTTATTCAAAATTTATTGTAGAAAAAACAATTATAAAACATTTTTTAAAATATACTTACCAGGTCATTCATGAATTTGAAACATACAACAAAATATTTTAAAATAATAGTAAGTAATTAAGAACCGCTCAATATCAACTCTTATATAATATATTATCTAATAATATATTATTAGATAATATATAAGATTTGATATTGAGATCTCTTATCTAATAATAACTAGCGTCTCATTTCATGTAAATTCATCCAATGAAAAAATAGACATAGATGTTATTTCAAAACGATTTTAATTTACAGGTCTAGGCGTCTTGTTGGTTGTTGAATTCAACTACATATCTGGGATGTACCACAGAGAAGTTGATTTATAGGCAGATAGCTTTTTTTTTATAGAAAATATACGCTTTTTTTTTATTTTATAGAAAATATACGCTTTAATATCGAAAACAGAAGACTGTTTAGCTCTTCAAAGAGATATCGATGCAATTTCAAATTGGTGCATTAAAAACCGTATGTGCTTAAACATTAATAAATGTTCAGTTATATCGTTTACTCTAAGAAGGAACAAAATTACTTGGAATTATTCTATTAATGGTCAAACACTAAATCGAGTAACTGTAGTTAAGGATTTAGGAATCCTTTTTGATGATAAATTATCATTTAGGGCACATTATGAATATATTATTTGCAAGGCTAATCAACTCCAGGGATTTGTTTTAAGGAATACAAAGGATTTCAAAAAGCCTAGTAGTGCTTTATACTTATTTTCCGCTCTTGTAAGAACCACATTAGAATATGGTAGCCCTATATGGTCCCCTAATTTCAAAATACACATAGAGGACATTGAACGTGTCCAGAGAAAATTTCTTAAAATCATTTGCTATCGTCATTATCCCGGTCGATCACATTTAAATTACCAGGACAGGCTTATGCATTTCAAACTAGAGACCCTTGAAAATAGACGCATATTTTTTGACTTAGTGTTCTTCTATAAAATTGTGAATCATATTGTCGATTCGTCGGAGTTACTATCTGAAATCAGTTTTAATACTAAGTTTAGTGCACGTAGAGCTCATCGTACAAATTTATTTGCTTTACGGGTCTATAAGAATAATATTTCATACTTTAACCCTTTAACACGTATGGCTAGACAATATAATGAATTAGCTAAAGACAACTTAAAGTTGGACATTTTTGAGCATAAATGTAAAAAATATATTAAAATCGTCAAAGACATTCTCCATAGCATATTTACCTCAGCAAGATGAGTGACATTTCACATTAGTAACGTCCAAATGTACTGAGTGAACTTTTAAACCAAAATTGTGCTAGTATAATGTATTTTTAATGTTTTAATTTTAAGTTGTGCACATATGTTACGTTACGATCTAGATCTTTATTTATATTTTATATACACTGTTTAGATGGGATTGTAATGTGTTTTGTGCATTTAAATAAATAAATAAAAAATAAAAATAGCGGATCTACTTAAGTTGGTCGTGTTATATCAAACCTGCAGGCTGCAACCCGAGAACCGAGTGCCGACAGATCATGACTAACGAAGCGACTAACACTGAAAATTGACTAAATTGAGATAACCCTACCGAATGACGTATGTCCGTTATGTGTGTATCAATTTCCTCGATGCCACAAATTATAGTACATAGCGTCCTATGTATCCAACTGTACATATTCGCACCGATCACTTTCGCCTTCACATAAGGGCACATCTTGTTATGTAAACACACACAAATGCACACACGCAACTCTTGGCCAACCTGTTGGTACTTTACTTGGTACTTTCCGTTTCGATAGCCAATACCTCCTACATACCGAAGTACCGTACATATTGTAGTTATGTCATGTACTTTGTTTAATAATTAATTACGTTTTTAAATGTATGATCAAAAAGATTGATTCATGGGCAGATAGCGGACGAGCATAAAGGCAATGTTCGGTTTTTCGGTGAAATTCAACTAAATCAACATATTTTAGTTGTAATTTAAACCTAAACTTACACTACTATATATTCTTAATACAATATTATTATAAATTCATTCAACAGAATATCTTGCGTCGGGCCACGTAGTATTAAAATAATAATTAATATAATATCAAATTTTATTCAATTCGAACATAATATTATGAATAGTTAACTTGCCACTGAAATTGGAGTAAACATCGGAAAACCTTGTAAAAGTTTAACAGTTCACAAACAAGGCCGGACAAATGTTATGTTTAAATACCGCTTATTTAATTAATTATTATTAAAAAACAAGTCTTACTTTCATAGATACTGTTAACATCTGTCTATTGCCGTGGTCCTCTGAAACGAGTTTGATTCGCATGGAGTTAATTGAAGACGTAATTAGATTGAGTGGTTAGCTAAAAACTTGATTATTTTTGTTTCTTTTTACATAAATGGAGGAGAAATAATTTTATGTATAGCTAGATAGGTAGGTATACTTATTAGCTAGGCGATGAAGTAGGTAAGTTTCAAGGTTTGTTCAAATTATATCGACGCCCCCACCGAATAACCGGACAATGTGCTATTGTGGGGTTTTTGCTGTTATGCGTTTTTTGGCTTCTAGAAATCAAAATACATCATGTGAATTTTTTTCAGAATTTTCCTATGGATATTTACAAAGATATAAAAAATTATGTGTTTATTCCATAACAATACTTAAAATTGTATTTTACACCAAAAACTGGGCAATAGGCTATTGCGAAAAAATATGTCAAAACGATTTGACGATAAACGAATATTGCACGGTTATTCGGGTAAATACATTGCTGCCTACTGCACATTTCCATTCCTGCACATCCCACTTTCATACTCCTTCCACTCAGGTAGCCGCTGTTTACCCGCCTCAGGTTCCCCAGACACCTAACTTCAGCTAACCGAACCATTACAGCTGGCCACCAAGCATTGTTGAAGGCCTCTCCTGTGTCCAGCGATACCATAATATAAATTTTCTCCTTCTCTCTCTTCTTTCTGATGTGGTTCACTAACCTATAGAGGGCGTATTCGGTGCACCTTTGTGGCATAAAGGCATATTGGTTAGGTTTTATTTTGGACAACTTGTAGAATCTGAGTCGAACGACCATCATATCGCGGTGATCATCTCAGTCCACTCACCTCCAGCCTCCAGTCTCAGACCAGCATCAGATCAGTAATCGCAGAGGTTTACACGGGACCCAAGAGTCAGGAATAGTGAGACTTTCTTCATTAAAAAAATAAGAATGTCTGACTGTCCCTGGCTAGCTTTTTTTTTCATGTCTGAAGTCGTCATAGACGTAAGAACGACCAGCGATCATTTTGGAAGACATCAAGTGGTAAAGTTCTTCCTTACATTCGTTAAATTATGTACATTTCTAATATTAATATCATAATCTGTTTCGATTTTTGGAATGAGCATGCGGGTTTTCTCACAAACAAGCATGTATGGGCAATACTTGCTACAAAATAAACTAAACGTGACCGATAAGCAGCGAGATTTGTTACAAATAAACGAGAACGTATTTAGATATTTTCTTCTTAAAATTAAAATCTATTTATAATTATCATTTTATGAGGCTTAAGTATTTATATATTTCTTTAATTGACAAATAATAATAATAATAATATATCCAAAAATTTTTAATATATACCTCGATATACCTTTTGTTTTGTTAAGGTGATGACATATTAATAATAAATAATTTTATATAAGTATGTTTAAACTTAATAATTTAATTGCACGCCATTGTTATGGCAGAATGTTAGATCTAAGTAGTTATTATAAGACCTGTATTTGTACAACATTCTGGCAATAAAGAGATTTGATTTGATTTGATTTGATTTGATTTGATTTGATTTGATTCTTTCGCAAATACTCCTAAGAAGTGCTTAAAATTGTCACGACAGCACTTGTTACAGCTTCACGCCTGCAAGCAGCTGTTATCAGACAGTCAAACGTTATTCATGGAAGTGGTCCTGCAGCCTGCAGGTCCTAGTGGGTTCCAACTCAGTATTTAATTAGGAATGCGATTGCTAGCTACTATAAGATGTGCTGCTACAGTATTGTGTGTGTGTATTGTATTGTAACTTGAGAAGTTTTTAACATAGTTTTGATCCTGATTACATTGAACTGTACTACGATCTAGATAGAAGTCGACGATTAAACCACCATCATATAAGAAAAGGCCTACGATCCTCTCGGAACACTGTCTAAAGCAAATTCCTGCCATTATCATTCATTTTATTAGAACATAATATGATATTGATTATTGTAACACCAACTCAGGTGGCGATGAGGGTTATGAATTATGACTAACGTTGTAATTAACTGCAATGATTATAAGTACTATTAAAATGATAGAGCCAGTCTCCAGAGTGTATTTTTTCGAATCTAGAGCTGATTCGATTGCAAGAATGTCATTTATGACGTCAAATAATGAATGTATTTAAGCAAAAATACATATTATTTTTATTTTACCTATAGTAGAAAATCATTGGAATAAACCACAATGACTATAATTATAAAGTGTACAATATTTTTTAATCACCGAAAAGTAAAGTAATAGGTGTTTACCAATATTTTTATCCTAAACAATTTCCCCGAATAATATTGCAATGAGATATTATATGTGCATTTTATTACAGCCGAAACGCAAAATTACCCGAATAACCATGCAATAGACAATGATGATCATAGCTTGGCCTACTCCAGAACGATAAGTTGCGTTTTGCTTTATTAAAGAAAAACCTTTGGTGGCAATTAAATATTATTGAAATAGTAAGATGGGCAAAAAAATTAGCTTTCATTTGAGATATAAAAAGTCTTTGAAGCTTTTTTTTTAACGGAGTTATTAACAAAAATCAGTTTTTTGGCTCTCCTGAACATTTTCATTTTTTCGATTGTCCGGTTATTCGGTGGGGGCGTCGATATGGGAAAAAGGCAAAAAAAAAAAATCGTCCACTTAGGTCCTCTGAATAGTTATTAGTATTACCACGAAAATATGTACTCAAAATCACTCGCAAATAGGGGTCGTCCATAAAATGCGCGCAGCGTGACGTTTTCATCTTGTAGGATTATCGTGCTACATTCAAAGTTTTCTTATCTTAAAGATACCCTGTGATGTACATTTTATAATGTGATGATTCAATAACTTCATACAGTCTGTACATGATGTCTTACAGTACTCGAGACGGTCTAAGTCGACTTCAAAAAGTAAAAAGCCAACTTTCTCTGTTTTAAGTAATGCCACAAATTTAAATTCTGCATGAGATAAGTGGTATTTAGAAATTGTTCATACGTCGAGTTGATCTCAAAACCGAGACAATATTACGTACGGCGTTTTGTTTGTATTCGAAATATTTAAATACATCCAGAATGATTGCTTAAATATAAGCCTCTTTGCAGAGCTTCGGAAAGTAAGTAATTTTATTATACTAGATGACGCCCGCAATTCCGTTGCGTCAAAATTCGTTTATCACGTGTAAACCGTACACATTACCGGGATAAATAGTATCCTGTGTCCTTTCCCGGGACTCCCAGTATCTTCATACTCGGTTCAGCCTTTTGGGCGTGAATAGGTAAACAGATAGACAGTCATACAGACACACTTTTTGTATTTATAATATTAGGAAGTATGCATATGGATAGTATGGAAGTATGGATTTGGTAGGGTAGAAGACCTAAATCTTGAAAAGAGTAATTCAAGAGATAGAACCCACGACAAAAATGTTTGTCTAATCGACGTATGGGATAATCTAATTGCTAGACACTAGATAGACAAAATCGAACTCACGAGTTAAGAGTCAACCTCACCGGACCAAAGTTTTTAATAACAAATTTTGATACAAACGATTTCAATCAACCATACCTGTCCACCAACCATACAATAACATAATATGAAAGACCATCAGAATATAATTTATTATCCATTTGCTTGAGTAACATGTCCTTTAATGGTCAAATGCCATCATAATCAGTTAAGACATCCCACCACTAGGTACATGTGCACATAGTGTGCCAACTGTCAACGTCAATATTGACAGATGTTGTAACATAGTGGCGAGGTGCGAGTTGCGACAACTCCTGCGTAGAGGTGTGGCGAAGATAATTTCTAATCAAGTGGTTTCTATAGGTGAGGCTGACATAATAATATAATAATGTTCATACATTATTATATGCTTAATTTAGTACTTATACTTCATAGTATAAGTACTAAATTTCGCATTTGTAATACGTATATAAAATTCTCGTGTCACAGTGTTTGTGCGTGAACTCCTCCAAAACGGCTCAACCGATTTTAATGAAATTTTGTATTCACATTCGTTAGGCCTGAGAATAGGTTTTTATCTAGGTACTTTAGAAATAATTTATTATATGGCAAAACAACGTTGCCGGGTATAGTATTAATATAGATTTATATTTTACACTCGTTGAGCCGACAAAAGTTGTTTTGCTATATACGATGTGGACAAAATATTATGACGATATGTTTGAAACCACTGCTATTATTTCAGGCGATCTCATGGAGACGTTATAATATATTATATTTTTACGGTGATCTCAAAAAGTACGCTGTTTCGTATGCTACTAAATGATTTCGAAAATGACAAATTACCCGTCGACTCTCAGACACAAAGAATAAGACGAACAAGTACACAAAAATTTAACACCAATCGGTCCAGCCGTACTTTCTGAGAAAATTTAATGATTCTGAGATAATTTTATATATATGATATTTTCATAGTAAATATATGCCTCCTGTAAAAGAATAACCACACGATAAACGAACCGTTAGCGTCTTGTGCTCTAAGTGTGGTGATTGCATCTTGATTTCTCAGCAAGATTACGCGTTTAACATAGTAGAGCTGTTCTTTATAATACTTATTTATTTACGACTTACATTTTAATAAAACTGCATATTTTTCATTGCATTTAAACTGGCAGTCACTTTAAACAATAAAACAAAAAAAAAATGTATATAATCAATTATTCGTAATTTCCATGCATCTTCTATGTTTTTAGACTTGAAAATACTTGTTAAATTCTGTTAAATTCTTAGAGCTATGAGAAATAGTCCAAGCGCTGGCCTATATTTTTCTTAGCCGACCGCGGGCGCTGCGGTCGCCCGCGCCGGTCGCGCCTCACTACGCGGTCTTCGCCCTGAATTCATTTACAATAAGTTTGTGCGCTTTTTATTACTCTGCCCGTTATTGTTTTGCACCACTGCCTCTGTAGCACTGAGCTTTATTATTTATGTAATAATAGCTTTTCTAGAGAAATTCTAATTTAAGAGAAAACTTTTGCGAAATCCATACAAATATTATAAATGCGAAAGTGTGTTTGTCTGTTTGTTTGTTACACCTTCACGCTTAAGCCGCTAAACCGATTTTGATAAAATTTGGTAAGGAGTTCGAGTCCTGAGAAAGGCATACTTTTTATTCAGGAAAAATTTGCAGATCCTACGCGATAAACGAAATGGAGATAATTTTGACAGGAAAATAATGATGCAGTCTTTATAATATGTATAACTGTTATGAATGAGTTTTAGCGCGACTGAAAATCCATTTTTGTTTAAAAGACTAGCTGTCCCAGTGAACTTCGTGTCACTTTAAAACCTTCCCTGGACTTCTACGAATATTTAAGACTAAAATCAGCCCAATCCATTCAGCCGTTTTCGAGTTTTAGCGCGAATAACACATTTGAAAATCCATTTTTATATATAAGATAAGACAAGATGAGCTAACTTTAAGAATCTTATTAAGATATAAATATAAATCATAATGATTTAGTATCCGAATATCTTATTTTAATTAAATTGTTTAAAAAATATCATTAATTATATTGTAAGTATTCTGTCAACATAATTATAAGGAAAATCGGTATTACCTCGCTACCTAGTAAATAGGTGATATAAGTAGTTGGACATGTAGAGTCCACCAACTTAAATAGTAGCATATAGTAGGTACGTATTACAATGTTTTTTAGCTCCCTAATAATTAAAGAGCCCTACATAGGTTTCTTACACCGGTTCATCTCGCAGAGCAATTCTGCAAACATTTGTTTCAACGTTCAGAAATAAACTTTTTTTTATTTTTTATTGCTAGAGCTAAAGCCTACAGCTTTTTATTTTCAATTAAACCCTCTTGAATTGAAGTCTTCAGGAGGTCTCCTCAGAGGAGCAAGTTCTACCGGTACCTGTAGAATTCCTGGTGTACTTAGAGATTTAGAGAACAGTATTTTGTATCAGAGATCTTCTGTGATATGTTATATTAGCTACAATATCAAAACTGTATCCGCTAAGTATTTAATTGCATTAAAAAACCTAACGTTACTTGATATCAACTTTCGTGTAATAAATATAAAAAGTGAGATCCGATATAACAATGATTTCTTCAGAGGAATCTCAACTAATTATCGCAGAAGGAAACCGAATATCCGTCACTTTCGTTCTGACAGTCTGTGCGAAATTTTTTAATGCCAACACACTTAGTGCGTGCGAAAATGATTATGCCATATGCAAATAGGCGTTTTAGATCAATATCTCTTATATCGATATATAATAATAATATAGGTAATCGACAGAATACTGAATGTTAATTAAGTGTAGGTCGAAGATTAAGATTTCTCAGCGAGGGTTGGATATACTAGGTGTAACAAAACTTATTACCTAACTAAGTGATAAGTTTAGGGTGTGTAAAGTAAAAAAAAACTCTCTACAAGGAACACACCTTGTAGAGAGTTTTTTTTACTTTTGTATGGGAAAATTCGTGACGCTGCACGCTGGGGCGCTTGCCCATACAAAAGTGAAAAAAATGTTTGGTCTTTCAGCGCAGAGCGCTGTTACTTTCACAGTGAACTCTCTACAAGTGACACATACCCTTTTTTTTTTTTTTTTTTTTTTTTTTTTTTTTTTTTCCCCGGAGGGGGAAATGCATTACGCATACCACCCAGGCGCAGGGGGCGACCCGAGCGGTGATGTGGGACTCCCGTAGCTAATGAGACCACGGTATACCCACTAAAACCCCCCCCCATCTTCCGCCACGCCGCCTTTTGACGGGGCCACGGGAACGATACACACATCCGCGACCCCGCCAGCGGTCCGAAGACTCCACGATGGGCGCACAACACGTGCGCCCTCCTCCTCGGCCCCCACCAGGGCTGTAGCAGACGCCCCCCGAGTCTGCTACTTGGAGGCCATGTGGCAGATCAGGTCTGTGGCTCTGCCACCGACCACACCTCGGCCGCAGAGGATAGGGCAAGCGGCGCATCGTAATACCTACTTGCCTCTTCCTCTGCGGCCCCACCTCGATGCGCATCCGCAGCGGACTCCTCCAGTCCGCTGGGAGCGCCCTCCTCGGGCCAGGCGGCGACACCGGCCGGCCCTGGTTGCCTCTTCGCTTCACCGCGGTTGTCCAAGCCGCGGTTACTAGAGCCCCACCGCCACGACAAGGCGAGCAACCATCGGGGGGAAGTGACACATACCCTAAAGTATTATCACTTATAGTTTTGTAACAACCTGTATAGCGTAGTGCTTTTATCTTTCGTAGGTCGATTTGAAGATGATAATAATATTTTCTCGAGGGTTGGATAGAGCGTAGGTAAAATGCTTCTGCCTTCCCGTCTATACAGTGTCAATAGTAATTTGTAAGTGGCAGATATGTGAACCAGTCGTAGGTTTCATCTACGACTTGGCTACGACCTAGGACCGTTATAGTGCTCAGTGATTTGGGATCTAGTGCTTATAGTGCTTTGTGTGACCTAGCGTTTGGAATAAAGTCTTCAAGAGAGTCAGCAGGTCTTTTAGTAAGGTTTCTAAAAATATTATTGTCTACCTAATTAACAATAATCAGTACTCAGAAGATACCAAATTAGTATTTTGTTGTATCCATGCCAGGCGACTCTAACATTTCCATTAAACCGCTAAAACAGTACAGCATGACTGGTGAGACAGTACCGATACTTAAGGTGAGTATTCAGTACTCGATTCTCATTATAAATATGTAATAAAATTTGCTACTTAATTTTTGACCAAATTTCCCTTTAAACAAATGAATCATGGACACTTAGTAAATTACTATGCGGCCGGCGCGGGCGGCATGCTCCCCCCCCGCCGCGCGCTACTACCGTGCGCGGTGCCCATGCGCTGGGTAAATAATTATTTAACTTTATGCTCAGTGATCAATTGATATTATTTTCTAATTATATTATTTTTTTCAACTAATATAATAGCCAAATATCACGTCCTCGAGTATTGAACATGTCTCACCAGTCATGCTGTATAACGGAGAAAGATTAGTATGTTATGTTTGTTGTTGAGTCACATTTCATACTTGAAAATTATTAATACGTTATCCATATGGTTGTGAATGCTCGCATTCTCTCGTTTAACATATTGTTGCATAATTTTTGCCCTAATTAATTGTTTATTTTTAAAAGGATCGTAATAATTACATAACGATGACTTTCACTATCATCAGGTTTAAGACAGGAGTTGCCTAACAGCCATGGATCAGGTTGCTTCATGTGATGATGGGTTGCAAAATATGCCTTCATTAGTCGATTAATAGTTGTTAGTTTATGATTGTAAACACTTAGCGTACTCTCGTAAAGTTTGCAGTGAGACATCGCAGCATGTAAAATAACAGTAACGATTTTACATACGCTAAGAGACGAGTGGAAAATAATTGTAATATGAACGTTTGTTCCTCATCTCGCTAAAAATTTATAGCTTGTCTAGTGGTTTGGACCTTATTTGAATATAATATTACGTCTCAATATAATATGTAATGACTGCATAAGTTTTCAGTAATAATAAGTAACATTCAGAATGATTAATAATAATCTTGTGATAATAGGTATAAGTATAATTATTACGAGATATTAAAAGTTTATTATCATCTAATCTGGTTTTAGAACACAAGCACAGACCAGTCATAAAAAAAGCTAAACTTGGTATAAAAATTATTACGCGGCACAAAATAATAATACCATACAATATAACATAGTATTATGATATTATTCTATCGGCTCTTCGAGGAAAAAACTTCATATAAAATGACAACATTTATAAGAAATGATGTGCCTCGTTGTTTTGATTACAATAGGAATTGAACTTCCCACAAAAATAACAAAAAAAACTTTGCAAAGCGAAATAGCAGTTTTTCAAAGATTGTATCTTGACGTAATAATTGTGATATGTTATAAATTATAATAACACTTTAATGTGTATCATTGTTCAGAAGCAAGTTCAAAGTTTCAAGTTTTTACAGCCGCCAGATCCGGTTATAAAATACTCGTTCTGACTTCGCATTACTTTTATTCCAAGTTAAGCTTTGCATTGAATGCAAAATAAAATTTAAAACAGCTGTCTATTATAAAAAAAAACTGAAAAAAAATAACGGCTTCCACTCCAGGAATAAAAGCAGAATTATTGTAAATGAAACAGCAGTTGCAGCCATACATTGTCGCTGCATGTGACGAACTACACACACACACAGCGCCTACAGTCTACTTAGTACTTAATTACGTCTAATTTTTTTCTTACCGCAAAAAAGTACATAATAAATAATAATTAATACCGCTAAGAATCATTTAAAAAATAATCAGAAAATCTGCTTACATTGATGGGATTAATCTAAGAACGTCAGCCTCCTAGACTATAAAATATAAATGATAAGAGATTAAGGAATTAGACATGACATAAGCTAGGTGCTAAAATGATCTAGACATGATCTAGGCACAATCTAGATAATAAAATGACTGATAGATTAGAATTTAATGGAAATATCTTAAGACATACTAAGTCCATCGACTCGTAGGCATCATAGTAATTAGTAGAGATATTATGCACTTGTAAGTTAGGACACCAAGTACTTTTATACGGACCTATGAAAATCGGTTCAGCGGTTTTAGCGCATTTTAAGGGTATACAAGACGTATCGGACAGACTTTCGTGTTTATACGTTCTATATAACATTACTTGACGATGTCTGCGACTCTGTTGTGCAAAAATTCGTTTATCGCGCGCGGAAACCATACATTTTTCTGAGATAATAATAAAAATAAAAAAATTTTGGGCCGCCCGCGAGACACGCACTATCTCGCACACCACGATCATGACATTTTCAACTGTTTTTTATTATTTATTACATTGAATATGTTTAAAAGATCTTGTTGATATGTCCGGCTTTCGGACTCCAAAATCCGGGGTTTTCACGCGTCTTAACCGGTTTTCCAAATTTTAGAGATGGCAACCCTATATGGGACTCAAATTATCTCCACACGGCCTCACCCAGCTAAATCGGTTTAGCGGTTTGGGCGCGAAAAGGTAACAAAACAAACGAACAAACGATATGGATTGTACGGATTTCTGCATACTGCATGATAAGTATATTATATTACTAGCTGTTGCCCGCGACTTCGTCCGCGTTAGTATAGTAGATCACGTCCCAAGTATTATTTTTCAAAAATATTCAATGTACAGAATTGACTTTCCTACGATTTTATTTTATGTATAGATGTTCCTACAAAGGATAATTAAGATGCAATACAAACTCCACGATACCTTTTAATTATGAACAAAAGTTTCATGAGGAATAAGGGGGGGGGGGGGGGTTTGGGGGGGCGCAGCCCCCCCAAAACAAACGACACTGGAAAACCGTATGTGTAGTTTAGTTTTTAACTTTGTTCTTAAAAAAGATGTATAACGCCGCAACACCGCTTTGTTTGAAGCAAAATTTGGGGAGGTGGGGGGGGGGGGGGGGGGGGGTTGGGCGGGCGAAGCCCCCCCCCCCCTCCCAAGAAAAGACCGATGCCAAAGCTCCCAGCAAGTTAATCAAACGACACTCGAAATTTGTATAGAAAAGATAGACAAAAGCTCATAGCATGGCAAGGAGTGAAGATAGATACAAAGTGTGAAGGAGAAATTTGTAGGAAATTTTATGGGCTTTCATTACGTACAGGACATTTTTTCTCTACAACGCACCGTTTTAGCGATATGAGCAAAAAACTAAAAATATTGAAACTTGAGCCCATCCCCCCGCCCTAGGTGATATCGTCATAATATATAGCCTATGTGTTGGCCCGACCTCTATATAATATTCGTGCAAAATTAGAAGTAAATCCATTCAGTACTTTCTGAGTTTATCCCGGACATACATACAGACAAACAGACAAACAGACAAACAGACACACAGACAAACAGACAAAAATTCTAAAAACTATATTTTTGGCTTCCATATCGATTGTAGATCACGTCCCAAGTATTATTTTTCAAAAATATTCATTGTACAGAATTGACTTTCCTACGATTTTATTATATGTATAGATATTATTATTAATTATGCTGTTAAATTGTGCCTATGATCACCCACGGTTCAAACGACGACTTAAACGTTAAAAATTACTTAATCAATTAATTATAATGTAATTTACACAAATGTTTAACAATTAACAGACAAATTGAGCTATTAAATATCTCTTTTGATGTATTACTAGTTTGCATGTATATTATATCCTTTAGTTTCTCTTATGTACAGTTATGTATATAGCTTCCTTTACATAATATACATTATACAATATACATCCTCTTCAAGCCCGTATTAATTATTATTGTTTTATTTCCTTTTCAAATAAATAAATAAAAAATAAACGTTTATTCAGTAATCTGGATATTACACAATATGGTTCTGTACAATTAAATTAAAAACACCACACAGATCACACTACAAGTAACATGATAGTAAACAGAAACACAAAAAAATAACAATAAAACAAAACATAATAACTGTACATGACATTAATTCCTATTTACACCATGGACGAAATGACATCACAACTGTTATTAAAATATAATTATCACTTAATTTATTCAATAATACGTTGTAATGATTGAATTCGTTGAAAACTGAACCAAAGTTTGCAATTTTATCATTGTGAAGCTACTTGTGAAGTATATAGTTTAGTGAAATTAAATTTAAAAATTGGTTCAGCGGTTTCGGCGCGAAGAGGCTTTGCTGCAATTTGCTATGAACATACGTTGTATTCTGGGAAAGGACACCTTTCATGTAGGATACCTTTCATCCCGAAAAAAGTACGGTTCCCGCGCGATAAACGCGTTTTGTTGCGGGCGTCATCTAGCTAGTAATATTAGCATGGATGATGACTCGACGACCTTGGTGTTATCTTTACTATTTAAACACTAAAATGAAGATTATCATTATCTTGTCTTACTATCTAGATAGTTTGTACGTTGTTTTGAATATAATCGTAGCCGAGGCTTTACTAGGCTTTACAGAAACTACGTGTTCTGATCACAGGGTTTTATGTATTTTTGAGGTTCATACTTCATAGTGATTTTCCATAGTTTCAATATTGTGACTCTACATACTTTATATATTTTTATAATTTACTTTTTTAGTGTTATTGTTGCGAAAATAGTAACTTTTAGTTTTAGTTAATTTTAGACGTTTTACTCTCTTCTTTTTGTTTAAATCAAACTCTACTTTATTATTTAGGCATAACTCTACTAACTATAATTTCAGACAACTATTTCTTTACTACTTGCCAAGGTCATGCCTTATTTCTTATCTTTTGTCACTTGCTAAAACAGTGGATCATAATAATTCATACCTGCTACCATAACATCACTATAATCGAATCATCATTGGCCTGACCTGATGATTATACAACGTGATCATGCAACACGTGTAACCTTTCGGACCCGTCAGCGACACCGGTTCTGCCGACAGGTTCCCTGTACTAACACGCTCCATTAATTATGGTTTTGATGTTTACGCCAAAATATAATACTAATATTATAAAGGTCTGTCTGTCTGTCCGAAAATTCATATTATAGTAATATTATTAGAAATGTGAAAGTCTGTTATATTTTCTTCACATTTTAGCCGCTGAACCAATTTTGGTCAAATTCGAAAAGAAGATACATTGAGTCTCTGGAAAGGACATAATAATATTATGTAGGACTGTTTTATCGCCAAAAATGTAAGTTTTCCCCATTATAAACGAAGCTGCTGCTGCAGCATCTATACACCTATATATAAATTATTACAAAACAAAGTCGCTTTTTTCCCTCATGTCCCTTTGTTCCCTTTAATCTTTAAAACTATGCAACGGATTTTGATGATTCTTTCAGTGTTAGATAGCCCATTTATCGAGGAAGGCTATAGGCTATATTTTGTCACGCTAAGACTAATAGGAACGAAGAAATAGAGGAAAATGTGGAAAAAACGGGGAAAATTATTTGAAAGGGCTAACTTGAACGCGCTAATCTCAGGAACTACTGGTCCGATTTGAAAAATTCTTTCAGTGTTAGATAGCCCATTTATTGAGGAAGGCTTTAGGCTATATTTTATCACGCTAAGACTAATAGGAGAATGTGGAAAAAACGGGGGAAATTATTTGAAAGGGTTTATCTCGCGAACTACTGGCGCAATTTTTATGTTATTTGGAACAGATAAGAAGTAGACCACGTGAAGGATCATAGGCTATCGAATTTAATCATTTTTTCAGTGGCTTTATATTTTATACCCGTGCGACGCCGGGGCGGGTCGCTAGTTACATATTATAATTAAGTAATATTTTTTAACCGACTTCAAAAAAGGAGGTTATCAATTCGACGCGTATGTATGTATTGTTCAGCTTAGGGAATAGTGCAAGTTTCATCAAAATCGGTTCGAGGAGTTCCACGAATTTCCTCTGTGTAGCTCTACTACACAGAGGAAATTCGTGGCACCAACCCCAACCATATCGTTCAATTTATGAGCAGCATTGGGTTGAGGACGGTACTCTAGTTTGAAGAAGTCACAATAGATCCTCAGGGGTCGCAGTGGCGTCAGGGCTACAACGACCTGCCTTCAAAAAAAAACAGATACTCTGATTGCCTTGTTAGTCTACTTAAAACAAGTAAGCTCACTTATTATATTATTGCAAGAAAAAAAACTTTATAAATAATTATAACTTATAAGTTACCCCATAATAGCACATTTTGTACAGACTTTGTGTGATACGTGAGTACGTAACAGAAAAAGACCTTTTTATAATATTACTATTTAAGCGTCTCTATAGTCTCTACTAGTGGATATTTCGAATAGTAAGGACATAAAAGTTTGTATGACGTATTTTAGTTTGTTGCTGATTGTTATTATAGGCGACATACGATAACCTAAGAAGTGCCTACTGTCTACTGATAACACTTATGTAATGTTTGCTAAAATATATCTCTTTATGTTTATATCCATTACTGGATAAAAGAGTAATAAAGTAAAGCTAAAAGAGTAATAATTTTCACTATTCTTAGTCCATTAAAAGTGCCTTTATCAATATTTATAATTTTTTTCTGAATATAGGCGTGAAAATCAATTCGATGTCATGTTTAGGAGCCGTCTTACAGCGTAGAGTGTTATCTTAAAAATCTATACTAATATTATAATTCTGAAGAGTTTGTTTGAACGCGCTAATCTAAGGAACAGCTGGTCCGATTAAAAAAATTCTTTCAGTGTTTGATAGCCTATTTATCGAGGAAGGCTATAGGCTATATTATTTTATCTCGCTAAGACTAATAGGAGCGAAGAAATAGAGGAAAATGTGGAAAAAACGGGAAAAATTATATGAAATTGCTTATTATCCTAAGAACATGATGAATAGACAACGTGAAGGGACGTAGGCTATTTTTTTTGCGGAAAAATGTACGGTTCCTAAATTACGCGGGCGAAGTCGCGCGGAACATCTAGTACTATATAAAAGTATTATGTAGAACCTGCTGTAAAATGTACGGTTCTCACGCGAAAAACGAAGTTGTGGGCAACTTCTAGTCGTAACCAGAGGGTTTAGCCGTTAGTGCGAGTTTTATTCTAAGCATCGCCACCTACTGGCTAACATGGATACCGCTTTAATCACTTATAAATTCGCGTTTACGCGCTCGATGCGAATGATCGAATAAATTATAAAACTCGCACTAACCCCTCTGTGGTCGTAACAAACGTATTTTTTTAATGTATAGAGTAAATATGTAGAGTATGGAAAACGATATGCAGAATATTTAGTTTCATTACCGTAACTCCATACAATTACCAATTAAAATATTGTTTTCTGCTTTAAAATAACGATTATATTCGCCTCGCTGAATAAGAAGCTGAACAATCAGGATTACGAAGCATTTTTATTTTTTATTTAATTTTTCTCACGCAAGGAAAATGACGATGCAATTCGGAAACTTGTTACATAACGTTATCTTACAGCGAAAATAAACGTTATAGTAATTATAAGATGAGTTATTCTAGTTAATATACTACCTAATACTAGCTTATTGATATACCTAATCTTAATAGCATACTTTAAGTTTTAACAGCTACTAACTTTCCTATAGAGGTTTTCCTTTTGACAATAGAGTGTGAAAAGTTGAGTCTAGTAAAAGATTTAGCTATCTTTTGCAGGATGTAAAGGAACATCATATAATTTTTATGATAAAAATAGCACTAGAGCATACCTATTTTTCTTCTTTGTCCAGTTACTAGTATACTTAACTAAGTATAAGAACACAGCAGCTAATGTGCTGAACTGAGTTTGAGAAAAGGAGATAAGCGCGCACGTGATTGCGTGCTGCTGCCTTCACCTCGGAGTTTAAACTATGAGCCTTATGTTGGTGATATAAAGACGCTATCAGAGGTAAAATAACTACGGACAATTACGATACAATCGGTTTAATGATTTAACATAATTGAGACATAAGCATCGGTTACAGTCAAACAATTTGACTAAAATTATCGATGATATTCGATCTTCAGAAAAGTTTAGGACTTAAGTCTAGACGTAAAGTTGTGAATAATATAAAGACGATTTTAAACGGGCATCAGCTTACCGCCAAAACCAAAACTGTAACTTCTGCAACCCAGAAATATGAAAACCCTTTGAAAGAAGGGACGGGACATGTTAGGGAATGCGCTTGTAAAAACTAAAAAGTATTGAAACTAAACTTTGCATGTCTGGGACAAGGCTTCAAGCATTGTAAAAAGATAATAATTTTTAACGTGCTTTGGTCATTTCTGAAATTCTTGTCCTTAAACAATTGAATTTTCCGAGAAAAGTCCACCGACTCTACATTTTGTTACAACAATTTGCGTTTATATTAATATTGGTTTGTTGTAAAAGTTTTATGTGTGTAACTAAAAATAACTAATATGATAAATAACATCATACCTACTGCAGTGTATAGTATGTTATAGTATGTACTTAAATATTTGCACCCATTCTGAGTTAATAGAAGTTACAACCAGTTATTTTTAAACGGCATGTATGACCTAAAATAACTTAGTTTAATTTGTTACCAACTAACCAATTATGATTAATTTTATCAATGGTTTTTTTTTCAATTACTTGTAATTACCTATGAATAATTAATATCAAAAATACTTGATAAGGTTGAAGGATGATGATCACTTTATATGAATGACACAGGAATATCACAACACATCACTTGGCAAAAAATAGACCGATCACAATAAAAAGAAGAAGGCGAATTATGAAAGTAAAACGTTCGAAAATCAAATTTCGCGGCGCGGCACATTCGACGCGAATACGCGCGTCGCGTGCGATGGCGAAGAAGTCAGTGCGTGCCTCCTCTAGAAAACCGCCGCTCGCCAGACGATCTAAGAAAATGTACGGTCGACGACAACACTATATCACAACTTTTAAACCTTATTGCTATGTAAATAAGAATGAATTAATGAACAATAACTTTGTCTAGGACATGGATATTCTTTATAAATCATTATTTAATAATTATACGCGTTTAAGTGATATGACATAAACTGTCGTGGCTCGTGCTAATGTATTGCTGAACCTAGTTACCAAGTTAACTAGTTGTATATTATACATTGTCATCCATTATGTTACTGGTTTGTTAATTGTCATCAAACACACGGCAATGAATGTCTTTTCAATTATTTATAAAGTAGGTTTTCCAGAATGTGTTAATTAGTCAAAACTCAAAACAAACGACAAGGGCTTTCTCGCCTACAAAAACTATGGAAAATATTTTTGATCTTATACAGAATATACAGGTGTAGTGTGAGATGTATCATGTAGGTATCCGTACTAAAATCATACAGTCATAAATCATAATATGCTAAGTACTCACATACGGGTTTGCTCGATCGAGCAATAACGTCGAGCAGAACCCGCGGCTCGAGCTTTCGTCCACTGTTCACACATTCAGCATTCCTCGATACTTTTAAATTTTGATATTCTAAATAGATATATTTAAAATTCCATCGAGCCGGCTCGATGCGAGCCTTCGAGCGGTTCGATGCGAGCCTTCGAGCTGTGAGTTTTGCGGTCCACACAGAGTACCTAATTACTCGATTTGGAGTAAAACCATCGAGCAAAACCACATGTGAGTACGTAGCATATATTTCAGATATTTTCAAACATAAAACCATCCGAACTGATTTAGCCGTGAAAATATGTGAATTCAATTATCAACTAATAATAATTTATCCTGAAAGAATGTAAAGTACTCGCAAGTCGCATTCTGTAATATTTTAAAAATTAAAGAAACTCTTCGTAGAAAATACGGAAAATGCACTCAAAGGAAAATGACGCCAGTAAGACCTGATGGATCTACTGTAACATAATACCTACACCATGCGTCACAAATCACAATCGGATTTTATGCCGTTTCACAGAAGGAAGGTTTCTTCCGAATGGAAAATTTCTACGAACTCTACCAAAAATAAAGCAATAACCGGAATCTAAGAAACCATTAAGAAACAGCTTAAAAACCTCTCAAAACATTTGTAGATACAATGAAAATATTTATATTTCAAGTATATTAAAGTTATACATTTATGTTATTTTTATATTATGAAAATGAATATGAACTTTGAAATTATGAATATGAACCCGTGGCCCGCATTGGTCGGTACCGCCGCAAAAGCTGTCCTGTCGTCCTGCAACGTCCTGCAATGCATAATTTCAAAGTTTGATTTACTTATAAGTAAATCGCGAAGCGCGAATTTAATAAATACTTGAGTCTCTCTGCATAATTATTTATGAACTCGTCTCCGCAAGAATATAAAATTTTTGATTCCTCCAAGATGCAGAGGTGAAGATCAAGGTCATTGCCTGTTTTGCAAAAGTAAACTTAGTAACATTGTGATAGAATCGCAAATCGTATGTCCTAGGAGGTAAGTATTTAAACTAACTCGAATATAAATTGCGATTTATAATTAAGTACAGTAGCTATTGTATTGTAATGGTCTATGACTAAAATTGTTAATTTTAACACACACAAACATGAATTAATGATACAACTGAAAAAAAAAAACAAGATAAAACGTCTTAAGGAGACGCCCTGATATTTTCAGGATTTCATAATAATATTATTATGATAACGTAGGTCGTAGAGCATAGAATTAAATCATGTAGATTGTAGAGTCTTTATTTAGCTTTCAAAGATTGTATGAAAGAGTATATCTGTGTTTCTTGTTTTAAGTTGCTGTACACGAAAAAGTGTCCTTTTCGTACTGCACTCAAATTACCAAACGGTACAAACTACAAACTATCATCAAGGTATCATAAGATATTATATTAATTAATCATCTTTTTAGCCATCGCTTTTTGTTGCTAGCTTGTACTTAACTTCTTTGCGACTCACAGCAAACCTACATTCATATCAATACTTTACTAATATTATAAAGTGTGTCTGTCTGTCTGTTATCTCTTCACACCCAAACCCCTGAACCGATTTTGCTGAGGTTTGGTATGGAGATACTTTGAGTCCCGGGAAAGGACATAGGATATTTTTATCCCAGTAAAAGTATGATTCCCGCGCGATAAACGAATTTGGTCGCACCGGAGTTGCAGGCGTCATCCAATAACATATTGATAACAGCTTTCAGAGTTTATATGAAAGAGTCTTTCTTGTTTTAAGTTTTAAGTTTTTTAATACATAAATACTTTATCATTTTTTTAGGAACCGCTTTTTGTCGCTAGTGTAGTTAAATTCTTCTTTGTGAATCACAACAATCTTACATCACAGCTTTAGTATTTTCTAATGTCACAATATCAATAAGGAAATTATAATTCCATATTCGTAGGAAAACGAAAAGTTGTTAGAAAGCGATTGTTATGATACGCCCTCGACACGTGTCCGAATCGATTTACCATCGGATTCGATTCGATTCGTCGCGCGTAATGCAGACACTTGAATTGAACGTACCTACTGCGTAGTGCTAAACGTTAAATACTTACATTTTAGTAAGGTAGTATAATATTAACCATCATTTTGCTATAAGGTGGCTAGTGAGCTACTTACGTTAGTGTTTAATGTAGGTTCTTTTAGTAGAAGATAGTCCCATCACGTATTCGGAACTGGCATGTCATATTTGGCAAAAGCCCTATATTTAAATAAAGATTAAAAAAAAAAAATTGGAAAGATTCTATCGCATTTGGTAGTAAAACTGTAGTGTAGTTGTAGTAATTTTAGTATACTAATATAGTAGGGAAACCAAATTAATCGAAATTATAACGGTGTAAGGTTTATCAAAACAAGTGTTTGTGCACCCATACAAGGATAGGGTTTTACTTTACACAACTTAAGCGGACTTACGTTTCGCGTAGTGTGTTTATTCTTTGCTTACTTAGATCTGGGTTAAAGTTAACTCAGAGTTAACTTTAACTCAGATCGGTGCAAGTGGGCCTTAAAGGGCTTGAGTCGAGACATGGGTGGATGTTTAACTTTTATGAGATATCGTTAATTTCCCTCTCCTCAAATAATGATAAATTAAGAAATTTAATTAAGCAACCCCTGTTTCAAAACTCTTGTAAGACGTTAGATACGTGACGTCAGGAATATGACTGCAAAATATTAAATCGAACAAATCACTGGAAGTTGCTTACAATGTTTCATGAAGTAAATAAATCCAAATTTTCCAGTAATGAGCGGAGTGATGCTGATAAACTATTGCTAAGAACACTCTGGATCATGTCAGCTTTTAAACAAACAAAAAACTAGATAAAATTGGACCACCCGTTTGGAATCTACAGACACGTCAAACTTATAGCAGTCCTTTTTGTCGTCGAAGCTTAAAAAATTAAGAAGTTAAGATAGGCGGATACTGGGTAGGCCATTCAAAAGACCTCGTGATACTTATCTGACTATAATATTATGTATGTGACATTTAACATCTAATTTTACGTTCATTAACAAAATTAATAGAGGTCGTCGTATTATGTCATAATAAAAAGAAGAACAAGGTAGTGGCACTTAGTTAATGGTTAGCATTGTAATGGTAGGATTTTGGAAGTCCGGAAAGAAGAAGAAGGGACCGCCCTTTTGAGGTAGATCGGCCGGTAGTTTAAGGGGGACTTGTATTATACGTCTTATATGTACATATAGGACATCCCTCCTTATATGGCTGATGGCAAATCTCAGGTGGCGCTTCTAACTAACCAACCCCACATATCCCCGAGATAATTTAGCCATCTTGAGGCACATCCCCAACTCCGGGGCCGGGACACCCATAAAGGGTTTTCCCTACGTCATAAATACGGAACCCTAAAAAGGGTAGATGAAAAGCTGATAAGACTCAAAATTCAGCGCACGTATAAGAGAACAATAATCGAATTTATAATCTCTATAAATAGAGATATCGAAAACTTTCCTGTCAAGTAATTATAACGTTTACAACGGTTAAGAACGCGTGACGGTTATTCGGCCAACGAGTTGATAGTTTAGTTATCCGTGGACATACAGGGACATACGCCTGTACCACTAATTAAAAAAATAGTGATGTCCGATTTGCGCGCCAACTTGTTTACTTTTTTTGAAAAGTTACGTAAAAGTTAAAACCAATCACCGAATAAAGCAGTGTTACGGACGTGTGATTTGTGACCTTCTGTGACATAGTGTTAAGGCAACGTATTCTTTAAATCAATTGTTGGTCTAAATTCTAAAATCTAATTATGAATGTTAAGATAATAACATCATTATTATTACAATAATATAAGTATATCTTTATCGCAGTAGCGATTTTAGCCCCTGTAGTAACAGGGGCTAAAAATTAAAATCTCTTTATTATTATGACTGTAGTCTGTACCTACTCTTGCAACTTACAAGTTAGGTTAGCCAACGTAATAAAATGTGGCTTTATATCTTTTTAATATTTATTTGGGCTTGGCACTTGTCATTTCACTCATTAGTCATTACACATCTTGCTCAATAACTACTGTTGAAATGCGTGCAACTTCGCTTCAAGCTATGGGGCATATTTTACTCGTATGTCAAGGCAAGCAGAAAAAAAATAAAAATACGGTCGAAATTCTTTGAGAAAAGTCACCACTCACCACTAACAACCGAGACCCGAAATATATTGAGAACGCGATCATATTGTCTTTAAGATGACCCGGCCAAGAAATCTGCTTTATTCGCGTTAAAATGTCCACAGCTAGTCTACTATGGTTTATTAATCCGTATTAGATGAGTCTGCACCTACGCAAATATTTCCTTTCCTTTCATTCCGAAACTCTATTTGCATACCGAATTAAATTTTATCAAAATCGGCTTAGCGGTTTATACGTGAAGGGGTGGAAGTGGACAGACCGCAGACCGACACGCTGACGCATTATAATATTGGTAGGTATGGATTCAATAATCAAAATACTATGCCTATAGAGAATAGCCTATCTATACCTACCTACTGACATAAAAAAGCAAGTATTTCGGTCGTGACATTTTGGCTTCTTCCTCCTTGTAATTTATTATCTAGCTGATTAAAATTTCCTATTTACGAACTAATATTTCATCTAAGAAATCTAGTTTTTGCAGAAAAGCGGCTCTACAGTATAAAACCGGTCTGTAACCTTTTTCTTAACAAAATTATCGCATTTATACATTTTTTTGGCGAATTATTAAAAAATAACATTTTAAAAAGCGGTAATAAATAAAGTGAAAACTAGCGCTTCGACTTTTCCGAGTAAAATTAAACTCTTCATCCGTGATGGTGATAAAATGATAACCGATTTTATGTACTGAGAAATAAACATTAAAAATATTAAAATGTTACTAAGTATGGTTTACACGATTATTAGAACGGTAATAAAAAAAAGCGTTTATTTCACGCTGTTTGAACCCATATTTTGTTATGTTAGATCAGTTCAAAAAATAAATTAGTTTAAGTATTTGCCACCCTCTGGAGCTCCGGGTACATGGATATGTGTATGCCGTATGGATCCAATGCCCCAGAAGGGGGCTGTCCAGCTTGGCGTTGAGCACTTTCAGGATGCTGTTGGGGCTGCCCCGCGTGCTAAAGAAGCGTAATAAAGATGCTCATCATCATTCTTCAGTCGGGTATGCATACTAATAACTAATACCCAACCCACCTCAACCCAACATTAAATTATTAATGCAATTATGCGACAGTATGTCTGCTTGTTACTACAAATTACTATAAAATGGGTAACAAAACTATGATAATACTTTAGGGGTATGAGTTCCCTGTATTGAGTTGACTGTGAAAGTAGCAGCGCTGAAACTTGAAAGAATAACTTTTTTTACAATTGTATGGGAAAATTCCTGACGCGGGGGTGCCTGCCCATACAAATCTCAAAGAAAAATTTGCTCTTTCAGCGCTGCTATACTTTAACAGTTAACTCTATATAATGTGGAACACATTCACATCCTAAAGTATTATCACTTAGTTTTGTAACATCCTTTTTTTTTCCCGGAGGGGGAAATGCATTACGCATACCACCCAGGCGCAGGGGCGACCCGAGCGGTGATGTGGGACTCCCGTAGCTAATGAGACCACGGTATACCCACTAAAACCCCCCCCCCCCATCTTCCGCCACGCCGCCTTTTGACGGGGCCACGGGAACGATACACACATCCGCGACCCCGCCAGCGGTCCGAAGACTCCACGATGGGCGCACAACACGTGCGCCCTCCTCCTCGGCCCCCACCAGGGCTGTAGCAGACGCCCCCCGAGTCTGCTACTTAGAGGCCATGTGGCAGATCAGGTCTGTGGCTCTGCCACCGACCACACCTCGGCCGCAGAGGATAGGGCAAGCGGCGCACCGCATAGTTTTGTAACATCCTGTATAGTAATTAGTTAGTACATATTATGCTGGTACTGGTACATCTTCATGAGTCAATCGAAATCAATTCGTGGTTCTTGTAAGATACACGGTGCGAATTTTTCCTTGAAATATGTTTTTTATTTATTTATTTTGGCACATCAACAGACAACAGCTTGTAGGAATTTACATTTACTCTTATATGTCGTATCCGGTCATGAATACAGACACGAAACGAAGCGCAAGTGCGCCACCAAGCGGCGAATTGGTGCAACTTAGAAATGGCGCGCTTCGACAGAGTCGTAAAGCTCTGGTGGGGTGGAGCGTCGTTCACTCTCGCTCCAGCCGTCGACCAGTCAACAAGTGCTTACGAAACTGTCCTACGTTTCGCTTTGTGTCAGTGTAGTGTAGTGTACAGTGAAGTGTTCGAGTATAGTGTCGAGAGAATAGTGATTGTGTACAGTGTTATAATAATTTAGTGCTCTGATTTGAAGACAAGACTTGATTTTTACAAGTTTTGTTCTTTTGTACGATACCCATGTAAGCCCACAATGTCTGAAGGTTCTGATCTAAACTCTGTCCATCCGACATCAGAAGTGGGATCAAATCGTGCAAAAGACGCAAATAACCTTGACAAAAACGAAGATCAATGGCGGTTACTTTTTGAAATTCAGAATCAACAAATTCGTGAATTGATACAAACATTGAGGACCCCAGCTGTGAGTAATAACGTTATTTTGCCAGAATTTAATCCGGATAGGCAAGACGCGGATGCGCGATCATGGTGCGCAACGGCCGATCTTTGTTTGAACGGTGATGTTGTCCAAGGCGGGCAACTGATTATGATGCTAAGTAAGGCGATAAAAGGCTCCGCATCGGCATGGCTGCCCCAAATTACCTATCCAGGAATTACTTAGCCTCAGTTTAAAGAGTTATTCACGGCTAGATTTGTAACCGTTGAAACTTTAGCGGCCACCCTCATAAATTTGAATAATGAAAAACCAAAAGAAAACGAGACCTATTCCGCCTACGCCAGTCGTCTCATAACGTCGCTGCTCAGCCGATGGAAGAATGTGAGCGTAGAACAAATTACAGTGTCAACTGTGGTCGCTTATTTGGCACAAATTGACAGCCGCCTGTAACGACTCGCATTTACAACGGAGCTAACAACGCGCAGTCAGCTGCAACAAGAACTGCAGGCCTTTTCGCTTTTGAAACGTAAGGCTCCTGTGGATTCTCGACATGACGTAACGAACGGGAAACATATGAAGCAAGAAACGTTTTCGCAAATCAAACGTCATGCGTGTGGTGAGCTCGGACGTAAGCAAGCACACTGTCGCGCGCAGAAGAATGATATTAAGAAGCCTGCGTCTACTTCTTCGGCGTAAGGGGCGGTACAGCGTTCTCCAGCCAGCAGCAACGCTATCACCTGCTACAAGTGTGGCAACCTTGGCCACATCGCCAGCCGCTTTACTGCGGGTGGATCTAGCGCTGCTGCCACCCCAATAGTGAAGCGTGTCGACCTGTGTGAAGTCACAACCCCATCTTGTACCGTAAGTCACTTTGTGAGTGTTTTAATTTTCAATTTGATTCTGGTGCCGAGTGTACATTAAGGTGACGCCATGTTAAAGTAAAAAACAGTGGTGGATGTGTTTGAGATTGCTTGTTTTCTATGCGAGGCTGGCCCGGCCTCTCATAGAAAACAAGCAATGGAACAGCAAAAAATTGAAAGGGCGTAGCGACAAAATGGTTTTTGTCGCGTAATTTAAAAACCATAAATACATTTCATATAAGCTATGGACAAATTAAAGTGTATACTAGAACCAATTTATGTACAAATTTTGGAAGCTTATATCACTCTCCTCTGTTGGCAAAATAGGAATCCCTTTTTTTACAGAGGTCTTTTTGATTGATTATTCTGTGTTATAAAAGTTGACCAATCGTGTTATGCTATGGGTAATTTAAAGACAAAGACATGATGAATACTGACAGTGAACTTTAATTTCTTAGCTTTAGTCATTGCTGAGAAAAATGGACATCGCTACAGCCAAATTATCAAGGCGTCACCTTAATTAAAGAAAATATTGCCAATAACGAGGTAAACGACTAAATAACGTAATTTATTTAGTTGGTATTGGCAATAGTAACTTTTATAGTACGATTCAATTATTGTGTCCAGTTCAAATCACCGATTTAACCATGGAAATATTATTTCACGTTGTGCCTGAAAAATTTTATACGCAGTGATATTTTGTTAGGACAAGAAATAATTAATAACGGTTTTCGAGTAAATATGACTGAAACTGACTTTGTTTTGACGCGAGACAAAATTATTGTTAACTCATATTCCTCGACTGACCTACCGTGTGTAAATGATTTAAATTGTATTGACACAGACATTCCTTCGAATAGAAAAATCGAGCTTTTAGATGTTTTGCAAAATTATTCTTGCTCTTTTATAACTGGTTTTCCAACCACTCGAGTTAACACTGGTGAATTAGAAATACGATTGATAGATTACGCAGAATGCCCGAAAATCAGAGTATAACTGACGATTTTGAGAAACTAAATAGTAATGATGACATAGAGACTGATAATAATTAAGTTTACAAATTGATAGGACCGTACCAGAGGTTGTCGTGTAGCCGTAGCTCGATAGAAATCGGTGTCAACTTTGAGTTGTCCGTGAGTACGCGGTAAGCAGTCAACTCTGGTGGAGGTCGGGTTTCATTGGAAACCAGGGAACCCTAGGTTTAGGGTAATGTGGTTGCAGACCACAGGGCTGTGTGTTGACAGAAATCAATTATTGTAAGACTTAATTATTGTGTGTAGTTGTAACAGACTTGTGATAGCAAAATTGTCAGTTGATACTCTGGAATGATTATGTGATTGGATCTTAAAATTACTTTAAGACTTAGTGATTATCTTCAGTGAATGTGATTAGTGATTATAATTAATTACTGACCAAATTTCAAGGTTATATGGTGCCAATTACTTCAGAAAATTGGACTGTGCCAGTGGATTCCATTAATACCTGTACAGGCAGACTCGATTGAGCGTACCACATTCATTTCACCAGAGGGACAGTTTGAATTTTTAACAATGCCGTTTGGTCTCAAAAATGCTATTTTAGTATTCCAAAGATGCCCGAAAGTCAGGTACCTATTGAGATTGATGAGGATAATAAGGTGGGGACTTAAGAAATGTTGCCAGAGTCAAAAGCTGTGTAGGGTTCACATTCAAAAGTGTGGAGACTGTACCAGGATACTGTAGCCGTAGTCCGGTAGAAATCGGCATCTGCCCTATGGGTAGTCCGTGGATAGGCGGTATTGCGGTAGTCCTGGGTGGTACAGTCGGATCATGCCGTGTAGCATTGATCACTGAGTCGTGGTGTGACTCGGGTGAGTTGCTGTGTGTACGCAGGTTTGCAAACCTATGAACTGAGAATGTGGATCCTAAGGCTGTCATTGATTTGTCATTGAATTTATTTTGATAAAATTCATGATTCTCAAAAGGTACATACATGATTAGTTAGTCGTAACTTAGTAAATTACTATTAGAAGAGTTGATTAGCTTAAACCATTTTTAATGCTTTTTTTTTTGAATAAATCTAATTGGTAAGATAAATTAAAAGTAGTAAATAGTCAGTTTTCATTTCTCTCCATAGTTGTGATTTCGTTTGGGACGTTTGGATAGAAAATGAAGAACGTAACCAAACCAAATTGCATGCCAAATTTAGAGGTCCATTTCAAATTGCAGAACTTTTAGATGATGACCGATATCTTTAAAAGTCGTTGGCGAACAAACGTACTTACAAATTCGCTCATGATCCTCTTAGAAAAATGCCTGAGTGCGAAGTACCTATTGATGTTGTTGAAGATGTTTAGTGCATTTGTTTTAGTGGTGTTTTTCGGATACTCGGTTCGCTGGGTCGGAGACCATACCATTGTACTGTAGCCGTAGCCTAGTAGAAATCGGTATCGACCCTTGTGGTTGTCCGTGGGTACGCGGAGGGCAGTAGCTCTGGAGGCTGTGGTCGGGTCTAGCCTGGAAGCCAAGACCATAGTCATGTGACTGACTCGCTTTGTGTGTTGTGAATCTTGACCACGAATGAGTAATCGAAGTTAAATGTGATTTTTTTGAGAATACATCTCATCAATGGTACTTGAGCGTCTGGTTTAATGCTCTAAGACTTGAGCCGTTTTCAATTATGAGGTTTAATCTTGAGTTTTAGTACTAGTTAAGAATCAAATGATGTCTTTAGACTAATGCTGTCAATTTTTGTTTTTTAAGGTTCTTTTGCGAATAGAATTTATGGTTGGTTATAATAAACAAGTTTGATTGATAAACTATGAACTTCTTTCAACATACATTGACAGCATTATGAAGCGTCAGTCGAAGGCGAGGACGCACGTCGTCGCAGGATGGCCGTGTCGTATCCGGTCATGAATACAGACACGAAACGAAGCGCAAGTGCGCCACCAAGCGGCGAATTGGTGCAACTTAGAAATGGCGCGCTTCGACAGAGTCGTAAAGCTCTGGTGGGGTGGAGCGTCGTTCACTCTCGCTCCAGCCGTCGACCAGTCAACAAGTGCTTACGAAACTGTCCTACGTTTCGCTTTGTGTCAGTGTAGTGTAGTGTACAGTGAAGTGTTCGAGTATAGTGTCGAGGGAATAGTGATTGTGTACAGTGTTATAATAATTTAGTGCTCTGATTTGAAGACAAGACTTGATTTTTACAAGTTTTGTTCTTTTGTACGATACCCATGTAAGCCCACAATGTCTGAAGGTTCTGATCTAAACTCTGTCCATCCGACATATATAATTAACAAACACTATTAGATTCTGTCCTGTTTGCTAATAACAGATGTGAAACAGCATTTTTATACCTACGTTATCTATTCTGAGTCTATCGCTCAATTTTCAGCGCTTAAATTTATCTGATCTCTGGATTTTATTCATTGATATCCTAGCCACAGAAGCCAGGAGCGATATAATCAATGCAGTCGCTGCACACAAATATCGAAATAAAGTTTATTTCGATAACTTTTTTGTTTCTCGCGGTCCCACGTCGCCTGGCCATAAAAACTTGAGCTCAACTTAGAGATGTGCAACCAGTTGATGTATTTTTAAAGCAGGTTGAAGTTGTTTAGCGGGCTATTTAAAGCAACATTCAAATATTTTATCGCTTTTTTGCCGTAAAGGGTAGGAAAATTATGAATTTTGATTATTTTGTTGTACAAAATCGACAAGGTTCTCGCTCGCCAGTCCCAAAATTTTGATTTCGCACTACTTGATAGGTACTAAGCTCTTGTTCTACAACAGAGCAGAAACAGCCAACAGGTATCTTGGGGGATATAATAATCTTCCACAAAGGAAAATCAAAGCACCAATCCCAATCACATCGTTCAATTTATGAGAAGCGTTAGGCTGAGAATGGTCGCGGTACTAATGCGAAAATATCTTTTCCCGCCTCCCGGGGCTCAAAGTATCTCCATATCAATGTCATTACAATCGACTTACATTTTGTTTCTACAGAACCGAACCGAATGCGAACTCATATCATTTCATCAGTCGATCAATAAACGACATTAGTATCAAAAACGGACCTTCTCTCGTTCTCTATCAACTTAATATCAAACTATCATAAAAAGATTGTGCGCATCGTACAATGATTTTACTTTAAAATATTTATTTGATTTTATTAGCATAATATTACTTATCGATGATTATTATCGATATCAATTTTATCACATCCCTATATTTTTATGTGTACACTCGCGGGCGAACAAAACGTTAGCGTGGCGGTGGCGGGCATTACCGTTGACGACGCGGGTTTATGCCCACTTTTTGCCCGCTCCACACGTGGGAAAGTCGAGATTTTGAATGCTGATGAGATTGAAAAAAAAAAAACTTTCGTAGCCTTTGGGAGGCAGGTCATATTTTATTGTCAATAGTAGTTTTGTCAGTAATGTAAAGAGTATAATAATTAATGCATTCCCTTCAATCTCCATTTACCGCTAAACCGAATAACGAACCAAGACATATAAGCACAGTTTTTCGCATTTCTAATGTACTAGCTGTGCCCCGCACAGTTACCCGCGCTTTAAAAGGGAAAATAATCTGTCATTTTATGCAGTAAAACGTATCTTATGTGTTAATCCGAATATCAGCTAGCGCCCATATCAAACATTATAAAAATAACTTTTTTTTTTCTTATTTATTAGGCTTGTGTCGAATCCGACAATGCCAGCCTAAAAATAACTTTAACTCCAGCCGAAGTAACAAACATATTACGCACTCTCAAACTTTCGCCTAAAAGTTGTACCTAATATTTAATACAAATTATATTATTCATACAAAATGTATCCAATTTGGATATACTTTGTACGAATTACAATTAGTACATTACTTGGTACACAGTTGCTACGTAAAAACAAGCAAGGTGTCTTTCGCGGAGGTCAAGTCAATCTATAACAAGATGAACCAAGCTTTGATAACAAATACTAACAAAAAGAAGTTCCGGGTCAACAAACTATTGGCGATTATCTATTTCAAAAGATGAATTGATTGCAAACGATTTAAATAATAACTGTTATTAAAAATATAAACATTTTTATACATGAAAGAATGTATGTAGAGAAATTTAGGAAAACGTACTTATCAGGTTCTAACCCTTCTTACCGACTCAGACAGGGTTATAATTTAAGCATGCTTAGGATTTTATAATACTTATTGTAGTCATGTATGTCCTATGTGCTATATTGCATGCTATAATATATTCCTATTTTTGAGAGAGTGAAACCAACCCAAAATACTCTTTAAATGACGGTAATAAAGCTGAATTTACAATGAAAACCATGCTGTGCATAAAGCCAGTGCAACATGCTATAGCTTACGTCTATGCATGCTATAGCGCGTCCCGAAGCGCGGCCGACAGCGCTGTCAGAGTGTCGCGCAGCGCGGCGTGGTAGCGCCCGATCAACCTCACATCTACATTACACTTTACAGCTCGGTGATAAGATTCAATTTACAGTGTCAGCCTCTCGAAATTATATTAAGAGGTAGTGCTATAATATCATCAGAGAAATTGATCTATCGGCAGATGGTAGACCTTTACTATTTGGTCGAGTTATTTCAAATTAATGTCAGTCAAGGTAGGCAAGTGCTGAAATAGCCCGACCAAATTACGTAGGTACGTCATCTGCCAATGAATCAATTTCTTCTATGGTACAAAATTAGTTCAAGCCGGGCCCAGAGTCATAATCTTAGGGCCGTAAGGTATAAGAACAAAATAATAACCTCTAGAAAACGACATATTTTGTAGAGCAAAGCTTTAAATACGCCTAGGTGTGAGGAATAATTATTAACGTAATTATTGTTGTTGTAAACAAAGAGTGGAAAATGTAAATCACGCAAAGTATAGCTACAATAATCAGCACCTATGTAGGTTGCATGAAGATTTAAATAAAATTAAATCCTACCGGCTGCGCCAAATAGGCTATCTAGGGAGCTAATAAAAAATACGCACATGTCTGTTAAGCACGGCGATCTCAACTCTTTTCTCAAAAGTCATAGACAGAAAAATTGAGACATGAATGCGCTAGTATCAAAATTGTTACTTTTGTAAATGGTATATTTACGGCAATCATTTTGAAAACATGGCCGCTAAATAACTACTTGTAATAATGTATGGTAGTACTCACAAGCTGGGTGGTCGTACAGGGGTGCCACTCGTGTCCCCTCTAGTGCCCCCCCGGCCAGCCGCGCCGACAGCGCCTCCAGGAACTCCCGCACGTTGTGGAGGTCCACCCGCGACTCGCTCGTCTCCGAACCCTCGTGCTCCTCATCTGGTGATGTCAAGAGGAGGTCATAACAATGATTGCTTAACTTAAATTTAATCAACTTTTTGACAAAGGGGACGTTTTTGTCCACTTTCATAGTCGCGAAACCGCACTAGACCACAGAATAGATAATAGTACAAGTAACTAGACTAAACGAAACTATGAAATTATATTATGAAAAATCGGCCAAGTGCGAGTCGGACTCGCGCACGAAGGGTTCCGTACCATTTTAGAGCAAAACTCTAAATAATAGACCAAAAATTGTGTTTTATTGTATGGGAGAATAGAATAAGAAATAATTAAAGTATAAATATAATTAAGGATTTTGCGAAAATTTCAAGTGCCTAGATATTGTCATTATTGATTACGAGCAAAAAAGGCTAAGAAAATCCCGTTTCTTGTATGGGAGCCCCCTTAAAATATATTAACTTTATTTTATTTTCAGTATTTGTTGTTATAGCGGCAACAGATATACACAATCTGTGAAAATTTCAGAAGTCTAGCTATAGCGGTTCTTGAGTTACAGCCTGGAGACAGACAGACAGACAGACAGACAGACGGAGAGACGGACAGACAACGAAGTCTTAGTAATAGGGTCCCGTTTTTATGAAAATATAATATAATATAAATAATCCCGGCTATGAAAAAAATGAACTCCGCTGCTGCGTGGTGTCGCCTTGTGCAATGTGTCTCAAGACACAGTTCAATCTCTGTGATTGGTTGGCTGTCTAAATTTGGACCAATCATAGAGCCGAACCGCGTCTTGAGACCGAGATGCATCTTGAGTACTGACTATTTATACCGGCCTTAGTATTCATATTTGAAACAAGACCATAACATAACGTCCATAACGTTTTTCCAAAATTTTTAACTTTTGCCTTTTCTGATAATATGCACATCTAAGCACATGCTATTCTGATAATAAGAAGATGATTAATGTAAGTAAGTTTCAAAATAATCTAGAAGGTGGTTTACCTATCTGCTCCAACTTATCAGTGCTGTACCACGGCATGAGGCTGATCGTCCGCTGCACCTGCCGCAGAAACCACGCTCCCGACTCGAACTTCAATGGTCTGGAAATTAACAATTATTATTCTTGCATTACATCTCTTAGTTTCTCGTTAGCTTAAAAGTTAGGTAGTTTTTTAACGCCTAGAAATACTCTGCATTCTGGGGCGTATCGGGGACTCCTACAGCTGATGTTAAGTAGACGCAGCCCTACTCACTAAACAACAGCGGTATTCCAACAGCACCATCTTTGCGGAAAGCACGGCCCACGGGAATATCATAAGCCTAGAAATTTAGATAACTAAGATTAATTCCATAAATGCGTTTTAATGTTAAAGGAAATCGGGCTTGAAACATTAGCAGTAGTGGAGTTGTAATCTTACAACTAATTTAATTAATATAATAGACCAATTATAAGCATTTAAAAGAACCATAAAACATGCTATTATTATTTCTATTTTTATAATGTTTTTATAGCATCTCGTTATAATTAATATGCTAGAAAAACCTATCCAATTAGTGCCTGTAAAATCTAGAAATTCCTAAACGTGCATAAATTTTTTTTAATCGCAAATATCTTACTCATTTTTAATTTATAACGGAAATATTTTCAGTCAGTCTTTTCAGTCTTTGTTAGGGTTCCGTACCCAAAGGGTAAAAACGGGACCCTATTACTAAGAGTTTGTTGTCTGTCCGTCTGTCTGTCTGTCTCCAAGCTGGATCTCAAGAACCGCTATAGCTAGACTTCGGATTTTTTTTCAGTTCAATATTGTTATACATACATAAAGTGAAATTATTTTAATGCATATTCCCTATTTCTAGCGCCAGCCAGTGTACTCCTATCAGTTTTCCACATGAAGTCTCTAACAATTTCCAGCACTCGCTAGCACTTACGATGCATTGAGGTCATGGTGCTCGCCTGACTTCGCGGTATTATGTCGTGTCCTCTGCTAATGCTTTTTGTTACTGATTGTTCCGAGATTAGTTGAGTGATTTAATCTTCTGTTGAAAGACTAATATTTTTACTCTAGGTAGAGTAATTTATACTAATATTGTACTATCAGGAAGTTGATTCCTAAGCAGATGGCGGACCTACCGATCACAGCTAACATTGAATTGACATATTAAGCCGATCACATGACGTACTAAGTCCGTCAACTGCTTAGGAATCAAATTCCAATACAATGTTTATGCGAAAGTGACGAAAGTCCACCTGTCTGTCAGTCTATTATCTCTTTTCGTGCTACAATGATGGGGATGGGTACTTCTTAGTACAAAATATTCATGTTGCTTTTAAAACTACTGAATAATTTAAGTTCCTATGATATTTTATACCTTTATGACAGCAAAATGTACGGTTTCTGATCGATAAATGTGGATTAATAATTAACTTATATTAAAGCCTATAAAATTCATATGAGCAATTTTAAAATGTAAAGACATAAGAAAATTATAGGCTCTACATTTTTATTTATATTTCCCATTTAATGATTTGTGTAACAAACAAATAAATACAATATTATATAAATATCTTCATAATGATACTAATTAGACTTCTCATTTCAGTAAGATTAATTGTTCAGAAAATTATCATCGAGAATTATTTGCTTTGTAGTTAAGTGTATCAATATATATTATTGTTAATTACTTATATTGCGTCTACGTACGATTTTTAATTTTTTGCACGTTTCCTGATTGCAATATTGCGATTGTTTATTAGCAGGCGTTACATATAGAAAACTAACAGCTATGTCTTGGTAGCAGGTTTGAGGTTACAGGACCTGGT
The DNA here is from genome assembly GCA_905404155.3 of Plebejus argus. Classification (NCBI taxonomy): domain Eukaryota; kingdom Metazoa; phylum Arthropoda; class Insecta; order Lepidoptera; family Lycaenidae; genus Plebejus; species Plebejus argus. The sequence continues at coordinate 15,475,948 of FR989935.1, forward strand.
ACAGTGTAGTTGTAAATCCTAGAGCTCCTTAACAGTTATATTGAAGTACTATTAGGTGTTTTTCGTGGGTAGAAAGTAAAAGTCAACATGCCCATTATAGAGTTTGAAGGTCCATTTCATAGGCTAGTTCCTAAGATGTGGACCGTCCTAATTATTATGCAATGGTTCTATCAGACGCGGGTAGACCCTGCTTCTTTTATGGCCGTTCCCTATATTCAATCTATCTCTAGTTTGACATACAACCGATCGCAGCTGACATAGAATTGACATAAAATATATGGAGCTAATGTCTAATGTGAGCTATTCCTATCTCAAGTAAGAGATAGATCAAATATTGGGAACGGCCGTTAGTCGGGCTATATCAAGACCAGCCGATAGATCTATCACGACTAACATTGACTTGAAATAACCCAAGCAAAATATAACGTAGTATAATTAATAATTTTCTTTGATAGTACCATCGAGGAAATTGATTCCTAGGCAGTTGACAGACCAACGTCATTTGGTCGGATCATGTCAATTCAATGTTAATTGTGATCTGTCGGCTGGGTTTGACGTAACGCGACCAAATTACGTAGGTCCCCATCTGCCTAGGAATCAACTTCTCTGATAGTACTTACTAACAGAAAAATGTATTCATAGGCCGCAGATTTGTTCGCGTTATGTCAAACCCAGCCGTCACCACACCCAGATCACGACTTGTATCAAATTAATTTAACCTGACCATTAATGACGAAGGATACCTCATCTGCCTCTTAATCAACTTCTCTGATGGTACATGTCTTGACTCTTATACCTAAAACAGCTCAGCTTTTAAAGGCAGTAGGTATGTGGTACTCACTGGTACTGACGACAGACGCAGGGCAGCAGGCCGCCGTCGTCACCACCACAGCTGTCGCAGACACTCTTCGTGGGACATCGCGCTTTTAATCTTCTGTTGCCATTTCTGGAAGAAGAAGAAAATGTTTAGGTGTCGCATCTAAGTAGGTTTAACTCAAAGGACTGACTGACTGACAATATAGTGATCTATCAATGCACAGCCCAAGCCACTGGACGGATCAGGCTGAAACTTGGCATACAGGTTGATGTTATGACGTAGGCATCCGCTAAGAAAGGATTTTGATCAATTCTACCCCCAAGGGGATAAAATAGGGGATAAAATTTTGTATGAAACTTTGTCAATTTTAAACCGATCGGGCTGAGACTTTGATATCTATTAATTAATAATAATACTTCTTAGCGCGAGCAAAGCCGCGGGCATAGGCTAGTACAGTATGAAAGGATTTTTAATTTATACATAAACGTAGTTTCTATGTTTTACATTTAAAACGGAAGTATATTTTATTTAATTTAAAAAATATCCCCACAGGAGTCGAATGGGAAGAAAATGATCTGCCATTTTGTTTCCATTCCGAAAATTTGTTGACGAACGCTTTATAGTGAGTTGGTAAGTAGCATTTCTCTTTGACATTAACTGTGCATTGTGCAAGATGACGCTGGTATCAGGAAGTGGGTGAGGAAGTGTCGCCTGACCATGACTCGGTCAATACCCGCTGTTGCCGGGTGACGAAGGTTATATCATCAATCATCATCGTCATGTAGAGACTACACTAGCGATTAGAAAGGGTTCATGATTTTAAAGTTAATGTACTTCTTTTGTTTTTTAATTCAATACATAGGTAATATTAATTATGCAATAATTATTTTTATAGATATCCCAAAATAACGTTCTCGCAAGTCGCAACGCAGCTCTTGTGGAAAAACAACCACACAGTCGTGTTAAAGTCTTCCAAGAATCAACATTATAAATATGTATATAAATTAGTTAATTCATAATTAACTTTATGATTAATTATGAATTAACTGTTTCGCATCCCGCCCTTTATGAAATAAAGTCCTCCAAGTACCACAACATATTTTCATTTAAGTAAATCAGTGTGTTGTTGCAGAGTGCTTCTGCGAACGATTTGTACTTTTAAGAATACTGCAATAATTTAGGTATGTAAATAATATAATAATAATAATAATCATATTATTATGAATTTGATTTACTTTGGCTCAATAGTAAGGAAAAAGTCGCAATGTACGAGTATGAGTTATCACTTATCACCCCTTTACCGTATTGCACACACGACACAAAAATGGTGTAAGGTATTTTGTGCACAAGGCGAGATGTTGGGAAACCGCGGGCCTATGCCAGCTGTTGCTCAACTGACGCTACCACGAACACTCGAACTCGAAAACATAGAGATGTATAAATTTTCTCAGTTTCAAGCCAAATTCTCGTAATTATTGCCAAGGTCACCTGGGTGCTTAGACGATTTGCATTCTCTAGTTTCGATAACAAAGCAAGATATTAAAATCGAATGAAATTAAACATAACGCATCGCAAGCGCCATGATACTTAGCGATGCGTTCAGCGTTATATAATATATCAAATCCCAAGCATGTTATTAGACATCCAACTTTGCTGTCAAAACGAGTATGCGACACGACTTAGCACCAATCTTAGCACTCTACTCTCTTTCGTTTTTCTCCGTCTCTCCTAAGTGAGATAGCTTGAGAAAGAACACGACTGATATCGGAAGTACAAGTAATCGACTAAGGGATTATGTAGAGAACTATTTTAAATCTATTATCCTGTTCCTTTTTTAAGTGTTAAAAATTTTAAATCCAGAATTATTAACACTTAACTTTTCGGGGTTACAACCGGGAATATGAGATAGCCTGTGGCATTGCGTTTTTTGAAGTTTTCGGATTTTTATTTTATTTAAAGTTTAAACCATAGAGTTCGAGTTCGGAAATCAAGTGAGTGAATAGAGACACGTCCAGTAGTAGCGGCTCGGCTCTCAATATAGCTAACGATCGAGACTCGGGGATTAGGAAATAGGAGTTTACTAGGAATGTAGCAACTAGTACTATTTTCCTAGTAAATACTAGTCTAAGGAAAAAAGTTGTGTTCAAATTGAAAATACTTTCTTTGAGAATTCTGCGTCTCTGCTATAAAAAGTACCTATAATAATGGGATAAAAAGATATTTTTAGCCATTCCTATAATGGTAATAATGGCTTTATGTCTACAGTAGATAACCATACATTTTTCCGCAATAAAAAGAATTCTATTTCATGAGTATCTGTATATAAAATGAATTAGGTTTCATATCTAACAAATACATATTACAGAAGGATAGCCAGACACATATTTTATATTATGCATAAGATTAGAAGAATCTTTAATCGTTTACCGGAGTGGGTCAATATGTTAAACATTAAAATTTTCTCAATAATAAATTATTGTAGGAAAGGCTCAAATACATTACGAGTAATGTTTTATTCATGGAAAGTAAAATTACATTGTCGCCATTGTCGCAATATGCAGATTGCAGATCAACCTTGACAGCGTGACGCGTGGACACACCAGTCACCAGTTCACCACACATTGGTAGAACTAATACCTAATTATAACGCTCCCATTTTAAAATTTTAAGTGACATCAGGAAAATTAATTTATAGGATGGCGGACCTACATTAGTTGGTTGGGTAATGTGGTGTACTAAACTTGCTGGAACTAATTATAACGCTCCTAAATAACTTGACATGTGGCATCAGGAATATTAATTCATAGGTTGGCGGCACGGTGGACTACATTGGGTTGGGTTATGTGATACAGTAAACTTGATATAGTCCGACCAAATTATGTTGGTCCGCTATCTGCATACTTAATTGTACATAAAACAATTTCTCTACATTATACTGTAGGTCAGATAGACATATTATGTACAGATCCTTCATCCGTAGGACTATAACCGTACATTTTTGTGGAATTAAAACTATACTTTTCCGGGAATCAAAGATACCTATACCTACCTACCAAATTTCATTAAAAAGCGGCTTAAAAACCATCGCTTTTCACCAGTCACAACATAGAAAAACACTTTTCCATTCATGAAGCAAATTAATATTAGTAAATATTATATGGAATACGGAATACTGTAAAAAATGTATTAAAACACGTAAAGATATTATGTAAAGCAGTTACTAGCGATATAATTCATCACATGATGATGACAACATTTGATGAATTATATGATCTCTCTACCCTGAAATATATAGATGGGAAGTCCTATCTAAATATTTTAGGGCAGAGAGATTGTAATCTTTTTAAAGTAGGGTCCAAAACTACAGCTGAGCTATGTTTGCGAATCCTCAAGTCCTATCAGAGCAGACCTTGAATGAAAAAACCTTCCGTATCTTCGTACAATGAGCTGCAGGAAGCGGAAATCAATTACGAGATGTCACAGAACCCTGTACGATGAACCTGTAGTATGGGCTTACCTCAATTTTTAGGGTTCCGTACCCAAAGGGTAAAAACGGGACCCTATTACTAAGACTTCGTTGTCTGTCCGTGATCCGTCTGTCCGTCTGTCTGTCTGTCTCCAGGCTGTAACTCAAGAACGGTAATAGCTAGAGATTTGATATTTTCACAGATTGTGTATATCTGTTGCCGCTATAACAACAAATACTAAAAATAAAATAAAATGAATATTTAAGGGGGGCTCCCATACAACAAACATGATTTTTTTGGCCTTTTTTGCTGTCTCCAGGCTGTAACTCAAGAACGGTAATAGCTAGAGATTTGATATTTTCACAGATTATGTATATCTGTTGCCGCTATAACAACAAGTACTAAAAACAAAATAATAATAATATTTAAGGGGGGTTGCCATACAACAAACATGATTTTTTTCGGCCTTTTTTACTCGATATCAATAGTGGCAACAGGTAGGCACTTGAAATTTTCACAGATTGTGTATATCTGTTGCCGCTATAACAACAAATACTAAAAATAAAATAAAATGAATATTTAAGGGGGGCTCCCAAACAATATAATTATATAAGTACTTAGCTTAGCTATAATATACTAATATAATAAGCTTAAATGTAGAGGCCAAGACTTCGATAGGTTATTAGTAGGAAATAACGATAAATTTTTTTGGATCCTCATTACTTAATTTTGAGATTAAAGTTTGATTATATTCAATGAATTCGTAACATAACGAGATTATTTTCTTGAGTAACAATGGTCAGAAACTATGACTCCTTTATAAAGATATTTAAAATAAAAACATTGAACTTAAAATACGTATATTATACCTGTACACTTATCATTAAACTTAGGCTACATTATCACATTTTTCACTGCTCCTCCTCTAACCACATAGACGTAACACTAGGGGAGTTCTCCCGGGTTTCCTCGGTGATGATCTTCAGTAAGACCACCTCCATCATGCACAGAGCAAAGAGGACTACGAACACGGCGAAATTGGAGCCAGTGTGGTGAAACTGGAAGCCAGCAGTGGGACCGGGAGGCGGCCAGGCCGCCATCCCGAAAGTAACTAAGTTCGGGAACACCATGTTCGATTTTCAAAATTCCATTGCACTTGACAGTTTGTTTTTTTACGTTTCGTATGTCAGATTTTGCAATTTTTTTTATTTTGATTTCGCAATTTAATCGATGTTATCGATCTGTGCGAGCGGGCGAGTAATTCGCGCGTCAGTACTGTAATGGTCTGCGGTAGTCTGCGGCGGCGGGCGCGTTTTGAAATGTCCTCTTATGAAATATGAATCGCTTTAGTTAGATGCGTTGGGAAATGGTGTGTTGTGAATGCAACAGTTTTGCGGTCAAGGCCGAGTGCGTGGACGATAACCTTTGTTGTTAGACGATCGCGAGTTTGCGTATTCGTCAGATATTTTGTAAGTATACAAAATAATGCGTATACGCAAACGACGACCAAAATCTAATTAATTTAATTTTGTAAGAAAACTACCACCTGAGAACGCAATTTATCAAATCCAATATTATTTGCGGATTATTTTAATTAAATTGAGAGTTAACAAGTCATCCAGCAACTATGTATTTCATTTATCAAACGAGGACAAACATTGTTAAACTATAATATTATCTGTACTTAGAAGTTAGTACTAATTTCAAAAGATTTTTATGATCTTATTTTCTTAGTTAATGTTTATAGCTTGACCGCTGTAAAGTCGACCCTCGTAGCATACGAGTATGCTACGCGGTCAAGCTATAGGGCCTGTTTCACCACTTCCTGATAAAGACACAGATAGGCTATCCACAATTTTCTTGACAGATTCTCCATACTTTATCAATTATCTGTCAAGTTAAGTGGTGGATAGCCTATCCGGCACTGATCAGGAAGTTGTGAAACAGGCTCTTACCGCCGTACTCAGAGACAATTTAACTAAGATTAACCTTCAATTTATTGAAGAGTTTGACAGATAATGTATGGGGCTTATGTATAATTTTGAATTAATTACATTTTAGGGCCTGTTTCACCACTTCCTGATAAGTGCCGAATAGGTTATCCACCACTTAACCCTAGATTTTAGGGTATGCGGTATGCCACAAAAACCTAAAAACTTTTTATATCCAAAACATTAATCATGATTCATGAGTAACACTTAATTATTTTAAGCAACAAACTGACAAGCTATTCAAGAATGTACAGTTTGTTAGCTTCTTAATTGTAATTAGCACCTGCAAGTTGCAACTAATAAAGGTGACATCATGGAGCATTATAAGTTAATCTCGCTATAGAATTTAATCTAAACTTAAATGACGGCACTAGGTCATGGTTTGTCTAGATAATCAATAAAACCTAATTACAGTTATTAGTACCTAGATTATTATTCGTAGACCTAGGTAATAAAAGAGGAATTAAGTGTTATAAGACAATGCTGTACACTGTGCAACCAAGTTTGTGATTGCCCTCGGCAATGTTTTATTTTATAACAAGTTGACCCGGCAAACGTTGTTTTGCCATTTAAAGTATTTCTACTTCATCAGTTGATACAAAATCTTACCCCCTCTTTTGTTCCCTAAGAGGGGTGGGGGGAAAAATTGTGTACACTTGATGTTAAGTTGAAAATACAGTTTAATAATAATTATGAAGTATGTCCATTAAAGAAACTGACCCCCTTTTTGGTCCCCTTAGAGGGGTGGGCCCCCCCACCCACCATTTATACTCCAAATGTTGAGTTGGCAGAAGACAAATATATCGGCAAAAACCGTATGCAAATCAGATCAGTAGTTTTCGTGTTAAAGAAAAAAGTTTGATACAAAATCTGACCCCTCTATTGTCCCCTTAGAGGGGTGGGGGGAATTTTTTTTATACACCAGATGTCAAGTTGGAAGAAGACAATATATATTTGCGAAAACCGCTTTCAAATCGGATCAGTAGTTTTCGTGTGATTGTGGAACAAACATACAGACAGACAGACAAAAAACTAACCACATTTTTGGCTTCTATAGCGATCTAGTGACACCCCCCGCTTATTATTTTTTGAATATCTTTAATGTACAGAATTCACATTTCTACAGTTTTATTATTATATACCTATGTATAGATATGAAAGCCACCCGATAACTATTTACACTATACAGGGTGCAATTATACCTTCCTGCCAAATTTTAATATTATATTGATCCTTGTTAAAAATAAAAATACACGTATTTTTTTTTATAATCACTCAGTACTAAAATGTTGAGAAATAGCTTCCGAAAGTTATCCTAAAAAAGCGTCCAAGTGCGAGTTGGACTCGCCCATGAAGGGTTCCGCAGCAGCAATAAGGTTTATTTTTATGAAATTAAAAGGTTTTTGATTTATTTTTATATTTCAGTCGATTTAATGAAATTTAGATTAAGGTTTACCATTTATGACGTATAAAAAAAACTACTGGTTAGATCTCGTTCAAACCAATTTTCGTTGGTAGTTTTTATAGTAATCTACATCATATATTTTTTTTAGAATTATCATGCCCCTACTTTAGAAATTAGAGGGGGGGGGGGGGACACACACATTTTGCCACTTTGGAAGAGTCTCTCTCGCAAACTATTCAGGTTAGAAAAAAATGATATGAGAAACCTCAATATGATTTTTGGAGACTTATCCATAGATACCTCACACGCATAGGTTAGATGAGAAGTTTGGTAAGGCGTACAACCATGGTTCCGCGGAAATCATACATTTTTCTCGTTAGAAAAAGTACATCATTGTCCTTCTATAGGTCTTTGTCTATGCCATATTATCTTATCTTTTAACCCCCGACATGCCCCCGACGCAAAAAAAATATCGATTAATTAATAATTACCCTGTGGACTAAGTTCAATATTGTTAGTGTCAATGTTGATTGTTCTTGTCATCTGTCATAAGTCATAACACAAAATATTTCGTCTTCCTATTCCATAATGTTTATCAAAATAATATACCGGGATCCTCCTGAACTGTCTTCTAATAGAGTGGAAGTGGAAGATTCTGAAGAGAAAGTGTTATTGGTGAACCCAAAATGTCTGGTCAGGATTATGCTGGAGTACATAAGAAGCAGGTGGAATCTCTATTGCTCAGTTGGTTAACGTGGGCGCTCAAGAGTCAAGCCAGAATTTGCGGGTTCGAATCCCGCTATGAGGACAAACATTTTTCAATGTTTGTAGGTCATAGACAAGCGTGTAGTGCGTAGTGGTCATAGATTATACAAGGTGCTTCAGGATGTGTATGGGTCCCCTATATAGAGACCGCTGTGAAAGTAGCAGCTCTGGAAGAGCAACCTTTCCCCCCCTTTGTATGGAAAAAATTATAACGCGCGGGCGCTTGCCCATACAAATCACAAAAAATTTTTTGCTCTTTCAGCACTGCTACTTTCACAGTGAACTCTATGTCAGGAACACATACACACCCTAAAGTATTATCATTTATTGTATAATAGACGTTCAGGGTGTCTCTTCCCACGTAAGTAAGGATTTCCATGGGAAATGTACATTTTCCCACCAAAAAGTAGCCTTTCATATTTGCCCGTGGTCGCTGGCTCTATATGTGCCGAATGATATATAATTATTGGTCCTGTAGTTTCGTAAGATTAGCACGTCCAAACAAACTCTTCAGTTTTATAATCTTAGTATAGATTATATTTTTAGGTGTAATCTTGGTCTTTACACGTGGTTTGACCTGTGCGACGAGAGCGGAGCGGTCATGGGGTTGTTCGACATGCCTTCGTATAAGTATCCTACAGAGAAGTTCAAAAATGGCGGCACTTATTACGTGATTGTGATTAAACAGGTAAAAATATTGAAATTGGGCCAGGGGTTCCCAAACTTTTTCTCCCTGCGGCGCATATAGTATATTTTCCTTAGTCTATGGTATATGCCATATGGCATAAAATGTTTCTTGCAAATGTCATCAGACACTAAAATGGAGGCAATTCATTCAAAGAAATAACATGCAACAAAATATATAATTTCCTAAAAGGGTTCCGCCTCAGAAACAGTTGAACTCCGCCGTACCGCCACCCCGCACATTATCCGAAATATCCTTCTGGCGAGTTCGAGCTCACTCGGCTCAGTACAAAATGTAACAGATAGCGCGGACGTTTCTGTTCAGAAATGTCGTACAATGTGTGGCTGGGCTAAGAACCGCTGCTTTCAGTATACAAAATATATAATACTAGATGTTCCGCGCGGCTTCGCGTTCGTAATTTAATAATTTCACGGAAACCGTACATTTTTTCGCAAAAATTAGCCTATGTCCCTTCACGTGGTCTATTCTTCATGTGTGCCAAATAATGTAAAAATTGCTCTAGTATTTCTTAAGATAATAAGCCCTTTCAAATAATTTCCCCCTGTTTTTTCCACATTTTCCTCCATTTCTTCGCTTTGATTAGTCTTATTGTGATAACATATAGCCTATAGCCTACCTCGAATGGGCTATCTAACACTGAAAGAATTTTCCAAATAGGACCAGTAGTTCCTGAGATTAACGCGTTCAAACAAACAAACAAACTCTTCAGAATTATAATATTAGTTGTATTCTTATTTCATACTAACATAGTTTTTTTAAGTAAAATGTTTATTAACACTTAGGCAACGATACGAGACTTTTACATCGCAGATTTCGACGATGGTCAGTTAAGAATTAATAATATACAGCACGACTGGTGAGACATGTTCAATATTCGAGGACGTGATATTTGGCTATTATAATATTAGTTGAAAAAAAAATAATATAAAAAAATAATATCAATTGATCACTGAGTAAATGTAGCTTAAAGTTAAATAATTATTTACCCAAAGCATGGACACCGCGCGCGGGAGTAGCGCGCGGCGCGCGGGGCGGGGTGGGCCGCGCCCGGCCGCTTAGTAATTTACTAAGTGTCCATTATTCATTTGCTTAAAGGGAAATTTGGTTAAAAATTAAGTACCTAATTTTATTACATAATTATAATGAGAATCGAGTACTGAATACTCTCCTTAATTATCGGTATTGTCTCACCAGTCATGCTGTATAATGCTGACTTTAAAACTACTTACTTCTGTAATAAAATTAGCGTGCGTGTATTTGACTAGTCTTGAACAATTATAGACCTATGTTAATTATTAGGTACTATCAGAGAAGTTGATTCCTAGGCAGATGGCGGACTTGTAAGTAATAGGGTAGTCAAACCCATCCAACCGATCACAGCAATTGATATACGCCGACCAAATGACGTAGGTCCGTCAACTGCCTAGAAGTCAATTCCCTCGATGTTACGACATTATGTAACACTATGTAGGGTCAAGGCAAGACAACAAGCTCAAAAAAAAAACTACGATATCTCAACGCGTCTCAAATAGGCTTTGTCTCATTGTTGTATGATAAATAATTTAATATTATTCAAAAACTCCAAATAACAGGTATTATTGTATATTTTTGGGTATAGGTTATTTCGAACATACCCCAGCTAAAACTATTTTGTACCTTTGAAAGTAACGCTGACGATTCATTTCAAAGTTTTTAATTTAAATATTCATTTATTTTTTAGCTTATTATTTTTAATTGGTATAAAAGAAGTAGAAAATACAATGATGTATTTGATAATGAATAGTTGTACAAAATAAAAAAAAATAAAAGTGTTTTTTTTCCAACGCGTTTCTATTTCAAGCGGAACATTTAAATTTTAAAGTGTGCATGTAGAGCTGAAAATATTTCTTAAATATCACTCTAGGATATTGTAAATTGCTATTGTAGATGTAAGACACTCTAAATTACTATTATATTATTAATTATTATATAATCGGGGATAATATCCCTTCAACTGTTGACCACGCTCCATACAAAACTGAAGAGTTTGTTTGTTTGAACACACTAATAATTTTAAGAACAACAGGACCAATATGGTAATAAAATAAGTTAGGTATTTGGCACAAATATACAGTATGAAGAACGTACACTACGTTTTGCTGGAAAATTTACGAATATGAATGTCCCAGCGAAATTCTTTATTTACGCAGGCAGAAACATGTGTATCTCATTATTTTGAGTATAATAATTTAAGAACAAATTTCCTATTTCAGGAGAAGACCGAACAGATATTTCCTCAAGTGAACCACAGTAATCCCCTCTATGCTGAGCTGAAAGAGCGCGTGCGCAGGTTCTTGGATGGAAGAAATTCTGCCACTTCCATCTCTGAGTTGAAGACATGATGATTATGTGCTTTGGGTAATACAGAACAATTTTATAACACGTCATGTTGTTTCATTTTGTTGACACTAGCCTACACTAACATTTTAGATGTGAGAGTGTGTATGTCTGTTAGTCAACCTTTTCATGCCAAAAAGCTCAACCAGTTATTCATTATTATTGGTATGTAGACTTTCAGTGATCGGGAAAATACTAAAAAAAATATATGTATTAATAAGTAACATGAGAGTTTTTAGTAGGAAAAATGGATTTTCCTAGATAATAATATAATAATAGCTCCCACACCGGTTTCGGTAACGGTGGCCGATTTCATTGAAACCAGGCCAGCTCGCAGGAGTAATTTTATAGTGCCCAAGTGTGTGCGCAGTACACAAGAGCACTCTCTATTCCTTTACTCTCATAACCCAGTTAGACGGCAGTCCAACACGACCGGCGAGAGATCAGGCGCAAGACCGACTTTTTACATGCCCATCCGACGCATGGATCATCTTACTAATTGTCAGACAATGAGGTGAACAGCCTGCATTGTCCTAACCAAACTTGGAAATAACATGTTTCCAACGCGGGAATCGAACCCACGACCTCCGAGTCAAGAGCCGCGCTCTATACCACTGGACCACGGAGGTGTACAATTTTCCTAGATGATAAACGTTAATGGTTTGATGTCATAGCGCTGTGGAATAGACCACCACATTCTTTAATATTTTTTACACAAATGCCTGTCTTTATTTTAATAGCAATATTCGTAACGAGTCTTTTGCTCCGTCCCTCGTTATTATGTAGCAATTTTATCCGAATGTTTGCTTATAATTATTTCGAGGCGTTTTATTTTTTCTAAATTGAATCATGAGCAATTAAATTAGGTATGTAAAGATATTATTTGATAAGAAACGATAAAACTAGAAGTGTGTTATGTAAGACACTTCACTCATTAGTAGAGATTTAAATTCATAAGCAATTATGAACAAAGTGTGTAATTAATTAATTATAAAGTTAGCTGTCGTTACCTACTTGCTACTAACAAATAAAGACTAATACTAATACAAATTGGAAAAATTATATGTAAAAAGCAAAGTTATGAAGAACTAAAAAGCTTTTTGAACGTGGTGCGCCGTGCGGGCATTATTTTTTTTAATCACAATTATAATTTCATTAATTTGCGTACTTACCATTTTATTGTAACTAATAGAAGAAGAGTTACCTCTTAGTTTTAGCATTTATTTTCCACAGGACCTATTTCACCACTTACTGAAAAGTGCCGAATAGGCTATCCACCAATAAACTTGACAGATCGAGAATGGAGAATCTGTCAAAAAGTTGTGAATAGCCTATTCGGCAAATCGGCACTTTATCAGGAAGTGGTGAAACAGGCCCTAAGACTATGGTTTTAGTTACTAGTTAGTTACCAAGAGGTTTTCCGATGAATCTATTGTCTGTATCTTAAGAGTTCAATTTTTGTCTTAAGTTAAGTGGGTACACGGTTGACACAGCTCCTAGACTAAAGAGGTCAATGACCGCGGGTGCCACCTTAAGTCATTTTGACTACAGTAACTTTTAAGCTATAACCTACTCTCAAAAGGGTGCAGGCCGATCATCGCCCTAAAGCCGGACGTCACGTCCGTCCAGCTACCGGAAGTCGGACGCCGGAAGTCGTGGATGGAATCGTTTAGTGCCTGCTGTAATTTATGTATATTGCGTAATTCATAGACATAGAGAATGGTCTATACTCTATAGTTGTTGGAAGGTGAGCAAAAAATTGGTTAGTAGTTAGTGTGGTAATGTTTTAACTTTTAACCATGAAATGGAGACAGTACGGCGATTTTTTTTTAATAATACTGTATTATTATTTAGTCTATAATTACAAAAAATTTCAATTTTTATCATAACATTTACATATTATCTACACTACAATACGTTTTACCCGACTTTTACCGCAATAAGTATTTTTGATTAATTATTATTTTCATTTTAAAGCATCAAGAGGTATATAAGATAATAAGATAGACACATCGCATATATCGCATTCATAATATTAATTATAATAATCAATATTATAATTAATATAATATTGATTATTACAATAATTAATATTATGAATTATAAATAACTATGAATAATATAATAATTGGAGGAATATAATATAATTTTTGACGTGGGAGAGCCATGCTTCGGCACGAATGGGCCGGCTCGACCGGAGAAATACCACGTCCTCACAGAAAACCGGCGTGAAACAGCGCTTGCGCTGTGTTTCGCCGAGTGAGTGAGTTTACCGGAGGCCCAATCCCCTACCCTATTCCCTTCCCTTCCCATCCCTACCGGCCCCTATTACCCTATTCCCTCTTAAAAGGCCGGCAACGCACCTGCAGCTCTTCTGATGCTGCGAGTGTCCATGGGCGACGGAAGTTGCTTTTCATCAGGTGACCCGTTTGCTCGTTTGCCCCATTATTTCATAAAAAAAGGAAGAATATGGATACCATTAATAATTATTGGAGCAAAATATTTATTATTGTAATATTATGGTACTTCCCTACACTACTATTATATGTATTATTATGTTGTAGCCCTTGGAACAGCATGTATTTAATTACAACATTATAATTTGATTTTATAACAAAGAATTAATTGGTTGTTATGTTAAGCAATTAACATTATTTTATATACTTTCTGCGGCTTGAAAGTGCACTCTCTAGTCTACGCTTTCCTTGGCCGATCTTAACACAATATTGCGAAATTTCCTCTAACTAAGCAACAACGAGACAATTTTAATTAAAGATAATTTATATATTTTTTGCGGATCGTAATGCGAACGATGTAAAAATAGATTCGTGCATTCATATTATGTAGATAGTAGATATAAGTTATATAGATTGGTGGTATAATAAGGTAAAATTTTTGTTGTTTTATGATGTTTTGGATACCTTGCGCTAAAGTTGTACCCTCTTACTAATAAAAAGTTACACAGCGTGTATAGAGGGTGCATAAGATTTTTTCTACTAATAATCATTTTTTGACATAAGGCCTGTATCATTGAGATACTATAGTAGGAGGGAGTAGTCAAAAGCGTGTAATGTTATGTCCTACTTACTAGGACATAACAAAGGAGTCGGACTGCATATTTCATGTAATAAAAGTATTATTAAAGGTTTTTAGTGAACATTTTATGCTAGATATTGTTGAGTTTTGTGGTTCCGCTAAATAATAAACCATAAGAGTGGCTAAATAATGCCTCAAACACGTGGATTTAACATGAAATACGTAAGTTTTGAACAACGTTTTTTGGGCTTTCCAATCGGTATTTTTGTAAGCTAAAAAGACAATTTATAAGTTTAATAATCCCTTATTCGTGCTATATAAGACATTAGTGCTAAAAATGTCACATCAATTAATAATTTGGCTACAAAATAGCATGCATAGCTTTTTACGTGTGTTTACGCATTCTCATTACTTGAACTATAGTTTATCGATATCATGAACTAATTGACTTTCTTTTCTCGATTATAATATGCTTCGAAATGATCGACAAATGAAAATATTCAAGAAAATAAACGCACACTACTTGTATGAAAATAAGCACAAAATGGCCACGCGATGACGGGCTAAGACTACATCTACCTATATCCTTAATCTGTGGCCTGTATAACGATGCTGTCATTTCCATACAAATTTCTATGTATAGACCATGTATAGACTCTGTGTAACGTGTGTGTAACTTAAAAACTCCTGTATAACTATTCACACGTTGAACGCATGGTTAAGAAGTTTTTATTAGTAAGAGGGGTAGAGCTTACTGCAACATCTCATGTTGCTGTTTACTTTTAATATAAGAACGTAGTTTTGTAAAAAAAATATATTTTGCATAAGTGAGCTAAGTAGATATATAAAAATTGTTTTATCTTTAATTTTTACTTTGAAACGCGATAATATTATGTTCGCTAAAGTTAACAGTAACTAGGATTCCGCTGTTTTCCACGTTGTTCTCTTTCTTTGCATTTGCTTCTTTCAGCCGTCTTTCTTAGACATATACGTGAATTTTATTCATAGTTTCAAACACGGAATTTGTCGCGGAACACTCTTTTATTCCCGATGTTTTAGGCTTCAGCTACTTTTCAGCGGTTCTCTCTACATAATATTGTCAAGAACAAACTAATTGCTATAATAGGTGTAGCAGTTTTGGACTTTTACGAGCGTAACAAACACGTTATTTTGTTTAATCTGTCGGTTATATCACTGTGGTCCGTGCGCAGCTGAGCGTGATGATGCGCCAAAATTGTACGACAATCAGTGTCGAAACCATTGCATGTTGATCTAGGTTTTAGTTATTTAACCATTTTCTGTCAATTCGTTCACTAAGTTATTGGTGAGCTAACGTTTGGCAGTGATTTTAGTCCGCCTTCCGTTTTGATCTACAACCTAGATGTTAACAATCAACGGTTTGCGGCTTTAATATTATTACTTTTAATGTCACTTTTTAACTGCGCAGTCAAGGAATACAATAAATTAATTATTTGTTCGAATTTTAACTGTCATTAATTGTGCAAATGAATGGAGTATTAAAACAATTGCCAGTATTTGCTAGCCAGCTGTATTGCCATCGTCATAATATTATCCAGCATCAATATTAGCATAATATTATGATAAGTATTGTAGCTCAACAAAATACGTGATTAAATTATGCTTAGTAAATATATTAATAAATATTAGATAGGTACGTAGTTACTATCTGATATGAACGAAAAACGCGATTTAACACACAAAACGAAATGTAAAAACTAAATTCTGATTTGTGGAAAACAAACTGTATTATTCGTACTATAGGTCCTAACTCATTAGTGATTTGTAGAGCTCTTGCTCTACATAGGATCTCTAACCAGTAGGTATGTTATAGGATAAAATATATAGGTACGTTTCAAACATTATAGTTATATTATGTAGTTATTGCTCTACTCACAATAACTGGTTTTCGGGTATTGTCTTTTTTCATACATCGTCGGTCATTTCCATACAAAATGATGATTGCCAAGGACCATTGTCCATTACATATTATGGCATGGCATGGCTGTGGCAGTTATACGCACTTAATACTGTTTTATATTCATATTATTAATATTTTTAAGTAAGTACTGAATTCAAATACCATATAGCTAGTTCAATATTATAGCAAGTATATAATAAAATTGAATAAAAATATATTATGCACTCTATCAAAATTTTCCTTGCGTAGAGTTAGTAATTTTTATCTATATAAATAGATTAAGTACCTATATAAAATAACAAATTGTATATATACGTATAGGTAGAACAATCAAAATATTATAATTATTGTGTTAGCAATGACCTTAAAACACTGACCTGATTAAGACAATTCCCCCAACTTCCGTAAAACAATCCGAACCAGTATGAAAAACACTTGCCACAAACACGCACGAAAACAATGTTTTATTTTGAAATTGGAAAATAAAAATGGCGCCGGTGATAGCTGTCAGGTCGGAGCGAGGCGCGGCACTGGCGGCTGACGGCTGCTCGTGCGTTCCTAATTCGAAATTCTCCCTTTTCAGGGTCCGATTCGATTGTCCAATTTACCTCTGATTACGAACAATGACGCCGCGTAATTAAATTACAATATCCGCGGGCAAACATTTCGCCATTACTTTGACACTAATTTTTTATTTTATTTGCAATATTTTTAAAATATCTGTGCACTCTTTACACCACATCCGTCTGCTCCCATCGTAGGTACCCGAAGGACTTAAATGAGTTGCCTTGTGATTCTAAATAATATTATATTATTAAATATTATCCTACTATCCTATCCTACTAATATTATAAAGGCGAATGTTTATGAGGATGTATGGATGTATGGATGTTTGTTACTCTTTCACGCAAAAACTACTAAACGGATTTTAATGAAACTTTACAATAATATACCTAGTTTATATATCAGAATAACACAGGCTACAATTTTAACCGACTTTCAAAATGGAGGATGTGTTATGGTCGTTTTTATGGTTCCGTACCCAAAGGGTGAAAACGGGACCCTATTCATGAGACTTCGATGTCTGTCCGTCTGTCTGTCCGTCTGTCTGTCTGTCTGTCTGTCTCCAGGCTGTAACTATACTGACCGGTTTTAAAATTTTT
The DNA here is from genome assembly GCA_905404155.3 of Plebejus argus. Lineage (NCBI taxonomy): Eukaryota > Metazoa > Arthropoda > Insecta > Lepidoptera > Lycaenidae > Plebejus > Plebejus argus. Next base: position 15,493,613 of record FR989935.1, read on the forward strand.
TTTAGTGTTAGATAGCTCCTTTATCGAAGAAGGAATATAATATTATTATCACGCTAATACTAATAGGACCGAAGAAACAGAGGAAAATGTGAAAAACACCGGGAAAATTATTAGAAAGGGTTTATTTCACGAACTACTGGAGCATTTTTGATATTATTTGGCACAGATATATAGGTTATTCTGCGGGAAAATATACGGTTTTCGTAAAATTCCTAATTTACGCGGGCGAAGCCGCGCGGGACATCTAGTAATACATTATAAGGTTAGCTCATGGAAATATTTGCACCAGCTTTTAGCAAAAACTGTAACGATAATATTTTATGCATGGAAAGTATTGGAAGCTTACAGATACATTTTATCAGCTTTTATCTATTTTAATTAAAATATTATCGAAACAAATAGGTAGAAATATAGAATGCGTGTCTGAGGTATACCTATCAGCTTTTAGCAAAGCTGGCTATAGTCAAAATAAAATAAGGTGTCCGCAGCGGTCATTGATCTTTCTAGTCTAGGAGCTGTATGAAAAATGCTCACACTGTGATAAGTTAACATAAGACGCGTATGCCTAGAGAGCATTTTCAAATTCGTAATACATAATAATATTATTATTAATGTGAAGGGATATCTATGTTTATCTATCAGATTGTCTGTCTTTCCAACTCAGTTACATCTTCACCCCTGAACTGATTCTGATGTGTATAGAGACAATTTGTGGAATGGACACAGTAGTTATACTGTATAGTGTATAGTCTCTACTTTTTTTGGTCACATGTGAAATGATAAGATGACATTGACTACTTAACTGTCGATGTCGATTACCATTTGATCTACCTACTGGTAGAGAATGTTTTTTTGTCCTGAAGGCAGGTCATAATAATTATTGTAGCCCTGACGTCACTGCGACCCTTGAGGATCTATTGTGACTCCTTCGCATATGAGTACCTTCCCCAACCCAATGCTGCTCGACGATGTGGTTGGAGTTGGTGCCGCGATTTTCCTGAAGTAGAGAACTTATGATAGGTTCTATTTTGGCAGTGTAACACAAGAGCTTTGTAGAGAATTGTGGCTATATAATAATAATTGTCAGTTGTGTGATATATCGCACCGTCGTGTGCCCCACTTGCACCCCCGTCCGGGTGTGTACCGACCGTGACACACGATGGGATCGGTTACCGTCATAGATGTATTACACGTAGAAATAATAGAATAACACGTCTTATTGCTTAGACTTCAGGCCCATCCATCCAACCGTCAGCCATGAGCACAAAAAGCGAGCGCTCACTTGAGACACGACAGTCGAGACTCGAGACAGATATTTGCAATACAAAATATTTGAAATAGTCTGTCTTAAGAGTTAAGACTGTTGTGCTTCATGCTTTAGCTTCAAGTGAGCGTGAGCCCTAAAACCACGAAGGTGATGTAGTCTGGCATCAGGGAATTGAGTCGTAGGCAGAAATGTCAGGCCTTTGTTATTTGATCGATGATATTTGTTTCTGAACATGACATAAAGATAATAATATTATTATGTCATCATTATGTCATCCGCCAATTAATTAATTTTCCTGATTTTATTATTCGTAGGATAGTATAATCCGGAATCATGGCTTGCGTGCATGGTATAGCGCTTTTGTACAAGAAGAAGAATTAACCAAAGACGATTACAGGGTGGCTCTGGACCTTATTTCGATTTTCCAGCACGAATAACGCGGTAAATATCGCGGTAATTAAGCGGCACAGCTCCTTAGTAGAAGGTTCGAGCTCTTTGGCAGTAAGATGTAAGTCTGGAAGTCTGGACAGCTAGTAAGTAGTGCCGAATTCATATTATTTCCTTAGAGTACGCCACTTTATTTCCGCCTAATCTGTATGGACGCTGCTGCCCCTAGGCCTATACTTAACGGCCTATTTACAAATCCACTGACTGTAAGCTCTTGCCATCAGTTGATCTGATTGCTTAATTGATTAATATTAAATCTAGCAAATATACTACATCGTAGTGGTGTATCATTGTGCTGTCGAACCGCTTCATGTGCTCAGTGAAGCGATATGTAACGGTTCCCCATGTAGCACATACGGGCTGTGACGTCATGTATCTAGTGACGTCATTGAGATATGGATGGACATTAATTTATGATTTAAATATGGTAGGATTAAATAAATAACCTATTAAAGCCATAACCACAAAGTATAGCATATAGCTCTTATACTCTACTGATAGCCACAGGAGCCTTGCAAACTTGTAGGCTGTAAGTACTAAATAAGGCGAAAAATCTCGTGATGACCTTTGTCAGAAAACAATGACACATAAGAACTTATTGGGATTTCTTTGTCACAAGGTAAAAACTAATTCTAGACTTACCTAGGTCTGGTATATCCATTGGCGAAGAGGAAGCATACCCCGGAGACGATGCCAGCCACCAGCCCCAGGCTAAGGCCAGCGGACAAGGACAGAGTATCCGGCATCTCACTCGCACTTTAGTTTGTAATTATTATTATTTATTTTGTATAATATTGTTATCAACTTATCACTTATCACTGTCTCTCTCACTTGGGTTAGCAGCTCCACGTACAAATTCAGGCAGGTCTCAATTCATTTTGTCGTTTAACTTCTTTTCAATAATATTATCTTCTTTACTGTCGCGCAGGAATTAAAAATCTGAAAAGAAATAAAAAGAATAAATTAATATAATATTTGAAATAAAAAGCGCCTTCAATTGTTGTCGAAGCAATATATGTTAGTTAATGTTGCAATTTTTAATAATAGGCAGTTACTAGTATGCTGTATGGTCTTTCCTGTTTGCGCATATAATGTTATTATTTAATGAGGTAATTTGGTGGCAAAAACTACTAATCTTTTCTTATAATAATGTGGAAACTAAATGAGCTTTTTGGTATTAAAGTCTTCTGTTGTCGTTTGGTATGAAACACTAAAAGTATGCCGTATGCGTATAATATTATTAAATTATTGTGTTCTAAGATTTTCAATAATATAGAAAAGACAGATAATATTATGTAGAAATAACTTCCCGATCACTACTTATTAACAATATGGTTGCACGCTGCTGTATGTAAGTCGGGTGTGATGATGATAGCAATTTTCTGGTAATAATGAAAATTGAGGGTCTTTACCCATGCCCTATTGCTAAACTATCTGTGTGAATCCACTAGGTTTAGCCAACTGATAATAATCTGTGGGAACACAACTCAAACTCAACAGATTTCATTGTTGTTGTTTATACAAAGTTGTGTGATCTACGCGGTGATGGCTTTAGTAAATGCTCCTTTAAAGCTACTTGGAATGTCTTTTTCATCAATTTCAGGGGGAAAAGGAGCAAACAGGTCACCTGGTGGAAAGCACTACTATCTCCCATAGACACTGGCAACATCATAAGAGTTGAAGGTGCCATTTAAGGTGCGTTGCCATTTTAAGAAAGAACACTCTCCCTTCTTGAAGGTTTGCAGGTCGTATTGGTTAATGGTCCGTAAAAATTGCTGGTGACGGCCTACATTAGGTGACAGTTGATACTAAATATTATAATACCTAAGTTATTTTTTGTCTTTGCCTCAAAATTTTTCTTAAATAAAGAAGATCCAAGCATGTCTGGTAAATGTCGTGTCCACAGATTAAGGATATGTCATAATTTAATGAACGTCATTTGAACGCAATAATTGTTATTTTCTACATATTTGAATGCTTTTTAAACCATTTTCTTTTTTCTTTTCGCTAATTTTTTACCAGAAACATGGATTTTCGTGGATCCCAGTGTCTTCTGGGAATGCAGTGTGATAATTTTGTTATAATCGCGGCAGACAAGACCAACACACAGAGTATTTTTATTTCAGACCAGGGTATGCAACGTTTGTAGTTTGTACCATTTTTATACAGTAAAAAATATTTAAACTGTAGCATCTAGACTAGAAACTGCTCGTAATATTTGAATAAAAAACTTTGTTTGTTTGCATTAGCTTAGAAAATACACTGTCGATTTTTATTATATTCGGGACAGTAAACATGGAGCCAAAATGCACAGTTTCTTTGAGATTTGCGCGTGCAATGTTGTGGCAATAACATTCAGACTTTCGTTTTATGCATGTGGGCATAAAACTATGACGATATCTATCTGGTAGGTATACTACCATTACAAAAAACTAGAAATATATACTATACAATATAACATAATTATACATATTACATTCTATAATTTCTTTACACTATCTGGCTAGTTTTATGTGGACTGTTGGTGGACTGAGCATGATCACCATATTATTAACCTTACAACGTCGTCGAAACCTCCAATAAGCAAACATTAGAATGAGAGCGAGGAGACGACCTTGTTGTACTCCTCTGTAATCGCTAAACATTTTCAGTTATAAAATATGAAATAATATCTTCAATTATTGTTAATGTAACATCAGTAATCACTCATCACACTAGAATTATTTGTCGATTAAAAGTTTCTGGCAGATTTTGTCGCTTATATTTTTTCTGTGGCTGTTACCTTACCGGAATTATAGCTGTTTTATTTACTGGATTCTAGCGCCGCATATCAGCTTTTATCAATAATTATTATTGTAAATATGCCCAGCATCCAGTGGTTGCAACAAATCACGTTTTAATGCAGTCCCAAGCCCAGTAACCTAAGCGCTTGGTGCTTGCTACTGCAAATCAGCATCTATATGGGAATTTTGTCATTTTCCAGACTCAGACAAGATCCATGCGTTATCAGACAATCTGATGATGGGAGTGATCGGCGATCAGGGTTCCGTGGCGCAGCTGTGCCAGTACATCCGCGGTAACATGGAGCTGTACAGAAAAAAGAACAACTACCACCTGGACACGGCTGCCGGTGTGCACTTCATCAGAAGAACCTTGAGCGAATCCCTGCGAAGTCCGGTTGTTTTTGACTTTTGGGACTTTTGCCATTATATTCTTTCAGGGAGAACGTGAAACTGTATGGTCTATAGCAGTCTTTCCCAAAGTGGGCGATAACGGCACCTAATGTGGGCGCTAAAGGTCTAAAGGGGGCGGTGTGGGAGCCAGACAAAAATGGGGGCGTTGTGTAGAACCTTGGGGGTGATTTATTTCATCTGGATGCATTTTAAGAAATATTTGTCTACGTATACGTGCAGAGGTAAACAGATTTTCAATCATTATAATATCATAAAATTTTAGGCTCCAATCCTAGTGAATTCTCTCGTGGGTGGGTTCGACAATACCGGTCCAAGTCTGTACACGATGGACCTGCTGGCGGCACGGGTGAGGACCAGGTACGCGGCGCAGGGTGTGGCTGGTTACCTCTGCATCAGCATATTGGCGAAGGACCATAAACCTAGTGAGTTTCTAATGTGACAATCTCTTTTATAATAAGAGACAACATTTTGACATTTTAAGCATAAGCGAGTCCCTAGACGATCAATTTTATTGCTCAATATCACATCCGTTTAAGGTTAACATTGAACGCGCTCGCCTTTCAATCTTATTGTCAAAAATAAGTTGTTCAATAAATAATATTGTTAACAATATTATAATAATTATTAACAACTTATACTTATAAGAGGCCTAGACGGTCAATAATATTGCGCAATACGTGATATTGAGCAATATAATTGATCGTTTAGGGCCCCGCTAAGACATTTGAAATTATAAATTCCTTTCTTTAGTCGAATGGTCGCTGTTGGTGTTAAGAATCCCCTTTTCGCTGTCAGTGCAAATCTGATTGCAACTGACTGATTAGTGCAAGTTCTATATTTTCTCCTAATAACTAATCACCTGCACTCGCATTAATCAAAGTGAATACAGGCCCTTATTATTCTATCATTCATCTTACAGACCTATCCATCTACCAGGCGCATCTGGTCATCAAATCCTGCGTCCGTGAGATCCACAAGCGCTACATAATCAACCTGCCGGCTTTTGGCGTGAAGGCTATCACCAGGAGAGGTGTCATGGTGCTCCCTGACATCACGGCAGCTACCCTCGCCATGTAATTGCTGTATTAAGTTTGCAGAGAATCGCTGCAAGTGTCAAAATGGCCAATGATCTTAATTTGCGAATGTGGACACTGCAGAGTGCAGCGTAAGTCTTTGGCAATTTGAGACGTTTGCTCTGATGACACAGTATTAGCGTAGCGCGAAAAGTCATATTTGTGAGAAAACTTTATAACTTTTATATGAATTTATAATGGTGCTTTGATAGTTGTTCTAGTCTTATTTAATAAATTTTATGACAGACGGGATTTTTTCATTTTCCTACGGAAAGCTTACGGCAACGAAATAACGGGTCACTTGATGGAAAGCAACTTCCGTCGCCCATGGACACACGCAGCATCAGAAGAGCTGCAGGTGCGTTGCCGGCCTTTTAAGAGGGAATAGGGTAATAGGTGGGTAATAGGGTAGGGGAGGTAGGGAAGGGAAAAGGGTAGGGGATTGTGCCTCCGATAAACTCACTCACTCGGCGAAACACAGCGCAAGCGCTGTTTCACGCCGGTTTTCTGTGAGCCCGTGGTATTTCTCCGGTCGAGCCGGCCCATTCGTGCCGAAGTATGGCTCTCCCACGCATATTTTTTTATATTTTATTTGTTTATGTTATTATTTTATTTGTTTTCTAAAAAAAATTTTTACTTTTGACGTGAATTTTATGGGCATAAAGATTAATGGTAATTATTGTTACTACATTATGACTCTATTATTTACGGAATAATTATATATTTATGTTATCATTTTAGTTTAAATAATAACAAACGTCTTTACATAAAACTTTTTAAATTATTGTAGTGCAAACTATTATACTTAGGACAGAAGAATTCTTAGAATATTTTATGCAATAGATTAATATTAATATCTATTTTCGAATAGTTACGTAAATTGCGTAATGACTTTTATTTTTTATATATTATTATAATAATATCATGTAACTGGACTATGTGTATACATTTTTATGGAAATATATATACATTTTTATGGAAATTTCTGCGAAAGGTATGTTTCGAATAAAATTCAATGAAGTACAAGTACTATTAATTGCGTTTCTGCCCGTGACTGAGGCGAACGACGTAGTTAAGGTGATAAAAAGAAAAAAACGAATTATTGTATTATACTGGATTTTTATTTTTAATAGCGTGATAAAATAGATCCTATAGCCTTCCTCGATAAATGGGCTATCTAACACTGAAAGAATCATCAAAATCCGTTGCGAAATTTTAAAGATTAAAGTGAACAAACATGAGGGAAAAAAGCGAATTTATTTTATAATAATATGTATAGATAATTATTCTAATTAGCAATATTTTTATATATTTCTTTTAGTTAGTCAACGTTTGTCTCTGGCTGTATTTTGATCTAAGTAGATTATTTGTTTGTAACCACATGTTCATTGATCACGATTCTATAATAATTGGTAGTCTGACGGACCGATAGGTACAATTATTATGTTTAAATAAGTATAGAAGCATTAGTAGGAGGCACCTTAATTTGGTCATGGCATAGACAGGTTCACAATCATAGTTATGGGCTATCCATCATTGCCCAACGATAAGGAATGTGACATGGAAATTTTTGGATAAAATAGGATAATTAAATAGTACATACTATACTATGAAGTAACTTTTATTACGAAACTAGAAGAACTATGAGGCCTGTTTGCTCACAGATTAAAAGAACTAATTATCTCTTATCTTATCTATAACTATGTAGGATGAACCGTGCCGTCGCCCGTCTCGTACATTTGCACGAGTTGGAGAGAGATAAAAGTTATCTACTTTCGTTATTGACGTCGTGTCTTCCTCAAAGTTGTAATTGGTTGAAAAAGAAAAAGGTAACAAAAATAAAATACAACCCCCCCCTTCTACCAGCTTAAAACGGTTGAAATTCACGAGAGTAGGAAATATGCTGAATTTAAAAGGAAAACTATCACGGCTAAAAAGACTTCAAAGGTTATTGTAATAATCGATCTAAAATTATTATTTTTAACAAAAAATTAAAACCGACTTCCAGGGTAAAAACAATAATAATTTGTAATGAACAAAAAAGTGTTAAATAATTCTTACTCTTTAAAGTGCCTTATGCATAATTCTCCTAAACCTCAACTATTTCTGTACACAATCTTCATTACTTTGAAGACGGTACCAGATAAGAATGCTGAGTTCTATAATATGACAAAATATTTTTAATATTTAAGACTGGTACCGACTTCAAAATAATGTAGATTGTGTACAGAAATAGTTGAGGTTTAGGAGAATTATGCATAAGGCACTTTAAAGAGTAAGAATTATTTAACACTTTTTTGTTCATTACAAATTATTATTGTTTTTACCCTGGAAGTCGGTTTTAATTTTTTGTTAAAAATAATAATTTCACTCTTTTAAGTGCTTTATAAGCTGGTTTTCTGCACAGACTAATGTGTTATGCTTGGTGACTTTGGATCCAGGATACACTTTCATGATATTATGAGAACTCATTGTCTGATGTCACTACTTCAGAATTGCTTAAGCAACTCCAATCATATACCACTGTATACCTAATGTATATGCTTATTGCTTGGCGTTAATCAAGCAATGATAAAATTAATGTTCATACGCCTGTCTTTAAAGGCTCTAAAGTTCTGTTCAGTGACTTTCTTTCTATCATTACACTCATCACTCATGAAAACAACTCAACATTACTAGATGACGCCCGCAACTTCGTTGCGCCAAAATTCGTTTATCGCGCGGAAACTTTAAATTTTTCCGGGATAGAAACTATCCTATGTTCTTTCTCGGGACTCAAGGTATCTCGATGCCAAATTTCAGCAAAATCGGTTCAGCGGTTCGAGCGTGAAGAGGTAACAAACAGACAGACTGATAGACAGACAGACAGACATACTTACACACTTTCGCATTTATAATATTAGTATGGATGCTCAAATAATATAACTAAAATCGTCCTTATAAATTTTAAGAATAACTTACCTCATAGATCTTATGATAAAATTGCTAACTTGGTAACCTAAACACCAAGGTTGAGTCATTTACATTGAAACAACATTATAATTTTTTAAATCGTTCGACAAATTCGGGCTTTGTTCAGTAACAATAATAGGGCCATAAGTAGATAATTCATGGTCTTGTGACCGGTAGTACTGATGATGATGATGATGAATGTAACTTGCATAGTAGCATAATATGCTTTCAGTTCTTAAACCAACTCCGAAACCCCCATACTTGCTTTTTGGTAGCACATGCTTAGGATACTTCTCATAAAATCGAAATCCATATAAATTCGGAGGAGTTCCCACGATTACTCACGGATGTATGGTGGAATGGTGGTGCTGATGATGATGATAAATTAAATTTGCATAGTAGTATATGCTTTCAGTTCTTAAGACAACGCCGAAACCCCCAAACATGTATCTATAAGGAGTAAGGAGTTCTGTTCACCAACTTCGAACCATGGTATATCCTGGTGCAAAATCTTACTTTTTAGTTTTGGTAACATATGCCTGGAATACTTCATATGAAACCAAAAAAACATAGGTTTCCATTTGAATTTTGAGGAGTTCCCTCGATTACTCATGGATCCATCATCAGGTCACCACTTTTCTGAACATTGCTTTTTGGTAGCATATGCTTAGGGTACTTCTCATAAGATCGAAATCATTATAAGTTTCCATATAAATTTGGAGGAGTTCCCTCGATTACTCACGGATGTATGGTGGAATGGTGGTGGTGATGATGATGATGATGAATTAAATTTGCATAGTAGTATATGCTTTCAGTTCTTAAGACAACGCCGAAACCCCCAAACATGTATCTATAAGGAGTAAGGAGTTCTGTTCACCACCTTCGAACCATGGTAAATCCTGGTGCAAAATCTTACTTTTTGGTAACATATGCCTGGAATACTTCATATGAAACCAAAAAAACATATGTTTCCATTTGAATTTTGAGGAGTTCCCTCGATTACTCATGGATCCCATCATCAGATCACCACTTTTGTCAAAATGGGACCAAATTGGAGTGAAACCTATTATAACAAAAGAAAAATTTTGAAAATCGGTTCATAAACGGCGGAGTAATCGTTGAACATACATAAAAAAAAAAAAAAAAATATCCACAGACGAACGTATAACCTCCTCGTTTTTGGAAGTCGGTTAAAAAATGTATTCGGCGAAGTTTAAACGTTTATAGGAACTTTTCGTTCAAATTCCTTTGAACGTAACTTGACGTAGCTGAGATGATGTTGTTAGTAGTGTAAAACACGTTATAAATGTACATTCATTGACCATACAAAAATTATCAAAAACTAGCGGTACTACGGAACCGTATATTGCACTTATCCCGACACGCACTTGGCCAGTTTTTTCATACTCTATATTATAGCTAATGATGTTTTAACTTTTCAGTAACCCGTATAAAGTGTAGTAGGAAAAGTCAACAAGGTTTTTCCAAGGCGTGTCGAAGGCGTAATTGTGTTAATTTTCTTATACCTATTTTTCATTTTTCCCTATTCCAAAAAAAAATTCGTTTCAATCTGGTAGATATTATTTGTAGCATCAAACTTAGCTCCTGAAACGATTTTGATGTAGTTTTCTTAGCTTTTATTTACCGTTATTAGCTAGGAGGTTCATATAATACCCCTCTTGGCTCTTACTAATAAGATATTTTACTACTTTATGAGGGATACTGTATAACTCCCTAGCAAATTATGATAACCCTACCATATTTGGTAGGGTCAGAATATCTGACTGACTTAATTGTCACCACATAAGTCAGTCATCTGCCATCAATCAATTTCTTTGATGGTACATAAAATATCATAATACTAGTTGACACTGTATTTGGTTTTTGTCGAATACGTTTTAAAAGTTGATAAACAAGGGCAAATTTTGTATAATTATTAATAAGCGACGGCCACAGAACAAATTTTTTCTAAAAGCTGTGTAACTTGTATGTCTTTATACTTAGTAATAATTTTATGTTGCTCCACCATTCACCATTTTACACGTCTCATCGTAAACTATGAAAACTCATAGGTTTCCTTTCAGTTCTAAGTTATTATCTTTTTGTTTACTAGCTATTGTGTTGTTACTCAAAATGATCTTTAGAGTTTATAAGAAATATACGTCCTAAGTATAAATAAAATATTAAGATCTTTAGAGAGTAGAGTAAACATTATAGTCATGATGTATGAGCTAGCCTTGAGTTTCAGAACATTATGTTAAATTGTTTTCTTTAGAAATATATCTATACATATCTAAATATATAAAACTCAAAGGTGACTGACTGACATGGTGATCTATCAACGCACAGCCAAAACCACTGGACGGATCGGGCTGAAATTTGGCATGCAGGTAGATGTTATGACGTAGGCATCCGCTAAGAAAGGATTTTGAAAAATTCCCACCCCAAGGGGTTCAAATAGGGGATGAAAGTTTGTATATTATAATAGTTCTTGACGCGAGCGAAGCCGCGGGCAAAAGCTCGTTTTAAATAAATATCTTCAACATAAATAAAAATGAATTTAAAATTTTGATAGTCTACCAAATCAACGGCTAAATCGATTTGGTTAATTTTAGCCTTAAAATGTTCATGGAAGTCCAGGGAAGTTTTGTATTAGGAGGGAATAGGGATGTGACACGAAGTTGACCGGGTCAGCAGTCAGCCAGTAACAGATTAAATGTTGCCTGTAACTTCGTTTGCGCTGAAATTCGTTAATCACTCGAGAGACGGGCATTTTCCGTGATAAAAACTATCCTTCATGTTTCGCAACTAGCTATATACCTAGTTGGGAAAGATGAAGGGAAGAATGAGTATATACTCAAAGTATCTTCATAACATTGTCAAATCGGTATCGATTTTGATATCGATATGGATTTACCACATAACTTCACCATGTACTTACAGATTCATAGTGGATACCTAAGTATTAGCATAAAGCAAACATTTGTTTGCTTTTTGAGTAAACTTGTAAATCGAGTAATCGAGAATTCTCGACGCAATCAAAATAATGTATACGATTTACAATGTGTCAACAAGGTACTTACTGAAAATTGAAATCAAAACACATTTCAGAAATCTGAAATATTTGACAAAAGTAGGGAATTATAAATTACATAACTAAAAAATCCTGCCTGCAAAATATACTTAGGTGTTTTGAAGCAATACCTAGCTAGAGCCTACCTTAAAAGTTAGACAACCTAATAAAACCTTATTTATTTAAAGAAAGATATTATAATATACTTTACCTTAAACACAATCACAATCGCAGAACACAATATTATGTGGTTTTATGTAACAACAATAATTAGCATCGAGACGCGAGCGCTCGGGTGGCGGCGCGGGCGCATACTCGAAACCTTCTCGTTATCACACAGTAAGCATCATGTAGGAAAATGGGGGACAGTTTTCCGTGTTGTAAGATTTTTTATTGTAAATTAGCGTGGGTGTAGTAACTGTGTAGCGTGGGTGTAGTGGGTTTGTGTTCGAAAGCTGGTTTTTGCGGTTTTTTTACAGGAGCTTTGAGAGATTTGCAATGGCATTAAAATATAGGTGATCGATTGCCGCCAATTTGAATCCGGGAACAAAAGTAAGTTTGATATTAAATTGAAACTAAATACTGATTGAAAAACATAAGAATAATAATATTATTATTCTTTTATAATAATAATATTATATTATAATAAAATGATCGTCCAAGTGCGAGCCGGACTCGCGCACGAAGGGTTCCTTAAGAGGAAAAATAAGCCAAAAATTGTGTTTTTGTATGGGAGCCCCATTTAAATTTTTATTTAATATAAATAGTATTTTTAAAATAATTACTCAATTACTCAAAATATCAATAAAATCTGGCTCTAATCCTGCCTGGCTTGTTTTAATCCGTTACATAATACATTACTGCTACGCTTCGGCGCGGCACCTTAAAACATTAATTAATATCACCATCTTCTTTATCTGCAAACCGTCATACCGCACTACTCATACTCATACGTGAGAAACGATAGTACGGACGTTTAACTCAATGACGCTGTTAGGGACGCTATTACAAATATCAGCGATTTTCCGGTACCCTATTAAAGAATTAGGAGTCAAACTGCGAGGATATTTTGATTTCAAATGAAAGATAATATATTCATCTCCACGACTGTACCATAAAAATTCTATAGCCGCATACAAAATTTTCACATAAAATACGTTTTAACCATCACAATAATCGCAAAATATGAAAAAAAATGGGGTCTGATTAGGTACCTTAATATCTAAATACACTGAACTGAGGAAAACAAATATACAAAAAAAATATTGCTTATTTAGTCCTCTATAAAGTCCGCTAAAAATTTTATATAAAAATAAACAACTTTTCCAGTTATAAGAAAAATAAGAAAATTTCTCAATTTTTTTCATACATTTTCGCCATATCAAAAACGCGGCGAGCGTCGTAACCGCCACTGTACAAGGCGCGCTAATATGAATATTATTTTAATGTCATTAACGTCGATATTCGTACTGACAGACATCCGACCTGCTAATTAAAAAGTTGGAGCATTCTTAAGCGCTTATTATGGAATGCCAAGTAAAAAGGTAACTTTGCCGAGAGTACACACATGTCCAGTTATTATGGAAGAAGCAACTTGGGAGATATGTCATATCTCCCAAGTTGCTTCTTCCATAATAGCTGGACATGGTCACCCTAGTTATAGCATATTATGCATGAAGTACCTATATCTGAAAGAGTCGAAAGATTGCCGACTCACAAACGCTTGCCCACAGCCATCCATCCACAGCCCACACTCGTGACTTCCCAACTATTTATACTAAGTATGTTAACAAAGTCAGAACATAGTGTATTTGTATGACACAATACAACATAAAATATGAGCATCGTTACTGTTAACAAAAGAGATAATTTAATATCACATCTAAGATAAGTTGGTAATTTTTTTTTAAATTGATCGTTTTGTTTTACAGAAAAATGATTTTCTGAGAATTATCTTTAATCTTGTCGACATTCGATTGTCAAATTGTAATTTTATGTTGATAACTTCAGTGATAGGTTCCTCTGCAGCGCTAAGAATATTACCTAGATAAATAAAACACACGCGAAAAATAGCGTTTTTTATACCTATACACTATACAGGGTGTGACAAAACTAAGTGATAATACTTTAGGATGTGTACGTGTTCCTCGTAGAGAGTTAACTGTGAAAGTAGCAGACTGCAGAGCTGAAAGATCAAAAATTTTTTTCACTTTTGTTAGGGGAAACTCGTGACGCTCGGCCCTCGGGCCCTTGCCCATACACAAGTGAAAAAAAGGTCTTTCATCACTTAGTTTTGTTACACACTGTATAACACTAGACGCCCACAAGTCACAACTCTGTTGCGCCAAAATCCGTATACCGCGCGTGAACCGTACATTTTTCGGGACAAGAAGTTATTTTCCAACAATCGATGTAATTCCATACCTTTTAGCAAAATCGGTTAAGCGGTTTGGGAGTGAAGAGGTACAGACAGACACACTTTCGCATTTGTAATATCAGTATGGATATGTATGACCATGTTGGTTTTGTAGGCGAAACTTTCTGTACAAAAAAATATTCTCTTCAAATTTAATAAAACATAATATTTTCTTACCCAACGCACCTAGCTCACTGACAGTGTACCATAATAATTACCTATATTACCTATAATTACTAATTATTGGTAGATAACTAAATGACACCCGCAACTCCGTTGCGCCAAAATTTGTTTATCGCGCGGGAACCGTATCTTTTTCCGGGATAAAAAGTATCCTATGTCCTTTCCCGGGACTCAAAGTTTCTCCATACCAAATTTCATCAAAATTGGTTCAGCGGTTTGGGCGTGAAGAGGTAACAGACAGACAGACAAGCTTTCGCATTTATAATATTAGATAGTATTTAGAAACTTTTCAATGCCTCGTTGTAATAATATTGTACTCGTACTAAAAGTAGTAATCTTTCAAATCTTACAATTTACCAATTTTATGACTCTGTTCATAATATATAAAATTAATTTTAACCATCTTTACTGCTACTATTGTTTTTATGGAAAAAGGGGGCAAACGAGCAAACGGGTCACCTGATGGAAAGCAACTTCCGTCGCCCATGGACACTCGCAACATTAGAAGAGCTGCAGGTGAGTTGCCGGCCTTTTGCCAGGGAATAGGGTAGGTGAGGGTAGGGAAGAGAAAAGGGTAGCGGATTGGGCCTCCGGTAAACTCGGCGAAACACAGCGCAAGCGCTGTTTCACGCCGGTTTTCTGTGAGCCCGTGGTATTTCTCCGGTCGGGCCGACCATCCGTGCCAAAGCATGGCTCTCCCACGGTGAACTAATTAAAAGTAATTTCCGTTAGATTATTGTATTCATCTACACTACTATTATAAAGAGGAAAGATTTTTGTTTGTTTGTTTGTTTGTTTGTTTGTTTGTTTGAGTCGAATAGGCTCCGAAACTACTGGACCGATTTGAAAAATTCTTTTGCTATTGGAATCTTACATTATTTCTGCTGAACATAGGCTACATTTCATTTTGGAAAAAAGTAGGGTTCCGTAAGATATTTGAGTTTTTCGGACGCAAGGTGTAAAAAATCAGCTAGAAAAGTTACTTATTTTGCGTACGCTGCCTAAACTATAAAAGATAGAACCATAAAATGTTCTAAGTAATTGTAGATCTTATAAATATCTACAAAAAAGTCCGCGACACACTTTACCTATCTATGTCGAGTGAGGCACAATAACCATTTATTTATTTAAAAATCCTGAATTTTTTTTGGACTACATTAAAACGGATATATTTTACTCACGCTATTAATCCTTATCAAAATAAATTATTTTATCACTAAGTACAGTTTATGTAAATAATATTTGGTCTTTGATTGATTAAAATTGGACGTTTGGTTTTGAAATTAAGGCGAAATTAAAATATTACGATAGTGGGCGTCACCAAAGCGCGTGCGGGGAAGACAATATTCTGTTGTAGAAATGAAAATTCTATACTTAGAAGATATGAAATGACACTCGAAATTACACCTTTGTCACTACATCGCTATAGAAGCCAAAAATGTGGTTAGTTTTTTGTCTGTCTGTCTGTCTGTCACTCTTTCTGTCTCTCTGTATGTTTGTTCCAGCATCACACGAAAAATACTGATCCGATTTGAATGTGGTTTTCGCAGATATATTTATCTTCTTCCAACCTAACATCTGGTGTATAAAATTTTTTCCCCCCACCCCTCTAAGGGGACAAAAGAGGGGGTCAGATTTTGTATCAAACTTTTTTCTTTAACACGAAAACTACTGATCCGATTTGCATACGGTTTTCACGGATTTGCATACGGTTTTCACAGATATATTATATTTGTCTTCTTCCAACTCAACATCTGGTGTATAAAAATCCCCCCCCCCCTCCCCTCTCAACCCTCTCTGGGGACCAAAGAGGGGTCAGATTTTGTATACTTACAACTTTTTTCTTCAGTGGACTTACTTCATATTAGGTATTAACTGTGTTTCTCAACTTAACATCTGGTGTATGACCTTCACCCCACACCCTCTTAGGGGAAAAAAGAGGGGGTAAAACATGTATTAACTGATGATGTAGAAAATATACTTTAAATGGCAAAACAACGTTTGCCGGGACAGCTAGTAGTCAAATAAATAGCAATTAATATGTTGCGAGTTCTTATTTAACTATTCTAGGCGTATGTAAAAAATAAACATTAACTTTACGCATCTTTTAATTTCACTTTAGTTATTATATTTAAGTAAGTAATTTTCCTGAATCCAAATGAAGTTAAGCACATTGCGATAAAGTAGAAAACATCATATTATTTTCTAATAAAAGATTATTATATAGCTAAAAACACTATCGTAACCTTAGCTCTTAGTTATTTTAATCAGAGAAAATGTATTATAATAACTTTTACTTTACCCATAGAGGCTTACAAAAATTAATTTTTAACTAAAATGAAAACAATTTCAACCTCTACATGAGCTCGTTTATCATTAAACTAAATGATTTACATAATAATAATTATCAGCGATATAGTTAGTAAACCATAAGTAGGAAAATCCGCGCATGCGTACACACACCATTCCACAGTCAAGTGGCACGATACGAAGTCGCGTCCATAACCTCCAAAAATATTTTGTTTATATTTATAAATAACAATAAACGTCTGATAAAGTGTTGAACTGTGAATAAATGGAATAATTTGTGTTGTGATAAAATAAAAAGTTCGTAATGATTGAATCTTGGATTTAAATTGTTTCTATTGATGCATTTGATTGCAATCACTGTGCAACTAGTTTTCATCTATGCTATGGGTTTATTTACGAGGTATTGTTGGGTCGTTCGCGGTATTTGGTTGTGTATTCATAATAATATTTAGTAGTATTACTATTACGTATATGTGTTAGAATCGGCATACGTGATCGGTGATAGTCATAGCCTCTATGTGATAGGAGTTAACTTGTCATCCCTTTCTCGCCTTAACACCCTTCGCATAAATATTATTATTATTAGCATTCGCTTTACCTTCGTTACTAGTAAAGTTGTATTTAGTGAATCAATATTAAAATTAATAAGACCCTGTTGTTATAGGTAAATTTAAAAAAAACCATTTTACTGCATCTGATATTACCTTTATTATATTATTGGACCTTTGATTATATACACTGGACAATAATAATAATTAAACTAGGATCTTTCCTTAATCATGAATATCTGCACTCTCTACACATTGAGACTATAATATTATTATAACCGCGCCTTTTTGGTTTATGTTATGTATTTGGTGATACCGGTTTTGATGTCAAACATCTTTTGTACCCTTGCCTTGTTGTGTAGCAAGTTCGAGTAACTTTTGAAGTTATTCAGAAAGCTTTCACCAAATGCTGGTGATGATGATGAATATTACGTCATGAGGTGATGAATTAACAATGTATCGAGCGGTTTCCGTATACTCGTGGACAGGGGTCGCAGCCTTCACCGTCATATCAAAACAAATCGATATATCTACACTATTATCAGGAAAGACAAAATTACTTTCCAACTATATTATAATGTATGAAATTATAGTGAGGAATGAATATTATAATTTAATGTCATTCTAAAATTCGAAATTGAAAGTTATATTTAGTACCTACTAGATGACGCCCGTAAATATCCGTTGCGCTAAAATTCGTTTATCGCCCGGGAATCATTTTTCCGGGGTTAAAAAGGGACTCGGGACTCAATGTATCTCTATACCAAATATCACCAAAATCAGTTCAAGAGTTTGGGCGTGAAGAGATAACAGATAGACACATATTAGTAATGTATGTTGCTAAAATTTTTCGCCTCTTCGTACATTCAGACCCTGTTTTCTAATCTCGTCGGAATAGAATAGGGTGCTCCCGACTTGACAGTTGACCTTATATAAAATATTAAGGCCGTCACAGACTTAGCTATAATGTATATTAATATACCGTACTATAATATATATTATTATTATAGTAGCTAAACACACTGAGACCAGAAATACATATATTATAGCTGAGTGTGTGGTCACGCGAAAACTGTATAGAAAATATATAGTAATATGCCTAGCTAATAGCTATAAACATATTAATATATATTATAGCTAAGTCTGCGATGGCCTTTATGCAATATTAGCTAGGTGACAATAAATTATATTCATGCTTTCTGGATCCTCATTTAACACAACAATTCTTGGGCCTGGCCTTTTATAAAATTTGGTATAATACTTCCATCTGATGTGGGACTTCGGAGTCAAAGATTCAATATTTTTTTTAAACGGGCAAAAGGCCCACCACACATTCCCACCATTGTCGCCAGGATTAACAGTGGTTACCAACCACGAAAACCCTTTGATATGATCTCAGGGATGCCCGAGGGACAAGCTAAATCTGTCTTGGGACCCGCAACGAAAATCAGAAGAAAGATAGGAGGAGTGGGAGATAATCAAAGACTCAATAGTAGTCGTAAATAACCATATTAGGACTTGCTTAGGTACATGTATTTTGGTTCTAATTAGCTCCAACAATAATTATTATTTCTGGTCATCTTTCGATTGAGGACGTACCAATTTTTCTTGAAAGTTAACTAAAGTAAACACAAACAAAAGTTTTGATATTTTGTGGAGAAGCACAGATGGTATCGTCTAGTCTACACATTTATTACAAATCCTATACAGTATTTGGACTCACAAGTTAGGTACATTACTCTTTATGCAATACGAGCTTTTGCCCGCGGCTTCGCTCGCGTTAAGAAGTATTATTTTATACAAACTTTCATCCCCTATTTTAACCCCTTGGGGTTGGAATTTATCAAAATCCTTTCTTAGCGTATACCTACGTCATAACATCTACCTGCATGCCAAATTTCAGCCCGATCCGTCCAGTGGTTTGGGCTGTGCGTTGATAGATCACCATGTCAGTCAGTCACCTTTGAGTTTTATATATTTAGATAGAAGATCCTCTTTGATGGTTTCGTACTTATTTTCTGGGATTCTACTGGACCCAGTACAACAAAAATGAAAATGTTCTTTCCAACGACTCAGCAAAGACTATTATTTTTTTATTTCATTAAAATTTTGGATAGGCTATTTGGTCCGATTTACTAATTTAGCTTTTGTCGATCTTAGCTATTATTCCTCATTGTATTATATCCATAATTATATCACTTATTTTCAAACCATAATACTAATCTGTAATCAATTGGCTACACAATATTATACAGTTATTTTATGTACAATATCAGCCTCTAACAGCTGTTATCAGTCAAACATGCAGTGTTGTCGCGAATCTCAACAAGATCAAACGCAATCATTTTGATACGATTTGAGATTTCGATCAATTTATCATTTACCACTAGCTGTATTGCTAGCAAGGATAGTGGATAATTTTCTTAATGATATTTAGATATTTATTTTTGCTTAATCCTAGATGATGTAAGCGATTAAGAAATTCTTACTCAGTGGTTATCAACTTATCAGTCAATAATAATTCTTATAAGTAATTTTATCAGATGATGCCAGGGATCCTAATCTTTAATTTATTAAAATATAACGAAGAAAGCCATCGTAGCTAAAGAGTGAATTGTAATGACGGTATCAAAAACACGAAATAATTTAGTTTTAAAGTGTTTGTGACAAAAGACTGATCAGTGATACCAAAATGTCGTATATAAACACTGTTTGTTCGGACTTGGACACAAAGCTTACATCAATAGAGACTAAAAATGGCCTGGATGTGTCGAAAAATGGACTAGCGTTTGAAACGAAAAGTGACTTGGAAAGCCAAGGATATATAGTGTATAAGTCAAGATGGCTCATTTTAGCTCTATTCGTGTTGTTCTCCGCGTCAAACGCGATGCAGTGGATCCAGTATACAATAATCTCGGACGTGGTGGTAAAGTACTATGGTGTGAGCAGTGGATTCGTGTCGTGGACGTCCATGGTGTACATGGTGACATACGTACCCCTCATCTTCCCCGGCAGCTGGCTACTGGATAAGACGGTAAGTTTTTAATCTATTCTGTTAAATTTTTTCAGTCATTACTTATACTCAAGAAGTCCACGAAAATATCTCAAAGCTCGTCCTTTGTAACTTCCATTTATTAATCTGTCCATAGGAAATACTTTTCTGTGATAAAAGTTTCTGTTATATAATAATATTTTATATTATTATGTTTTATTTAAGGCTAAATAGCAGCCAACCATTCATCTATTCTCGTGACTCGTCCCCTGCATACAAACTAATACGAATTTTGTAATGCGTAGGAACGTTTTAAATAATTTCTAATATTTTTCATACGCTTTGTTTCTTCTTTGTACTTCCTTTTGTTTTTTTTTTCATTTTTAAAATAAGATTAGAGAAATCTTTTCAATCAATCAATCAAATCAGTCTATAACTGCTGCCAGCTGGACATAGGCCTCTCTCAATGAACGCCAAGATGGACGATCTCCTGCTACTCGCATCCAACATGGTTGCAGTGCCTTTGCCATTTTATTGTAATAGCTAGTATCATTTACTTAATGGTTATTTATCCACTCGTAGATAAATAAGTATAGTTGTATAGTAGTAAATGACAAAGTATTTTCCTCCAGAATTTTACAAAAGTACGCGAAATTTGTTATCGTACAAAAGGCCTAAAGATAACGTATAATATATTATATTGATTACCTAGTGAATTGGCAATAAAAATATGAGTTGTAGATAGTGTTGTCAGAGGATATTATTGCAAGACATTTGCTTAGCTTATCTTAAGATAACCTAAGTGTTAGAC
The DNA here is from genome assembly GCA_905404155.3 of Plebejus argus. Taxonomy (NCBI): domain Eukaryota; kingdom Metazoa; phylum Arthropoda; class Insecta; order Lepidoptera; family Lycaenidae; genus Plebejus; species Plebejus argus. Next base: position 15,514,879 of record FR989935.1, read on the forward strand.
TGATCAGGCACGTGTCAGGTGTCTGTTCAACTGCTGCGGTCGTGTATCACCTTCAGGAGCAGGAACACCGTTGGGGTTTTTAGTGGGTAGTCCCGGGTGCGTCTTTCGTCCGCCCCGGTGAGTCCCACATACCTCGGTGGTCCTCCCTAGGCCCTGAGGATGCGTAAAAGCGTTCCCCCAACGCAAAAAAAAGGTGTCTGTTCAACTATTTATTGTTAGCGATAGTGTTTAATATAGTTTTCCTATCTACAGTTAGGTATAATATTATAGTGACAATATTATAGTTGCGCGTTATGACATGCACTAAAAATTTTTCCGCTATTTAAGCCGCCAATTAGTTTAGTTCTCCGATTTAGTTCTCAGCCCCCATAATGGGGGCGCTGATTCCGCTTCAAATAGGCACAAGAAATAGCTGTCATTTCAAAGGGTATCATCGGTCCAGCGTACTTGTATAATGGAGGTCAGTGGTCTATGCGGCTTCTCCGTGTTAACAATGACGGACCGAAAAGAGAGATTACGAATAAGTGCACGGTATCACAGAATATGTTATATTAGTAGTACCAAACGGTATATTACATAATATAGCCACATATTCAGTCACTTAGTGAAAACTGCCCCCCTAGACAAGTGGCAAGCGATCATCGTAAACGCTAACGCTAACGTAGCGTTAGCGTTTCAAAGTCAAACCGTATGGATTTGACATTAGTATTCGCTAGCTAAGCGATGACTTATGTCAAATCGCTTAAATTTTGAAGCGTTAGCGTACTACACTAGATTAGCACTCTAACTATTTCGGTCCTCATGATACCTCCATATTATCAATATCGCAGGTGACCCGTTTTCCGAGGAAGTGGCAGATCCGACCGAGCTATCTGATGAATATAGAACACCATATGGGTATATTTGGATTTTAGAACGTGCATAAGTAGAGCGGTTTTAGTGATAATGGAAGTCATGTTAAAAATACATTAGGTGACGATGTGGTTTTTCCATGTGTTAGCTATAGATAATAGAGTGTGTGTAAATAATAATCTTAATATATTAAAATAAGTGGCATTTTTCGTTGTCACTTTATAACTCAAGAACGGGCTCACCTATCCAAACCAAATTTTCAGGGTTTGTTCGGACTATTTAGTAGATGGTTTATGTGAAGTTTGCACAAAATCGGTCGAGTGGTTCTTCATTTATCACCATTGTTTATCACATTTTTTGTAACAAATGAATAATTCATTAAATGGTTAGATTTTTTTAGACGGGGAAATTTTTGTTTTATTGTATAGGGTATGATCGTGGATTAGACCATGTTCATAAAAGTGGTGATCTGATGATGGGATCCAGGAGTAATCGAGGGAACTCCTCAAAATTTATATGGAAATATATGCCGATTTTGCTTTTGTATGAAGTATTCCAAAAGTAAGATTTTGCACCATGATATACCATGGTTCGAATGTAGTGAACAGAACTCCGAACTCCTTATACATACAAGTATGAAGGTTGGGGCGCTGTTTTAAGAACTGGAAGCATATGCTACTATGCAAATTTCATTCATCATCATCATCACTATCACATCAGGGTCACCAATGTTACGTGTCTGTGTGCGTTACGCTCTGGAGTTAAGGTTGAGTTTGTTGTTTTTTTTTATGAAAAAGGGGGTAAACGAGCAAACGGGTCACCTGATGGAAAGCAACTTCCGTCGCCCCTGGAAATTTGCAGCATCAGAAGAGCTGCAGGTGCGTTGCCGGTCTTTTACGAGGGAATAAGTAATGGGGTAGAGGAGGGTAGGGAGGGGAATAGGGGAGGGTAGGGAAGGAAATATTAAGGGAATAGGGTAGGGGATTGGGCCTCCGGTAAACTCACTCACTCGGCGAAACAAAGTGCAAGCGCTATTTCACGCCGGTTTATGTGAGCCCGTGGTATTTCTACGGTCAAGCCGACCCATCCGTACCGAAGCATGGCTTTCCCTCAGCAAAATGTTTTCAATATTAGTTAAAGTCGCTTCGATGCGCTTCGACTTACGAGTAGTAGAAATTGACCCTTAGTGTTGCGGTTACTAGGATAGCAATTTGATCACGGGACCAATGGAAAGCAACTTCCGTCGCCCATGGCACTCGCAGCACACACTCGCAGCATCGGAAGAGCTGCAGGTGCGTTGCCGGCCTTTTAAGAGGGAACAGGGTAATAGGGGAGGGGAGGGTAGGGAATAGGGGAGAGTAGGGAAGTAAATAGGGTAGGGAAGGGAAAAGGGTAGGTGATTGGGCCTCCGATAAACTCACTCACTCGGCGAAACACAGCGCAAGGGCTGTTTTACGCTGGTTTTCTATGAGCCCGTGGTATTTCTCCCTCCGGTCGAGCCGGCCCATTCGTGCCGAAGCATGGCTCTCCCAACCCGACGCTGATCATGAATTTTTGCAAATTTATTTTATTGGTGATGATAATCGTGAATTGGATCAACGTTGTGCAATAATTATTTCTAATACAAGACGAGAAATTATTCATGAGCTACAACATTGGTTTTTCCATCAGTTTCAAATAATTATTGTTCTCGACCGTATGCCATCTGATAATAACAATTAACGTGTGAATTTGGAAGTATTATGTTTTTCACATGGCCAACTTTATGTTGCTTGTTCCACAGCCGTTTGTTAATTCACACTCAAAATGGAAAACAAAAATTATTGTTTAACCAAATGTTTTTGATTAAGTTTTAAATGGCTAGCAATTAAGTGGTATATATTTTAAAGAAATGAATCGATGTTCTAACCGACTTTTGTATTATTTCACTTTATGCGTAGCGAAGCACGTATCTGGCCGCTAGTAATTTATATTTTAATATTGGAGCGAAGATCCTTATGGCGCGTTTGGTGTTGCGAAAGGAGGCTAGACTGAACGACACTTGACCTCGACACTTTTTTAATAGAACCTGCATGGTAGGGGCAGAGGGCGTTGTTAGTATTCGGGCGTCAATAGATCGTGTTTTTTGGAACGATTTTTTATAATTTTATAACTTTGTTCCATCCGGATGTCCCTTGACACCTCTCAAGTTTTTTTAATAATGTGCATAGTAGTAGTGGTATGATTTATCCATTCCAGGGACGTTTTGATAATAATGGATTGTTCCCGACGTGATTTCGCCCACGTTAAAATTATTGTAGACTCACGGAAATGTCCACTTATTTATTTATTTCTCTGACTTATAACTTTGACCTGCCGTTTTAATCTAATAAAATAATATTTTGCTCACTCTTATGGCCTGTTTCACCACTTCCTGATAAGTTCCGGATAGGCTATTCACAACTTAAGTGCCGGGTGGGCTATCCATAATAATTTAACTTGTTACTTGACAGATAACGTATGGAGATTGGGGAATCTGTCAAGTTAAGCTGTGGATAGCCTATCCGGCACTTATCAGGGAGCTGAGTGGTGAAACTATTTTTGTGGCTTTGAAGTAATAAAAAAGGAGAATACCATTATAGTATTATTAATTTCCATTCCAATTTCCAATCAGTCTCAGAATCAATCAAATACACACTTAGAAAAGTAGAACGAGTTTTTACGTAGCGACAAACCAAGATGTATCACTTTCGATTTTTAAGTTTACTTCAATTTCTGATGCAATTCCTTAAAAACATTTGCCATGATTATAGTTTCAGGCGCTCAATTTTGAAAAATTACTGCTCGGTCTTGACGATGTAAGTGATTTTAAATTTTTACTAATGATCTATTGAAGGATACTTTAACAACAATTTAAGGACTCATTACTTTAGCAGGAAGGCTAGTTAAAAAGATTACGATCCATAAAAGCCACACAATACACCGTGACGTCAGTTCTTACTTCTTGCTGAGATTTGTGACCCATTTTCTAGTAAATTTTGCTATGTAAAGCGAAGCTAGTCATGTTTAATTAAAGTAGCAGCTGACACGCTGGAACCCATTCGACGGTGCGTAATGAAAAGGATGATATACGGTGCTCCCGCCTTTGTCTCGTGAAGCGCTTTTCAACAGCGCTTTCGAAATTTTAAATTTTACTGAGTATTTAATTTTTTTATCATCGGCCACGGTCCTGATTTCGGACATATTCAGGTCGGGCATAAAATGTGTCGATGAGGTAGGGACTCGGGATTGGATCTCAATTATTATGTTTTATGCTCTGGTTTTTATAGCTGTTCTAAAATAATGGACTCACCGTGTTTTTAGTTAAAAAAAAAACAATCTGCATCGGCTATTTACGATAGTAATTAACTTCAATAGGTTCGGCCATTATGTTGTTTAAGTATTTGCTACGTGACAACGATTTGTATAGCACATAAATAGTACCTACATAAAGCATGTATCATGTCCGCCGACGATACCAAGTCACCTCGATATCCGTGTCTTAATTGTATTTTTTATCGTATTTGGTACAGGCAACTAAACTATTGTCTAACTGACGACATATTCATTTTTTACTAGCTGTTCCCTAATTAATACTTACAGCTCCTTTTTGTGTAGTCGGTAAAACATTTTTGATTCGATCAGTAAAAAAAATCTAAGAATTTTTAGGTGACTTGGATAAAATTGAATAGACATTTCAAATTTTTAAAGTAAATTATTAAAGTAAAATTTTGTTTACAGAAACTGCAGCTTTCTAAAATTATGTATACCCGAGGAAATTGATTCCTAGTAGATTCCTAGGCAGTTGACAGACCTACGTCGTTTGGTCGGCTTATGTCAATTCGGGTTTGACTTAATACGACCAAATTACTTAGGTCTGCCTAGGGATCAACTTTTCTGATAGTACAAAGCTTACATATATATTATCATCGTCCGGGGGTGGCATGATCGGTCTAAAAATAAACAATAGAAAACTTTCATAAAATTGCGGTCCGAGGGCTTTATATTCCGGAATTTTTTTAATTGTTTGCTATGAAAAAACTCTAAAGGTCCTTGACTTCAAGATTTACAAACAACCGCTTTAACTTAATAATTAGGAATTTAAGACCGACCACCCTGAAATGTTTTTGTTTACTTACTGTTTTTTTTTTCGGGATTATTTTAAAACTTCAATCGCTCTAACACCTGCAATTAGACTCTATATAAAGGCATTATCTTATACCACATGAATCAGATTCACACACCACTTTAAATTACACCTCCATAAGGTATATATAGATAAGCGGATAATCGCTCGTTTAATTGCTTATCTCGGGGTGCGAAGGATTTCATCCGGAGTGCCGCTGGCTGTGGATGACAGTCGGCTGTGGGCAGCCGCGCGGCGAACTCGTCACAGCCTCCGCAACTTGCAAATAAAAAAAAAAGCGCGCGCGGCAAATTTGACAATAACTATCGAACGACAATAATTTAAATTTAAATATGACAGATAAATTAGAAATAAGCGGGAGTGTTATGGACGGCGTCGTAGAGAAGGGGATGGATTCCCCGAAAAAGGCCGTCGAATACAAGGTTTTTCCTATAAGATGGCTGGTTCTATTTATTTTCGTGCTGTATTCAGCTTCGAATTCGATGCAGTGGATTCAGTACAGCATCATTCAGGATGCGATCGTCAAGTACTATGGGGTGGCCAGTATCACGGTGTACTGGACTTCCATGATCTACATGGTCATGTACATCCCCCTGATATTCCCTGGCAGCTTCTTGTTGGATAAAAAGGTGAGTTTCATTCATAAAAATATTGCAGCTCTTTCCCGAAAGAACTTTTGAAGGTTATTATGAAGATGCCGAAACCCCGAGTTTCAAAAGACTCGAATTTAATATTTTTATGTAATAATGTTGAATATTAAAAAATAGCTTTTTTGCTATCCGCAGAAATTAACAAGTTTTGAAAAGTAGGGCACGTCAGTGCTCTCATGAAGCCTCGTCTTGTATGAAATGTTTTAAACGTCTGAGGTTTGTGAATGGAATTTCTAAATTTCAAGGAAGATTATGTATAATTAGACAAACAAGTTTTAGATGATTGTTCTAGTCATAGATTTTATCACAAGATAGTAAAAACATTGTTATTATCTAACGCGTAGCGTTAAAGTTTCTGCTAGAGCGGTAAAACACAAACGGTGATGCAAAATAGGAATTGTTAAAAGGTTTTTGATTTATTTTTATATTTCAGTCGATTTAATGAAATTAAGATTAAGATTTACCATTTATGACGTATAAAAAAAGCTACTGGCTAGATCTCGTTCAAACCAATTTTCGTTGGTAGTTTTTATAGTAATCTACATCATATATATTTTTTAGAATTATCATTACTTTAGAAATTAGGGAGGGGGGACACACACATTTTACCACTTTGGAAGAGTCTCTCTCGCAAACTATTCAGGTTAAAAAAAATGATATGAGAAACCTCAATATGATTTTTGGATACTTATCCATAGATACCCCACACGCATAGGTTAGATGAAAAAAAATTTTTTTTGTTTCAGTTGTACATAGGTAAACCCCTAAAATTTTTAATAATTTTTCCATTTTTGCATCAAAAACTTAATGCGGTTCACAGACTACATCTACGTACCAAGTTTCAATAGTATAGGTCTAATAGTTTCGGAGAAAAGTGGCTGTGACATACGGACGGACGGACAGACAGACAGACAGACAGACAGACATGACATGACGCATCTATAAGGGTTCATTTTTTGCCATTTTGGCTACGGAACCCTAAAAATCAAAATATTTAATTGAAAAGTTTAAATTAAACGTCATCATGACATAATGTCATGATTTAAAGTCAACGAATGAGGCCTTAAACTAACCACAAATTACCTAGTCAGAATATTACAACATACCTTGCATTGTTTTAATTGCGACTACAATAATTATTAGACAATAATTACTTTTTAGTCAACTTTAGTCATGTTTTGGAAACAAGCTACATAATACACCGACTCACTCTTAGAGTGGGTTGCACCAGCTTACTTTATTTAACTATAACTTTAACTTTAACCATAACGAAAAGTCTAATGAACTGTCAAATCTCTAGTAAAAGTCCATTATGGACGCCATATTTGACGATAACCTTAACCTTAACTTTAACTACGCTTCTGGTGTAATCTACCCTTAGGGCGAATTTATTTATTTATTTATTTATATTTAGTATATAGACAGGTTACAGTCATTACATGGTAATACAATATAATCTTAAGATCTAGGCTAGACAGTAACCCAAAAAAGTATACATAACATAATTATTATTACATTAAGGTTGTTACTAAAATTAGACTAATAACAAGAAAAACTGATACCTAATACCCACTACGAAACATTGAGTATACACTGAGTTACTTTTATTTAGTATAACTTATTATATTGCTAAATTAGGTTAAAATAACAGCAAAATAAATAAATAGTATGAAGATTAAGAGAAAAGAGAAAGGGATCAGTACAATCATTACTGTCTAAGTTATCAGCATTCTAAGTCAGAGTTAGGAACTAGAGATGGCAAATACTTGGCTTTCATAATATTGTTGATTGTTTTCTTATAGTGTGAAAATTTACGAAAAATGTCTACGCTGCAGCTACCCACTACTAAGTCATTATAAGTACGACACATTCTAACTAGCGGATTGTAATAGGATGTATTGTTTTTGAATACCTGTATAGTGAACATTTTCGGTTTACGCGTTCTATAATTGCACCAGAAGCGTAGTTACAGTTAAGGTTATCGTCAAATATGGCGTCCATATTGGACTTTTGCTAGGGATTTGACAGTTTATTTGACCTTTTGTTATAGTTAAAGTTAAAGTTATAGTTAAAGTAAGCTGGTGCAACCCACTCTTATGGTGAATTGCACCAGAAGCGTAGTTAAAGTTAAGGTTAAGGTTATCGTCAAATATTGCGACTTTTGCTAGGGATTTGACAGTTCATTTCACATTTTGTTATGTTAAAGTTAAAGTTATAGTTAAAGTAAGCCGGTGCAACCCACTCTTAGGGTTTTTCCGATAGTAACAAACATTATTTTTATGTTGTCGTCGAGCTCAAGTTAATGTTATAATATTATACTATTATTTTATTTGAAAAGGAAATAATTATTATATTATGTCCTTTACCGGGTTCAAAGTTTTTTTTTAACAAATTTCAACAGAATTGGTTTAGCGGTTTGGGCGTGAAGAGGTAACAGACAGACACACTTTCGTATTTATTATATTATTAGTATTGTTATGGATAGTTATACTTTATATTATGTTAGTTCAACCTATACTTGTCATAACACTTCAAATAAATACAAATATTTTGTTATAGATTGTCCAAATGTAATTTCTTTCCTCGCTTGAGGAAGGAAGTAACCTTCGTTATTATCAAGGCACGCTACACTATTGTGACGAGTGTACAAACCTACGTACAGCCATCTGAAGACCTCTGTTACAATGTAGATTTAAATACTTATAAAAATGTTAAGCTGATGTCCAAATTCAAATTAACTCTCAACTTTTGCCGGAATATATAAAATTAGAGAAGAAGGAGATTTAAACATCGCTTTTAAAACATATAGTAATGGAACCATTTTTTATAAATTTCGATATTAGAATACAGTCGACCCGCGAATCCGACAAACGTTTTGAACGGTAGACTAGACACTGCCTACATTTTAACACATTATTAAATACCTTATAATCATTATTGTAAGGCCGAAATTACGTGCCTATAAAGTAACGGATAGGCTATCCACAACTTTTTTGACTGATTCTTCATACTATTCTGTCAAGTTAAGTAGTGGATAGCCTATCCAGCACTTATCAGGAAGTGGTGAAACAGGCCCTTAGAATATTTTTTAAAACGAGCAAAGCGCTTTCCATGTTATAAACGAATTCGTAACTGTCAAAGAAGGTCAATTATCGATACAATATGTAGAGAGTGGAGATTATAATGATAGAGATTTTACCTCATATCCTAGAGTCGAGAATATTATGACTAACACGTACATACAGAAGCGTCTAGCCGTTATGATGACGTGTAATTTACATTCACTAATGAGTATTTATTATACAGGTTGTTCTGGTGAACATCGTTATCCTTAAAACCATCAAATGAGCCCGTCGTAATGAACAACTTTTTCAATGAGAACAATGCTGGTAACTCGAAAAACCGTCGTCATACCCATATAAATTGCCCATCTGGGTAATTTGTATATACTTTCGGGCGTGTATGAGTCTATTTATTTATTTATTTATTTATTTATTTTATTAGGAACAACAACAGCCATCATTCTTATATTACTAATGACACTTGTAGGTATAGCTAATGTTATTTTGTAAGCTATAATACATTTTAGGCAATTATAAGCTATACTTATCAGTAGGAAGTAGGGCCAATAATAGTTGTTCACTTATTACAATCTTAAATAGATGTTATTAAAAAAACTTAATATTACAAACATGTGTTAGAAAATAAGTTAATTGAGTTAAATTATATACATACTAGAGTGAGTGACCTAAAAGGTTAACATATTACAAGCTTATATAGGTAATATTACAATCTGAGTGGTACAAACTTATATAATAAGTTACATTTTTAGACATACTGAGTTACATACTGAATTGAGTGACTTGTAAAAGCAAGTTATAATTGGTAAGTATGAGTTACCTTTACAATAGAGATACAGGAAAACAAAATTGTATTAGATTACAAGGCAGTTACGAATTACAATATTTAACTCGAATGATAAAGAGAGATTCATATCAGCCATTCGGTTAATCCAGGAATTAAAAACATTATAATATTATGTAAAGTGTACTAGTGACAGATAGACCCCCTAGCCCTATGACATAGTCTTGGGATCAGTCATAATGACTACTAGGGTGTCACACTGGGTGAATGTGTGAGTGTGGAATACTATACTTACTATAATAAAAATAGATATAAATAGATACTAAAATATAAATAGAAACTGAATACATAAGGACATACATGAGTAAAAGGGCTCAATGATACTTAATAAGTTTAGCTCTGCTGAAACTGTAAATACACTTACAGAAAATTTTAATACGGTCCCAGTCCCTTATATAGAGTCCACTGTGAAAGTAACAGCGCTAAAAGAGCAAAATATTATGTTTTGTGATGTGTATAGGCAACTGCCCGAGCGTCATCATAATATATTATATTTTCATTATTACTTTTTGAAGTTGTTTGGCGTTTTTTTTTAAATTTCTTAATTTAATTTTCCATACAGAAGTAAATAAAAGTTGCCCTTTCAGCGGTATTACTCACATCCAATGTAAATTATTATTATCTCTCAGTTTTGTTACACCCTGTATAGCTGAAACTATAATTTTAACTACATGACGCCCGCAACTCTGTTGCCCCTAAATTCATACATCCATCGAGAACTGTACATTTTTTCGCAGCTGTGTAAATTGGAAAGAAAAGATGCTACAACTTTGTTTAATTTTGATGAATGTTACAATCGTTGTGGTTTCATGGTCCTTCAAGCCGGATTGTAATATTTAAAAATATATATTTACAGAATCGTTTCTATAGTTAGTTCTATATATCGTTCCTCTAGATAAGACAGTTGTTATTAAAGACATTTCACCACGGAAATATAGATGTTACACATTTAAAATAGGAGGTACGATGTCTGCGGTTTTTGGGTAAATGGATCTGAAACTTTGGGGTTGGGATGTGAAGTAATGGACCCCTATTTTGACTCTTTGCTATAGACAAATAAAAAGCTATTTCTTGTTTAGAGAATAAAGCTTGGTTTTGAATGGATATACCTAATATGAATTGGCCCTAAGGGCTAAGGCTACATTTAAATGCGTCCGCGAGAACGCGCGTTTTGGCGTAATATGTTACTTACCGATACCGTGCCGCTATTAATTAGTGAATCGTTACATACATAATACATTTTGCTTTTGATCTAGCGGTATAGCGGCCTTATCGTGCGTTTGTGTAGACTGAGGTGTAGACGCATATAAACTCAGCATTAAGCCAGAAATTCACTTTGATTAGTGATAAGTGCAGGTGATTAGTAACCAAGAGAAAGTAATGTGGACAGCGACTGATTAATGATAGCTAGTCCTTTAATTTCTCCTAATCACTAATCACCTGCATTCGCACTAATCAAAGGGAATACAGGCCTTAAGCGTCATCAATAAATTTTGTCATAACAAGTGCAAAAATTCGTTTTTATAATACCTATAGCACCTTGAACGGCACGAAAGGCTAAGTTTTGTATACAGAACGAAATAGTACATATATTATTATCCTTACACGGCTATATTGTACTCGTATGAGACCGTGAAAACATTGTGCAAGTCTATCTAGAAGACCTCGCGAATTGTATACGTATTACCGCTAATCTATTTACGATTATTTCAACTGGTTGACTGCCTAAAATCTAAATGATAAAAGAATATTAATGAATTTGAGAAGAAAACGACCGTGAACTTAGATGCCATTATAATATAATGATGTTGGACGATCATTGAATTTATTGATATCCATAAAATATAATCTTTACTATAATACCATAGAGTATATTATAGTAATTTTAATTTGTATGTCTGGTCTCTGATAATACTTACCAATATTATAATTGCAAAAGTGTATCTTTCTGTCTGTCTGTCTAGTACCTCTTCACACTTAAGCGGATTATATAACCAATTATGGCAATAGATGGTGACAATGATAATAATAATAATAATGACAGTAAAAATGACGCCAAAAAATGCGTATATTTACCCGTTAAACTTTGAAGCGAACGAAGTATTAATATAAATACTTTACCATTTTTCAAAAGTTTCTAACTTGTTTCAAAAATTTTCATCTTTGTTGCTGGAGGTTGTTTCATGAAGCTAATAAAAAGTTTTCCAATATTGACTTAAATATTTTTAAACTAATTTGTTATCAGAATTTGGTATAATATAATTATTGTAAACAGATTGATTTCGGCGAAGTAGTGTCGTGTTTTATTTGCACTCGGTTATTAGAATTTTAGTACGTCAAAAACCGGCTAAGTGCCGGCAAGCGAGCGAGTAACCTAGGAGCGAATCCATACTAATAATATTATAAATGTGTATCTGTCTGTTTGTTCGTCTGTCTGTCTATCTATTATCTCTTCACGTCCAAACCACTGAACCTGAAACTGAATTTTGCTGAAATTTGGTATAGGTAAATATAGTCCGGATTCAGTAGATCAATTTTTTGAGTTATGTTAAATTTTTTCTACGGAGCACGGACTATAATATTTTGAGTCCCTGGAAAGGATAAAAGATACCTTTATCCAGAAAAAATGTCGATTTCCGTGCGACAAACGAATTATACTACTACTACCATAATCCGTGTGTTAGGTCAGTTTTTATCGTTTGGGTACGGAATCCAAAATCTAATAAGCCAATGACTTTCAAGTAATTGTACGAAAGCTTATTACTGTTCAAAGTTTTAAATCATCCATTGCTGACTACAATACCTATTTTATCCTCGAATCTAGAATAAAGTGGATAAGTTGTGTTTATTCATGCATGATTCATGCGGCTCATGGGATGCATTCATTCATGACTGCATCCACTGGATCGTGAATGAAGTAAGATTGAGAGCTGAAAAAGAGCATATACACAGTACTAACAACAAAAGTATGGTAGGTAAGTACATTGAAAGCTCCTTGTAAATTTTTCTTCCTACCTACTCCTGCATTCTGATTTTCGCATAATATGTTAGTCTATAACAGCGTCTGAACAAATGTACCTTTCAAAAGTGTACATGTATGTATGTATATTTTTTTATATTTGTGTTCGCATATATTCTCTGGAACTGCCATTCCGATTTCAGTAATTCTTTTTTTGTTGTACTAGGTATTGTTCAACTTAGGGAATGGTGCAAGTTTCATCAAAATCGGTCTCAATCACGTACAATTTTGAAGTCGGTTTTAACTTTTTATAGGTAACCTCCTTTTTTTGAAGTCGGTTAAAAATACTGTTATTTATATGTGGATCTAAATAGATCTTTAGCTAAGTTAGGGATTGACTATGATTGTTCTATAATGAAACATTTAGGTCGCGAGAGCTATTCCGGTGCTTCATCAAAATTTAACACTCAGAAATCAGAATTTAGAAGATATCTAGCTCTACATATTGGACGTATACACATAAATTATAATAATTCGACATTTTAACTAGCGTCAACCTTTCTAAATACTTCGTAACCTTATCAATGGTTAATCAACATTCGACTGCGTGTAAAAGAGTGTTTGTCTTTCAAGTTCAAGTAAGAATAATGTAATAATATTATGTTACATATTATTTTGTTGTCGGCTAGTCAGATTTGAGAAAAAGAGAAAGGATGAATGTACTACCTTTTCATCCTTTTTTTAATGCCTATATAATTTCCATTTAATATTTAATGGAAAATATGAAAACAGGTCATAAAATTCCAAAGGCCAAAACATACCTATTATAATGTTATACACACGGACTTCTTCTTGTCCTCGTAGCTGGAGACAGCACTTCAGACACTCAGCTCCAGGTCAATTTGCGGCCACTCCACACATCCCACTTCCGACGGAATCATGGTCATTGAGTCCTAGTACTCTGAAGATCATTAGTATGTGAGTTAAATGAAGGATACATCAAGGGCTAGAGAAATGAAAAAAAGTACTTGTAATATCTATTGCTGTCTCCCTTACCTAGAGCCTATACCGCAGAGCGCGATAGAGACAACTGCAGAAAATCAACGATTCGTTGTGTCCTGATTTCTTCTCCAAAACTTAACTGATTTAAGTACTTTTTTCATTTAAAAATTAAAACAAGGCTTGAGCTGTGTTCCTATGTTTTACTTTTTTTGTCTAATCTAGCCAAATTTGTTTTCTGGATGTTTGAACATAGCGGAAAATCTGGCCATGCTATTTTTTTGGGTTTTTGATATACTAAAATATTTTTTAATAATTAAATTATGAAAAAAAAAAGAAAACATAGGGACATGCTAAATACTAATAGTAGCCATAGATATTCAGGAAAAAAATTATAATCTACCGGTAATACCCAGGGAGGAAACAGGGGACAACTTTTGTATGGAAAAACGGCTCTAGTGTATCCTCTCAAAGGATAATAAATTGCATGCATGGAATTATGATTGACATTTAAAAAGTTAAGCTGTTGCTTTACAACTAAGATAATTTTCCGCAACTAACTTCGTACAGAATCCGGGAAGAAACATTTTTAAGCTACCCGGGACTTCATAATAAACATCAGCTAAATCAGTTCAGAATTTTAAATGTGAGGAACGGTCATATTGCGTTTTTGGGTTTTCAGTCATTACTTCTCATGTAGGTACCATCGAGGAAATTGATTCCTAGGCAGTTGACAGACTAACATCATTTGGTCGGATCATGCCAATTCAATGTTAATTGCGATCTGTCGGCTGGGTTTGACGTAACTCGACCAAACTACGTAGGTCACCTGCTTAGGAATCAACTTCTCTGATAGTACATTATAATTTGTAACATAGTAGATTTTCAACCGTAATTACACCAGCTATTTATTACGGTTTTAATAATTGCATATTATATTACCTACTTATTTTATTTAGTTCCAAAAACGTGTTAACTCCACTTATTAGCTAAATATAAACACAATGCTCAATACCAAATTCAAGATGGATATTTTCCCAGCTGTGGAAGCTATTTAAAATATTTTCGCAAGTTTTGAATAACGAGATATTTGCAGTTTCGCTCCACTCGGTTTTTAAGGTCAAGTTGTAAATAGAAAAATTCTAGCCATTTATTATTTGACTGCTGGATTTATAACTTTGAGCCACTGCTGCAACGCAAATACCAAAAAAAGTATCGTAACTTTTTCTGATTTTGTTATGAACTAAACAGATAATTTTTAGTGCGGCTTCGGCCTGACCGAGCATACCAATTTGCTCAGTCAAAAGCGGCCTTTCTTTCCCCCTTTGCAGCCCACGCTTATTCCCACATCAGTGACTTCAACCGCCAACGTGATACCGCTCGGACCAATAGGTATAAACAACATGTTTTGCAAACTTTAACTATTCTCCAACTACGCTCCGTCACCGTGTAATTACTTTGTGCATTAAAAACTACGCCTAGCTGTCTGTATATTTAAACGCAGCTATTCTTGAAAAAATATGTGTATCTGTAATTCTGTATAGCTATGTCCACATTTTGCAATTTCATCTTCAATTTTCGTCATCTTCTTTTTATTCAACTTTCGTTTGGCATATTCAATAATTGAATGCCTCAAAATGCACCCGCGTTGAAAGAAAAGTGTCATAGCGAGCGCTACGATATCAACGCGCGTCACGGGTATGCCTCACGTTCGCTGTTGACTGCGCTATAACGCATGCCCTTGAAGAACAGAAAAAGGCACAATGTGGACAAAGCCAATCAGACACGTGATACGTCACATATTTTTGTCAAGTTAGAAACACTGCCTGGTGTGAAAGTATATCTTTTACGTGATTCCACGAGCAAATATCTTTGTAAATCTATTCATACATTAAAGCCATGCTGAAATGTTGTTGACCAAGCTCTGTTCCACTTTTTTTGATCTGATAACTTCAACACTCGTTCACTACCCACTATTTATATTTGAAAGTGTAAACAATCTGCTCTCGACTGACCATTAGCTGAACATGGAGGAGCACTCCGTTTAAAATAGCCACTTTATACTGACACGGTGATAGAGGCTTAGATTAGAACAGCTGACGTTCCAACCACAACTCTTAGGACTGTTTCACCACTTCCTGATAAAGTGCCGGATAGACTATCTACGACTTATTTGACAGACATTCCATATACTCTATCAGTCAGATAAACTGTGGATAGCCTATCCGGCACTTATGTTTACTATAATATAAATGTTATAATAGAATGATAATAATATTGATATTTTATAAAATGTTTAATAGTTAGTTATAATTTAAGTGTTAAATGATTGTATGTTTTCTTAGAAACGCAGTTTTCCTCCTATTTTAGATCATTCGCGGTAGATTGTACTTAAGGATTCGAACCCGCGACCCCCGGCTTGAGCTACCAATATCCCGCCAACTGAGCCACGGAGGTCGTCGAATTATTTGAAGACGCTGATCTCCAGATGATAGATTAAAGACACATAACTAGTTTTTCATATAGGTCGTACTATAATTACCCGTACTTGTCCCCTCTAATTGGGGTTTCAGTTAAAAATAGCACCTCTCGTGTGGAGGTTAAGAGCCTGCACCTTCGCCACAAACGCGGTACAGCCACAGGGCAACTACACTATTTTGTATACTTTTTCTGGACTCTAATTTGGATTTGTGAGGCAGTTTTATAAGGATTTTTGTAGCAGTTTTTAAATCCTCATACGATTCTGATTTCCTCCAGAATTGCCGCTCTATATATGGATGGTAATATATTTCCATTAGGCGACCTTTTTGCCCACTTGCAGCGTAAAGTCGCAAGTAAATGACTACATGTACGGGGTGTAACAAAGTGATAATACTTTAGGGTGTGTATGAGTTTCCTGTATAGAAACACCACACAACTACCCCTCCCGCTCGCGGTGTCCATGCGTTGGGTAAATAATTATTTAACTTTAAGCTACATTTACTCAGTGATCAATTGATATTATTTTTTTATATTATTTTTTTCCAACTAATATATTAGCCAAATATCACGTCCTCGAGTATTGAACATGTCTCACCAGTCACGCAGTAGAGTTTACTGTAAAAGTAACAGCGCTGAAAGAATATATTTTTTAACTTTTATGGTCAATCTTTATGACGCTAAAGCGCTTGCCTTAGATACAAATCACAAATAAAATTTGCTTCTTTCAGCGCTGCTACTTTTACAATGAACTCTACACAGGGCACTTTTTTATGAAAAATGGGGACAAAGGAGCAAACTGATCACCTGATGGAAAGCAACTACCGTCCCCCATGGACACTCGCAACATCAGAAGTACACACTTTTGTACACACTTTAAATTATAATTATTATCACTTTATATTGTTACACTCTGTACATCTTAAAATATATATTCCTAAACCAGGTGCTATGTTATCCTAGTAAGTATAATTATTTTACATCGAACTCTAGAAAAAAGAATTCATCTTCACGACACGGCTTATCATAAAATACTCGTTCGTTACTCACCGACTACACTAACAAGCCACATTGTCACTTATCTTCCTCATTACCATAATATGTATGGTATTATAACATACATACGTGTATAGTGTATTACTTACCGTGTAAACCCACGTGTTTGACATGATGAGTCGCGTGAAAAGCAATCTTCAATGAATTACCGTCTGATTCAAATATGACTTGAGCTGTACTATAATAAAGTGATGACTGCTGAGGGCTTTAAGTTTACAGTAATTTTACGTTATTTAAAATATACTGCGTGAAATTTTAACAGTTGTTTTCCCGCAGTAAAATGATTCTATCTTAGTAGTATAATAGATTTGTGAAGTTTTTTTTATTTAAATCATAAATAAAATGCGGCCAGGTCATAGCCGCTTGCGCGTATCGGCATGAAATTGCCATAGTACGTCATACAAAATATTTTTTATTTTCAAAAAATTACATGCATGATTCGATAGTAACTAGACTACTATAGGTAAATCGTTCTGCTGCGAGAAAACAACCACTAAAATTTCACATTGTATAATAAAAATCTTTTTTTTTTTTCAAAATCTATAATAACGTAAGGAAACCCCTGTTAGAAGTCAGATTTAAATCGCCGGAAATATTTTAGTATTTTTAATAATAGCCACTACAATATTGTTTAATTATAACGACAATGTTATAAAATGTTAGTTATTAATTAGAAATAAGTAACTAAACAAAAAACCTCCTAGATGCAACATAATAGTTGCGTAGGTCTACGGTCTACGGGCCCCGTAGCCCGCTACGTGAGCGCTACGGGACGTAGAAGGGAGAGTTCGCCTTTCACTTCAGCTTGTTTAAATAGGTAGCTCTCATGAGAACATTTTTTCTAATATGACTTTGTCTTTCACAAGAACGAGATGGTTAAAATATAGTATAGTTTAAAGTGAATTGCACCAGAAGCGTAGTTTAAGTTAAAGTTTAGGTTATCGTCAAATATGGCGTCCTGGACTTTTACCAGGGATTTGACAGTTCATTTGACTTTTTGTTATGGTTAAAGTTATAGTTAAAGTAGGTTGGTGCAACTCACTCTTAGTGTATATAATAATAATAATAATAATATTAAAACCCGTAATTACTCAAAATACATACTTAAAGAGAATATTGATACCGATAAATGTAGATTATGCCACCAAACCACTGAAACAATAGATCACATCACTGGAGGATGCAACTCACTCGCAAACAAAGATTACACCCATCGTCACGACAACGTAGCAAAATATATTCACCAACTGCTAGCAATCAAATATAAACTCGTAGATAATATACATACCCCTTATTATAAATATAAACCGTGCAATGTCCTCGAGAATAATGTCGCAAAACTTTACTGGGATAGAGATATAATTACAGATCGCACAATCCTGAGCAACAGACCCGATATAACCCTCACAATAAAAGCTGAAAAAATTACTTACCTGATAGATATAGCCGTCCCCAATAGTAACAACCTGGAACAAAAACATAATGAAAAGATTCAAAAGTATATACCCCTTGCTGATGAAATAAAACAAATGTGGCGCCAAGAAACTGTAAAAATCATACCCATTATTCTTTCCTCGACTGGCGTCATTCCCAAAACCCTCGCTACTGCTCTGAAATCACTCGACTTAAACAAAAATACATACATCCACTTACAAAAATCCGTCGTCATTGATACCTGCTCCATCGTTCGCCGCTTCCTAAACCCATCTTCATCTTTTACTTCATCACAATCTTAACATCATGAATCAGGATACTTGGCACAAGCCCGTACCTGAGTCATTTCCCCGGCAAACAGCCGAGACACTAATTTTCTATAATAATAATAATAATAATATCTATGGACGCTTCACACCACGTCAGTCTGGCCCCATGCTAAGTACCTGAAGGACTTGTGTTACAGGTACCAGACAACGGAAATATATTTAATACTTTTATACTATACATATATTTAAGATTTTTATTATATGATAAATATATTTAATACACATCCATGACCCAGGAACTTTGAAAACTTTTTGTTCCGTCGGCGGGATTCGAACCCGCGACCTCCGGCTTAAGCTACCAACGTGCTATCCACTGAGCCACAGAGGTCGTCGAATATAATATGTATTGAAGCAGCTGTAAGTCATATAAAAATTAAAATAAAATATGATGTTTAATCCATTACTATTTTATGATTCGAAAATACAGTTGTACTCTTAAACATAACGCACTCAGAGTCTATTAATGACTACTAAACTTTAATTTAACAAAATGTTCAACGGAAAATTAACGGAACTTATGTTAAAAACTCTGTGATTGCAGTTGCGCAACAGCGTTAAAATTCGAGTTTAAACCTCAACCTGAAAACAAAACTGATCAGGGGAAGCGGTGGAGCGCCTAACCAATCTTCAAAGTTGTCACCAAACTCCGAAGTCATAAGGTAGGTGTATAAGTTTGACGCTAATGTGTTGCAAAACTTGCTAACTTTGTCGCGGTAGAGTTAGCAGACGCCGTGTGAGGAGAATATTATATTATTGTGTGTGTACGATTGAGCGCGAATCAAATACTTAGTTCAAGAAGATCCTGTAATTTTCTGCCATCATTTTACGCGACAAATATACTTCATCACCACGTTGAGTGGCAGTCCTCTATCTTTCGTTTTTAGCGTAACTTTCTGCCATGCAGAGTAAAAATCTGGAAGAACTGTAACTGTTTCATGACCAATTCGACCTGAGAACCTTCAAGAAGAGAGTGTATTCCCTCTTAAAAGGCCGGCAGCGCACTTGCAGCTCTCCTGATGTTGCGATAGTGTCCATGGGCGACGGTAGTTCTTCAAGTGACTTGTTTTATAAATGAACTTGATTACTTTTAATCACTTTTTTATACTGCTTCAAAATGTTGACAAAGGTTTGCGATAGTCTGATTCGGTCGTTCCTTTAGCCCTTAGGTATGTCTCGGTGTTCGAGCGCGATTCTATGTAATGCGGTGAGGGTGAAATATGCGGCTCAATCCGTTGCGGCTGACAAAATGTACACGTACGTAAAAACATATTCGATTGAAAAGAAAGATGAAGAAATTGTTATCGCTCAAAACGGAGCGAATCACGCCACAGCATCTAATACTAATTTTAAATTGGAAGTGTTAAGCATCACGGTGACGGTTATGGCAGTCATCCTTTTTGTGTTTTGTGCTGTTTTAATATACAAAGCTTGTGTTGTACGTGCAAGGAAAATGTTAAGGAAGGAATTAAATTGTAGTCAAGGTACAGATTTAAGTGTTTTGTCACAGCATAGACTCCCAAATGTTAATGTTTGCTAAATTAATATATTTTTTTTGTTGTTATTTGTCAATTATGTAAAACATTTTTTTTAGAAGGGGGTGTATGTAGTGTGTGTTATTATTCTCGGTAATCGAGTCTTGTAGATTCAGCTGTATTTGTGGCGCGGCGATGTGGCTCCTGCGAGAGTCAGTCGTCTGCCCATCGCCTACCTAAGTTAACGTGTAATAAAGTGATTCAACACATCCAGTATTTAATTTGAAGACCCCAGCCTCTGTACACTAAACGTGTATTTAAAGTTAATTGCTGTCACTATCCTCTGAGTTCAATACAAACAGCAACGATTACTGACGATAAGAAACACGAGTGTTGTTTAACTACAAGTGGACAGCGGTCATAATATTATGTCAGCGAAACACTTCACTACTCAATGATTTATGTGTCGTACATAATAATAATTATACCCCCACACCGTTATCGGTAACGATGGCCAGTTCCATTGAAACCAGGGTAGGAGTATTTTATAGTGCCCAAGTGTGTGCGCAGTACACACCCTAAAGCACTATAACTTAGTTTTGCTACACTCCGTATATTAGTTCGAAAGCACAGATTCAAGCATATATTTTATTTTCAATTTATTTCCATAAGCCACTGGTAAATTCAATAAATATTTGTGAGTGGATCATGACCGTACTGAAACGGTATCGGTAAATCAAAGCGCAGTCAGCGGTACAGCGTTTTGGTGGAATTCATTTCCGTACAAAACCAGACGAATAATATAATAGAAATAAGCCACATGTTAGGGTTGGACTCTTTTGGAACTGACTCTTATCTAATAGAGATACTATTACTGAACAAGTAACTATTAAAAATGGCCCAAGTGCGAACGAAGGGTTCCGTACCATTTTGTAACAAAAATAGGCAAAAAAATGAGTTTTTGTATGAGAGCCACTCCCTCCCCCTAAATTATTAATTTTATTATTATTTATTAAAGTACATACAGATATAATTGAGGATTTGGTGAATATTCAAGTGCCTATCAGCTGTCGCCGTTATTGGTATCGAGCAAAAAAGGCGAAAAAAATCATGTTTGTTTAAAAGAGTGAAAATTCTACATTATTTAAGTTAATAGTGAATTAATGAGTGTATTCTGGAAGTGAAATAAAATATCAACATGATTGGACGAGATTTGGGAACCAAGTCATCGAAATATAGGCACCAGGGCCGTTCCGCCCCTGTATGCGATGTGTGCGGCGCACACAGGCGCCAAGTTAGGCACTACTGAACGGTATATTTCTTGTATATTTCTATATTATACAACACTCTAGTATCGGCAAATGTTGTTTTGCCATATAAAGTATTTGGCCCATATTATTTTATTGAAGTGACTAAATTATGTCACCATGGCAACGTCCATCGCTATTCCGTAGCATGTTTTAAACAATGGTCGCCGTCAGTCTCGAGTTGTAATAATTTACTATTATTTATTGAACAAATGCACTTATAAATATAAAAAGTACCCAGTAGCCGATTCTCAGACCCACTGAATATGCATATAAAATTTGGTTAAAATCAGTAAAGCCGTTTCGGAGGAGTACGCTAACTAACATTATGACACGAAAATTGTATATAATTATATATAATCTATATATTATAATGGAAATTCGTCGCGCTGATACGATTAATATATTTAAAAATAAGTTAAAACACTATTTCTTAAATAAGACTTGAATTTTTTTCTACATTATTATTATGTTCTTAAAGTAAATTGTTAATTAGGTAACCTTTTCTTTGTTAATTAGGTTTGTACACCTACACGATGTTCTCAATCTCTTTTAGACAATCCGATAAACAAAAGGTTGACTGGAAGAGATTGCTTGTTAGCAATAAGTTCGCCTTTTGTGCATCATCAATATTATGTTGTCTTATGTAAAATGTTTTTTTATTTTGTATTTCTGGTGTACAATAAAGTGTTTTTGTATTGTATTGTAATATATTATATTACTTCGTGAATCGTGACTTGGAGGAGTGTCCTGAGTTTGGAATTCTTTATACAAAGCACATAGTATTGCCGCTTTAATTTGTATTAGATGTGAGATGACACCCGCAACTCTATTGCGCAATTTGTTTATCGAGTAGGAACCGTACATTTTTCCAGGAAGAAAAAAGTAACGGAAGTACCGGAAGTATCGGAGTAAGTAGTTGAGTACCGGAAAAGTGTCCTTTCCCGGTACTCAAAGTATCTCCATACCCTTCAGCAAAATCTATTTAGCGGTTTAGACGTGAAGAGGTAACAGACACACAGACAGACAAACGCATTGACGCATTTATTAATATTAGTATGTATATGGTTGGTGGTAACGGGGAAGTCCCGCTAAACGCGCTCAACATCGTCAGAATCGATTTTGGAAAGTTTGTTACCCAACAAGGACAATGAACGTTGGGAGGTGGGGGGAGGAGGTAACTCGTTTCGCTTTACCGGAGTACTTTTTTCCTTAAAGTTTTTATTTAAATAAGCAATCGGTAAGTACTAAAGTTATTCATGATGAGAGATTCTTTACAGATCCCTTTCCATACTAAGTTAATATTATAAATGCGAAAGTGTGTCTGTCTGTCTCTTAGTTCTTCATGCCCAAACCACTGAACCGATTTTGCTAAAATTTGTTATGGAGATGGAAAAGACATAGTTTTTTATCCCGGAAAAATGTACGATTCTCGCGCTATAAATGTTAGTATGGGTTCTAGGGCTCCCTCCACAGAAATAAATCAAGATAGAACGGCCACACGCGTCCGTTGCTAAGGAATCGCGCGTGTCAATTTTTGCTTTGCTTTTAGATAGAACAAAATATAACTTACCCGTGGAAAGAAATACCTCCTTTTAACCGATTTACTTTCGTATTTCTGTTTTTACAATTAGACACTGCACAATGAGGCAGTTTTGCACAACCCCTCCGGTGTAATCAAGTCGAGACGTCCGCGCTGACTGAATAAACGTTCAACGAATTGTGCCCACTTGTGCAAGTTTGAAACACGCGTACTCCACCCGCTTAGCCGTTCTATTTTGATTTATTTCTGTGGCTCCCTCACTATTTATTTTGGCGCAGCAGAGGCTATTATTTATTTGGGCGTCATCTAGATTCTAGTGGACCATACATAAGCAGTCGCATTGTCTGGTGGTAATGGTAGTTTTTGGGGTTCCGTAGCCAAAATGGAAAAAAACGGAACCCTTATGGATTCGTCATGTCTGTCTGTCTGTCTGTCCATCCGTATGTCACAGCCACTTTTCTCCGAAACTACTAGAGCTGTACTATTGAAACTTGGTAAGTAGATGTAGTCTGTGAACCGCATTAAGATATTGATGCAAAAATGGAAAAATTATTAAACCACCTTCTACCAGCTAATCGGTTGCTTCTGGAAATGTGAAAAAATTCACGGGAGTAGGAAATATGCTGAATTTAAAAGGAAAACTATCACGACTAAGTTGACTTCATATGTTATTGAGTAATAGTCGATCAACTAAAAAAAATGTATTCGGCGAAGTATAAAGGAACTTTTCGTTCAAATTCCTTTGAGATGATGTTGTTAGTAGTGTACAACATGTTATGAATGTACATTCATTGACCATACAAAAATTTTCAAAAACTAGCGGTGCTACGGAACCCTACATTGCGCGTGGCCCGACACGCACTTGGCCGGTTTTTTTAAATAAAAGAATACGTGTTGTCCAGCAGCAAGTAGTACTGCTATAAGAGCTCATGGTAGGGGGGCAGCCCCCCTACCATGAGCTCTTATAGCAGTATTACTTTAATATTACTTTCAGATTTCGCACAAACATAGCTATGTTAATATAAATAGAGATCATGTTTGTGTATGCGAAATTCAAAAGTAATATTAAAGTAATACTGCTATAAGAGCTCATGGTTCCTGATCCCAGCATCATTTGTAATAACCACCCAAGTCGTTAATCATGGTCTAGACTCCAGATAGTGCACGAGAGTAAAAACTCCAACGCCAGTGACACAGTAAACTTAAAAATGTTTATGTAGGTAACATAGCCTTGGCTATAAATAAAAGTTTACCAACTAGTTTTGCCAGATTTTGTGATTTTCATTTTACGTAACTGATTCTTTTGTCATTTATATTTATTCATAAATTTTACTTTCTCATTTATAAATTTCACAATAACCAAATTTATCCTAACTTACTTATTAGTTACTTAGGAAAAAATCGAATAGAGCTAAAAATCGGTTATAGAGACGTTAGTTACACCATTATTAACCCTAGAACCGTAAAAAATTTTTATTCAAGATCAATAATGTATGAAATTGATTTTGTTCCGTATTTTTCGAAAATCGTAAATTTTATCGTATATTATAACTAAGTTAGACAAAGTTGTAAATTAACGTCTCTACTCTCTACCAATTTTCAGCTCAATGCGAATTTTTCCTAGGGTAAAAGTTAAGTTTTCCCAGGCTATTATAACACCTACGTAACGGTGTCCCTACATTTCCCGTGGATCTGCCAGTAGCAGCGCCGAAAGGAGCACGGTCGGGTTTTAGTGGGTAGAGCTGCGGCCACTACCACCTCATCGGCCGCAGCGAGTCCCCACATACCCCGGTTGTCCTTCCCCGGCACTGCCGGGGATGCATAATGGAATTTCCCGACCCAAAAAAGGCTATTATAACACGGATATAACGTTTGCCTAAACTAGAGCTATAAGCACGAATTATGGCGCACGCGCGATGTAACGTTTAATGTTTACTAATTTGATGCTCAGTATGTTGTTAGATCACCTGTGTGAAACGCTAAAATGTAGCGATAAGAACAACATAGATATGCTACTCTCAAAAAGCCAGTCAGACAGGTTTTTTAATGTTCAATTGTTACATTTAGTTACTCGAATAGATATATTTTATTTTAAAACTTTTTAATGTTACAAATCTGACCAATTTGGTATTTTTGGGACGAATGGGACTTATGTATTCCAGTCCACTTAGGATTTTTGTACAACTTACAACCTTTAAGTTTTTTTTGGCACCTCAGAAAAAGTTTTGTTTCGACAATATAGAGAAGGTTTTTATTGTTTTTTGGTAGACCATAAACCAAATAGGGAGTACAGTAATATTAAGTTTTATAAAGCCATATCTGTGTGATTCTCAAACCTATGACATCAGCACAATACGATGGCCTTGTCTAAATATCGCGGTTGATAACTAGCTGTTTGGTGCGAACTCGTAAACTGAGTTAGCCAAGTCACAGAATATATAATAGTACTCCGTAGCCAAGTGCGAGTCGGGCTCGCAAACGAAGGGAAGGGGAAGTTGGTAATCCGTACGCTGCCGATACAGTGGACGTACTGTGAAAAAAATATCCGTTTGATGCGAGACGTCCGTTGCTTACGATACCGACCTGTGGACGCTTACCTTTAGGCGATACGTCACAACTGGGGGCCTATCACCACCTCTAACTAAGCGACACCGTTTGACAGATGAGCAATATTACCTTAACCACAGAATATATAATAGTACTCCGTACATATTTCACAGCGGATTTAACAATGTTTTGCATTTTTTAACTGTTTTTAGTAAAATTATATTTGAAAAGTGAGTACGGTAATGTTATTGCAATCTTACAACAAAGTATTCTGGAAACATGATAGTTTTAGGAAGGTCGTGGTAGGCCCCTGCAAGCGCCATAAACTATCGACGGCTGCCGTCGACTGACTCCGACACGTGCTGCCGACTGCCGCCGACTGCCGTCGACTGCCGCGTGCCACCGACACGTGCCGTTCGTCCGTGAAGCCTCATTGAATTGACATAAGCCGACCAACTGACGCAGGTCCGTCAACTTCCTAGGAATAAATTTCCTCGATGGTAACTACATGTATATGATTTGATCCAATAGAAATATTCTGGATTCCTTTTATAAATTCGTTTTCATAAAATCAGTAATCAAAATCCTTTTTTCTCTATCGATGCGGAAAAGGGCTTTTAAATATCGAAGGGCAAGCTTAAGAGGATTTCGTTATGTTGCCAGATTCAAGGGAAATTGTGCCCATTTAATTTCCTTTATAGATCCACTTGTCCCTTTTACTTCTCCCTATAAATGGGGAAATTTAATATTTCGCTTACATTTTATAAATTTGATCAGAGGCCAGTTGCAAATATTAATGATAATTCCTGCTTTATCTTATATATAAAATTCTCGTGTCACAATGTTAGTTAGCGTATTCCTCCGAAACTGGCTTTACTGATTTTAACCAAATTTTATATGCATATTCGGTGGGTCTGAGAATCGGCTACTGGGTACTTTTTATATTTATAAGTGCATCTGTTGAATAAATAATAGGAAATTATTACAACTCGAGACTGAGGGCGACCATTGTGCGACGGGATAGCGATGGACGTTGCCATGGTGACATACTTATTTAGTCACTTCAATAATCTTCTTGCTTAAACCACCGAACCGATTGATGAAATTTGATACTTTGAGTCGCGATAAAGAGAATAGCTAGTACTATTTATTCCGTAAAAATATACGATTCCCGCGAAAATTTTGGCGCAATCCAGTATCAGATAACTTGATTGAGAAGGTGATTTGGTCAAATTGGTGCAATTTTTTTCTAATGGCCGTTCCCTATATTCAATCTATCTCTAGTTTGACATACAACCGATCGCAGCTGACATAGAATTGACATAAAATATATGGAGCTAATGTCTAATGTGAGCTATTCCTATCTCAAGTAAGAGATAGATCAAATATTGGGAACGGCCGTAAGTCGGCATCAACGCTTCGGAAAAATTTTGAGCGTGAAACAATTTTATCTTGATCCAATATTTGAATGTTGGGTCATGCCTCGGACTTCTATTAGGATGAACAAAGGGTAAATCCAATTTCTGTATGCGTTCGTGTGGAATCGCTTCCTAATACATATTTTTGGGAAGATTCCATTATTTTCTTTCATATAAAGATAATATAGTCCAGTTTTCGAAGTTTGAAAGAAGTTTGCCAAGCGGGAACCGTATCTTTGTTGCAATAAAACTATCCTGATTTCTTTCCCGTTAACTATCTCTACCAAATTTTATCCAAATCAGTTAAAGTGTGAAGATGTTACAGACAGATACGTATATTTATAATAATATTAGTATGGATTTTTCATAAACATAATAATATATAATTAATTTTGACAACGGAACCCCAAAACTATGTCAACGAACTCTAACCATTGACAATTAAATTACACAATAATTAGATCTATACATAATAGTTCAGGTTTTTTCGTCATCAAATGCTACCTTTAATTGTTGTTGATAAGGCCATTGGAGGTATTGTATTATTTGTTACAAACCGGTTTTAGATGACATCTGTAACAATAAAATCTATTTTAGATAAGTATAAATGGTAATGGTAATTAAGTTTTGTTTTGCCACAAAAAGCAATAAAGTGGATTTTAAAACTCTGTTGGCAATTACTGGCGTGTCAAAATGTAAAATAAATATTCACATACTAAAACATTAACTGACTTCAACATCGTTTTGATAATATTATTTGGCTAAACTTCCAAGGTATTGCGACAACTTGCATTCAAAACTAACGTTCTAAATGCTAGAACGAAAATTAAATAACGGACAAGGATTTTACATAATATTATGGTGCCTTAGTTATTAAGGCATCGCAAGTGCCATAATGTTACGTAAAATTTAAATAACGCTTTTTAGGGTTCCGTAGTCAACAAGAAACCCTTATAGTTTCGGTCTGCCCGTCCGCCTGTCCGTCTGTCTGTCTGTCTGTCTATCTGTCCGCGGTTTTACTCAGATACTATAGGACTTACAAGCTGTAATTCGGCATGAATGCATATATTAATGATGCCGAAAAAATTATACATAAATAAAATCTTAAAAAATATTTTTTATATGGTACCTCCCCTATACATCAAGCGGGGATTTTTTTTCGCGTCCACCCTCCGTATCCTCCCCGATAGGTTTTTTAAAAATATTACGAGTATTCATAGATCATTTTCCGATTTAGGGATCCATTTGTGAAATATGAAGTTTCAAAGCGAAAAAAATCGTTAGTGTCAGCGGGACATAATAAAAGATGTGAATTACAATAAAATTATAATATTACGAATTTACATGACTTTATACAAGGTAATAATAATATGGCGGCGGTCAGCGGTGTGACCCGTGTGCGCCCGCGCACGTCTTCCTGGCAAGTGTTCGAGCTAACGGCCGCGACGGAAACCGGGGACGCTCCCCCGCGCGTCCCGCTGTAGTGTTGGGGCAGCGCGCTAGGGATGGGCGCGCTCGTACATACTGGGGGCCCTTGAAAGCCCTGCTTTCAAGCCTTGTTGTCTTCAAGCAGCAGACAGAGCCGGTTGAGAGCGCGCCGGATGACTCCTCGCGCCGTGGTCAGGTCCGCTACTCGCGGCACCCCATCAGCTCCAGGATGCAGCTTCATCACCCGTCCTAGCCTCCAGGCCAGTGGTGGGATGTTGTCTTCCTTGATAATGACGAGATCTCCCTCCTTCAGGTCTCTACATCTGGTTTTCCATTTTGACCTGGACTGCAGCTCAGTGACGTACTCCGCCTGCCACCTCCTCCAGAAGACTTGACGTGTTTGTTCAATCAGCTGGTATCTGTCCAGACGTCTGGGGTTGATGTCCTCTAGCGATGGAGCCGGAAGCGATGTCAGTGACCTGCCGAGGAGAAAGTGTCCAGGTGTGAGCGCTGCATGGTCAGTAGGACAAGAAGAGAGGGGGGAAATGGGTCTAGAATTAAGGATAGCTTCCACTTGGGCAAACAAAGAAGTGAGTTCCTCGTCATATGTGTGCTGCCCAAGGAACGTTTTAAGAGATGTTTGGCAGATTTTATGCCTGCCTCTGCATAGCCGTTGAAGTTAGGAGCGTAAGCCGGTGAGAATTTAAACTTTATATCCTGATCAGCTGCAAAACCTACAATAGAGTCAGAATGCTTGCTGAAGAACTCGCTGAGCTCTCTTGCAGCTGCCACAAAATTTCTGCCGTTGTCACAAAAAATTTCTTTAGGCTTACCCCTACGAGATATGAAGCGGCGCAGGGCTAGTATAAAAGAATCTTTAGATAATTCGCTAACATACTCAAGATGGATACATTTGTAACGGAAACATATGAAAAGACACAAATAGCATTTAGTTATTTTACACCCACGCCCTCTGCGGTCAGTGATTAAGTAGGGGCCCGCAAAGTCAATAGCAACAGTGGAGAATGGGAAGTCGGGAATAAGCCGCTGTGGCGGTAAGTCTCCCATTATGTTTTTCATTGCTTTAGCATTAAATCTGTTGCAAGTGACACAACCGCGTACCGTGCGTCGTGCCAGATCCCTACCCCCGATCGGCCAGAACTGCTCACGGATAGAGGACAGCATGAGCTGCGGTCCCGCATGTAAGAGGCGTTTGTGTTCGTGAGTAAATAAGAGTTTAGTGAGTGTGTGTTTTGAGTTTAAAAGTATCGGATGGATCTTAGAAAAGTCAAAATCCGACTTACGTATCCTCCCCCCCACTCTCAGGATGCCCTGAGAGTCCAAAAATGGTGATAAAGAAGAAAGAGATGATTTTGGACTGATGGTCTTATTTTTATTAAGTAATTCTAACTCTTTGGGGAAGGATTCTTGTTGTGAAAGCTTAACAAGTACTTTAAGTGAAGTGTCTAGTTCTTCAACGGAAAGTGGACCGTTGACTGTCTGTTTTCTACATTTAATGTTAATGAAGCGAAGAATGTAAGCAACAATACGACGTAATTTTTTGTAATTAGAGTACCTTTCAAAATCAATTACAGGGTTCAAAGAGCATTGTGTCTCTGTGTTAAGTACAGTGATAGAGTTATCAACAGATGCAAAATTACAATGAAGTTCCTTTGAGTAATGAAGAGATGGTGCTTTACCAGCTATGACCCATCCTAACCTTGTGCTACGCAGAAAAGGTAAATTTGGTCCCAAAGAAATTTGTTCGGAATTAAGAAGTTCCCAGAAGACATCTGCTCCTAGGAGCATGTCAACCTGTGAAGGTTGATTGAATGAAGAATCCGCCAATATAAAAGAAGATGGCAGATTGAATGAAGAAATGTCAATATGAAGCTTAGGGATCTTATTCGTAATACGAGGTAGCACCAAGAACTCTATTTCACGAGAGTAGGTACCCTGTTTTGATTGAATGACTGCAGAGCATCGCTCTGGAATGATGTTCAACGAAGCATTTCCAATGCCTAGAATATTTGTGGTGCATGATGGTTCAGAAGCCAATTGAAGACGATGTTTCAAACTCGCTGTAATAAAAGAAGACTGACTTCCACAATCCAACAGTGCCCTAACACTCTCAACCTTGTCAGTATGAGGATTAATGATGTCCAACACAGCAGTAGACAAAAGAGTTTCAGAACATGATGAAGACGAGGACATGACGACAGGAGCTTGGACCTCGGCCTCGCCCTGTCGACTAGTAACTTGACTACAAAAAGAAGCCTCAGGATTACCTGAGGGTGTAGTGTCTGAGTTATGTTTGTGTAATACCGTATTGTGGCGCCTCTTACACACGCGACAGCCGCCCAGACGGCATTGAGCTGCAGCATGCGCAGGCCGCAGGCAGTTGAGGCAGAGCTTCAGTTTTACCGCCTGAGCCCATTTCTCGTCTGTGGTCAGAGCCCTGAAGACGTTGCAGTCGAAGATCCTATGCTTGCCCTGGCACACAACGCATGGACGCGGCTGGTTACCACTGCCAGCTGAAATTACAAAAGATTTCATGTGAGAATCATTATAATATTGTTTATGAGGAGCTTTATTTTGTGCTAAATGCAATGAAGGTTTGTTTACTTGTTTGTCTCTTTTAGACCTATACAACATTTCTAACACATCAGCGCGTGACTTCAAAAAATCTCTAAAATCGTCTAAAGTGGGAAAATCCTTTTTCAATCCGTTCCTGTATTCCTCCCACTTAACACTAGTGCCTGAATCCAGTTTGGTAGAAGCTAAATGTATAATCACTGTATCCCATTGGTCTACTGGTTGGCCTAGTGTTTTAAGAGCTCGCAAATTCTTTGTAATGTTATCACTTAAAAATCTCAAAGACTTGTCAGATTCCCGTTGTATCTGTTCAATATTAAACAATGAATTTAAATGATTGTGAACGAGTTGGCGTTTATTATTATACCTGTCACAAAGAAGCCGCCATGCTGTTAAGTAATTATCCGAAGAGATTTCTAAATTAGAAATAACCCTCGCCGCCTCACCTTCTAAATAGGAGCACAAGTAGTGAAATTTGTGGATGGGCCTCAAACTGTCACTGTTATGGATAAGCGATTCATACATGTCGCGGAACTCTAGCCATTTAAAATAAGAACCATCAAATTTATTGATTTTAATCTGTGGCAATTTGAGCCCCATCAGTTCACCGTTGCTGCAGCATGTATGTTTGTTTGATGACCCTGAGCGGGATGACTTGCAATCATCTTTAGGTTTATGCAATTCAATTAACTCTTGTGCGAGGGCCAGACAATAGTGAAGACTCTCCTCCACGCTCTCCCTAATCTCAAGTTCTGCAGCGAGCTCTTCAGAATTTAATGACTCGATCTGATTTTGCAACTCATCAAAACTTTGAGAGATCACCAAGTATTTATCTAATTTAATTTGTAATTCTCTAATTTGAATTGAAGTAAGAGAAGTATCTTGCAAATCCGATAAATAATTTTGAAATCGAGTTATTTGTCCTTTTATTGAACTGCGTTTAACCTTAAGTGTATTTAAATCTGACACTTTGCTATCATAAGACATGATGAAATATTTGATGATCACAAAATATATAAAAAAATAAAATAATTAAAAGCTCCAAATAAAATTAAACCGGCTTACTCCCCTTGTATATGTCTTGAACGCCTGTTGTCCCCCAGCGGACAGCGATGAGGAAGTAACCCGAGGCTACGCAGAGGCAAGAGTGCTCGAGCAGACTCGACAGCACTCACACGATGATGTTCTCACTGAAATTGTGATGCGAAGAAATGTAAGAAAGCGTGCAATAAGAAGGTGCACAGCGTGAAATGTTATTAAACTAGCAGTTAACACCTGACAAAATGAAAATGCAGCAGTGTAGTATTAGATTATCTTATGTAAGGAAGAATATCAAACTACCTACACTGTCTTAGTGAAAAAAAATAAGGGTGTGGTTGTAAACTACACAATACCCACTCAAGTCCCCTATGTTTTCGTTTAAATGAAGAATAATGACCATATAAAGACGTATCTGGCTGTAAGCTGCAGACGTTAAAAGATGATGGTCATTATATACGTCGTATCTGACTGTGCGAAAAAAATAAGGGTGTGGTTGTAAACTACACAATATCCACTCAAGTCCCCTATGTTTCGTTTAAATGAAGAATAATGACCATGTAAAGACGTATCTGGCTGTAAGCTGCAGACGTTAAAAGATGATGGTCATTATGCAAGACGTATCTGACTATTCAGACGTTAAGAACTTAAAAGATGATGCGCATTATATAAAGACGTATCTGACTATGCAGACGTTATAAGATGCATGATGCGCATGAAATATTATGCAAAACCCCAATGCATGACAACTGACAACTGACACGAAAAAATTATATGAATTATTGCATAACGTACCTAAGCATGTAGTACGTACAAAGTGCAGAGATGCGCAGGCACACTGCCTAGCTTAGGGCATAGCACACATGACAAAGAAAGGTTCGGAACCACGTGCCCAAGCTGCGGAAAAAAGGTTAAGTAGGTTAAAGAATAGGAAAAGCAGGCTCACGACACTCTCCTTGTAGGCATTGCGATGCAGCAGGTTGCTTGCCCATGCAAGCGTTGTTGGTCTTGAGCTCCAAACGCGCCTTCCTCCGTTGATAGCCACGCGGCCGGGGGCGAAGTCCGAGGAGAGAAAAAATGGCGGCGGCGACTCGACTTTTAAGGAGAGAGATCCGAGCCCACCCGGGGGCGCCAAATTATGTCAGCGGGACATAATAAAAGATGTGAATTACAATAAAATTATAATATTACGAATTTACATGACTTTATACAAGGTAATAATAATATGGCGGCGGTCAGCGGTGTGACCCGTGTGCGCCCGCGCACGTCTTCCTGGCAAGTGTTCACAGATTAAAGTATTATAGAGTAGACAAGTGTTCGAGCTAACGGCCGCGACGGAAACCGGGGACGCTCCCCCGCGCGTCCCGCTGTAGTGTTGGGGCAGCGCGCTAGGGATGGGCGCGCTCGTACAGTTAGAGTCCAGTGTCCTTCTACCAGCTAAACGGTTGCTTCTGGAAATGTGAAAAAATTGACGGTACCTAGTAGAAAATATTATGCTGAATTTGAAAAAGGAAAATCTAAGAAGGCTTCATAATATTAAGTTATTAAGTAACAGTCGATCAACTAAAAAAATATTCAGCGAAGTATTAACGAACTTTTCGTTCAAATTCCTTTGAACGTAACTGAAATATTGTTGTTATAGTAGTGTAAAATACGTTATAAATGTAAATTCATTAACCATACAAAAATTATCAAAAACTAGCGGTAAATAATATGGAACCCTAAATTGCACGTGACCCGACGCGCACTTAGCCGGTTTTTTATGTCAAAATATCAAGTTGCTGAAGAAACTATTGAATGCAAGTTATTTAAAATAAGTAACGTTGTAAAACTTTTACTTAATGAGCGTGCTCTACTTAGTAGGTACACTTTCCTTACATTCTAATATTTTTACTTTTGCTCTTTTATTTTCTAGGAAAATAGTCTTCCTACGATATTTTTATTTCTCTTACTATATAGAGAACAATTATTACGATTATTGTTAAAACTTAACACGGAATTGCTAACGAGAGCAAGGATTATTTTAATCTCTTTTATGACACAAGAAAAGATATCCGTTTCCTAATTGTCGTGTTGTTTTAAACTATGGTGATAGTTATCCGACAACGTTTATTGTTAACGTTAAATTCGTAAATTATTATCTAAAAAGTAATGCAAATCACTTTCCATTTACAAATAATATTATTA
This sequence comes from Plebejus argus, assembly GCA_905404155.3. Classification (NCBI taxonomy): domain Eukaryota; kingdom Metazoa; phylum Arthropoda; class Insecta; order Lepidoptera; family Lycaenidae; genus Plebejus; species Plebejus argus. The sequence goes on from FR989935.1 coordinate 15,549,260, forward strand.
TGTAAAATGATGTATGTGAAATGATGAAATCCAATAAATATAACCCAGTATACTGGCACAATATACTGGCAAATTCGTATAATTATGATTTATGGCGTCTTTAATCCGACGTCTTATCGTGATGAGACAAGAGTGAAGAGTGACGTATCTAAACTAATCAGTAATCACCCAACCTAGTAGGTATATCCCACAAGTCACAACCTTTACATTTTAGGCGTCTCCCAGACAGACGCGGCCTGCGGTGGCGGTAGCGGTGGCGGTCAGTTGGATGACTTGGCCGCGTGTGTCTGTGTCGTTCCTAGAACTCTCAAGTCATCCAACTGACCGCCACTGCTACCGCCATCCACCGCAGGCCGCGTCTGTCTGGGAGACACCTTATGGTACACTTTACGGAAAAAACTATCACGCCTATCGATTTGTGCTTTAACATAGTAATTTTTATTTATATTATGTAGATGTTTTATAATCAGTCAGTCACGGTTTTTTATAATATGATGATTGATAACACATCATATTAAGTCAGTCAAGGAGTGATGACGCGACTCGCGAGCCCTCACAACGCTCGGCTTTTGGCTAGTATTATTATCAGAAGCGTAGCGTGCCTTAGTGGGGCCCCATATAAAATTTGTTTGGGGGCCCTTAGGAAAATTTGACATTTTCCCTTTTCTCATATTTTGTGAATTAAAAAAATGGAAAGTTTCTATTAATATTTGCTAACGGACGTCGGGGCCCGGGGGCGTATAATTGATACCGTAACGGCTAAATTATAGCTAAGTCTGTGACGGCCTTATTTGTCTATTACCTCTTCGAGCCCAGTCAGCACTGCTGAACTAATTTTATATTCCGGAAAAGGACATAGGATACTTTTTATACCGGAAATGTGATCGGTTTCCCGCACATTAAAGTTTAAACAAATGGAGCAACGGAGTTGCGGGTGACACCTAGTATTTTAATAACTCTACCCAGAAATTTTGATACCATAATAACACAAAACCAATTACTAACTCGTCGTGCAAAAAACTAATAAACTAATAATATTATGATCGATTTAATTGAAATGAAATTGTGTAGGTAAGTATATACATTATTATTTGACCAGGATATTGTTGTGGTTTTAAACGTGATTGTTATCGATAATTATCTTTGTTTATATTATAATTACTTTTCAACTAACTTAAGGTTAGTCAAGTTACCCCCAGCACCATTCACAGCGGAAAATCTGGCCATTTTTAAATTTAAATTTAATTTACTTTCAAAATAATCAAGGATTTTTTAAAATATGTAATTATTAGTATTCAATAATAGTAAAATAATAAAAAGAAGTCCGGATAGTCGGCGCTTTTTGCCGAATAGTACCCGACTAGTCGCCGACTACGGAAGTGGCCGGAAGGTTGTCTATACCAACTAGTCGGCACATCTCTAACAATAAATTATATAATTATAAATAAATAAATATTTCTGAAATTTTGATATTTATTAAGTAGAGTGAACCAGCGTGAAACAGCGCTTGCGCTGTGTTTCGCCGAGTGAGTGAGTTTACCGGAGGTCCAATCCCCTACCCTTTTCCCTTCCCTACCCTCCCTTATTTCCTTCCCTACCCTCCCCTATTCCCTTCTCTACCCTGCCCTACCCTATTCCCTCGTAAAATGCCGGCAACGCACCTGCTCTTCTGATGCTGCGAGTGTCCATGGGCGACGGAAGTTGCTTTCCATCAGGTGACCCGTTTGCTCGTTTGCCCCCTTTTTTCATAAAAAAAAGTGAAATACATAACAAGGTAATTGTAAAAGGCTTTTTGCTTATACGGCTGAACGGATTGGGCTGATTTTAGTCTTAAAATATTCTTTTTTTTATAAATTTATTCATTTAAGTAATAGTTAAGTTAAGTAATTCGTAGAAGTCCAGGGCAGGTTTTAAAGTGACACGAAGTTTACCGGGACAGCTAGTAAGATTTAAATATAAAGACACTTAATAAACATTAAAATATGATTTAGATACACTGTAAAAAAATTGAGAAATAACTAATATGTAATAAGTCACATCTCATTGTAGGTTCTCGTAACTTAAGTACTTGTTTTTCTTCCTTCGGGTTACTAAATGGGTTTTCGCCAATACGTTCAAAATGAAAGGAAATGACAGTCGCATATGTCGACAATTTTATAAAGAAAACGTGTTGGCTAAGCCCCCTTGTTCTTTAGGAAATAAAGGAATAGTATATTTATTTCCAAAATTATTTTATAGAGTATAGACGAATCTGACAGACGATTTTGAAAATTTATAGTTTACCGAAATACACCAAGATCGCGGTTTAAATACTGATACAGGTACCTAAAATAGAGTATCTAATTTAACCATCAAGTGGACTACCGTTGTAAATAGGAGCACGAGAATTTGTCAATGACTCGTCCCATTTGGGCCCATTATTTAATCTATCATTGTTTATGCTTTGAGCCTAGAAAAGTGTTGGACTGACTGTTGTGAAGTGTAGACGACGAAGGAGTAGAGCTCCTTCATGAAAGTGAAATATAAAAGTGGATCGGATGAATTTTAAATGACGGATAGGCTAGAACCTCTGCCTAAATATGGCTGATTTGAATTCAGAATGCGGAAGCGATGGACTGCTAGAGAACAATGTGGTATACAGGGTGTATCCTAAACGATGGTTTTATTTGTATACATTTGTGGTGTGTGTATTCGGCGACGTGCGCGTTTCCATGGTTACAGTATACTATTATACAGGATGTGATAGTGCGATACTATGGTGTTAGCGGCAATCTTGTGAATTGGACTTCTTTGATCTTCATGGTCACTTACATCCCTCTGATCTTCCCTGCTTGTCTTTTGTTGGATAAGGCAGTGAGTAATAAGAGTATTACTATTACCTAATGTAGCTATTCTATGTCAAATAGCTTTTCCAACGTGTTATGAAGACAGTAATTTAATATTATTTTAGTTAATCGTGTCTTTTTCTTAGTTTTCCATGCGGTGATTTTACAAATCATTTATATTATATTACCCATGACTATTAATTTATGTCTAAAATATATAGTTATAAAAAATACATTAACGTATAATGAACATTATAAAGTTAATTAATTCAAAAATCAAAAGACCCGACTGCAAAAAAACTAAAATCTGTATTGAAATAATCGGCCAAGTGAGAGTCGGAATCGCGCACGAAGGGTTCCGTAACATTATAGAGCAAAATTAGGCCATAAATTGTGTTTTTTGTATGGGACCCCCCCCCCTTAATTTTTTATTTTATTTAAATATTATTATTAAATATTAAAGTACACATATAACTAAGGATTTTGTAAAAATTCAAGTACCTACCTGTTGCCATTTTTGATATAGAGCAAAAAAGGCCAAAAAATCACGTTTGTTGTATGGGAGCCCCCCTTAAATATTCATTTTATTTTATTTTTAGTATTTGTTGTTATAGCGGCAACAGATATACATAATCTGTGAAAATATCAAATCTCTAGCTATTACCGTTCTTGAGTTACAGCCTGGAGACAGACAGACAGACAGACAGACGGACAGACGGACAGACGGACAGACAACGAAGTCTTAGTAATAGGGTCCCGTTTTTACCCTTTGGGTACGGAACCCTAAAAAGATGAAACCGACTTCAAAATTGTACGTAATTGAGAATTAAAACTCCCTATCTTCAAAACGACTGAACCGATTTTGATGAAACTTGCACTGTTCCCTGCTAAGTTGAACAATACCTAGTACAACAAAAAAAAATTACTGAGATTGGAATGGTAGTTCTAGAGATATGCGAACACAAACATAAAGACATACATACATACTTTTGAAATTTGGCAAATTCGTTGAGACGCTGATATAGACTTAGACTAATATAATAAATGAAAAGTGGGCAGTTCTGGAAATATGACATACATACGCGTCGAATTGATAACCTCCTTTTTTGAAGTCGGTTAAAAATTTATTGTAAAGTTTAATAATATCCATACTTGCAATTACCAACACGAAGGGGCTCTATACGTTACTATTAATTATTAGTAGGGACTAGGTGTTCCCAAGGGCAGCATCTTGAGACCTCTTCTATTTATTAAATACATAAATGACTTTGTAGATAATCTTGTGTATTAATAAGGTGTTAAATAACATAATACGGTTATTATAAAATTACAATAATTAACTTAATAAAATGATAATTATTATGAAAAAAACGTGAATTTAAATTTTATTAAAGACGAAATAAGAAATGATTTAAGACTAACGTGTAACTATATACCGTGACTGAAATCTTAAATTGCAGACTCTGGTCATTATTTGGACATAAACTGATAGTTAAATAACGCGAAGTATATAAAGCTGCTTAGTCGAAGATACACAGCATGATGAATTAGTTCACTGCATACATTAAAAATACAAACAGTTTAATTTATTCTTTAAGATTTAAATTCTGCTGAATATAAATTATGAAGTAAATTAATTTCCAAAAATGGCGGACGAAAAGTGTGAATCGGGAAAGATAGGGGATGACAAAAAGATCGTTTACCAAGTGTACCCTGTGCGATGGTTTACGTTGTTTATGTACGTGATCAGCTCGGCGGCGGCCTGTCTGCCGTGGATGCAGTATTCAATCATCCAGGATGTTATCGTGAAATACTATGGGGTTTCCAGTAGCTGGGTCTGCTGGACGTCCATAATTTGTATGATCATGTTCATCCCCCTGGCGATGCCTAGTTGTGTTGTGTTGGAAAAATATGTGAGTATTCTAAAACGTTGTTTTGTTTGGAATCCTTGACGGAGATAATATAAATAATCAGCCAAGTGCGAGTCGGACTCGCGCACGAAGGGTTTCGTACCACAATAGAGCAAAAATAGAGTGAAAATTGTGTTTTTTGTATGGGAGCCCCACTTAATTATTTTATTTATTTAAATTTTATTATAAATTATTAAAGTGCTAATAATATTGAGTATTTCTTGAATATTTCAAGTGCCTATTGTTTGCCGTTATTGATATCGAGAAAAAAGTAGCAAAAAAAATCATGTTTGTTGTATGGGAGCCCCCCTTAAATATTTAATTTATTTTGTTTTTAGTATTTGTTGTTATAGCGGCAACAGATATATACAATCTGTGAAAATTTCAAAAGTCTAGCTATAGCGGTTCTTGAGTTACAGCCTCAAGACAGACAGACAGACGGACAGACATAGAAGTCTTAGTAATAGGGTCCCATTTTTACCCTTTGGGTACGGAACCCTAAAAATACTGTTTGTGGTTTTTAGGGTTCCATACCCAAAGGGTAAAAACGGGACCCTATTACTAAGACTTCGTTGTCTGTCCGTCTGTCCGTCTGTCTGTCTGTCTCCAGGCTGTAACGGTAACGGTAACGGTGTCAAGGACGGTAATAGCTAGAGATTTGATATTTTCACAGATTATGTATATCTGTTGCCGCTATAACAACAAATACTAAAAATAAAATAAAATGAATATTTAAGGGGGGCTCCCATACAACAAACGTGATTTTTTTGGCCTTTTTTGCTGTCTCCAGGCTGTAATTCAAGAACGGTAATAGCTAGAGATTTGATATTTTCACAGATTATGTACATCTGTTGCCGCTATAACAACAAATACTGAAAATAAAATAAAATGAATATTTAAGGGGGGCTCCCATACAACAAACGTGATTTTTTTGGCCTTTTTTGCTCTATATCAAAAATGGCAACAGGTAGGTACTTGAATTTTTACAAAATCCTTAGTTATATGTGTACTTTAATATTTAATAATAATATTTAAATAAAATAAAAAATTAAGGGGGGGTCCCATACAAAAAACACAATTAATGGCCTAATTTTGCTCTATAATGTTACGGAACCCTTCGTGCGCGATTCCGACTCGCACTTGGCCGATTATTTCAATACAGTTTTTAGTTTCATAAAATCCTTAGTTATATGTGTATTTTAATATTTAATAATAATATTAAAATAAAATAAAAAAATAAGGGGGGCTCCCATACAAAAAACACAATTTATAGCCTAATTTTGCTCTATAATGGTACGGAACCCTTCGTGCGCGATTCCAACTTGCACTTGCCCGATTTTTTTATTTTTTGGATTTGAAAAAAAGTTTGTTACTGAAGTTTGTTCCAGACTTCCAGTGCATAAATTACCTTAATATTATCTTGTTTGCGAGATTTGAATTGATAATAAGATTATTACATTATTTTAAAAAATCTAGCAGATTTGCCTGTTAGGGCAGGGGGTTCTTTGAATTTCTGGATTTTTTTCTATTTTTGTTGAATTGCCAATTTATATTTATTTCAAATTACATCGGTTTGCCTGGCAGACGTGGGTACTGCATAAGATTTTATGTAACATAAGAACGGGCTGTGCGCAGCCTTAATAGCCAGCTGATAAAACAACATCGTTAACCTTTTCTTATTTTTTTCAGAAACGGTCATGACGTTACTAATTAGTAATTATTTTATTAAAAATTCATGAATTTTGCTATGCACTCAGTGTCACTCTTACAACCAATACTAATCTAATGAGACCTCTCAACTCAAGTCTGACAAGCCGTTTAGTAAGCCTAGACGAGACAAGACAAAGACATTAAGACAAAGAAATATTTATTGCTTAAAACTGTGTTACAAAGGTGTTACAGATATTTTGTTGATTTCAACAGTTTACCCGTTCGGGCATGCAATATTTGTATGAAAAGTAAACTGTAGGGAAACTTAGAGCACACATCCAAGTAATATAAAAACATTAACCTACAAACGCTTGAATAAGCCACTTCTTTGGTCGCAGTCGAGTAAAAAAATATTGCATTTTTAAGACTCTACATAAACTGCACCATGCAGGTTTTAAGGTAGGTATCCATTAGCTATATTTGGTGGTTGACGTAAATAAAATCTCTCCGTAGGTATCTCTAATCAAATAACTACTTACACAATTTGCATGTAAATGATGTAACGAATATGGTATTATAATATAATATGAATAAGGACACAATATACGAAACTCAAGGTCGGACGAGTAGAGGGCATGCAACAATAATTATAATTTTTATTTTAGTTTTAATCGGCAGATGAAACAATGGTAGTGTAAATTATATTTATAAGATTAACAATAATATTATTAAATCCACAAAGTGGTTATCACTGTTCCAAAGTCTGCGAACGTTTAATCCGCCACATTGTCATTTTTTTATACGATTTCAAATAATTTGTTTTCAGCCGACCTGAAACTGCATTTCAAAGTTGAATAAGTATATAATATTATAATATTTAACGTTCTTTGATCTCTCAAATACATTTTCTTATCGGAAAATTTTATTTGTCGTATTTTCCAATAGGGCTTTCAAATTATACTTTTGGATCACACTTACAAGCCTCGCAAAATTTATAAAGCCCATATTATCAAATCTGAAGTTCATATCTCGAATAACATTAAGCGGACTTTATTCTTATAATATCGTTAATTACTGTCCCCGGACTCGTCAGATAAAAATGGCGAAGTAATTACATCGGGGACTTTGTCAAATTCATTAAAAACAATTCCGCGATGCGTGCGGGTCGATGCTGTGCCAGCCCTGACAGGGTTGCTACGTGGGCGAAAACGCTCTGAAATCCGCCTTAAGCATTCTATTTTTGATGTCGTTTTAACAGGCGAGTGAAAAGTTACGTTTCACAAAAGTATAGTTATCGCAAAGGAATACGTATCTTATTTTTTTTTGATATTATAAACTACCCTATTTCCTTTTTCCGGGACAGACAAACACACTTTTTCATTTACAATCCGTTTATCCTTTTTCGTTTATCTCAGCTGCTAACGATTAAGCATGCTTTGAAGTGTTATACACGAAATGAGAAATATTAATTTAACTCTAGGGATATTTTGCAGCGATAAAGAGCGTTTTCATACGTTTCGACTGTCGCACCATAAGATCCGATGAAAAACAGCTGTTGCGTTGGTTCCAATGTTTAGGTCACCCACAAGTCACAACTCGCAAGTCACAACCTCAAACATTAGAACCACCCGCACTTTTTTGTCTACGTCGTCCGTCCCTTTGGTCTGAATTCTGAAACTCGAGTGACAAACGGCCAACTCCAAAATGCTGGGTGCTGTGACGCACCTGTGACGGCACACGCGTGTAGAGGCGCTAAATGTTCTGACTACAACCATCCGTGACTAAAATCTCTGTAAATACCCACCTCTATTTGGACACTATTAGCCAAATAACGTGAAGTTAATGCCGTAACGTGAAATTAAAGTACGAAACAAGAAACTAATAATGGAAGTTTAAAGGATAGCCATGGTCGTATGCCCTTTTAATTTTATTATTATCAACTGTTTTGCTACAGTAGGTGGCATACCACCACGACTATTCTTTAAACTTCCATTACTATTTTCTTGTTTCGTACTTTTTAGAGCGTGTTTTAGTATAGTCGGGTTTTAGTTTTTTAAACTTTATTTTTATTTAAATTTTTTTGGGGTTGCGATTCGCTCGATAAAAGATTGAAACTGTGATACAATAAAAAATGAATGATTGATCCTGATTTAAACTATAATTAAATCTACACGTCGAATATAATAACCGTTTCCGTTTTTTTTAATTATTTGAAAATGGGCATTAAAAAGCTTGATTCTAAAGTGGAAGAGCAAAACTTAGCCTATAAAGTTTACCCTGTGAGAATATGGTTTATTCTGTTCATGTACGTGGTGAACTCCGCTGCGTCGCTTCTGCCGTGGTTGCAGTACACCATCATAAAGAATATTATAGTTAGGTAATACGGGGTATCCAGAAATTGCCTCAGTTGGACTGGCCATGATATGCATGCTGATATTCGTACCTCTCGTGTTGCCTAGTTGTGTCGTGTTGGACAGTTCTATGTGTTGGACAGAGATGTGAGTATCTAAAACTTGGTTACTGTTGAGATGGCCTCTGTAAGAGTCTGGTATCAAAAGTTTACAAAAGTATAACTTATTATGACATTTATTGAAATGATTTGATTAAGTACTTACAAATAATCACCCTGTATTTACCCTAAAGTAACTTCGAATACTAAAACAAAATTGAAACAAAATAATATATCAAGAAACTGGCAACGTATCTTTCCAAATCAATTTAGATCAATTTAAAATCCATTTTGTTCGTTGTTACAGACATTTTGAAGCATATAAAGTATTAAATTTTTTAAATTTGTCGTAGTAAGCAAATAATAAGTAATAAACAAACAAAATGGCGTCGCGTGACGTGCGCGTGACCTTCGAAATGCTTGACCGTGATTGGTCGGTCGATGGATATTGGACAAACAAGACCGAAGATGGATATTTGGATGCGTTCATATTTTGAGCAAAATATGGAGTTTGACTACTCAAGCACTGAAAACAGTTTTTATATGGGAGATTGGATATTTTATTTTTGCTAAAAAAGCAAGTTACATGCAAGCAAAATAAAAAATATTTATATTGTAAAGTGCGTAATCAGGGTTACTATTAGTTTGAAATAAAAAGTCTATTTTGGTAAAATTGGTCGATTGGCCATTCAAGCACTAGGGCAGCGTTCTGCTATTAATTATATAAGAATTATATACTGTTCTTATACATTTCCTATTCCGTTAAAAATAAACACATTCAATTACCTGACTAATTTCATATCCGCTCTCTTCAAAGGGCTATATTAAAAATCGCTAACTAGTTGAACGTTGAGTGACGATTTTTCAATCAACGTTCTGCCGAGTCATTCAATTGAATGGAGTCATTCAATGAATGCGCTAGTCATTCAATCGAACCGCAGATTGAACTAGATGACTGCGACATAAATACAAAATACTTTTTGTTTTTGGGAGGTTCAGTTAGAATCTACCAGTTTAGTCTATACTGCTTTCATCCGGCGCCCTGGGCTGCACTCGCCTAGCGTCGCCCTCCTCTGACGCCGCTACCGTCTCCTCTTTATAAAAAAGGTGTACCGTATATAATATAATATAATAACTTCTTTCCCAGGGTCTTCGAGTGACGACGATAATCGGTTCGTTCGGGACATGCCTGGGCGCGTGGCTGAAGGTGTTCTCCGTACCCCAGGACAGGTTCTGGCTTGGCTTCATTGGACAGACCGTGGTGGCCATCTCACAGGTGGGTAGAGCTCTTTAGCAATGAGTGCTTCGTCTTCCTGAAAGAATAGGTAATACTTGATAGACTACATTTAGTGACATCTGGTAGAAACTAAGACTGAAAGTAGGATGATAACTCATAGATGGGTTGATGGACTTATTGAAACCAGGATTCTACTTTAAATTATGGATATAACATTACTGCAAACAGCGCAGCGTCCGTTTTAGTTTGTGTGAAACTGTATTAATATCATTCTCATTTTTATCTCACTTTTACCAGGTGTTCGTGCTCAACGTCCCCCCGCGGCTGGCGGCGGTGTGGTTCGGCGCCGACCAGGTGTCGTCAGCCTGTAGCATTGGCGTTTTTGGTAACCAGGTTTGTATCATTATTATACTCTATCTGTCTTTTTTTCCACGGGGAGGGCGGAGAATCCTCATGGATTCCTTATGGGCCTTATATTACGTCCGACTTCACTGTGGTGTTACCCAATAACCTACGGACTAAAATCTTGGTCACAACCTGCTGCTGTCAAATTGCAGCACCATTTTACCCTGTCTCATTATACTTTAAATGTCAAGAACACTGTGGCATCACCAGGAAAATGTAGAAATTTGCCTGCTCCGATTGAATGGCTTACTCTAATTGGTTGAAAGCGTCATTGATTGGAGCGTTGATGATTCAATCTTCTTAACCAGAGTTAGCGAATAAACTATTGTTGTAAATGGATCCGAGCACAGCCTTTAAAATGACATTGGGTGTTTTTTGACTAGTCGGTCTATGTGTGTGTGCGTAGAGGCGCGTCAATACTGTACCACTCACCGTCCGCCAGCGTAAACCGGCAAGTGGAAAAACGAAGCCCCAGCGCCGGTGCCGGTGTCGAAAAACGCCCATTTATAGTGTACAAAAATATGTTAACACAATTTATTTAAGAACATTAATTTCCCAGAGCGAGGCTTTCCACTTCGTTGGCATTATATTGCGCTGTGAAAAATGTCCGCAAAGCTGATATTATTATACCCAGCAGCAACTGTCTTGCACTGATAAGGGTTCAAGTATGGTCGACAAAATTGCGTGATGTCATCCAAGTATATTGGTTAAGGGAGCATCGTCGTGAATATTGATGGAAGAAGCGGTTAGGAGTTAGGACTTAGAAAGGTTCTTTGAGGTGACTACTGACTATGCAGAAGTAACGTGTCACCACATAATAATAAGATTAATTAATCTGCTCGTAGTTGTTTTACATTTGACAAGACAATTTTGCCCACGATAATAATATAATCCCCTATATCAATAGTATAATATAAATGTATAAGTTTAAAAGGTCCAAGGCGTGATGGACTTACAGTAGATTAAGAGAAAATGTAATCTTGGTACGCGACCATATTAAAACAATGAGACAAATAAAGGATATGGGCGACTAGCCCATAGACGACCCTAATTATTATAATGAAAAAAAAAATATAATCCCCTAAGTCCTGGTAACAGATGCTAAAGTCTGAATAGAACTGATGAGGTAGATGAGTTACGTACCTACGTAACCTACATAACCCTTCTACCTCATCAGAGTGCGTAGTGCGAGTTTTATTCGATCATACTCATCGAGAACGTTAACGCGAATTTGTATGGGATCAAAGCGGTATCCACGTAAGCCAATAGGTGGCGCTGCTTTGATCCCATACAAATTCGCGTTAACGTGTTCGATGCGTATGATCGAATAAAACTCGCACTACACCCCCAGTTCTTTTATAGCCTACCTACGCTACCTTAAATTTTGATATAGGTACGTTAGCAAGAAGGCAACCTTACAATTATTTTCATATTTTGATGCTGTACGGGCCACCGTTTATATATTTTGTAACGATGTATTATTCCATTTAAGTATTTTCTAAACAATAAATTGAAAATCAAAAATATCTTTCCATTACTTTACTCACATTAAAAAGTTATAAAGATATTTTCCTCTACAAACCTCTTTAAGGGCCCGGGGTACCCTCGAAATTTTCATACATTCTTAATACCAAAATCATTTTCTCATATCTATATATAAAATAATTAACATGTTTGAGTTAGCTTTCAGCTTAAGATAGTAATTACCTAGGGTCCTGAACAATTTTTTTTTACAAAATATTTAAACACTAAAAAAATTTTTGTGTTGAAATTTTTTTTAGTAAATTTACTACTAAATATTTAAATACCAAAAAATAGACAAAAACACTAAAAAATATAATTAAATAGTAAATTTACTACAAAATATTTAAATAATAAAAAATATTTTTTACTATTTAAATATTTTGTAAAAAAAAATTGTTCAGGACCCTTTTTTTTTTTTTTTTTTTTTTTACGCAGGGGAAATCTTCAAAAAGATTCCTGGGTAGGATATGTGGGATTTTTACCCACTAAAACCCCTGCGATTGACTGACTTCGGCACCTAGAAGAACAGCGGGTACTCTGTCGAACAACTTCCGCTGATCTCCTAGTACATTGCTCTAACAGAGCTCTTCACGGAACTACATTGTAGCCCTAGTAGCAGGGAGCAAAACGCTCTGTTGACTTGCGGCATTGCCACGATGTCGACGGGAACGTCGAGCAGGATCTGGGGCCGTAGACAATGTATTCTTTCGTTAAAAACGATGACGAAATTCGTTATCAAAATGTATGGGATTTGACATTAGTCTTCGCAAGCGAAATGTCATTTAGCGATGACTTATGTCAAATCGCATACATTTTGATAACGAATTTCGTCATCGTTTTTAACTAAAGAATACATTGTCTAAAGGCCCTGATCTCTCTCGATCTCGTTCAGCAGTCTCCTTCTGTGCCATGGTTGACTCACAAAAGGAGACTACAGCCGACCAAGCAGACTCTCTATGCAGCGTTGCAGATAAAACAGCTGGAAGAGAAAGGTCTGTTCCAATTTCGTCAACAAGGTTGCGCCGCTCTGTATCCCAAGCAGGACACTCTTCTAAAGTATGTTGGGCAGAGTCTGTAGGAGCCCCACAATGATGACACACTGAAGTAGGTTCGCGCCTGATCTTACACAAATATTCACCAAAACAACCATGGCCTGTAAATACTTGTGTAAGACGATACGTCATTTTATGATTACTTGCCAACCAGTCATCAAATGACGGCAAGACGGCTTCTACAACGCGTTTATGAGCTAAGCGCTCGTCCATTAGAAGTGACCGCCATTTACCTAAAGCTCTGGCACGTTCTTCTCTTTTAATCACGTTAGGAACAACGATATCATTTACATCCCGGAAAGAATGCAAGCGATTGTAAACACTTGCATCCATCTCCGCTAAAATATCTAAGGGTGGAAAACGCGCTAATATAGTTGCTGCTTCGAATGATATCGTTCGATAGCCCCTTATCATTCTTATAGCGACTCTTCTTTGAAGGCTGCGAACTCTGTTTCTGTTACGGCGAACACTTGACAGTTTCTGATACCAAACTGGTGCACCATAGAGAACCATGGACCTTACTACTCCAGCGTAAAGACGCCGAACTTCTTCCCTAGGACCACCAATGTTAGGCAGTAATCTATGCATGGCACCCACCACCTTCTCAGTTTTGGGGATCAGAATATTAAAGTGTTCCTCAAAACGCCAATGGCTGTCGAGCGTAAGTCCAAGATACTTCATGTATCTTCCAATGGGGATAAGAGAATCTCCAACTTGGATATGCATCTCAGGAGGATTTCTACTTCTAGGCAGCTTGTGAAACCACATAGCCTCAGATTTATGGGACGCTATACGTAGACCAAGACTCTCTATCCTGCCTATTACAATAGCCACTGCGATTTCGGCTAGCCTTTTAACCACGTTAAAGGAGTTTCCTATCACCAAAATAAAGGTATCATCGGCAAAGCAAATGATATAAACACCAAAGGGAAGTGCCACTCGCAAAACTGGGTCATAAGCTAAATTCCACAATAAAGGGCCCAGCACAGATCCCTGAGGAACTCCGCAAAATACCTCACGTTGACGTTTTTGTTGGTTCTGATCTGTATAACTTATGAACCTATCTCGCAAGTAGTCTCTTATAATAGCTTGTAAATATGGCGGAAAGTTATGGTAAATAAGAGCTTCTTTAATAGCATCCCAACTAATCGAATTGAAGGCATTTACAATGTCAATGCTAACAGCAAGTGCCACTCGTCCTCTGCTTACAGCTTGTTCTGTTAAAGACTTAACGAGCTTTATAGCATCTACTGTAGAACGACCTCGACGGAAACCAAATTGATTATCCGAAATGTTAGGACCAAATTGAAGGAGGTGTTCATTAATACGATCAGCAAGAATCCGCTCAAAAAGTTTGCTTATGTCATTTAACAAGCATATTGGTCTAAAAGCAGAAGGAGAATCCTCAATCCTGCTGTTTTTCCTTATAAGAACCAAATTTGCTTCCTTCCAAGCAGTAGGAAATCTCCCCGTACGTAGGCATACATTAAAAACTCCCTTAATATCATGAGCTAGAGCTGAAGACGCCAGAACCCAGGCCTTTCCTGGAATTCTATCCGGACCAGGAGCAGTATTTCGTCTCCTCAAGCGTAATATGGCCCTATGCAGTTCGTTATCTGAAACATTCAAATCTTCATTCCAATCTATTACAGGCGACACTGTCATCGGTGTAGTTAAAGTCGTCGGGAAAAGCGTGTCGATTGTTCTTCGAAGAAGACATGGATCTAGAGTCTCCGTCAAAGGTGGGGTCCACGGACGCAGCTTACCCAAAACCAAACGGTATGCTCGACCCCAAGGGTCTCTATCAAGACCCTCCAGAAGCTCAGACCATGATCTAGCCTTAGATGCAGAAATAGCTTTCTGTAGGGCCTTAGTTGCCTCGCGAAAAACTCTATAGGTGTCTGCAACCTCTTGAGGGGTTGAACGTCTTCTTCTTCTTGTTCTAGTAAATTGGCGACGAGCGCGCAGACAGTCCTCGCGAAGTTGGGCAATTTCAGAATTCCACCAATACTGTGTTCTATGTTTATATTGTCCAACCTGAGGCATAGCGACCGAACAAACAGTAACCATTTTGTCACACAGTAAAGCAGCTGCCGAATCTGGATCGTTATTGGTCTCGCTAAAATTTTGCGACCAAGACACGACTTCAGCAGCGGCCTTTAACATATCTACATTCATGTGCTTAGTGGACCACCGACGAGTATTATTTCTCGCTCTTTGTTGATTAAGTCGCCTTAAGTCAGCACAATTTACATCAAATAGAATGTGTCGATGATCAGAAAGAGTAACAATTTCTTCTGCAACCCGCCAACCTTCTAGCATTCGAAAGGCATTAGCGGATGCCCACGTGAGGTCAACGATTGACTCTCCTTGCCACCGAACACATGTGCTTGTGGTTCCACGATTGACAAGTCTTAAATCTAATGATGCAGCCCACTCAAGCAAAGAAGTTCCTCTGGGACTGTCTCTAGAGCCTCCCCAAACTCTAGAGTGAGCATTGAAGTCACCGAGCACAATCAAGGGACACGAAGAATTACTGCGAACGCAGAGAGCTAGATCGTCTAAGTATAGTTGATAATCAGATAAAGGCCGATTAGGCGAAATATAGCATCCTACGATGACAAGAGACCCACATTTAACAGCCACAAAACCACGCCCTCGATGCAGCAAAGTACAAGAAGGAGTTCCTCTTACTCCCGACCAGTAAATCGCTACCTTAGAGCCTTCGTCTCCAAACCATCGAGGATTATCTGGAACAATGTAAGGTTCTGCAACAACTGCAAGGCTAATAGACCACTCCGCAACAGTCTGCATGAGGAGATGCTGAGCATTCCGACAGTGGTTAATATTAGCCTGTAACATTTTTAGACGTGCGAATTTGAAATAATATCCATTTCTTCCAGAGGGCCAGGGCCCTGAACATCATCAGTGACTACATCAAACAAATTTTGAGTAGTTCGGCTCCGTTTCTTATTCTGCTTTGGCGGACAGCATTGTTTTGATCCTAATCGATGATTTGCTGGACGTCCCAAATCGGAGCATAATGGACACTTGAACACAGTTGCTGTGCAAGTACTTGCTTTATGTCCAACTTCTCCACACGCGAAACAGCAATTGCTTCGGATCTTATCACTGGTGCACCTTCTTCCAACGTGACCTTTTTCAAGACATCGAAAACATTGAAGGGGCCTAGCTTCCAGGAAATCTATCTTTGCTATACTCCAGCCAATACGAAGACTTGACGTCGGCCTTAGCTTGTCAATAGTAGTAAGAGGACATCTTACCCAGATCGTACCTAAAGAGGTTGGTGAACGACGAATCTCTCCTGTTTTAATATCCTCAACTGAACAACCTCCCGAATCTGCAATCGCCGCTGCAACTTCTGCTGACGTAACGGCATCATCTAAATTCCTAATTCGAATTTCGCCCATTTTCATAGGACGAGCAACATTAACACCAAGATCAGCAAGAACTTCCCGCAAACGCTTAGCTAGAGTGTTCGCTTTTTCTATGCAGTCATCACCTTGTAGTTTTAACAAGAGACCTCCAGTCACAGTCCTCTTTAGATCGACCTTCTCTATCCCGATTTCAGAAAGACGAATTCGGGTTTTTGCAGCTAACATAACATCAGCGTATGACGTGGTAGAACCTTCTGGCACCGTTATAGTAATAGCAGCTGATGGAAGGGGCAAAGATTTGGCAGGTCTAGCCATCGTATCATTATTGGATACCTTCGGTGGAGAACGACCCAATTGCAGATTAGGGGTTGCATTTGAAGCAACTATAGACGCCCAATTTGATGAGTTTGTCGGCACTTCTGCTAATTGGGTACTTAACGGTACCGGTGGCAACTCGTCCACCGGGGGATGAACAGGACGTCTACCCCTGCGATTTTTATTCTTGTTTTTGTTCCGTTCCTGCACTGCATCTGAATTACCTACAGCTGGTGTTGACGAATACATGTTACTCTTACCAAGAGGCGGCCTAATGGCTCTATCTGGGAAGAGTTCCATTTTAAAGGCTGCCAGCTTATCTTCTATAAGAGCACCAATCCGCGCCATTAAGTCGACTTCAGTTGAGCTGGGAACCGCTCGGGTTGGAGCTGGAGCAGGTGGAGCTCTAGATGAAGCTACCACTGTATGGCGCAAGTTTGAAGAACGCATGACCGTTAACTCCGCAGCAAGTTTGTCAATTTTTTGAGTAAGAATTGAGACTTGACTACGTAATTCTGCATTTTCGCGCTCAAGTCGAGCAGCGTTTGCATCTATCATGTTACGTCTAGCAATTTCATCCATCGCCACATTTACAAATCGGACTGCTGCACGAAGATCGCGAGCAGAACTACCCTTCAAATTTTTTTATATATACTAAAAAAAATTTTTTGTGTTTAAATATTTTTTAGTAAATTTACTATTTATATATATATTTTTTAGTGTTTTTGTCTATTTTTTGGTGTTTAAATATTTAGTAGTAAATTTACTAAAAAACATTTAAACACAAACATTTTTTTTTAGTATTGAAATATTTTGTAAAAAAATTTTGTTCAGGACCCTAGGTAATTACTATCTTAAGCTGAAAAATAACTCAAACATGTTAAATATTTTCGTATGAGAAAATGATTTTGGTATTAAGAATGTATGAAAATTTCGAGGGTACCCCGGCCTCTTAAGCAAAATATGCATTTATCTTGTTTGTCTGACCGTACTCACAATAAGAGCGTCCTTACATTTTCTACGGACAATTTCCTCAAACACAATTACTTGATTATGGCTCATAATAAATTATATCTTATAGAGGATGATGGTACAATCTTTATATACTCCTTGTAAATAACGCCTACGTGTTCCTTTAGCTTACTTTCGTTTCCGTTGCTGAACTTAGGCCCCAATAAGCGCCAACTGTCCCGATTTTGGGCACACCTCATCCTCTAACAGTCTTTTCAAATCGCCGGTCCATCCAGCCCGTAAAGTTAATATTATAAGGTATATTAACTTTATGATCCAGCCGCAGGACGTTCTATGCCATGTTTGGCTCCAGGTCTCGCCATTGTAGCCCTTGATATAATTGTCAAAATCTACCTACACTTGGAGCAACCTTTCAGAAATGTATAAAATGTGGTAACTACTTCAATTCGGATGTTCAAATGGAGCAGTGAAAAGTTATATACCTAGATTTGACATATTGATAGTCTCTACTATTTGCACACTTATAAACGGCTCTAAGAATTGGAATCTTGGAAATTTATGAGAAAATTATTATAATGTTGGACAAAACAGCACAATTACCTGTTACTATCCATTAAAGATACGCACAGATTATAACGGGGCTCAGCGGGATTCAAGATTTCCGAGAAACAATATTGTCCACCATTTTCTCGGAAACAAAAAACATAAAATATTATTATGGAAAACAAGAGAAACACGGATGGAATAATACATATATTATACGGATAATAATACAATAATAATACAATAATATTATATCGACGCTCTTAACCTTTGTCTCTACAAAGACATCGTCCTTAGAACATTATCAGGATAGGTCAGGAACTTCTAAGGCACACACCGTCCTAGGGGCTAGGTCTATTATGCCTACTCTGGCCGTAGATCGCAATGGGTCGTTATCTAAAGTATGGGAAGTGTTTTATCAATTGTGCGAGGGGTCTGGTGTGAGTTTATATTAGTGTGGCTGTGATTCCGTTTCCTATACGTGGGGTACCGTCATGGTCTCAGATGTGTCATATGGGTCAGAAGCGTTAATATAGTTTTAGAGACGATAGGTGATATTAAACGCTGTGTTTCTAAGATTTAAGAACACATAATACTAAAATTTTGAAAGTGTATCTGTCTGTCTGTCAGTTACCTTTTCACGCCCAGCGGTTGCTGAACGGAATTTTCTGAAATTTTTTGAAACGTTTTGTTGCATTAAATATTTGCAATATACATTAGCTCTACTATTACTATTAGAGCTGGCATTGCATGCATTATTTACAATGTCGACTAGTTTGACGCCATAGCAACTACCTCAACGAGCAAAATATAGGCTGAGTCTACTGTGCGACCTGGGGGGTGAGCCAAAATGTTTTTGTTTTCGCTTCGTTATAGAATCGCCGATGAAAATGTATGGAATTGACATAAGCGTTCGTTAATATGACGTTGACGTTCGACTCGTCTTATGTCAATTCCATACATTTTGATCGGCGATTCTATAACGAAGCGAAAACGAAAAAGTTTCGGCTATAGGCCCGGATACCTTTCATAAATATCCGTCCAGCAGTTTTACGTGAAGGAGTAACAACATCATTAGAATAAGGACCTATTGTTGAAACTAATACTATGGATGAAAATCTGAGATAAATGAATTGAATTGAATTAATTAATTAGATAAAAGTATATATTTTAAACTAAGTTTTTAAAAATAGTATGTAATAAATGTATAGGTACTAAGGGTGAATTGCACCAGTTGCGTAGTTAAAGTTAAGGTTAAGGTTATCGTCAAATATGGCGAATTTCGCTAGTGACTTGACAGTTTATTTCACATTTTGTTATGGTTAAAGTTAAAGTTATAGTTAAAGTAAGCCGGTGCAACTCACTCGATAGATATAAGTATATGTACGCATTTTTTTTGTAATGTTACTGCAGTTTATTAAAAATATGTTGTCAAAACCTTCCCTATTAAATGCAGTTAACAATTGGCTATAAAATATGGTAAACTTTGTAAACAAAATTTAACAACGCTTTGTTTTTATATTTACGAGCAGTTTAGTGGCTTCTCGGTATAATATTGCATGAAAAATTGCTGAAATTACTAACTATTATGACGTGTGAACGTCTGGAACTAAGAATATAATATCTTATCTTTTATCTTTAAACGAGCAATTCTTGTATAATAATATATTATATTATATATTACAATTGGAATCTCGGAATCGGCTCCAACGATTTTCATGAATTTTAGTATAATATAGCGGGTTTCGGGGGCGATAAATCGATCTAGCTAGGAATCATTTTTAGAAATTGATATTTTATTCGTGTTTTATCGAATTAGCTGGTAATATTTAAACGCAAACGACAGTTAACTACCGAAATTATTGAACAGTAACGGGCAGCCGATGTGTAAATCTTTTCTGTTGCGTCTGAGCTCTTAGCAGCCCTGGATTTTTAAAAGGGCCGCGTATGTAGGCCGCGGTCTAGAGGCGAGAGCTGCTTTTAGCCAATCAAATAATTGTCTGTTTGCTGCACTGTTCTCGGCTCTCACCACTCGGTAGGTGTAATCCAGGCCTTAGGCTCGCCAGCTCTCCCTTACTTAAAATATATTATGCGTCCCTTCCAGCGGTAAAGTCTTTTTCTTCAGAAGAAAGCCCAAGACTATAATATTATGATAGGTAGAGAAGTGAATGATAGTTTTCAAAAAATGTAAGTCGTAGGGAATCTCTACAAAACACACGGTAAAAAGATAAAAGTGTCTTATTATTTGGTTCTGTGTCACTCAAAGCTTGTTATTATTACACGCTATAATATACCTTCACTTGTAACTAAATATTATACAGTAAAAAAATCTTGGAATCTTAATTTGACCCACTTCCCGGTCCTCGGTTAAGATGAAATATCCAAGATGGTGGATTGGCTTAGTGCGTGCTAAAAGCGTGTTTTTTAGTTTTTTAAACTAATATTAATAATTATTCTGTTCCAGCTTGGTGTAGCTCTCGGTTTTCTGCTGCCGCCCATGCTGGTGCGAGCTCAGGGCTCCATCGAGGACATCGCCAAGGACCTCCAGTTCATGTTCTACCTGGTTGCCGGAGTCACCAGCGTGCTCTTCGTCTTCATACTGCTTTGTAAGTGAAGAGACATGTTACCGGCTTCTACTTACAAATAGTTCATGGCCCTATGACTTATCTCGACTTTCACCTGTGTGATATTAAGAAAAAATTGTAAATAACACAGAGGTTCCTATACTTAAGCAAAAAACTACTTATAAGAATGGCTAATACAAAATGAACAGCTCTAAAGTCATGTATCAAGCATTCTATTGGCTGATTATTATCAAAAAAGTGTAATAAATATTGAAAAACTTTGATAAATTAAAAACTAAGCGGACGCCAAGACCTACAATAATATTGAACAACTAGTTGACCCGGCAATCGTTGTTTTGCCATTTAAAGTGTTTCTACTTCATCAGTTGATACAAAATCTTACCCCTCTTTTGTCCCCTAAGAGGGGTGGGGGGAAAATTGTGTACACCTGATGTTAAGTTGGAAAATACAGTTAATAATATGAAGTAAGTCCATTAAAGAAAAAAATTGATACAAAATCTGACCACCTTTTTGGTCCCCTTAGAGGGGTGGGGGGGGGGTTTATACACCAGATGTTGAGTTGGAAGAAGACAAATATATCTGCGAAAACCGCTTTCAAATCGGATCAGTAGTTTTCGTGTGATAGTGGAACAAACATACAGACAGACAGACAGACAAAAAACTAACCACATTTTTGGCTTCTATAGCGATGTAGTGACACCCCCCGCTTATTATTTTTTGAATATCTTTAATGTACAGAATTCACATTTCTACAGTTTTATTATATGTAATATAGATATCACATAATATTGCGTATTATTATTTAGGGTTGATATTGCACATCGTGCACCTTCAATCTAATAGTCAAATACATAAACTGTTCCATAAAATAATTAAAGCGTGATATTGCCAATAATTAATTTCTTCTATCTCTTTCAGTCTTCAAAGCCGCACCCCCAACTCCGCCGTCGGCGGCGGCGGACCACGGCGCGACCATCGACTCCAACTTCTTCAGCTCCATCAAGAAGCTGCTCACTAACCGCAACTACATCCTGCTGCTCATCTCCTACGGCTTCAACGTGGGCGTCTTCTACGCCATATCCACCCTGTTGAATAGCCTCGTGCTGACTTATTACCCGGTGAGTTGAGATGTTGTCCTCTCTAAAGTCATACATTGTGCGTTCTTACACCGGTCTTCTCGCCGTGTTCCCAAACAGGTGGCAGCTACCAACTAGGACATTCCTAAAGTGTTAGTTACTAATTAATCTATACTAATATTATAAAACTAGATATGACGCCCGAAACTCCGTTGCGCCAAAACTTGTTTATCACGTAGGAACCGTACATTTTTCTAGAACAAAAGGTATCCTATGTCCTTTCCCGGGACTCAAAGTATCTCCATGTCGAATTTCAGCAAAATTGGTTCAGCGGTTTGGGTGTGAAGAGGTAACAGACAGACAGCTGACACACTTTCGCATTTATAATATTAGTGTGGATAATGGATATTAGTATGGAATGGATGTGACAGTGCGTCTGTCTGTCTGTTACCTCTTCACGCCCGAATCGCTGAACTGATTTAGCTGATTATGGAGATACTTTGTGTTCCGGGAAAGAACACATAGAATACTTTTTATCCTGCAAAAAATGTACCAGTTTTCGCGCGATAAACGAATTTTGGCGCAATGAAATTGCGGGCGTTATCTAGTTTGGAAATAAAACATTATTTTCATTATATTTCATGATATGCTTCAGCAGGAAATTGATTGATTGATGAGGACTCTTCGGAATTTTGAGTGTAATTTTTGGATCAGTAGAGCGGCAAATAAATGAGCTCCGGAAACATATAAAGCTCTCAAGAAAAATGATAAAGTTTCAAAAAACGGTAATTACCTTAAATTGTCAGAAATTTAGGGTAGAATAAATCTTGAAACGGACTGTTCAGAAGACAGAAACTGATTTGGATTGATTGTGGATAAATACCATGCGTTTTGCGTAACTTTACCAATGTTAACGGTTGCTATAAAATGTAAATGTTGATCAATCTTAACTTAATGAGAAATCTTTCCCAAAGTTTGGGGTGCCTCGATTACCATAAAGGGTGAGAATACCTTAAACTTTCAAACAATACCAATCAACTTCATAATTTGTTATTTAAAATAATAAATAATTAATATTTACTATTTTTTATTACTATTTCGATACTGATAGCAGGACAGTAGGTATAGTTGAAGTAATCTTTAGTAATTATTATTATTATTGCCGATACCTTACTTATTTTAGCTATTACAGAAATAGCTATTCCTACAATAGCTACCGCCTAAATCAACAATATTTAGGTAAACAAGCGACTCGATCGAAGTGTCTGGTTTTCGTGGACTAATAAAGCTCTACGCGTTTTAATCATCATCTTCATGTTAAAAGGGCGGAAGAATTAGGACCCGCCGTTTTCGTCAACGTGAAATAGGTACTTCACTAAATGATAATATGAAAATTCTTTGACCACCCTTAGTTAATCCACGAGATCGTGCTACGATCTAGCTATCTAACTAGATTTGACAGTCATTACGATTTACGACACAAATTAATATAATATTCATGAAATTTTAACTAGTTAAATAGACACAATTTCCTGTAATAGAGACATGTCCAGCTTAAATCTACCGACAACTTATCAGACAAATTCCCTATTTATGCTGATGAATAATCCATTCCAGAACGCAAACGCGGACGCGGGTCGCATCGGCCTGGTCATAGTCGTCTCTGGTATGGTGGGTTCCGTCGTCTGCGGCCTCATCCTGGACCGGACTCACCGCTTCAAGGAGACCACGCTGGCGGTGTACGCTGCGAGTGTAGTGGGCATGTTGATATTCACCTTCACACTCAACTGTGGATACATCAGTGTGGTGTATCTCAGTAGCGCTCTGCTTGGGTGAGTGTAGACAAATTGGTGGTGGAGATACGTTATTGGGTTGGGTTGCGTAGGCGACAGACCGACTGATAATGGAGGACGAGCTTTTCCGTAAGCAAGCCACAAAATTTATGGCACTGCAGCTTCCGAAAAAATATGGTCTCGAAATCTACTGCAGCAATTACAGTAAGTAAATTTTCAGAAGATCTTTCAGGATAAACCCTAATGGGTTGCTATAACCCGACCAAAGTATAGCGTAGCTCCTCTTCGTGCATATTACGATTTACGAGTTAATTTATCTCTCTGACACCTTGTAGCTCCCTACACTAATTTTAGTTGATTTTGCTCTAACTATTCTATTGGAATGGTATTTTCAGGTTCTTCATGACCGGCTACCTGCCTGTGGGCTACGAGCTCGCATCTGAAGTTACATATCCGGAACCTGAGGGAACCACATCTGGAATCCTCAACGCTTGTGTCCAGGTACATAATATTTAACAATGGGACAGCTGCTACGGCCACAAGCAGATAATATTATATTTGAATAATTTCATGATTAAGCTTAAGTATTATTGTTATTTTCCACTTTTTTGGTAAAAGGTGGCCCCGTGCGAGTTTCTTACGCCGGTTCTTCTCGCCGGGCTTAAGTTCCCGAACCGGTGGTAGGCCTCATGGTAGATGTTCTAAAAGTGTTAATTTTGTTAACCTGTTTAAAAATAAATATTTTGATTTTGATTACTTAACTCTAATTTAATGAAGTTAATGTCAGAAAATGTATGGGGTTTATGTCAGAATCTTCATTAAAGTTTCGGGTAAAAGTGTAATTAAGTACTTATAGTAAGTAATAATTAATTTTTTGCAAGTACGGCCGTTAGTGCATAGTATTATTACGTCGCGGTAGAACTGTGTTAAAATAATATGTTAGAGGACGACTTAGATGACGACATGACGCTTACAGATGTATTCCTAGGCTTTTGAAATTAGCAATTACAGCCCATTTACATTTTATTGAACCAAAAAAATATATTAATAAGTATCTATAAAAAAAATATATCTAACGAAACAAATATTCGGTTATAATTCGGTTCGGTATAATTCGGTTTCCTTGAAATGTATCTAATGTTTAACTATTTCTTTATCCATTCTTTCTAATATAAAACTCGTCTCATTCCCAGGTATTCGGTATAGTCCTCACGCTGCTGTACGAGTGGATGCTCACCGCGACCGGCGACCGCTGGGCCAACCTGACCATGTGTGCGCTGCTCGCCGTCGGCACCGCCGTCACCGCCGCCATCCGCTCCGACCTCCGCCGGCAGGCCGCTATGAAGGGGAACTAGAGTCTAGACTCTAGACCCAAGCCTAAATGTACATTCCTGAAAAAAAAAACAGTTACCTTTTTTTCCTGAAGGTTGGTAGCACTGCAGTTCAGTCGGGGCTGCCATATAAAGGAGAACTCTGTTTCAATCCTAAAAAATCGTTCAGTTCAATCATCAGTTTGGTCACAGCGTGATATACAAAATATGTAGGGATTAATCTGCATTGTTAGACGTTAGAAGCAGTCTGTTATGAAGGAAAACAGCTGCATAATTCCAAAGGCTTTCTAATTTCTTATATTCCGGGCCTGGACTAGAAAGCATAAAACAGTCATATTAAACGGGTAGGCACTAAGCATGTTGTCTGAAGGTCTAATCAGGACATTAAATTAGTATGTAATTTGTATTAGTTTATTAATTATTATACAATTATTGTATTGAATGCCAAAACTAGCGACATATCAAGTCTAGGATTTTTTACTAATATGAAGCATAATAATATAATACAAGTTACTTACATATTTATTCAGTGGGTATAACTAGGTATTTTAACAAGCTAACCAAAATACTATTATTTTATAAATTGATACCTATATCATAGCCCCAATAGGAATAATATTGACAAAGCTGGTTTAAGTTTAATTTGTTTCTTTACAATAAGTATTAATTTAGATACCGATAGATACGGTACTAATTTGTGGCTGTAATTAGCATTTTAGCTATAATCTAGATTAAAATGATTTCAATTGTTTTACCTAAATATAAAAATAACAAAAATATCATTCATATTCATAAAATAATTATCATTATCCCCTGAATTAAATTTTGACGTTAATATTTGAATTTTGATTTTTTAGAGTGAGTTGCACCAACCTACTTTAACTATAACTTTAACTTTAACCATAACAAAAAGTCAAATGAACTGTCAAATCCCTAGTAAAAGTCCAATAAGGACGCCATATTAGACGCCTTAACTTTAACTTTAATTACGCCTCTGGTGCAACCCACTCTTATTTAATTTGACCAATGGGGAATACAAACTTAATTTGCAAGAGCTCAGTGGTGTTACCGTTTTATAAACTTTGGATTCCCCAATTCTCTGAATTTTTGAAACCTTTAAAATTTTAAAAACATGCTAAAATCATGATTACCCACTGCCTCGTTTTATTAGAATAATATTTTTAGCCTGACAAGAAAATCAAAAGATTTACTCATATTATAATAGTAAAAGTATTATAATATTCTTTTGTATTAGAAATAAACAAATAAATTGAATGTTATTCAATAGAATTTGACTTAAGGACCTAAGTAAAATGAGACAATAATAATGTGGCTCTTTAGATGGATTAAGAAACTATTTTTGGGATTTTAAATTATTAATAGACTCGTTGTAGTTTTTGAACAAAATATTATACAGCTCAAATGCGATGTTTAGTAGTACTTATACGTCTTTAAGATGTATGTAATCGAGTTTGCTATAATATTATAAGTAGATATTAAATGCATTTATAATATCAATATGTCATATTATGTATTCTTATTAAATACTTATTGTTTTTTACGTATAATCTATATTATGGTAAGTATTTTTAAATTTTTGTTCTTTTTCTTAAACGTCTAAATACTTACTTTCACATATTTTATAAGATGTTCCGAATTAATTTGGTTTGTAATAGTAATAATTTAAGAATTAATTTATTTTTGTGTATTTATTCATAATTTTTGTGATAATATTATCATGTTAATAATAAAAGTATAGGGTGTTGTAACTCATAATAATAATGGTATTCTATATTTTTTAACTCTGTTGATGCCATTTTTATAAGTTCCTTGATTTTAATTTTAAGTGGTTGTGTACCTACATAGTATGGTAGCAACTTTGTCTTGGCCAAGCCAGTGATTTTATTTCTTTTTATAAATGTACCCTATTATTTTTAAGGCAAAATTTACTCAAAAATGTTATGTTTTACCTATAATTTTATGGTGATCGTCATGAACGTAGAAAAAAAGGTGGACGGACTCTTATTATAAAGTACAGAACTGTGTCTTCAGAGTCGGCCACGCACACATTTTTACGCCTGTCAAATGGTATGGACTAGCGTAAGAATGTGTGCGTGCGGACCGTGTACACTGTACAATAATTATTCAGTTAGCCTGGCCGACTCTGAAGACACAGTTCTGTTAATAATAAGACTCCGTCCGCCTTTCCTTCTACGTTCATGGTGATCGTATTATCTGATTAGGTAGTACTGGTTTTTGAGGTGGACATAAATTATTTACCTAATGGTGATAATTACCTATAGGTACGACAAACATAAAATATTTGATATTACTTTTAATTTTTTAATTTTAATTTAGAATTAATACCAAATAAAGTTAAAACAAAAGGCTAGTAAAGCATGATTAAATGAAACACTGGTAAGGAACTGTATTTTATCGTCGTGATTACTGTTTTCTTGTAAAACAATGTAATTCAAAAATGTTTATGTAGATAATGGTTTTAATGACTTAGCAAACGGTTCAATAAAGTTGTTATTAATATTGCGTTATTTTATTGAAATTTCTCAAAAAATAATTTAGCATAATAAAGTATTTTATACACTTAACTAATGATTTTAATTTTAGAAACAATGAATTATTATATTATTATTAATTTATTAATTTTAATTTAGGTAATCTATTTATTAATTTTGTTTTAATTTATTGAGTTGAATTTTATTTATGACTTCTAATCAATTAAAAGTGTCTTTATCATAATTAATAATTATTATGCATGATCTTAATGGTAATTTTAGTTGTGAATTTTTTATTTTTATTTTTATGTGATGCTATTATTAATGTTATTCTTACATGATAATATGGGTCGTTGAGATACCTGAAATAAAGCCATTTTATTATTATTATTAAAGTAATATAATTATTTTCTAATAAAAGGAATACGTAAAACAGCCTATAAAGTGGCAGACGAGCAAGACGCTGGCAACTCTATATGTTTTGGTTCATTTCAGCGTTGACAGCTGGGACATTGTTGACATTGGCATATTATATTTTGTTGCCCTGGCAACGGCGGTACTTTTGTAAATTGTAAACAAAGTTTTCTCCAAATATTGTGGGGCATTGTGCTAGGAGTAAATGTGTTCTATGGGCATTGTAACGTATTATAAAATGTAAAGTGGACTAATTATTTTCATAAGTTTTAAATATTCTATATTATATAGGTTCAAAGTAAATATGAACAAAGTTATCGAAATAAATCACGATACTTGTAGGAGTCGATCCGACATTCGGAGCGCTAAAGGCAAGTAACAAAACATGAATACTATTTCAACTCAGCAATCCTCATAGACTCATAATAGGCAAGCTACTTGCTCTAAAAGATTAAGTTTTGTCTTCACAGATGTATACAGGATAAATACCTCAAGTTTGAGCAAGAAAGAACTAGAAGATCTATATTATTCGTTATTCGACAATAACTTGGAACTCAAAAGGACAGTAAACAACCAAAAAGACCAAATCAAGGTGCTGACCACTAGAATAAGTAGACTTACGCAAAAGAATATTTATAGTCCTCAGAAAGGGTGTAATAAAAATACTTTGAATGAACATAAGGAGATGTAAGTATAGGTATTTGTTTAAGCTTATTAAAAACCCCATTTTATTACATTTTTCATTCACAAAACCACATGACTTAAAAAAATTCAAACATTTCAGCATAATAGATTTGAAGCAAGCCAATGAGAAGTTGGTAGAGAGAGTAAGATTGCTTAACATGCAGCTGTGTTCTGCTAAACAATTTGTAAAACGCAATCCACTGCAAACCTCACGATGCCAGAATTGTGCTAATATCAGGTAACAAGACTCCACTTCTAGAAGATTTTTGTCAAAATTTAATGAAGACGTCATCTTCATTAAATTAATATTAAATTATCATTAAAGTCATGGACTAAACTGAGTTGCTATCTTCAATTCTATTCACAAGATATAATCCCAAATGATATATATTATGTACTAGGTAAGTGTAGTTAAAAAAATATTTTGTGTTTTTTCTAGAAACTCTTCCAGTATAACACTATTAAACACAAAGAGAAGTCAGCCGAACCTGCAGACTAAATCTACTGCCAGTCAATATGAACAGTAAGATCCCCATATCTTTATTTCCACTTAAAATAATCATTTGCAATTATTTGTCTAAGAAAATTAGCTTCAAATCGTCGATCAGACCGAATAATTCGTGTAGTTTTGAAATTTGGTACAGTTGTTCCTAAAGGTGTCCACATGAATATTATACTAAAAGTCCCCGACGGTGGGACAAGAGCCGGCGGTGGGGGAGGGGGGGAAAGGTCTCGTTTTCAAGGTTTTTGCTTGTAACTCGAAAAGTATTTATTATATCTCTTTAGTGACTTCTACATTAATTAATAATTATCTACATTAAATTTCCTATAAATTACGTCTACACATTTATATATACACAGTATTAATAGGGTACGCTAGCACTGTTTTGCCATACAAACGTATTTCCCTATTTACTCCCTGGACAATGCGTCTAGACAAATGATTTCTCCTTTCTCCTCTGACCCGTGATTCCTCCTTCAAAGTTGATCCTATCTAAATTTATTCTTTTTAAATATCTTCAGGAAGAGTAAGTCTATTGCCTCTACGTTTTTATTTTATCATAAAGATCTTTCAAATTTGTTTTATGGTCGGTCGATTGGCGGGAGTATGGGGCATTCATTTTTTGCATTTTTTTAGGGTCATATTTTTAATTTTATAAAAAAAATCTAATGTAGAGGCATGCTTTCACAGATGCCAATATTGTATAAAAAAATCATTTGTCTAGACGCATTGTAAAGAGATATAATAAATACTTTTCGAGTTACAAGCAAAAACCTTGAAAAAGAGACCTTTCCCGCCCTCCCCCACCGCCGGCTCTTGTCGCACCCTCGGGGACTTTTTAGTATATTCATCTGGACACCTTCAGGAACAACTGTACCAACTTTCAAAACTACACGAATTATTCGATCTGAATTCCTAAATTTTCCCAGGCTATATTCATTTTACAAGAAATTTATTTTTTATGCTTTAATTTGCTTACAGTGACATTACACCAATAATTATAGAGGAAACCATTAAAGAATCTCTGTAAGTAATAGAATAAACTTTTGAATATAATTAATTTGTCCTAAAACACAGAATAATTTGTATTGTAATTGTAGGCCAACAAAAGATCAAGAAAAATGTACACAGAACAAATGTAGAACAGCGATAGAGGAGCTGCAACTTAAAATACAGGAACTTGAAAAGGTATCGAGGAACCTACGAGGAACTTAATTATGTAGGGTGTAATTGTTTTTACTTTTGAAGCACATTTCATAATTCATAATATATAAAAATAAAGTCGTGATAAGTAACTTAAAATGTGCATTAACAATATTATGCTGTGCTCTATATTTGTGCCCATTTATTTTGTTGTCTAATAGAATATAATAATAATAGCTCCCACACCGGCTTCGGTGACGGTGGCCGGTTTTATTGAAACCAGGCCAGCTACGCAGGAGTAATTTTATACTGCCCAAGTGGGTGTGTAGTACACAAGAGCACTCTCTATTCCTTTACTCTAATAACCCAGTGAGACGGCAGACCGACACGACCGGCGAGAGATCAGGCGCAGGACCGACTTTTTACATGCCCATCCGACGCATGGATCATCTTACTTGTCAGACAATTGATTGATCAGCCTGCATTGTCCTTACCAAACTTGGAAATAACATGTTTCCAACGCGGGAATCGAGCCCACGACCTCCGAGTCAAGAGCCGCGCTCTATACCACTAGACCACGGAGGCGTTCAAATAATAGAATAATATTCAGAGCCTAGGTATATGAATACAAACACAATAAAATCTTTTCACTATAATTTTTAAGAGAAGTTTGTTACTTGAGATATTTTTTTATACTTATAGCACAGGTTTATCCTAATTTAAATATCAGCAGAACATCAAATATGTATATCGCCCCGAACTTTCCTGTATCATGTAATTTATAAGTAATGAAACTTCTGTACTTTGAGCAAATAAAATATAACTTATAACTTTGAAAATAACTTATAACTTTTTTTATATTTAAGGAAATTATAAGAATAACTGAGCAATATAAAAATGGAAATAAGAAGTATACAGACTATGAAAATGTGGTGAGCAGTATGAAGGAAGAGAATTTAAAAATTCGGTCGCAGGCGCGTGTTTGCGAGGAAAAGCTGGAAATACAGAGGAAAGACTATCATGAACTGCTGAAGAAGTTGAGAAGTGTAGAGGCACAACACGGTAAAAATATACTATTTTGTTACCAATAAAAATATACTTACACTCAATGTCGCCCGCAACACTGTTACGTCAAATATCGTTTATCGCTGTTACATTAAATATCGGGAACCGTACATTTTTCCGGGATAAAAAGTATCCTTTGTCCTTTCCTGGGACTCAAAGTATCTATATACCGAATTTCTGCAAAATTGGTTCAGCGGCTTGGGCGTGAAGAGGTGATTGACAAACAGACAAACACACTTTCGCATTTATAATATTAGTATGGAATTACGGACGGTTTTTTTATTAAGCCTAATATAATTTTGATTTGTGGCGGTACCCACAACTAGCGCCAGGTGAAATCAAACACGTGGGCTCCGGCCTGACCGAGCATTTAACCTCGTTCGGTCGGAAGATCTTCCTTTACGGCCACCACACATATTCCCTCAGTTTGTTATGGATTGCGTAACGCGATCATAGTCAAAAATTTCTTAAATACTTTTCGCTTACAGAATCTGTTTCGCTGGAGTTGATTCTAGAGAAACAGAAGACTAGAGAGCTAGAGACACAGTTGAAAGCGGCGGAAATATCGCACAACATCGTACAGGCATTATCACAAGCAGTGAGAGTGAATCAATATCTTGAGCCAATGAAAGATGAGTCTCTCATGAGAGTTGACGACTCTCTTACGTCTATGAGGGTTGACGAATCTCTTATGTCTGTGAAAGTTGACGAATCTCTTAAGTCTACGAGAGTTGACGAGCCTCTTATATCGAAAGTGGAATCTCTTACGCCCGCCAAAGCTAAGTCTCTCATACCAGTGAGAGTAAATGAATCTCTTGTGAGAGATCAGACAACAGAGAAAATAGGTGACTCGCCAAACAAGGTGGAGCAATCAGATGATTCAGGGTATTTAGAGGCGACTAATAAGTTTGTAAGTTTATATATTTTTTTAAATGTTAATTGTAAAAAGGCATCCCTTCATGTTGGGTCAAGGTTGATATTATTAATTATCATGATTGTGAAGCCATCAAAACACAATATTGAATAGACAACTCATGAGTCATGACTCATGAGTACATACAGTCATAGACAATCATTCGTACAGCTTTATCTTATTGTTTACTGTTTTTAAATGACACTGTAATGCTTAGTTTTAATTAAGTTATTTTATTTTCATCATTAGGCGCTTACTGAAAACCACCGTTGTGACTTGTGACTATGGTCGCAACACAATATGCTGAGTAAGCATCTATTTGGTAAAGATGTTGAATTAATGTTTTTAATTCTTTAGTTTTGTTTGTATATTGTTTACCAAATAAAGTTTATTTCTTTCTTTCTAATCTCTTGTACCTACTGTTCTAAGCCAAAGCATAAGAGCATATAAGATCAAAAAATTGTTTTTGGGAAAATAAAACCTTAATCGATTTCAAAATGGGCGACTTTTTAGCGACTTACAGAGCTCTACTAATAATTATAGTAATGCTCTAATAACATAATGTTATTTTTAGCTTGAACAAGGCTGTGGTGATATTAAACTAGATAAAATAGTCGAACACAAAGAACCTAAAGACGAAACAGTAAATGCAGTCAGTGATGATTACAAAAGGAAGAAAAGAAAAGGCAAGAGTAGGAAGAGTAAAAGAGATAGTTCTATGGAGTCATCTGTTGATGGGAGTCTAAGTAGACTGTCAAGTAATGATGTGTCTGAAAATCATGTTAATAAAGGTATATTTGCATTAATAATAATATAGTTACGCTATTTATAAAAGTAATATAGCGCAATTTATTATCCAACGTTTGTCGAGCGACGAATATTCACTGAAGTCCAGTCGCCAGGTATATAAAAAAATAGGGATGATGACAAGGTCAAAGATTAGCTAATTTTGTTAATAAAATAAAGAAATAACGGTAAAAAATAAGTGTTCCCAAAACTTCAGCTCGATAGCATTTGTATTTTTTTTGTTATGAGCCTTCAAAGTTGGATAATCAAGTCGATTTTTTTTTTTCAATTAAATTTCTTAATATTTGTATACCATTCGATAACTTATGCAATTAAAAGCAACTTTTATTATGAAACCACTTTCATAAACGCAATATTTAATATACCTATCGAACAAGGTTCTCTCCCGATGCGTGCAAACTAAAAAAACTAAAAAAGAGTGACGTCAGTCTTTCATAGCACTTTGTATGGAGCGTTTCGGGCAGGTCTATTTTATTAGATGTTTGAATTGTCATATCTTGGTGAATTTTTAAGCTATCAGAGTCATTCTTTCAGCTATGTTTCTATTTTTTAAGGGACTTTCAATTACCAATAAGAAAAAAAAATAGTCATCAAGCCTATTACCATTATTGCTTCTCTCAGTCCTACACGCGTGGAATATTGTTATTCTTCTAAATATTTTCGTTCGCGTGTGACAGCTCAGGCAAACATGCTTTAAAGGTTAAACTTTAAAGCATGTTATGTGTATTCGTAACTCTATATTATAGCACGATAATATTGATTTTCAGACAGTAATAATATAACAGAAGATATAGAACAACCTAGGAAGAACATTGAAGACTTAACAAGGAAGATAGTAAAGGATATTGGTACACAGAGCGCAGTGGAATATGTGTCTCGCGCTGTGGGCGATATTGTAGCTACTAGAACCGACGCCGAGGTGCAGATTGGAGATAGTCTTTGTGAGTTCTAATAAGAGATCGCGAGAAACAGTACTTTTTTCTAAATAAGTCTACTCTTTTGTATATGTATACAGCATGACTGGTGAGACATTACCGATACTTATGGAGAGTACTCGGTAGTCGATTCTCATTATAATTATGTAATAAAATTAGGTACTTAATTTTTGACCAAATTTGCCTTTAAATAAATGTATCATGGACATTTAGTAAATTACTATGCGGCCGGCGCGGTGACGTGCGCCCTGCGACCCGCGCTATTACTCCCGCGTGCGGTGACCGTGCGTTGGGTAAATAATTATTTAACTTTAAGCTACATTTACTCAGTGATCAATTGATTTTTTTTTTCAACTATAACTATAAGTAATAGCCTAATATCACGTCCTCGAGTATTGAACATGTCTCACCATTCATGCTGTATATGTGTCAGACATTAAATCGGTCCTGTTAATTTGTACCTGCTTATATCAAAATTCTATTTATTTCTATATTTTTTATCATTGTATATTTAGGATAGTGCCTTTTGATTGATTTGATTGGCCTGCAGCTTACGTCAAATAAGTTTATCATGAGTGTGCCATTGTCGCTATAAACACTATTGTTTTGTCCTTTCCCGGACTCTTTATCAAATATCGAAATTAGTTAAGCGGCTTTTGCCTGACTCTACCTCTTATTTTCGCACTTATGATGGATCGAAAGGAAATTTTCACTTTTTAACCAATAATTGAAAAAGGGATTCCTTGTTTGGTTGCAGATATTTTTTGTATTCTTAATGTGAAATGCTCAAAGGCTAATTATTTTATCAATGCCTTTCAGGCGCTATGCTGGACATAGACACACGGACTTACTCCCGCAAGTCTAACCGCACGTACTCTATACACCCCGCGCCCGCGCCGCCCGCACCAGCTGATAACACAGAGCGAGAGATATCCTCGCTCTCTGATCTGCCTTCGGAGAGAGAATGTGAGTAAATTAAACTTTGTATGGGGTGTAACAAAACTAAGGGCGTTCGCTGCGTTGAGCATGTGCCCGTCGCGGCTGCCCGTCGCAGATGCCCGCGCCGTGCGCTCGCCATAGTAATCGTGCGACGGCTGACCCGCTCAACGTGCGACGGCTGACACGATTACTATGGCGAGCGCACAGCGCGGGCACCTGCGACGGGCAGCCGCGACGGGCACACGCTCAACGCAGCGAACGCCCTAAGTAATAATAGTTAAGGGTATATACTGTATATTATGTGCCCCTTGTGTAGAGTTAACTGTAAAAGTAGCAACGCTGAAAGAGACAATTTTGTTCACTTTTGTATGGGAACACTCGTGACGCTGGGACGCTTGCCCATACAAATCACAAAAAAATTAGTCTTTGAGCGCTGCTACTTTCACATTGAACTCTCTGCAAGGAACACATGCACACCCTAAGTATCTCTTAGTATTGTTACACCCTGTACAAGTTAGGAGAATTATGACTTCATTTGCGAAGTGTCGCGCACAATTTTAAGATCGCTCGGTGAAAATGGAAGGAGAAGGGGCAGTATTAAATTCAAGGACTCTAATGCCGCGGCCGCATATGCGTGGTGCTTCGCGCTAAAACCGATACTATTGGACGATCTGCGTGTATCGTCCAATAGTATTGTCTCATAGCACGAAGCTTCGGACGTAGGTGCGGCCGGGCCGTAAGGGTGAGTTGCACCAGAGGCGTAGTTAATGTTAAGGTTATCGTCAAATATGGCGTCCATTATGGACTTTCACTAGGGATTTGACAGTTCATTTCACTTTTTGTTATGGAGTTTAAGTTGTAGTTAAAATTAGTTGGTGCAACCCACTCTAATGGTTGAGAAATGGGTGATGTGCGAGTAGATCTGTAATCAGTTTCCACCAGAGATGTGTTGTGACTTGTGAGTAATGTGTTTTTAAGGTCCAATAGCATCGCCGCGCTGAGCGATGTCATGGCAATCTCACGTCAATGAAGCGATTCTATTGGTTCTCAAAAACACATTCCTCGCAACACATCTCTGGTGGAAACGCAGCCTTAAGCCCCTCCAGGTCCACCACGCTATCTTAAAGTTATACAAGTGTCTATACAAATTCAGTAATAGCGTACGAATCTAAACTAAAATATATAATATTATATTTATATGATTCCAGTGAGCCTATCAGATTACATATCCCCGGGCGAGGCGGTCAGCAGCTCCGAGTACTCCGCCAGCTGGAGCGAGCTCAGTGAGGGAGAGTTACCACTAGCACGACGTGAGTTCACTTAAATATACCCTTAAGGTGCTCCCTCACCGGGAGCATTCGCTTGTAATGTAACGTTACAAAGTCGAGCATTACAATGCGCACCTTGTAATGATACATTGTGTAATATTATCTTGATACAACTTGTAACATCAACTAGCTATGCAATGCTCAAAGTCGAATGTTACATTACACGCCAAAGCTGTCAGTCAGGGAGACAGTATTGTAATGTAATGATCAAAGTCGAATCTTTAATGTTACATTACAAGTGAATGCTCGCGGTGAGGGAGCACCTTTACTTATAAAGCCTCTAATATTAGATAAACATTTCTACTATGTTTTATCTTAGTCTGGCAAATTAAAAAAAATAACGATTTCAACATGAGTATTATTTACATTTTTTGGAAGAAAATAATTTTAGTTTTTTCTTCCGGAATGTATTATGTCCATTTTAAGTGCTGTAAATAATATGAGTGTCTGATTGTAGATAAGCTGTCTTATGGCGAGGTTGACGCGAATACGAGCATCGGAGAGCACAAGCCGTAAGTATTTCATACATTTTTCGACGTACAACAGTGTTTGCTTGTGTTGATCACCTGGCTCAACCTCAGACGTGGGTTTGATTCCTGCATTGGAACAACAAAACGCCCTCACCAGCAAACGCATATTATGCTTTTCTGTGTGCTAAGTGTGAGTGTGTTTTCCATTAAATCACTCGGTGTTAGGCCCGTAGTCAGAAGTCAGTACTTAAGATGCGACCCGGTCTCAAAAGACACGGTTCGGCTCTGTGATTGGTCCAAATTTTGACAGCTAACCAATCACAGAGCCTGAACCGTGTCTTGAGACCGAGATGCATCTTGAGTACTGACTATTTATACCGGCCCTAGTGTTATAGAGCTTTGCACACTGTATAAAACTTTTGTAAAATATATTTTGTGCACACAAATTTTTTTATCCTAAACTAACGCCACATTTTCTACCAGGTCAATATCGCCAGAACGTCTGAAAAGCGCTACGAGAGCTGCTAAGGAGGAAGCGGACCGCATCGCCCGTCTACTAGACGGTAGACCGGTAGACCTGCCCGGCGGGACTGTCAACCCGCTGCTGCTACTCCGAGCGAGGTACCAGACACCAGTAGAGCCAAGTAGATTTGAGTAGACGGGATCTACCCCCTGAGCAGACGGGAGTAGACCTGAGTGCCAGAACGGCTAAGCCGCGCCACGAGAGCTGCTGTGGAGCCTACCTGCCCGGGAGACAGTCAGCCCGCTGGTACTACTCCGAGCGAGGTACCAGTAAACCTGAGAAAGTTGGAGTAGACCTGAGTACTTAGACGAATAAGGGTTGATATCCCATTTGCAACCAGGTGCCACTATGTAGCCTTAGCATATCTAGATGATCGAGTCGTATTATGTCATCGATATAGATTATAGAGGCTACATAGCGGCACCTGGTGGCAAATGAATTGTCAAAAACTCCTAATTGCATTCGCTACTTTCTATGACGAATTTAGCTACCAATAATATCTACCAACTTAGTCTGTATAAGCTTTACTG
This sequence comes from Plebejus argus, assembly GCA_905404155.3. Taxonomy (NCBI): domain Eukaryota; kingdom Metazoa; phylum Arthropoda; class Insecta; order Lepidoptera; family Lycaenidae; genus Plebejus; species Plebejus argus. Next base: position 15,587,091 of record FR989935.1, read on the forward strand.
ATTTATGTTAAAATTGTGTAGTTAGTTGTATGGCAATAAAGTGGTTGTTTAGTAGTTCATGTAGTTTGATTATTATAATTTATAGTAGTAGTTACCATTTAAAATAATTACAAAAATGTCATGAGATAAATTCTAACGCTGTTCATATTATGCATTTATTATAAGAATCTTAAAAGGAGATTTAGGCTGATTTTAGTCTCTCGCTGACTAAAATAGACTCGGATAGAATGCGTTGCAATTGTATTTGTTTCTGATTGAATGTCTTGTTATTGTACCGTATTTGTTACGCTAGTTTTCCATGAGACCGTAGAATCGTGCTGAAGCATGCACGGTAAATATAAGTCTCGCAGTCACAGCGTCGTAGTGCCGGGCGCCGCACGCTCGCGACAGAAATACACCCGTGTCGCAACCGGAATCGAACCCCTAACCTCGCGATATCGGTCGGACCTCCATCGGTCACAGGTTCTCATAGTGTAGTGTTGGACCCCCCAGTGTTGTGCGTCGCCTACCGGTAATGAACGGACCCCCAACTCGGTTCCTATCAGTGTACCCCCCGGTCATTTGACCCCCCAGTGTCGTCATCGGACCCCTAACGTCATTGGACCTATCAGTGTCATTCACTCGATCATTTCAGCACCGAGTGTCCTATGTAAACAGTATAACTATATGTACAGTGTAAAAGTTTTAAGATAGAGTAAACACAAAATTTATCCAATACAAATGCAAACAAAACAATAAAACAGAACACCTTCCATCTTAATTATTTTTAGTTACAGTTAAATGAGTAGATTTTTAGACTTAAACGAATTTTTTGTGTGTGCTTTTCTGTGTTGAAAATGGATTGCTTCAAGGGAATTTATGTTTACAACATATTATTTTAAATATAAATTGGACTCTAGAATCTACGGATATAAATATATCTGCCAAAAGAAAATGATATGAATCTAAACTTTATTAGTAAAGATGAGGAAATACAATAAAATCTATTAGGCACTTTTGCTAGGTATGCATTGTTCGTGTGAACTCCTTTTAACGTAGGGATCTTTTTTAAAGGATTTCAATTTATGAGCCCCTATAAATGGTCTGAGTCTGATCCATCTGACCCTTAGGGAACTTTTAACTTTGACAAACTTGATTTTTTAACCCTGAAGTAAATATTTACAAATTAATAAAAATATGATGAAAGCAAAGAAGCTGTCTAATTTTCATAGGCTTATAATATTTTGACTAGGTATAGTAGATAGTTAAGTTTATATCGTGAGTTAGACCTGAGATTAATCAGTAATCAATCTGCAGATGTGCCAACGTCTGCGGTATATTTAGCCGCAATTTCTACTGCTCCAATCGATAATGAACCTAACTATACGGAGAAACGATTAAAACTTCTATCACCACTTAAACTCACGAAAAATTTACCGAGCCGTCGATGGAAATCCAACCGTAACTTAATGGTGTAGAGTCGAAATTACGTTTTATAACATGCGTGGAACGCGGATTTAGTGCGTTGACATTTGCAAATGAAAAGAGTGTTATTCTATTAGTAAAGCTCGTTTGAAGGTCACGCAGTGCAGAGATTTCATCATCATCAAAATTCTATGATCCAGTCTTGAGGCTAGGTACAAAATTCTATGTGAAGTTTTGTGACTTGCCTAGTGATTTATACAGTGTTTTCAACTTGAACTCGAAGCACAGGCATGGTCCAGAAGTAAAAACCTAAATAATAAATATAATAATGCACACCTTTGAAAGTTTTGTAGACCATTATCTATTTCAACAAAGCTCTCTCTTTATTCCTTTTACTGCACATTCTCAAAATCCGTGCGTAAGAGAAACTGCTGTATATTCTATACCAGTGTTTTTCAAACTTTTATTATCTCTGTTTTTTATCTTCTTGTTATTCACCTGCTTAAGATATCAATCTTCTTAATACTTATTAGTTATTATGTATTGTTCTTTTATTGAAAAAGTTCTTTTGACTTTTGACGACCCCTCAACAAAGGTTTGTGTGTAACCCTAGGGAGGTGGGGCCGTACAGATTGAAAAAAATCTATACTTTTGAGACTATCCAAAAAATTTTATATAGCCCTTTTGCTCACTTAAAACTCATTATTACATAATATACACTTAGGTACTATACAGTATAAATTTTAATGACTATTTACTCTTAAACATATTCAAAAAATAAAGGTTTAAGAAACATATTTTGTTGACAAACCATTGTACTTTCATGAAAGCATGCCATGTAATCGCTTGGTAAAATCCCTCGGACATGTTGCACTGCCAAACACAAGGAATGTTGGCACCGGAGCGCCGTTATCTGATTAACATTATGTGCGTTGTGCAGGTGAAATTACTGCACTAATGCAAAACAAGCACGTAGTTATTTGGATAATTAGGTTTTTATGGTAGCTATTTTCAAAGTGTGCTCCGCGGAGCCTCGAGGCTCTGCAAAGGCCTTGTAAGAGCTCCACGAGCGATATGCCAAAATAGTTTGAGAACCGCTAGCTTGTGGCAAAACGGGTCGTAGCTAGAGTATTTAAATTTTTCATTAAAAAATTCAAAAGGCTGGATTATAACAGAAGTGAAGTTCGACTACAAATTCTGCAGAGCTTGTAGATTAGAATTTAGTATTTACCTTACAGCTTTTTGCTGTAAGGTAAATACTACATACACATCTCTAATGTTACAGGTCACTCCCGGGAAAAGACATACTTTTTATCCCGGACAAATCACTGATTCTAGCGCGATAAACGAATTTTAGTGCAACAGAGTTACGGACGTCATATTTTAGTATTACTTATATACATTTTTACCATTACCAAACGCTTACAGAACTTGTGTGATGTGATCAGTGATACCTTATATAACAGTTTTCTTCAAATCTCAATCCTAAATTCTGTGATCCGACACGTAATTTCAGTGAGTAAATAATTAATAATCCGCTACAAATCACGTATCGCATGTTTTATTTACCGCGGTTAACATACATAAAACGGATATTGGCCGCGGCTATTTTCGGCCCATTCAGATGTATCTGCGTTTGAATGTTTGGATGTTCGTCTGTTTTTAGTGGATTGTGTTGTTAATGTTTTGGTTACATAATAATATTATGAAAATACAGTAATAACAATTGATATGCAGCAGTTTTTCGCATGCTTAGTAAATCAGTATGCCATACATTTTGGTATAGGCTACTCACAGATTTTAACAGTGAAAAAATATTTAATATCAATTTACAAATCATTGATTTTAACTAACTCCCAAGCGGCCACATACGGCCGCGAGAACAATAGATTTCCAAGAATCCGCGACCGAAGAATTAATTCAAATCTTGTACCAAACATTCAGTTACACACGTCTAATATAATGTTAATGATTGCATTTTAACTAGAGTGTGTCGTGCAAGTGCGTTTCTTTAATTAATCCGATCTTTCATCGGCTATCAAAATGTCGTCGCTTGGCTACGGTACCGAGATGCAAGCCAATACTAACAATGTGGGATAAATTAAAATAAATAACAAATATCACTAGATAGGTTAATCATTAATGGCCTTGCTATATTGTACTAAGCCCGACTTTACATTTTTGCCAACATTTCGATATGCATTACCAATTTTTAAAGTCGATTATGTGCAATCATGGAAAATTAATATCACTCTCTACAATCTACATGTTCGTTATAGCTTGTTTTGGCTTGTCACCGGTCAATATCGAGATGGCGCATAATACGTTAAAAGTGCAGTACATACATACGCAGTCATTTAAAAAAGACAGTAAGTTCTAACTATCAATTACAAAAAAGAATAAACTTTTGGATTTGTCTCTTGTTATGGAGAGTACAGAGAGAGGTATTTTATGCACTTAGCATCGTTGCCTCAAAAGCAACCGTGGCTTTTCTCAAAGCATCCTAAAAACATCTAAGGTTTGATACACAATATATTTTATAATTACGAAGCATTTGATGTTCGCCTTGACCGAAATATTCAGGATCATTTGTACGACGATAAAAAATTGGGTTGAGCATAACTTTGCGTTCTACATGACAACGGAGATTAAGAACATTTCATATAATTAATTATCTAAAAGCATTCCATGCTTCAAAACAGTTCAAATATTTATATTATATTTACCATGCTTCAAGTGGAATCCAGGAGTTCCCAATCAGGCGGCACGAAATATCAGGGCACGTAGAGTCATATTGTAGAACAGACTCTTTTGTTTGAGAGACCACTTTCAAAATTATTATGCTGGATCCGGTGGACCCCTCCTCCAAAGCTACATTTACCAATTTCCAAATCTCCTTTAAAAATTAAAGATTATCAATAATTGTAAGCATGCGTTTTTTTTTTCAAGTCTCTTTATCTGCATAATATGAATCAAGAAGTCGAGCCAACATTTTAGTTCTTCACTATAATAGTAGTAAAATTAAATTTTCATGCACTCCCAGCTTACGACTGTGGACATTGGATTTTTGGTGGGTTGTGTTTTTGTCACGCACAAAGTAGACCCCCGTCGAGTCTTCCGTGGCCCCTGGGGGTCTACCTGGACCATTTTGAGAATCACTGGTGTAGAATGTTGGTACTTCTTTAGCTTTCATTTCATCATTTCCATCTTGCAGTCGAAATGAGCTTAATCAAAAATACACAACATGATAATATTGTGTGAATGATTTCATAAGGAACGACTCATGAAACAATTTTTATAATCCATTGCCTAAAAAAGGTTGCGAAACTCTGATCTAATAATAAATTTAAATATGAGCTATGCAATATGTTTTATATCACACATCTACAATGTATTAAGACAAGGCTGTAGTACCTACATTGTAGATTGTAGAGTACAGGCAGCAATTTGCTACAAAACAGTGCTATGTATATTCTATAAGTACCTATTATATTATATAAGTACACATTACTCATGCAGTTGGAAGAAGACAAATATATCTGCGAAAACCGTATGCAAATTGGATCAGTAGTTTTCGTGTTAAAGAGAAATGTTTTATGACAAAATCTGACCCCCTCTTTTGTCCCCTTAGAGGGGTGGGGGGAAAAAATTTTATACACCAGCCGGCCTAGCATACGCCAACGAGATATCTCTCTCTACATGTTTCTCGATGTTTGATAGTTTGTATCTTCATCTCTATTGACCCTAGCATGCCAAACATTTTTTCTCGCGTAGATCTATCATCGAAATAACACATTTTTATAGAGTTTTGTCGAGATAATGTCTAGATTTTGACAATATGAGACGAGTAGTTTTTAATTATCTCGAGAGTGAGATATCTCGTTGGGCTCGCTAGGCCGGCAGATGTTAAGTTGGAAGAAGACAAATATATCTGCGAAAACCGCATTCAAATCGAATTAGTAGATTTCATGTGATAGTGGAACAAACATACATACAGACAGACAGACAAAAAACTAACCACATTTTTGGCTTCTATTATAGAATCGCTATAATAGCGATGTAGTGACACATCCCGCTTATTATTTTTTGAATATATTTAATGTACAGAATTTTCATTTCTACAGTTTTATTATATGTATAGATAGATTTGAATGTATGTCTGTCTGTCCGTACCGTACCGTAAACCGTTATAATATGCAATAACATTATAATATCATGTCAGAAATATTAGCTCTGCATGAAATATTATAACAGTTTGACAGTGCGAGAATTGACTTCATTTTGCTCATGAAAATATTTTTGTTGACATATAAAATTCCGGGCATTCTTAACTAATTCTAATGATATGTGTCAGGATGTCGTTCGCGCAGTGTTCGCACTCGACCTCGCCACTATTTGTGGGTCGATACTAATCAGCAGATTACTGTTATGAACAGACAGACAGTAATACTGTTAGAAAGTTCAAAAATACCTAGATCTTGTCCCAAGATGAAAAAAAAATTAAACTCTGGGTACCCTATGTAGCCAACTACTAGATTAAAACTTAAATTACTTTTATATTTAAATAATAATATATTTAAAATAATACCTTAAATAAAAAATTTGTCCAATATTAATTGTTTTCTTCAGTGACGTCTGGATAATTGCTCTACTCACTTTATTGTTTTGAGGTCTCTGAAGTAGCTGTAGATATAAATATGTTGTTCTATGGATATAGTAGAGCAAATGTAGCTTAATATTATTTTTACGGTACATAATATGATAGAAATGCTCTATGTTGCATTTCAGATATCGCTCTACAGATGTTCAATAATCGTATCTCTTTAAAAACATAATATTGCTCTACATTACCAAGGAATGTTGTCAATTATCATAGAGTATACTTGACCTCCACCAGTCAATGGTGTAGTATTTTAAACGGGATGCACACACCGTGAGGTATTTTGGCGTGTGTCAGACGAGCTATTAACAGAATACAGATATTTGAAGCGGCCTCGACTTTACGATATATGAATGTTGTTATAATGCACTAAATAATTATAGTTATTAGCTACCTACACTAAAGGCTTGACTGCTGAAAAGGGACTCTCTATTGAGCAACTCTTCGTGCAAGCTCGAACTTTAACTGAAACACAAATGTATAAATACTTTGAATGCTTATTATAAGTATTTTAGTGAATAATAAATGTAATCTATACATATAATAAAATCGTAGGAAAGTCAATTCTGTACATTGAATATTTTTGAAAAATAATACTTGGGACGTGATCTACAATCGATATGGAAGCCAGAAATATAGTTTTTAGAATTTTTGTCTGTTTGTCTGTTTGTCTGATTGTCTGTTTGTCTGTATGTATGTCCGGGATAAACTCAGAAAGTACTGAATGGATTTACTTCAAATTTTGCACGAATATTGTATAGAGGTCGGGTCAACACATAGGCTATATATTATGACGATATCACCTAGGGCGGGGGGAGGGGCTCAAGTTTCAATATTTTTAGTTTTTTGCTCATATCGCTAAAACGGTGCGTTGTAGAGAAAAAAGTCCCGTACGTAACGAAAGCCCATAAAATTTCCTACAAATTTCTCCTTCACACTTTGTATCTATCTTCACTCCTTGCCATGCTATGAGCTTTTGTCTATCTTTTCTATACAAATTTCGAGTGTCGTTTGATTAAAATGCTGGGAGCTTTGGCATCGGTCTTTTCTTGGGGGGGGGGGGCTTCGCCCCCCCAAACACCCCCCCAACTCCCCAAATTTTGCTTCAAACAAAGCGGTGTTGCGGCGTTATACATCTTTTTTAAGAACAAAGTTAAAAACTAAACTACACATACGGTTTTCCAGTGTCGTTTGTTTTGGGGGGGCTGCGCCCCCTTATTCCTCATGAAACTTTTGTTCATAATTAAAAGGTATCGTGGAGTTTGTATTGCGTCTTAATTATCCTTTGTAGGAACAAACTAAGTCATCTATACATATCTATACATCTATACATATAATAAAATCGTAGGAAAGTCAATTCTGTACATTGAATATTTTTGAAAAATAATACTTGGGACGTGATCTACAATCGATATGGAAGCCAAAAATATAGTTTTTAGAATTTTTGTCTGTTTGTCTGTATGTATGTCCGGGATAAACTCAGAAAGTACTGAATGGATTTACTTCAAATTTTGCACGAATATTATATAGAGGTCGGGTCAACACATAGGCTATATATTATGACAATATCACCTAGGGCGGGGGGAGGGGCTCAAGTTTCAATATTTTTAGTTTTTTGCTCATATCGCTAAAACGGTGCGTTGTAGAGAGAAAATGTCCTGTACGTAACGAAAGCCCATAAAATTTCCTACAAATTTGTCCTTCACACTTTGTATCTATCTTCACTCCTTGCCATGCTATGAGCTTTTGTCTATCTTTTCTATACAAATTTCGAGTGTCGTTTGATTAACATGCTGGAAGCTTTGGCATCGGTCTTTTCTTGAAACCCAAACCCCCCCTCCTCAAATTTTGCTTCAAACAAAGCGGTGTTGCGGCGTTATACATCTTTTTTAAGAACAAAGTTAAAAACTAAACTACACATACGATTTTTCAGTGTCGTTTGTTTTGGGGGGGCTGCGCCCCCCCAAACCCCCCCCCCCCCCACCTTATTCCTCATGAGACTTTTGTTCATAATTAAAAGGTATCGTGGAGTTTGTATTGCGTCTTAATTATCCTTTTTAGGAACAAACTAAGTCATCTATCTATACATGTAATAAAATCGTAGGAAAGTCAATTCTGTACATTAAAAATTTTTGAAAAATAATACTTGGGACGTGATCTACTATACTAACGCGGACGAAGTCGCGGGCAACAGCTAGTTATTAATAAATATATCAAAATAATGAGACATATCAAATGGTACGGAACTTCATAGAAATTTTGTGTCAGTAGCCTTATGAAGCCTTTCAGGGTTTGTCTCTATGTTCTAAGACCGAAGTAGCTAAGTTTTCGTCTTTGAAATGCCATTTGTATTAGGTGATTTGTGTAGGTGTATTCACTCATTTTCTAATTGGTAGTTGATAACTTAGTAGTTCTATTTACTACGTTATAAATTCACCATAGTTCACTTAATATATTCAATTATTGTCGAGTTATTTCAACCTACAATAATTATTTAAATCGTAGAATCTACATCGCCAAGAAACAAGGAAATCTGGATGTGCCATTTGTCAATCAAAACATGAGTAAGATGAGTAACGACCACACGTGCATATTCTGGCGTCCACCTTCGGTCATAACTTCGGTCATAACTAATAAGCGCAATATATTAGCTATTTCAGTCCCATTCATATAAGCTAAGTTATGTTTATTTATATTGGCTATGACTAAGGTAGTCAAAACATTTCTGCCCTAGCTACGTAGTAGATATTTTCTCATTTATGCTACATACAATAGTTGAAAACATCATTAATTTGATAGAATTAAAAGGTATAATTAGATAAATATGAATAGAAAATTATGCGTTTTAGAAAACAGGAAAAACAATAATTTAGGAAGCTTTACAAGAATTACATAAAGCACACACAAAAATAGTTATGGAACAAAAATTTTGGAAAATTTACCCCTTTTTGAGAAAATACTGTACAAACACAAGCACAAAAATACACCCCCCTTATATCTTTCATCTTTTAACAAATATGTAGCTATCTTTGCAGTTCGATAAAAATAATCGTTAAAAATATACATAATATTAACACATAATATTAAATAACAAAAATTAAGTGTATATAATACGTCACATGAAATAAATATAGCACTTGCAGTGAAAAATCTCTTTGACACAGTGAATATAAATAAAAGTACACTCAACATCCAAAACTCCGGACAAAATGACTCGAGACACGATCATGACTCCAGAAGCCATAGGTTAGTTGGTTTGTGAATAAAAACTAAATGAACTATGATTATAATAAAATATCATGTAGAAAACATGCCACGTCATTTTTTGTAATTTTTTTTCCTAGACTTGTTATTGTTGATTTGTTGTAAGTTCACATAAAATTTTTGTTGAATTCAAATCATTCCTGCAAGACTATAGACCAGTCGCTGGATAAAATAAAATTTTGAACAAGGCCTGATGCTACTTGCCTCTCTTATTCGCGCACGTATATTGCTAGGTCGGTCTCTACGCCGACTGTGGAAACGAGATAGCGCTAAAGTGCGTGACTGGAGATAAGTAGCGTTAGTCCATTATAAAATTTATCTATTTCCGGCACCCGGACTCTACCGTAATTCTAAATGTCCCGCCATCTTTACCGAAGGTTTATCATAATTCATATAAAACCAACAATAATCAACATAAACTTGTGGCATTTTTTACGCTCTTATTCTCATGTTCGTAACAAACTCTACATTTTATACAAAGACTTTCATTGATGTAAATATTATACCACCAGTAAATCATTGTTCATTTAGTATTGATGTTGTAAATGTTGTTTTATGTGGAAAATGTACTTAGTTAAGTACATAATATTTTACTTTTCCGTGAGCACTTACCAGAACAATTTTTACAAGAGTTACATGCTTTATTTACACACAGTAGAATAAAATAAACATAGGTATAAAAATATGAATTAATTATGTTAATTTTGAATGTAGCGCTTTTAGAGTCTTAGAATAATAATTGTAGAAAGGTAGAATAATGCTTTGGAGAAAATATTATGCTTTGTAGAAAATATGTAGCTATAGTATATTATAACACACTGCAATACTCTCAATACCCATAACACTGCAACCTACTGTGTCCTGTGTCCATGTGGTCACACGCTTATATTTTGAAAATCCTAATATCCATTTTGCTCACGCTTACTAATAGTATGAGGCTGTTTGCACACTGGCGTGTGATGCGGCGATCTACTTTTTAAATCCCTTGAATTGTAGCGTATTACTATTGTGAAGATTACTCAAACTCTCCCATTTTCCTCACTAAAGCCTAGTTCGCATTATGCCAGTATTTTAGTCAAATACCGAGTATTTTAGTAGCTAAATTCTGGCTTCTGCCCCAAAATGACTTAATTTTTGGTGTTCAGACACGTTTAGCTACTAAAATCACGGAATATATAACAATAAATATATTCCGCGACTAAAATACTCGCTACTTCATTAAAATACTAACCTAATGCGAACTAGCCTTAAGTGCCATCGTACCTTTCATAAAATCACCCCCGTTCTTTCTAATCGTGTTACGTGTTTTCCTTACCCTTCAATCAATGCAATGCATCGTGCTCCATCGTTTTCACGCAGTATGCAAACAGCCCGTACCGTTGCTAATTCGCCACAAACGTGGGGGTTGTGTGTTTGGCCGCGGTGGTTGTGTGGTTAATGGTGGTTGATGTGAACAGAGTTCGGGGAGTGGTTGTCGCGCGTGGCGGTGCCGGCGCTGCTGCGGGGCCGGCGGCGGCGTCTCAGCGAGCGACGCGCGAGGGCGTACACGCTCATCTACAACATGGAGGTGAGTTCATGTATTTATTATGCCGCGGCCACACATGCGTCTATCGTCACGAAGCTTCGTGCTATAAGACGACACCATTGGACTTTTTTTTTTCATTGTCCAATTCCTAGCACGAAGCTTCGTGACGATGGACGCATGTGCGGCCGCAGCATTACAAGAAAATAGCTTAGGCTAGGACTGTAGGGAATAACCATGTACGTGCGTGAAACGATCGGTTATTTTCTATCAAATCCAATAATTATTTAATGTTTAGTACATGTACGATCAACTATTGGTTATTATCGGTATACAAACATTATTGGCGGTGACTTTATCGTTTTTATTTGATTAAATTTTTTCAGTGTTTAGTCCTCACATTCCGGTTATAATCTTGTATTCCCCAGAGCTTACAAAAGTCTGGTAGTTCAATATCCACAGATCAAACCACGATAACGACTTTCGGCGTACACGGTACCGGGACTACCGGGTACACTGCCGTCGTCTGAAGTTAACGCGTCAACAGCAATGCCAAATTGCTGTTTGTAAGATGAGAGCATCTGTAAGATTTTCAATGATGATTAGAACATCTGTCGTAAAATTTTGGTACAATATTCTTAGGCTAAATTGGATATTTTATGTTATATCAGGTAAAATCGATATGAATTAACGTAGCTGACTGTACAGGCATGTTTTTAGATTTTCAATAACTGCGTTCACAGTTCATAATATTTCGATTTATTATCACGTCTATAATCTGACCTTCAAGGTCTAGTTTTGCATTAATTTTGCTACATGCTGGTAATAATTCAAGCTTGTGCTGCTTTATCCCATAAATCATGATTCATGAATCATGATGGACAAAATATACAAATTATACAGCATGACTGGTGAGACAATACCGATACTTATGGAGAGTATTCTGTACTCGATTCTCATTATAATTATGTAATAAAATTAGGTACTTAATTTTTTTCCGAATTTCCCAAAAATAAATAAATCATGGATACTAAGTAAATTAAGCGGCTAGGCAAGTAGGCATACTATGCGGCCGGTGCAGAGGCGTGTGCTACCAAAGAAACACCACACAACTACCCCTCCCGCTCGCGGTGTCCATGCGTTGGGTAAATAATTATTTAACTTTAAGCTACATTTACTCAGTGATCAATTGATATTATTTTTTTATATTATTTTTTTTCAACTAATATAATAGCCAAATATCATGTCCTCGAGTATTGAACGTGTCTCACCAGTCACGCAGTATAATGGTTGTTGTTCACCTATATTTTGCTGGACCATGATTGCGAAGCTGTCTTCACAATCATGGTCCATCTGCCATCATAATATTCATGGCCTAACGTAGATTTGGTATTCATATAGTAGCATACCTACTTGAGATAGGTACTGCGTTGAAACCTAAAAACATTAAACTGGATTGATACGCACAGCTACTCGATGCTGGGCTTAATTGCATTGGTACGTGATAGCGTACAGTGATACTGGTGCCCGCTAATGTTCGTAACAGTAACCATCAGATTTGATATTATAATTCATAGTAAAACAGCTCTTATGAGATTTGGGCCAAGATGGTATTGCAGCAGGCAGCAGCTGTATATGACGTCATGTATTTACTCTAGAGACGGTTTAATATCCGCACCGAATGGACGGGATGTTGGGCAATGGTAATCAGTATACAGCAGGGGTTCCCAAACTAATTTGGTCTGCCGCCCACTTTGAGAACAAATTATGTTTTAGCGCCCCCATTATTTCAATTTAAAATGCATCCAGATGTAATAAATCACCCCCAAGCTTCTACACAACATCCCCAATTATTCCTGGGTCCCATACCGCCTCTCTTTAAACCATAGCGCCCACAAGGGGGCGTTATCGCCCACTTTGGGAAAGACTGGTATACAGCATGCTATTAGTACTTTACAGTATACCGTCTACAAACTAGAAAAACTTCAGTATTCGGTCGACAACGAGTACGATCGTATTCCAAAGTATCACGTTGATCTATTTCTTAGAAAATTTAAGGAAATTCAAAACCTGCGTGTCAATATCTAGTTGTTCACAAACATAACACTCTTGTTAGTCATACGCGCCATTTATAATCTCAAATTATCTTCGCCATGTTCTGATTGCCAAATTACTATCTCCCGCAATTATTTTTAGTTGTTTCTCAAATTAGAACAGGTAGCTTTGTATGTACATTCGTGAAAGCGCCATCTAGTATAGAAAAACCGCGCTACGTCGTTAGCTCTAACGCTGTTGACTGAGATTCAAAGCCAAATAATGTTGGAAAGTTTTCTTTTTTATGCAGAGATGGCGTAACTGAAACATCGCAAATTCTAGTACTAAAGATTCGAACCAAACGTCCTCCAAAGCAGATGAGTGGTTTTTATTGGAAAGTTTTGTTACAAGACACAGAGATGGCGCTTTCAAATCTGATATAACTTCTTCGAGATTCCTGTAGATGGCGCTACGTGTAGTCCAATTTGAAAATATGTAAAAATTTTAAGCCAATCTAAAGTCCTTTCTCTAAAGTTTTAAATCTCTAAAGTTTGAGCTCCGTAAAAAGTAACCGTATAATGTAACGGTAAAACGTATCGCAAAAGCGTGGTGCAATAACTTTTTACAATTTACGTTTACTTTTTACGTTACTTTTTACGAATTCGTAAAATGAAGATTTGGTGCAACCGGCTGTAAATGTAGCTCATTGCAGATGAACATAGTTTACATCTATACTAGATAATGTTATTAGGCGTAATTGATGTTTGTTTTTATCGAATATGCTCCAAAATTACCCGACTAAGGGCCTGTTTCACGACTTCCTGATAATAATATAAATAAATAAATAATAAAAATTGTTTTATTTCTGAATGAACCAAATGTTTTCAGAATGTTGAAAGTTACATGTTGCCTACCATTACCGGTGGGGTTATGATAAGTGCCGGACAGACTATCCACCACTTAACTTGACAGATGAAGTATGGGGAATCTGTCAAAAAGTTGTGTATAGCCTATCCGGCACCAATCACACACCAAGTCGGTCCTGCGCCTGATCTCTCGCCGGTCGTGTCGGTCTGCCGTCCCACTGGGTTATGAGAGTAAAGGAATAGGGAGTGCTCTTGTGTACTTCGCACACACTTGGGCACTATAAAAATTACTCCTGCGTAGCTGGCCTGGTTTCAATGAAACCGGCCACAGTCACCGAAACCGGTGTGGGAGCTATTATATTATTATTATATTGCAACAAGGCAACCATGGTCTCGAACTTTCAATACCATTCACTGGATACTTAATTGAAATGCATGACAGAAAAATCAAGCTGAATTGTCGCTTGGATCAATTTAGCCGTTTTTTTTAAGGCCTAGGGGATCCCGATCGGCTGGGGTATGCCGTATGTGGGACTCATAGTCGATACAATATATTAACAATAAGCCCGTGGTGCTCTATTACTCTTTGCTCAATGTAAGGTCGCGGGAATGATGAAATGTACCACAAGACCGATGCGGCCTACGCAAAAACATTATTCTTGTAGGGCTGTAGGCTGCTCTGCCTTATGCGGAAGAGCAGGAACACCGTTGGGGTTTTAGTGGATATGCCCAGATGCGGCCCTCCGCCCCCAGGGAGTCCCACATACCTCGGTAGCCCTCCCTAGACTGCCGGGGATGCGTAAACAAATTTCCCCAACGCAAAAAAAGGCTGTAGGCTGTAAAGAAAAAAATAAATAATTATTGTAGTAATAACAGTTTTGTCAGGCTATAAACAGACACTTTATGTAATTATCATTTACGAGGTGGAATAAAACAAAATGGCGTGCCAACATTAATCACTCGTTTACGATCTCTTCCCGGGATTTTCGGAAAAGTCCGCGTTTTTCAGCAGGAAAATCGCTCTTACGATGACGTCGGTCCATAAATTGTGGTGAACGAGTTAATTTTTGAGCTATGGCGTTGCTGATTTAATTGCTTATTTTTATTAACTTTTGATTAGTAACAAAGTGGATTTGAATTCATAATCGAAAGAGCCAAGGTTAAAAGGTTGTCTCGAATTAAAAATCCGGTCTTACTACTACCAGACTAAACATATTATATTCTGTTGAACAGTTGTTTTGACATCATTTTGTACTGATTTTTTTTCTAATCAACTGTTCAACAGGTGTTTAAATCTTTTATAGTAAGAACGAAAGTTTTTATGTATTTAGTTTTAGTTGAAACGTAAAGAGTACATTTGCATCAATTACAAGAAGTGTATAATGTATTGGAAGAATTATTGAATTACTAAAAAGCATATGGGATTCTATATAAAAACAACTTTTTCGCCTTTCCTTTTGGCACTGTAAAAACTTTACAGTTGAAGGTTTAATTTATAAAATAAATAGATGGGCTTATAAAAAATATAACATTGTGCATTTCACATGCCGTGTCTGTATTACAGGCTACTGCAGCAATGCACTTCCCCCTAACATGGCTAAAACAACAAAACACCTTCCACGCTTTACTTGTAAAGTACCAAGTTCACGCTAAAAGTTAAAATTAACGTCCAGTTTCATAATAAGTGTAACTGCAGAATATAACCGCGGTTACCGAGAACTGTCGTGTCCGGTGGCCATGAGCCAGATGGCTAATAATAATTCTATTGACCTTTGCAATTACAAAATAGTTTAAAAAAACAACGGCTTAAAATACTCCAACTGGCGCGTTGCAGTTTCTCTAGGTCGCTGACGGTCGCACTTAGAAAAGTTTAATGACAACTTTAATTTAATGGAGAATTCGAGGTAAGCTCAACAAATTTTCTATCAAATCTACATCGGATTAAAGTTGAGTTATCTTAAAATATCTTAGATTTCGGTTGTAAGATTATTTTACTAAAACTTAAGCAGCGGTTTAAAGTTAGCTCGAGTTAAATACCGAGCTAACAGTTCGCTTGTCGTATATTATATATGAAGCAAAACATGATATTTTAACTTCTTGTATAGACTGTTATTGGTTATTGGCTGTTATTGATTGACTGTTGTATAGACAGTTAATCGTGTCATCTCTATGTGTAAAAGGAACATCATATTATATTATATTTCATGAATTAGACTTAGAAATAATTGTCATACAAAAAAACAGTTTTTAATTGTGATTGCTTTTTTTTGGTAGAGTTTGTTCGAGAAAGACATATTTTATTTTGCTGCCTAAATGTAGTTACTTAGGTATTATAATAATTAACTACATTTATCATAATATTATGTCCAGAATGTTGTTATTTCACCACATCTGATATACACATCAAACAGTACTTGACCTGATTCTGTTATCATATATCACCGTCCGTCCGTCTGTCCGTCTTTCCACAAAGCGCGAGACCCTGGCTGGGGTGATCTCAAAGCAATAAACAAGTCAGTTCACTAAAATATGGCATTGGAGACCGCCCAATTGCATATGATTTATTGGTGAGGAGTATGAGGAAGTTGTTAGCGTACAGGTTACCGTGGGAGACACCTCGGCCTTACGGAAAACGAGCGTGAAATATCGTTTGCAATGAGCGAAACGCGAAATTTTCAGGCAATACGTTGTAGGCTATATTATCATTACAGTCAGGTTTATATTGTTTGTATACTACCCAATTTAAGCGTTCTAAGAAAATTAAAAATAAACATTCTAGATTACAGTAAATGGGATGTTTGAAACTCGTCCAATAAGATAGGCTATCTGTACGATGTACGAGCTGAGCTGACACATCTTCTCAATTGCTTCTTTCAAGTTGTACGCGACTGCCAAAAAGTCTGAGTTGAGAGTTGTAGTTTGTTTTCACCTAAAAAACCTATTTGCAGTTTCCCAGATTTGCTGGCAATCTGGAAAACTGCAAGCTGATAAGTATATTAAGTATTATTTGTACTAACCGATAAGTAAGGCAGATGCCGGAAAGGAATGACTTATGGCAAATACCTTTTTTTGTAGTTTGTTTAAAAAAAATTAACTTATAATTAAAAATGCACTCAATCAAAGACCTAAAACGTTCTGTATCTTACTTTTAGGTAACAACAAAAATCTGGTAAAAGTATTCTTCTTGCCAAAACTAATAAGCCTGAAACAGCTGAGAGCATGTAAAGGAAAATTCGAATTTTAAAACGAACTCTCCCGCCGCGGCGACTTTTTGACAGCTGTCAGATGGCTGTCATTCTAAATTTGGCGCAAAACCTTGGTGCTGAATACAATAGGGGTTTTAACGAGTTCTGAGGAAAATGAATATTTTTTTACGAAAGTGATGGAAATAGCGACTTAAAGCGTCTCCCAGACAGACGCGGCCTGCAGTTGCGGTGGCGGTGGCGATCAGTTGGATGACTTGACCGCGTGGCCGCGTGTGTCTGTGTCGTTCCTAGAACTCTGAAGTCATCCAACTGACCGCCACCGCCACCGCAGGCCGCGTCTGTCTGGGAGACGCCTAACGTGTTATTTTCTATTGAAAAGAAGGTACCGCTCTAAATAGAAATGTCAGATATCTGTTATTCTTGTTTTTTTTTTTAGCTATGAAGTGACGTGAAGTACAGACAATCAGGGAGTCAGGCAGACAGGCAGAAATAAATACATACAGACTGAAGGACACCCTTTTACATAATATGATTATAATTATTTTATTATTAATATCATGTATTTTAATATTCGGTTAGCGGGTCAAATTAGGATAATTTTATTCAGTAATTACACAATAAAAATATCAATAATAATAAAATATCCTTTGAAGTTTGAACGAAAGGAAATTAAAAATATATTCTACGAAGTTAAAGACATTTTATATTTTTCCACAATTTCCTTGATGAAAGTAAATATTTTCTACGAAATGTTTTTCCCCTCGTGTCACAAACGACCGTGACTTTCAGCTTGTACAAGTTTCTTTGAAATTCTATTAAACAAAAGTGACTCACATTATTGAATGTTTTCTTGTTACGTGCTTCATAAATATGATCTCCCTAGACAGAACGGTAGTAAACTCGAAATCAAGAGTTTTGTATTTGAATTTTGAAAATATCTGTAGAAATACTGACTTTTGCTAGCAGCTTCATCGGCCTTAAAATAGATAGCATATTTTAATTTTCTACTTGGTTCTGGGATTGGAGTTTTAAGAAACCCCTCCCTACTTTTAAAACATGTTCGAAATTTTCACTAATAGCTAGCCTATACGCATAATTAAAGCATATTTTTAATCAATTTGTGAAGTTAATAACTAATTAGAACATATTACAATGCAGAGCTTTTATAAGTTCTCCTTTTTTTAAATCGGTAACGATCAGTTCAGTGTGTGCATAATATAATGGACAGACCAAACCATAATATCTCTTACGATTTAACTGTGGTGTCCTAAAATGTTTATATTTTTTACGTTCCAAAAATATTAATTTTAGCGCTTATAACATTTTACTCTTGGGCACACTACTTCCAAAGTTTATTTACCTGTTTCTTTTTATTTTTGATCACCTCATAGTATGTTTCTATTCAAGTCGTCTATGATAAATTTCCAATTTTATAGCCACCAGTCACACAACATTCGCTAGAATTTTACAACGTATTTATGATTCTCAGAAAAATATTTTCACGATTTTCTTATAGCACATAATATTGTTAATATTTGTTTTCTTCAACATAATATTATATTGCTTCGTTGTTTCGTAGATGTCTCTACGTATTTCAATTCTAGCTTTGTTATTTCGTAGAGGCCTCTACGTACTTTGATACTAGCTACGTCGTTTCGTAGAGGCCTCTACGTACTTTGATACTAGCTACGTCGTTTCGTAGAGGCCTCTACGTACTTTGATACTAGCTACGTCGTTTCGTAGAGGCCTCTACGTACTTTGATACTAGCTACGTCGTTTCGTAGAGGCCTCTACGTACTTTGATACTAGCTACGTCGTTTCGTAGAGGCCTCTACGTACTTTGATACTAGCTACGTCGTTTCGTAGAGGCCTCTACGTACTTTAATACTAGCTACGTCGTTTCGTAGAGGCCTCTACGTACTTGGGATCTGCGGTAATGTATGGAGGTCATTACATTTTTTTTTATTTATTTGTTTAAATCAGGCATCTTGGCCCATATTATAAATACCTTATAGACTAACATACATACAATTATATTAAAACTAACACTAACACTAACACTAAACACGTATTGTCTACGACGTGGGGCGCGACGTGTTCGGAAGTCGTCCTCGGAACCTCCTGAGACGACTCCAATCGGCCAGAACTTCTCCTTCTCGAAGGTCGGCAGATGATGCGTCGGGACCCTCACCACAAAGGTGCAAAAAATTTAGGAGTTAAACATTTGCATACATAATTGATAATGGTGATAATTATTACAAATTACAATTGCTCTACGTATCTCTACGTCAGTAACGATGTTTTGTACAGGTTTCTCTGTACTTCTAAGTTCTAGGCTTAATTGCGTAGAAATTTTTTGAGGTATGCCTGTTTCTTTATCATGATTGCGTAGAGCTTACTACATACGTTTACGTAAAAATTGTGCAGCATTACTCGCAGGTTACAAAGTAGTTTTATGATCTTAATTTCGCATTACATAATATTATAAAATAATAAATATAATATTTTAAAAAATAGTAAATATAAATACCGTTTCTAGTGCAAACTGCAACGATTTTATTATTTAAAAGCGATATTGAGTGGTAGCTTTATTTATAATTAGACGATCTACTTTTGTATGCGTCGAGCGATATTTTTCATCGTCATCTTGATGCTCTTTGATAGAGATTTGCTAAAAGTGTTCTCGTGTAGTTTTTAATTTATCTGGCGAAGAGGAAAAGGCCGGAATTAGATGCGCTTCTTGAAGGTACCGTATATTAAACCGAGGTTATAGATTTGAAGAATGATGACCTGAATGTTGTGATAAATATATTATATCTAAATAATTTTATTATGATGTTTATACGATCAAATTCTATTAATATAACGTTAAGTAGATGATCTGTTTTTTAAATATATAGTAAAATAAGGTGTGGCTATCAGTAGGACAGTAAAGGTGTTTAACTTTTGTGTTATTGCATATGATTTAGGACAACTTCTTGGTATGACATTGCAGGCAAAGGTGTGTGCAAGTTTGATAAATACAATTAGCCTTTAGAATAGGTAAACCTTTTTATATTATTATAAGAGATGTTCTGATCATGACTTTGGCCGACTAGCCGATTAGTCAGCTGCAAAGAAGCCGACTAATCGGCCGACTAGTCGGCCAAGCCGATCATGATTTGAGAAGTTTCTGTAACGCTTTTTTTACTGCTGATTCGCGGTTATCACACACGCCACCCGCGAACGTGTCGGATCGTGTCATGTTTAGTTCACGTACGTTACTTTTTAGGGTTCCGTACCCAAAGGGTAAAAACGGGACCCTATTACTAAGACTTCGTTGTCTGTCCGTCTGTCCGTCTGTCCGTCTGTCCGTCTGTCCGTCTGTCCGTCTGTCCGTCTGTCCGTCTGTCCGTCTGTCTGTCTGTCTGTCTGTCTGTCTGTCTGTCTCCAGGCTGAAACTCAAGAACGGTAATATCTAGAGATTTGATATTCTCACAGATTATGTATATCTGTTGCCGCTATAACAACAAATACTAAAAATAAAATAAAATGAATATTTAAGGAGGGCTCCCATACAACAAACGTGATTTTTTTGGCCTTTTTTGCTTTATATCAAAAATGGCAACAGGTAGGTACTTGAATTTTTCACAAAATCCTTAGTTATACGTGTACTTTAATATTTAATAATAATATCATAATAAAATAAAAAATAAAGGGGGCTCCCATACAAAAAACACAATTTATGGCCTAATTTTGCTCTATAATGGTACGGAACCCTTCGTGCGCGATTCCGACTCGCACTTGGCCCATTATTTTTTTTATGATACAGTTGATGATTTTCAGGAAATATTTTATGACAATATGACATAAAATATTTCCTACTTACATGAAATCTTGATTTAATAATACATAGGTACTTAATTTGTTGTAAATTATTTTTTTTTTACTAGCAAGTAATTTCAGAAACACTTATTTAATTTTAAAATATGTGAGATATAAACTCATTATAAATAATCAATGTTTTTCTTTAGTGTAATTCCAATAATAGCAAAAATTTAAAAAGTAAAAAGCCGAATAGTCGGCGCTTTTTGCCGACTATTCGCCGACTAGTCGCCAACTACGAAAGTGGCCGGATAGTCGGATTATCATCATCTCTAATTATTTTTCCTTTTTAATAACTTAAAAATTTGCCTTTATTACACATTAAGATTGCATATAGTACATACGTTTTGAACAAATCTCTTAAAAGAGGTTCAGATTTATCTAAAGTCTACAAATTGTAATAAATAGATGCTGATCTAAAGCTAATTGAAAGTCTCAGACTTGCATGTTTGAGAGTGAAGACAAACCGACAGTATCAGCTGCTCTATGTAGAGAGCAGACCTTCCTCAGACATCGGCTTCTACAACTAGGTCGACGGCTGTCCCGCTCAATTAGTATTGCTCTAATCTCTACATGTCTACAACACTGTATTGCGATTGACGTAGTAAACTCCAGAGGAACTAGTTTAGTTGAAAATACTGATTACTTGATGACCTACATAGGAGAGTTTATTATGAATTTACATAAAACCGTGTTGTAATGAATTGTAATCGCTTTTGTAGCCTACCATAAAATGCCTTTATTTTCTACATAGCCTTTATGTGACGTGGTGGTAACCAGTAACAGTACATTCATATCGTAGGTTGTAACGTAATTTTACTGGGAAGTTCTAGGTAGTAATTTTCATTATGAAAATATGATTCATTAAGAAAACCAATATCGACAACAAATCACAGCGGTCGATGTTCCCATGAAATATTTATAGCGCGATATGACGAGCGCTTTGTTGTAGAGAAACTCCTGTCTTCGTTCCAGGAAGTGTTTTAATATATTCACGTGCTAATAAACGGGGGAAAATTAGTAAACTTTGTCCTCTTTGTCATGTAAGTGTGCCGTGTTTTTTTCATAAGTACGTCTCCCTTTATGTTTATTATTAGCACCGGCTAAGCGGCCCAACGTCTGAGGTAGGCGCGCGCGCCTCTATATCCCGGAGAAGTCCGCCCGACGCGCCAGTCGCTCCGCACGCTTAGAGAACGACGGACGCTTATAAACACAAACCGCCGCGAAATACATCGATACTTGGAACTCGCGAAACAAAGTTTGTAAACAAATTCGGTAAACATTATGAGATCGTAGTCCCTCGCTACGATGTCTTTCTGCAGAATAACGGGGCGCAGCAGGGGTCTGCCCAAGCCCAATTATTTTCCGCTTTTGGCGCCTATTTCGCCCGCGGACGCGAAGAGATGCTGCAGGATCACCGGCAAGTCCTACGGTCTGCCGTCTCACCACTACATTCCAGTACTATTGACGGCCCGCTCCGGCAAGAATAAATGCAAAATTACAAACGTCTCCGGCGAACTTGGACCGCACCACTACTCGCCCGAAATTAATTATGGAAATAGAAAGCATGTGCTGCTGCCCGACTTCAGATACATATTCCCGGTTTTAGACGGCTCGACCGAAGCGCAGCGGGGATTGATTGATATGCTCTCGACGAAACAGGTGGTCGAAGATAAGAGATATGTGTATACAGTTCAAGAAAGGAAGTGCAGTTTAGTCTTTTCGGCGCGCATGGAGGCCGCCGTTCGTGATGGTGACGTTCGAGACGTAATGCTGGCTAAGGACTCTGATACCGTGCTTATAAAAATGAAGCAGGGCCGAAGTGTTTCGATGGACTTTAAAGATTTCACGGAGGATGTAGAAATGTTTGAAGGCGAAGGACCCAGCGCAGAAGTGTTAAAACAAAGGGAGATGGAAGAATTGGAGGAGAAGAAAAAGAAAAGAAAACGCACAGCGGGACTTTCGTCGATGAAAAAGATTTTTGAAAATAAAGAAATTTTAGCTGAGGAGCAAGAATTGGTAGAAGAAAAATTACGCCAGGAACGTTTGGCGAAGAAAGCAAAATTAGAAGAAATAAAACATGAAAAGTGCGATTTGAAAAGTTATTCTTCTAAGAAATTCAGTGAAAAACATATGCGCTCTAAATCAAGTATCATTGCATGCAGCGAGGAATGGAGAGATCAAATGCATCCTCTCATTGAAACTTGGGACCAAAATATTTTTGAAGTGGATAAAAGCTACGAAGTCATTAAATCAAGTATAACTGAACTTCCTCAACCTGTGAATATTGCGCCATATCATTGCGATAGTCCTGAAATATATGAAATTGACAAAAATATTAGTGAGGTGTCTGTATCTCTTGATAGTGTGCCCTGTGTCAATCCACTAAAATATGTTAAATCGAGGCCCTCACAAGTTGTTTTAGAAGGTGTGAAAGAGCTTACCACTGAACGCTTAGATGAAACTTCAAATGTGTCTGAAAAACTTTTAGAAGCTAACAAACTTGAGATGCTTCCTACTCTGGAAACTTTGCCAGATGTTATCAAAAATATAAAAAAGGGTAAAAAAGAAAAATTGGCGAAAGTTGCAGGCCTCACGCTTGATATAAATAAGGCCAAAAAGTTTGTTCCGGGTCAACACATAAACACACCACAAGGCCCAGTTTTTGTTCCAGGACAAACTGTAGAGACGCCTGCTGGCCCTGTATTTGTTCCTGGTTTAACTGTAAACACGCCTATGGGTCCGGCACTTCTGTCAGGTCATATTGTTGACATGGAAGGTACAAATGAACCTTTCTTTTTAGCTGGACAAGTTTTGAAAACACAAAATGGCGAAGAGTTTGTTTGCGGACAAACAGTGAAAAATAAAGATGAGTCTTATAAGTTTGTTGAAGGACAGACCGTTGTCTCGGAAGAGGGCTTAAAATTCATTCCTGGTAAAATCTTACAGCACGATTCTGAAGAAGTTTTCGTTCCCGGACAAACTATTATGACACCAGAAGGCGTACAATTTGTGCCTGGTCAAACGATAACAGAAAATAATGGAGTAATATTTACCCCTGGACAGAATACAAAAATAAACAATGAGTGGCAATTCGTACCGGGCCAAGTTATACAGCATGATGATAAAATAGAATTTGTCCCAGGCGCTACTTTGGCAACTCCAAATGGACTGAAATTTGTTCCGGGTCAAACTGTATCAACAAATGGTGAAATTACCTTCGTTCCGGGAATATCAAGAATGGAAAATGATATCTTACAGTTTGTACCAGGTGCAACGGTAGAAACTGTTGATGGACCTAAATTTATGGAAGGTCAAATAGTAAATACAGAATATGGTCAAAAATTCATGCCAGGAAAAACTATTGTGAAAGCTGAAGGCCACGTAGAGTTTTCAGTGGCTAAATCCGTCGATGACATATGTTTTACAGAAGAGACAGTCACAGGATTACCTATTGACATTAAAAGCACCACAGTTTCAGAGGAATCCCTTTACGTTTTTGGACATATGATACAAACAGTGAAAGGCATAGAATTTTACCCAGGAAGCAAAGTTCCAGATTTGGAGGGTAAAGTTGTTCCAGGTAGACTTGTAAAAAGTGAAACGGCTCAATCTCGTTTTGTACCTGGTATGATGATTGAAGGAGTATTCGTTCCTGGTCAAGTAGTTTTTACCGAAAATGGAGAACAGTTTGTTCCAGGCCAAGTAGTTGAGACAACAGAAGGTCCCAAATTTGTTCCTGGTCAAGTCGTAAATACAAAAAGTGGACCTAAGTTTGTACCAGGTCAAACCATACATACAATTGATGGTCCTCGATTTGTTCCTGGTCAAATTATTGATACTAAAGCAGGACCTACATTCATTCCTGGACAAGTTATACACACAGAAGATGAAGGGTCTAGATTTGTCCCGGGACAAGTTGTCGATACAGATGAAGGACCCCGTTTTGTTCCTGGTCGAGTAGTTGAAACTGATAATCAAGGTGTTACTTTTGTACCCGGTCAAATAGTACAGACTCCCGAAGGACTCAAATTCGTTGCACCTGACCTTATCGAAGGTGAAGAAGGCCTTGAATTTTCAGTTCAAAGCTTTGTTGTGACTCCTGAAGAACTCAAGCTTTTGAAAGTGAAAACTAATCCCAATGACACAACTTCTACAAAAGGGGAGCTCACTATTGATTCCAGCATGTTTAAGCAACTTTCGGAAGCCGGAATGTCTATTGGAAGACAAGTTCCGACAGATTTACCAGCAGTTCAGTTTAAATTATTAGAAACAAAAAATACTGAAGCATTGCAAGCTTTTGTTTCTGAGTTTGGCTTAAAAGATGATGTTGCCAATCAACTTATGGAAGTAATCAAAAGTATAATTGGCATGGGTGTACACATAAAATGTGACATGGAAACTAAAAATATGGACCCGAATAAAACCGAAGGAAAACGAGTGCGTACAAATAAGAAAACTTCCGATGAAAAAAATGTTTTGGAGGGTGCCCTTACAAACGAAGAAATGGTTCGCCAAGAAAATGTGAAAAATTCTATTGCAGCGGCTGTTCTCGCTGCATTAGTAACTGCAGAACAGTTTGAGGAAAACAAAAATAATGGAAAAGAGAAATACCAATACATTTTAAAATCAATTGACACTATCTTAGGAAAAGCTATCAATGAAGATTTAGTATCAGCCATGTATAAAATTTTACAAACAGAAGAAGAAAAGGAGAATTTACGAGAAGAAATCTTGGAAAACACTTCACAACCAAAGGTAGAGCTAATAAAAATAGCACTAAATGATACACTACCCAACTTTTCTATTTCAAACGAAGAAATAGTCGAAAAAATAAGCACATTCTTATGTACTGAAAACGAAGTTCTAGGGTTAGCTTTTAAAAATATTTCTAAAAATGATACTAAATTAATGCAGGAAGTATTAGAGCATATTTCAAATTCAGTTTCATTTGTAAGTACCAAAAATGAAGATATAGAATCAATTCAGCAAGTTATCGTATCTGCAATACAAGAAGACAGTCAAAAATCACTGGAGAATGTACTAAATATTTCCGAACAAGGTGAATTAAAAGAAGTCATTAGTCAATCAATAGGACTAGCTAGAGTCCTGGGAATGAGTGACGCTGTAAAACATTTACAATTTATCATTCTTAATAATGACCAGAACATCTCCAAAATTGTGGATGATACGATGAGTATGAATATACTAAAAAGACTGACAGTTATGAAAAAACTCGCAGATCAATCGCCTAGCTTACAGTCTGCAATAAATAAGCTAGGTACTGATTTAGATCTAGCTCGAGTCGATCCACAACTGAGAGAGTTAGTCCGAGAGAGCGCCGCTCTTATGATTATTCCTGAGAAATCTCCATTACTGTCTTCAGAAGAGGTTCCGCTAAGCTTGCTTCAACCCGAAAACAGTCTTGCTATGGAAGATTTCTTATACCAACGCAAAACACGCTCGGGAGCACTACTAATTATGAAGAAAGGCTTACAAGCAGTCGTGCCCAGGGAAGCGAGTCGCTCAGTGCTGACGGGAGAGGTCGCATACACAGTTCTCGACGAAAATGGAATAAGTCATTTTGAACCTCTTCACGTATTTTCCGCTCTAAATCTTAGCACACCGACTGCACATCGTTTCAGCATGTACAGCTGTCCCATAGTCGATAACGACGACGAGGACTTACAAACGTTCACTGGTTACTGCAACATAAGCAACAACCAAAGGATAACAAGACTGGGCGGTTGGAATAGGAGGTACAGCGGTGTGCTGTTAGACAGGGAGAACACTAGGTCCAGGATGAGCTATCTGGACAACACGCCTAGTTACAGACAATATCCCTACCGGGAAACAGAAAGGGACTCCCTGTCAAGGTCTCGATCGAGTTGTAGTAGAAGTCCTCCGAAGGTAAAATTAATGTTTTGTGAAATATGTTATACATATTTTTTCCAATGTTATATTCCTTTCCATTTCTCGTCTCGTAGAAAGAGTAACGGAATTTATTATAATCATTAGAGACTCGGCAATGAAATAAAGGAAAATGATAGGAAATAGTTAAAAATATACTAAATGTCATTGAAATTAACTCTCATTTTCTTTGTTCCAGGTGGACGATGTTGTAGTAGCGACTAGCGACTACACAGCGGCAGCAGACGACGAGGTCTCGATAAAGGCCGGAGATATTGTCGAAGTTCTCGACACTAAGGCCGCCCTCGGATCAAAGTGAGTACCGTCTCTATCACACTGAACTATTGCATCAACGAAATAGGCGAGCGCCAAGAAACAAACCTAATTCTTGTTCAGGCTAAGAGAATAAATATTTACAGCAGTATAGATGGGATGGGATTGGGCGGGTTATATTAGCTGCATCCCGACCGCTGGGCAAAGATTGCCACAAACTGGGTACCTGATGTGGAATGCAAAAACTTGGGGGAGGCCTTTTCCCAGTAGTGGGACAGCATAGGCTCTTAAGAAGTTAGGTATAGAATAAAATATGACAACTTATCGTTGTCAGTAACTTTGTCTTTTCCTTCTTAGAACTAAGGTTATGCTCTTGACGAATTTCGAGAATATATTCCCATGGCCTATATTCCGTGAGCCGTTTTTCTCCAGCGCGCCCGCCTAGTTCGCTGACGCAAGCGTAACATTGTACAGACGTACTTAGTGCATGCTTGCACAACCGTGCCCTCGTTGGTAGTACATAAACTTATATTTAACTCGCGTTGTGAAACTGAACCCGTTTTCAACTCATACACAAGTCTCTTTCTCTTACAAATAACACAACTCATCGTACAAGTAACACAACAAAAAACACCATCTCAAAAGTTTCTAAGTGTCTCGACTCTCAAGTCTCGACTAATCGGACTATCTAAACTTCGATTAAGCTATGTTATTCATGTATATAATCAGCTGCTAAGTGTTCTCGACGCCTCTTTTAACTTCACATCTATTAGCGAGATATTTAAACGATTTTAACATTCCATAGAAACGGAGCGCGTATTTCGGCGCGGGTCGATGCACCCGCTAACATTTTCATTTTCTTCCTGCTCGTGTGACGAACTAATACAGAATCGGCTTCCGCACCGTCATTATTAACGTCATCATTAATATCCGCAATCATTATTGTAATCACACGATGACGTAATAAGTAATATTGTTATACAGGTACAGAGGGCGTGTGTATAGATACGACAATCATTTCTTCCAGTCCCGGGGTCCCTCCTTGGACTATGTGTTTAGTGTCCCCACGTACAAAATGTACTACTATTAATGATAGAAGAGGATCATTACGTATCATTACTGAAATCACGAGGAGAGCATCATTATCGGACGAGAAGACGTCATTGTATATACCCCGCTTCTGCAAATTGTTTCGCTCTATGTTGTAATCACTAAGTGTTGTGATATTTAATTTGATTTGTGATAACTATCATTATATCGTTATTTGTAAGGTAAGGTTATGTATTAAATAAAAATAATGAAATTATTGAAGTTTCCTTTCAGCGTAAAGATAAGAAAATAGTCAATAGTTTTCATGATCTTTTTATAGGATATATAACTGCTGTTTAGATATTTTCAATTCCCATGTTAACAAACCATTTATTATAGCTTTGTTAAACTATATTTGAATATAAATGCTGTAGACTCTAGACTTAATAAGGATTAGTGGCCCGTGGTATAAAGTAAGAACGCCAGATTTAGGCTCAAACAAAATAAACATTTAGGTTGGATTGATCCAGAGGCGTAGTTAAAGTTAAGGTTATCGTCAAATATGGCGTACATATTGGACTTTTACTAGGGATTTGACAGTTCATTTGACTTTTTGTTATGGTTAAAGTTATAGTTAAAGTAAGTTGGTGCAACCCACTCTTAACAAAACCTATTTTTTTTTAAATCCTGCACCACTCTGTTGGCTCTACAATTTTTAGCATTATAAGATATTATGTAGCTGGTTGGTATTATAGCAATGACTATAAAATATATTGTACTCACTGCCTGCTGAAGACGACAGCGATGGAACAGCATAATTTAGTACCTAATAACTGAATTTTTTAATTATTGTACCATCGAAGAAATTGATACATAGGCAAACGACGGACCTATGGCATTTGGTCAGGTTATGTAAATTCAAAGATAGTTAGCAAATTAATAAAGAACAGCTATATTATTTTTTGCTTCAAGACACTGCATGTTCAGTTTTAACAGTTCGTCAATGTTCTTATAAAGAAGGATCTTTATAAGCACATTGACGAACTGCTAAAACTGAATATGCAGTATCTTGAATCAAAAAATAATATAGCTGTTCTTTTTCATCTTCGTCCTTTCCTGAAGTGCTGATCTGTCGGCTGGGTTTGACATCAAGCGACTCTGCATCAACTTCTGTGATAGTACATTGCTTTGTTTTCATTTTATAAGTTGTCGTCTGTAGCGAGTTTTTAGCAGTTTTTAATTGATCCGTTCCATGTTTGAAATACAGAAGGCTGAACTGGAAGGCTGAAGGCTGACCATAAAGAATATTTGAACATATACTTATTTCATAAGCAAATAATAAAGTTAGGCATGGCTAACTAGGGTTACACTATCATAAGTACAAACACCTCTGAGGCAAACTATAAGACAAAAGAAAAGAAACCTATTTTCAGAAATAACAAAAAATGCTATGTATCACTTATACGACCAACACAAAATCAGGCTTCTCGAATTCAAATTCGACCACACATTTACATCATAGAGCGGGCTATACACAGTACACTTTACACACATATACTTGAAAAACATAATCCTCTTAGCGCAGTCGATTAAAAATATCAGAGATACAAAGTAGGAGTCCACTAATAGTTATACGATGCAGTAACAGCCCATTAATAATGTAAATGTCGAAAATCAGATCGTGTACACAAAGTATGTCGGTCAGTCTCGTAAATTTAACTACTAAACAAAATGGGCGAGATTTAGGTGACCCATCGTCGATTGACGTAGGCAGTCCTCCATATAATATTTTTTATTATACATCTGCCGTAGGCAAGATGTCAGATGGTTTGTATAGATAAGCACTAAGTAGTGTTATACAGAATTTGTTTAGTCTACGGATCCATTTAAATTTATATGATTTTATAATAAACTATTTACCAGGTTTTAGGGTAATAATGTTAGTCTTGAACTACAGTTAGGTTAGGCTACTAGTATGGATATAATAATATTATATAAACATCGTCTGCTCGAAATAGCTTGCAAACTGCAGTAGGCTTAACTCAAGTGTGTTACAATAGTAGATATGAATGTAATAACTAATAAAAGCTCCTTTGTAAGCTTCTAATATTTTATTAAGAAAGAAGGCAACAAAATTTCTCCATCTTTTATGCGCTCATGAAATTGTCAAACTGATCCATGCAGCACCTTGAGGCAACATAGCTGTTCAGTGTTCTTTTTCATCTTGTGCCTTTCCTTGAGAGCTGGTAGACTAGGAGTCAAAATGGGGTAATAGGTATTTCAGCATGTCCAAAACACATACTAAACCTGTGACTCTTCTCTGTCCGTTTTAACATCAAAGATAATGAATTTAGATTTGAAACCTTCGACTAATAATGATATTATTATATAATATTGCATACTGTGGGCCTTGACTTACTTCTGTTATTTATGTGTCCAAAACACTCGTCTGTACTCCGTATCACAAGATTCACAAGTCATTACCCGGACAAATTTATTGTTCTCTCAGTACATTTGGCAAATGGATTTTGGAACGAGCAGAAAATTTCACAAGTAATTTTGAGTGGTTAGATGATGGAGACATAAAACATAGGTATGTTGTGAGACATAAAACATATTATATTATTTTCTTCATCTTATCAATCTTAATAATTGGGCAGGACAAACTTTACGCTGAAAATTCAAGACTGGGCAATCTTGAATTTTCAGCGTAAAAACGGATAAGTCGTACATGTCCGTTTTTACGTTGAAAGAATAAAAATATATTAGGTCCTAAATTTATTCAGCACTTTATAAAATTATTCTTATTGTCATAATTTATAAGTTTATAATGTATGAGTAATAGAAACTGGTATGTTGTGAGACATAAAACATATTATATTATTTTCTTCATCTTATCAATCTTAATAATTGGGCAGCACAAATTTCGTATCTAGCATTGAAAATTAATAAAAAAAGTATTCTCTTCTGGCTGGAACTACTTCTCTACAAACACAACACTCAGGACATCAACTCTACCTTCTACAAGTCTACATAGCCTTCATTATCACCAGCAGTTTCCTACGCCTCCCTTGGATCCAGGGATAGTCAAGTTACATTCAATATTTTGGACAGCGATGTTAGATATATAGAAATACTGTATGGAATTTGACATAACGCGTCGCTAAGTGGCAGTCACTGAAACGCCCTATGCCAAATTTCATACATTTTGATTTCTTACTTCGCTGCTAAAAAAACAAATACAACCTGTCAGGCTTATAATAACTTAGGAGCCGAAATCTTCAGAACCTCACACATAACATTGTAGAAAACTTCTCACAGCTAACTGAAATCAGGGTGATTTAACTTACAATGATTTAGTCGTTAGGTAAAGTGATTTAAGCGTTAATGAAAGCAATAAAGAATTAATTGATCCTAAAAAGTTTGACGTCATGTAGATGCGTTTTCTTTCATCCTCGAGTAAACAGGTAGTATTTCTTTTGGCTAGACATTGTACCACGTTTGGCAGTGGTCGTGCTGCCAATCAAAAGTTTTTGCTCAAAATCTCATTATGACTCATATTTTGTTTATATATAGAATTTAAATATTAAAATATTTAAAGGGTTAAAGATTTAACCTTCTTTAGGTCATAACTTCTGTAAAAATAGAAATAATTACCATTCTGTATATTTTAAGAATGGTTATTTATTCCAAAGCATGTGTGGTTATTTATGACAACTAAACGAAAAATATGAAATAGGGCTATAGTTTTGTACCACATTATAAGAAGAAATTAATTTAGTTGATAATTTTAACTTTTTAATGAAATAAGATCCGAAGCTTTTTTAATTTTACTACAAATTGTCCGGAACTTCGTGCGTGCGAAATGTAAACCCACAGGAACATTTTGAAACAATATCTAATAGAATCCTTCAAGTTATTGCAGCTTATTCCTGAATGTTTTACTAATATCGGTCTAGTGTGGTCTATGGAGCTTATTCAGTGCAAATAAAACCTTACCCTAATACAAGCAGATCCGGCAAGCGTTGTTTTGCCATAAAAATTATATTTTCTAGTATCAATATAGAAAGTAGATAACCTATTCTCAGCCCTAACGAATGTACTTACATTCAAAATTTAATTTAAAAATCGGTTGAGCCGTTTTGGAGGAGTTCGCGCACAAACACTGTGACACGAGAATTTTATATAATATTAGATGGTTTTATACTCATTAGCAATACGATTCATGAAAAGAATATACGAGAACGTTGTAACTTACTGTGGCAAAACATGGCAACAGAGACGCAAGTTGGCGCTATTTCAGGCCGGCCCAGAATCACCGTGGTCCGTGACGTCAGCACGACACACTTTCCACCGCACCTTGCTACATCATTAGCTGGTGGACATCACACTCTGGACAGTAGAATATCCTGTATAATGTATATTCTAATTTGTACGTACTTTTTTTATGAAACAAGGGGGCAAACGAGCAAACGGGTCACCTGATGGAAAGCAACTTCCGTCGCCCATGGACACTCGCAGCATCAAAAGAGCTGCAGGTGCGTTGCCGGCCTTTTAACTGTCTTAAAAGTTTTAAGAGGGAATAGGTAATAGGGGAGGGTAGGGATGGGAAGGGAAGGGAATAGGGGAGGGTAGGGAAGGGAACAGGGTAGGGGATTGGGCCTCCGGTAAACTGACTCACTCGGCGAAACACAGCGCAAGCGCTGTTTCACGCCGGTTTTCTGTGAGCCCGTGGTATTTCTCCGGTCGAGCCGGCCCATTCGTGCCGAAGCATGGCTCTCCCACGTCTAAACGTTTTTCTCATTTGTATGGGCAAACGCCCCAGCGCGGTGAGTTACTCTTTCAGCTCTGCTACTTTTACAGAGTTGGACTCACGCACGAAGGGTTCCGTACCATTATAAAACAAAAATAGGAAAAAAATACGTTTGTTGTATGGGAGCCCCCCTTAAATATTTAATTTATTTTGTTTTTAGTATTTGTTGTTAAGTACAGCAGATATACACAATCTGTAAAAATTTCAAAAATCTGGCTATAGCCGTTCTTGAGATACAGCCTGGAGACAGACAGACGGACAGACAGACTTTCGGACGGACAGAAGGACGGACAGACGACAGACAGACGGTCAGACAGACATCAAAGTCTTAGTAATAGGGTCCCGTTTTTACCCTTTAGGTACGGAACCCTAAAAAACTGCCATTCTAATTTTGTGATCTTCTCATCAGAATTAAACGTCCTTTGATGTCTGAAACCGGTCAAGTTCAGCCAAGTAATAAGATCTACATTTTGATTGACGATAAAAATACTTTTCGGTTTCCGTTACATTTCCATGAAACTTGAAAGGTTGGGAAAATGTGTTGCTTGCTAATAATAATTATGATTTTCCCTATCAGTAAGTCTTTCAGCGCCTCTATTATCACAGTGACTTATATTTAGGATTTGAGAAAATAAAGTGACAATACTTTAGGACGTATAATATATGTGTCCCTGTGAAAATTGCAGTGCTGAAAGAGTTAGGCACTATCTTTTTAATTATTACTAGATAACCCTGTGAATACGGTCAAAAGATTTGTCTAGTACACAAGGTGTAAGAAACTATATTTCATCAAGCCCCGAGCGGTCGCATGCAACCGCGAAAACAATAGATAAGCTATTGTGTCTCGTTTTTCCACGATCGACGGGATATATTCACATGGATACAGTACATGGTCCAGCTGCAGTACATAGGCCACGACTGCCAAACCGTCACGGAAGCTGACTCATATTCACCTGCATACAATGTTCTGATTAATTGACGCCATGACAGACCGCGTTATTTACCGCGGGAAATCAAATTATACATTAAAGCCCACACGTTGGCTGATTTATGTGTGTTAGGGTCCTAGCACACGGCCAATTTGTACAGCGATGCAATCGCTTGATAGTCGTATTTGCATTGCGCTACGGGAGGTCTACCTTTTGAGACTCAAACGATCGAACGAGAATGCCGCGTCCTACTCTAACAAACGTGAAATGGCATTGTATAGAGTAGGACATGACAATCTCTTTCGATTGTTTGAGTCCCAAAAGGGTTTCGTAGTAGCTGGCCTCTTGTAACGATGTAAACGCGCGACCGTGTTGGGCAACAGCGGGGAGAAAACGGAGGGACAGGTATTTTTGTGGCGTTACTGAATCCAGTTTGCGTTACGTTTGTAATTTGTATTGCGTTTGCATGCGACTAAATAGTACCTAAATGAGCGCCACGCATGACCCTAGCCTGGGGTATATAGCTTGCGACGACTTCGCGACTGTATCGATGCAAACGCGGCGATAGTATCGCTACTACATCGCTACAAAAAGTCGCTGTAGGCTGGGGACCTTATGGTAAGATTCCGAAAAGACGTAATGCCGTAACACTGTATAAACAAGTAGGTAAATTATTATGATATTAATATCCGTTGAGAAAATATTTTTCTAAATTCGCCTTCCTACGGGTTGGCTCTAACGACAGCGTAGGACTATAGGCATGATGACAAATTTTGAGAAACTGTTCTATAATACTCGGAAATATAATATATTGATTACAACAAACATAATATTTCTGCTAAAAAATATGGTTTAGTATATAAAAATTAGTTTTTAAATCATAAATTTAAATTTTGCACCAAAACACTTCAAGGTGTCATGGCGTCACTTGTGACGTCACTCTAGAGTATAGCTGACAAGTGACAGCTGTATAGGAATCATTCGACAGTAATAATTGTCTGTGGTAATCCCTTTGCCTGTCCCGACCGGGACGATTTAAAAAAAAATGTCTGTGGTAAAAGAGAAATAACTCAAACGTCAATGTCAAAAGTGCTCTAACGTGACGTCACGCGCTCTGATTGGCGTTCAACATTTCATGGCGGATTGTCATATTTAGTGATTTTATTTTATCAATAAAATATTAATCTTGATGTAAAATAAAATAAAAGCGGCCAAGTGCGAGTTGGACTCGCCCATGGAGGGTTCCGCAGCAGCAATAAGGTTAATTTTTATGAAATTATATTATTTTTGATTTATTTTTATATTTCAGTCGATTTAATGAAATTTAGATTAAGGTTTACTATTTATGACGTATAAAAAAAACTACTGGCTAGATCTCGTTCAAACCAATTTTCGTTGGTAGTTTTTATAGTAATATACATCATATATTTTTTTTAGAATTATCATGCCTCTACTTTAGAAATTAGAGGGGGGGGACACACATTTTTCCACTTTGGAAGAGTCTCTCTCGCAAACTATTCAGCTTAGAAAAAAATGATATGAGAAACCTCAATATGATTTTTGGAGACCTATCCATAGATACCACACACGCATAGGTTAGATGAAAAAATTTTTTTTTTGTTTCATTAAGTTTTACTATTTATGACGTATAAAAAAAAACTACTGGCTAGATCTCGTTCAAACCAATTTTCGTTGGTAGTTTTTATAGTAATATACATCATATATTTTTTTTAGAATTATCATGCCTCTACTTTAGAAATTAGAGGGGGGGGGGACACACATTTTTCCACTTTGGAAGAGTCTCTCTCGCAAACTATTCAGGTTAGAAAAAAAATGATATGAGAAACCTCAATATGATTTTTAGAGACCTATCCATAGATACCACACACGCATAGGTTAGATGAAAAAAATTTTTTTTTGTTTCAGTTGTACCTATGGGGACCCCTAAAATTTTTAATACTTTTTCCATTTTTGCATCAAAATCTTAATGCGGTTTACAGACTACATCTACTTACCAAGTTTCAATAGTATAGCTCTAATAGTTTCGGAGAAAAGTGGCTGTGACATACGGACGGACAGACAGACAGACAGACAGACAGACAGACAGACAGACAGACAGACATGACGAATCTATAAGGGTTCCTTTTTTGCCATTTTGGCTACGGAACCCTAAAAAGAACCAGTGTTTTATAATCAAGTATTTAGATACTTTAGACACACAAATTATTTCAATGAAATTTACTTACTGTCATCATGCCTATTACGTATTTGTCGACAGATGAGCAACAGGCGTTTGACAGCCTATATTGTGCAATATCTGCCTGCAATATCTACCTGTCGCATTAAGATACGTAATTGATCACCTTACCGGTCTATATTGTTATATAATAGCTTTCTAAAAGAAACGTCAACCAGGTATTGTTCTATTTTGCCATGTGAATGATGTAATCGAGGGCCTAATCAAATGGCCAACCCACACGTACCACAACCACATGACAACCACTCGACGACATTTTGTCGTTGCGATGTCGTGTGGTTGTGGTACGTGTGGGTTGGCCCTAAGGCTGTAGGGAGGCGGCCACTATACCAGAAATGGAACTTGTAACTCTGTTACGTGTGTCTATGGGTACCTTCTACCGCTCTCTTTCTGGTGACCTGTTGCTGTTCTGATTTATTTTTAAATGATAAATATTGCAACGTCTATATAAAGTAAACCTTAATACCTTATCCTATACGCTACACTATATAAAGCTTATATTACCAACCAGCTACATAAGTTTATTATCACATCCGTCTTTCGAAATTATTTTTCGACTAAATTCGCGACTAGTAACAGCGCTATACCATACCAATTACCACGGCAGCCACCACCATACCCTATATCCTGTGAAGTCTTCCAGGTTACGAGTATCCAATACTCTTCAATGCAGTTGTATCTGTACAGCTTCCATTGAGTTTTAAAAATAAATCTTTGATATTCGATCAGCGACTTCCGCGGCCATCCGTCTTGTCACGTCAACCCGTCAATGTCACGGCTGGGAGACGAGACGCCGCTATTCCCGTCTCCTGTCTCTTGACCCCACGGGTTGAGTATTCCTGACCTAAGTGCTATAAAAAACTCAGGTCATTTTCGACCCCACAGGTTTAGTATTTGTAACCTGTGCAGTGTGCGTTATAAAAACTCAGGTCATAATAATGGTTGGTATGAAAAATCGGGTTAAGTTTGGCCTTACAAATTGAGTATTTCCGACCTGTGTACCTACTTACTATAAAACTCAAGTCATTTTCGGCCCCACAGGTTGAGTATTTCTGACCTACCACAAAAAACTTAGAACTCTATAGTGTGCACTATAAAAAACTCAGATCATACGATCTGAATGTTTTAGACCCCATAGTTTGGGTAGGTATTTTGACCTGTGTATAAAACATTTGGGTAGGTATTAGTGGTTTTTGTGCCACAGGTTGAGTATTTCTGGCTTACCTGTAAAATGTGTTATTTGATCCCACCGGTTGACTATAATAATTCATGACCTACACCGAAAAGTTTCTATTTTCGACACAGCAGTTAGCCGAAAAATTTTGACTCTTAAAAATTTGAAGATTTTTCACGGAAAAGCTGGTTCATAATAAAGGTTAGGTAATGTTAAGAGTTTACTTAGGTATTTAAAGAACCTTACCTAAGTATCAATCCTACCTTAGTTGTTTAAAAAATACTACCTTAGTCGAATCTATACATATTATTACCTCATACCTGCTATGAATATAAATGATATATCAATCTAAATTTTTAAACTTTCAAGCTTTGCTATTCATACTTTTTAATGCTTTTTAACTTGCTAATTGTTTGTAATGTCATGCTTAGTAAGCTCGCACTTAGTGTATCCTTGCTTTAAATTCTTTATCACTTTTTAGGGTTCCGTAGCCAAAATGCCACCTTTCTCCGAAACTATTAGAGCTATACTATTGAAACTTGGTAAGTAGATGTAGTCTGTGAACCGCATTAAGATTTTGATGCAAAAATGGAAAAATTATTAAAAATTTTAGGGGTCCCCATATGTACAACTGAAACAAAAAAAAATTTTTTTCATCTAACCTATGCGTGTGGGGGTATCCATGGATAAGTCTCCAAAAATCATATTGAGGTTTCTCATATCATTTTCTTCTAACCTGAATAGTTAGCGAGAGAGACTCTTCCAAAGTGGTAAAATGTGTGTCCCCCCCCCTCTAATTTCTAAAGTAGGGGCATGATAATTCTAAAAAAAATATATGATGTAGATTACTATAAAAACTACCAACGAAAATTGGTTTGAACGAGATTTAGCCAGTAGTTTTTTTTATACATCATAAATGGTAAACCTTAATCAAAATTTCATTAAATCGACTGAAATATAAAAATAAATCAAAAACCTTTTAATTTCATAAAAATAAACCTTATTGCTGCTGCGGAACCCTTCATGGGCGAGTCCAACTCGCACTTGGCCGCTTTTTTTAAAAATGAAATTTAAAGACGGTCGCACTTATTACAATATTCTGTCTCTCAGTACGCCGCGCCGTACGGCCATCGGTCACCAAACTTAGTCATCTCATCTCTATCTGTATTCTGAGTCTTAGTATCAAGTATCAACATCAGTGTGTCTAAAGCATGACCCCCTACTCCCCATCCCCAGGAACGAACGAATCGATTCCCTGGATGTGGAGGCGGACCTTCTGGATGTGTCAGCGGCCAAGCACAAGCGGACCGTCCGCCCGCACCGGAACCACCCCTCCAAAAAGGCAAAACGAGCACCTGATGCCAGGTGAGTAAAGTGCGACAAGGCTTTAAATGAACGTGGGCGGGGGCGCTGCTGATAAAGGAGAACTGTCAAAAATGGCGTTTTTGTATGATGACAGCATTAGTTCCTTTTTTCGCCACGTTCATTTAAGGCCTTGTCGAGCTCTAACGTGTCTAATTGACTACTTCTCTACTTCTATACAGCGTGAAATTTTAATGGTTGTTTTCCCGCAGTAAAATGATTCTATCTTAGTAGTAAGTACAATAGATTTGTGAAGTTTTTTTTTGTTCAAATCATAAAAAAAATAGGCCTGGTCCATAGCCGCTCGCGCCTATCGGCATAAAGTTGCCATAGTACGTAATACGTTATACAAAATATTTTGTATTTTCAAAAAATAACTTGCATGATTCGATAGTACTACTGTAGGTAAATCGTCCTGCTGCGGGAAAACAACCACTAAAATTTCACGTTGTATAAAGACCTACTTCCTTTTCCTGTTACATAAGCTATTAAAATTATGTTATATATCGAAAAATACATATAAAACGGCGCAGAAAAATACAGTTAGTACCTTCATAATATTACTTCAGTTATCAGGTTGTAAAAATAAATATGCAACTCTGTTGCGCCAAAATTCGTTTATCTCGTGGGAACCGTACATTTTTCTACGATAAAAACTATCCTATGTCCTTTCTCGAGACTCAAAAATGCCATGCTCCATGCCAAATTTCAGCAAAATCGGCTCAGCGATTTGAGCGTGAAGACGTATATATAACAGACAGAGGGACATTTTTTTATGAAAAAGGCGGCAAACGGGTCACCTGATGGAAAACAACTTCCGTCGCCCATGGACACTCGCCTTATCAGAAGAACTGCAGGTGCATTGCCGGCCTTTTACGAGGGAATAGGGTAATAGGGTAGGGGAGGGAGGGAAGGGAATAGGGGAGGGTAGGGAAGGAAATAAGGGAGGCTAGGGAAGGGAAAAGGGTAGGGGATTATGCCTCCGGTAAACTCACTCACTCGGCGAAACACAGCGCAAGCGCTGTTTCACGCCGGTTTTCTGTGAGCCCGTGGTTATATTTCTCCGGTCGAGCCGGCCCATTCGTGCCGAAGGATGGCTCTCCCACGGACAGACAGACACACTTTCGCATTTATAATATTAGTATCATAGAATGGATGAAGCTATCCTTTTAGCTTCAATAATGACATTTAAGCCAATAACTCTGTACAATGTACATTACATACTATGAGAGGTGGACAAGGTGTCGTAACAATTTCATTATAAGTCGTCTGCTGAAGGTGACTAGTTGACCTTACCGAAGTCTGAAATTT
This sequence comes from Plebejus argus, assembly GCA_905404155.3. Classification (NCBI taxonomy): domain Eukaryota; kingdom Metazoa; phylum Arthropoda; class Insecta; order Lepidoptera; family Lycaenidae; genus Plebejus; species Plebejus argus. The sequence continues at coordinate 15,626,969 of FR989935.1, forward strand.
ACTTTTTGCCAATGCCGTTGCGAAAAAAAAGTCTTATTAATAGATTCGGATTCCGTAGAAGTTAACTCTTATGCAAGATATTATGCATCATAATCAAAATAAATTGAGTTGGTTACGGTGACTTCGTTTTTATGAAAACCTGAGAAATACGGTCTGGAAACTAGATTTTAGGCACTAGTCATTAATTTATAGATAAAAAGAGGGTAATTTTAAAAGTAAAAAATTGAAAACAGCATTAATTATTGTATAGATTTTGATGTTCTCTTTTCTTTCTATTTTGCCGCTAGCGACGCAGACGCCATCTTAAAAAACAATTCACGAACTTCACAGCTTGTTCCATTTTCAAGATTTTTCGTTTTCTCTACCCCGCTCATTCATGTCGCCACGCTTAGGTAAAATAGAACTTCTAGAAATATCTCGTCTTTTCGACTTAACCTGTGCGTTATTTTTGTAAGTTTCGTCCCAAAAACGACCGGTAATGATCGATGTTAGACAATAGATTGCGCGAGAGTTTTGCAAATGGGGTCACCAGGAATAGCCGGTTACGTAACAGGGTTAATTTGCTATGTTTAAAACGCAAAATGTGGGTAGGATATGATATTTTTGGACTACTAGACGATATGCCTATGAATTTATTTTACAGAAGCATAATATATTATATTACTTACCATTTCTTTTAAAAATAATTGTCTATAATATTAGAAAAATATAATAGAAAAATATCTATAATATTAAAAAAATTAAGGGAATGTTATTCTGAATTAGTAAGCTCTAAAGTTACTGGACTGATATTTCAGACATAGGTCAAACAGTAATAAATTTTATGATTAACTTAATTTTTTCTTCGAAAAATTTTTCGTGTTAGCAATTTTTCTTGTAAACTATGAATTTGTTAAGTTAGAATTTTACATTTAGTATTCTTTGCCACTATGGAGGTTATATTTAAAAAAAAAAAATATTTATGTTTCCGCTTCCGTTTACTTGGAGCATTGTGTGTTTCCTTTACCTTTCACTTTTTCTGGTTGTCAAATTTGCTAATGGAGATTGTTATAAAGTGTGAATTACCAGTTTACAAGTTACAAATAAAAGTGTTTAGAATATCTTATATTTTTATTGATTGTTCTGCATAAAGTCTAAATATACAACAGGTTATGAGGCCCAGACTATCAATAAAATTATAAAGTGCAAATAAAAATAAACTCGGTACAACGTGGTCGGTCATACAAGACGCCAAAATGGATACCGGCAAAATGAACATCGAGCGCTTTGATGGAAATAATTTTCGCCAATGGCGATTTCAAGTAAATTGTGCGTTACGAGCAAAGGGTATCGATTTATCCATACCAAAACCAGAACAGCAAGATGAAAAATGGATGAAAAATGATGGGATGGCTATGTTCATCATTACATCAGCTATGGAGTTACGGCAAATTGCTTTAATTGAAAACTGCAAAAGTGCATCTGAAATCATAGAAAAGCTCGAATCTATATATGAGCAAAAATCCGAATTCAATAAGATGTTAGTGCATGAAAGGTTTTATAACTATAAAATGAGTCCAAGTGACAATATGGCGCAACATATTTCTAAAGTTGAGAGCTTGGCTCAACAGCTAAAGGACAGTGGCGAACAAATTAGTGATACGGCGATTATAACTAAAATAATAAGTACTTTACCATCTAAATACCGCTCACTGCGACAAGCCTGGATGTCATTGGATAAAAGTCAGCAAACTATCCACAATCTAACTGCTCGGTTGATGGATGAGGAGAATAGTTTAACAAGCGAAGAACAGAATGAAGTTGCACTAGTGACAGCTCATGAGAAACAAAATTTAAATAGAAAATCAAATAAACCAAACTCTGAATCTACACGCCATAGATTTGTCTGCTATAAGTGTAATAAAAGAGGACACTTTGCAAGAGAATGCCGTTCTAAGAAATCTGGCAATACCCAAGAGCAGAGCAACATGTTAGCATTTAATGTTGAGGAAGAAATTGCTAACGTCACAGTGAGCTCCAATGAAAGTGACGTATGGCTGTTAGACAGTGGTGCATCAGTGCATATGACTTTCCGCAAAGACTTTTTCACAAGTTTACAAGAATATAAAGATGCTAGCATTAGGCAAGTGAAATTAGGCAATCAACAGAACTTGAAAGTGTGTGGAGTAGGAACTGTGCAAATTAAAAAGTATATAAAAGGACAGTGGGAGGAAAATATACTGCGAGAAGTTCTTTATGTGCCAGAACTACGGCGAAACTTGTTTTCGGAAGGTGCTATAATGAGACTAGGGTTTGTCATTATTAAGAAAGACACCAGTGCATTAATTTACAAGGACAATAAATTAGTCCTTAGTGCAACTCAAAAATTAAATAATTTGTATGAAATGAACTTTAAAACAATCATAAGTGCTAATTGTAATGCAGTGCATATGTCACAAAACAGCTTAAAAGTGTGGCATGAAAGACTTGGACACTTAAATATCAAAGAAATTATAAAAATGATTAAAAATGGACTGATTAAGTGTCAAAATTACAATGAAGAAAACTTTGTGTGTGAAACCTGTATGTATGGAAAACAAAGTCGTCTCCCATTCCATTCTTCAGTGAGGGGTGAGTTGGCTCCTGGAGATTTGATCTACAGTGATGTATGTGGACCCATGAGCCAAGCGTCAATCCAAGGTAGGCGTTATTTTGTCCTATTTAAAGATGCCGCCTCTAGTTATCTGTGTGTATATTTTATGAAACATAAATGTGAAGTATTAGACCATTTTAAAACATTTAATGCTATTGTGCAGAATAGATTTGGACATAATATTCGAATACTACACACAGATAATGGGACAGAGTATATCAACAATGAATTTAAAGAGTTTTTGAACAAAAATGGAATTATACATGAGTGTACTGCTCCCTACACCCCGCAACAAAATGGTCGTGCTGAACGAGAGCTTCGTACAATTGTTGAAAGGGCTCGTTCAATGTTACATGGTCGCAGTATGCCTTTAAATTTATGGGCTGAAGCCGTAGGATGTGCAGTCTATATTCAGAACAGAACGACTTCCAGTCAGGCCCCTACTAAATCTCCACATGAAATTTGGACTGGCGAGAAAGCTAATTTATCACATTTGAAAATATTTGGTTCATGTGGTTATGTGCATATACCTGATCCCTGCCGGAAGAAATTGGAAAAGAAAAGCAACAAGATGATTTTGGTTGGCTATGAAAATGAGAACTATAGGATGCTAGACAGCAAAACTAAAAGGATAAAAGTGTCACGAGATGTTATTTTTGATGAGTCACTTGCGATGGGTTTGCCCCAGAATAGGGTTGTCATAGACACCTTAGAAATTGAATCTCAAAACGATGAATTTGTAGAAACACCAACTCCTGTGATGACATCAACACCCCAAACAGAAATTCAAGATAGCGAGGACAGCTTAATAAGCTGTAATGATGATGATCCTACATATGAACCATCTGAGACACTTCAAGATAGTGATGATCAATTTATTAATGTCAATATGAGACCTCGACGTTTGAATGTAGAGTATGAAGCTAATTTAATAGAATGTCAAGTTCCCAAAGATTATGAGGAAGCTATTTCTTGTGCTGAGTCGAGTAAATGGAATGCAGCTATAAAAGATGAGTTACAAGCACATGAAATGAATAAGACATGGACTATAGTTGACAGGACAAATAAGAAACCAATAACCTCAAAGTGGGTGTTTAGAGTCAAGAAAAACAAAGAAGGTGAAATAGAAAGATTCAAGGCCAGATTATGTGCCAGAGGTTTTAGTCAAGTTAAAAATATTGATTATACAGAAACCTTTGCGCCCACTACCAGATTTGATTCTGTTAGAATTTTGTTGAGTTTATCTGCAAAGTACAAATATGAGATAATACAATTTGATGTTAAAACGGCCTTTCTATACGGAGAGCTACAAGAAGAAATCTTTATGGAAATACCAGAAGGAGTTAAGACAGAAAAAGGCAAAGTGTGTAAACTGAATAAATCATTGTATGGTCTCAAGCAGGCACCGAGATGCTGGAATTTAAAATTCAATAGTTTTCTTAAGTCATTTGGTTTTAAACAGTTAGAGTCAGATTATTGTGTTTTTAGTGGCTGCTTGAATAATGAAAAAGTGTTCTTAATTTTGTATGTTGACGATGGACTAATATTTTCATCTAAGAAAGAAACATTGAACACTATTGTAAATGCTCTGACAGCTAATTTTAATGTGAAAATAATGAATACAGTAAGCTATTTTGTTGGTCTAGAAATAGAAAAATTAGAAAATTCAATTCGCATAACTCAAACTAATTATATTGAAAATGTCATCAAAAGATTTAATATGAGTAATTCTAATCCCGTTTCAACTCCAGTTGATCCTAATGTTGTGTTGAGTAACGATAATATTGAAAGACAGAATTTAAATTTTCCATTTAGAGAAGCTGTTGGTTCACTGTTATTTTTAGCATCAGTTTCACGTCCTGATATATCATTTGCAGTGAATTTGATCTCACGTTATGTAAATAATCCTCAATATTGTCATGTAAAGGCAGTTAAGCGAATATTAAAATATTTAATAGGAACAAAACATTTAGGTATTGAATATAAGAGTAATAGTAAAGTCATTGGTTACTCAGACTCTGATTATGCTAATGATGTAGAGACTAGAAAATCAACTACAGGATATATATTTTTAATGAATAATGGTCCAATTACTTGGAAAAGTCATAAACAACAAACTGTTGCACTCTCTACAATGGAGTCAGAGTTCATGGCAGCATGTGATGCCATAAAAGAGTTGTTGTGGTTAAAACAATTTTTGTTTGAATTAGGTGAAACTTATAATTGTATAGAGTTATTTGTAGATAATCAAGCTGCAATTAAATTACTTTGTAATCCTGTATATCACCAAAGGTCAAAACATATTGATGTAAAATACAAGTTTATTCGTGAGAAGGTAGAGGAAGGTATTGTAAAGGTTAATTATATTCCAAGTGCAAGACAATTAGCTGACTTTTTGACTAAACCTTTACCTGCTATTAAATTTAATGCTAACAGAAAAGAAATTTTATGTTAATTAAGTGTAAAGTTAGTTATTTCTTTTAAATGTTAAATTAGTAGCAGTGTTGAGTTAGAATTTTAGTTGCTTCTTGTAAATGTAAAATTAGTGGGAGTGTTAAGTTAGAATTTTACATTTAGTATTCTTTGCCACTATGGAGGTTATATTTAAAAAAAAAAAATATTTATGTTTCCGCTTCCGTTTACTTGGAGCATTGTGTGTTTCCTTTACCTTTCACTTTTTCTGGTTGTCAAATTTGCTAATGGAGATTGTTATAAAGTGTGAATTACCAGTTTACAAGTTACAAATAAAAGTGTTTAGAATATCTTATATTTTTATTGATTGTTCTGCATAAAGTCTAAATATACAACAGAATTACACAAAAAATGGGGTAAATATGCAAATCGGTAGCACAGATGTAGAAAGGTATTTGACACGAAAACTTTACCTAGAACAACGCAATAAATATAATATGTCCAGGGACTTTTAATAAAATTTATAGACCATAAATAAAATTAAACGCGCACATCGCTCTTTCAATTGGGCGTGTTTTTATTATTTCTTTTATCTATTCGTTTTATACTGTTCATTTTGTTCCCACGAAAACGCCGGCAACGCACCTGCATCTCTTCTGATGTTGCGACTGTAGTGGGGACGGTAGTTGCTTTCCCTCAAGTGACCCATTTGCTCGTTTGCTCGGTAATTAAAAAAAACTATTACTCACGGTATTGTTTCTTCTTGCTCTCTATTTTCTTGTAACATTGTACACACAATGCATATACACATGGAGATTATGTTATTTAATTGTGTAAATTAATGAAAGACGGCGCAACTTTACGAAATACTTTATTTTTGTGCTAAAATGGGCTAGGTAAAGTCATTCAGGAGCAGACATTTAAAATAATAGTTATTTACACTCTTTTATTTTTTTAACCTACTAAATAATCATAATATTATCAGAATTTAAATAGAAAATTACTAATTCAACAACAAACCCCCTTTATTAAGACATAGCGATGTAAACGATGTAACGAATTTATTTTCTAATTCCAAAGGATTATAATAATCCGACCTACAATTTACTGGTTTCTTGGAAATGACTCAGATCACACTCCAAACAAACCATGTCGTTCCTCATCAAAAGAATTAGATTTGTTATTTAGCGTGGAATCGGTTATTATTTTGGAAATAGAGCACAAGTTATTTATTAGGGACGAATATTTCGATAAGTGCTGGCAATTCGTCTCTTTAATGTACTGATACTATTTACATATAGTTCGAGATCGAGACAACGTGTGTAAAATAATAATTAGTAAGAGTAGATCATTTTTGGCTTAAACCCATCTAATTGTTATAAGGTCGACGTAGAGCAACGGTTACGCTACGCCGCGTTTCTAAGAGGAAAATATAGTATCTTTTTTATCTATTCTTATAATAAAACTAGCGACCCGTCCCGGCTTCGCACCGCGCATGGGTATAATTTTATATTTATATAGCCACTGAAAAAATGATTAAAATCGATTCAGCAGTTTTGATTTATAATTATATTCATACTACCCGTGGGCCGTGGCCCGCATTGGTCGGTATCGCCGCAAAAGCAACGTCTCGCAATTTTTATATTATATGTAATATCTTCGAAAATACCTATTCTGTAAAGGGCCATATAGATCTTTATTGAATCAACGATGTATTTAAAGTGTTTAATTGAATGAGCATTTCGAAAATTAGCCATAATTTGTCGTTAAAAGTAAATGACAAAAACCTGTTATTGAGGGATATCCATAAGAGATAGACATATACCATCGCGGAGGTTTCTGTAGACCTTTTCAATGTGTACAATACTTGGTACATTATTTTGATAAATCTCGTAGGGTTCAGCCTGCGTTGCAAATGTGTAAGCGTTTATGTAAGCGGAAAAAATGTAATAATTATTTACGACATCACATTAGAAACCCCAACAATAACAGTATTTCTCCACTATATATTGAATATTTAATTATACTTATAAACCTTCCTCTTGAATCACTCTATCTATTAAAGAAAATCGCATCAAAATCCGTTGCGTGGTTTTAAAGATTAAAGGGAACAAATGGACATGAGGGAAAAAAACGACTCTGTTTTATAATATGTAATGATAAAATGAAAAGAATTAATTGTTTGCATGGAATATGTTAGTTAAAATTTTATGAAAGTTTGCTCAGACGTAGAGGTACTCGTAGTAGAGTAGAGACTACGTGGTAAATGAAAATCTACGGTTCTCGCGTGATTTTCTTTTGCGTGCACGACGTCGGAGCATCTAGTTTATTGATAAAAACATTGGAATCTTGAGATCAAGGTTTTTATATTCATATGTTTATTATTTAACAATAGGAAGGTTATTGTTATATTCGTGGTAGGGCTATTTATACGATTTACGTTTACTGTTATGAAATTACAAATACCAAATGGTTTTGAACGTTTTTTGTATAATTTCTTTTAATATTATTTAGTTTTCCAAAATCTGTAATATTTGATATGTATTTTTTAATTTCATATCCAATATTTTTTCTCTGTAAAAAAAATAAACTTGTCAAGACATTAGTACACTTTTGAATTAGGAACAAAAGCATAGACTCCCGCTGTTCGTAATTCAAATGTGTTCTATTTTCAAATTTCCGAGAAATCGTCATAATAATGTTCTGGCAGGTACAATCATTTACGAAAATGTTTAAGTAGAGCGTCTTTTTATATTTTGTTGTTATCATTTCATGTGACATGAAAAATAGATTTATAACTGTAAAATACGGTCAAGATAAAATGGATCGTTACGAGAAATATATTTTAACTAAACCATTTAAGTTGTATTGCATTATTAAAATAGTTTTTATGTCTATAATCGTCTAAAATTTATTTTATATCATTAATTTTAGCTCATCATGTGTATCAGTTATGGTGGTCAAAATAAAAAATACTTTAAAAGACCTTGTTAAGAAGACCATGACTTATTTCATGTGGACATGATGTCACTTACAGCGTAGTTCCGGCCTCAATATTATCTATCCTGATTTGAGTTCATGATACAGGGTTACTTATCTAGGTTAAACTATTTTTAATAATCAAGCAATATAAAATTTTTGTTTTACAGTTGAGACCAAGAATATAATCATGAAATCTTATATCTTATATATATATAAAAGAAAGTCGTGTTAGTTACTCCACTTATAACTCAAGAACGGCTGAACCGATTTAGCTGAAAATTGGCAGGGAGGTAGTTTAGAGCCAGGAGAAGGACATAGGATACTTTTTATCCCGTTCGACAGCATTCCCGTGTGACTTGACATGAAACGTCAGTCACTATAAAACGTGTTATAACAAAAAGAATCAGATTTGGAATAACAAAACGCAAATGACAGCTATGTAATGACGTATGGATGACAATTAATTTGATATTTGTAAGAAATCAATAATAAAACTATCTACTATATAAAAATAAGTCAGGTTTTCCTTGCTAACGCTATAACTCCAGAACGCACGAACCGATTTCGACGGTTTTGCATTCGTTGGAAAGGTCTCGGGCTCCGTGAGGTTTATAGAAAAAAATTCAGGAAAAACTTCAAGAGAAAAGCAGGAAAACAGGGAAAATCATTTTTCACATAAAGCGCCATCTCTGATACATAGCATGTACTACTGGCACCGGTGCCTGATACATTAAATCAATCTTATTATCTATACCAAGTACTATTATATATTCTGTGTCTATACATACATATCATAAAATCGTAGAGGTAAAATTTTTGTACATTGAAAATAAACTTGAAAAAACGAGTCAGGGGCATGTAAGAAGTGTAATAGAACACATCCTGTTTTTGAAATTATTGTTTCTCTGTCTGTCTGTTTGTACAGGCTAATCTCGGAATCCGCTGGACCGATTTAAATGAAATTTGGCATGGTGATACCAGGTGATACCTTACATCGCCAGTCAACATCTTAGATACTTTTTTAACCGACTTCCAAAAAAGGAGGAGTTAATGTTTACTTTGCTGTTTGTGGTCCGATTGTCAAAATTCTTTTTTTGTTGTGTAGATTGTAAACTTCAATTTCATACCATGTTTACAAAAAATCAGCCAAGTGCGAGTCGGACTCGCACACGAAGGGTTCGGAAAAATAGGCTAAAAATTGTGTTTTTTGTATGGGAGCCCGCTTAATTTTTTATTTTATTTAAATACCACACAACACAGAGGGAGCCGAGCGAGTGCAGCGAGCGTGCTGCGGTAGTAGGCGGCAAAATAAAAGGGGGGCTCGGGGGGCGCAGCCCCCCGCCAAAACAAAAGAAACACAATCTAGAAAGTCCAAAAGTAGGTTCGGTTAGGTTAGAACTTAGACCACAACACAGAGGGAGCCGAGCGAGTGCAGCGAGCGTGCTGCGGCAGCAGTCGGCAAAATAAAAGGGGGGCTCAGGGGGCGCAGCCCCCCGCCAAAACAAAAGAAACACAATCCAGAAAGTCCAAAAGTAGGTTCGGCGGTTAGGTTAGAACTTAGACCACAACACAGAGGTAGCCGAGCGAGTGCAGCAAGCGTGCTGCGGCAGCAGTCGGCAAAATAAAAGGGGGCTCGGGGGGCGCAGCCCCCCGCCAAAACAAAAAGAAACACAATCCAGAAAGTCCAAAAGTAGGTTCGGTTAGGTTAGAACTTAGACCACAACAGCGAGCGTGCTGCGGCAGCAGTCGGCAAAACAAAAGGGGGGCTCGGGGGGCGCAGCCCCCCGCCAAAACAAAAAGAAACACAATCTAGAAAGTCCAAAAGTAGGTTCGGTTAGGTTAGATCTTAGACCACAACACAGAGGGAGCCGAGCGAGTGCAGCGAGCGTGCTGCGGCAGCAGTCAGCAAAACAAAAGGGGGGCTCGGGGGGCGCAGCCCCCCGCCAAAACAAAAGGAAACACAATCTAGAAAGTCCAAAAGTAGGTTCGGTTAGGTTAGAACTTAGACCACAACACAGAGGGAGCCGAGCGAGTGCAGCGAGCGTGCTGCGGTAGTAGGCGGCAAAATAAAAGGGGGGCTCGGGGGGCGCAGCCCCCCGCCAAAACAAAAGAAACACAATCTAGAAAGTCCAAAAGTAGGTTCGGTTAAGTTAGAACTTAGACCACAACACAGAGGGAGCCGAGCGAGTGCAGCGAGCGTGCTGCGGCAGCAGTCGGCAAAATAAAGGGGGGGCTCGGGGGGCGCAGCCCCCCGCCAAAACAAAAGAAACACAATCCAGAAAGTCCAAAAGTAGGTTCGGCGGTTAGGTTAGAACTTAGACCACAACACAGAGGTAGCCGAGCGAGTGCAGCGAGCGTGCTGCGGCAGCAGTCGGCAAAAGAAAAGGGGGGCTCGGGGGGCGCAGCCCCCCGCCAAAACAAAAAAGAATCACAATCCAGAAAGTCCAAAAGTAGGTTCGGTTAGGTTAGAACTTAGACCACAACACAGAGGGAGCCGAGCGAGTGCAGCGAGCGTGCTGCGGCAGCAGTCGGCAAAACAAAAGGGGGGCTCGGGGGGCGCAGCCCCCCGCCAAAACAAAAAGAAACACAATCTAGAAAGTCCAAAAGTAGGTTCGGTTAGGTTAGATCTTAGACCACAACACAGAGGGAGCCGAGCGAGTGCAGCGAGCGTGCTGCGGCAGCAGTCAGCAAAACAAAAGGGGGGCTCGGGGGGCGCAGCCCCCCGCCAAAACAAAAGGAAACACAATCTAGAAAGTCCAAAAGTAGGTTCGGTTAGGTTAGAACTTAGACCACAACACAGAGGGAGCCGAGCGAGTGCAGCGAGCGTGCTGCGGTAGTAGGCGGCAAAATAAAAGGGGGGCTCGGGGGGCGCAGCCCCCCGCCAAAACAAAATAAACACAATCTAGAAAGTCCAAAAGTAGGTTCGGTTAAGTTAGAACTTAGACCACAACACAGAGGGAGCCGAGCGAGTGCAGCGAGCGTGCTGCGGCAGCAGTCGGCAAAATAAAGGGGGGGCTCGGGGGGCGCAGCCCCCCGCCAAAACAAAAGAAACACAATCCAGAAAGTCCAAAAGTAGGTTCGGCGGTTAGGTTAGAACTTAGACCACAACACAGAGGTAGCCGAGCGAGTGCAGCGAGCGTGCTGCGGCAGCAGTCGGCAAAAGAAAAGGGGGGCTCGGGGGGCGCAGCCCCCCGCCAAAACAAAAAAGAATCACAATCCAGAAAGTCCAAAAGTAGGTTCGGTTAGGTTAGAACTTAGACCACAACACAGAGGGAGCCGAGCGAGTGCAGCGAGCGTGGTGCGGCAGCAGTCGGCAAAACAAAAGGGGGGCTCGGGGGGCGCAGCCCCCCGCCAAAACAAAAAGAAACACAATCTAGAAAGTCCAAAAGTAGGTTCGGTTAGGTTAGATCTTAGACCACAACACAGAGGGAGCCGAGCGAGTGCAGCGAGCGTGCTGCGGCAGCAGTCGGCAAAACAAAAGTGGGGCTCGGGGGGCGCAGCCCCCCGCCGAAACAAAAAGATACACAATCTAGAAAGTCCAAAAGTAGGTTCGGTTAGGTTAGAACTTAGACCACAACACAGAGGGAGCCGAGCGAGTGCAGCGAGCGTGCTGCGGTAGTAGTCGGCAAAATAAAAGGGGGGCTCGGGGGGCGCAGCCCCCCGCCATAACAAAAGAAACACAATCCAGATAGTCCAAAAGTAGGTTCGGTTAGGTTAGAACTTAGACCACAACACAGAGAGAGCCGAGCGAGTGCAGCGAGCGTGCTGCAGTAGTAGTCGGCAAAATAAAAGGGGGGCTCGGGGGGCGCAGCCCCCCGCCAAAACAAAGAAACACAACCCAGAAAGTCCAAAAGTAGGTTCGGTTAGGTTAGAACTTGGACCACAACACAGAGGGAGCCGAGCGCGCGCAGCGAGCGTGCTGCGGTAGCAGTCGGTAAAATAAAAGGGGGGCTCGGGGAGCACGGCAGCCCCCCACCAAAACAAAAAGAAACACAATCCAGAAAGTCCAAAAGTAGGTTCGGTTAGGTTAGAACTTAGACCACAACACAGAGGGAGCCGAGCGAGTGCAGCGAGCGTGCTGCGGCAGCAGTCGGGAAAACAAAAAGAAACAAAATCCACAAAGTCCAAAAGTAGGTTCGGTTAGGTTAGAACTTAGACTACAACACAGAGGGAGCCGAGCGCGCGCAGCGAGCGTGCTGCGGCAGCAGCCGGCGAACTTCACAAAACACGCTACAGGTTACGTTAAAGGCGTTAAAGAGGCGACCAAAAGACTGACCGGCTCCCATTTTGAGTGCCGGCATCGGCAGCCGTTGTTTTAAATCTCAGCTGCCGACAGTATACTTACCGCCGGTTCCCAATACTGCTATTTTTGGGAGCAGGCGCCGGCAGCGGAGGCACTCCCTTTATGTTATTATATAAAAAAGATCTTGATTAAAAATTCGTTGATGGGTATTCAATTTTCTATTTATCTCGATTATAATCTATACTTAAAATAAAACTGTTAAAATGTGAATTCTGTACATTAAAGAAATTTAAAAAATAATAAGCGGGGGGTGTCACTAAACCGTCCTTTCACAGAAAGAGGCCGCGGAGCGGAACAGAGAGGATGATCCATCCTCCGTTCCGCTCCGCCGGCGTAGGACGGGAGTGCGAAGGCGTCGCTATGCGAACCTCCAATAACTTCCGTCCCACGGGGCTCCGGGTCAGGATGGGAACCTGCCCGGCTTAGCTAGTCCCGGCGCCGAGGGGAACGCTTCAGTTTGCCTAAGCGTTCCCTAACTTGGTGGAAGTCCGGTCCCTTGTGAGGTAGACCGGCCGGTCGTGGAGGGAGTCCTGTGTTAGACAGATCCAGGATATCCCTTCGTATACGGCTGAAGGCAAACCGCAGGTGGTTTTAGTGGGGGGTGTCACTACATCGCTATAGAAGCCAAAAATGTGGTTAGTCTGTCTGTCTGTCTGTATGTTTGTTCCACTATCACACGAAAACTACTGATCCGATTTGAATGCGGTTTTCGCAGATATATTTGTCTTCTTCCAACTTAACATCTGGTGTATAAACTTTTTCCCCCCACCCCTCTAAGGGGACGAAAGAGGGGTCAGATTTTGTATCAAACTTTTTTCTTGAACACGAAAACTACTGATCCGATTTGCATACGGTTTACGCAGATATATTTGTCTTCTTCTAACTCAACATCTGGTGTATAAAAATTCCCCCTCCCACTCCTCTAAGGGGACCAAAGAGGGGGTCAGATTTTGTATTAAACTTTTTTCTTGGACTTATTTCATAATAATAACAGTGTTTTCCAACGTAACATCTGTTGATAAAAATCCCCCCCTTCCCCCTCCCACCCCTCTTAGGGGACAAAAGAGGGGTAAGATTTTGTATCAACTGATGAAGTAGAAATACTTTAAATGGCAAAACAACGTTTGCCGGGACAGCTAGTCTAAATTAAATGTAAAGTTTATCTTACACAGATATTTTCAGCTAACTATGTGATTTGATTATTATGAGTGAAAACATAATTTTTCATATTGATTTTTAGTACATCCGTGTGCAAACTGTTGTTTTTGAGTTATACGCTTATTACGCTTGTTTCTATTATTATAATATTGGTATTTAAAAATTAGGTACGTAAGCAGTATTTACACACTGATAATTTTTACGAGACAATTTATTAAGAATCGATTAAGATCTATTCATTGTCTACTCGCCACAACGCGGCCATTAACAAAAACCAAGGCACGGTCACCGCATAATTAGCGGGGAAACAAAAGCCCACAAAAATCACGTACAAACGATTTTCAGAGTAATGTACTGTGAACTACATTAATAACTTTTTCACAGCCCGGACAGAGAAATGAATGGAGTATCCGTTTCGGTTGGTATTGTTTTAAAATGCGTGGGTTGATTTTCGTAATGGGCCCTGTGGTTAATAAACTTTATTGTTAAATGTTTACCATTCCGTTCCGTCACTTCCGTAAATTGCAAACGTAATTTTTTAAACGGGTTTAGGACTTTTCGTACAAACTTATGCTTATGTGTGTAATACATACATATTTTGTAATTTAATAAAAAATAAACGCGTTATTATTATTTTCTTAGATATTTTTTGTTACCTATTAAATTAAATTGTCAACTTATTTTCTTCTATAAACTAGGGCTAGATTATCGGGTAAATAGTTCTGTGTGACTGCGTTTTGTAGTGTCTTATAGTTTTAAAATGTTTTTATGATTTTTATTAAGTACTTACCTACGTAGGTACTATGTTCAAGCGTAGAATATGGCACTAAAAGTTAAAACCATAAAGTTAATATACCTAGCGGAATAGAGCAACAAACTCGAGCTGTCAAACGAAACCGAAATTGGTTATCATCTGTGTGTAAAATATGTGTACGTATATCGTATACACTTACACAAGCGTGATTGAATATGAATTCTATGAGATTAAATTGTCACCGGGGCTGATCCGGGCTGATGGACGTCAAAAAAGAGTGATGCTATCATGTATCACACGTCTCTTTTTACCACGCAGTGTTACTGATAGTGACATCTCGCTTGCTCAGGCCTTTTTTTCTCTATTCCGCTAGGTATATTAACTTTATCATTAATTATGGTTAAAACGGAATATTGAAAGTGAAGTATCTATCCAGATACTAGTAACTATATATTAGACCAGTGTTTCCCAACATTTTTCAGCCACGGACCCCTAGGAAGTCGAGCACAGTTTTCACGGACCCCCTTAATAGAATATACAGCAAAATAAATAGGATTATGTATTGTCCAGAGTTGACACCGCGGACCCCATTCATACATTCGCGGACCCCCAGGGGTCCGCGGACCACAGGTTGGGAAACACTGTATTAGACTAATCCAGAATTTTCTGTTTAATTATAACTGTCGGCTCCACACATCTGTTGACCTCATTTCCACTGTTTGTCCAGTGCGCGCGACTGTACATAGATCACGTCTGTATTGGCTGCTCTAATTACCAGGACAATGACCCACTGGCTGGATTTAAAACTGACTAGATCGAATTAAAAAAAAACTTATTAAAATTTATTATTAAAGCGAAATATTTGGTTTTTCAAGCGAAATATGATTTTCATATTTCACCCTGTGCATAAAATATTTTCTTATTTTTACTACAGCTACGTACGAAAAGATTATCGTTGCTTTTAATTTCAAAGTGCGAATAAAACTTTCATTCTTATTAAAAATCCATCGGAATTTGTTTATTTGCTCCAAAATTGAATTAATGCTCCGTATTTTTGCATTTTTTTAACCCAATTGCGCTCGCTGAAAGGTGTATTGCATCTGCCAAATTGCCGCCGTAAAACTTTGAATGTGGAATATTACCTTATTATTACGATTATGGCCCATACCATGGAACATCTTATTTAAATTTTTTACAACTGCCCCCAACTAACCTAATCTCATTCGATTATTGTTTTAAAAGAATGCCTCGTAACTTTTTTTAATAAGCAAGTTATATTTGGCCTTCTTCTAAAATTTTGTTTTTTTTTTTTCAGGTTATGATTTCGCTCTAAATTGCAATCATAAATGTAAAAACTGGGCTTTTTTTTATTTCTTTGGCTTTAAATGCATACGCGTAGCATTGCGGAAATGGTGTTAGAAATCGTAGCTATCATTACTCGTGGAATATTCCTGGTTATTTTAATTTGGGGCTGGACGATATTTAGTTCAGTCACCTCGGTTAGAACAGGCTAGTCTAGACTAATTATATCTAGAACACACAGCTGTCATTCGATTTTTAAAATATGAATCTATGCAAGATTTTGAATCCACTTTTTAGGTTTTCGTCTGGTTTGTTCCTGATCGTTTTTAAAATTCTAAATCATATGTTGTCTCTTTCATGAATATACGACAAGAGAGTAGAGCCGCAATTAACTTTAACCTAGACTTGGTGCAATTAGCCTAAATATAATATCGTGTCCCATCCTTGTCGTATCCTTATGTCAGATGTATAATAAATAGCATATTTTATCGACAAATTGGCTGTCAAATTTTTTTCTCCAACTTTTGTCTTTTTTTCTCCGGCTCTCATACAAATCTGACCAATACTCCAATGTTTTGTACTCTCAGTTTTTACGCACACGTTTCCTACTGAAACCAAAAATTACCGATACCTCAATGCAATAACAAACATTATAAAATCAAATTATTCAGACAAACTTTGTCTGACTTAACTATGACTCTACTCCCACACATATTTACATGACTTTTACGAGATTAATGACCACCATGGTCCATGATGCAAGACATTGTAATGTACAATACTGTTTCCTACCACCATCTAAAATTCTACATACCTACATTTTTTTTTCAACTCCTTGAAGTACCTACTAGTAGTAGTAGTAGTAAAGAAAAGTATCATAAAACAAGACTTTTTAATACTCTATCCTGCATGTTACTGCATACAGAATTTGTCTGAAAGTGTGCGTTAGAAAGTCCCGTGGAGTACTGAATGTCCTAACTCCTAACCTTTGTCCATAATTATTGTACTGTATATGCTTATGTTTTCAGATGGCTGGTCCGCGTTGTGGAGGACGTGCAGGACGGGGAGCTGCGCACGCGCCAGGGGTACGTGCCCGCCAACCTGCTGAAGGAGAAACTACCGGAGAGGGACATGACGGCGCTGGCTGCGAGACGACAGTGAGTATTAGTATGTTTATTAGCTATACCTTCCATCAGTGGAAGGAGGGGCGGACTGATATGATAGAAGGGTAACAAAATTAGTAAGTTTCCATACGAGTAGAAGGGGGGATGCTAAAGATAAACGGTCTTACCACAAAAGATTTAAACACCTGTTGAACAGTTGATTAGAGAAAAATTCAGAACAAAATGATCTCAAAACAACTGTTCAACAGGTGTTTAAATCTTTTGTGGTAAGACTGAAAGTTTTTATATAAGTAATGATTTCTTAGGTTTACGCGAGTGTTATAATCAAGTACTTACTGATTTTGTCGCAAAGCACTTTTCCTGTACCTGTCGTTTAAGCCGCTTTTCAGGGGCGGTAGTCACTTTAAAAGTGTGGTGCAACCGTGCAGGTCAAAATCTTTCCGAAACCCTGGCTTTGTAAACGTTTATAAAATCATTGCTCTTATAAAAGATATACTTAATAATATAATTATCATTAGTTAAACCTTTCATTTTAATGAAAGAAGGAGATTCGTAACCAGCTTTAATAAACTAGTAAAACAACCATTACAAATTATTCGCTCATTTACGTTACAGCCCATGACTAAAACACCCAAAACCATACTTTATGCCTTCGTAACTACCAAGTGGCCTTTAGAAAACCAGTAAAATAATATCTGAAGTCGTTCCATCTACCTGCAACCCATAAAACGCTTCCGCGGTGTTAACAGCACATAAACACATAAATACCACCTTAATACAACAGAGACGCTTTTAATGGCCGACTAGATAAATGTCAAACCGCAGAGGTGTGATGCGTTTGATGTAAAAATATGACTTAAGGGCGTTTGTGCACTACACGGAATTATACCATCCGGCGCGGCGCGGCGTCCCGATTTCTTACGTTTTGATATGGCAAACGTGGAAGTTCCGTGTAGTGCACGGAACGGAACGCGCGGAACGCCAGACGGTAAAATTTCGTGTAGTGCACAAACACCCCAAGGCTGGCCGCATACACACATTTTCCGCATACGATTTCCGAATTGGTTTTCCGTATTCGGAAATTAGAATGCATATAATCAGTAAAAAGCGGCCAAGTGCGAGTTGGACTCACCCATGGAGGGTTCCGTAGCAGCAATAAGGTTAATTTTTATGAAATTATATTATTTTTGATTTATTTTTATATTTCAGTCGATTTAATGAAATTTAGATTAAGGTTTACTATTTATGACGTATAAAAAAAACTACTGGCTAGATCTCGTTCAAACCAATTTTCGTTGGTAGTTTTTATAGTAATATACATCATATATTTTTTTTAGAATTATCATGCCTCTACTTTAGAAATTAGAGGGGGGGGGACACACATTTTTCCACTTTGGAAGAGTCTCTCTCGCAAACTATTCAGCTTAGAAAAAAATGATATGAGAAACCTCAATATGATTTTTGGAGACCTATCCATAGATACCACACACGCATAGGTTAGATGAAAAAATTTTTTTTTTGTTTCATTAAGTTTTACTATTTATGACGTATAAAAAAAAACTACTGGCTAGATCTCGTTCAAACCAATTTTCGTTGGTAGTTTTTATAGTAATATACATCATATATTTTTTTTAGAATTATCATGCCTCTACTTTAGAAATTAGAGGGGGGGGGACACACATTTTTCCACTTTGGAAGAGTCTCTCTCGCAAACTATTCAGGTTAGAAAAAAATGATATGAGAAACCTCAATATGATTTTTAGAGACCTATCCATAAATACCACACACGCATAGGTTAGATGAAAAAAAATTTTTTTTGTTTCAGTTGTACCTATAGGGACCCCTAAAATTTTTAATACTTTTTCCATTTTTGCATCAAAATCTTAATGCGGTTCACAGACTACATCTACTTAACAAGTTTCAATAGTATAGCTCTAATAGTTTCGGAGAAAAGTGGCTGTGACATACGGACGGACGGACGGACGGACGGACGGACGGACGGACGGACGGACGGACGGACGGACGGACGGACGGACGGACGGACGGACGGACGGACGGACGGACGGACGGACGGACGGACGGACGGACGGACGGACGGACGGACGGACGGACGGACGGACGGACGGACGGACGGACGGACGGACGGACGGACGGACGGACGGACGGACGGACGGACGGACGGACGGACGGACGGACGGACGGACGGACGGACAGACGGACAGACGGACAGACGGACAGACGGACAGACGGACAGACGGACAGACGGACAGACGGACAGACGGACAGACGGACAGACGGACAGACGGACAGACGGACAGACGGACAGACGGACAGACGGACAGACGGACAGACGGACAGACGGACAGACGGACAGACGGACAGACGGACAGACGGACAGACGGACAGACGGACAGACGGACAGACGGACAGACGGACAGACGGACAGACGGACAGACGGACAGACGGACAGACGGACAGACGGACAGACGGACAGACGGACAGACGGACAGACGGACAGACGGACAGACGGACAGACGGACAGACGGACAGACGGACAGACGGACAGACGGACAGACGGACAGACGGACAGACGGACAGACGGACAGACAGACAGACAGACAGACAGACAGACAGACAGACAGACAGACAGACAGACAGACAGACAGACAGACAGACAGACAGACAGACAGACAGACAGACAGACAGACAGACAGACAGACAGACAGACAGACAGACAGACAGACAGACAGACAGACAGACAGACAGACAGACAGACAGACAGACAGACAGACAGACAGACAGACAGACAGACAGACAGACAGACAGACAGACAGACAGACAGACAGACAGACAGACAGACAGACAGACAGACAGACAGACAGACAGACAGACAGACAGACAGACAGACAGACAGACAGACAGACAGACAGACAGACAGACAGACAGACAGACAGACAGACAGACAGACAGACAGACAGACAGACAGACAGACAGACAGACAGACAGACAGACAGACAGACAGACAGACAGACAGACAGACAGACAGACAGACAGACAGACAGACAGACAGACAGACAGACAGACAGACAGACAGACAGACAGACAGACAGACAGACAGACAGACAGACAGACAGACAGACAGACAGACAGACAGACAGACAGACAGACAGACAGACAGACAGACAGACAGACAGACAGACAGACAGACAGACAGACAGACAGACAGACAGACAGACAGACAGACAGACAGACAGACAGACAGACAGACAGACAGACAGACAGACAGACAGACAGACAGACAGACAGACAGACAGACAGACAGACAGACAGACAGACAGACAGACAGACAGACAGACAGACAGACAGACAGACAGACAGACAGACAGACAGACAGACAGACAGACAGACAGACAGACAGACAGACAGACAGACAGACAGACAGACAGACAGACAGACAGACAGACAGACAGACAGACAGACAGACAGACAGACAGACAGACAGACAGACAGACAGACAGACAGACAGACAGACAGACAGACAGACAGACAGACAGACAGACAGACAGACAGACAGACAGACAGACAGACAGACAGACAGACAGACAGACAGACAGACAGACAGACAGACAGACAGACAGACAGACAGACAGACAGACAGACAGACAGACAGACAGACAGACAGACAGACAGACAGACAGACAGACAGACAGACAGACAGACAGACAGACAGACAGACAGACAGACAGACAGACAGACAGACAGACAGACAGACAGACAGACAGACAGACAGACAGACAGACAGACAGACAGACAGACAGACAGACAGACAGACAGACAGACAGACAGACAGACAGACAGACAGACAGACAGACAGACAGACAGACAGACAGACAGACATGACGAATCTATAAGGGTTCCTTTTTTGCCATTTTGGCTACGGAACCCTAAAAAGTAGATTAACTGCTGTACACGTTCTTTTTTCTCCGTATTCCGCACGTACGTTTCAAGTGCAAGCCGACACGTTCGCGCGTAAAAAAAACTTACGTTTGCGCCAGTCTGACGGAATACGGAAAACGTGCTTTTGCGGCCAGCCTTAACTGTAGTTTCTAATTCACAGTACATAAATTTTAGCTCGATAGCTTCTATATGATCTTTATGTCGTGGCCAGGTCCTATGAGAGCTGGCCCAAGAGGCCGAGGCCCGAATCTAATATATTGTATCAACGAAGAAATTGATACATAGGCAGATGGTGGACCTGCGTTATTTAGTCGGGCTATGTCAATTTAATGACAGTCGTGATCTGTCGATTGGTTTTGACGTAACGCCACTAAATTATGTAGTTCCACCATCTGCCTATGAAACAACTTATCCGGTAGTCCTCGAATTTTATTTCGGCCGCAGGCTGTCGCGTTTACATGCTGTCTCATCCGTGTCTGAGGAATGAGAATCGGACCCCTAATTCACAATAAACGCTCGATGCGATGCGACTAAGGGCGCGTTCAGACGTGCGCCTTGTCGCGCGCGCGGATTCAGCTCGCGCATTTTCCCAACGCTGCAAAAGAAAACGTGCAGATAAAGCGCCCTAAGGGTTAACCAACAAATGCGCTGCAAGTTTCCGAGTCCTAATTGAACGGGTATAATATTTCCATTAAAATATTGATTATTCTACAATTATCACGCTGCTATCAAATTTTTCTGCTCACGGCTCACCCCACTTATGCAAATAAGTTACTCTCTAATTAATGATTCTATCGTTAAACTACCTATCTATAATTGTATTTCGTTGTTCTCAAGGGTGTGTAGGTAGAGAACTATGTCTGTAGTTCTGTACTGACTCACCCGCGTCTAAATATATATTTTATTTATTGATATTATGTTATTAGTGAAAACATAGGTGAGAATGTGGTTAAATATAGATGGCCGTGTGCAGTGCTATACATAATATTGTGTCATAACTCATAACTATAAGGTCCCGTCTGTGGGTTTCAGATAGCTTTATATATTATTAGTGTTTGGATTAAAAATATTGTTTTGGAGTTAAGAGCTTGACAAATCACATAATAACCTTGTTCCTATATTAATCCAGAAAGAAGAAAATATACAGCGAATAGTTCTTATAACTTTGTATAGTCAAAAAATAATATTCTTTAAAAAAAGCGTTATAAATTCAAAATATTGTGTGTATATAATTTAACTCAATTGAATTCAAATTCAGAAGTCGTGGTCCCATGTTTGTTTTCAAAGGTTTTTCCCATCAACATTGATGTTGTCACTGGTGATGAATGACGAAGGTAAAAATTG
Source organism: Plebejus argus (assembly GCA_905404155.3). Lineage (NCBI taxonomy): Eukaryota > Metazoa > Arthropoda > Insecta > Lepidoptera > Lycaenidae > Plebejus > Plebejus argus. The sequence continues at coordinate 15,648,937 of FR989935.1, forward strand.
ATAAACAACTATTTTCAGTTTTCATCACAGTTTACAGAATATACCGTTTTGCCAAGATTTTGCAAGAAAACACAAATGCGTAGAAGTAAATAACGTCAAAGTTGTCAAAGTTATTGATTATTGTTATTGTAATCCAGGACTAATCCCTGTACGTTAAGGGTTCTGGGATAAATACTTTAATGAAGACAAATTGAACACCTAGTTCAATTTGTTTTAGATGACGGATGAAACTGATTTTAGGAATTCAACATCCCTCTACCTACTTATTTTGATGACTAACGTGGTATTCCTTATAAGTTATAACTCTATTTCCAACGGCTTTGATTTACGTTTAAAACATGAAAATCTCTACATATTTCAGTCTTGAATAAACCAGTCTTCGTCACTTATTTTACCTAAAAAACACATTTTAAAAAAAGTATGATCACAGTATAAACGGAAGCCCACAAAGTGTCATGTGAATCTGGTGCAGGCCGTTAACTCATCACCAGGATTGGGGCGTCGTCACGTGGTTGCACATTCCCAAATCATTCTTAATTCGAACCAGCTGATTCTTGTTTATGTTTGTCAGTATTTTTGGGATTTAAATTACGTAAGGTTTATCATTGTAAGAGATTATTTTCTCTTAGTTATAACTTATAATATTATACTTAGGAGGGAAAATAATCTCTAGGTTAAGTTAAAAGGATAAGACAGAAATCTAGCAAGATAGACTATGTAGTATGTACCTATAGAAATTAGAGATGTTGAGACTATGTTTGACAAATTACAAAATTCGTAAAATTTTGCGTGGAGCCGAGCGCAAAACACTGATAAATTAGTTTTTTGACTTTAAATATTATTCTTTGTTTTACTAATAGCTAAGCTAAAGAATTGCGTATCTTACCTAACAAATTTTTATATTTTTATAAGTACCTACAAGAACTTTCAAAACGAGAAAACTCGCTTTTGGAAGTTATTCTTGTTTCAAAATCACCACTCCTTAATTGGCGAGGTCGATTGCTTAAATTACACAAAATCACACACACACACACACACACAGTCACAAACAAAATTAAATGTCTTACAATGTGTGGCATATGGTGGTAACTGTCGTCGATTGGGCCTAAATTGATAAACATAAATAAACCAGCTTGTTTATGGTCAAAACAGTGACACAAATGTTAAAGAATTTCATACAAAGTGTTTGAGTAATACATGTCCTACAAGGCTGGTTCTGTGTGAACAGACTTACAGTGTTACAAGGATCTTGTGACACATGGATGACTTTTCATTTAATCTTTTGGGCGTAAGTGTCCTTACTTTGTATGCAACCGCAAGGCAAGCGTTTGTTTCAAGAGTCATTTCAAAAGACCCTTCACCCTTGTCGGTCTGTAGTTCTGTACCATCTGTACATGGATGGTGCATGGTCAAAATCTTGGAATACAGATTGACGCTCACGACTTCGCCACACTCCTACCAATGTCATCCAACATTTATATTTTAACAATTAGTTGACCCGGCAAACGTTGTTTTGCCATTTAAAGTATTTCTACTTCATCAGTAATTGATACAAAATCTTACCCCCCCCCCCCTCCCTTTGTCCTCTAAGAGGGGTGGGGGACAAAATTGTGTACACCTGATGTTAACTTGGAAAATACAGTTAATAATATGACGTAAGTCCCCCTTTTTGGTCCCCTTAGAGGGGTGGGGGGGAAAGTTTATACACCAGATGTTGAGTTGGAAGAAGGCAAATATATCTGCGAAAACCGTATGCAAATCGGATCAGTAGATTTCGTGTTAAAGAAAAAAGTTTAATACAAAATCTGACCCCTCTTTTTCCCCCTTAGAGGGGTGGGGGGATTTTTTATACGCCAGATGTTAAGTTGGAAGAAGACAAATATATCTGCGAAAACCGCTTTCAAATCAGATCAGTAGTTTTCGTGTGATAGTGGAACCCCCCGCTTATTATTTTTTGAATATCTTTAAGGACGCTATTACAAATATCAGCGATTTTCCGGTACCCTATTAAAGAATTAGGAGTCAAACTGCGAGGATATTTTGGTTTCAAATGAAAGATAATATATTCATCTCCACGACTGTACCATAAAAATTCTATAGCCGCATACAACATTTTCACATAAAATACGTTTTAACCATCACAATAATCGCAAAATATGAAAAAAAATGGGGTCTGATTAGGTACCTTAATATCGAAATACACTGAACTGAGGAAAATAAATATACAAAAAAATTGTTTCTTATTTATTCCTCTATAAAGTCCGCTAAAAATTTTATATAAAAATAAACAACTTTTCCAGTTATAAGAAAAATAAGAAAATTTTTCAAATTTTTTCATACATTTTCGCCATATCAAGAACGCGGCGAGCATCGTAACCGCCATTAAATAAATAAAAATAAATAAAAATTATTTTATTTCTGAGTAGATTTTAAAAAAATGCTTTCAGAACGTTGATACTACTGGTGCCTACCACCGGTTCGGGAACTAGCCCGGCGAGAAGAACCGGCGTAAGAAACTCGCACGGGGCCCACTTTTTTACCAAAAAAAGTGAGAAAAAAATTAATCTTTTAAAATAATATTTACAATGCTGTAACTTAAAATATACAATTTCAAGATACATACATAATTGTTTAAGTCATACAATAGTGTAGAAGTAGCCTTGCAAGCAGCCATCCTACTCCCAAGATGTGCCATCATTTATGAAATCATTGACCTTATAATAGGCTTTGGCACACAAACGCTCTTTGACGTACTTTCTTAAATTTATTAATGGAAAGATTTTGAACGTTTTCTGGGATTTTATTGAAAAGGCGTATACATTGACCTTTAAAAGATTTACTGTACAAGGCGCGCTAATATGAATCTTATTTTAATGTCATTAACGTCGATATTCGTACTGACAGACATCCGACCTGCTAATTAAAAAGTTGGAGCATTCTTAATGTACAGAATTCACATTTCTACAGTTTTATTATATGTAAGTATAGATCATAACAACAATATGACAATGTCATAGAAGCGCCAAAACTTTATTGTCATGAAAGTTTTGTGTCTCGTCTCAGGGTTTTGACCACAGCAGCAGTGATACCTTGAGAGAGATTTTGTTGCAACACTTGGCAATGGAATCCAGATATCTTAGCCGTATGTTTACAAGTTATATTTAGCAAATGGCACAAATGGATAAACACACCTGATGGAAACTTTCAATTGGCAAAACTACGCTGAAACTGAAAACTACAAACGTCAGTAATGTTTTACTTACGTGTTTTCACACTAAAATGGCACGTAACGTACCCTAATAATGATAGGCAATGTGACGATGCAAACAGCCATACAAAATCGAAATGTAAGCGGCGATACTTGGCTTTTTCAAGTGAAACAAGAAGTAATATGATTAATGATTGTTTTTTCTTTCAGCAAAATGTACGGCTCCCGTTAATAAAATTGCGGGTAGCATCTAACGCTACACAATATTAATCTATAAAGTAGAATATCGGGAAGTAATCGTTAAAAAATTGTAAACATTTTAGCTGAAAGACCGAAAATGAATTTCCCTCAGGCAATAACTTCATGAGGATTTATCAAGTGATTAAATAAATCAAGCGGACGGACGAAACTAAGTAGGGAATATATTATTTTATGGACGGACGGAAAATGCATCCACGACTAATTAAAAGCGGAATAATATAAGTATGCGCTTTTGCATACTTATACTATTCCGCTTCAATAAGTACACTACGCATGATGCGGTTTACTTTAATAGATTTACTTATTAAACTTTAAGGTTTACTTTAATAGATGATTAAAGAGGTAGGTTTATAAGTATAATAACATTTATTAAATGGTGGAGAAAGGTGGGTTTCTAATTTAATGTGATGTCGTAAATATAATATGTAGTACTTAGGTAGGTACTTTGAGCCCTGGGAAAGATTATAGGATAGTTTTGGTCTTAAACCATTTTTACCCGACTACGGCAAAGCAAAAGGAGGGTTATGATTTTGACAGGCTATGTATGTATGTATGTTCATCTGTTCCCTCGTAACTATAAAACTACTAATCCGATCTGGACAAATGAGGTGTCATTGGAAGCCTCTTGATTGTCCGCTGGTTATAGGCTACATGACGTCACGTTAAATTGATTTTAGCGCCATCTAGGGGACATAAAGGAAAGAACAAAAAAATATATATTTCCTGACGTTGCCGTGTGGGGTATCAAATGAAAGAGCTTTGTTAGCACATTTTAAATATGTAAGCATTTATTAGCTATTTTTTACGGGTTTGCCTGCAATCACCTGAAAATTGCAAGATTTCATAAAATCAGTTCAATTAAATATGAAACAATAAATAATTATCCTCGATCATTTGAGAAATTGATATGGTGAAAAAATCAAGCGAATTGCAGCCCCAAAAAAATTTAAATAAAAACAAAATTCAAAAAACTAAAACCCGACTACTAAAACACGCTCTAATTTCTAAAAAGTACGAAACAAGAAAATAGTAATGGAAGTTTAAGGGATAGCCGTGGTCGTATGCCACCTAACTACTGTAGCAAAGCAGATAATAAAATTAAAAGGGCATACGACCACGGCTATCCTTAAACTTCCATTACTATCTTCTTGTTTCGTACTTTTTAGAGCGTGTTTTAGTAGTCGGGTTTTAGTTTTTTGAACTTTATTTTTATAGCTCTAGTCTCCAGCGCGGTAAAAAAATATATTATGTGATGTTGCGGAAAACAAGTAGTCGTCAATATTGACCGTTCCAATTTTTTTCCTATTTCGTTCCAAATTCGAAATTCAAATCGCTGATCCAGTTTGTGCCCTATTTAATTCGGCCAAGCAACCAAGCGATAAATAAGGAAACGTCAGAAGCTTTCACGTATTTTCCCTAAAATTAATTATAACATCGTTTGAATAACATATAAATCAATTTTATAATTTATTCAGCAAGTGGCCGTAATTTAATAATTATTAACACCATTTGGGTGTTTTAGATGACATTTTCAACGAGGTTTCACGTGATTTGTCAAAACTATGATAAATTGGTGGACGCCCAACTACTTTACCACACTTTACTAAATGGGTAATGCCAAAACACAAGAACATGATCTGCTAGCCAAATGTAGCTTTTTAATGATATTTATAGTTTTTGATGTTATTTATATTCTAAAGTGCAATTTAGTGTCACTGAGTAATGAGTTATTGATTAATCACTACTTTCTTTAAAAAGAGCTTCTACAACATTATAGATAAAAGTTATGTTCCTGTATTATTTTGTTAATTTACACTTATACGTTTTACTTTTTCCCTGCTTCACGAGACGGCTCATTCGCCTCAAATCTATAAATAATAACTAACAAATACGTATTCGTCCTTACCGAAATCCCTACAGACCATAATTCACGACAATATAATGTGAACGCAGCTGAGTAATCACAAACTCATAAATCCGTCAGTCTGTCCGTCTGTTCGCTTGTCCTCGTTTGTATCGCTTGTACCGTATGTTGTGTAGCTTATGACGTGGTTCCGCGATTTGTTATACAAATAATGCTTTTGTTTATGAAGTAAGCAAGACATCATGAGTAGGAACTAGGATGTATAGCTTTTGAATTATTTCATTTTCTTTCCCAATAATTTCATTCGATTTCCTAATAATTTAAAATAAAGAAAATTTAAGGCGCTATATTGAAAACAACTGTCCTTTTTGACGTAATAATGTTACAAATCTGGTAATGAGATAATATGTAACATATCTTCATAGCCTTATCTAGGTTTGAGAAGAACTAGAAACACGATTAATGTATATTTTTGCCTCGATAAAATTAGTTTCCGAAATAATCTCTTAAAAATACGAAAATATCGAAAATAGATGTATTGTAGGAAATTAGTCTAAGTAATAGACACCTTTGCAACTCAAAATCGTATAGTTATTTTTAGGGTTCCGTACCCAAAGGGTAAAAACGGGACCCTGTTACTAAGACTTCGTTGTCTGTCCGTCTGTCCGTCTGTCTGTCTGTCTGTCTGTCTGTCTCCAGGCTGTAACTCAAGAACGGTAATAGCTAGAGATTTGATATTTTCACAGATTATGTATATCTGTTGCCGCTATAACAACAAATACTAAAAGTAAAATAAAATGAATATTTAAGGGGGGCTCCCATACAACAAACGTTATTTTTTTGGCCTTTTTTGCTGTCTCCAGGCTGTAACTCGAGAACGGTAATAGCTAGAGATTTGATATTTTCACAGATTATGTATGTCTGTTGCCGCTATAACAACAAATACTAAAAATAAAATAAAATTAATATTTAATCCCATACAACGTGATTTTTAGAATTGTAGAATATTGAAACTGTGTTATTGAATGGTGTGATAATTTCCCAGGGCCGTGGTTCGTGAGCTGATCGAGACTGAGGAGGAGTTTGGGCGGGACATGCAGCAGGTATCATCATATTTTTGTGCTATAGCAACTTATAAGTTAAGGAAACTAACGTAATAAGTCTTGTCGTGTTAACTAAACTTCTGATAAAGTAAATGGTTTTTTTTTAATTATAGAGCAGGCTTTATTTAATATGGACCTTTAATCAGTCTGTTCTGAAACTATTTCAGTTCCTTACTAATTAGATAGTTTAGGAACATAGGCACAATAAAATCTGGCCAGTACGGTGAGACGTCAGCGAATCAAGTTTCATGGCATCGCAGTGGTCAGTGGTCAGTTATACACTGTTAAGGCTTAGGAGCACACTTTGATGACTTCTATGCAGGTGGTGAACCAGTACATGCGGCCGATGGACAAGGCGACGACGCCGAAGCCGGTGTTCGACAACAGGGAGCTGCTGTTCTCCAACTTCAAGCAGATCTGCGAGTTCCATAACACGTGAGTATGAGGCCAATCGTGATGGAGTATAGGGTACGTTCCGTAACTTTAAACAGTAGTAAGCCAGTGCCAATTGTTGTCTCGGTAACCAATCAAATCTAATCGCACAGGCCACTGTTTAGAGTTTCAAAACGCACCCATAAAGTTATGCTAATGCAATTCTTAAATAATTATTATGTGCTGCGAATCATGTTATAGCAGAGCTTCTAGTACACGAGGCAGCACGACACCAACCAACCAAACCAAATATAATTTGTATGAAAATATTTGACGCCTTGCTGTCGCGTATTTCTTTAAATTTTGTCGAAGCGTATACGGGTCGACCGTTATAACTCGTGTCCTCTGTATCCCGATTTCAATCTATCAGAATAAGGGCCTGTTTCACCACTTCCTGATAAGTGCCGATTAGGCTCTCCACCACTTAACTTGACAGATGAAGCATGGAGTATCTGTCAAAAAGCTGTGAATAGCCTATTCGGCGCTTTATCAGAAAGTGGTGAAACTGGCCCTAAATGTTTTTAAAAATCATAGAGGATTCATAATGTTTCAATTCCTCTAACAATTTCCTCCAGGAGCCTCCTGGAAGGCATCAAGTACTACGCGGGCGAGCCGCGCATGCTCGGCCGAGCGCTGCTGCGCATGGAGCGCGAGTTCGACAAACACGTCGCCTACTGCCGCGACGAGCCGCGAGCGCAGTACCTGCTGGCTGAAAACCCCGTTGTGGCGGAGTATTTCCAGGTAAGACGAGATTACATGCATGTACCATCGAGGAAATTGATTCATAGACAGATGGCGGACCTAAGTAATTTGGCCGCGTTAAGTCAAACCCATCCGACAGATGACGACTTACATTGACTTGACATAATCTGACCAAATGACGTAGGTCCGTCAACTGCCTATTAATCAATTTCTTCGATTGTACCATTGAGGAAAATGCTAGGCAGTATCGGATCAGTAGTTTTCGTGTTAAAGAAAAAAGTTTGATACAAAATCTGACCCCTCTTTCATCCCCTTAGAGGGGTGGGGGGAAAAATTTTTATACACCAGATGTTAAGTTGGAAGAAGACAAATATATCTGCGAAAACCGCATTCAAATCGGATCAGTAGTTTTCGTGTGATAGTGGAACAAACATACAGACAGACAGACAGACAGACGACGGACAGACAGACAGACAGACAGACAAAAAACTAACCACATTTTTGGCTTCTATAGCGATGTAGTGACTGACACCCCCCGCTTATTATTTTTTGAATATCTTTAATGTACAGAATTCACATTTCTACAGTTTTGTTATAATTATGTATAGAAGATATAGATGCAAAAGAAATGAAAAGATAGAATACGGATTAATGGATGGATGGAGGATGATTCTAGTGATAATGTTGATACCGTCTCGCCTTTCCCGATTTTCGCAGAGGAGAAAAAGACGCCATCTAGTTGAACAGCTTAAAATCTTTTCTGATCTATAGCAGAGATGGCGGTGTACTGCTGACTGCACATACGTCACGATTCGAAGACGTTATTTTTGGAAAAACTAAAAGCGCCATCTATTGCTTACAATTTAGAAACGGTAATCGTTTTTAGTTAACGATACTTCATGAAAGTTAATGTTGAAACGTATAGATGGCGCTGTTTAGTTTACGATTTAGTTGCAAGATGTCGCTACAGGTCTAAAATTATCCCGCTTTTTGAATAGCGACTTGTGTCTCAATAGATGTGCTGTCATAAAGTAACTTAATTAAAGAGGGTAATGTGCTGTGCAGCGAAGTCAATAACAAAGGTTAAGTTTCTATTCTTTGAAGTTTAATTAAATCTTAGCTGGGCTGCTAATGGACGTGTAATGGACATACATTCCCCAGATGCTTTTTTCTCGATCTTCGTATATTTATTGAAAGGGATACCATTATAAATACATAAATGCACAATCATAAAAACTGTTTTATGTATTGTGGAAATCTAGAAAGTAAGAAATATAATACATTTTTTCAGACTGTATTTGTCTGACATATCTATCTGTATTCGTCTGAGGAAATGCCTAAATCATTGCAACAATTCCGCAGTGATATGAATACTGACAGGCCTGAGGTTTGAGTAAGCACGCCAACTATTCTAGTGTTGGCAGGCGGCCCGGGCGCCCGCCTTATCACAGCTATGAAATTGGAACAATCCGATAATGGGTCAATCAATTAAGCTAAACTGGACTGCTGGGACTCTGCATAGGCTTTAAAATTCGCACTTAACATTGTTAGTACCGACTGAGATCTTTACGGTTGGTTCGTTGCAATAAATTAGCGAAATAAAATGAAAGGAACTGCCAGTCTACCAGTATGTATCTGATTGTTCCACTGTAGCGCCCATAGAAGAGTGTTATAACGTCATATGGCTCAACTCAATCTTTTAAAAATTTTTTACACTGTCAATTGCCGATTTCTTGTGAAATCTTGATTGTAAGAAGGAGGTTGTTTAAAAACAATATGCACTACTCTACTCTAGTAATTTTAGATAACTAATTTCATCCTTATTCCATGAACGAACCCGTCCAAACAGAAAGAACAGTCAGTTACATAAACTCTAGAACCTGTGACATCAAATGTTGCCCAAAAGGAAGAACATTCTCAATATGAAATCACGAAAAAAGTTCTACTTTTGAGTACATAATACATATATTCCGAGAGATTCTTATAAATATCATAATTCCAAAAGTTATGATCACCGGAAGCGATGTCGTAATTCTCCCGTCAACAACCTACGCCAGTCTCGCTGCCCACAGGACTATTCCGAATAACTTCATATATATTTAGACAATTCACTCATCCATACTAATATTTTAAATGCGAAATTGTATCAGCTGTCTGTCTGTTACTTCTTCACACCTAAACCGCCGAATCGATTTCGCTCAAATTTGATATGGAGAGACATTGAGTCCCTGGAAAGGACAAAGGATACTTTTTATCCCAGAAAAATGTACAGTCCCCGCGCGATAAACGAATTTTGGCGCAATGGGGTTACGGGCATCATGTAGTAATATAAATAATATTATATTCACTCATTATGTATGTGGACTAATTCTGTACTCTTCCAAAAACTATTGTTGGCTTGATTTTTGTGTTGTCTATTTTTTCATGTTGTTAGCTATTTTTTTGCAGAATTAGGTTGAGTCGTGTTTTGAAACGAAAATGCTAATAAGTATTAACATTATAATTAATTAACGTCTTATTTAAACGTGTTAAAATTAAATACTTGCGACAAAATTATAAAGAACCGTCTTATGCCCTATCGTAACGCTAGTGTCACAGAGTCCTTTCTTCTTTCTAGTGTTTTAGGGTCATGTATCTTTTAAGATTAAACATTCTCTGGAATACCGTCACGTTTGTACTTAACTAGCTAAAAGCCGAGCTTTGTGAGGGCTCGCGTCGTCACACCTTGACTGACGATGCTAACGCATCTACATATAAATAAAAATTGCTATGTTAAAGCACACTGCACAAGTCAATAAGTTTTTCCGTAAAGTGTACCAAAAAATGTAAAAGTTGTGACTTGTGGGATTGTATACTAGGTATATATTAATATATTATCTATACATAATGATAAAACTGTAGAATTGAAAATTTAAAGATATTTAAAAAATAATAAGCGGGGGGGTCACTACATCGCTATGGAAGACAAAAATGTGGTTAGTTTTTTGTCTGTCTGTATATTTGTTCCACTATCACACGAAAACTACTGATCCGATTTGAATGCGGTTTTCGCAGATATATTTGTCTTCTTCTAACTTAATATCTGGTGTATAAAAAATTTTGCGCGCCCCTCTAAGGGGACGAAAGAGGGGTCAGATTGTGTATCAAACTTTTTTCTTTAACACGAAAACTACTGATCCGATTTGCATACGGTTTTCGCAGATATATTTGTCTTCTTCTAACTCAACATTTGGTGTATAAAAATCCCCTCTCCCACCCCTCTTAGGAGACCAAAGAGGGGGTCAGATTTTGTATCAAACTTTTTTCTTGGACTTATTTCTTATTATTAACTGTGTTTTCCAACTTAACATACTTAACATCTGTTGATAAAATCCCCCCCCCTCTCCTCCCCACCCTCTTAGGGGACAAAAGAGAGGGTAAGATTTTGTATCAACTGATGAAGTAGAAATACTTTAAATGGCAAGACAACGTTTGCCGGGACAGCTAGTATTATAATAAATAAATAGGTGATAAGAATTATCTGACATAAATTAGAGAAGCCTTACAAGATCATAATTTATATTTACATAGCCTTAATAACAGCTATGGAAACTTAAACTTAGGGACGGCACCTTTAAGGATAATATGACCTCCTTAGTCATTCAACTGGGATTTGAAAGTTGAAACAGAAAGAATGAATAAGGCCAACGAAATATTACAGAAATTATGCATAAACAAACTATATAATGACATAAAGAATGTTTTAAAATATAACAGGAAACATTAGCAAAAATAATAGAATCATAACAACAACATGATATTTCTATCCGTTGTATAACCAGGGCCCCCGCTACCATATGTGCAATGTGTGCAATGCACACGGGCGCCATCCTCTAGGGGCGCCAAATTGCTATCTTTGGGGGCGCCAATTGGTCCAAAAAATTTGCCTTAGAAAGGGGCGCCAAAATCCTTTTTTGCACACAAGCGCCAGTAGCGCTTACGGGGGCCCTGTGTATAACAAAAGCTACATACACTTTTGAAATTTGGCTCAGAAGCTGTTATAGATTAACATAATATACAAAAACTGGGCAGTTCTGGAAATATTACATACATACGCGTCGAATTGATAACCTCCTTTTTTTGAAGTCGGTTAAAAATAAAGTAGGAAAAAACGCAAGCTGAGTCTAGACATCAAACACATAAATGCAAAATAGCAGCAAATGTATTTTGGGAATGCCGCGACGTAATGAATAATGACGATCTAGGTCATAAAGATTATTAGATTAATAATCTTGAAGTCTAGACCAAAATAAACAAATGGAATATTCCTAAGAACTATACGAACCAGTATATTGTAATAACCTCGTAATGTCTTCGTGCTTCGAACCGTAAACCATCTTCTCGGTGCTGCCGAAAAATGCAATAGCACGAACAATTTTTTGTGCATGTTTATCATTCAGTGTTTTCATTAACTTAGGTTCGCGGTATATCAAACAACAACTATATTTTGTATCTAACTATGCATAGTTAGATACAAAATAATATAATATGCATAGATTATAAACTTTGTGAGTGTATCGGAGTATATTTGTTACTTCTTTATTTTGACATTGCAATGGTGGTAGTTAAAATCTTGATTGTCAATACACGGGATCCTTTTTATCCCCAAAAAATACAATGTTTTTGAAGGATTATGTATTCACGTAGGTAGAGCCGCGGACAAGAGCCTCGCTCTTTCATTATTATAGTAAACCTAATAACTCTATTTAACAACCTTCTAAACATTAATTTTACGAAAAAGGCTGTTGCAGCTATTAAGTTTATTTACTAGTGACCAGCACCAGGGTTCCCTTAACCTTGCGAAGCTGACCATGGTGTGATAACATCACCGGTCAGAGCGCGCTATGTTTAGCGTGCGCCTGCGCAGCCCATGGTGCGCGGTAGTCACTGACGAGCCGCGGATGCGTTCACGCACTCCAGCGAACGATCGACCACTCGACGAGTGAAGTGTGTGTGTGTTTGTGTGTTACGACCTCGGAAACTCGGACTCAAGGTATACCCAAAATTTTAGTTATGGTGGTAGTAATTTATCTGATCTGTGGCATGCGTAGAACATCGCTAATATTAGTGTTGTTTCCCGCGTTGGTGTAATGTTACAGCGGTTATTTCTGCGCGCGCGTGGGCTCTCGCCGCGTGACCTTGACCTAATATCACCAGGATAGGTCTCATTGTCATGTTTGTTTTGTCACCTGAGATACTATAAATAGGCACATAGGTAAATAGACGTGAGTCACGTCACGGGCCTAAATAGGACGTAAATCTAAAAGCGGACAAAACAAAGATTCCTTTTCATGGTGTGTACTTGTTTTTGTGTAAACAAAACCCAGCCAAAGTGTGGATGGTGAAAATAAAGTTCTCGTCCGATATTTGGCTCTAGAGTTATTTCGCACTGAAGTCTATTTTTCTTTCAAAATCTAGCTTTTCTGGCATTTTCATTATTCTGTCCTTGTATTACATTCCACTCGAACATGGGAAAATCTGTAGCACGACAGTTTTGTGGTTGTACTTTTATGTAGAGATCCTGGCAGAAGTGACCACTATTAATCAAGAATCTTTAGGGTTTGCTTTTTCTAGACTATTCGTTACATTGACTGATATAATTGCTAAGTGTTAATGAAGCATTTATCACTTAGAATACCAAAACAAACACAAGTGAGGCAATTACAGTCGATTTGAGTGAGGTCTGCGACGATTAAAGTGCTTCGACGACAGCTATCTGTTACGTCACGTGTTGCTAGGCGCGGGATGCCAATAGTCGCGGTTTTATCCCGGCCGCACATTGTCCGAATTCTGATCAGAAACATTTGAATTCCGCCGGATCGCCACCCCGCACATTATCCGAAATATCCTTCCGGCGAGTTCGAGCTCACTCGGCTCAGTACAACATGTAAGAGACAGCGCGCACGTTCAACTGTTTCTGATCAGAAATGTCGTACAATGTGCGGCCGGGCTAAAACCTGCAATGAATTATTACCGACGTTTCTTGGATTAAAAGTTCTATATTAAAAGCTGGCCGCCTGGGAGTTAAGACCTAAGGAGCGATAAAACGAACGAATAAATGCAAATACCTTTACGCATCCCTGGCGGATTGGGGACATCGGCCGGGGTATGTGGTACTCCCCAGTAGGGTCTATCCACTAAAACCCCGTGGTGCTCCACTCCCCGCTTACGGCAGGTTTGCGGGTACGATAGAACCTACCGTAACTCTGCATGTGTGCAATACATAAGATACAAAATATGTAATTTTCTGTTGCTGATGCGAATGGCAAAAGCAATAATTGCCTTTCATCGAACTATCAGCCTGCTTTATTTGCAAATATGGAAGATATATTCCATTTTATAATTCTATTTTCAAATTCAAAAGTTAATCAGTAATGGCCGAAAGAGCCAATATTATTGACGCTACAGTGATTAAAGTGCTTAACTAAATGAAACGTACGTAGGTAGTAATATTATGCCCTACGTACAGACTGCAGACACATAGACCGCCAAAAATATTATGCTTTGTTTTAGCAATAATATTTGAGTACGAAGAATAAGCCTCGCGTTGAAATACTTAGTACGTTATAATATTCTGCAAAGTACTGGAGCAAAACTACCTAACCTTCTTTTAGAGTATCCCCCTTTAAGTCGGGTACAATATTAAACTACATAAGTTTAACGTAAGTACCGTGGAATTCGATGCATGAAACATTTACGTACTTCACACGTTAGCTGTTCAGTCTGTGCCAAAGATATTCCAATCAATGCCACTTGGAGAAGTTAAACAACATCCATATATCCGCCCAAACATGCGAAATTGCGTGTTTTCGCATCGCCGCGCCGTAGGAATGTTTTCATATTTTAATACAAAATAAACAGATTGGATTGCTCAAAACATTGCCTGTTTATTTGTATATCTATCTTCCTCTCACTTCTTGTCTAGAAACTCATTGTTTAATAAAAAACCAAAGATTTAAAATAATCGGCCAAGTGCGAGTCGGACTCGCGCACGAAGGGCCGTACCGCTATAGAGCAAAAAAGGACAAAAATTGTGTTTTTCGTATGGGAGGCCCTCTTAAATTTTTATTTTATATAAATATTATTATTAATTATTAAAGTACACATATATTTAAGGCCTAAATGTGAAAACAAGTACCTAGCTGTTGCCATTATTGATATCGAGCAAAAAAGGCTGAAAAAATCGCGTTTGTTGTATGGCAGCCCCCCTTAAATATTAATATTATTTTGTTTTTAGTATATTATGTTGTTATAGCGGCAACAGATATACACAATCTGTCAAAATATCAGAAGTCTAGCTACAGTGGTTCTTGAGTTACAGCCTCAAGACATACAGACAGACAGGCAGACAGACGGACAGACATCGAAGTCTTAGTAATAGGGTCCCGTTTTTACCCTTTGGGTTCGGAACCCTAAAAAGTGAAGCAAAATCGCTGCGTAGACCCATCGCGTAGAGGTCTAAGTATTTCGTAGCACCGTCTACGAACTCGTAGAGCTCCGGCGTAGACTCTTCTACGACGCGTAGCCATACACGGTCATAACTTTTTACGTCTGTAATACTTATTTTAAACTGCTTTTGTTGACATGAAAACAATAACATAATATTTCTACGTAAGAAAATTGGAAACGGAGTGTAAAATTAACTAAAAATTTATAATAACGTCTTTAATAATGTAAATAAAAATGATATTTTTTGTTAGTATCGCTATAAATCGAGAACGGCTGATCTATTTGGGTAATTCTAGTCTTCAAATGTTTGTGAAAGTTTAGGAAAGGTTTTTATGGTGAGAAAACTTAGGAGTTAAGCGATACAAAGTTCACGGGTCATCTAGTAAAAAGAAAAGGCGTTTAAAATAAAGTATTATCTACGTATACACTGAATAGTTAAAATTTTCTGTTCATTCAACGCGCTTTTAATGCGGCTTTACTGTAAAGTTAAAGTATTTTAGAACTTAATAATGCTCCAACATGATTAAATAACCATAAACAATGAACCAGCGGAAATTCTTAACACGGTTTTAATGCAACTATTAATATTTATGGCCAATCGAATTTTACTATTTTCGTGTTTAATATATTATAAAATGCGCATTACGAATAACTACAATAACGACGTGCGAGCAACGGATTACATTTCAGCGTAAACACGTCGTTCATAGTTATTTTACAGCTACATGACCTCTATATCGACTACATAAGGTTCAAATTGAAAGGTGAAACGTAAAAACTACGTGTTTACGCGGTCCGTGGCGTAACTGTACGTAAATAGAACGCCTTGACATCCTCCAGCGAAAAACGCGATTGGATATTATTTCGCAATCGATACTGTCATGTTTTTTGAAATTTCGAGTACATAATATTGTGTATTTGATTTACTCATGGGCTATTATTGTTATAACAGGGTCATCTCAGATCTTATCGTAACAAAGCAATGCAATTTTAAAATATGTTGTTCATTATTTAATTCCAAGTTGCACTGTGTGCACTATGCAATGAACAAAAAGTAAAAAGCATGCCCATGAATACAATATACTTACTCTTTTTGTCGCAGTGGTATAAAATAAAAAGACAAAGCTGCCGATTACGTTTTTTTTTTCATGCAACTCGATTGTACCACTTCTCTAAATAAGTAAGTGGATTTTGCCCGCGTGGTATTTCTGCCGTATACCTAACCTTAGGCGTCTCCCAGACAGACGCGGGCAGCGGTGGCGGTGGCGGTCGCGGCGGCGGTCAGTTGTTTGTACTGCCACCGCCACCGCGTGTGTCTGTGTCGTTCCTAAAACTCTCAAGTCTCAAGTCATCCAACTGACCGCCGCCGCCACCGCCACCGCTGCCCGCGTCTGTCTGGGAGACGCCTTAATCCCCTATCAAACACCTCGGTAAAATTTAAACCAATAAAACACGTTAGTGCTTGCATCTAATAGGCAAGAATACGAATATTTAAAATTGATTCAGTAGATTTAGAGATTACCACCTCGTCACAAAGTCGCAATTTTTTTTTGTTATCACTACAATCGCTTGCCGCTATCTGTCCCCATATGTACCTTGTGCTTTGATCTTATAAACTATAACAGATTTTGGCGCGTTTTTAGAAGATAGTGGAAGGCTTATGAGTTATGAGTTTAATTTTAGAGAATATTTAATGTCGCGGGTGAAGCCGCGCAAGTATAGCTATTAGTGTAATAGACTTCAGATCAATCCAATGAATGTACTACAATTAATCAACTATAACATTACGACATGTAGCGCCAGTAATACGTTGTGTAATATGATGTAATCTCATGTAATAGTTTATGATCGAGAGTTTAATCGATCCACGTATTGGGGAGACGCCAAACACGTCATATTGAAAATTGAGTTTCACTTTCATACACATTGTAGTGGTTATGGGTTTATAATTATTGCAATTAACTACGTTATTTACGTTTACGTTTAAATAATTATGCAGTTTAAAGAGGAATTTAGAGATACTTGGAAAACCCTTTTTGTGTTTTAACTTTTGCCCCTTCCTTAAATTTAGACTCAGTCAACCTGTTTAGCCAAATATTATGCTCCAGTACAATTGAATTTACCATCAAATACTTTGTAGCGTGTACACAGACGTTATAATCTATACATATAATAAAACTGTAGAAATGTGAATTCTGTACATTAAAGATATTCAAAAAATAATAAGCGGGGGGTGTCACTACATCGCTATAGAAGCCAAAAATGTGGTTAGTTTTTTGTCTGCCTGTCTGTCTGTCTGTATGTTTGTTCCACTATCACACGAAAACTACTGATCCGATTTGAAAGCGGTTTTTGCAGATATATTTGTCTTCTTCCAACTTAACATCTGGTGTATAAAAAAGTTTCCCCCCACCCTTCTAAGGGGACAAAAGAGGGGTCAGATTTTGTATCAAACTTTTTTCTTTAACACGAAAACTACTGATCCGATTTGCATACGGCTTTCGCAGATATATTTGTCTTCTTCCAACTCAACATCTGGTTTATAAACTCCCCCCCCCCTCTAAGGGGACTGAAAAGGGGGTCAGATTTTGTATCAAATTTTTTCTTTAATGGACTTACTTCATAATTATTATTAACTGTAGTTTCCAACTTAACCTCAGGTGTACACAATTTTTCCCCCCCGCACCCCTCTTAGGGGACAAAATAGGGGGTAAGATTTTGTATCAACTGATGAAGTAGAAATACTTTAAATGGCAAAACAACGTTTGCCTGGTCAACTAGTAATATTATATAGAGGTTTACCAGAATCTGTTGGCTGACAGCAGATTTCCAAAATATCTCCTTGATCGTTGGATAAATTTATATATATTGCATGTTTCACACACAGAATCAGCCGCTATAAGGAAAAAAAGGATCAAAATGTTTTATTCAACTACTCCGATATTGCTAGACTCAATTTACTTACTCACTTTTTGCCATCAGATTCTGGTGGACCTATAGTTCGAAATAACCATTGAAAAATATAATTTATAACTATAACGTCTGTACACACAGTATTTTATTACTATACACAGATCATTTATTTTTAACAGAGCTATTACTAGGTTAGTCTCGATACCATAGAAATGTTTAGAAAAAAACTTTTTAATTTAAATAATATAGCAGAAATTCCCCCCTAATAGTACTTGTATAATATAAACTAATACAATGTATTTGTACGTTCCAGAATCTAGCGGACAAGCTCGGGGACGACAAAGGTCTGACGGAACACCTGAAGCTCCCCATACAGCGGATCAACGACTACCAACTACTACTCAAGGTTCGAACAATACTTAAACTTACCTTATACTAACCTTATGTCAGAAGTGCATTTAGTACTATTAAAGTATTGACTCTTGAATTAAAGTGTCGCAGTTACTCAAAGAAAGTGTAAATATTTTTTGGAAGATAGCTATACAGTGTGAAATTTTAGTGGTTGTTTTCCCGCAGCAGAACGATTTACCTATAGTAGTACTATCGAACCATGCATGTTATTTTTTGAAAATAAAAAATATTTTTTATGACGTACTATGGAAACTTTATGCCGACAGGCGCGAGTTACTATGGACCCGACCGAATTTTTTTTTGATTTGAACAAAAAAAACTTTACAAATCTATTGTACTACTAAGATAGAATCATTTTACTGCGGGAAAACAACCATTAAAATTTCACACTGTAGTTTTAAAATATTTTGTATAGAAAAAAAGTAGCTACAATGTTATGTTTATAAGGATCTTGTGATTCCTGAAGACCGCCTAAGGTTCCTCCAAGCGATTTATATAAAAAGCGTTACTAAAAACAGCACTGAAGAAAAAAGCTACGTGATAATGCAATAGAACTTAAGATTAAACACAATTAAAACAATTATATCTTTGATTTTAATAACTAAAAGTGAATTTTAAAGCAATTCTATTACCAGTAGAGTAAACTAAGATATCAGCCAGTCGGTTTGTTTACAGCGGCGGGTGCCAGCCCGACGCAGTATTAATAGCGCGGTCACCGGGGTATGGCACGGGATTATCGACACACTTTTCTTCAATACCATTGGGTTTATGATGATCTAGATTCTAGATGTACTATCAGAGAAGTTGACAGACCAACATCATAAAGCTGGTTTCAGACTACGTTATAATATTATAACAGCATATAGTATAAAGCTCATGGCACAAGAATATCACGCACCATATATTTTTATAATGGACACACTGTACTGTACTTTAATTATAATATTATTGGCATGCTATACGCTATGTATGGTGCGCGATATTCTTGTGCTATGAGCTATAATATACTTTATGCTATTATAATATTATAGTGTAGTCTGAAACCTCATTAATTTTGGTCGGATTATATCAATTCAATGTAATTCATGATCCATTAGCTGGGTTTGACAAAATGCTATCAATTTACGTAGATCCACCATCTGTATCAACTTCCCTGCCTATCACAAAAATAATACTATCACAAAAGTTGGTACACTTTTGTGATAGTATTACCAGAGAAGTTGATTAATAAGCAGATGACCTACGTTTGGTCGGGCTATATCAAGCCTAGTCAACTAATCACGCTTAACAGTATTTTGACCCAATCGATTAGCGTAGATAATAGATACCTATATTTTTATTGTTTATTCTGACTATGAATCAATTTCTTTGATATTTGGTACCTTTGCAAGTTCTTAGTGAACTTTAAAGATAGAGAGAGATAGAGCAATAAAATCGGTTGTATGTAGGTATAGGTAGAGAAGGTCCTTTACGTCTTACGAAAACATTACGTTAGCTCTTCGATTAGTTCTGATCATCATCAGTTTACTTTTTTCTGTTAAAACAAAATAATATAGGATCGTTATTAAAACGATGAAGAGAATCCGAAGCACACAATTTAATCCGTCGATCGCGAATTCTTGGAAATCTATTGTTATTCTATTGTTACCGCGGCCCACTTGGGCCGTTCGGGAGTTGATAGGTACTATTCTGTTCTTCAAAAGCGTTTTTTTTTTACAATCCTCAATTTTTCAATTCCAGGAGCTAGTGAAATACTCGCAGCGCTTAGGCGACGACTGCGCGGACCTCCAGAAGGCTCTAGAACTATTCCTCGGCGTTCCCACCAGGGCTACCAACAACAAGTTCATAGCTAGTATCGAGGGCTACCGCGGGAACATCTACAAGCTCGGCCGCCTGCTCACACACGACTGGTTCACCGTCGACGAGGGGAAGATAAAAGATAGATACCTCTTCCTCTTCAAAGCCCGGATCTTGATCTGCAAGGTCAAACGCGTTGGAGACGACAGATCGGTATTCGTGCTTAAGAATATTGTTAAGGTTGGTGTTTTGTGATTAGGTTTATAATAGAATCGTTGTATGATACGGCTAACCTAGAACCATAGTGGTCTAATATACAATTATTGTTATTTCGATAATAGGTTTTCATCACGCAACAGAAGTCTTATAATGACTATGAATCAATTTTAAAACAGATAAATATTTTAAGTTTTGTGCCCAATCTTATCGAGTTAAGCTTTTAATCTCATTATTTTAGGTACAAAATGTTTGATCTTTAAGTTTCTTATTTATCTTTTAGCTTCCCGAAGTCGAAGTCAAAGACTATCCAGGCACCACTCAGTTCGAGCTGCATCAGAAGACTCAACCGGAAGTACTCATACTAAACGCCCACAAGGAGCACGTCAAAGCTGCGTGGTTGAAAGAGATCAGACAGTACGCCACTGACGTTGGTAAGTTGTTAGGATAGTAAACTTTGTTGTTGTAAATAATGTTAAAAACAAGTTATTAACCACAACATTATCAATTTCAGTTGCATTAGCAGAACACGCCGCTGACGATCTTCAGATATTATCACCACCACAAATATCATCCCCTCCTCCCGAAGAAAAACGGAAGAGGGATTCTACAGAAGAGGACGAACAGAGACAGGAGAAGAAATCTCGGCTCGAGGAAACCAAAGTCGCTGTAGCCCTAAGCAAAGAAGAGGCTGTCCAACTACTTTCGACGAAAAGGAAAGCTTCTCTAGAAAGTGACATCGCGAAAAAAGTTGCCAAAGCCGAAGTTTCTGAAGTATCGTCAGTTACTGAGGTACAGGAGACATTATCTTCTCAAACTGTAGAGAGTAACGTTGAAATCGTTCAAGAAACATTTGTAGCTGAAAGCACTGAAAGTCAATCTATTGTGCAAACTATTCAAGCAGCGTCTGTATCTAGTAACAAAGAAAAGAGCCAAACAAACCTAGAGCAACAAATTTCAATATCGGAATCTGTAGCTGCCCAATCGACACAAAGCTCGCTAGAACAGCAAGCGCAAAGTTCCAGCGTACAAGAAACTAGTCAAACTGAAGTTGTTTCTAAATCTGAATCACAAAAAACAGCATCAGCTGCAGTAACAGAAACTAAATCGGCTGAGACCTCTTCGGTTGAAAAACAAGATAAAGTTTCAAACGGTTCTTCCAAAAGGAATTCAAAAAAATCTACTGACGCGGCCAAGCCTGCCAAGGAACCTGAAGAATCTCAGCAAGCTAAGAGCGATTCGCCACAGTTAAGCACTAACAAAACAGACATAAGCTTAGATTCTAAAGAAACTAAAGAGTCTACAGCAGAGAAAAAGGAATCATCTAAAGTTGTTGAAAAAGCTGAAACAAAATCTGATCTTGAGAAAACTATAGAAAAAACTGAAGTTTCTCTAGAAACAGCAACTGTAGAAACTTCACAAGAAGAACAAGCCAAGGAAGTAAAAACAAAAATAAGCAGTAGTGTTACTAAAACTGAGGAATTAGTTACACAAACATCTACCGAAAAGGAAGTAAAGTCAGAAGATAAAACTTCTGAAAGCAAAAAAAGATTATCGCTGAATGGTAAATCAGAAGAAAAAACTATAAGCCACGAAAAAGCTGAAAGTGTTGATTCGGTTGTACAAAATCAAACCACTGTAACACAGGAAGTTGTTAGCGATAAAGTCACAAAAGCACAGGTCGAAGCAACCCAGTCTTCGAAACAGGTTATAGAGGAGAGTCAAACTGCAACCGCAGGGGAAACCGCCGACGAAGAGATGTCTAGATATAGCCGCAGTTCGCGGCTCTCTGGAGGTAATAACAATTACTAATTATTATTATACTTAAAATTAATTGTTGATTTTAAGTCCTTACATTTTTATAATAGCTTAATATTCACGTTGACCAATAACACTCAGATGTATTTTCACAAATTTTTCGTAGCCATATTTCGTAGCTACATTTTTAAACAAAAAGTTCATACTAGTCGAAAGTGTAAAATAAGGTTTGGTTATTTTTATATTATAAATTATTATTATAATTTTCAGATTACTCCAGCAGCACCAGCAGGCGCCTGTCGAGTGGCGGACGCTACGAGTCCTCCTCCACCTACGACACGTCTAGCGGTATAGCCTCCTCCTACTCCAGGCGCCAGAGCGGCACCAGAGTCGAGAGCGAGATCACCCAAACCGGGGGAGCCATCGAGGGCTCGACCCGCTACGAGTCAAAATATTCTTCTAGCAGAATCGAGGGCGGCTCCAAATATGGGATTGAAAGCTCCGTCGAGACCGAGAGCAAGCTGGGCAGCATCGCGTCCAAGTACGGAATAACCGGTGGCACCGATGCCACCGTCGAGGGCAGCTCCACCAAATACTCCATCGAGAGCAGCTACGACGGCAACGATACGACCAGCAAGATCGACAGCATCGCGTCCAAGTATGGCCGCAACTCCATCACGGACAGCGGTAGCGCCGAAACTCGCACCACCAAGCTCAAGGTCGAATCCGACGCCGCATACGACGGCTCCGTTGAGACGATGAGCAAGATCGACAGCATCGCCTCCAAGTACGGCCGCAACTCGATCACCGAAAACGGCAAATCCGAGATTCGCTCGACGAGACTCAACATTGAAATGAGCTCCGACGGTGACGGCATCGAGACCTCGTCCAATATGCAATCAAAGTACTCGAAGCGAGCCAACGGCGAGTCCGTTCAGGAGAGCGTGTTCACCAGCTCCAGCCTCTTCAACGGCTCCACGACCCCCGAAAAGAGCAGGGGCCGACCGATTTTCAGCAAGACCCTCGAGGGGCAGAACATCGAGCGTAAGTACCGGTAGACTAGACGAGAGCTTGTACATACGCTTCTAGGTGACTAACGTACACGGACACTGTGCTAACACGCTTTATGTTCATCGAAGGTAAGAGGACACGACACAGACACGATCAGACTCGACAGCGTCGTAACAGATTAATTTGAATCGCAGCCGGCGAGAACGCGACGTTCGAATGCGTAGTGCAAGACTCGGTGGAGCGAGTGACGGTGACGTGGCTGAAGGACAACAAGCCGCTGACGGACCGCCTAATGGACCGCGTGAACGTCGCGGCGGACGGCGGCCGCCACCGCCTGCAGGTGCTGCACTGCCGCGAGGACGACACCGGCCTCTACACGGCGCGCGCCGAAAACGTACAGGGCAACGCACACTGTACAGCACAGTTGGTCGTCCACGAGTGTGAGTTTACCTTACGACGGACGTTGATTCATTACCATTGACTTTTAATGAAGTAAAGACAGGTCTGGTGGACACTTGTAAATGAAGTAAGGACATGTCTTGTCCACTCGTAAAATCTTGAACCTAAATGTCCCATTGAGCAATGGGAAGCTTAACCCTATTTTATTGCTTCTAAAACTTAAATATAGTCATCTAAGTTTTAGAGATTCATGCGCTTCTCAACTTGATCATAAAATCTATTGGATTTGGAAATGAATCAATTTCTGCAATATTATAAGGTCATCGTATCGCATGGCTCGAGCAATTTCATCAATAAATTCATTGTATAAGCCATAACATGTAGTCTATCTATCTATACAGTATATCTGTCTATCTATTATACAGATCTTTAATTTTCCTTTTTATGCGACTAAGTGTACCTATATTGTATAGTATGTAATGCATTTTGGGAAAATGCAATTTATAATTATTATCATTGATAAATTATTGTTAACAATGGTTTTGAATTCTCAGTAACTCCAGAAGAGAGAAAGCAGAAAGCGGCTCTGAATGCTCCATATTTCATAGTAGCTCTGAAAGACACGGAGATTTTGTTGAATACGTATCTGCGCTTTATGGTCAAAGTCAAGGGCGACCCGAATCCTGATGTCAAATTGTGAGTACTCGAATTTCTTTTTTCAAGGTCACATAATATAATATAGCCTAGGTTGCGTCTAAACGCAGATGAGGCGCAGTCTTAACTCTCATAATATGCGTGCGGGGATGCATAGAACTTCGTCAGATATTAAACACGTGCGGTTGCATATAGCAGTCAAGAATTTATCTAAGTAGTTCAATTCTTAAAAAATCGGCCAAGTGCGAGTCCGAATCACGCACGAAGGGTTCCGTACCATTATAGAGCAAAATTAGGCCATAAATTGTGTTTTTTGTATGGGAGCCCCCCTTATTTTTTTATTTTATTTTAATATTATTATTAAATATTAAAGTACACATATAACTAAGGATTTTGTGAAAAATTCAAGTACCTACCTGTTGTCATTTTTGATATAGAGCAAAAAAGGCCAAAAAAATCACGTTTGTTGTATGGGAGCCCCCCTTAAATATTCATTTTATTATATTTTTAGTATTTGTTGTTATAGCGGCAACAGATATACATAATCTGTGAAAATATCAAAATATCTCTAGCTATTACCGTTCTTGAGTTACAGCCTGGAGACAGCAAAAAAGGCCAAAGAAGCATGTTTGTTGTATGGGAGCCCCCTTTAAATATTCATTTTATTTTATTTTTAGTATTTGTTGTTATAGCGGCAACAGATATACATAATCTGCGAAAAGATCCGCATAGTACGCAATAGCGCTGCAATAGGAAAAAACACTATGCCCATATTATAAGCTTCCATTCCAAATTTGAAAGTAAAAGTAATTTTCAGCTACCGCGATGGCAAAGAAATCACTACCACGTCCGAGTCGGACCGCGTGTCCATCGTCCGTGTCGGCGCCGAGCGCGGATGCTACGAGCTGGTCATAGCCGATGTTAACGCGGATGACGCCGGGAAGTACTCCTGTAAAGCGATCAACATCTACGGCGAATGCGAGTGCGAGGCCACTGTTACTGTTGTTGGTAAGTTGGAGAACATTCCTATAGAATAAAAAAGGTTGAGGTTTATTTCGCAGACTATTGCTAAAAATGATAATAATATAATATGCTAAATTTTAAGCTATAAATTTCCGCAAAGTAACGCCTGATTCTATTAACTATTTCTGTACAAATTCCTCGTATTTTATTCGACATTGTTCTATAATTTTTTTATGAAAACATATTATATCAGTGAAAAAGTAGCCGTATTGGTATTTGTTATTAACATCATTAATCATAACGTCTATATAATATATCTTCTTAAAAAAATCACTTATTTCAAGAAAGTAAGAGCAGACAAACCTATTTGAAAAAGAAAGTTTCCAAACATTTTTACCATAATATCTTTCGCATTATTAAGACGGTAAAATGTTAACTTTGAAATAATATATTTGTCACGTTTTAAAGAGAAAAGAATATCAAAAGAATCAACCGAATACAATGAAGAAACAAATATCACAGACTCTACCATTACGAAGGAGGATCCTTCTTCTACCTTTACGTCCCGGCCGCATCTGCGACTATCGTCCGAAGCTTCGTGCTACGAGATGATACTATTGGACGATACACGCAGATCGTCCAATAGTATCGGTTTTAGCGCGAAGCACCACGCATATGCGGCCGCGGCATTAGTAGAAGTTTCATCAAAAGCCGAAGTTCTAGCATTGGTACTGAAACGTCTAGTATGTAGCCATTGAAGAGCACGACACTGGGATATTTAAAAATGTCGGAATGTCTGGAACGTTTCCAATACATAATATTTAGTGCACCTATTTTTAGTATTGATAAATGTGTACTAATAATTTCAGTATTTTGAATCGCTTCAATCAAATTTAAGTTTCGTAATAATAATAATAAGAGTTTTTTGTGTACGTAGGCGTAAGAAGATGGTTGCGTAGGTGTGATGATGATGGTTTTTTAAATTTAATTCGCACGGTTGAATGATAACAATATGGAAATTAATCTGTTTGGTATGTATCAATACTGATTAGAAGTTTGTGTATTACACGAAAATATATCACGTATTTTCACCTTGAATTTGTGAAAGTTTAAGTTTTTGGCTCACTTAATTGTGTCATACATTAGAAACTACAGTCTTTTGCGCAATCAATTTTGTAACAAGCTGATAAAATATTACCGACGTCTGTTTAAGTTAATGGTCGATTTGATCTCTCTCATATTTCTCAGTAGTGATGAAAGAGAGGACATAACATTTTAACAAGCCATTAACACTAACAGATGTTGATAAATTTGAGTTAATACTGATAATTTACTTAATACTTTAGATGACAAGAACATATTTGGTGAGCTTCCACCCGGTGGAGAAGGTCTGTTAACGAAAGGAGAGAAGCCAGTGTTTATTTGGAAGAAGGATGGCAAAGATTTCGAACCCGAAGAAAGATTCAAGGTATTTACTAGGTATTTTTATACCAAGGTATAAATTGATTGAACCCATTTTAAGACATTACACAACCACATTAAGGGCCTGTTTCACCACTTCCTGATAAAGTGCCGAATTCACAACTTTTTTGACAGATTCTCCATACTCGATCTGTCAATTTTATTGGTGGATAGCCTATTCGGCACTTATCAGTAAGTGGTGTAACGGGCCCTAAAACAAACAAATTAGTCTATCAGAGAAATTGATTCATATGTAGATGAGCTACGTAATTTTGTTAGGCTGTGTAAATTCTTGCGGACAACACGACTGGTATTGACATAACCCAACGTAATGCGTATTTTTAATGACGTTTCTCTGATGGCGCATCACAAAAATAGTAGTAATTATAAAACAGATACCAGAAAGAAATCATAAACGAAAGAAACTAAATATTAGCAATGCCCGAAAATCCAATACACTTTGGGGCTATATTCATATAAATTGTGTAACTTCACCAGGTACTGCTATGTGATGATGAAGATTCTCTAGCTCTGGTCTTCCAACACGTGAAGCCAGAAGACGCCGGTCTGTACACGTGCGTCGCTAAAACCAGCACTGGCAACATCTCCTGCTCTGCTGAACTAACTGTGCAAGGTAATATTGATGAAGTCGATTTTTCCAAAGAGTCTATTTTCGTTAGAAAATTGAATCAACAACACGATAGCCGATTTTATTAATATCTAAACTATCTTACTATTTATACTATACTATTATTTTGGTAAGGCAATCACTGTGGATACGTCAATTTTGACTTCTCGCTGATGCCATCACTCTTATCCATAAAGTTAATATACCTAGCGGAATAGACAAACAACGGCCTGAGCAAGAGAGATGTCACTATCAGTAACACTGCGTGGTAAAAAGAGACGTGTGATGACATGACAGCAGAACTCTTTTTTGACGTCTAGTCGGCACGTATCGGCACGTTGACAATTGAATCTCATAGAATTCATGTTCAATCATGCTTGTGTAAGTGTATACGTACACATATTTTACACACAGATGTAAACCAATTTCGGTTTCGTTTGACAGCTCGAGATTGCTGCTCTATTCCGCTAAGTATATTAACTTTATGCTCTTATCTTAATGCGGCCTTTCTACAACTAGAGAAACATATTCAGTATTCACCATTGACTGCGAATGGTCGTCGACGATTGTGCATTATATTATGATAAATAGTTTGACTATCTTGGTGACAACCATTATTGGCTTTCACACGAACAAAATATAATCTAAGTTTTTGATGGCCCCCTTTCTTCTGTAGGTGCAGTAAACGTCTTACACCGTGAGCCTCAAAAGCCTCAGCTGGTGATCGAGCATCGTGAAGCCATCGTCGCGAGCGGCGCATCAGCCATGTTGGAACTGGTGTGCAAGGGCTACCCCAAACCCAACGTGGTGTTCAAGCACGAGGGAAAACTTGTTGAGGCTGATGCTAGACACAAGTAAGATCTTAATACTGTTGGAAATAAAGCAGTACTTATACTTGAACAAATGAAATTGATTTTATTGTGCATAATCACAATTATACATACATAAAATGAAAGCATATAAAATAATGATAGTACACAAATGCGCTTACTAAATAGCAGTTTCTTCCAAACAACCTTTATAAGAAAGGAAATTGTTGGAGATCTTAAACAATAATAAATAATGTAAAAAATATTATACAAGATTATTATTAAGTCGACGTATTCTCATCAGGAGGTGACAAGGGTGACTATTTGCAATAATTTTCACTCCATAATAAGCAAATGTAAACCGATGTGGAGTTATAATGATTTTATTTTTATTTTTTCAAATTGTTATGGGGGTAAAAATTATTGCATAGTCACCTCTTTTACCTCCTAACGCGTTGACTAAGCAATAACCCTGTATAAAAAGCCACACCACAAATAACAAAATAAATTTTAGGTTCCTCTATGAAGATAGTGAAAGTATGTCACTGGTTATCAAGAATGTGACACAGGCTGATGCTGGTGAATACCAAGTGACAGCTTCCAACGAGCTCGGTGAAGACACAACTACCATGAACCTCGTAGTCAAAGCCGCACCGAAAATAAAGAAGAAGATTGAAAACCAGACTTGCATGGTGAGGCTGGGGACATGTCTCCCCCCCCCCAAATCTAAGGTCAAATTGAAAAATCTCAAAATCTTGCGAAATTTTTGCCAATAAATTTTTAGTATAGTGAGTGACCCCCCCCCCCCCCCCCCCCCCCTAAATTTCAGGCTGCGACTGCGCCTGACGTTACAGCTTGGATTTGAAAGAAAATTTAATTATGAAAGAAAATTTAATTATTTAAGTGAATGTTTATTTCTAGGCTGGCAGCGAACACACAGTGACCATCCAAATAGAGGGAACTCCATCACCAGATGTCACTTTCTACAAAGATGGTGTTGAGATCAGGAGCTCTGAACGCATAGTGATCGTGAAGGAATCAGAGGAAATATACAAGATCACAATCAAAGACGCTAAGCTCACAGACACTGGATCATATTCGATTGTTGCTAAGTAAGTTGGAATTTTCTAATTTCTATGTTCAGTGATGTTAAATTGAGAAATGTTAAAATAACCCCCAATTCAAAATTATATGGTGTCAGGAATCAGACTGCAAAAATATGTTGAACCGATATTATCGCTGGAAATTGCTTACATTAACTGTTCATAAAATATATAAACCCTCCAACACTGAGCTGGCTAATGATGATAAGCTACTGCTAATAATAAACTGTCTATGATATCAGCTTTCAAACAAAAAATACAACTAAATACCTAGTTCAAAATCGCTCTATCTGTTTGGATGCTACGATGCCATAGATAGATACACGCACACACACATATAGACAGACAGATACGTCAAACTTATAACAACCCCCTTTTTCGGTCGGGGGCTAAAAATAAAATAAGAATTCTAAGACAAAAATCCTAATGAAAATACTGCTTACAGAAATGAAATCAACCAATGTTCAGACTTCTGGCAATGGAATGTTACGTCGCCTCCTAAGATCATCAAAACATTGGGATCTAATAAAATCTGTGAAGAGAAGGAAACTGTCACTTTCGAAGTGAGAACTGAGGCTGAACCGGCTCCTACTGTAACCTGGTAAGATAATTAAATTATTATACCACTTCTATAATAATAATAATAAATCAATTGTGGTACATATGAATGGCAGCCACAAAGAAAAATCTTCCAACCCAGTGAGGTCAAGCCAAGCCCGCGTGATTGATTTCAGCTTTCGTATACATACCGACTCTCTTAAAAAACTTTGATATCGCGATGCAGGATTGTAACTCCAGTTGTACCGACACATCCAAATGATTGAAGTTATTTATAATTATTTTCTCATTTTAGGTTCAAGAACAAGACCGAAGAGATCAAAGAATCTTCTGTTATCAAGATATCGTCTTCTGGAGAATCTCACAAGATGGTCATCACATCAGCCGAAAGATCGGACGCTGGAGAATACTCATGTGAGGTATGTAATTATGTATATAATATACTTGTAACAAAATAACTTTTTATTTTCCATGGTGTCGTCATTGGAGTACTTAAGGGCGGAATATTTTGTCAAAACTTTTTTAATATAAAGTCCAGTCGTCCAACATGTTGAAATCTTTGCTCGGACTCTTCGTCACTGGTCTCTTGGACTCAACTATATTATAGTTATCGCTATTTCTATTAGATGGGAGTGTGATTAGGTATTCATTAAAATGTTTAATATTATATCTAAATTTTTCTTTTACTCGCGCACAAAAACATTGCTATCACCTTTCTATGTGCACAAATCACAATATATTACAGAGTACCTAATGTGAGTTTTTTGTTTGACATTCGATCGCGAACGCGTTTGGCGTTTACCAAGATTTTGTATAGGATTTGTACAGCGCCACCTAGCGATGCTCACGGGAGTGAGCCCAGCTCCCATACAAAATCTTTACGTAAAGCGTTCACGATCGAATGTCAAACAAAAAACTTACACTCGCCACACCGACCTATAGTCTGGCACGACCAGCCGGCCTAGCATACGCCAACGAGATATCTCACTCTCGAGATAATTAAAAACTACTCGTCTCATAATTTCAAAATCTCGACATTATCTCGACAAAACTCTATAAAAATGTGTTATTTCGATGATAGATCTACGCGAGAAAAAATGTTTGTCATGCTAGGGTCAATAGAAATGAAGATACAAACTATCAAACATCGAGAAACATGTAGAGAGAGATATCTCGTTGGCGTATGCTAGGCCGGCAGACCATAGTAGACAAATTAAATATGTAGAAGTTGAAGAAAATAATCTTAATTTGTTTCCCAACATACTAGATCCGCAACGTGCACGGCTCAGCTAGCGACAGCAGCATATTGAACGTGCGGTGCGGGCCCGTGTTCACGCAGCGGCTCACCAACACCACTGCTCGGGAGGGAGACGTCAATGTGGAGTTTACTGTCGACGTGGAGGCTTTCCCTGAACCTACCGTTAAATGGTATGTTTATTTAACTTTTTTTATCTGTGAATAAATGAGTGGTGATTTGTTCTTGTGATAGCAACAAACGCTAGATACTGGATGGTGGAATGAATTGAAACACAACAACTGGATGCGTTACGAAAACATCTGTGTAGGCTGTAGCGCAGATTCAGCACCGTATCAATACAAATCAATAAAATAAATACACATTCCTGACACACTACCTAATATTTATTATAGCTACAGTTTGTAAGGGTGGGTTGCACCAACTTACTTTAACTATAACTGTAACTTTAACTATAACTTTAATACTTCGATCGCGGATTCTTGGAAATCTGTCGTTGTTCTCGCGGCCGCATGTGGCCACTTGGGAGTGTAAGTATTAACTACAATGCAAAATGTCAAATCTTTGGTTAAGGACAGAAATGGACGTCATATTTAACCTTAACCATAGAGCTCGACAAAGCTTTAAATGCACGTGGCGAAAAAAAGAAACTAACGCTGTCATCATACAAAAACGCCATTTTTGACAGTTCTCCTTTACCAGCAGCGCCCCCGCCCACGTTCATTTAAAGCCTTGTTGGACCAGCAACGTCTTCTGTTATATTATGTGGTCAAAGTTAAGGTTAAGGTTAAATTAGCCTTAACTACAACCGCAACTTTGACCATAACTTTAACTTTAACCACGCCTCTGGTGCAACCCACCCTAAATTATATGCTTATATTGATACAGTGCTGACTCTTCACTTAAACCAGCGTTACTCGGAATCTACATTATTAAGTAATGCGCCCGCTGACATATCAATGTATATTACCACAAATCTAGCTATAAAATGACTTCATTAAATAATGTTGCCATCACAGGTATCTGGGAGACGTGGAAATCACAGAAAAGAAGTCTATCTACACGCGCGTGGACAACGGCAGCTCGCACAAGCTGATCCTGAAGGAGGTGTCCGCGGAGCTGTCCGGCCAGTACACCTGCAAGGTCTCCAACGACCTCGGCTCCGACTCCTGCCAGGCCACATTCACCGTCAATAGTGAGTGCTAAGTTTACTTGTAATGGCACAGAATATATAATTAGTACCTTACGGTACAGAAGTTTCACTCCCGAGTTTAGGTATGATAAACGCAAGCGTCCGGTCACCGGACTAGGCTCAATAGGCTGGCACTTTTGTATTCTGTGGCTGAGCGACACGCGCGCTCGCCGCTCGGCCGCCGCGCCACCGCTCGCTTGATAGCCCTGGCAGATTGAAGCGAGACGGCAGACAGTTATTGTACTATGAACGCTAAACGCAATGCAAAAGGTTGAAATTAGGTTGCTTTCCAGAATAGTAGGTAAATATATCGACGATTTCCCGCTGTTTATATGGAAGTGAGACGATAAAATGAGAGGTACTTATGTCTATCTAAAATAACTACTGCAAATGTCAATATAAAAGGCCTCTAAGCTCTTCAATAAGTAATCTTATGAATATTTGCAATGATTGGTTACTTATTTAGAAAATCTGAGGTCACTGCATTCTTAGTCAAAATGATAAAAAGACAATTATCATAAAATATAGTCTCGTAACGAATTGAAAATTGTACAGGGAAACCAAGAATCACCAAGAGTCTAGTGGACATGACGGTAGACGCTGGACAGACTCTGAAGTTAGAAGTGGAAGTCGAAGGATGTCCAGAACCGAGGATCAAGTGGTACAAGGACGGCAAGGAAGTCACCACTGATGCGAGAATTAGAATAGAGAGAGATACACAACGGTAAGAAATTTTCGATAAAACTTATTTGATTACTTAAAAAGCCGTACTATCCTTACTAATATTACAAATTCGATAATGCGTCCCTCTATCTATCTGTTACCTCCTCACGCTTAAACGGCTAAACCGATTTTAATTATTTGGAGATTGGACTTTGAGAGACAGAAACGGATAGTTTTTGTTGCGGTTTGTATGGTTCCCGCACGTTGAACAACTTTCAATGCGACAAAAATGTGGGCATCATCTAGTAAATACTTTCATAAGTTCGAATATATTTTAAAACCTTTAATATTTTCTTCCTCCTAAAGGTTGGAGAACTACAATCTGACGGTAACACTTGTCAAAGAGGAGGATGGAGGTGATTATGAAGTAATAGCTGAGAATGAGTTCGGCAGCGTGTCTTCAAAGAGTACGGTTACAGTACACAGTGAGTATACATGATACAATATACAAAAATATTCTTTGTATACCAGAAAAATATCTTGGATACACCTCACTTTGAAAATCGAAATTCACTGTTATTAAATTTACAAGAGTTCCAATTTTGACGGTATAATGAACTCTCACGATACACAATTTGAATCCAAAATACTATGCAATATGTGTTTACTCTGAGTCGCACTTATAAGAGCTCAAAACATCCTCTCAGCACATGGGTGAGGTATACACAAACAAATTAAACAACCGTAGACGAGATCATTACACGAGTGAACACTGAAGATCACCAACCTAGGTAATAGATTAACATAGTACAGCGTGATTAGTAGTATATAGTACTACTGCATTGCACGGTTGTGTAGTTTAGTTATGTCCTAATTAGTTACATAGGACAAAATATTCCACAGAAATCCACAATGCAATAAAGCATTCGATTGACTGAATGCTGGTGTGCTCGCACGTAGATAAGTCTATGTATCCACAATCCCCATTAATAATACATGTATATCGAATAATATTCCATGATGCATTCCAATATTTATATCACTGTCATTTTCATTATTTTAATAGCGAAAGAAGTACACTCGAGATTCAAAAAAGAAACTATAGCCGAAAACATGGTGGAAGATTTAGCGGGAGAAAAACAACCGGACGTACAGAGCATAGAAGATACCAAGAACAAACAAAAAGCTAAAAAATCTATATCCATAGCTGAGACCATCGAAGAAAGTGATGGACGCGATGGAAAATCTAAATTAAAAACTGTTGTTATTGAAGAAGTCGCTCAAAGTATGTCATACAAGGCTGAAAAGTCTACATCAGAACCGGAATCAGCAGAAGAAAAGTCATTCTGGG
Source organism: Plebejus argus (assembly GCA_905404155.3). Classification (NCBI taxonomy): domain Eukaryota; kingdom Metazoa; phylum Arthropoda; class Insecta; order Lepidoptera; family Lycaenidae; genus Plebejus; species Plebejus argus. The sequence goes on from FR989935.1 coordinate 15,683,137, forward strand.
ATGACAACGGTGACGACGGAAGTTCGAAAACTATAAAAGTCGAAAGCGTACAACAATCTATGGTGGCTCGTAAAACAAACACACAGTCAGAAACGATCGAAGAAAAATCATTTTGGGACGATAAAGACGATGAAACCTCAAAACAAGCTAAAGTTGAATTTGTAAGACAATCTTCCAAAACAGCAGAAAAAACTGTTATAAAATCAGAAATAGCTGAAGAAAAATCATTTTGGGATGATAACGATGAAAATGAAAAACCGAAACAGGCTAAAAAGGACTATGACAGACAATCTTCTAAAACAGCTGATATCTTAAAATCGGAAATAGCTGAAGAAAAATCATTTTGGGATAATAAAGATGAAGATGAGATGTCAAAACCAACTAAAATTGAAAACGTAAGACAAACTTCTAAATCGGCTAGTAAATCAATAACTGAGCCAGAAACGGCTGAGGAGAAGTCATTTTGGGATGATAATGATGAAGGAAAACCAAAACAGCCACAGACTCAGTATAATAGACAAACATCTAAGTCAGCAAGCAAATCTGTTACAGAAGCAGAAACAGCAGAAGTAAAATCATTTTGGGATGACCAAGATGATGGAAAGTCGAAACAAACTCAAGCGGAGCATATCAGACAGACTTCGAAGTCAGCGAGCAAAACTGTTACTGAACCAGAAACTGTAGAAGAGAAATCCTTCTGGGATGACCAGGAAGATGGAAAGCCGAAACAAACGCAAGTTGAATACATCAGGCAGACTTCTAAGTCAGCACAACAATCGGTTACGGAATCACAAACTGCAGAAGAAAAATCGTTTTGGGATGATCATGGTGACGATGAAAAGCCAAAACAAGTCAAAGTCGATTATAATAGACAATCTTCCAAAACGGCTGAAAAATCAGTAACTAAACCAGAATCTATAACAGAAAATGAGGATGAAGAGAATGAGGTTATGCCTATAAAAACTAAAAACTCTGCCGTACCGAAACTAGAGAGAGCTCATTCAATAGTTGAAACAATAGAGCAGCAGGAGTCTATTGAAACAGAAAATATATTTTTGAAATCAGAAACGAGCGAAAAGAAATCAGCTGGAAACGATAGTGCCCGCGACGTTCAGATAGAGGAAGTGACTTTACCATCTAAAGCAAAGAGGTCTATTAGTGGAGCAGAAACGGCAGAAGACAAGTCTATATGGGACGAAAATCATAACGAACGCAATAAGAAACCTTCAGTTCAAGAGGTTTCGTATACCGTACAAAAAGGTGAAAAGCATGTTACTGAACCAGAAGTCATCGAAGACGTGTCAATTGACGTAGAACTAACGGCACCAAAACGTAAACAAGTCAAGAAGGAATCTGTTTCTGGTGAACCATTGAGTGCTGAAACCGAAGGTATAAATGCGCTTGTAGCTTCATTTTACGCAGCAAAGGCTTTCATGATGCGATCTCACGTTTTAAGTACTGCATGCTTATAACTTTGATTTTCTTTAACAACCAAAGTGTGATTTATTATGTTTAGGCCGAGTTTTTGAAACTGTAACAACGTTCAAGTCTGGTGAGGATGGCTCAATTATCGTATCTAAAGTTAGCAGTTCTCGATCTCATGGCGCCATTATAACAGGTCAGTATTATGTTTAACCGCTTCCCTTCCTCTATATCCATCTTAATCATTATAGTATATTGTTTTAACATAAACAGAACATATTTTAAAATATATTTTCGATTAAATTTCCTTACATTGTAATATCTGCTATCTTTATTCCTCATTAATATTCCATAGATTCTATTTAACCAAAGAAATAATATTATTTCAAACGATAGGTCCAGCCGAAACGCGCACTATACACAAAATGACTTCGAATATATACTATGATGATGATGACGATGAGGAGTACGACGAATTTTATGACCGAAAAATTATCAAACCCAACAAACCACATAAAACTTCTTTGGAAGTCGAGGAGATAGCTAGTCATAGCTACTTTTTAGCTGAGGTAGGCAATTACGTAATACCAGATCACATTAGACGCGGTACTTACGGTATTATAGAGGAACCTCAGACGGACTCTGATGCCGAGTCAAGACACAGCAGACAAACCGGTAATAGGACCATTTCTATAATGTCAGTCTCCGAAGATGAAATGAGTTGGCGCAACGATTCGCTCTCACGTGAAATTTCCATCGAAGACCTCTCCAAATCTATATTCGATATAGATGAAACGCGAAAGGTTTTCAGTAAAGATTCCTATGTGCGTCAATCTTCGTTCAAAGAAGATTACATCACAAACAATGGAGACGAGGAATCTTTGATATTGCGAGAGAAAAGTGAAAAGACGTTCGAAAACGACATAACCGAGAAACTCATCAGTATATCTAAGGAGTTCGACAGAGACATAATAAAGGAAATCGATGACAAAATTGACGATATCAGAAATAGATTAGTAGAGGAATTAGTTTTCGAACCGCTTCATGCCAAAGACATCAAAAATATTATTAAAGATACAGCCGAAACCACCGTAGAAAAGAGGAAAAGGTTGAAAGGTGAACTATTCAGCGTAGAAGAGGAGCCAGATGAGGACTTAGAAGCGTTGTTAAAACGAAGCCAGAGACAGAGAAGCATATTAGATGATATCCTCAATGAGGAGGAGGAAAAAGGTAAATTTCAAGTAAATTATAAATAATAATGTGAAAATGAAAAAATTGCGCGCGGCTGAAGTTTATGAAAATAACGCTATTTCTTCTTCTTTGGGGAATTAACAAATATTTATTTATTCATAATTATTCGTTGCTTAGGTTGTTGCTTAGAGTGATGTTTTCTTTCTGAATTTCCTTTCGAAAACTCGAGGAGTAGTGAGAAGAAAGAAAATATCAAATGGCTTTACGAGTACTGTGGTAAGGTGAACATTGTCCCACTCTAATGTTCTGTAATGTCTGTTTTAGCGCGCATGCGTAATAACATTCCCTTCTGGCATACTAATACTTGGAATCTTCCTCGTCGCCGGTACTAGAATGCAGCATCTACAGATCAAAGGTAACTTTTTTATATATTTTACGATAGCTGCTTTCGCGCACGGCGTACATGCTTCAGCGCAGTGTTTTTATATGTGTAACCCGTCCGATCGGTAAGTAGCACAGCACACTACATCAGACAACACACACACCTACACACTCGAAAGCGTCAATTACTTCGGTAAGTCCCGACTCCCGATACAAAATAAAATGGCTGTAAATATGGCAACATTTCAGGGTGTATGCACACATGAGTTTAAGCTTAGAAGGCTTTTCTTGGATAATTTACTGTACATAATATCTTGGTCTCGATTCTATACTTTCAACACGTTTCTTTTTTTAATTTTAACATAGTAACACGAGGGTCTTATTTCAGCACCCCCATCACTAAAGGAAAGCAGTTTGAAGGATGGATCCGTATTCGAATCACTACCACTAGTTTACACGGTCGAGGCGGTGGGAGCCCCCAAGCCCACCGTCCGCTGGCTGCACGGCGGGGAGGAGGTGAAGCCCGACGACAGGGTACACGTTGTGAACGAGGGAAACCTGTACAAGCTGGTCATAGACCACGTAGACTTGAAGGACGCGGGCAAGTGGCAGTGCGAGATCGTCAACAATCTCGGCAAGCAGGCGCTGCAGGCTGAGCTGTCTGTCACACGTAAGTTTCAAGATTTATCAACCTTCAGATCTGTAATCTGTATATCCAAAAATAATAAGAGTTCTTCATAGCAGCAATATGATAATTTCCTAAAAGCAGTCTGGTTTGAAATACCAATTGATTCTTATTACTCTGTAAAATGCCGGTTAAAGAATGCTTTCTAAAGAAGACTTTTGAGAAGGCTTTTGAAAATAACCTTACTCTTTTAACTTTCAGCCGTTGCCGAGCTTCGCAAACCCATATTCAAGACGCCACTGGAAGCTCAACGTGTCATGCAAAGAGAACCTGTAACTCTGCAAGCTGTGTGCACAGCGGATCCTCTGCCCCATGTGTCTTGGTTACTGAACGGTAACCTCATCATACCCGACGCAACCATCAAGATCAGCGAGGACAGTAAGGAGCTGGATCATGGCATCAAGGAGTGCACCTTTACACTGCAGATTCCTACTGGTAAGTTACTTATAATTATTATTGTCCTGCCAATTTTTGTACAGGGAATCAATTTTCGTACCTCCAAACTTCATTGCATTGTCAGCCTTTTGCGCTCATTCGCGTACGTAATATCTTATAGCAGAATCGATCCAAGTCTTTAGGTATGAGATTTAAATATTATCTGGTAAGAATAAAAAAAGACAGCTACAACTACTGTTGCCGTATAAACAAAAAAATTGTAACCGATTCTAATTCTGTACTCAAGGTTTTCCCCGAAATTCGATCTTATTTCTCTAAAGTATTAAGGTCCATAAATCTTTGCAAAACTTACCATATACACCTCGATGGGCAGGTCGTCACGAGGACACCGGCGTATACACCGTCCAAGCCAAGAACACGTACGGTATTGGCGAGAGCTCAGCCCGTCTGGACATACTATTGCGGCCTGAGATTGAGCCGCTCAAGGATGTTACTGCGGTGCCCTACGAGGAGACCACATTCATCACTAAAATCAAGGCCAACCCTGTCGCTGAAGTTAAATGGTTAGTTATACCCATGTGAAGAAATCAGTTCAGTTGTTGTCAGATTTTCTGTTAGGGAATGCCGTCGCTTCTATTTTTCTCCGTTTTTCTTCTCTTTTCATTTGGACAATAATGTTAATGACATCAAACAAAATAGCCTAAGGCCCATTTACGCCAATCTGGGTTAAAGTTAACTCTGAGTTAAACATCATGTCATCTCTATCACTGACTTGGTGAGTGACAGTTATGACATGATGTTTAACTCAGAGTTAACTTTAACCCAAATTGGCGCAAGTGGGCCTTAGTTAGCTAGTTAGTAAACATGTGTATGTACTAAGTTATAATATACGGATTTAATAATTTTATTAAAGTAAGCATTAAACAAAAGAAATCCTAATATAGACGTTGACCTTGAAATCTAAACTTCGATTTGTACCGGACCTGCATCATTTGGCCGGATTATGCCAATTCAATGCTACTCGTGATCTGTCGGCTGAGTTTGACTTAACGCGACCAAATTACTTAGGTCTGCCATCTGCCTAGGAATCAACTTCTCTGATAGTACTGTAGTAGCTTTCCCCGATAATAATGGACTTTCCACCCACTCCCAGGAGCAAAGACGGCTACGTGATCCAGCCGTCAGCCCGCGTGCAGATCAAGGAGGACAAGGAGGCGGAGACGTACCAGCTCACGGTGAAGGACATCGGCATAGCGGACGCCGGCGTATACACCGTCACCGCCACCAATGAGATAGGGGAGAGCGCGCAGCAGGCGAAGCTTATTGTGCACAGTGAGTACAACTTGATTTTTAGGTTACCTGAAAAAATTACGATTTAGAAACTTTTATGCGTCATTTCCTGATACATGAAGTATCATCACCAATGTTTATGGACATCATCAGCTTAGGGGTTTAAGCTTAAAGAGATAACAGGCCTATTTTCTCGTATCGTGATTTGGGTCATAGACGTCTTAAAAAATTATCGCTTTCTACTAGATTCTGTAGATTCTCTGTTATTCGTTTAAATAATTTCACGTGGTGAATCAAGGCTATTTTACGTGTCTATTGGCACATCAGGGGGGCTATTATGAGCTCTTATATCCTATCTATAGTTTACAGGCCGTTGCATAGACACGGCTTGTAAACTGGCTGGAAACTGGCTGGACATAAGAGGTCGTAATAGCCCCCCTGTAATGGAAATCAGATTCGTACGTAAGGTGAAGTGAAGGTACCACAGTGAAACATACAAATATTACAATCATGATACTGTCATTTACGGACGTTCACGCTTTTCCGTCATCTTAAACTGCTCCATTTACAGCCGACGAGCCGGTATTCACCAAGCCTCTCCAGAAACAGACAGTCAAAGACTTTGACGACGTCACCCTCGCGGTACGCTGCGACGGCGTACCCAAGCCCGAGGTGCAGTGGTACCTCGGCGGGAAGCGTATTGATGATGATGACCGACACAAGATTACTACAACCGTCGAAGGACAGGTGGACAGCCAGTTGGACATTAAGAACTTCAATTCTAGCGATGCGGGACAGGTGAGAACAAAATGTTGGATTGTGGTTAAGGAGTTGGAGAATCAGATTTTGTTGAATTTAATATTATTAATAATTGGGGTTCAAAATAAAAGATTGTGACATGGGGTTAATTAAATGTATAAACGAAACAGTAATAAAAGTATTTATGTTTAGCCAAAATGTTATAAATTCTTGATTTTCAAATTTTGGCCAACCAAAACGCGTTTGATGTTTGGTCCTGACATATTATTATGTTAAGAACACCAACATCTGAGAGCTATATTGAAGCTATTATCTTTAGCACAATTTACTAGCTTAAATATTATTGACTCAATGGTTTATTATTTTAGTACAAAGTCCGCGCAGTAAGCGTCTCCGGCGAGGCGGAATGCACCGCCATGATATCTCTGGGTCAGTCGGCGCCGGGCTTCGTGCACAAGCTGGACAGACAGAGGGACGTGGATGAAGGAGAGCCATTGGAGCTCAAGGCCAAGGTCGACGGTAGCCCTATGCCTACTGCTAAGTGGTGAGTTTGGAATCCTTTTAGTTGATATTGCAATGTTTAATGTGCTCGCATATTATGGAGAATCCTTATGCGAGCTCCGATGATTCCGGTAGGGTGATGTCGTAGGTATCTTGCGACAGCAATGCAACCGTCGTTTGACAGCAGATACCTATTGCACAATAAAATCATGCTAAAATATTATAAATGCGAAAACGTCGTGTCGGTCTAACTGTCTGTCTGTCTTTCTCTCTATCTCTCTGTCAATCTGTTTCTTCTTACCAGCAAAGCTCTGATATAGGATAATCTATCCTATATCAGAGTTTTGCTTGCAGGTCTTGTGCGATAAACGATAAGCAAATCTACTCAATGCAGTCGATGGTAACTTTTAGTTCTTAAAATACCGCGCGTGAAGTATCACTGTCGTTGAGTTGATTATGAGCATAAGCCAATTGCTATCTGCCAAATCTTTGTTACAATTCCCATCTCCCAGGTACAAAGACGGGTTGGAGCTATCGCCGGACGACGGCCACGTCAAACAGACCGCCCTGCCAGACGGCACGGTGAAGCTAAGCATAGACCACGTGACGCCCGCCGACTGCGGCGCCTACAAGCTCGTCATATCCAACCCCAACGGCGACTACTCCGCGCTGTGCGCTGTCGCTGTTAACCGTGAGTTTAGATATACATACAGCTGATAAACGTAGAAATTTGCTTTGAAATCAATGAATTGAAATGAATGAAATCAAATAAAGTTTATTTTCCCAAACAGAATAACAAAATAGACAAAAATAGTTACTCGCAATGACACTTATACCCACAAGGACCTAAAACGACAAATGTAAGGCGTAGTACGTTATGTTTCACGAAATGTCTATATTGTTGCCAAAATATTTAAGTGTCACAGAAAACTTTTCGCTGAGACTTTATAAGCACTACCATTTACCAAGTATCTGAATACCATTCAGATAATGGCTGTCAAATCGAAAATTAAAAGTCCATTTTTACCAAGTAACTTTTGAAAGCAAAAAGACACACTGACAAGACCAAAACACATACAATCTCTTATCTTACACAGTCTAGTCTGTAGGTTTTAAGTATCAAAGGCGGCTAACAAATTATTCTCATCATAAGCGACCCCGCGCAAGCCGTCATTCACTCAAGAGCTGGAGGACGCGAAGGCGGTGGTCGGGCAGCCGCTCAAGCTGGAGGCCAAGGTCATGGCCTTCCCCGCGCCGGAGATCAAGTGGTTCAAGGACGGTGAGTTAACGTTAAAGTTTTATTTATTCAGGCGCGGTCTGAATGGGGAAGTCACATGGGACATGATCAAATGACCCCCCCCCCCCCAAATCTAAGGTCAAATTGTAAAATCTTAAAATCTTGCCAAATAATAAAAGGAAATTTTTGCCAATAAATTGTTCGTATAGTGAGTGACCCCCTCCAAAATTTCAGGTTGCGATCGCGCCTGTATTTATTCAATTTTTTTTATCCACTTGTTTTCCTTCAAAAGTTGAGCTTTTATACATACATCGACTAGAGACATAATTTGATCCTGGGAAAGATATTTTGTAATTTTAAAATGTAACGCGTCAACAGGAATATTTCACGCGTCACTAAAAAACTTTACTCTTACTCTTTAGTCATAAGTCATAACTCATAAGACTTATAAGTACTCTTAACTTTTTAATTTAAATACCAAAGTGTTTAAACTTTTATGCGTAACTGTATTGGTTTTCAAACGAACGATGTTACACTTCTGTCACATTTACACTACATCATAATATTTTCTTATGTCTGTCTGTATGTCCCAGGTCTCCCCATCCGTCCATCTCAAGCGGTGAACTTCATCAACCAGCCGGGCGGCGTGATCGGCCTCAGCATCGACAGCTGCAAGCCCGAGGACGCTGGTGTCTACACTTTAACTCTGGCGAATAAGCTGGGAGAAGCTGAATCTAAGGCTAAAGTTGAGGTAAGAAGCTAAAGCAGTGAACTTACTGAAAGTGAACTAAATTCTGAACCGGGATTAGCACTGTATCACTGCAAACAAATCCAACATCATGAACCTCCATATAAACATGGTATATTTTGTTAAGTAGATACTTATTTTATAAGCAACCGCCTGCACAAGGTGCTGAGTTGGTATATTGTATACTATACTTGGATGCTAATAAAGTCTTTGAATCTTTGAACATGTTGCAATCCAAATTTTCAATATTGCAACTACCAAAGCTGGAGTGTGTCTGCTTGCTTTAGATTTTGAACCTTTTTAACTTTTTGGAAACTTTGAATTTATACACAAAGTATCTAGGTTACCTGATAACATACTTATGTAAACAAATTCAAGACAATGGCGACATAATCTCCGAATTAGCTGCTGAAAAATAATTAAATCAAACTCCCAATAAAATATATTCTATATTATATGTCTTCAGGTGGGTCAGAAGGAGCGCAAGCCGGCGTTCCTGTCGCAGCTGCAGCTGACGAAGGTGATCGAGGGCTTCCCGCTCAAGCTGGAAGTCAAGGTTGTTGGACATCCCGCCCCCACTGTTAAATGGTAAGATGATAAGACTTTGTGATACGAAGAAATTCGTAGGCCATATTTTTTATACCCATTTGATGTATATCAAGTTGCCGTGGAAAAGACTTCGGAGCGATTGGGCTGTGTTGTAATACAACTCAAGTCAAAGAGGAAGAGAGTAAGCAATACTGTGACAGCAGAACTGATGTTTTATATTCCAGTCATGCGGCACAACCTTATTTTTGGAATTTTGGTATTATTAAAATTCTTTGAATACTAGAGTAACTAAATTGAATCCTGTAAGACACAAATTAACGTTTTCGTTTAAAACTACTTTGCAGGACACTAAACGGCAAGGAAGTGAAACCGGACGGCACCCACATCCGTCTCGTCTCGCAGCCGGACGGGACTCACGCGCTACTCATAGACGAGGCGCGCGCCGCCGACGCCGGCAAATACGGCGTGATACTGACCAATGACAAGGGCGAAACCACCAGCGAGGCCGATGTCACCGTTGCTAGTGAGTTATTGAATGCATCTTAATATAATTAGTTCCCAGACTTACCGGTGGGTGGCATAACGCGCGAGCTGTGACGTTAGCAACATTGGAGAGAAGACAATGACTCTCTGATAAACAATTTTCAACCTCCACTCGGAACTGAAATTTGCCTGGCATTCTCCTTTTATCTTCATAAGAACGAATCGTAAGATTAGTCGTTAGAGTTCATAAATCAAAGTAATTAGTTTTTTTTAATAATCGCAGTGGTAATTCGCAGGGTTAAAGTAAGAAAATAACAAATATCAGGTGTTAAGTCTCAATATTTAAACCATCCACTGATCTATTCTCGATCTGCAAAAAAGGAATATAAAGTGATAACTTTAAGCAGTTTCTTTCACCTTTCGAGCGTAATATTATTCGCTTTCTTCTATATCCAAATCACACGCCACTATTTATCAGTATACACTCCTCCCCCAGGTCGCTCGGATGACTCCTCCCCCCAGGAGCGTCCTCAGTTCATCCACGGCCTGCGTGACGTCACGGTGGAGGAGGGGCAGCCGCTCGCGATCACCGCCCCCTTCACCGGCAATCCCGTGCCGCAGGTCACGTGGACCAAGGACGGTGCGCCGCTCAAACCCAGTGACAAGATACTGCTGACGTGTGATGGGAAGAGGGTGGGTAGAAGTAAAGATTTTAATGTTTTTTGTTGAAAACAATTGGCCAATGAAGATATCAGCAAGAAACATGCGACTATATTGTAGACTGTACAAAATTTAACAAAAGAAAAACACTTTGTCGCAGATCCTATCGGAAAGTGTCGTCGTTTTTTAAACGTTTATTTTTCATAAACGTTTGTGTCATTTGTGCCTAAGACTACCACAGCGTATCCATAAATTTGCAATTTCATTGTTCTTTTGTCAAGAAAATTCACAAGCTTATTCAACACCGCCAGGTCGGCATTGAAATCAATCCCATGGAACTCCCCGACGCGGGAGTATACGGCATCAAGCTGGTGAACCCGCTGGGCGAGGACAGCACGGCCGGCAAGATCACCGTGCGCAAGGTCTACCAGCCGCCGCGCTTCCTGCAGACCTTCAGTGACTTGCAGCAGGTGAGATAGACCATGATGTATTTAGTCTGTGTAAATAAACTGTCAAAGAAATTTCATAGCCAAATAGCAGACCTTCATAAGTTTGTTGGATTATGTCAAATCCAGCCGACTTAACAGAAACACGTCATCAAAATATGAAGCAAGTTCGTCATCTGCCTATGGATTAAATTCTCTAATGTGTGTATAATATAGGCAAAACTAGTTGCGGAGAACGTATGAATTTGTACGTTGACTTATTACTACTTGACTCTTTCCCACGGACACGAAAAGATATTTTCTTTATTACGACGATACGACGTATACAACTAACTTAAAAGCCTTGTTCCTATGGCTTACTCACGTCTTGAAGATATGCAACTTGCGTTATTTAAAATTGATGCAACATCATTCACAAATAATGTAAGATTCAACCAAAAATTATGATCTCCTAGCTGCCAACATTCGACGCGAAGTTCCCGGCGCGCGTGGTAGGCGTGCCCTCGCCGGAAGTCACGTGGTTCAAGAACGACATCCAAGTGCGTCACGGCGACAAGTACAACATCCGCCGCGACGGTGACGCCGTCTGTCTGTATGTCCGCGACCTGGTGCCGGAGGACGCTGGGCATTATAAGTGCGTGGCGACCAATAGAGAGGGCACTGTGTCTTGGTCTGCTAACTTGGAAGTGGTGGATAAGATGTGAGTATTGTTGTCTATGGTAACATTTTCGATATTGGCTACCATAAAGTGGATTATCATTTTTCCATTTACAATGTCCGAAATTTCTTGATAGTTTTTAGATAGCTCATAAAATAGCCAATATATCTAGGTTCTACACTGTGATGATGATTGTAAAGACTTTTTTGGTTAAAAGCTAATAGTGGCAAAAAGAAAATGAGTCAATGAGACATATTTTATGGTATGTATGAAATTGTTATACGTATGGCTGTATGTTACTAGACTTGTGTACTGAAGGTGCTGCTACGCATGTGTACATTTACGGTGGTATGAATAAAAAAATCTTAGTGAAGGTTTTAACAGTTTTCTAACTAAAATGTTCGCTAAAGTTAAAAACCGTCTTATAACACTTCATATGAATAAACGCTTGCTAAGCCTTCGCTAGCTTGAATACTGTTAGATGACGTTTTATAGTATTCTTTTTTTGGTAATGTTGGTAGTGTGCCAATTTATTGTGTTCAATCATCAATATTGTGTCAAATTCAATGAGTATTTTGTAGAAAAAAAAAACTTGAGAGGTGTCAAAGGACACCCGAAAGGAATAGAGTTATTTCATGAGTTAAAAAAATCTACTCAAAAAAAATATTTAAAAAACACCATCTATTGACAAACAGGAATACTATCAACGCGCAGCGCCCTCTGCCCCTAACATGCAGGTACTAATAAAAATATTTTTAAGTCGTCAAATGGATTTATTATTATCTTATTTTAAGTATACTTTTTGTCGACGAGGGCGGCTAGAAATTCCTTCAAAAATTGCAATAATGTCAGAAATCGCGATAATACTCGATATTTCGTCCATTTCAATCTCTTAAAATGGTCTTAAAGTAGGTCCGAGGCTTCACTAAAGTTAGCGAACTCCTATTTGACGTTTCGAGCCTAAACAACTGTTAGCAAACGTTTATTCATAACGATTATGCTTAAAATAGGTTTATATCAGGCTTATTAAACATGCGCTAATTTTTGACAGCTGTCACCTTAAAAAGGTGTTAGAGCACTGTTAAAGAACGTTTATTCATATTAAATTTTACAACAGGCTTATAAAGCTGTTGTAAACCTTCGCTAAGTTTTTATTCATACGACCGTTACTCATTTTCTTGGAGGCTTGGAGACCGTAAACAACAGTTCGACAATGTACACTTGTAAAAATCGACATTGATGTTACAGCGCCAAACGGCAGAAGATCGAGCCACCTTCGTTCCTGAAGAAGATCGGTGACGTGGAGGTGTTCCGCGGCCTTAGCGCCAAGTTCACCGCCTGCGCCACTGGCACGCCAGACCCGGATGTTGAGTGGTCAGTACTTACTTACCGTTGTGACGTCATAGTTTCGTAGTTCCGATTATTATGTAATATGGCGACGGGTCAATTCAGACCACAACGCGACGCGAAGATGCATTTCTGAATTTATACTGAATTGACAGACTTCAATTACGTGAGACGGCTTGCAAATCTGTCAAATCCATACAAAAGAAATGCATCTACGCGTCACGTTGCGGTCTGAATCGACCCAAAGCCAAAGGCTAAATCTGTTGTAAAGTCTAGCATACCTAATAATATTAGTATGCTAGACTTAACTACAATTTCTTGTTATAAGTACAGCTTATTGGAAGAGATTATTACTGTGTGTTGTTATTAGTACATCTTATTCGAAGAGATTATAATACCTACTGTTTGGAACTAATTTAATATATCTTGGAAACCTTTTAACGATACTTGTACGCAGGTTCCGTAACGATGAGCGGCTATACCCGTGCGAGCGCATCCGCATGGACAAGGAGAGCACGGGGCTGCTGCGGCTGACCATTTCGGGCGTCGACCCCAGCGACGTCGGCACATACCGCTGCCGCATATACAACGACCACGGCGACGCCGAGTGCAGCGCGCAGCTCACCTATGACAGTCAGTAGATTATAGCCTAGTAACTAGTTTATCGGTGTATTCGGTTATAATCAAAGCTTAGAACCAATAAAGAACAAAGATAGCGCGCCCGTTACGTGCTGAACGCAAAGAAGATCAGTTGTTTTCTCAGAAAAAAAAATAGGTAACACCTATTACTGAGGATAAAAATTCAGTATGCGCTTATCAACGCACACACATTGCCCTTTACAAAACTCTTATTTATTGTAATATAATGTAGTTCATAATTCAAATATTTTCCACTATCCTTTTAGCTCTAGAGCCCCAAAAGGAGCGCAAGCCAATAGCTGAGCAGTACTCTGACTTCGACAAGATGAAGCGCACGGGCGTGCCCATGCCGCTGGCGGACCGGCCCATCATCAGCCGCATGGCCGATCGACACCTCACGCTGTCCTGGAGACCGTCTATACCCCATCAGCCACGGTTCCCTGTCACTTACCAGGTAAGATATTTCCTACTGATTACTTTAGATTGTTTGATCTCACATTGTTTCTGACATGTGATGAACCATGAACCATATTTTATCCAAGACTTAAAAAAAATTAGAAAACATTGCGAAATTCAAAAATTTATAACGTCCATTCTAGGTCAATCAAAGCAATGGTTTCTACAAAAATATTATATACGAAATATTTAAATTGTAGTCAAACTTATTAAGAGGATCAAATGCTTAGTTCCGTAAGAAAATCTCAACTTGGCAAGAGTTCCAAATTTAAATATAATATTATCCTCCTTCCTTCCCAGGTGGAGATGTGCGAAGTCCCAGACGGTGACTGGTTCACAGCGCGCACCGGACTTAGATCGTGCGTCTGTGACATCCGCAACTTGGAGCCCTTCCGTGACTACAAGTTTAGGGTGCGCGTTGAGAACAAATACGGCGTCAGCGACCCTTCGCCCTTCGCCATCACTCACAGAGGCAAATTAGAACCTGATCCACCCAAGTTTGTGCCTTATCTAGAGCCAGGCATAGATTTCAGACCGGAGACTTCGCCCTACTTCCCAAAAGATTTCGATATTGAACGTCCACCCCACGATGGGTACGCCCAAGCTCCAAAGTTCTTGAGGCAGGAGACCGACTCCCAGTACGGAGTGAAGGGACATAACGTGAATCTGTTCTGGTTCGTGTACGGATATCCCAAGCCCAAGATGACGTACTTCTTCAATGATGAACCCATTGAGATCGGCGGGCGGTACGACTGGAGTTACACCAGGAACGGACAAGCCACGCTGTTTATTAACAAGTGAGTATGAACTTTAATGTAGCCTTACTACAAATACATACTAACTATTAAAGAAATTCAGCCAAATACACAGAGAAGACTTTCTATATTCACTATTCAGTCAGATAAAACCATATTTATAGAATCATTCTTTGGTCCTGAGATAACACTGCCGTCATAACTATAGCGACCGTTAAACAATGATAAAAGTTTTGCTTGTAAACAAAAATAACGCTTATTACCTAAGAAAATGTTTTGTTTAGCGGCACCGCTTTGTCACAAAAAATACTTAAATTACGAAGTTACACATAACATCAACATTTATCCCCAGGATGCTCGAACGTGACGTGGGCTGGTACGAAGCAGTAGCTACCAACGAGCACGGCCAAGCGCGACAACGCGTACGGCTGGAGGTGGCGGAGTACCCGCACTTTATACGCCGGCCTGAAGAGACGGCGGCCATGTTGCGCCGCTCCGTGCGTCTTGAGGCGCGCGTCACTGGCGTACCGTATCCCGACATCAAGTGGTATAAGGACTGGCAGCCGCTCGCGCCGTCCGCTAGGATCAAGGTAAGCTAAAGAATGGTTCATATAGTTTTAGTGGATGAAATGGGTAAGTAACAATTAGAAAATTGACGTTTTTTTGCATGAATGGTAAAGCCTCCATTAACGGGAAAATGATTTGAAATCAGAAAAATGTGGATTTTATGTATAGCTAGATACATTAGCTAGATCTATGTATTTTTATATTGATTTGCGAATTGCGAATTTGTGATCCTTGCCGACTAATTTGCCTCCCAAAAACTTATCATTTCCTCCCCCCAGATGCAATTCATCGAGCCGGACCTGGTGATCCTGATAATCAACGACGTGATCACGAAGGACGAGGGGCTGTACTCGGTATCGGCGCGCAACGTCGCCGGCGCCGCCTCCGCGTCCGCCATGCTGCATGTCATTGAGGACGATCATGAGTACGCTGACAGGTGGGGATATTGGTTAATTCGATTTAAGATTTTAATATATTCAAAGATATACATAATCTTCATTTAGCGGAGAACACTACATTCATTCAGACATTCTAGCACTATTAGAAGTGTCGCGTCGCGTTGCTTTGCAGCGATGCAGTTTTGCCTGATGCGGTCTAGTATACTTCAATATGAATAATAATTAATGGAGATGCACTTATGATTAAGATTAATTGTGATTTACTTTAACCCTTCTTGCAGAATGCGCGAGCACCCGCCCCGCATCAAGGCAAGCTCCAAGCCGTTCGGTGACCTGTACGACCTGGGTGATGAGCTCGGCCGCGGCGTCCAGGGTGTGGTGTACCATGCTGCTGAGAGGCTGACCGGTGAGTGATGAGTTTGACAAAATAGTGTAGTACCATCGTATACATTTACCTTTTGCTCATAACGTCTTCTATTCGCACACAATATATTGCTATCTCGTATATACAAATACGAATACGAAAGAGTGTAGTGATAGATCAAACAATTTTTCTCCCTTCTCTCTCTCTCTTAATCAACAACTTTTTTCCCTTCCCATTCTTTAAGCTTAGGAAGAATGGTTACCAATTTGTGGCTTAAGTTTTAATGTGATCGCAGGTCGCAACTACGCGGCGAAGATAATGCACGGTCACTCGGAGCTGAAGCCGTTCATGCGCAACGAGCTGGACATCCTCAACCACCTGAACGACCGCCACCTGGTGCGGCTGCGCGACGCCTACGAGCGCGAGCACACGCTGGCGCTGGTGCTGGAGCTGGCCGCGGGCGGGGAGCTCGTCAGGTGAGTGAGGGAGGGGAGCTGGACATCCTCGACCACCTGAACGACCGCAAGTCGCGTAGCGCAATAATCGTCCCTCGTGCGTCGTGATTTTCGTCAAGTTCTTTGGGGTCGTTGAACGTGGAATTTCAAGGTCACAACAGATAGCTTCATGTCTGAATCGTCAAATTGTTTTTTTAAGAATCAACACTTAACATTTTTTTCGTTTTCAGAGACCGTCTGCTACGCAGCTCGGGCTACACGGAGCGCGAGATCGCGGGCTACATCCGCCAGATGCTGCGTGGCCTCCATCACATGCACTCCAACAGCATCGCTCATCTTGGACTCACAGTGAGTAACTTAAAGCCAAAGCTATGACGCAAAGTCTTTGAGCATGACGTAACCTTATTACTGATGTAATAATAAAACTTGGTCAAAACGCATAGGCGTTTCACCATCTAGCAATAAAATTTTAGCCGATTTATACAACAAATGACTGAATGACTCGTGATGTAATAGCGCCGTACAATTATTAAAGCACAGATAACTTTGTAGCGTATTAGGTATTAGCAAAAAAAATTTATAAAAAAGATTTGTGACATTACTAATTGGTTAACATGAGGAAAAACTGGTACACTATTTATTATAATTTCAGATCGGTGAACTCCTCCTCTCCCACGCCGGCAGCGACGAACTCAAACTGTGCGACTTCGGGTTATCCCGCCGCATACAGTTCAACAAGCACGCTGCGCTCGACTACGGCACGCCGGAGTACGTCGCGCCCGAGGTCGCGCGCGGGGAGGGCGTGTCCTTCGCCGCTGACATGTGGAGTGTGGGCATCATCACCTACATACTGCTCAGTGGACGCTCACCATTCAGAGGACACAATGATATGGAGACACTGACAAGGTAATAAAGTTGCTTACTGTTATGTCAATGTGCATTGTGCACGTACATAAATCACGTGCATCTTGCTCAGCGAACGCTCGCCGTTCAGAGGGCACAACGATATATTGGCGAGGTAAAGTCCTTACCAAGACTTATAGGGTCAATGATTTTGACCCTATAAGCTTTCAAGGAATCAACAGCCACAACTTGGGAGTGAGATGTCCAGCAGATGGCGGACGTTTTAGGCTGGGCTTTTGACACTAATTTAATTACGCAAGTCTACTAATTTTTAAATTATGTTATAAGTATAATAATAATTGCATTTTATATAATTGTACTTTTAGGTTATATTATAGTTAATATCGAACCGGTAGTAAGTAAACGAGTAGAAAAAATCTGAGAACGATCAAAAATGTTTTTTACTCAGGATCCGTGAAGGCAAGTGGGACTGGCACGACGAGGAGTGGTGGTCTCGCCTCAGCCTGGAGTCGCGGGACTTCATCTCCAAGCTGCTGGTGGTGAACTGGCACGACAGGATGGACGTCAACGCCGCCCTCAACCATCCCTGGCTGAACCTCGCCGACAAGATATACAAGGACGAATACGTCATCACCACGGATCGACTGAGGAACTATTATAACTTGTACAAGTGAGTATTGCTATCTTAAGTCCACTCGTCTAGTACAAGTATGTATAATATGTCAAAGTGAGAGGCTGGGTATAACTTAATCATCAATGGTCCTTTTCATTTAAGAGGACATGTTTTTTCTTGAAGAGTGTTAGAAAATGAAATATGAAAATCATATTATTATTTTGACAAAATTTGTTATTTAATGATTGTTGACTGAAGCAAGTGAGCATTTCAAGTAGTACATTGCTTCTAAATATTATTAATATTCTAGTGTCGGTTGTCTAAGAAGTTGTTTAAGGTGTCGACACGGGTTTCTTTAAGTCTATGGTCGATACATAGTACAATTATTTCCCAATATAGTATGCATATTATTATTATTACCTAATTACCTATATTTATACTCGATAACGACATACTGACGGACATCTATATTTTACTCAGTGTCGCATATTTTCGTGGGCGACTCACCTGACCTCACCTACTGTAAATATTGACGTCTACCTGTATATTGCTGTCATTAATCAGTCATCGACGTGTATTGTAGTGGTGAACATCATCATTGGATTTTAATTGGTCCGGCTGAGGCCTTATACCATGATTCGGCAAAAAGTTCAGGACTTTATTGGGAATGTTCGAGATCTGTTTTATTCTCTCTGGTAGGTAGAACACCATTCTGAACGTGTATAAAAAAATAAAAATGAATAGCATGAACTTCATACAGAAACGAACTTACGTAAGTAAATATGTATCGTCCTCCACAACTGCTGTAAATTCTTTTGAAAAAAAACAAGTGTAAATATTGTACAATATAATAATTACGTATGTTGTTGTACGTACATCTACACTAATGGGCATTAAAGTCTATGTCTATGGACTGACACTAGCCTTTAAGATTTTTTACCAAACAAGATTTTTTTTTATCTCAGGGACTGGATGAGCAACGCTCAGTGCCGCACGTGGTTCCGGCGTCGTCCGCTGAGCGGCGCCTTCGAGCACCCCTCCAAGATGGTCTACCCGCCCAACGAGACATACACACCGGAAGGTAAAGTATAACAGTAGACTAAGGGTCTGTTTCACCACTTTCTGATAAGTGTCGGATAAGCTATCCACCACATAACTTGACAGATAGAGTATGGAGAATCTGTTAAAAATGTTGTGGATAGAATATCCGACACTTATCAGGAAGTGGCGAAACAGGCCCTTAGTCTGCTATTTTATTGACAATGCAGGTTAAGTTTCAGTCCTATCAAAAACAAACATCAAAATACTGATTTTTGGAGAACACATTCGACGTTGGTTTGACAGTCTAAGGAAAGCTTTACCAAACTGCATTTAATTAGACTGCATCGAAACCATATCAAAACTGTGTCATTGTTATTTGTTAGATTATAAAACAGAATTGCTGTTAACATTTTTTACGGGATTTTTGGTATTTTGTGGTTATTGATTGATGTTAAATAAAGAATAATCCCCATTTATTAGGGTTCCGTACCCAAAGGGTAAAAACGGGACCCTATTACTAAGACTTCGATGTCTGTCCGTCTGTCCGTCTGTCTGTCTGTCTGTCTGTATGTCTTGAGGCTGCAACTCAAGAACCGCTATAGCTAGACTTTTGAAATTTTCACAGATTGTGTATATCCGTTGCCGCTATAACAACAAATACTAGAAACAAAATAAATTAAATATTTAAGGGAGGCTCCCATACAACAAACTTGATTTTTTTGCTATTTTTTTCTCGATATCAATAACGGCAAACAATAGGCACTTGAAATATTCAAGAAATACTCAATTTTATTAGCGCTTTAATAATTTATAATAAAATTTAAATAAATAAAATAATTAAAGGGGGCTCCCATACAAAAACACAATTTTCAGTCTATTTTTGCTCTGTTGTGGTACGGAACCCTTCGTGCGCGAGTCCGACTCGCACTTGGCCGATTATTAATATATTCATATCATCCAAAAACATCCATATAATAATTTATATTAGAATCGCTTTTAAATATGACAACTTGCCCTTGGCCGGCTTCCAACCCGGTGACACGATTGTTATCACTATTCACAGCCACACACTATTCATTGTCAATGTCTTGACCAATGATTATAAAAATTAAGGTAGGCTGCGACGTACACAGGAATAATCTTCATTCCAGATTATCCCATTCGTATGTCTATCTCACTCTGTGATAAGTACTATTAATTTCTATTTATTATTAATTCAGCGACTCCGGAGCGCGAACGTGAGCCGAAGGACCGCAAACCTATGGATATTAGCTTCAAGCAATGGGACCACCCCGACTGGGAGGTCTCCGCCAAATCAGAGAGCCAGTGAGTTATATTATACATCAGCCACCCATCTTAGGCGGACTTGCGTAGATCTGGGTTAAAGTTAACTCTGAGTTAAACATCATGTCATTTCTATCACTCTTTAAAGTGAGTGACAGATATGACATGATGTTTAACTCAGAGTTAACTTTAACTCCGATCTGCGCAATTAAGTGGGCCATAATGTTATATTTTTATCCAAAGTTAGAAGGATTGGTTAAAGCTTTGTATAATGTTTGAGAGCATTAACCAGAAAAGTTATTTAAAAAATATTGTCTTCTAGTTTTAGCGCACTTTTGGTATTTTGTAATGGATAACATCAGCAATAGACCTTATTTTTCTTTGTTTTATGAAATTGTCACCCATCAAGTATGAACAATCTTGAAACGTCCAATCCTAAAAAAGATATCCACGTTGTGTTATTAATTAATAAACAAAGACTTTTTACATAATATTTTAAATTTTATCCATAGCTACCAGAACGGTCCAGATACGTACCTACTGCAGCTCCGCGACACAGACTTCCCCGTGCGCCTGCGCAACTACATGAAGGTGGCGTGCGTGCGCTCGCCCGGATACAGCCTCTCCGTACACGACACGTACGATCCCAGGGTGAGTTTATGATAAATGATCGATATTATAATAATATTATGTAGCATTGCTGCTGTGAGAAAAATACGTTACAGTCATCAATGCGAGTACATTGATACGATGACATTAGCGTACCAAAAGACAACCTCCCCCGCGTAACGCATTACGCGTTAGGGGGGCGAAATTGTGTTACGTTCAACAATACATTTCATCAATTTCGAATAAAACGCAGCATATTATATATTGGCAGCAGACGACATGAAGCAACCGCAGACAACGCGTGTCGTCGCGACTCGCGACACTACTCTTTTCTATACATTTCTATGAAATACCCTGCGCTGCTAGCGACACGAAGCTAGTCACACTTGTTCGTAGAAATACATAGACACTAGTAGTGTCGCGATGACACCGGACACGTCGTCTGCTGCAACTTCATGTAGCCGGCTTCCAACTTGTAAGTACCTTATAACGTGGAAGTTACGTATGTCTTGTTCTGTTCCCAGACGCCGATCATCCACGAGCGTCGTCGCTTTACCGACATCATGGACGAGGAGATCGACGACGAGCGCCGCGAGAGGATTAACAACTACGGCGCCGACAACTACACCATCCGCCGCCTGCGACACGAGCTCGGCACCAGACTCGACAGCTACGCCGAGGCCCAGGCCCTCATGGAGTCCAAGAAGGACGGCCAGTTGCCCTTCCTCCGCGAGAAACCCCAGGTTCTCCCCATCCGCGACGGCGACACCGCCCAGCTCACCTGCTTCGCCGTCGGCGACCCCAAACCCACCATCCAGTGGTTCAAGAACGACATGGTCATCGCCGAGGGCCAGCGCATCAAGATAGTCGAAGACGAGGAGGGACGATCCACTCTCAAGTTCGAACCCGCCATGCATCACGATATAGGATACTACAAGGTGGTGGCCAGGAACAAGGTCGGCCAGACCGTCGCCCGGACGAGAATAGTTGAAGCAACAACACCCGATGCCCCGGACAGTCCGACAGCCGCAGATATATCCGACAGAGAGGTTCTGCTTCGATGGACGCAGCCGAAGTACGACGGCAACTCCCCCGTGGTCTGCTACAGCCTGCAGTACAAGGAGGGCGATAGCGTCGAGTGGAAGACGGTCGCGGAGAACATCGACCATGAATTCTTTGTGGTGAGAGACCTCCAGCCCGACACCAGCTACCAGTTCCGCCTGTCCTCCCGCAACAGAATCGGCTGGAGCGACAAGGGCATCCCGACCAACCTGATCAAGACAAAGCAGTCCGGGGCGCCGAGAATCGAGGTGACCAAGGCGATGAGACATCTCCAGCAGATAACGGAATCCGGCCAGGAAATAGTCCTAGAAGAGGACAAGCCTAAATTGGACTACTCGACCGAGGAGAGTCCTTTGGAATGGGAGACGTCTCAAAGCTTCACGGATCGCTACAGCTTCGTGTCGGAGTTGTGGCGAGGGAAGTTCTCGATCGTTGTCAAGGGTGTAGACAAGACGACGGACCGAGTGGTGGTAGCCAAGATTCTGGAGTGCAAACCGGAAACGGAAGTGCAAGTGACCAGGGAATACGAGTGCCTCCGGAAGTTGAGGCACGAGAGGATATCGAACCTCATAGCTGCCTACCAATCGCCGGGCTCGCAGATCGCTGCGTTAGTCCAGGAGAAGTTACAGGGCGCAGATATACTCACATACCTGTCCAGTCGCCACGACTATACAGAACAGATGGTAGCAACCATCGTCACTCAAATACTAGACGGTCTTCAGTACTTGCACTGGCGAGGATGGTGCCACTTGGACCTCCAGCCAGATAATGTGGTGATGGCATCAGTCAGGTCCATACAAGTCAAGCTGGTCGACTTCGGCTCAGCGCATAAAGTCACCAAGTTGGGAACCAGCGTACCGCAAGTCGGAGAATTGGAATATAAAGGTACGGCAGTGTTATTGTATACCTACTTTTACAACTACAAAAGAGACATGACTGGTATGACTTTACTGAGTCGCCGCAATACTAAAGTTAGTCTTTTACGGCACTGACTCAAAATATATTATTGGTAACTAACAGCAACTTCATTGATGTAATTTGCTGCGTAAATTACTTGTTTTTTCTAGCGCGTCGGAAAGCTACTTTACGAGTTACTGCGTATAAATATTTTTATTAATAAAAAGGTTTATATTTGTAGCACCGTAACACACCCGTATCATTAGTCGTTTCCTCGAGACTTCCTCCCCTCGACTCAACCTCAATCTTCAAAAATTATGACGTTTTAATAAATGACATACTTGAGGATTGAGGTTGAATCGAGTGAATATCTCGAGGAAATGGCTAGAAATAAGAGTTTTATTATCTACTTACCATAATCAGTTAGTGAGAACTATAAATTAATAGCCATTATACTAATTCCAGCACCTGAAATAATCAACGACGAGCCAGCGTTCCCTCAGACGGACATCTGGTCTGTCGGTGTACTGACCTACATCATGTTATCCGGAGTTTCGCCCTTCCGCGGTGACTCGCCCGCCGAGACCAAACAGAACATCTCCTTCGTGAGATACCGCTTCGAACATCTGTACAAAGAGATCACGCAGGTATTTATCACCTCACTTGTATTATAAATGTATTGTGACGGTATCCACAATTCGCCTAACAATCCTTTTCGCAATAACACGTCAGCTGACCTTTAATTGCGGACGGAACTTACCTATACTTTGAAAGCTGGTATCAATCATTGCTATACTTTTTTTTAAAAGTCGATAAAATTAATGGCTTTTGCCCAGCAGTGGGATAGTATAGGCTCGTAAAAAGATATATAAAAATTTATGTGCGATTTTTCTCTGGTATAACCAGGAGGCGACCCGGTTCCTGATGTGGGTGTTCAAGAAGGTGCCCCTGAAGCGGCCGACGGCGGAGGAATGTCACGAGCACCGCTGGCTCGCCACCTCCGACTTCATCGTGCGAAAGCGCGAGCGGGCCGTCTTCCTCGGCAACAGGCTTAAGGTACTAAAACACCCCAATAATACTATCAGAGAAGTTGATTCATGTAATACATAATAAAATATCTTTTAATTCAAAAAAGGTATTATAAGTACACTTTTTGACCGTCGCGCGCATGCATCTAAAGTCGCGCGTCGGGAAACTTAACTAAATCTATTTCTAGTTCTTGGAATATTAAATAGGGCTTGGTAAACTAAACTAAATCTTTATCCCCCCCACAGGAATTCTCCGAGGAGTACCACGCGCGGAAGGCCCAAGAGGCGTCTGACGCTGACACCGTCGGCGCCGCGTTCGGCCACCTGCGGCAGCTCGCCCGCTCCAACAGCATACAGGACGAGCTGCTCACCACCTCGCCAGCCGGCAAAATCTTCCATCAGCAGCTGTAGCATATACCATCCAGATTCATGAATGGAGGAACCACGTAACTAACAAAAAACTACAGTTTTTGCATTGGCTAAAAAGATTTGAAATCACAAACATTTGGCTCATAAACTAACTTCTTGCATAAATGAAGGCTTAAAATGATTTGAAATGACAAAAATTGGTATTCCTTGTTTAGATATATTAGCCAAGTGATAAAAGTTTTGATCAAATTATAAGGGAAAATATAAGTAATTGTCCCTGTGTATAAACTGTTAGTTACCGTTACTGTGTATAAACTGTTAGTTTTTCATAATTGAAGTGGAAGAATTTCCACTTCAATTATGAAAAACATTCTACCATAAAACCATATTTGATTATCTTCTCTCGACATGACTGACTGATTGCTGATGAAGGATTGCTATTTGCTGGGTACCAAATACCAATAACGGTAGCAAAGTATTGGTAAAATGGTTTTACCATAGGAGAATTGAGGGTAGCTAATAAGTATGTCCAACCGTCTATCCTCCCCTTTAAGTCCATCCAAATGAAAATACGAATTGAGTATAAAATTGTGTTGGGAAGACTGCCCGTCTTAATATCAGATTAAAATTACACAGATATGTAAGTGAGTTGATTGAAAATATTACACCATCATACTATAGTAATTATCGTATACAATGTAAGTATGGGCATAGAGTAATAAATTTGGTCCATGGTATGGGAGAAATCTAAAATTAGTCCTAACAAAACACATGGCATTTGATAAAAAAATGACAAAAACTTAAGCCTTGACCGAGTTGTAAAGTCTACAATATTGATTAGTAAAATCAATTTTACTGATTTTTTATATTGTGACTTCATAATTTAGCTCCGAGCAAACATTTTACTGGTGGTCGTGATACGTAGTTTTAACCGACTTCCGAAAAAGGAGGTTCCTAGTTTACACCAACATCACAACGTCCAAAATGACTGTTACCATTTTATCCTGTGATCTAAGTTATTATGTATTTATTGATTTTCTTAATTCATTTTGTTGCATTATTTTCTAGTCAAAAAAAATATCGTTATTGATTTGTATAAACAATTTTTTTACTATTTATTATTGATAAATTGCTTCAGACCATTGAAGTGAATAAATAGCATTGATTTGCTGAACATTTTGTGTATTATTTCAAATCCTCAGTTCCATAATTTAATGCATTGGATTTTGCAAACTGATACAGTTATTCCCGCTCTATATTGCTTAACAATAGATGATGCTTCAATAAAAATTCGTTTAGAATTTAGTACAACAATTATTATTGTATTTTAGGATACATATTTCCAAACTATTTATTCTTTGGAAAAATAAAAACTTTTCCAAACTAATTATATCTTTCTGTAAGAGCATTTATATCTAGCGAGACAAATTACTCAAATAAGTAGCAGGCGCGGTCACAGCCTGAAATTTTGGAGGGGGTCACTGTGATACAGATAAAAATTTATTGGCAAAAATATCATTTTATTAATTGGAAGATTTTGAGATTTTTCAATTTGACCTTAGATTGGGGTCATGTTCAAAGCTGAGCACAACATAATTTAATAATTTACACTTAGCACAGAATAATTGTCATACCTTTTGATTCATTTGTTTACATTTACAGACAAATTCATGAATTGTTTACAAAAATATTACATATATAAGTTTACAAAAATTAAAAAGATACCAAGCTGCTTCTAGTAAATTACCTAAGTTGACATTACTTAAACATTTTGTCATGAAAAAAAGTATATTTAAATGTTTTTTTGCTTGGCTTACAGTTTATTTATCCTTTGTGTATATGTTCAAAAGCTTCACTATTAAAATTTAATGAGTTATGTATGAAATTTACCTACCAGTGCTACAATATACAACATCACGGATCAGAGTATTCAACTATATTAACATATCATACATTAGGATAAAGTCTATCTAAACTAAACATTTACACAGGACCACATTTTTCATCTTTTGCCCTTTGACACTGCAATATATTCCTGTACTTTTGCTTGAAATTCTACTTTGTTCTTTTTGTACATCTCTGCTGCTTCTATGTTGAGAGGGTCATCGAAATTTAGGAGATCCTGAAAGAGGGATTGTCATATTAGTTTTTGTTATTTGTAATTATTCTATTCCAATACTCGGTCAATAAGTGTGTAAAATTCAGCATAATAATATACATTACTGACTTATAACAATATACTAATATTAATTTACACCCTATTGTAAAACATTTACTACAAGCTTACTGTGAATAAAGAATTAAGCCCCCACACAACATCCTTCAATCTTCTTGTTGGTGCCCAGCCATGCTCATCTATAGAGGTCTGACGAAGTAGGGACAGGCATATGTCACCATCAACATTGATGTTTGGATGCCAAAGCCTCGTTAAACATTTAACCTTTGGTGGCTGAAAATATAAATAAATTTAAAGATCAATATGTCTACAAGCAATGTAATGAGAAGTATGTTGTATTGAGTGGCTGATGTGTTGAGTAATTATACATTGTATTACTTAATTTATCAGCCACTGCTGTTGTTTAAAAGTACAGGAAATATTAGCAGCTGCATCTGTCAACAGTAAACAGAACTGCATATAGCAAGGTTCAAGGTGACCAGTAGAAATGAAGGTTTGTACACGTAATAGGATGATCTTACCGCCATATTATATTCCTCTGTAACGAATACACTAAATTGAAACTTCCCCCCAGCCCAGTAACCCTCGTCGGGTAGAACAGTCAACGTAAATTCGTTCAAAACATTCGGATCGTCAAAGTTCACTGAGCAGGTAACCGGCAAGTTTTCGTTCAGTTCTTGCACTTCTTTCACTAGCAACTTATCTCTTATTGATATTCTTTTCACTGGTTCTATTGTCACTCCGTTTGTCTCCACAGCTGAAGGTTTTTTTAACTTTTTATTTAGGGTAATCATATTTGATGTTGTACGATAGATAGTAGGATTTTCAGATTTTGGATGTCATTGAAATGTAGTGCACCGATTTCAATTTTATTTACTAAAAGGTGGAACTCATAAGCTTTCTTCTAGAAATATATTATAAGAAATCAGAAAAATATGCAAACCTCGCAAAACTGAAGTCGCTACGCGCTACAATCATGAATAAGCTGTCAAGTGTCATCAGTCAATTTGACATTTACCGCACTGATCTCTAAGCAAGTACGCTGGATTGCTGATAGCCTTTGAAATGACAGCTATTTTTTGTGCCTATTTGAAGCGGAATCAGCGCCCCCATTATTCGGGTAGAGAACTAAATCTGACGTAAAAATGACGTTTGAAAGCCATATTGGCGCTGATAGCAGTAGTGAGAGTATTTATTTGGAACTAATACTGGTGATGACAATTACTGTTGTTATTGGTTGTGGTTAAGTCAAATTTAGTTCTCCACCCGAATAATGGGGGCGCTGATTCCGCTTCAAATAGGCACAAAAAGCAGGTCTGTATCAGCAATCCAGCGTACGTCTTGTATAATAGAGATCAGTGTTTAGGGGTGAAATGTTTTGAACAGTTGGCAACACTGATTATGTCACTGTCACTGTTAAATCATTCGTGATCACAGTTCGTGATTTGTATTTCTTGATACCAAATAAATTCAGTTTTTCATTTAATTCCATGTTTTGTGACTTATAAAACCTAGCAACAAGATAATTTAGTGCAGGAACAACCCACATCAAAAAATGTCAATTACTTTGCCGTGGCAGTACAATTTTCCTCCATTTTTCACGTAAGTAAACATTGTCTGTCTATTCAGTTTAAAATCTAATCAAATCAGTGCAAGCAATGAGTAATCGCGGTAGTAAATTTAAATATATCAACGAAGGAAACGTGCATATTGTTCTACAAATACTTAATACTAATAAAGTGATACGGCTGGTCAAAGAGGACAACCAAAAGATTCAACTATCCACCATCACAAACTCCATACAATACGTGAACAAGATCATGGTACCTTTAATATTCGGCGACGACCATTACCATCAAGAAGTAACGGTGCTCTCAGAAAATGAGATCTTTGAAATTTCTAAGGACATAGAGAAATGGAGGCCAAATCATAGAAAGGCTAAGTCAAAACTTAGCTGCTATGCTATTACAGTTCCAAATTTGACAATTTCTAGTATCAAAGGTGAGAACTACTGCTTGGAAATCAAACCCAAGGAAGGTTTCATTGATGCGCCCCTAAGAAAGTATTCTAAATGTCATTACTGCCTTAAACAGTATTTAAAACTAAATAATGGTGAAATCACTAGTACAAGTAAATACTGTCCTCTAGATTTATTTTCGGGCGATTATATTCGTATGAAATATGCCCTGCTCAACCTGCTCCAGAACCCACAAAACAATTTAAAATTATTTCAAAATGGCTCCATAGTTTTTAGTGATAAGTATAAAATGCAACCTGACTTCATAAATGACATTTTTGGATCATTGAATGTGTTTCTGAACTTTATAATTACCATACTACTCTGTGAAAAGTCCAATACAAGACTTATTGAATCAGATGAAGTCGACGACCATAAAAGAGGATTTAATTGTAATGAAACCAATGAACTTGATGATACTAGTTTTCTGTACAAGCTCCTAAGTGTCCAAAAATTGGCCAATGGATTGGTACTAGACCTAGAAAATAATAATGACCATGTCACTAAAGTTATTGGCACTTTAGAAGAGTATAAACTTGATTTATCACAACAATATGACAGGGAGAAATTTGTTAAAGTTTCAAATGCTAGAGACTTAGCTCTCATATCAGCTGTGGCTAAAGACTGCTCAATCATGCTTAGTTTTACATTGGAACATGAGTCTGACTTGCCACATATTGTGGTGAACGGAAGACATGTTTACTACAGACTTTCTGTTACTGATTTAGAGCCTAAAACCATAAAAACACTTCGGAATAGACAGAATTCAGAGGAAAAATTAAGTAAAACATTTGAGCATTACAAGAACAGTATTAAGTCATAAACTGTAAGTATTTTTATAGAAACTGGTTGATATGGTGAAAGTATTTTAATAAAGGATGTATAAAATATGAAGCTTTATACAATAATTTTTGTATTTTGTACTGTTACATAATGGATAATGATTTTGTTTGTACTAAAAATTTAAAACGGCGGTTAGTTATTATTATATTAAGTATTGCTTTTTATTTGTGTTTGTTTAATCTGATATTTATTATTTTATCAAACATTAACTTTTGTCGTACTTAATAAATAACCATATTATTCCATGCCCATGTGGCAGAAATTGTGATCAAACTAAATTGTAAGACCTTTTATGTACTAATTTTTTGGAAAAAAATAAATCTTAAATAAATCTATCATGATCATTTTTAAATAAATAAAAATTATACATATTTTCAGGATCCAGCCACAAGCAGAGACAAGAGCAAAACAACTAGAAGCATGGGAACATCTCATCACAGACTATTTTAAGGCGACCAAACAGTCCACTATAGATTTAAGGGAAATACAGAATATTAGTATATTTAACAACGAATCTATAAGTAGGAAACTATCACAAGAGTCCATGTTGACTATTCTAGAGTATATGGCGAAAAATGGCAAAGCCGCACCTGTAGACAAGAGTAAAAATGTCTGGGAGGTGTACTGGCATTCTTTGGATGAATGGGGTAATATGGTGTACGATTGGGCAAGTAACAATGGACTGAATAACACAGTTTGTACATTATTTGAGCTGAGAGAAGGCGAAAATACAGTTGGAGAAGGTATGTTATAATTGTAATCTAGTTGAGAACTCTTATTCTTCATAAGTAGCAGTATTTTTAATTCAAAACAGACTCATCCCTATCGGCTAATCTCATATCTGTTTCTATTCTATTTTTAATTTAGCTTCCGTCACTATTTTGTATTACACTATCCATACTAATATTATAAACGCGAAAGTGTCTGTCTAAATGTTACCTCTTCACCCATAAACCTAAACCGTTTAAGCCAATTTTTCTGAAAACTGGTATGGAGATACTTTGAGCCTCGGAAAAGGATATATTATAGAATACTTTTCATCCTGGAAAAACCTGTTCCCGAGTGATATGAATTTTGGCGCATGGAGTCATCGATTTACACAATAATATTATGTTATACTACGATACTTACAAATAATATTTCTCGCTTCCAGAATTCCACGGCTTGGACATGAATGTGTTGATTAAGGCTCTCAAAACATTGGAAGTGAAAGGCAAATGTGAGGTGATGGACTTTGATGACAGTCAGGGTGTTAAGTTTTTCTGAACATAGTTTATACACTTGTGATATTTTGATACCCTCATGTAAGTAAAATTAACAAAGAACAATATTATATAAATGAAATACTTTTAATAATGTAATAATACACATGCTGAGCGTATAAAAATGTTCATTGATTGCTTTACTATAACTAATAATTAATGTATAAGTATTAGGCCCACTTGCGCCAATCTGGGTTAAAGTTAACTCTGAGTTAAACATCATGTCATATCTGTCACTCACCAAGTCAGTGATAGAGATGACATGATGTTTAACTCAGAGTTAACTTTAACCCAGATTGGCGCAAGTGGGCCTAAGTATTTTACCAGAAGGAATAAAACTATAGTATAGTAAATAGTTGATTGACATTTTTAGTTGTTTTATAATATTATGTAATAATGCATTTTCAATAACTTGGACTGAGTATAAAGTATTTAAATGGTCATTTATTAAGCTTTTATATTTTATAGTTTTATATAAGTAATGATACTTTATAGAAGAATACCAGATTTGTTAAGTTAATGATTTTACTGTTGAAGTTATATAATATATTATATGGATATCTGTCTACAAGCTTCTATTTATTTAAAACTATTAAAAAGTTAAAAAAATATCTCTTTTAAGAAGAATAAGAGTGTTTATTTGTAAAAAATGTGTAATAGCACTCATATTTTGTTGGATATCTTACTTAGACCTCAGCCTCGAATTTTGCGGGCAGCGGGGCGGGAGCGGTGGCGGCGGCGGCGCGAGTAGCCATCTAGTACGCAGCGCGCCGCTCGCCGCGCCGCTGTTTTCGAGAACCGATCCATATAAATCTATACATTGGAACGCGCAGCTCCCACGCCGCCGCCACCGCCCCGCTCCCCGCCGATTTCGAGGCAGAGGCCATAAAGAATTATTGTCCTACCCAAATATTGGCTTGTCGAGAACTAAAAGGAGTAATTATAAATTAACAAGTCAGAGAGAGCCACATTTAATTTGGAATATTTATTATGAACCCAATAAAACTGTATAATATACAAAAACTTATCTATATCTACAAATATACAAAACTGTGGTACAACACTCCCAAATGTTATATGTGACATAGAATATTGTACTTAGACTATACGCAGTTTCTACTAAACTTCCTTACTTGACTGACATTGTAAAACCTATACAGCACAGCTAACACTAAATAAATAATACGTCGATATTCAATAATGATGACTATAAAATCACAAAAAGTATCTTAATAGATATAAAAATTTAGAATGTCAATTCAAACAATCATTAAAATGTGATAAATTATAATAATATTATATTAATTTCTTTTATGTATATTATGCTGACCCTTTCACCCTTACTAATAAAAAGACGCACTTTTATGTTTTGACTGTAATGTGTTGGACATAGTAATACAAAGTTTTTATCTATTATTAGACATTATAGTAATACAAAGTTTCTTTTCTGATATGAAATAAACATTGTAATGAACAAAATTTTGTGTATAATATAGGTATACACTGTGTATACTTTTATTAGTAAGGTGTACCTTTCAATCAAAACATTTATTAAATAAGTTATTACTAAATCTACTTGAACAATCAGTCTTCAACAAAATACACTTATCTCTACTTACAACAAGTAGGTTTGTAAAATTGACCAAAACTACTCGGGGTTCCAAATGTATAGCTGCAGAGTTTACCTACAGGGCTTACCTACTGCCATTTTATAAGGGCATCAAAGTTACTGTAACAAAAACTTGGTCCACATAATATGGTAATAAATGTATCCAAAATGTTCCATCTATTATGTTGGCAGTTTACTTTCTACAGATATAAGGCTGGCTGCTCATTTGCGATTGATTGTTTCGATCCATAGCTGAACTGGTATCTGGTTTTTAGAAAGCAAAATGTGTAGGTACGATATTATTCGGTGGTTTATTTGCAAGGGATATAAACAATCAACCGTGAATTATATTTGGCCGTCCTTAGCTCCAGTGATCTAGGTAATTTATTAACGATATTGTTACATTTATTCACTACGCTACATAAAAATTGTGCCTTCTTATTGTACTCATACTTAACATCTAAGCCCATACTAATAAGAATGTGCATACGGGATAAGTTTGTTTTCTCACACTTGACATAGTTAATAAACTTCGGCCAAACCTGCGCGCCAATAACGCGGGACGCGGGACGGGAGCGTCTGCAACGCGAAACTGGTGTGCACACCTGCGCGACTAAGCTACGGTGCGAAACCGTAAATTATTCCCGCTCTGCCGACGCGAACGTCCCGCGTTGTAGACGCTCCCGCTTCGCAGTCGCTTTGGTCGCGTAGGTTTGGCCGAAGCCTTTGGTACATTGATTTCAATCCTACAAGGATTTTTTGGTTTGTCAGTTGAGTGACATCTGTTATCTCTCTCTTTATATCATTCAGCATCATTTTGCAAGTTGTTTCGAATCCAAGACAAATATCATCCATGGCCCTCCAAAAAATTCTTGTAGATATGCATAACTTACCCGTTTATAATTATTTTGTTTAGTATGGGGGTTACCTATTTACAAATTCACTGATCGGAACTTAAAAACTGTTCAATAGGAAATCGAATGAGCATCAATTTCTCAATTTTGTTAATCTTACAATGTATAAAACCTCATTTTGTGACTATGGTGTTAATATTATAGTGAACAGTAACACATTTACTTGAATAATGAATGGTAACCATATTGTATGTATCTAGAGCTTCCTACTATAATAATTGAGGGATTTTATCTCACCTAAGCTTTTTGTCAATACAAATTGTAAGGGTTGATTCAGACCGCAATGCGACGCGTAGATGCATTTCTAAATTATACTGAGTGCCAGATCGTTTGAGAATATCGGACATTGACCCTTGAAACGGACCGTGAGTCGAAAGGTGTAACTTAGAAATTAATTATTTAATGTTAAAAATATTTGAATCCAAACATTTACTCTTGAAACTACTCGAGAGTCGAAAAGTGTGACTTAGAAAATAATTATTTAATAAAAAAAAACTTAAGTCAAATGTTATAAAAAAATGTTCAGCGCAAAAAAATGTGTTGTAATTTGGTTCTAATTTATGTTTTAGTTCATGCAGGCAACAAAACAACACTTTTCACAATAGTTATTTAGAAAAAAACAATATTTGAAGCAATAAAACGCACTTCCAATTTCATTCGTTAAAAATAAGCAAAACGCGAGTTACATCATTTTGGTTGAAAGAAAACGCAGCACTGACAGGCAGATGTGCGTCACTTTGGGTTCGCCATTTTGTTTTCATTCCTTCACGGATAGTGTTCGCGCGTGTACGTTGGAGTAATTCGCCAGTTTCGATTTGTAATATTATAATAAGTCACAGAAAGCTCATCGGAATTTAGTGACAGTACGTCAAACAATGGAGATTCAGGTGATGACAGAACTCCCGAATGAAAATATTGTCAAGTGTATTTAAATTAAAATAAATAATGGAATTTCAAAACAATGTTTGATTCTGAGCTTCGTCGATATCCGTTATTTTTATGTTATTAATTAATATAATCGTATTTTAAATTTTAGTCATACCATAATTTGAACCTATAGCCTGTAAGTTTGTAACCCCTGTAAAAGGTCAATGTCCGTTATTCTCAATCGATCTGGTATGGATTTGACAGATTCGCAAGACGTCTCACGCTGACGACATCTGTCAGATCCATACAAATTTAGGTCGCGTCGCGTCGCGCCTCGCCTCGTCGCGTTGCGGTCTGAATTGACCCTAAGACAACAAAGTGTCGTCATAGGCTGCTTTCTATTAATTATCATTTTATCAAATTATTGGCAACACCAATGTACAATAATTGAGCAACTCTGGTCCGGTCTTGGTGACGTTACAATATTGCCTTTTTCTGCCGGTATAGGTAAATGCAGCCCGTCCTACTGCTCGGAACGTGTGACAATATGTGCGCGTGCTTGCTGTTTCTTACCAAAATTATAAATGGTCGCTACACTCCAAAGCAGCATTGCAGTAGCCATTGGCGTCAGCGCCGTTAACAAGACCGTTGCCGTTGACTCCGTTGACACCAGCGCTGACAGTGTTGACAGTTGTGACAGTTGTGATGTTGGTCTTGTCGTGCAACACCAACGCGGGGGCCACTGCGTTGTTGTTAGGCGGTCGGTAGCACCACCACGCCAGGAAAAAGAAGAGCACAGAACAGAGCTTACCCACCAGGGCTATCGCTAGCATGTACCTGGAAGTAGAGATAGAAATATGATGCCTGTTCTGGTAAATCATTTCCGGTGGTCGATTAGCAACGCCAAAGGCAGCGAAACCGTGGTGATTCAGATAGCATCCTCAGAGATGTCTTAAGACAAGAGGTTATAAATAAATAGTAAAACTACTCCAAAACTAGAAACTTTAAGAAGCTGTGTTGGACCTTTGATTCTTTAATGGGGGAAATTTGTTCCGGAGCAAAGATCTTCCAAAAACTCACCTGCTCATATATCTGTTGTCGTACAGTCGACAGGCACCCGTGTTCCCGCAGCTGGAAGACCACAGCGAGCAGGACAGGTCTATGAGGAACCCGAACATCAGCGGCGCTGGGATGGTGCCTAGTAGCCGGACAAGGATCCACTGAATGCCCAGCGCGAAGGACCGCTGGTCTTCCCGTACGCATCTGGTGACGAAGAATTGTTAGGACTTCTTTTACTGATACATTGTATTGATGCTGCTGCTTGGTCAATA
Source organism: Plebejus argus (assembly GCA_905404155.3). Classification (NCBI taxonomy): domain Eukaryota; kingdom Metazoa; phylum Arthropoda; class Insecta; order Lepidoptera; family Lycaenidae; genus Plebejus; species Plebejus argus. The sequence goes on from FR989935.1 coordinate 15,718,310, forward strand.
ATGCTGCTGTATCATGAATAATTTGTGACATAACAGTGTTTGATGGGGAGTGTTTCTCCATTATAGATATACAAAGTCCCCAGTGGCATTTGTCTAGATACCGAATGGGATAGGGTGGATAAAAATGATTATTGATTAACAACAACAGGACTAGTACAGGCAAGAAAGTGAACTTTTAGTACCTGAGTGTAGCAGACAGCGCGGGCATGGTCGCGGTGAAGGTGAACAGCATCACGCAGAAAGACAGAAACACGAACAGCCACAGGTGCGGGCACGAGCCCGAGCACGGGCTGTCCACCGCCTCGTACTCCACCGACACGTTCGTCTCTGCAACACGACACGCCTCACTATCGCGCTCTCTCTCACACACACTATCACGGACAAGGACGGGAACACGAACAGCCACAGGTACGGGCACGAGCCCGAGCACGGGTTGTCCACCGCCTCGTACTCCACCGACACGTTCGTCTCTGCAACACGACACGCCTCACTTATATCGCGCTCTCTCTCACACACACCACCACGGACAAGGACGGGAACACGAACAGCCACAGGTACGGGCACGAGCCCGAGCACGGGTTGTCCACCGCCTCGTACTCCACCGACACGTTCGTCTCTGCAACACGACACGCCTCACTTATATCGCGCTCACTCTCACACACACCACCACGGACAAGGACGGGAACACGAACAGCCACAGGTACGGGCACGAGCCCGAGCACGGGTTGTCCACCGCCTCGTACTCCACCGACACGTTCGTCTCTGCAACACGACACGCCTCACTTATATCGCGCTCTCTCTCACACACACCACCACGGACAAGGACGGGAACACGAACAGCCACAGGTACGGGCACGAGCCCGAGCACGGGCTGTCCACCGCCTCGTACTCCACCGACACGTTCGTCTCTGCAACACGACACGCCTCACTATCGCGCTCTCTCTCACACACACCACCACGGACAAGGACGGGAACACGAACAGCCACAGGTACGGGCACGAGCCCGAGCACGGGCTGTCCACCGCCTCGTACTCCACCGACACGTTCGTCTCTGCAACACGACACGCCTCACTATCGCGCTCTCTCTCACACACACCACCACGGACAAGGACGGGAACACGAACAGCCACAGATGCGGGCACGAGCCCGAGCACGGGCTGTCCACCTCCTCGTTATACTCCACCGACACGTTCGTCTCACGTCAATACGACATGCCTCATTATTGCGCTCTCTCTCACACACACCACCCGGACAAGGACAGGTCGAACGAATTTTCTCAAACTCTTTTCTGTTATCAGTGTGTATCAGTGTGGGAGAATATGGCCACAGTATAAATGTCGGTGGCGTGCACGCACGTGGAGTGTGGTAAATGCGTTCTCTATTATACACTTTCTTTCTCTTTTTACATTTACTGATTTTACTGGTCCGAACCCCTTGCTGACCGTCGCGCCAACACCCAAATTAGAACTTAGAATGCGCAGCGCATATTCTGCGTCTATAAGCGCAGACCGCTACGCGTTATTCAGAAACGCGTCCTATTTCATACATCTTGGGCCATCCGAATGTCAGCGTTACTCAAGAATCATACATAAATTCTGCCTGTATACATACCAGGGTCGGTGTATATAGGCAGCAGGGAGGCACTAATGCATGCGCAGTCTCTATACGTGGTGCGGCTAGCGTGACGCTCCGCGCGGCGGCAGGCGGCGAGGCACGGCGACGCGTACGCCCGCCCGTCCGCGCCGCACACGCCGGCGCCCGTGCCAATCGCGCACCCGCAACCGGCGTTACATAGCGCTTCGATGGGGGAACCCCTGTAGATGAAGGTTAGGAATGTTGATAAGAAAAATATAACCCCAAATAGTTTCGGCGGATGAACGGCACAGTACTCGTACTGGGCGCGTCCACATGGCTTGCACCGCTCAAGGCCACTTCCAGCGCTTACCGCTAGATGGCATACGATAGACAAGACAAGATTTTGCTGAAGAATAACGAAGCTACAGTACGCAATAAGTTAGCTCTATGCAAACTACGGCCACTATAAATTCAAACCACCTACCCAACAACCGGTGGGCTCTCATACGGCACGGTAACACCAGCAAATGGAACGTTGTCACAGCTCAGCACAAATGAGAAGGAGAAGACTGCGGCTAGCAACGACGCGCCCACACACAGCTTGATGATGCCAGCACACGATAGCCGCCAGCGCTTGACCAGCCAGCCGCCAGCGAAGGTGCCGCCACCGCCAGCGGGGACGGTTATTACACCTGGGATCGGAAACTCATGAAATTAGATATATTTTAAGGTTCTAGAAATTAAAACAAGTTCCTAATTTACGTCCAAGAAGCTAATACTTTATTTACTAGAAGAACTGTGGACTGGTTGATATGCGATATTTAAACAACTGCGCTGCAATGATGCGGATTCTTTAAAATCGACAGTGCTACACAGCTGATTGTAATTAGAATGCTAATTATTAGAATTACATAAAACGTAACAACTTACCTAACAACAAAGCAGCCGACGACGCGTTGACAGCGAACTGGTTTTCAATGAGCTTGGGCAGGAACGCCGCGAATCCCGAGATCAGCATTCCCTCGCTCGCGCCGGCCAGGTTGAGGAACATAAAGGTCGGGTTCTTGAACAGCGCTGCAGCGGCTTTGGGCAGCTCCTTCAAAGCGTTGAAAGCGGCTGACTTGGACGCCGATCCCTCGTGTGCCTCCGATACTTTGGAGTTGCGGATTTCTTCAGCACCTAGAAATAGTTTTTGGAATGTATAGTGTATACACTATACAGCTTCTTATAACAATAATTAACATGCCTAAAGGCATGTATACTACCCGTTTACAGTTTTTTACTCTGACTACACAGAATTTGTTCTTATTAAGTAGATAAAACAATTTTACGTTTAGGTCGTACGCTAGATTTCCAAACAAAACAATAGTCTTAACATGTACCCACTTAATGCTTAGCACTTAATGCCTGGGCTACCTGACATTAAAAAATGTCAAAATACCGCACATATACAGCATATTGACCGCATAATATGTATCCATATGTCTGGGCTAAAAGGTAAAATATTTCTGAATCGAACATGTCGTCATACGGCTTTTACCTTGGACCAAAATACTAAATTAAGTAAGTGCATTCCATTAATTTATCCCACACATAATATCGACACCTTTTCCCCAGAAAGCCATAAAAATATACAAAGGGGCATCTAACTTTCCCACGGGAGGTAGCTGTTTGCCGTCACCGAATTACTTTAAGTACTTTACTCTGTTCGTGGGGTGAAAATTTTGGCAACTCCACATAATAGATTTGATCTCAAGTGCCTAAATAGGGGCGGTAAAAATCTAAACAAAAGTGGTCCTTCGAGACGGATGTGAAAGAGCGACCTTGTTGAAATAACCTTGAAAGCGGAGGGCCAAAATTTTGTTATGCCTACAGTCGGAATAGAATTATATTGCTTACAGCATATTTTATAAAATAATATCATTGCATATAAATTGCAATAAATGGAAAATTTATAATCTATTGGCTAGGTACTGTTCACTTTTTTCTGTTACCTATACCATAGAGTAATTAAATAGTTATGTATGATTGGTCCATGCCTATACCTAGACCAAATGTAACTTATGCGATGGAAAATTCATATCACAGACATTTATTTTATCTCGTATTAAGTACTGACTACTGAAGAAGCTTTTATATTTCATAGGTGATTTTATGATGCTAGCGATTTTAGTTTATGCCTGGTTTAGCATTGTCAGTATAAGCAGGCACCCACGGCTAAGGCCTAAGGACAGTTGCGTGTTACCTGGCAGCTCGTAGGGGAAGGCGAGCAGCGGCACCGCGACCACCACGCACAGCAGCGCCGACAGCAGAAACCCCACCCACCACGCGCCGATCCACGACGAGCTCACCGGGGTTATACCCAACCTGAATATGAGAGATCTTATTAGATAAACTTTAACAAACCGATTCGTACCACGAATTAATCTATTCAGCGATTTTAAAGCGTCGAATTTAGAAATGCATCTACGCGTCGCTTTGCGATCTGAATTGACCCTTAGGAGTTTCGACCAGGGGCCAACTAGTCTAGTGCCTTGAATCTTAGCTTCAGATTTGGGTTGTAAATACTTAGTGCCTAACAATTTTCTTTCAGGTTGGCGAATCTCTCTTATAAATACATGAGTAATGGAACTTTCATCCGAAAAGTAAAATTATGGGATACTAGATGACGCCCGCAAGTCTATTGCGCCAAAATTCGTTAATTGCCCGAGTACCATACATTTTCCGATAGAAAGTATCCCATGTCCTTTCCCGGGTCTCAAGGTATACCAAATTTCAGCAAAATCGGTTTAACGGATTGGGTGAAAGGGTAAAGGTAACAGACAGATGGACACACTTTCAAATTTATAATAATATTAGTATGGATAACTCTATTTACTATCTATCGTTTAGGCGCAGCACAGACGACAGACTATCCGTGACGCACTTTTTAGTCTGTGGGAAATAGAACCTTAAAAAGTTCGCATAAAATTGCATAGGTTCTATTTCCAGTTTCCACAGACAAAAAGTGCGTCACGGATAGTCTGACGTCTGCACTGCACCTTATATTATAGAGTTTTAAACAGCGTGAACGGGCACACATCAATCGGCTCAACTAATTAATATTCAACGCATCAGAGTGAAAGAAATGTTTTGGTAAATGGCGAGTTATCCGGGGCGGGTATGCCTCGGCACGTACCGATTGGGGGACTCTGATAGCGTCACCAATAGCCGGAAAAACTGATTAATATTATACTACGTCATAACTTCGTCTTGACAATGCGGAAAATGTTTAGTTAGTTTTATCACTCACTACAAATATACGCAGAACCTCCATCCCTACTGCAGAGTAGACAGAATTACCTACTGCGTCCATTTTATAGTATTCATTATAATAGAATTTATATATCCATATTATATTATAAGTTTCGATGCTAAAAGTTACTGCAAAGTGCAGACAACATAATATTGTAGCCATATCAAGGCAAAATTACTATCAAAGTTTATTGAAATCCAACGCTAATACGGTTTTCAATCACTGTGGAACAGATTGTGTGGATAAGATATTTTGTGGATAAACCAGATATTATTTTCCTCTTATTTACACGGTATTTATGTAACAAAATTATGGAGATCCAACGATAACATTTATCTAAAGTTGGAAACGTTTAAAACTGTTTTCGTATGCTAATACCGGCCGGTCGACTTGTGATTTCGTTTCGAGGCGAATATTAAAATTGTTTTGTTTTATACACAGGAGTGTTGATAGTCGTTAAAATGTTATTAATCAGTTTTTTTAACGCCACAAAATGCTTACGCACATTTTAACTTATAAACTGTACATTTAAATTCGCCGAATTGCACAACGGTTTGTGGGCTAGAATTTCGTTGAACGTAATGAACTTAACAAATAAATTGAAGTATACAATTATATTAATTCTAAATATTTATATTAATTTACACGTCTATGAAAAATGTGATGCGGCAAAGAAAATCGCTCCTTTGGAAATAATGAAATTGATTTTGGCACAGGTATTTTCATGCCATGAACGTCGTTTACTAATTCGTCGGCTGTCAGTCACTTGTGCCTGAGACAGAATGTTGGCGCGCGAGTGATGTAAGTAGCCTGCGATCGAAGCGACATTCGAAATTCGAATCATGAGAATAGGCGGCCTATTCTCGCATCAATCAATGAAGATACAAGCGTAGAGCTATAATAATCTATTCTTGTACTACAGCATTCAAACATTGCCCAGGCGTTCAGCAGGGCTTATAATAAGGTATATGAAATTAATATCGAATATTAGGAATGATTAAAAACCGTCGCAGCCCCCAACCCATCCCGCACCGGGTAATTGAAAAGTGAAACCGTATCAAAGAGGTCATTGAAAACCGCTGCCGCGCTCCGGGAGTTTTGCGGCGGCTTACACCGTACACGGCACGATAACATATTATCGCCATGTCGTCTATTGAAAGCAAATCGCTTTAAATGATAGGAGATATTATGCTAAAAAACAAACGACTGCACCTAAAGATAGCGAATATCGTAGGCATGTTGTAGAGAAGTATCAGCGCCCTAATATTATTCAGAATTAAACAAGAGTTCGTCGTCTCATTCGTGTCGTTTTTCTATTGTATTAGCTCCACGACTTATCGCATACGATATCGTGTCGCATAATATAAAAGCACAAACGGAAGCCGCAAAAACATAAACCGGAATTAATTTGGCTGAAAAGTTCCGAACGCAATGGGATGAAAGTGAGAGGCAGCCGCCACCCGTCGGAGCGTGGTCGGAGCCCACGACTGAAATATTAAAAATGAACTGAACACAGATAATTAAGCTTTGTATAGCGACTAGATACTGGCGCGGGCTTCTTTTAAATATTAAAATTTAAATGTTTGTTACATTGAGGCTTGTTTACTTGCATATTTATCGAATGAGTCCAAAAATAAAGGATAATTTTTACGTTTAATGCTGCGTAAAGCGTGCTAAAAGTACATTAATTTAAACCCGAAATACGAAGATATTGTTTGATAAAACAATAAAAATCTACGCGTAGCCCCGCGTAGCACGCTTCTGTAGAGTGGTGCTACGCGGGCGGGCGGGCACCGGAACTAGCAAAGTTAATATTGTAACCATAGTAAACTGAGAATTAAAATTAAAATTTTATGCTAATAATATCTTTATATCAGATAGTAAGAATATACTTACGAAGCAGCATCGACAGTGGCGAAGTCGGTATATATTTTGAGCATCTGTCCGCCCACCACGTAGCCCAGCGCTGGGCCCACTACCGCCATCGTGTAGTACACACCTGGAAATAATATATCTGGTATTAAAACGTGCGACATTTAAATGTTGTTTCATTAAGCCTCTTATAAGAGTGGAGACAATTTCAAAAACAAAACTATTTTAAGAGCAGACTAACTTCATGCAGGTGTGATGCAGGGTCAACCGATATAAGTAACACCGATGAGGATCGGTGTTACCAATATCGGTATGACCCTAATAAACCCTGGTTAAACTGAGTGTATTGTACAAAAGGTAGCGGGTAGTGGGTAGTGGGTACTCCACACACCACAACCCCACGTATTTTCACAGCTAAAAGCCGCATTTCATGCCGGTAAGCCTCGCCAAGCTATAAGATCAAAGCTATGGAGAAGCGAGGAAGTCTAAAGTACGGTTAGTGACGTTGTTAATTTTAAGAAAAACTGAATATTATTTAAAAGTGAGAACCTTATATTAGGTATGTATCTTATGTTGTAATTATCTAAAACTATAAAGATAAATTCATCCTTCTATTTCGTCGATCAGGAGGTTTGAACTTAAGTCTCATGATAAACTACACTCGAGTAAAATGCTAAAATCTAACGGGCCGTAAAAATCAGTTTACTTAAAAATTCATCCATAAAAAGTAAAAACCTAATATCTTAAATTCTTAATTATTATACACGCAGACGATGACGAATTTTCTAAACACTACAACTACCTACTATTCACTTATCAAATCTCTCTTCAAACGAACGCAACGATAAAAAGTAGTAACTGCATACCTATTACCTACACAATATTAAATATCTATTCTCTCATTAAATCTCCGGCATCGCCCGCCCTACAACGCGCCCTAACATCTCGATACCTCTCACGGTGCCCTCCGAGAGCCCTCAGCCTCCGTCCTCCGTCCTCAGCTAATGGCATCCATGTGTAGCCTTTGTGTTGAGGATCCCAAGTTTTTAAGAAACCTCCAGTAGGCAATTTTAATGGATTTTTAAGATTCAGAAAGGTACCACTTTCATGGTATGTGGTGTTAAAAGCAAGGAATAAGGAAAACAAAAGCGACATACGATGCTAACCTACGATTTTATGCTCATTGCACTTATCAAAGCCTTTCTTAAATAAAAGAGCCAAATGTAACTTTTTGTTGTTATGGTATGGGCTTAGTAAATTTATCTACATTAAAATATTTTAAACAGCCAAAAACAACTTTCGTACACTAACATCTTAATAATATTTAAGTAACAAAAATGCTGTTTTCGGGAGTTAAGTTCAAAATAATAAAGTTAAAACTTTAAAACAAATTAAGTAGACAACAAAATAAATGTCGAAAAACACTTCAGATTTACCGCTCTCTGAACTTTACCTCGTATACTGACATTACAAGATAGTTTACTATAACAGAACAGTCATAAACATACAAACACAATCTATAATTGGCATCGAACCTGCACCGATGTTATCACACCCAGTTCGCCGAATCTAATACACAGAGCAATCGACTTGGTTTGGTATAGGGACGCCCAACCTGTGTTACTTGGGTCGCATTATTTAAGATCATATTAATATAATATTAATAATATTAATTTCATGTTATAAAATAAAATAAGTAGCCCCTAAATCCCCTAATGTAAATTGTAGCTAATAGGATACTCGATCTCATCAGATTAATCTAACAAATACAAAAAATCAATATACAATCGGCTATCTTGACTTTTAAAAACTTTAATTCTTTGGAAATACTTGGAATAGATAGACACGTGAAAAACATTCTCTAGTAACTAATTCAATATTATCATTATAAGTTTGTATTTTATAATTTTTGTTAAATGTGTAATTGCTAACTTTTTTCATTTAATCCTATAATATAATGTATTCTACGGCCCATTTTTCTGCGACCCCTTTTTTCGTGTTGAGCACCTCTGACTTAAGTTAGGTCGGTCGCATTTCCGCGGTGGCATTCTGATAATTGCACGTCAGGTATGAGCTGTTCAACTGCGGCCCGCAACATTTACTAGCTGTTAAATAATTTACAATAGTTAGGCTACCTAGCAATAGTTAGCTTACATTTATATTACATGTTGTAATAAAAGGTACAAGATTATTAAAACACGAATAATATTTAATACTAGCAGGCGTTAGTGTGATTAGCACAAAGTATTTATTTTGTTTTTGACATAGAAACCGACACAAATTTTTATAGCTCCTGTATAGAGATAAATTTTTACCTAAGTAATAATTTTACTTTTGAGTGAAGTTATAGAGTAACCTTATAGAGTGAATCCTTTGCATGCGGGTACACAGCAGCTCTAGATCAGTGGTCAATATTGATCATACAAATATCATAATTAACCATAGTATATAGTCAATAACCAATCAAAAACTAGCCATTGTTGACCTATAATTATTATGGATAATGGAGGTTCGCGGTATGGCTAATAGACAACTTCTCAACGTTAATAAACTAGGCTTACGTCTTGTGAAGAAATACGAGAGAAATAACGTTACATTTAATTATTAAGGTAAAATATTATAACCAAGATTAGTAGAAATGAGCACAAGTATACTACAGCGTAGGTACTATTATATATTCTGTGCTACAGCTTATATAATATGCTGTAGGTGCCTAAATGGTAGACTGTCAGAGTCAAAATATTTTTGGAGAACATCCTCACGCAGTCCACAACTGTCGCATTCACTCTCTAGAGTCTAGTTCATTTACTCTCACGCTCATTTTCGCTGATGGTTTCATTAAAACCCTAATAGAGATGGTGATGGCCTGGTTCCATTAACAAGTGTCTCTGTAAGTTGTAACAACCTCTCAACACCTTCTGTACATTAACCATTAGGTATATGTACCTTAAAAGCTTAATTTAGTAGATGTAATTATGAAGCTTTTAGTTTAAAACGTTCTAACTTATAAGTAATATCTTATACCACCTGTCTTGTAGTGTAATTAGTGAGTATTATTATTTAAGAGTTCCAAAATCTGTAGAGACCGTAAATTGTAATTATTTATATCTTAATCAGAATATTGATTGATTTTCAAATCAGCAATCGTCACGCGAGTAATCAGATCTAGGCATACCGCGGATTCTAGAATTTAACTTTTAAGCAAGATTTTAGTACTTACAACAAATTATGCGATCCTATTAAGAACTCCCTGGAACTCTAGTAGTACTCTAGAACTTCCTATTAGTATATAACTAACTAGCTTTCCCGGCAAACGTTGTTTTGCCATTTAAAGTATGTCTACTTCATCAGTTGATACAAAATCTTATCCCCCCTTTTGTCCCCTAAGAGGGGTGGGGGTGGGGTGGGGGGGGATTTATCAACAACTGTAAAGTTGGAAAACACAGTTAATAATATGAAGTAAGTCCAAGAAAAAAGTTTGATACAAAATCTGACCCCTCTTTCGTCCCCTTAGAGGGGTGGGGGGAAAAAATTTTATACACCAGATGTTAAGTTGGAAGAAGACAAATATATCTGCGAAAACCGCATTCAAATCAGATCAGTAGTTTTCGTGTGATAGTGGAACAAACATACAGACAGACAGACAGACAGACAAAAAACTAACCACATTTTTGGCTTCTATAGCGATGTAGTGACACCCCCCGCTTATTATTTTTTGAATATTTTTAATGTACAGAATTCACATTTCTACAGTTTTATTATATAACTAATACTAATATATGAAGATAGACAAAAATACATTGGAACAGCAAGCCCGTAGAAGCTACGTTCGTCCAAACACTCACCCAGATAAACCGAAGACATTTTCTTCGTGACATTCTCGTCGATGTAGGTGACGCCGAGCGTGAAGAGCGGAGTTGCGCCGGCGCCGTGCAGCAGCTGAGCTAGCACGAAGATGGCGACAGCCCAGCCACCACCCTCGGAGCTCTTGCCGCCGTCACAGTCGAGAGCAGACTGAAAGAGGGATGAGATGAGAAAGAGAGCGCTAAATAGTAAAAGAAATGAAGATTAAAAAGATATTTTTAAAGTCTTCTCTGTCGTCAGTTGTCACAGCTGAAATATGAGATGCAATGTCATGACTCATGAGAGTGCAAAGTAAAGAAGAGGATTTGACTTTTGAAGTACAGTTTCGGTTGTAATATAGGATGTGTTAGGTAAGTATGTTCCATATATAGGTAGTTCTTATATTGTCACTAAGAACTGATGAGATAGTAAAAATAATAATGTGAACGAATGGTCGTAGTCCGTAGACGTACTAGATAAAGTATACATGTTTTGATGTAAAGTTCACAAAATCGCGACTTGGTTATTATTAGAAGCATCAAATGAACATAATAGCTACGGTTCTATACCTACTCTATAGGTAGGTATTTTGCAAACTCAATTAAGGCAACAAAGGCTACACATAACACAAGATACTGTACACAATTCGCGGCGCTCACGCAGACCCAACAATGGCAACCGGTTTCGTTCCAGCATAATCGACCTGACTGGAGCCAGCTTAATGTGAGGATATTTGTTACATGCGCCGATCCTCGGCCTCAAAAGAATGTGTATTAGCTCATGAATGTCTAGCAACAGCATATTGTGTGCTATAATAGAGATTCAAGGGATTAACTTTTAAAGTCGATGTTTTCTGTCTAGTTGGGATTAGGAGACGTAGGCCGGTATAAATAGTCAGTACTCAAGATGCATCTCAGTCTCAAGACACGGTTCAGGCTCTGTGATTGGTTGGCTGTCAAAATTTGGGCCAATCACAGAGCCGAACCGCGTCTTGAGACCGGGTTGCATCTTAAGTACTGACTATTTATACCGGCCGTATTGTACAACTTTTAAATTATGAGATAATATTCTGTAAGTCATGACTCTCATTGACATTGACACTAAGAAAAGTAGAATTTAGTAAGTTTTTGTTTAATAAGTAAGATAATACAAACCTTATTTATATTTGCTCTATATAATAAATAGCTTTATAGAATTTGGACACGATTCGTACATTCGTACCTAGTTCATTCCATATAATTAAATGGCGAGAATGTTTATCAATTATAGAGAATATCTAGCAACGTGTAAACTAGTCAATGATCGAAGCTTAGTCAAAGTCACCCCTTGTAAGGTTTTTTTTTTTTTTTTTTTTTTTTTTTATTTGAGTCAACAAACAGTAACCAAAGTATATATTACCAAACAAAGGTTAAAATTCATGGTAAAAAAAGGCTGACTCCTTCAGCGCTGCTACTTCCCAGTTTTCTCTACATTTATTACACCCTGCATAAGTACTATGTACTCTCCAGCATTTACAGATCCTCCAAACCACTTACCGAAGTCCGATTCATCACGCACAAGTCATCGGGCTCCTCTCCCGCGACCTTGTAGACTGGCACCAGGAAGTGGGGTAGCGAGAACAGCAGGGAGCCGGTGCCCATCAGCAGCACCCCCCAGCCCAGCCAGCGCGGCTTGGAGGAGCCGGCTCTACCACCCAGGTACGTGACAGGAGCTAGGCAAGCGAAGGATGCCATGTCGTAGCTAGAATTTGAATAGAAGATGAGATTAAATCCCTTACATTTAAGAAGTAACACCAACAGCACTTCAAAAATAGTGCTGGCGTTTCTGCTTGTATTAAGCCCGTCTACCAAATATCTTAAGCCTGCTAGTTGCTCGTTTCAGTGTGACTGACTTACGCATTGAAACGAGCCCCTTGAATCTTGACTATCAAGTATCAACCACCTTAAAAAAATACTACCAAACTTAATTTTTCGAAGTGCTACATAATATGTTTGTCTGGTTATCCTGGTACTACTATCGCCAATAATCAATTAATTTGTAGCCAACATTTTTTTTCCAATTATCTTTTTCCTCACAAGTCACAACTTTCACATATTATTCAGAAGTTGCACTCACCCGCCCGCTATGACGCCGGTCTGCATGGAGCGGAGCCCGAACCGCTTCTCGATGGTGGTGATCACCACGTTCACGAAACCGTTCACCACCATACCTGGGGACAAACGTGGTGGTTATTACAGGATTAAGATAGACCAACCGTGGCGTTGGTAGAACTAGGTTTTATTAATAGTCAATTTCTCTAGCTCTACAAAGTGACGTGGTCAAAGTACCTAATTCTCTATCTATACTACTATTATAAAGAGGAAAGATTTGATTTTTTGTTTGTTTGTTTGTTTGTTTGTTTGAGTCGAATAGGCTCCGAAACTACTGGACCGATTTGAAAAATTCTTTTGCTATTGGAATCTTACATTATTTCTGCTGAACATAGGCTACATTTTATTTTGGAAAAAAGTAGGGTTCCGTAAGATATTTGAGTTTTTCGGACGCAAGGTGTAAAAAATCAGCTAGAAAAGTTACTTATTTTGCGTACGCTGCCTAAACTATAAAAGATAGAACCATAAAATGTTATCTACAAAAAAGTCCGCGACACACTATACCTATCTATGTCGAGTGAGGCACAATAACCATTTATTTATTTAAAAATCCTGAATTTTTTTTGGACTACATTTAGACGGATATACAACATGACTGGTGAGACATTACCGATACTTATGGAGAGTACTCTGTACTCGATTCTCATTATAATTATATAATAAAATTAGGTTCTTAATTTTTTTCCGAATTTCCCAAAAATAAATGAATCATGGATACTAAGTAAATTACGCGGCTAGGCAAGTAGGCATACTATGCGGCCGGTGCAGAGGCGTGCGCTACCAAAGAAACACCACACAACTACCCCTCCCGCTCGCGGTGCTTGCTTAAAATGATTCCTTAATATATTTCTAAATAATAATATATTATAATTCCTTAATAAAATAAAATTTAAAATAAAGTAATCCTTCAATTTTCGAAGTCCTTTGATACCTGAAGCGAAATAGGCTATAGGTATAGTCATAAGAAGGAGCCTTATCATCTATTTAAGAAGAGCCTTTAGCAGCGGGTATCTGATCATAATCCCATAATGCTTTAAAAATGTAGAGCAAAAGTAAACAGCGCTTCTTGCATATCAATTTAAATTAAAACCTCTAGTGATATCCGTTGTTCCTGTCGATAACAGAACCAGGTATGATTTAACCCTTTTGTGGAACACGTATGCCAATCTATTTTCGTCTGTCCGTCTGCTCGTGAAAATTTAATAGGAGTGTATTTTTGCTCAACAGTTCAACAATTCATACGCCAACGTTGATTTTTCCAATCTGATGTGTCTATTTTTAATGGATTCGATATGTTTCAGTTTGCATATTTCCCTTTTGACGAATTTTAGCGCTCTAAAATAACTCTATAATGTAACAAATTCTTAAATAGACTAGCACCAAATGCTGAGGTTTTTTCAGTTTATCTACCTTTACTTTTTATCTACGTCCCTACTTCAATTCTTATACTTACTAATATACTTATTTATATTATCGAAAATTTTCGTTTTTCTGTTCCTACTTTACCTTAAGCCATTTATGACGATCTTGACGAGAATGGGGTTACTAAGGGAACCCAAAAAAAAATTGTTTTGGCCCGGTCAGATGTAGAGTTCCCGCGCAACGAAAATGCGGGCAACATATTCTAGTAATACATAATAATATTATAATGAAATTACATGGGTAATGAAGCGCATCTATACTTCCGCACACCAATCGTATTAACAATTTCCTGATAACAGTAATTGCGCTGCCAAAACTAAACTCATTTCATTCTCCGCTGAACAAACAGTGTTTTTCTTTCAGTTAAATACTCGCATAACTATATTATAATACTAGATGACGCCCGCAAATCTATTGCGCCCTTTTACACTTTCATTGTTTCATTATGGACCAATCGACTAAAACTTAAAAGTTAAAAGTCACAAAAATTGTCGATACTTCAGATGGAATCTTCGATGTAGGTCAATAAATCAGCACATAATAATATTATCGTCGCTGTACCTAAGTTTAAGTAAGAACAAAAAAAACTATTACCCATTATTGTATCACATAAAACAAAATTAAAGGATCAAGAAGGACCAAAATGCAGCGAACCTATATCCACTGATACCCACGAAGAATCTTTGGCCTTTGAACGTAGCAAACATTTTGTTCGCAAATCGCTAATACACGGAGGAACATTCATCACAGCAGTCATCGCGACGGATTTATAGCTGCGAGTTCCAATGTGCTGTGTTGTGCCGCTCGTACGTGATATAACGTGTAAACAGCTGCCCGGAGACCACCTGACGGTAACATACTTCATCAGTATTCATTAATCATCAGCATCCATTAAAAGGAGGTCGGCGAATTCTGACCTATTATTATGAGTCAAGAGTGTTCAAGAACGAAGTGTTTTTATTCATATTTAATGTTCAAAATTATTTTTTTATATTTAAAAATAAGGGGCAAACGAGCAAACGGGTCACCAGATGGAAAGCAACGTCCGTCGCCCATGGACACTCGCAACATTAGAAGAACTGCATTACAAACATTAATTATGTAATTATTAGTTAAGAAGAGTCCGAATGTCGGAAATCCATATTAAACAAATTAAATACGCAAATTTCAGTTTATTATGCAAATTTCAGTGCTAAAAACCAAAATCGGCCATATTGTCAGACGAACCGCCTTAGTCCGTTTGTTAATTGTTTTCCTGGTTCTTTTTGAGAGAGTTCTTCTTCTGTTTGCATTGATGAGCCTGGTCCTTGTCATATTATTCTAACCATCAATGGTTTACACGTGTAATTAAAATAAAGATACTTTCTAGGAAATTTTAATTTTCTGTTCTTCATGCTATTACCAAAATCCGAATACCTATTATTCATCCGGTCCACCAGACTCAAAAATAAGAATCACTGCTAGCCAAAATATTTAAGGATGCATTATTCCTCCAAAATCTTAATTTCACCAACTTTGACGCTAATTTCATTTCATAGGATCCTTTGATCGTCATCGTTATCCATCATGCAATATTAATTATGGTGATAATAAATTGTTCGGCCATGTCGGATCATCGTTTATCCAGTCATGGTGACGTGGCAAAGTGTCGTAAGAAAAAGAGTCTAAAAAAATCAACGCTAAAGGTCTATTGTTCTAACTTCTATAGCCTTTGGACTTTGTACGTTTGGGAATATTTTCTTGAATATGTTCGTTTTTCTTTAGTTCTCTATATTACATAATATTATCATTGTTGTAGAAAGTAGCATTCGACAACTTAAACATTTACGAGATCTATTCCGCATCTAACAGCATGTAAAGAACAGGACAAGACAACTTCAATACTTTTTTTTAAGGAGGGAAAATGCATTACGCATCCCCCGCCCCCTCGGAGGAAGAAGGGGCAGGGGTATGTCGGACTCCCTCCGCAAAGGTTTACCGACTAAAACCCCCCCATGCCCTCGTCAACGCTACACGCGGCGGAGCGGGATCGCTACGCATTCTATCGCGTCCTACGCAGCGCTTGCCGCTTCCAGCACCACAATCACTGCAGCAGCCTATGCCGCCGCCTGTCTGCTCCAAGAGGCTCCCCACTTTAAAACTTAATATTTCACAAATGGATCCCTAAATCGGAAAATGATCTATAGATACTCATAATATTTTTAAAAAACCTATCCAACGACACCCCACACGATGGGGTGGGCGCGAAAAAAAAAATTCAACCCTGCTTGATGTGTAGGGGAGGTACCATAAAAAAAAATATTTTTTAAATGTACCATTTTGTCGGCATTATTAATATGTATATTCATGCCAAATTACAGCTTTGTAGGTCCTATAGTCTCTGAGCAAAACCGCGGACGGACAGACGGACAGACGGACAGATGGACAGACGGACAGACGGACAGACGGACGGACAGACCGAAACTATAAGGGTTCCTTGTTGACTACGGAACCCTAAAAACCAACGTGTTACGTTAGTTAATAATATAAATCGATAGTGAAGTAAGCAACTAATTTATATTTGGCGAACTGGGGAAGTAGAGCAGTCGCTACTCGCTGTTTTACAGCATGCTATGATTATTTAGTTATTAGTTATTACTTGGTTATTACCCAATCATACAACAAGTTACTGCAAAACTAAATACCTAGAAATCACGATTGTAACGAAAGGCTTCTTGCCTTTCTTCAAGGCATTTCCATAGTGATTTAATTGTTGTAATATATGTATACTGCTATATTGTATGTAGGTATCAAGTTACCACTTCACCTGAGCCAATTTTGATTAAAGTTATGTATCTGCTTTCAGTTGGGGGAGGGGAACTAATATGCAAGCTGAACCGGTGTTAGAAACTCGCATCGGGCCGCCTTTTAGCAAAAAAGTTCCGTGGCCGGTCTATAGTAAACATCGTTACTGTAATTATTATTTTTAACAAAAAATTAAAACCGACTTCCAGGGTAAGTAAATAATAATAATTTGTAATGAACAAAAAAGTGTTAAATAATTCTTACTCTTTAAAGTGCCTTATGCATAATTCTCCTAAACCTCAACTATTTCTGTACACAATCTACATTACTTTGAAGACGGTACCAGATAAGAATGCTGAGTTCTATGACAAAATATTTTTAATATTTAAGACTGGTACCGACTTCAAAATAATGTAGATTGTGTACAGAAATAGTTGAGGTTTAGGAGAATTATGCATAAGGCACTTTAAAGAGTAAGAATTATTTAACACTTTTTTGTTCATTACAAATTATTATTATTTACTTACCCTGGAAGTCGGTTTTAATTTTTTGTTAAAAATAATAATTTCACTCTTTTAAGTGATTTATAAGCTGGTTTTCTGCACAGACTAATGTGTTATGCTTAGTGACTTTGGATCCAGGATACACTTTCATTATATTATGAGAACTCATTGTCTGATGTCACTACTTCAGAATTGCTTAAGCAACTCTAAGCATATACCACTGTGTACCTAATGTATGTATATGCTTATTGCTTGGCGTTAATCAAGCAATGATAAAATTAATGTTCATACGCCTGTCTTTAAAGGCTCTAAAGTTTTCAGTGACTTTCTTTCTATCATTACACTCATGAAAACAACTCAACATTGCTAGATGACCCCCGCAACTTCGTTGCGCCAATTCGTTTATCGCGCGGAAACTTTAACTTTTTCCGGGGTAAAAACTATCCTATGTCCTTTCTCGGGATTCAAAGTATCTTCATGCCAAATTTCAGCAAAATCAGTTCAGCGGTTCGAGCGTGAAGAGGTAACAAACAGACAGACTGATAGACAGACAGACAGACACACTTTCGCATTTATAATATTAGTATGGATGCTCAAATAATATAACTAAAATCGTCCTTATAAATTTTAAGAATAATTACTAACCTCATAGATCTTATAATCAAATTGCTAACTTGGTAACCTAAACACCAAGGTCGAGTCATTTACATTGAAATAACATTATAATTTTTAAATCGTTCGACAAATTCGGGCTTTGTTCTTAAAGACGATTAATAGTAACAATAATAGGGTCATAATTAGATAATTCATGGTGTGGTGACCGGTAGTAGTGATGATGATGACGATGAATGTAACTTGCATGGTAGCATAATATGCTTTCAGTTCTTAAACCAACTCCGAAACCCCCATACTTGCTTTTTGGTAGCACATGCTTAGGATACTTCTCATAAAATCGAAATCCATATAAATTTGGAGGAGTTCCCTCAATTACTCACGGATGTATGTTGGAATGGTGGTGATGATGATGATGATAAATAAAATTTGCATAGTAGTATATGCTTTCAGTTCTTAAGACAACGCCGAAACCCCCAAACATGTATCTATAAGGAGTAAGGAGTTCTGTTCACCAACTTCGAACCATGGTATATCCTGGTGCAAAATCTTACTTTTTAGTTTTGGTAACATATGCCTGGAACACTTCATATGAAACCAAAAAAACATAGGTTTCCATTTGAATTTTGAGGAGTTCCCTCGATTACTCATGGATCCCATCATCAGGTCACCACTTTTCTGAACATTGCTTTTTGGTAGCATATGCTTAGGATACTTCTCATAAAATCGAAATCATTATAAGTTTCCATATAAATTTGGAGGAGTTCCCTCGATTACTCACGGATGTATGGTGGAATGGTGGTGATGATGATGATGATTAATTAAATTTGCATAGTAGTATATGCTTTCAGTTCTTAAGACAACGCCGAAACTCCAAACATGTATCTATAAGGAGTAAGGAGTTCTGTTCACCACCTTCGAACCATAGTAAATCCTGGTGCAAAATCTTACTTTTTGGTAACATATGCCTGGAATACTTCATATGAAACCAAAAAAAACATATGTTTCCATTTGAATTTTGAGGAGTTCCCTCGATTACTCATGGATCCCATCATCAGATCACCACTTTTGTCAAAATGGGACCAAATTGGAGTGAAACCTATTATAACAAAAGAAAAATTTTGAAAATCGGTTCATAAACGGCGGAGTAATCGTTGAACATACATAAAAAAAAAAAAAAAAAAAAATCCACAGACGAACGTATAACCTCCTCGTTTTTGGAAGTCGGTTAATAAGCTAACAAATGATCTCGCAAGCAGATAGGCGTCATTTCGGTGACGCTATCAGTGGGGCGTGCCGCGGCATTCCCGCGCCGGATTCTACGATGTTTCTTTCAATAAAGTTGAATGATGATAAGCCGAATTAAAAACTGAGCGTGAGGTTGTGAATGAATAGAATAGAATAGAATAGAATAGAATAATTATTTATTTGCAGCTATTACTATATATAAGATACTAACAACAAAAATGAATGAGGGTTTTGGTTTTACATTTTGAATCATAAATTATAAGGTTTAAGACTTTTAACATCATAATTATTTAGAAACAGATGGAAAAATCATGGTGTCAGAAAATTTTCTGATGTTTGGATTACACGATTATAAACTCAATTTAATATACAGTAGGTACATAGTATTATCTATATTATAGGTAAAATTGTTTCAATATTATGGATTTGTTAGGTTAAAGCCTAAACCTAGGCTTACCCAGTTACCCAGCCTATATGGTGAGACTTGCTTGAGAGCAATACACCTATGATATCGAACTGTGATAGGATCACGTTTTACAAAACGAACGTTTCTATTCCAATTTCAAAAATTTTAATCCTGAAATTCTATTGACGTTTCAATTCAAGTAGGTGTGTAAGAATTTGTAAAAATATCGGTCATATTTTCTTTAAAACTGGTAAAAATATTGTTGTTACCAATGTTGTTACGATAATGACACGTTGGTCGGTAAAGTAAATGCATTATTTATAGCGATAAACATATTTGGAGCGTTAATAATCCTTTTGATGCAGTAGGTTGAATAAAATATGTTTTTTAATTTAACCAAGCAGAACATAATGTTATTTTTATTTTATAGCCAAACATAAAACATGAATAAAATCTTATATAAAATATTGTACACTATTTATGCCGGTTTATACTTATTATGCTCTAATCACTAATGCTTTTGATTGGCGTCAAAAAGTTAACCAATCAACGAACCTAAATATTGAAATGAACTGCCGTCAAAGGTCTAAAGAAATCGGACATGAACCTCGTTACCAAAATAAGCGAAATTAATCCAGTTAACTCCACTCTAGCGTCATTTCGTCTCAGAATTAGAACACTGTACTCGGGTTGGTGACAAGATAGGTACACTTCCAGATTGGAACACGCCATGCGTTATCGCGGTACGACTTGTTCATTAGCTCTGTACACGTGGCTTTTGCATACATTCAGAGTGTCAACAGTGTAATAAGCACGTAGAGGAAGCTGTGAGAAAATGTTAATATGCAGATTGTATGTTGTAGATATTATCCCACCAAAAACATAAATGTGAAAAGGAAGAGCCAAGTTCAATACAAAACATTATGCTTGTCTATGGACTTCGCCGTAAAAAGAATGGAGATCTAAATGAGTGCCAAGTTCTATGGAAAATTTAAATATGTATTTATAGGAACCAAATAACACCATGAACAAACAATAAAGTATATTTCTTTGCTTTATTGAATATCTATAACAATTGCTGTTATTTAAATAATGTCAGATCTTAAAGTAGATTAGATTTAACTAGGCCAGTTTTCATTACATCAGTCATTTCATAAAGTTATTGAACATTTTAATTCTGATAAAAATTAAATATTCGACTATAGTCGCTCACAACTTTAAGGGGCTGTTTCACCACTTCCGGATAAGTGTCGGATATGCTATCCACAACTTATATGACAGATACTCTATACTCCATATGATCTGACAGATACTTCATCTATCAGATAAGTTGTGGATAGCCTATCCAAAACCTATCAGGAAGTGGAAAAGCAGCCCTTAAGGCTTGTTCAGTATCAGTCGAATTAAACAAAGAAAATTCAAGCGAATGGAATATGCAGCTGCCATCATGAGGCATTGGAATAATACGATGTAACACAAGTGTATTTCCAACTATTAACTCTACAGTACAACTTATTGTGCCAAAAGTTAAGTAGCTATTAAAATACAGTAATACTGACAAATACAGAGTACAGACAGATGCCAATCGCAACTCTATTACCCCTAATTCGTCCATCGTGCGGTATCCGTACATTTTTCTGGGATTAAAAGAATTATATTATTTCTTTTCCCGGGACTCTAACTACATCTCCAAACCACTTATCAGAACAATCGGTACAAGCAGTTTGGGCGTGAAGGGCTTATATAACAAACGTGATTTTTTTGGTCTTTTTTTTCATAATCAATAATGGCAGCCGGTAGACACTTAAAATATTCTCGAAATCTTTAATTATATTATTATGTTTACTTTCATAATTTATAATAAAATTAAAATCAAATAAATATTTAAGGGGGGCTCCCATACAAAAAACACAGTTTTCGCTCCGTCCGACTCACACTTGGCCGATTTTTTTTATTTTTGGATTTTTCCCTGAGCTTTCACACAACTACCGAGGTGGATTCCAAATTTCAGCCTTCTAGGTCATCTGGAAGTGGGTTAGGATTTTGATCTATAGGTCAGTCAGTCAGTGATAAAAATTACGATTTTCGGACGTGATTATTTAAATAACCGTTTGAGATTTGTTTATGAAATTTAGAGCATATAATTACCTTGCAAGTCTCATTATATGAGCCAAATTTGAAACGTTTATGTTAAATAGTTTTTGAATTATGAGGGGGTCAAAAGTGGCTCGAAATGGTTCGTGTAATATTACACACGGTGCTGCTCGCCAGTTCTGTTTTACTTGAACTTGGCTTGACACGCTTCCGCGTGTCTAGATATTATAATTCTATTATAGCCCTTACCTTTGCAGTATCTTTACTATGTAGTACCTAAGTACGCTGAGAGACTATCAGAGTTACATTCCTTAAAAGGAATTAATATTATGAAAGTCAAAAATTATTTCATTATAAAGTTACACAGTAACTTAAAACATATAATTTAACATCTTTAGAAAAGCTACATGCAAGAGCATTTAACTTCGTTGTCAAGATGCCCAAAAATCTTTTGAATTGATAAGCTAGGTAAGTTTCTGTAATAAGATATAAGTATATTATTTAAAATTTCTTAAAAGGTTACAAGCTTCAAGTTTAAGATAAACTGCAGTTAAATTAAACCGCACTGCAGTATAAAATGCTAAGATCAAAGGAGTAAGAACTCTAAAGTAAAGCAATCATGGCGGACTATTTTTGAAATTATGTCGCTTGAAAAATAACAATCTGGGAATTTCTTGAAAGGATGTCATTTATAAATATGGCCGCCGGCGCTAGAAGCCTGACGCCGACACTTTATATTGCTCGCCGTTTGCGACAACAAACTTTTAATTTTATCGAAAAAAATATAGCAAGTAGCAACTATAATATTATAGGTACGTACACAATAGGTACACTACAGTCTGCAGTCTGACAAGAGTGATACCTAAGTGATAAAAGTTGTATGTACATATTCCAGTACCCGCGTTTCATGATTCCGGTAGCTATCTAGCTATCAGTAC
This sequence comes from Plebejus argus, assembly GCA_905404155.3. Lineage (NCBI taxonomy): Eukaryota > Metazoa > Arthropoda > Insecta > Lepidoptera > Lycaenidae > Plebejus > Plebejus argus. The sequence continues at coordinate 15,741,052 of FR989935.1, forward strand.
TGGATTCGATCACTGGATTGGAATAATTTAAACCGCCCATTGTAGTTGATATCTATTTCATGTATAACGACCGCTGTCATTACATACATCACGGTGTCAGCATGTTTATCTTGGTTTGTTCTTATAACCCATGCTTATAGTGCTTATAGTATGAGCAGAAACTGATTTACAAAGAGACTAGCGATGTATTTCTTGTTAGTTCGTCTTCGCGATAACAATATATTGTCAATTTTTTTTCTATTTTCGCAACTTACAGAAACAAAAAACTTTCAGTTAAATAATATAATGTATTAATCCAATTCGTCAACTCGGGAACGCCTCACCCCACCAGTGCAGAAGATTTTGACGGTTCGTTGGACATCATTTGCTACCATTTGCTACAGCTATCGCTCCTGTATTATATTCACACGTCGATGTAAAATGCTTGATAAATCATAACAATTTACAAACTTAGAATGTAATGTTATTTACATAAAAAGATAAAAAAAATAATTAAGTAAATAGCAACACAAGCTTCGTGTGAAGTTCGCGTGTCTAATAAATAATTTAAATTAAGAGATTTCTACATTTTTGTTCACTAAAAAGTTTTTTAAATATTCTAATTTTCAGTTTATTGTAAACTTACAATAAACTGAAAATTAGAATCTTTGTTTTAAGAATTTCATCATTGTCCAACATGGAAATGGCTCTATAGGCGAATATCTCTATACATACGTTCGTAATCTTTTGTATTCCATCATGGCCTACGTGGATAGACGACATAATAAAATAGCTGTACCTAGAACATTTTATTTGTCAAAAAAATGTTTACATAATTTAAATATAACATAATATTCTTATAAACCGTGTAACTTATACAATTCTGAAAGGTTTACTATGAAAATACAAAATTAAACTATCTTATAAATAAACACTAATATACGTATACACTAATAAGTAAAAAATTAGCTTTATCTCCAACACGATATCAACGAAAAGTTGTACACTTGTTAGCTGTAATACCGCGTGTATGTCTGTCTAACCGACCGTACAAACGGTGAAAGAGTAAAAACTTATATCATTGAGGAGCGAGTGCCATATAGGGGGAGATTTCTGTAAACATACGTCACTTCGTTATTGAATTGAAGCGGATAATCAGAGTTGGCAATTCAGTCTGAAAAATAAAAACATAAGAGTTTTGGTTTCTGTCTGAAGCAAAAAAAAAGAGTTTTGGTTTTTGCTAACGGGAAAAGCGTTGCTTGTGCTTCTAAGTTTTATCGTTAATATTATCATCATGTGCATTATTCATGAATTGTTTTATTTTGTTTTTTTTTTTTTTGGATTGCAATGAAAGGCCTGTTTCACCACTTTCTGATAAAGTGCCGGATAGGCTATCCACAACTTTTTGACAGTGTAAACCGGCCATGATTCTAGATTCACTATTTGAAGTCGGTTAAAAATCAATTTGCTTCGTTAAAGTTCCAAACAATAGGGATCGTCGAAGTATAAGCTAGGTAGAAAACGTACTTTAAACTAATTGGTAATATTTTATCGACGGAAAAGTTATTAATTAGCTGTCGATTTTCCGAGCAAGTTAACAAACTAGTTACTGGTGTATTAATCAACAAGTCCCTAAAATATATTATATTAGTTCAATGTATTGATGTCCTATTAATCGAATACACCTGTTCCTACTTTAAAATTAAAGCCTTAATATCGTCTCAATGAGCCATGAAGAATAATATTTCTGATAGCTTTGGCAACAGATGATTATAGCCCTATGTGCTATGGCCTCTACACGTTAGTAAATTCCAGGAATGACGAATAAAACCATGTATTTGTCATTCCTGGGATAACGTGTAGAGTCCTCTTTATAATAATCGTAACGTCATAAGGAGTGCAAAATTATCAACCTAATTAATTAAAAACTAAAATTCTCAAGAGTTTACTATACTTGAATGATTTATGCAACAATTTGACTTACATAGTTACGTAGTAACATATTATTAGAATGAATATAAAGAATGTTATGAATAATGCAAAATGTTCCTTCAGTCTTTATGTAATGTGCTATCAGAATTCAGAGAAGTTGATACTGCCTATGAATCATTTTCTTCGAGGGTAGATTGTACAGTATCCACACTAATATTATTAATGCGAAAGTTTGTCTGTCTGTCAGTCCGTCTGTCTGTTATCTCTTCACGCCCAAACATGGAGCTTTTAGTCCCGGGGAAGGACAGAGGATACTTTATATCCCAGAAAAATTTACGATTCTTAAATCTTATAAACCAAAATATTATACCTGGAGCCAGCCTATGTCAAAACATAATAATAAAATGTTCAAGGATGACACACCTTTTTTAATAATTCCGGTGTTAATCAAAACTTGGGGCCAATTTACACACGTTAATTAATTTGGCACCTCTGGAAGGGTCGCACGAAGTTGGTGTCAGGGGTACGCAACTGAGGTTACGGAAGGGGAAAAATTACAAAATTTTTAATTGGCTCCTGACAACTTTGTTATTGGTATGGTAACCTTTTGTGTGACTTTTTGGGCTTCCCTTTTATTAGGGATGTATTTTTTTGTAACATTTCACGTGACGAATTTTTTGAATTTTATCGAACATCTGCATTTTTATGGTTTAACTTTTTAGTAATAAAAAAGTAAAATTCCTTCAGAATCAGCCCGGCAGTGTGCAATTCATTATTGTGCTCTAAAAAGTAAAAACTTGTTCGGACGCGATCTTTTCTAGTATCACTTTGTCAAGTTTAGTGAACATATTCTAACCCCCGCTTGTGACTTATCAGAAGCGGGCAGGTGCACAGAACCCATTAAACTTTCGCATCCACCCCACATCATGAAACTTATAAACACTTTGAAATTTTCATAAGAAAATTTATATTAGGTACACCGTGTGTACTTAGACATTCTATTAAAATTTTGTAAACGGTTTTTTAAACGCGCTGCTACTATCTTTCTTGTTTACTGAAAAGTCAGATTATTTGAAAAGTTTTGGTGACCATATTTTTATACATCTAGCACACTTAACACGCCCAATGCCACCATACAAATAATTTATTTTAAGTTTAATAGACAAAGTTACAGATTAACAGATTGTTAAAAGAAATCCAACCCTGTGCCTAAAAAAGCTATGATTCCTTGCGTTTCTACTGTAGACATGATATACCGCTGCAGACGTAGTTCTAATATATTATTTTACTTTGTAATCATCATTTACCCCAGTAATATCCGTACATTGTTTGTCATAGTTATCTCGGCTTAGAGCAATAAGATATCATTGTTCATGGGTTTTCTTATATTTGTTTAAAGATCCAGTTCCTGATAGCACAAAACGTCCAATCCATGTTACATAATGGTGTGTTTGGATTAAAATAGATTAAAAGAGATTTTTCTCGACCCTGCGACTAAATATCTTACAATAATCTCCATGAGTCTGTTTTCAACATTATTTCTTAGTTGATATAATACTTTAAATTCTGTCATAGAGTTTCACATTTAATTTTGCTTACCTTATGTACCTCTATCGCAAGTTAACTGATATTAACATTTTGTATTCATGGCATTTCCCGTTAGCAATACAGGAAGTAAATAACTCAATAAAAAATCTAGCAACTATTGTGAATCATTGAAGAAAAACTACACAAAGGAGCGGAAATCTTATAAAATAGGCCTCCATCTGCGATACGAGGGGGCGCGCGGGCGCGTTTACACTTCCGGCACTCGCTGTGTCAGTTGTCACTGACATGACACTCAGCCCGTTGACAAATCTTAATTAATTTCGACTTGGTTTCAAAATGGTTAGACAGCAACTTTGTACATTACCGCAAGCTTAATGACGTCCACGTTATTATGTTTTGGTTAAACTCCAATAAAGGGCCTCATATTATGTGGAAAGACCGATTTACCGGTCGGTCTGACGCAGGTTGACCTGAATGGACTAGTTTTGAGTACTCCCGTGCGTATATTATGTGAGTTCGGCAAAGTTTAATACTTCTTTCTCATAAATGGGAGAAACAAGCAATACGGCACCCGCTCAATAGCGGCTATGTTGCTTGATTGTAACTTGTAAAAGATTATAATACGCCATGTTGGTAATTGGGCATCAAATTAACTTCAAGAAAATACCGTCATCAGCCACAGCCCACAAATCTACAACAAACAAAATTTATCTTTAAAATATACGCCGAGCTCTTTGTTAGTTAGTTCTCACTTTAAATATTATGTCAAGATACGGCTAGATTTATCTTGGGCTAAGCTATATTATATAGCCTCTTACTTCTCACTTTAAATATGGTAAGATAAGGATAGATTTATCTTAGGCTAGGCTATATTACCTGTTGTATTATAGCATTCTCACTGTAAATATGCCAAGATACGGCTAGATTTATCTAAGGCTAAGCTATATAGTATAGCAATTAGCTCGGTTCCCACGTGCTAGTCACCGGCAGCTCATTACGCCGGCAATGAATGTAAATTCAGCGGCGCACGCTCATAAACTATCAAAGAGCTCGCGTGTAGTGTGAGCTAAGCTATATTTATAGATTCATATGTTATAGCTGTATTGTTGAAGCACAAAAATTATAGCTTTATTTTTTTTAATCCACCACCAGTTTTAAGGAATTAACCATTAGCTACCTTTTCTTTTGTTGAATGAAGAGTCCTAAGGTAGGTTTCTTTGTTTTGAAAAATTAACTTACAAACAATAATTAGTATATTGAAAAAAGTCCTAGTACACCAAATTTTTGAGAATAACACAATATAAAGCTAGAATTTAAAAGCTTTAGTTACGTAGCATATTAATTTTCCATTAATATTATATTTTAAAATCTTCAAACATCATTTCGGGAACGGTCATTACTGAAACATATTGTATATTATAGCTTTGCATGTAGCACCGGTCCGCAGCTACTGGGGCGGGCGGGCAGCCACGTTTAATTTTATAAGCCCATGATTTGTAGGGCGGGCGGAATTTCATTTTTGCCTTATTGCTAAGTACGTATTTTGTTGTGCTCTCCACGTTATTTATTGTTACGAAATATTGCACATTTAATGCAACAAAATGTTGGGTGCACAAAATATGTTGTATGCTCGCTGAAATTTTATGCATGTTGAAATAAATGAAGGTGCAACGTTGTTTAATTTTTGCAAAGTGTTAACAACTTACATAATATTTTCTTTCAGAACCGGAATAAAAACGTTTTGTTTTATTTATTTTGAGATATAATGGATCATCACCTAGTTTATTATACGCTTTTTATTAGCTTCACCTGTATGTTTGTTTTTTAACCGACATCTTTGGGCGCGATTTTGACCCACTTTAAACGGCCAGATTTCGTTCAAACTTTGTAGATTTATCGAGGACCGATGACAATACACTAATTTGATATAATTATTCCATTTTTCAATTTGTATGTTTGTATGTTTGTTTGTAACCGACGCTTTATATAAAAAGCGTGTTTTTAGTTTTTTTAACTATTACTTATTATTATTAATTAAATAACTTCTACATTTAAATCTTTTATGTAGAATATTTAAGTTTATTATTATTATATTACCGTAAGAGTTTATTGAGCATAGGAGCGTCCGTGGCCTAATGGGTATACCTTTGGTTCGCACTCGCAGCGGGTGCAGGTTCGATCCCGGGTGGAGGCGTGTACCAATGAGACATTTTCAGATCTCAAGTACATAATACGGACGCTCGTACGGTGAAGGCAAACATGGTGAGGAAACCCGCACATGGTTGGTCCCAGACGTATTGACTAGTTCTTTCCTCTGGACTAGGTCGACTGTGTTGCGAGAATGCCGTATGCGCTTGGGCAACCAGACGGTCATTTAAAAATCCTGTCCCAGGCACTACAGTATTTGAAGAGTGGTTACTTCGCTCTGAAAATACCGTATAAATCATCCACAATGGATGCAAAGGCCTATTTTTTTATTGAGCATGTTTCTTTTTTTTTAAGGAATCTATAATTAATATCTAAGATCATAAAGCAGTATATTTTCCAGTATAAAACTACCTGCATCCCCCAAATGTTGCAGAGTCATTACTACCGAATAGCGAGTCACCTCTGGCATATTTTTCAATGAAACCAAAACAAACGGTCATATTCCGCCGCATTTGTCTTAATTTGGCCACGTCACGGGGTGTGGGAGCGATGTAACTAATATAAGTATAAGTCATGCACACCTGTTGGTGGGGCGAGGGGGAACAGGGGGGAAGCGGCTAAGCCAGATTTATTGTCCAACTTTGCCGGCTGGTGGAATGCTGGATTCGGCGTTATGGGGTAAGTTGCACAATGATTAATGGGTTAATGAAGAATTTGATGAAGACGTTATGTTTGGCAATCTCCATGTGTTGCTCAGCTTACACTTGGACAAGAATTAAAAGAGCTTTAAAGGTTTGGTCCCTGCACAATTATTAACAAGACATTAGGATCAGGCCAGATTATTATTAATGTTCTAGTTTGTAGTTGTTAATTTAATTGGTGTTTTTTCGACTAAGGCTGCCTAAAGAGCCAAAGGAAAAGTAGAGATTTTGTTCCTACATTTATTTTTCCACTGTAGCGACTAATCATGTGACTTGATTTTGATAATAGCTATGATATAATATTATATTCTAAGATGCTATGAATAATATACTTATTACTTAGAAAGTAAATATCAGAATAAGTATAAATTAACTATTCCAGTGGCTCTCTGCTCTAGCCTCTACCTCTACTTATTACTTAGAAAGTAAATATCAGAATAAGTATAAATTAACTATTCCAGTGGCTCTCTGCTCTAGCCTCTACCTCTACAATCTACGACCAAGTACGCTATAATATGGTTTGAAGTTGGATATTTATACGTTTCTCTCCGCGTAAGTTTTTTAATAATATCTTCTATCCAGGTTCATCCACCTTACTCTAATTACAGTTTAAAACAAACTAATTCAATTGTGCTTATGAACAAAGTTCTCAAGTTTTTTGTTGCTTCAAAGTTTATGCTTTGTACGTCTGAAATAAGACTAAAAATGTTAGAGCCAGATGTACCAGAGGTTTACAAGCAGATCTATGTAAGTTATTTGGTCGAGTTTTGTCAAAATCACGAGATCAAAATCAGCGAGCTCATAATATCACCTGTTAAAAAAATTATCGCTCCTTAGAATTAATTATAACGTACCGTATGTCCAGAGAAACATTGTCATCTTCCCCAATTCTATCCAGTCTCTAATTTTCACTGACGATTCCATTTTGTTGTGCATATACGTTTCTCTATTAATCGTTTAAAAAAGTATTCATATTGTAATAAAAAAACGTCTCTCAAAACAATACTCAGAGACCAGGTTCAAACCAAAAGGCGAATTACAAAACGTAATATCAAAATATATCTTCGTATGAAACGTTAACTGAGAAAATTACAAGTTAGCTTCATAATTTCGAGCATAATCATATATACATCCAAATCTTATCGATATACATCTTGGGCTGTAAATCGTCGCTGACAGGAGTTAATATCCGGTAGTGGGACACGGAGACAGAGCAGACGTCCCGGGGGAAATTACCGGGACACACCGGGACACCGGGACACACCAGGACACGGATGACACTGTCTTGTGACTGAGATTATCTATAGCGGGTTTTGTTCGCGCGTTTATCTTTACCAGGCTCTCACTTGGATAAATGCTATGACATTACAGAAAACTTAGGCGCTCACTCAAGGTAGAGGCTTCCAGAATGCGTCTAACGATTGCAGTTAAAGTCATCACCCATAAAACCTTCCTCCCTATCCTTCAAGTTTACAGAAATTTAGACAGGACATAATGAGTTTTGTATATATTATATTATATACATTATACAATTAACAAATTATGTCCTGTAACAGTGGTTTAGTGAACCACTAATAAGCCGGGTCCACCGGCACTACGAGCATTACATATTGTCCACGACAAATAATTACACACCTTTCATCAAAATAAGTACATTTACCACACGTAGAGTTCGTGTTACATTACACTGTAATGTAATCCACCACATTGCACGTTACACTCGTCTGGACCTGAGGGGCTATTACGAGCTCTTATATCCAGCCATTTTCCAGCCAGTTTACAGGCCGTGTCTATGCAACGGCCTGTAAACTGGCTGGATATAACAGCTCGTAATAGCCCCCCTGGCTTTATAGTGCACCGAGTGACGTCGAGTTACTTATGTACATAATAATTATTTTGATGAAAGGTGTGTTATTTGTCGTGGACTTGGCTACATTTAGGCAACTTTTTATTAGGTTAAGTTAGTATAAAACTCCTCATTCACTTACCAGACTTATAACCATAATTATTGATGATAACTACTTAGTCCGTAGACTTCCATACTTAATATTATAAATGCGAAAGTGTGTACCTATGTCTGTTTGTATGTCTATCTGTTACGTCTTCACGCCTAAACCACTGAACTGATTTTGATGGGTATGGGGATAATTTGAGTCCCAGGAAGACATAATATGAGTGTAGTTGTTATCCCGGAAAAATGTGGGGTTCCCGCTCGATAAACGAATGCGGACGTCAATTAGTACCTACTTACCTATTGTTTACATTTCTTTGTCAAGTTTTCCAAAATCATGTTGCGACAAAGTGGTTTTTGTGTTATTTCTGAATCTATTTCAGTCACTACGGAAATAAAGCTTCCGATTGATTTCAACGTGAGTCTAGTTACGTTTTTGTGAGAAAAAATATAGAGTCTATTCTTGTGCCTCTTTTGGCCCTGTTTTTTGTCTTTTTTAAGCTGCTTAAAAATTAAATATTTTTGAACACAAATTTTGTGAGTGCATATAAATTGGCTTATGGTACTTAAGTACCTATAACCTACCTAAGTACTTGATAGTTTTAAAGTTAATTTAATTTGAACTCAGGTCATATGAAATTCATAATGTTACATTTACCTGTTTCATATTTAACACAACTATTTGATTATTCCCATTATATTAAGCCAAAGAATAACCTAACCGTTAAAAGTAACCTAATAAGGTTTTATTAAACCCATAAGGTGGTTCACGCTAAGTGTACCTTATTGCCTTAATATAGAGCGAAATGAAACTAAATCCCTAGTATTTGTTGACCTATATTAACACTTTTATAGTTCAGGTATAGCACAAAGATTACTGAATAGTTTTAATATTACTTCTATTTTTGTAGAGGGAAAGCAACGGGATCTCTGACTATTCTCTACCTGATAATGTTTGCACTATTATGAATTTTGCATTCATAGTTTTATATATTATGTTTTAACTTTTAAGACCTACTTAAAGGAACTATTTTTAGTTTATGGTACCCACCTTACAAAATCTTAGATACCTACTTAATAATATTATACAATACCTGTTACGTCATACAAAAATACCTTAGCACAGAATATATATTAGTAGTACCAATTTATTACATTCTGACCTTAGTCAGAATCTCAGTCAAAAAGTCTCGACAAATATAAATTATTATTGGATTTACTTTCAGAAAAAATTGTGTTCAACATTCTTTCAAAGCATTGTAGAAAGTAAAGACTAAAAACTTATCAGGGCCTATAGCCGAAACTTTTTCGTTTTCGCTTCGTTATAGAATCGCCGATCAAAATGTATGAAATTGACATAAGACGAGTCGAACGTCAACGTCATATTAACGAACGCTTATGTCAATTCCATACATTTTCATCGGCGATTCTATAACGAAGCGAAAACGTAAACATTTTGGCTCACCCCCCTGTTTCTTTACTTTAGCGAAGTATTACATTTGCATAGCGTGTGTTAATACTAACGACACGCCGATCACATTGCGTGATGGCTTCCGCGACGTAAATTGCTGGAACTGTAATTGTATTTTGCACGTGCTTAGTCATCATCATCGTCTTTATTGCCCGGTAGAGTAGAGGACATAGAAGGAAAGACGAGAAGGGGGGTCCACAAATTACGTGAGGTGTTTAATGGGGGAGGGGGTTGAGTCAAATCTCATCTAATCTTACATCTTACGTTGGAGAGAGGGGCTCGACAATTAATCTCCTTTAGTTTTTACATTATTACAAAAAAAAAACTATTTTGGTCCAGTTCATCGAGATTATACACGTACGTTTTATAGATTTACGGCCGTTCCCAATATTTGATCTATCTCTTACTTGAGATAGGAATAGCTCACATTAGACATTAGCTCCATATATTTTATGTCAATTCTATATCAGCTGCGATCGGTTGTATGTCAAACTAGAGATAGATTGAATATTGGGAACGGCCATTAATCATAAGCGTTATCGATACGGATCATTCACTAATTCGTTCGAAAGATATTATTACTGACTGTCAAACAATCCAACGTGTTTAACGTAAGAAACCCACATTTTAAAAAATCTCACGTGAGATTGGGGCGTGGGGGTGGGGGTTGAATAAAATCTCGCGAAATCTCACTAGGGAGGGTCTGAAAATCAAAAAAAAATAAAAAAACACCTCGCGTAATTTGTGAACGTGTGATTATGTTGAATGAAGCTTTAAAGGGTGATGGAGGACTTCAATATCTACTTATTGTATGGATACTCTGCTATTATAATACAGCTTAACATTTGAGAATTTTAAAAGTTAGTACTAATATAATTATTATTATTAATTTCACTTTTTAGGGTTCCGTAGTCAACAAGGAACCCTTATAGTTTCGGTCTGTCCGTCCGTCTGTCCGTCTGTCCGTCTGTCTGTCTGTCCGCGGTTTTGCTCAGAGACTATAGGACCTACAAAGCTGTAATTTGGCATGAATATACATATTAATAATGTTACATAAAATATTTAAAAAATATTTTTTTTTTATGGTACCACCATATTACGACACAATAACTTTTTAAATCGTATTTTAAAAACTTAAATCGACGACCATGACCAAGCCACTAGTTAAAAAAAGCGGCCAAGTGCGAGTTGGACTCGCCCATGGAGGGTTCCGCAGCAGCAATAAGGTTAATTTTTATGAAATTATATTATTTTTGATTTATTTTTATATTTCAGTCGATTTAATGAAATTTAGATTAAGGTTTACTATTTATGACGTATAAAAAAAACTACTGGCTAGATCTCGTTCAAACCAATTTTCGTTGGTAGTTTTTATAGTAATATACATCATATATTTTTTTTAGAATTATCATGCCTCTACTTTAGAAATTAGAGGGGGGGGGACACACATTTTTCCACTTTGGAAGAGTCTCTCTCGCAAACTATTCAGCTTAGAAAAAAATGATATGAGAAACCTCAATATGATTTTTGGAGACCTATCCATAGATATCACACACGCATAGGTTAGATGAAAAAAATTTTTTTTTGTTTTATTAAGTTTTACTATTTATGACGTATAAAAAAAAACTACTGGCTAGATCTCGTTCAAACCAATTTTCGTTGGTAGTTTTTATAGTAATATACATCATATATTTTTTTTAGAATTATCATGCCTCTACTTTAGAAATTAGAGGGGGGGGGACACACATTTTTCCACTTTGGAAGAGTCTCTCTCGCAAACTATTCAGGTTAGAAAAAAATGATATGAGAAACCTCAATATGATTTTTAGAGACCTATCCATAGATACCACACACGCATAGGTTAGATGAAAAAAAATTTTTTTTGTTTCAGTTGTACCTATGGGGACCCCTAAAATTTTTAATACTTTTTCCATTTTTGCATCAAAATCTTAATGCGGTTCACAGACTACATCTACTTACCAAGTTTCAATAGTATAGCTCTAACAGTTTCGGAGAAAAGTGGCTGTGACATACGGACGGACAGACAGACAGACAGACAGACAGACAGACATGACGAATCTATAAGGGTTCCTTTTTTGCCATTTTGGCTACGGAACCCTAAAAACTCATCCTCCTCGAAGACCATGAGTCATGACCACGCCGCTAGTTTTAAAAAAAACTCTTCCCCACCTTGTATGGCGCCGGCCCAGCACAGCCAGAACAGCGCCCACTTGGCGGTGCGGAACCGCTGCAGCCAGCCCGGCCGCAGCGCGCCCCACCCGCACCGCAGCTCTCCGGGCTCCACCTGGAAGAAGATCGTGTTTAGTGTTAGGTGCTTCTGGAAAGCCTGGTTTGGGAATAGCAGCAAAGGTGTTACTTGCTGTGTACATACATAATGCATTGTAGAGTGGAATGTAGAGATTAACTTTAGGGTGAAGCCAAACTAGCGTAATTTGTGAGTTGTGAGCCGCAGAATTTCGGCTGGCAGAAATTCTGCTGTATTCAGTTTCATACAAAAGTCCTGTTTGATTCACACGAGCGTAATTTTGTGACTTATGATTTGTATGAAATAATTTTATTCGACAGAAATTCTGCGACTCACGACTCACAAAATTGCGCTCGTTTGGCTTCACCTTTACTGTCACTATAACTAACTTGATATTCAGCCGTACTCAGAGATATTTAATGATTACTTAACTTTAACTTAATGACGAGTATATCAATTCAAATTGCAGGTGATTCAAGCGCAAGGCAATTTCATGGCTAAATCATAGGCTGGGAAAAGGCGATCACGTCTTATTGTATTAGCACCGCACAATCGCCCAACCCCTAATTATTCTGGGACATGATCTTATAAGCTGGAATAACGTACAAAATATCTCCTATCGTCTGTAAATATACGACTTATTGATGTCTGTGCAAGTTCTAGTTCTATTGCTAGGTGTTTTGGCACCATTTACCCGTTTAACTTACATTTCATGACGTCACAAACAATTGCGCAATTTTAGTTACCCGATTGAAGAATACAAATGACAAGTAACAAGATGCATATAATATGCGTGCACGTGCCACCACGCACTTGACCGGTCGTACTCGAGTCATACAAATTACTTGATTGAAGCATGCTGCATGCACCGCCCACCGGAACCAATAAGTTTGTCAAAATCCATTTACCGAGATTTACTGCTATGGCCTATGACCACTTGAGATGGTGCTTCTTAATATCCTAGATCAGTGCCCAACTCAGATAAGTATAATATGGGAACCATTTAAATGAACATAATGTAATATTTTGTTTTGCTTCATGATATGTGTGACGTGAGCGGTTAGAGTAATTTCACGCAGCCGGGCATTTATAATAGGCGCGCTAGGAACTTTGAGTCTGAATAATGCTAAGTTTCGAATCTTCATCCGTATTAATATTATAAATGCAAAAGTGTGTATCATTTCTATCTGTGGTCCAGTGGTCTAGAGCGTCGCTCTTGACTCGGAGGTCGTGGGTTCGATTCGGAGATGATCCATGCGTCGGATGAGCATGTAAAAAGTTGGTCCTGCGCCTGATCTCTCGCCAGTCGTGTCGGTCTTCCGTCCCACTGGGTTATGAGAGTAAAGGAATAGAGAGTGCTCTTGTGTACTGCGCACACACCTGGGCACTATAAAATTACTCCTGCGTACCTGGCCTGGTTTCAATGAACCGGCCACCGTCACCGAATCCGGTGTGGGGAGTAAAGTTTGAAATAATTCTTGATAATCTAAAGTCCTTGCCTCAGGCTTACAACTGCAATCAATGACTTATTTTATTATGCATCATCACGCGATGTCAAGATATTGTAAATAGAATGATTCGCTCTTGAACTGTAGAAAAACGTCAACTAAAATTCCTGAAGCCACCAATTAGGATTAATAAGAAGATTATGTGTACAGAAACGATTCGGGATGCTGTAGGCGGTACAATAGCTTCTGAATCACTGTATTTATTACTTGTATCCCGTGGTTTTGTTAGTTTTTTAACAGCAGCGCTGGAGGATTACTTGGCCTCGGAGAAAACTGACGTTGTATTGCTCCTGCGTCGTGCGTCGAGGAAAATGGTTTCGATTTTCGCTAGACTCTAGAGTCTAGAGCATAAGCTCTATTAAAGACTTAACTCCATATTACTACTAAAAATATGTACAAAGCTATATCTATACAAGTTCTGCTTGTATTTGTCTTGTCTGGAATATTGAAAAAGTCACTCAGAGATAAACAGCGAGGGTTGAATTAAACGTTGCATAAATATTTCTATTAGCATGTGAGAACTTGAAGTTCAAATCAATGCTCTTATAAACATAGTGTTGCAGATGTCTTTGTCGGTTTCCTTAAAAATGTGAGGCTTTGAAGAGCTCTTGTAGCACTAGAGAGGACAATGTGGCACCTATTGTGACAATGTTGCTCCAGTTTTTAGTTGGTTTCCCGAGATAGGACAACTATATATAAATTAGCCCGGTTACAAAGGATTATAATATTATTATGACTCCGGGATGTTTTTACTACTTACGAGTAGGTACTAAGCTGGTTGGTAATACTTTAATTACTATGATTTATGTGTGTGGAATATGGAGCTAAAAATAGTAACTTTATTAATGAATAATCATTTTTATGCAATATCCATTTATTGTAATTATCTTTTGAATTAAAGACGTTACTTTCATTCATACTCCTGTTTAACGTTAAATGAAATTTAATCAAGAGTAGTTCTGCTTATTTTTGACCGACTTTAAATAGGAGGAGGTTTTTTTACTTACTTTATCACCTTGTCTTTTGATTTGATTGTTGCTTTCTATATGTTCACAGGCCGAGCCGTACGGTACGACCGAATATTCCTCGAATTTTAGACGCTACATTGTTCTGCCATCATTACTCAACTATCGACTAGAGCAGCATTTCCCAAAGTGGGTGATAACACCCCCTTCTGGGCACTACAGGTCTGGTGTGGGCCCAGAAAAAATGAGGTTGTGTCGAGGCTTGGGGAGTGATTTGTAATTTAATTATATCTGGATGCATTTTAAATTGAAAAAATGGGTGGCGCTAAAACATAATTCGTTCTAAAGGGGGCAGTAGACAAAATAAGTTTGAGAACCCCTGGTCAAGAGCTAGATTTAGCTGCATATCATCCACATTCTACATTATCTGTCACTCCCGTCTCCTATGGCTGGTCGGATGTGGGCCAGGCCTGGCCATTGTGCGCCCATTACGACATGAATGCGCCCATTCAGGCCATTCAACGCGCTTCAAAGGCGATATGTGGAACGGCCGATAGAGCTATACATGATCCCGCACAGCCGAAACACTGGGTTACTTGTCTGTATGGTGGTGGAGAACTTATGAAGTAGATGAGTTTTACCAGATATTACTGAATCATCGACAGAAAATGTACGTAATTCGGCGGGGCTATATCAAGCCCAGCCGAGAGATCACGACTAATTGACAACACTCCGGCAGTGTTGTCAATAATTAGTCGTGATTCACCTAAAATCAATTTCTGCAATGATGCATTCATTCAGTTACCAATATAATAAATTTTGTTCGACCTAAGTACCTTGACTTATATTCACCTCATAAGTCATACTGCTATGCGTCTACGCATTAGGTACATTATTCCTACACTGTATGTTAAAATGTTATTGTGTATAATATTAACATAATATTATTACAAATTATTAAAAAAAAAATCTGTCTATCTTAATTTTATATATTCCCCCTTACTAATAAACGTTGTTTAAGCTTTGAATAGTTATACAGTGTTTTGTTCCTGTCACACAAGTGACATTTTGTAATTGCATTGAAGAAGACAAAACACCGAATAACTATTCAAAGCTTATACAGCGTTTATTAGTAAGGGCCATAAGCAATAAACTATTCAATCTCATCTCAAGGTGGATTCTAGCCTCGTTCATCTACAACGTTTATTCGTCATTATAACTAGATGTAATTACTGATGCGTGGTTTCAGTGTTTTTCTTTTCAAACAGTTATAAGGTATACTATTCAGTATTCAGTGTTGTTGATTGGTAAGTACATATTATATTTTGACGTTAGTCAATCTAAATCGCAAGTGATTTAGATTGACTAACGTTATAGATAAACTTTAGTCAGTAAAACATCAGACACCTAACTGTATGTAAGTGTTACATACTTTGAGTTATTCACCAAACACCGCGTTGCGTAAGATCTTGCGCGATTACTAATAATTAATCTAGCTGCCTGACCACTATTGTTAATGGGTGTTATAGTCATCGCATCAGCATATTTTGTAAGAACTTATTATGTGGAAGTCAATGAAGTTCTCAAATAGTTTTAGTTGCCGAAGATAAAAATATGATTATGTTTGGATGTAAGTTTGTAGAATTAAATAATTCTACAATGAAGCAGTTTTACTAAAACAATTTAGTAAAATCTATAAGTACATAATATAATAAAACTGTAGAAATGGAAATTCTGTACATTAAAGATATTCAAAAAATAATAAGCGGGGGGTGTCTCTACATCGCTATAGAAGCCAAAAATGTGGTTAGTTTTTTGTCTGTCTATCTGTCTGTCTGTCTGTCTGTATGTATGTTTGTTCCAGCATCACACGAAAACTACTTATCCGATTTGAATGCGGTTTTCGCAGATATATTTGTCTTCTTCCAACTTAACATCTGGTGTATAAAAAAATTTACCCCCACCCCTCTAAGGGGACAAAAGAGGGAGTCAGATTTTGTATCCAACTTTTTTCTTTAACACGAAAACTACTGATCCGATTTGCATACGGTTTTCGCAAATGTATATGTCTTCTTCTCTACATTTGGTGTATAAAATTTTTCCCCCCACCCCTCTAAGGGGTCCAAAGAGGAGGTCAGATTTTGTATAATTTTTTTTCTTTGGACTTACTTCATATTAACTGTGTTTTCCAACTTAACATCAAGTGTATAAAATTTTTCCCCCCACCCCTCTTAGGGGACAAAAGAGGGGGTAAGATTTTGTAACAACTAATGAAGTAGAAATACTTTAAATGGCAAAACAACATTTGCCGGGACAGGTAGTAGGTAATAATTGCCTCTAATAACAATAATTGCCTTTTAATAATTTAAAATTACCCTCGATTATTGTATAAAATTAATGAATAATAAGCCCTTAGAATACTTGGAAGAACATTGAGAAAAAAGGGACAAAAAGAAAAGTTCACTATTTTAAATTGTTTGTAACATGATATTTTGTTTTTCTTTAATAATAATATTTCCTCTTAAAGGACAATACTTAATAAGTTTTCTTCTATGTCGATTGTTAAAAATTTCAAAGTCAAGTTTTTGTTAATTGTTTTCATAATGAACTCCCGCATATTTGGTAAATTATTTATATTTAAAAAGCATTCAAGTGTCTGTCACGGTCATAACCGTGTTAAATTAGCAATAACTGTTACGCATTCAAGTCGTTAAGGAAATTTAAGTACGCAATTATGATATTTTACCCAAATATTTTTCATAATCAGAATCATTCATTCATTTCAAGGAATTGCTACACAATAATTATTTTCACGCTTTAAAAACAGTTATAATATTTTTCAAACTAATTAATAATTATTCATTTTACCCATTTTCTATCAACAATTTCCCCACAACATTAATTTATGCTATGGATTCTTGCAAAGTAATACTTGACTATATTAATTAAATAATTTTTTGTAACTATTAAAAATTTCTTCATTTACTTTATTAAAATTTGAAAGCCTATCAAACTACACTATAAAAACATACATACCATTTCGCATACAAAGTCTGCAAGAACACTTATAGCATTTCGCACTGCGAGATCGTGAAAAGTTTGCGCGCGAGGGTACAGAGGCCGGACCTCGCTCGGAGCCACCCCACACAATACTGAGGGTTCCCGATTCCCGCTACTGTTTAATATACAGTGTATAAATAGTGTCTACCTTGGTGATTGCTCTACTTGCGCAAGGGTACTGTAGGTAGAGCATACTTTCGTTTGATCCTTTGTGGCTACGAATACTGAATGCTCTACTTGCGTTAGAGGTGCTGCAGGCTGCAGCTGGATGCACTAGGTAGAGCAAACTTCCCTTTGTAACGATGCAATAATAATTATTGAGTATTTTTACCATAATAAACAATAATATTATGTGGCATAGTAGGCTGTGCGGTCGCTTGGCACAGTATAGTTACAGTGCTTACTTTGCGTTAGAGGTGCTGGGTGCTCTAAGCTCTTGGTGCAGCATACTTTCCTTTGTAACGATGCCATAATTTTAGCCCTGTAGCTCAGTGTACAGTGTCTAATTTGGTGAATACTCTCCTTGCGTTAGAGATGCTGTTTGCTCTAGGTAGAGCATAATAATTTCCCGTAAAAATTAGCTGCATTATTATAATATTTTGTTTACTGTATGCTCTACCTTAGAGGTAAAACTGGTAAAAGTAATCTACTTGTGCTAGTTAAAGTAAATTATACTTTGATAGCTACAGTCTATGTCCTATTTATAACGTAAGTACTTTCGTAAAATATTTACGCGATAGCATTATGAAAGGCTACAGCTATTGCAATACAAAATACTTGTTTCATGTGCGTGCACTTTTCATGTCTTAATTTTGTACTACAATAACTAGCTGACCCGACAAATATCGTTTTGCCATATAAATTATTTCTAGTAACTCTGCCGGCGCGGCGTCCCAATGACGCTACCGCGGGCCGGTCCCCCTAGGACGCTGTCGCCCATAGGCCTATTATACTGCCTATAAATCTAGAGCTGATTAATAGCCCTAGACCATGAACTACCACTCACCCTGGCATCATCGGTGCGGGTGCGAAGGTCGATGGTTTGGAAGCCGTCGTCAACTCCCTCGAACCCCTTGTTCACGCACCCCCCACTGACCTCCGCAGACATCACCTACAAACAATAACAAATATGAAGTAAGTATACTCATTACTGTCTACTGATATGATATAAGTTACTAATTCTGTAACTATAATATGCGCGGTCCAAGAGGATTGTTGTATAAAATATGTGATAAGCAGACAGGTATGTTCGTCTAAAAATGGCCATGGATTGTCGTCGATTGTGATTACAGCTTCATCTTAGTGGCAAGCACGGTATTTAAGATTTGATTGTAAACAATTACTTTGTCTTTTTTTCTAACATTGGTATTGTGCCTATTACTAATTTGCAACCTCCCGAAAATCTTGTGCCTTTCCCACAAGCTGCAACCGCGCCCGCCCTTGACCCCTTGAAATATTATACGGCTACCAAAAGTTAAAATCTGTAATCCTACAACCTAAAATAAATGCCTATGTTACCCGGGCGGCGGGCTATAACGAATCTATTGAGACCGTGTTCATCTAGAAGTTAGATCATTTTAGGCGCTACAGCCTACAATGATACACACAAACATCCATATTCATCCATACTAAGTAATAAAATAAAAGTGGTTCTGTCTGTTACAAGCCGCTAAACCGATTTTGATGGGTGTGAAGATACTTCGAGTCCCGGGAAAGAACATAGGAAAGTTTTTATCCCAAAATGTACGGTTACTGCGCGATAAACGAATTTTGGCGTGGCGGGCGGCATCTATTATAGTATAAAGTATAAACACGGGGTATCTCTTACTAATAAAAATGTGGATAGTGTTGCATCAAAGATGAATTCGAACCAAAATCGGATCTTTTAGGACGGATATTTTCTCGCACTTTTCGCGCGAACACAGAAAAAAGGATTGTACCACACATCATACTGTATGACACATGGTGGGGAGTTGGGGTACATGATGTGGGCTTGCCAGCACAATGGCACTCAAGTTCAACAATACTGTGAACTGGCACATGGCCGTCACCGTGACTGCTTATGGCCAGGTAGTTTTGTTGCCATCATCAGAAGCGGAAACAAATTATTTAGGATCCACTACAGCAGTACTTTGAGCCTTTTGAGTTTTGACCGGTTGTCTGTTGCCATTAAGCAATAAGTCAGCTCGTTTACTGATAACTTAAAGTTGGTGAGTGGTGTTGTATATTATATTGTTTATTGGCCGTTCCCTATATTCAATCTATCTCTAGTTTGACATACAACCGATCATACGACGACGAATACGACCGACATAGAATTGACATAAAATATATGGAGCTAATGTCTAATGTGAGCTATTCCTATCTCAAGTAAGAGATAGATCAAATATTGGGAACGGCCGTAAATAAATAAGGTTTTTAACTTCAATTATGGTGAATTCCAATTTCCATAGATTACTCTTTTGAAATTCTGGGGTGACCAAAAATTCTGTGTAATGTTGGATAGGTATGTCTTTAGATTACAAAATATTACAGTTAGTTCATAATTCATAACTCGTTTATTTGCTCAAACAATATTTAAAGTATAATTTAGTTTTTTCATTGTTTTATTTGTTTAAAAACTTAATCAGGTTTTACGAAACAGTGGACAAGAAATAAGAATAAGTAGTGGTCATTAATAAAAAGTGAAAGGAAAATAATCGATTATTGAGAAATGTCAAAGCTATGCAAAAATTTTTATGTTAGTGACCGCAAAACTTAAAAACTGAATAAATGACAATAGTATTGCTGTTGAATATTTTAGGACATTTGGATCAGGATCTATCTTCGATTATTATTTATTAGTACTATTATTATGCTTCGATCAAATATTTCTGTATTGGTCGAAGGCTATATGAAGTAAAAGTACCAAGTAGCATTGCTCCTACATTCTAAATCTGGTATCAGTTGAATAAATAATAACAATATAATTATTTAATTAGTGTGCGAATCGCGTGCCAGGACAAAACTGATATATATAATTGATGCCCTTTTATAGAGTACAGCAGGACATTTCTTAGGCTTGAAAGAAAGTTAGATAGGTACAAAACAGTACGGATTTCCTTTGAATAAATATATTTTTAAAACCTATCAAATATTTCGAATAAGGCCAAGAATAATTCAAAATATCAGGTCATCATTTTTATTCATTTGGTTTTGTGGGGCTACTTTGATAAGCAGTGACGTGTTAAATTTTATCCCGTTAAAATTCGTATCAAAATTTTTGCGGCTCTATCATCGAATTTCCATAATTAACGTTGGGATAGATTTTTTCAATTTTCGTAATACCTATTTGGCAGCATTTATTCACGGTGTGAACGACACTGACAATAAAATTAACAAGTTGATTTAATTTAAAAAAAAACCTGCTGTCTTTATTCTTCTGCTGTTAATTTAACTCGTTCTTGTTCTATCACAAGGTAATCCTATTATAGTATGGCCGATATAATATAATATTATCTAGACTTTCGCTTTTTAGGGTTCCGCACCCAAAGGGTAAAAACGGGACCCTATAACTGAGACTTCGATGTCCGTCTATCTGTCTGTCTCCAGGCCGTATCTCAAGAACGGCTATAGCTAGCCTTCTGAAATTTTCACAGATTGTGTATTTCTGTTGCCGCTATAACAACAAATACTTAAAACAAAATTAAAATAATATTTAAGGGGGATTCCCATACAACAAACTTAATTTTTTTGGCCTTTTTTGTTCGTAAACAATAATGGCAACAGGTACGCACTTGAAATTTTCACAAAATCCTTAATTATGTGTATACCTTAATGACTAATAATATTAAAAATAAAAATTTAAGGGGGGCTCCCTTACAAAAAACACAATTTTTGCCTATTTCTCTTTATAACGGTACGGAACTCGCATTTGGCCGATTATTTTTATTTCATAATGATTTGCATCACATAAATGCCAAATTAAATTTTCTAGAAAATCGTAAAATTCAACTGGCTTTTCCTATCCAGCTATTTCGCATTCGGCTTTGTAAAGGAAGTTAAATAAATAGTGGTATCTAAAGTAAATAAACCAAATTCTTACGTGTTTTATAATTACTGTGTCATTTTTGTAGGTCAATCCTATGTTCTGTGGTCAATCCATAAAACACTGCATAGAGTAACTTATATATAAACACTGCACTCCACAACACAAAACGCACAGCCACAGACTGTATTGTGACACAGATTATGTAACGAAATAGGTAAAAGTAAAAGTAAATGAATTGCGCGCGAGTCGAATTCGAATTTTGAATATTATGTTTGGAACGTGCACTGTTTCACCTGTCGTGGCGCGGCGCGGACTGGCGCGCGCGCAAATAGTGTTGCCCCAGGCATCAGGTGTGTAACAACTAACAATATCGATTTTATCGCATGTTATGTTATTACCCCTATAGTAGTTTAATTACGTCTTCCATACATTCAGTAGACAATTTTATTAGGTCACACATATTATGGTCTTACGCCTTTTTGGCTAGTGGCAAGGTATCATCATTTTATAATAATTTCGAAAACAAAAATAATATTGTTGTAATGTTCATTGTTAAAAAAAAATTGTGGTTATTTTGTATCCATAATCTCCTTGTATGTCAGATGTCAGAACAGAAATAGACTTGCCAACTCGACAAGAATAAGTAGATTTCATAGATTATTTACACCTACAAGAACGCAACTTAATACTGATGACTTAAAGTAATTAACATGTCCCAACGCTGGATTACAATGAACTAAGAAGCACTTAAAATGCTACACAATATGACGCCCTAAAAGATAATTTTAACTAAAATTGAAAATATTAGATAAGTACGTTTTTGTTTTCTGCATGTCTTGCACAATTGAAGGTAGAGCTATGGAATAATGTCCTCTACACGTAGTTGTTCATATCGATCCATCATGGCCCAATGCGGCTGCATAAGCCTGTGCTAAAGAATATTTTAAAAAAGCTGTCGTATCCGCTATAATCAACGGGTTAGGTTAGTCAAAATATCGATAAAATAGTAAGTCAGAGTCCCTACACCGGTCAAGGACCGCGCGAACCTGTTAGACCGGATATGCGGGGTGGCCACCTCGCGGGGAAATTATGGATTTCTCATTACAACTTACAATACAAGTTGCAACTTGCAACATATTAAGCAATATAGTAAGCATGACTGCTCAACTTGTTTCTAAGCTTGATAATGTAAAACTAAAGGTTTAAGGCTTTAGCGACTGATGATTTTAATGAAATCATTTTCCTAAGATCGCTTTAAGACAAAATGTTTAACTAACCAAAGACTTTATTTATTTTTGTAAATTATATTTTATTAGGTCGTTCCCATGATTATTCAGAAATAAAATTATAGATGTTTATTGCTCTTAATAATCTTAAATAAAAAAACACTAATAATTTCCTACAATAGAACTAATCCTTTTTGAGCAAATAAAAAAAACGAAATAATACAAAACAATGTCCCACAAGGTCCCACAAGACACCGTCCACGTGGTGACCGTAGTGTATTATTGCAACACACTCGGCGCGTGACGAACTGAGCTTGAGAAGCTTTCTTATAGCCAGCTTTTTCTCATCATCACCACCAAACTTCAATTACACATTTTATATAAAATCAACATTAATTTGAATCTCGAATATTAAACACGCCCAAAATGTTCCTTGAGTAAAAAATCTTAATATTGTATTCTGAGCAATAATATAACAATCTTTATTGGTGAAATTGGTCAAAGGTTAAAAGATCAAGAAAATAATGATTACATAGCATGCTCTACTCCTGTCATCTACTACTGGTCCGATTTGAAAAATTCTTTCAGTGTTAGATAGCCCATTTATTGAGGAAGGCTATAGGCTATATTTTATCACGCTAAGACTAATAGGAGAATGTGGAAAAAACGGGGGAAATTATTTGAAAGGGCTTATCTCGCGATCTACTGGAGAAATTTTTATATTATTTGGCACAGATAAGAAGCAGACCACGTGAAAGATCATAGGCTATCGATTTTAATCATTTTTTCAGTGGCTATATAATATTTTATACCCGTGCGACGCCGGAGCGGGTCGCTAGTATTATATAAGATGTAGACCACGTGATGGATCATAGGATATTATTTTTGTGAATGTGTCACTGAAATATCTAATTTACGCGGGCGAAGCCGCGCGGAACGTCTAGTAAGTCATAATTACTAAACAGCTGCTGCAGACAAGCATACTTTTTCGCGGGGCGATACACTCAGGAGTATTACATGGTATTACTTCCTAACCTATGCCGCGCCGTCGCGTCGGTACGCTCTCTTTCCGTCACTCAGGTACCTATTATTATCAAGGGTATCATTTTTACCACAGTTTTTTACTCATCCCAAAAAAGTACACAACGTCGCTATTAAAGTTTATTCACTTAAAAAACTACTCTATGTTCATTCAAGTTTCACCTTCGCTGAGATAAGACGATATCGTGTCACCTATTTCGGTACAGGGATAGGTCTGATAATAAGAAGTGGGACGTTCGCTTTTGTACCTGCCCGGAGTTATAAGGACATGCAGTCGCAGCTGTTTACAGCACACGATTTGTCGTATCGTTGCCCGTTGGTTAAGGGTCAATTCAGACCGCAACGCGACGCGCAGATGCATTTCTAAATTTGTATGGATTTGACAGATTTTCAAGTCTGACAATGCATCTGCGCCTCGCGTTGCGGTCTGATTTAACCCATAGGCAGAGGTTAGTGGTTACACGATCAGTATTTCATCAATCTGATCCATCAATCTGATTGACGGAATACTGATGGTTTTAAAAAGTTCATATTAAAAAATGATCAATCCATCAATCCAGTAGGTTAGACGATCAGTATTTCATCAATCTGATCAGGATTGATGGATAAAATTGATGAAATACTGATCGTGTAACCTCTGCCATAGGATTAAGGTTTCACTGTTCAATATGTTTATGGTTTTGGTCATGTGACAGTCCCGTTAAAATTTAAGTAGTTATGTTCACGTATTATTAATAATCTAGTCACATTTTCATCTATGTATTTTCAAGAGTTTATGTGTTTGAGAAGAAAAGGTAACGTTTATTAAAGTTACATTTAAGTGATTTATGGATTATTAATTACTTACCACTTTTATGTGGGATAAGTATCTACGTGTAAAACCATTGCCCTAGTTGTACCATCGAGGAAATTCATTTCTAGGCAATTGACAGACCAACGTCATTTGGTCGGATCATGTGAATTCAATGTTATTGTTTTACTATATAAACTAACTAACTAACCCTAAATGGTAATTGTGATCTGTCGGCTGGGTTTGACGTAACGCGACCAAACTACGTAGGTCCCCCATCTGCCTAGGAATCAATTTCTCTGATAGTACATTGTTGACAATGACGTCCTCAAGACTATATAAGTTAGATATTAGATAAGTTATAATCACTTATCACACCAATAAAACGTAGTGATTATAATATTCTCTTTGCACACCAACATCTACAGCTTGCAAGTTCTGCAAATAGTATGTCGTCATGTCGTGTCGCACGTTGTAATAAAGTCAAACCGCCTTCAAAGTGCAACCCCAGCAACCGCCTTATTGACAAAACGGTGTCATCCTTTCAGACAACTTTACATTTTACACCGGAAAAACACAAAATGGAATAAAAAATGAAATTATTGAAAATCCACCTCCGATACCACCCGCCTGGCATTATTCTGGAATACTCCAGAAAAGGCGCGGTGAGGAGCAAAGATATTGACCTGTTGGACTTGAACAGCAAGTAAGTTTTAACTTGATACGTTGTTATCAGTCGTTCTTTTAGCACGCTCCCGTTTTTAATCGGTTCGCAACATAACATAAATACATGCAATGACAAAACAAAAGCAATATAATATATGGTATAATATTATGCAAAAAGCGGGGCCAAGAAACTACCATTTCGGTACTGTTTGGGACTATTAATTTGACTTTCGAAGTCTTTACTTATGAATACAGAATACTTTTATAACATTGACGTTAGCGGCGTAAGTTTTTGATGAATTTTGTCGAACACACGTGGCCACATGAACCGTGTAGAAAAAAGGCGGACGGAATCTTATTAAATAGTCCGACAAGGCTTTATATGAATGTGTCAATGATGTCAAAAGGCGCTGCTGGTAAAGGAGAACTGTCAAACACATGTCAAAAATGACGTTTTTGTATGATAGAAGCGTTTAGTTCCTTTTCTCGCCACGTTCATGTAGAGCCTTGTCGAACTACCATCACATAACTGTGTCTTCAGAGTCGGCCACGCACACATTGTTACGCGGTACGTAAGCGCGGTAGTAAGAATGTGTGCGTGCGGACCGTGTACATGCAGTCAGCTTGACCGACTCTGAGGATACAGTGCTGTCTATAATAAGACTCCGTCCGCCTTTTTTTCTACGTTCATGTGTGGCCATATAACATTATGCTGTGCTTTCTAATCTTTACTTTCTATGCCGTTCTTGAATCAAGCTATTCAACATCTTTCAGTTCAAACATCAAACAGATAGCAGAAGGTCTGTTAGCCACGGAGCCTCTCCTAACGGAAGACGTGAGGGTGCAGCTGGAGGAATGCCTGACGACACTGAAGACCAGGCTGGAACACGAGGGCCCCGCCGGCAAGAGATACTACCTGTACAAGACGCTGCTGACACATATACTGCCCCTGACGAATGTGTGCTTTGACAAGCATGGGAAAAGGTTTGGAACCTTCAGTCTTTGATGCGCTTGGCAAAATTAGTAATTTTATAATGCTCGGTTATTGGTCGCTGTTAAGCATTTGTGTCCTAACTCCTAACCCACATTGAATTGTTGAATTTGAATGCAGTCTTGTTCTAAATCACCTTGAGAACATAACTGCATTCAAAACTCCGTATTTTTTGTGGGTTAGTAGGTGCACGAATGCTTAAAACAGGGTCCAATTAAATTTTGAGGTGCAGAAAATATTAAGCGGCCATACTATCAACCGTTTAGACTCATACGTATACAATCGAAAATCCTTTTCTCTGCTGCTTGATTTGCTGATTGGCTTTCCTTCTACTGCTCTAGTAGAGTTAGTTAAATCCCTATCTCTATCTATCTTCTTGAAGGTTTCACACAATATTTGCTTGGTCCTGCGCGTGTTCAGCCTACTAATCTATCCTAGCCTTTTAGTTCCGTCGTGTCGACGGGGCGGGGCTCGACCCCCAACTTGAGAGTTGAGCACCTGCTTCATTAACCCGTAGACATTCAAATAACGCTGATGACCTGATGATTTTTATCCAGGGTGCTGACTGGCAGCTACGACCGCACGTGCCGCGTGTGGGACGCGGACACGGGCGCGGAGGTGGCCACGCTCGCTGGACACCAAAACGTCGTATACTCCGTCGGCTTCAACACTTCCTTGTGGTCAGCTCAGTTATCAAAGTTTTTGGCACATACAATTTTACTTTTACCTCGATCGTACAGAAATTCGTTTAACGCGCGGGAACCGTACATCAGACGTAGCCGAGCGTACTTCGCGTCAGAACTCAGTGCTATGCGAGTAAGCGTGGTCGCACATTACCACCATTGGATAAAATAGCGCGATTTTGTAGCTCGATTCTACTGACCTATGACAAAGTACCTGTCGAATTGAACTACAAAATATTATTATTATTAAGGCCGTCACAGACTTGACAGATCAACTTGACAACTTGACAGATCAAGTAAGGAGAATCTGTCAAAAAAGTTGTGAATAGCCTATTCGGCACCTTATCAGAAAGTGGTGAAACAGGCCCTTATTGCTTAAAATATATTATGTATCGTATATGCTCGTTAAAGGTGTACTTTAGCGTTTATAATATGTCAGTGCTACTAAGTAAGCCGGGTTCCAAACTTGCTCCAAAATGTTGAAGCCTCAGAACTTCAATTTCCCCTTGTTTTGGAATATAGGTTAGAAGGTGAGAGGGTGCAATGTTGCAACTGAATTTGGGACACATCCGACTAAATGACAATGACGTGGAATATATTTCACACCAACAATGATGAGCAAGATTTGGATAGAATTATGGATGAATTTTAAAATGCGTGAGGATTAATAAAATATAATATAATTATTATCTATCAAGAAGAGTTCTATAAGATAGCAGTACGGTCTACTTATAAGTTATACATTCCAAGTTATATGAGATAGATTATAGAATATAACGATGAATTTGTCGTACCTAGATAGTATAATATTATTGCAGTGTGCAAAAAAAAAAAACAATTCTTTCTAAAGCCAAACTGCTACCGAGTTTCAAAATTGCCATAGCTACATTTTTGGTTACAGTGATCGCGTAGTCACCGGCTCCTTCGACAAAACCTCCAAGATCTGGGATCCCACAACGGGCGTCTGTCTAGCGACGCTGTGGGGTCACAACGGAGAGGTGGTCGCAGCCGAGTTCAGCCCCAAGGGGGATTTCGTGGTGACAGCATCTATGGACCACCTGGCCAAGCTGTTTGATGCGAACACTGGTAACTTCACAGATTTGCAACAACACTAAAACGGTATCTAAAAGAGTAAAAATAAAAAATAAGCTCTCTTCGCTTCTCGTATCTGCCTAAACATAAGGTGTGTACTTAATGTGTTGTTATTTAAGAAACTTACAACGTATTGTACGTCGTTTTTCTCCGTTTGATTTTAGTTTTTGCAGAATAGCTCTCCTGGAGGCTTGCTATAATCCAGCATTAAGACTTTTCTTGATGGAACAGGTACAGAAGTCCAGACCTTCGCTGGTCATACAGCAGAGGTGGTGTCTCTGCAACTGGACCCCAACGACGACCGCCGACTCGTCACCGGCTCCTTCGATACCACTGTGGCGCTGTGGGATACCAGGCAGCCGGAGTAAGTGCTTAATAGCCACGGAAGCTATTTAAATCAACATAATGAAAATAAGAAAAAACCTACGAAAAAACAAAGTGATAATATTCTGTACAAACCCTAAATTAGTATCGTTTTTTTTTTGTTGCACCCTGTAGATGTAGAGCGTAGACTGTAGAGGATCCAAGATCAGTAAGCAAGCTGATGATGATAATTGATAATAAATTTATAGTACACTGTCAACAAAAACAGTTCACCCATTTGGAATCTACAGAATCATTAACAGACAGAAGTATACTTTACCCTACATTTTGCCTCTATGTAATTCGAATACGATATTGCTATTCTTTTCATAAAGGCGCTTTTAGATGCTGCAATGTGCTTTGAATGGGATCATGCATCTGTGGATCATGCCGATTGCCGTACGGCGTACCTCAAACAGAAGCAATATAAACGCTGCTTAATTAAGAGTAGTCTACGTAAACCTATACCCAGCCCAAATTTCGTTCATCTTCATCAGGTGATGAAGACGAACAAAGCTACAGCAGCTTTACGATTCTCATTCGTCTCTAATACAGGGTGTGAAAAAACAAAGTGATAATAATCTAGAGCGTGTATGTATCTCATCAGGGGCATATTATTTCCGTTGCAGGCGCGTGTGCGAGCTGCGGGGTCACTGCGGCGAGATATCAGGGGTCCGTCTGAACTGGGACGGGCGGCTGGTGGGCTCGGCGTCGCTGGACGGCAGTGCGCGGCTCTGGGACGCGAGAGAGAGGGCCTGCCTCGCCACAGCTCAGGATCATGCTGGAGAGGTATTACCTTATTACAATGGATAATTTTTAGATTGCTGGTGGTCGATACAGTTGCAGTATGTTAGCGCGGGGTGCAGAGTTCGGTTTGTAGGACTCAAGGGGGATGGTTTGAAGTCTTACCTATCTATTAAGACAAAATTCTTAAATAGTTAATAGAATCAGGCGTTACTTTGCGGAAATCCATAGCTTAAAATTTTGTTTGTTATTATTTTTAGCAATATTCCGCGAAATAAACCTCAACCTGAGTGAGTGCACAAGCAAATATTGCTTGTGTGGTGGTGGTGTTTGCAGGTTCTTGCATGCGAGTGTACGCATAGGCAGTGTGGGAGAGGAGGGAGGTGCTGTACGCATGCCTATGCGTGCACTCACTCATTTACTTAAAGGTTGAGGTTTATTTCGCGGAATATTGCTAAAAATACTAACAAACTAAATTTTAAAATTCTTAAAGTTCCTTGGAGCTTTCTCGCGGGCGGGGTCGGGGGCGGCGCCCGCCTGCGAAGGATATATCATATTATTACATATACGATGAGCTTAATATGTTAGCTGTCTTCTCTATCATTTTTCCATCCATTCTTCCAAAGAGTCTTTAAGTTTAAAAGAAGCTTCACGTAGAGCTGATCACCTCAGGTTTTCCACGTATTTGCAACCTTACACCAAAAACTACCACCGCATCTGGTTCTTAGGTTTTAGACGTGTGCTTCGACTGGGCGGGCGCGCGGCTGGCGACGTGCTCCGGCGATGGTTCCGCGAGGGTGTACGACGTCACCGACTTCAGGGAGCTGGCTGTGATGAGGGGACACAGAGAGGAGGTGTCCAAGGTAAGTTGAACGTCGATAATAGTGAACTTAGGTTGTTAGAGTGCAACGCCTTTGTCTCTCATAAAGAGCGAAGAACGAGACTGGAAATTAGTATAAAATCTACTCCTAACGCAAATTATCAAAAATGGTCTTAGGGCTGTGTTTTACTACCTAACATGTTTGTCACCTTTACTCCTTTCAGGTGTGCTTTAGCCCGGCCGGAGGTTGTCTGCTTACTGCTTCTGCAGACCGCAGCGCGAGGATATGGAACGCCAGCACCGGAAACTGCTTGCAGGTGGGAAAACAGTCAGCCTTAGGAAAACAAACAATAAAACCATTTTGTTGACCAAATCAACACTCTTTCTACTTTTTGGAAAACCTTGCAACAACCCATCCATGTTGAAACTTGAAAGTGAGAATCCATTAAAGAAGAGAGCGCTAAATTAAAGAAGCTGTCTCTGTCTTAGTGACTTGACTGGGATTATAAGTAACGTTTTGATGGTCCACCGAGAACACGTTGCTATCATTTATCATTGACGCCAATGCTCTCTTCTTCTCCAGGTGCTGTCAGGCCACGAAGGCGAGATATTCTCTTGCGCGTTTTCGTACGCGGGCGACGCCGTCGTCACAGCATCCAAGGACAACACCTGCCGCATATGGAGATGACTGGACTGGTGGTTCTAGGACCACCTAAACAGCTGACTGGGGATTCTGAAGCCTGTATCATTTCTAAGACAAAGGAACCATCTGAAGCGATGAAACTGAAACATCGGACTACGGATTCTGAAGCCTGTACCATTTCTAGGACAACCAAACCATCTGAAGATATAAAGTATAAGCGATAAACGAATATATAATGAATCCATGAACTCATCAGTTATCTATACGAGACTTGTGGTCCTACGGGCTACGGCGATTAAAATTAAACCGCTTCAAGTATGTGCTCTACATTTTCTATAAACACACCATTTTTAGGGTTCCTACGGGAACCTATTACTAAGACTTCGTTGTCTGTCCGTCTGTCCGTCTGTCTGTCTGTCTCCAGGCTGTAACTCAAGAACGGTAATAGCTAGAGATTTGATATTTTCACAGATTATGTATATCTGTTCCCGCTATAACAGCAAATACTAAAAATAAAAATATAAAATAAATATTTAAAGGGGACTCCCATACAACAAACGTGATTTTTTGGGCCTTTTTTGCTCTTTAGATCAAAAATGGCAACAGATAGGTACTTGAAATTTTCACAAAATCCTTAGTTATATGTGTACTTTAATATTTAATAATAATATTAAAATAAAATAAAAAAATAAGGGGGGCTCCCATACAAAAAACACAATTTATGGCCTAATTTTGCTCTATAATGGTACGGAACCCTTCGTGCGCGATTCCGACTCGCACTTGGCCGATTTTTCCCTTTTATTATAAAGTACATATAAATTATTATGTATAATAGATCAATATTGATTATGAT
Source organism: Plebejus argus (assembly GCA_905404155.3). Taxonomy (NCBI): domain Eukaryota; kingdom Metazoa; phylum Arthropoda; class Insecta; order Lepidoptera; family Lycaenidae; genus Plebejus; species Plebejus argus. The sequence continues at coordinate 15,772,523 of FR989935.1, forward strand.
GTATTTTGTAGTTCGTAGAAAGCTACAGCCTTAAAGAGCTTCCTTACTTATGTGATATTATTATGTCGCTACATTTTCAAGTTATAGCAATATTTTTAGCATAGGGCCATATATTATGTTATGACTTATGGCCCTATAGGCACTGCTTTAAATATTATGTCTAGTGTGTGCAACCGAAAGTTGATGATGATTGAACTGTGTGTGAGTGAGAGGGAAGACTCCCTGCACTCTTCACAATGTTTAGCCCTCTCGTTAAATATCTGTACTGGCGCGAACTCCGGTACAAGGGGTCGAGCAAAACGATAACACCGGTACAGTCGATAACACAAGTGATAAATTAAAAAAAATATTTAGGAACTTATTTTTATAAAACTGTTTTTTAAGCTAAATGGGCATTTCCTGCAATTTATCTTTTTAAAAGGAAAAACCTTGATATTGAATAGTATTTCTGTTAGCATTGTTTATGTGTACTACGCCAACAGGAAAATTGTTATTATTATAATATGTATAGCTAAACTATTCTTATCAACAAATGAACTATAAACAATGCTTATAATCACTCGATCACAAATAACTGTAATTGCATTGGTACTTGTAACATGATCAATTACTACCGGAGACAATGCTCCGCTAACGGCGCGGCGGGATCGGATATCGGAAACTGATGATTGCGTGTTACCTAGAGCAGTCACGGTCAAAGTGTTTATTTTGATGATTTCATTCATTTTAAACGTAAATTGTCATAGTTTAGACTTTTTAAAGAGTAAGGGCCGGTTTCACCACTTCCTGATAAGTGCCGAATAGGCTATCCACCACTTAACTTGACTGATAGAGTATGGAGAATCGGTCAAATAAGTTGTAAGTAGCCTACCCGGCACTTTATAAGGAAGTGGTGAAACAGGCCCTAAATTATGTATACTTAGGTATTATTAGCTGCTGCAGTGACCTTTTAGTTTTTACTTTTTACTGACAAAAGTAGTCTACACTACTATTATAAAGAGGAAAGATTTGATTTTTTGTTTGTTTGTTTGTTTGTTTGTTTGTTTGTTTGTTTGTTTGAGTCGAATAGGCTCCGAAACTACTGGACCGATTTGAAAAATTCTTTTGCTATTGGATTCCTACATTATTTCTGCTGAACATAGGCTACATTTTATTTTGGAAAAAAGTAGGGTTCCGTAAGATATTTGAGTTTTTCGGACGCAAGGTGTAAAAAATCAGCTAGAAAAGTTACTTATTTTGCGTACGCTGCCTAAACTATAAAAGATAGAACCATAAAATGTTCTAAGTAATTGTAGATCTTATAAATATCTACAAAAAAGTCCGCGACACACTATACCTATCTATGTCGAGTGAGGCACAATAACCATTTATTTATTTAAAAATCCTGAATTTTTTTTGGACTTTATTTAAACGGATATATTTTACTCACGCTATTAATCCTTATCAAAATAAATTATTTTATCACTAAGTACAGTTTATGTAGATAATATTTGGTCTTTGAATGATTAAAATTGGACGTTTGGTTTTGAAATTATGGCGAAATTAAAATATTACGATAGTGGGCGTCACCAAAGCGCGTGCGGCAGGAAGACTATAATATTCTGTTGTAGAAATGAAAATTCTGTACATAAAAGATATGAAATGACACCCGAAATTACACCTTTGTCACTACATCGCTATAGAAGCCAAAAATGTGGTTAGTTTTTTGTCTGTCTGTCTGTCTGTCACTCTTTCTGTCTGTCTGTATGTTTGTTCCAGCATCACAGGAAAAATACTGATCCGATTTGAATGTGGTTTTCGCAGATATATTTATCTTCTTCCAACTTAACATTTGGTGTATAAATTTTTTCCCCCCACCCCTCTAAGGGGACAAAAGAGGGGGTCAGATTTTGTATCAAACTTTTTTCTTTAACACGAAAACTACTGATCCGATTTGCATACGGTTTTCACAGATTTGCATACGGTTTTCACAGATATAATATTATATTTGTCTTCTTCCAACTCAACATCTGGTGTATAAAAATCCTCCCCACCCCTCCCCTCTCAACCCTTTCTGGGGACCAAAGAGGGGTCAGATTTTGTATACAACTTTTTTCTTTAGTGGACTTACTTCATATTAGGTATTAACTGTGTTTTTCAACTTAACATCTGGTGTATGACCTTCCCCCCACACCCTCTTAGGGGAAAAAAGAGGGGGTAAAACATGTATCAACTGATGATGTAGAAAATATACTTTAAATGGCAAAACAACGTTTGCCGGGACAGCTAGTAGGTAATATGTATAATCGCTTCTCTTCTCAGTAAGTTCCACTATAGCCAGTACATTCGAGTTGAAAGATAAATTTTTTTACTGTTACGACTTACAAGTAACAGTAAAAAAATTCCCGTTTTTAGCGTAAATGGAGGCTTTAGGGCCCGGCCGGAAAAATGATTTGAAATAAAAAAACTGTGCATTTTGTGTGCAGCCAGATATATTACCCAGGTAGATAGGTTACAAGGTTTGTAAAATTATAAGGGAAAAAATGAGTAAATATCCGTATGTTGCAAAATGTTAGTTATCGTGTTCTTCAACTCACGTCTTCAATTTATTGGCTTATTTAATATCACCCTTGTCTAGTACAATTACAAGTACTTAGTTATTCCTCTTCACATTCTAATACAAGTATCTAAATACTGCGTGACTGGTGAGACATGTTCAATACTCGAGGACGTGATATTTGGCTATTATATTAGTTGGAAAAAAAAATAAAAAAAAATAATATCAATTGATCACCGAGTAAATGTAGCTTAAAGTTAAATAATTATTTACTCAACGCATGGACACCGCGAGCGGGAGGGGTAGTTGTGTGGTGTTTCTTTGGTAGCACACGCCTCTGCACCGGCCGCATAGTATGCCTACTTTCCTAGCCGCGTAATTTACTTAGTATCCATGATTCATTTATTTTTGGGAAAACCGGAAAAAAATGAAGAACCTAATTTTATTACATAATTATAATGAGAATCGAGTACTGAATAAGGAGAGTATTATTATCGGTATTGTCTCACCAGTCATGTTGTATATTTAATATTTACTGTACACTTGTCACCTCGACTGTACTCATTATGGGCATCACTCACTATTATCGCGTCTGCCGTGATACCGAGCGGTCATGCTGCGTCTGCTCCTCATTACCCTGGCGGCTGCGGCCGTCCACGGGAAGTACAACTACACGACCAAGTGGTTCGAGGTGCCGCTGGACCACTTCAGCTTCCAGAGGAATGAGACGTTCAAGATCAAGTATTTAGTGAACGATGAGCAGTGGGACGCCGGTGGTGGACCCATCTTCTTCTACACTGGAAATGAGGTAAGTTTATTAATGAACGCTGTTTAGAATTCGTATTACGTATACTTTACTAACCGACAAAAAAACCCGCATTGAGTTATGACTTATGAATCCAGTTAGGTATGTTCTTTAGATGATTAATTAGAATAAGACTTTATTCAAAATTTAACAATAAAAATTGTGGGTAATGATACAATTAATTGTTAACAGCGACCATTAATTTAATATGCGATTTAATATAGGATAAGGTTCTTTTAACGTCATTGCTAGAGCTATATCTGGAGTGCGGATAAACCTAATAGTAGATTTTTAGTGCAATGGGACCGCCAAATCTTACAGTCTATTCGTGTTAAGAAGAATAAGAAGGCAGTGATGCGTATACAATTGATTACTTTGGGTGTTTTTGGTGTGCAGAATAATATTATAGTCCTTGGTAAGTTTTATTGCCCTTTGCATTCATAACGCGTATTAAGTGTTTATAGGGTCTGTCATCTCTACATTCTACAACCCAGATGAAGTTACAGCTATGACTCTGTGACCACATTTCAATGTGCTAATTGCTGTAGCAAATATATTACGTATAAATTGCTGTCTATGATGCCTGTTATGCTTATGTGTGAGTTGTGACTGATAAAGTGATGAACCGAATAACAAAACAGAAAAATAATTAATGTAAACAATTTAATTGGAACAAATCTTAAGGCTCAATGTTAGGATATTATGGACAATCATGATTGATGATTGCCTCCAAGATTGTGAAGCTATACTTATAGCAAGCACAACCAACCTCGATTATAAACAATCATACACGAATATGCTCTTCCAGAGTCTACAGTACGTTTGTAATTGCTGTATTGGTTCAACTATGAACCAATAACCGAACGTACTAGTATTTCATTGTAATAATTACACCAAGTAACTAATAAACAATTAATATTGTCACACTCATCCTTGGTACTTGAGCTAGCTCTACTTATGATAGAGTCGGTAATACCGTAGTAACTATTTAGTATTCTAATAGTACGCAGTGTTTTGAGTCTTAAATAATAATAGTCCCTACATCATAGCATCCGTTTTAAGTTTAAACTATGATTAGCCCCAAGCGTTTTGCCAAATGCAAACTTCCTAGTGAATAGTGATTATAGTTTCTGAGGTAACCACCATGTTTTAAATTGATCATTATTCATTACTCATAGTTCGTAGCAATCCTTTATGTACTTTGTACAGACTTCAATAAATTATAATCAACTAGATGACGCCTCGGTTGTGCGAAAATTCGTTTATCGCGCAAGGAGTAAGGACCGTACAATTTCCCGGAATAAAAAGTTTCCTATGTCCTTTCCTGGGACTCAAAGTATGTCGACTACACCCAACAAAGCCGGTTCAGCGGTTTGGGCGTGAAGAGGTAACAGACAGACAGACACATAGCTGTCAGACACACTTTCGTCTTTCGCATTTACCTCTATAATATTAGCATGGATGTACCGTGTACGTGAAATCTCTCTTATTTCTTAAAAATAATCAATCTTTGGAATAATAAAATCTTTCTCATAACTTGTTTCTATCATGTTTAACAGTTTAATTATAAATCTATTTAAATAAAACAATAGTCTGTAGTTTACTTAATCGCCGTAGAATGTCGACTCTTGCAATTTTCCTCAAATATGTTAAGTATATAGTTTACTATAAAATCACTAATTATAATAATATTATGTTTATCAATTAAACATAATCAGTTAGTTGATGATTGTACAGTGTACATATTTATTTCCGCTGTAACTATTAAAAGGTCAGTGAACCACCGTTTATTAAATGTTTACATTAAAATTATGTCCACCATGCGAAACAACTAACTTAATGAAAGTGAAATGAATGAAAATCAAATGGCAGTACGAAATACTGCTAGCGTAGGGACTAGGGAAAAATAATATTATTTACATACTTATTTAAAGGTTCTCAAATCTCAATACAACCACCTTCGCGTAAATTTTTTTGAGGAATATTGAGTTTTGGACTTTCATTATACTTATTGAAATGAGAAATTAAGGACATACGATTAATGTTAATACGGTTACTGTGTGATATCACACCCTATATAGGGATTTGCTTACCTGTTTAATCTGTATTTAGTATTGCATTACCTATTCAATGTTAATGTGTACTGTTTCCAGGGACAGATCGAGTTGTTCGCGCAACATACAGGGTTCATGTGGGATATTGCTGAGGAGTACAAGGCCAAACTCGTGTTTGCTGAACACAGGTATTTTTTTTAATAATTATTATTCCTTTGTTTTTGAAATGCATGGAGCTTGAAGGGAGTTGGGTCTTTTAGGAAAGTCCAACTGCAATATTATGGTTACGCGCCTCCGCGCACTATTATTTTAAGAATGCACCTGACCCTAACTTGACTACATTCTTAAACCTAGATCTCAAAATCTGTAAGGTCTAGAAAGCTGATTTTTTTACACAAGTAACTTCAGTTCATGAAGATTAAATGCTCAAGACGAAAACACGATTACTGAAAAATGCTCGATAGTTTCTTTTTTACAAAAAACCTTGTTTTAGACACATTTTTGCTTGGATCTTCGAAGTTTGCAGTCTTTTCTCTAATATTTTTTAGTATCTAAAAAGGCATTGATAAAACCTAAATTTGCTCAAAACACTTTTTTCCTAATCATTATAGTTCGTCTTTTATTCAAGTAAAACTAACTAACTAAAAGGACGACGATTCCGCGTCGTCCTTTTTCACCTGGCATATGAAAGACGGGCGTGAGTGTGAAGAGAGAAGGACTATGTTTTATTTTTAGGGTCAGTATCCCTCTTAACCCCCGATAAAACACATAGGGGTTTAAGTTTTAAAGGGTTTAAACTTTAACTTGTCTGTCTGTCCGTGACATCGTAGCATCCTGTGTGGACCTACTTTAATCTAGTTCTTTTTGTTTCAAAGCTGATATTAATTATTATAAATTATAATTGAGAGTGTTCTTAGCCAGCGTAGAGTGGTACTTTTTGAGGAAACCAGAAGTAAACAATGTTGTATCTCTTTCCCGCAGATATTACGGCGAGTCCATGCCCTTCGGCAATAAATCGCTGAGCAATGAGTACATAGGCTACCTGACAGCGGCGCAGGCGCTGGCCGACTACGCCGACCTCATCAACCACCTCCAGGGCGGCCATAACAGATACCCCGTCGTCGCTTTTGGAGGTAATTACATTCTTATGTGGGCTGTCTGTGGCAGGCCTAGCACAGAAGAAACAGGAAGGAATTGCTGACAGTTTTTAGGTATGATTCTATTGTGGTGATGCTAAGCGTGAGGGTTACTAGGTCCTTGCTTTAAACTACCTGTGAATTCGACAATATCTCTGGTATGAGTGGTAGTACTTACCTACATGACATTAAAATTGTGGACTGTGTCCAGGGTTACTTGTACTATTATCTATTATGTGCCAGGGTCATACGGTGGTATGCTGTCCGCGTACTTCCGCATCAAGTATCCTCACCTGGTGACGGGCGCCATCGCCGCCTCCGCCCCCATCCACATGTACCCCGGCATGGTGCCCTGCGGCGCCTTCGACAGGATCGTCACCTCCAGCTTCAAGGTCGCCAACCAGAACTGTACGGATAATATACGGAAGTCGTGGAAGGTTTTGAGGTACTAAACATTCATAAGGTTCAAACGAGGCTAGTCACAAACACGAATATCAAGATTTTTACGCCAGACTAGCTTCGTCGTTGTGATCATAGTATAAGACTAAATATAAATTATGATTACTTAAAGTAGCTTACTCACTTCTTTTATAAATAGGTACTTTATAAAATTACGCGATTAGAATCCTGAGAGAGCACGGATACAATTCCTCGCAATTATTAGCCTATGTCCTTCTTTGTGGTCTACAGCTGCTATACTCTCTGAACTCTACAATCTAATAAATCGCATTTAATAATATAAATTACTTACTTATTAAATAAAAACAAAAACAGATATTGTGTAGCAATTGGGTACTCACTCAAAGAACTTTTTTTTCAGGACCTACCTCCAAGCCCAAAACAATTCTGATGCGCTAAAGAAGAGCTGGAACCTCTGCGACCCGGTGAAGAATTCCACCGACGTGGAGACGCTGCTGGACTTCCTCAAGTCCATGTACGAGACGCTGGCGATGGTGAACTATCCCTACGCGTCCGACTTCCTGATGCCACTCCCCGCGCAGCCCGTCAGGGTCGCCTGTCAGTACCTTAGTACTAAGCTGGAGGGAGACAAGCTTTTGGAGGTTTGTTATACTAAGGGCCTGTTTCACCACTTCCTGATAAGTGCCGGATAGGCTATAACCCACTACAAGTTGTGGTTGTGAAAGACAAAATATACCTATAAAATTTACGAGTATCCAATACCTTTTACTTTTTTATGTACGGCTTGGGCTGGCACCAGCATTTGCGTACCTACATACAGCCTTAATATCTGAAAAGGCTATGTTTATAATTAATCTCAGATGGAATTAATTTTGCTCATTAATTCATTATTTTAGGGTATCGGCAAAGTGATCCAGACGTACTCAAACTACAATGGCAAAAACAAATGTGTGGACTACAAAATGGGCGACAATTTCGGCAACTTGGATGCTTCTGGATGGGATTATCAGGTAAGGAAATGCAGTTCGATGAATAGTTCATTGTTCTTGTAATAAGCCTTATGCCTAGCTATTATCCTTCCTGAGCAAGTACCCCGAGAAACGGGACGCAACGGTGCATAGTTTTGGAATATTCCTTGTTCCTAACACTTTGCTAGTTCCTCAGGGCGCGCGCTCGGAATATGATAACTACTTTTGTTACAGGCATGTACAGAGATGGTGATGCCGATGTGCTCGACTGGTCGGGAAGACATGTTCGAGCCGCACGCGTGGAACTACACCGAGTTCGCCGCCGACTGCCACAGGAGGTACAACGTGTGGCCGCGCCCCGACAGCGCCAGGATACAATATGGCGGCGACAACCTCAAGGCCGCCTCAAATATTGTCTTCAGCAATGGACTGCTGGATCCTTGGGCAGGAGGTGAATAAACTATTCGGCAATCAGCAGCTCCCCTTGCCCTTGCTTGCAGATAGGAGGAAATAAAGAAAATAAATTCTATTAGCTTAGACCAGGGGTTCCCAATCTTTTTCAGCCTGCGGCGCAGACCGCAGTTACACGTGAAATATTTTGTCACGGCGCGGGCGCCCTACTCTACCTAGCTATTACAAAAGATACATAAATAAATGAGCACCTTTAATGATTATAGTTAGGTTAAGCATAATAAACAAATATGTATTTAATCATCTACCTGCTTTACATAATTAATAAAATATATAATTTAATTTTATAATATTTTTTTGGGAACCCCTGGCTTAGACTTTGCTAGTTGCTCCACATAATATTATATTTTGTTAGACAAAACTTCAAGCTTACCGCCTATCCGTGGTCATAAATTAAATACTTAAAAGCTGGCTAAAATCAGGCAGTGATGGCCGGGGAACAAAACTGTGAGTTTAAGACAGGAAGATCATCATCATGATGCCTAGAAGAAAGGTAAATACAGTAGAGCCTAAATCGGGGTCTTTATATTTTTTATGACTTTAGACAACTTTTGCCGCCCCTATGTACGAACTCTGCCGCAATCCTAGGACGCCCTCTAGGACGCCATGCTCCATAGGACGCTGCCGCCCATAGGCCATGGCCTATACCTACCTACTGCCTATTTCAGAGCTGGCCGAGATGACAATAATATGTTTTTAATATTCCACCGAATACTCTTGAAAACTCATTTCTCCCAAATGATAACTTTCTGTCTTCAGGTGGAATCCTCAATAGCGTCAGTAGCTCAGTGGTCGCAGTGGTGCTGATCGATACCGCCCACCACCTTGACCTGATGCCAAGCAACCCCCACGACCCACCGTCAGTGCTCATGGCCAGGACCATCCACAAGCAGAACATCAACAAATGGATCAGAGAGTTTAGAGAAGGACGATGATGTTGTTTTTAAATAAAAGCTTTTGAGCTATAAAGCGTTTTATTTACTTCCTGTGACTAAGTATTTTTCAGCTAGTTCCATGCTAGTTCTAGAATCTAGATGCAACTTCTCGGCGAATTCTGTCGTGTCAAAATGTATGACCGGGGGCGGGGTTTTTTCTTTTTCTGATCAGAAATTCGGATAATGTGCGGCCGGGGTAAAAATGTTGAATGTGTCAATGTAGAATGATGAATTATTTGCTAATTATTGAAAAAAAAGTCAAAATGTTAAAATCCCCGCATTTTCCCCACATAATGCCAATCCCCAATGAATCCCAATCAACTTGAAATTCCCCGCAGTTTGGGGAATTCCCCACAAATCGGCAACGCTGCTTCTAGGCCGGCTATAAGATTGTAATCTGATCAGTGGTAAAAAAGAATAAGATTGACATTGGGGAGTTTTGCCGGGAATGTGAAAGAGTGATGTTGTGTTTTTGTATTATTTTCCTAACATAGGCACGATGACTAATTTTTTTATGGTAATTGAAAGACCCTTAAACGTCGATGAAAGAATGACTCTGATAGCTAAATTCACCAAGATATTATGACAATTCAAACATCTCATAAAATAGACCTGTCACCTGCCCGAAACGCTCCATAGGTACAAAATGCTACTCGATTATGACATCACATTAGTGTTATTTGTAGGCATCGCGGGAAAATTTTGTTCGATAGCTATATTAATAATAATTGCGTTTATGAAAGTGGTTTCATAACACAAAAGTTGCTTTAAATTACATAAGTTATCGAATGGTATACAAATATTATGAAATTTAATATTAGTTTATTATCCCGTCGATCGTGGAAAAACGAGACACAATAATTTAGAACATCTGTCTCGGTCACCGGTGACCGTATGGGGCTTGATGAATTAATTATGAAAACAAGCACGCTGTGCTCTCAGAACAATATACTCTGATGCTGCGTTGCTCCAACATGCTAAAATATGTGTTTTGGCAGCATTTTAGGCATGAATATAAAAATAAATAATACCATAGTACCATAGTATCAAGTCTATTTATTCTGTGTATAGCCAGTGTTGCAAGATTCAGATTTTTTAAATTTGCCGTCTTTTCTTGTGGACTTCTTTCCCTGGCCAGACTCTACCGTTATTTCTTTATTTTAATAACGAAATTTGCTAATCTTTGACCTTGTCATCATCCCTATTGTGTTAGCTGGGTTTTAATGTGTAATATTGGTAGAATATTAACAATTAGATATTCGTGATGAAATATCCAGAAACGTGCTCTATTGTGTTCCCTCCAAAACTCCATCGAAAGTTTCAGTAAAGCGTCTACCACTTTACTGAATCGACCGACTTGACTTTTTGACTGTATTGACTTCGACTCAGACTTTGACTAGACTCTGGACCTGACGAAATAGAAAAACGACACCGAAAATTATATTCAAGAATATTGTTTTCCCGCCATTACTTCACACTGGCCATGGTTTTTTAACCAAAGTGCCATAATAAGAAAAAAAAGATTGATAATTGACAATGACATTTGACATTTAGTTAACCTCAAATCAAAAAGTAGAATTCCTAAGCAAAAATTCAAAATAAACAAAACTTATTTTGTATAACTAAATTGAAAATATGGGGTTTGTTTCAAAGATATTTTAGTTTGTTTACATATTTGATTGGTCTTGGATTGAACAGATTGTGTATTTATATGTTTAATTAATGAATATTATAAATTTAATTAAGCAATTATTATGGCACAACAATGTAAATATTGCAACAATTTAGAAGATAAACAACGTTCGCCGGGTTTAGTTTGTGAAATTTGTAAGAGTTTCGTACATTTAACATGTTTACGAAGTCAAAATACGCCTGGTAACTTTGAGTGCGATGTATTCTTTGAATTCACCTGTGAAGATTGTGCTCCTGAGCAAGCTGAAATGTTGGTTCGTAACAAATTCCAGTGGTAAGTACAAAAGTAATGTTTACTGTATTTTTAAATTATAATATTAATAGCACAGTAGCCTTTCATCACTACTCTTCAGAAATAATTTTATTGCCTTATAATATCTGCATGTCTCCTTTTTCAGGGTGAATGTATTGATATTGACAATGAATCACCTACAAAACCAGATGCAAGGCATCAGCAATCGAGGGTTCTTCCACTACAAGACCCACATCTGCTCCTTCATAGACAGACACTGGCTCGTGCTGTTTGGACCTTCTTTGTAAGTTTATACATTATTTAATTATATAATACTTTTTGCACAATGTACAATGGTGGACCTAATGCCATAGGGCATTTTCTACCAGTCAACCATTGTGTGTTAACAGAGACAAAACTAAAAACACAGACCTGCTTTCTGTGTAGAAAAAGAAGAACACATTTTGTAGAGATAGAAATTGGTAATGCCTATTGCTACATGTACCTATTTTATATTGCTCTAGTCTAAACTTAACATAATAGCAGCACAGCACAATATCAATATTTTTGAGGCAATGAACAAACCCTTAGCTATGCTCCATGACTATTAACTTGCCCTAATTTGTTTTAATTCATGAAGCCCCAAGCGGTTGCATGCGACCGCGATAACAACAGATATAAGTTGTTTTTCTCGCGATCGATGGGTTAATTTCAAAAGCTTTTTAACCTGACTTTTGCTTCTTAATTATTTTATTGTATTCATCTATATTCTTGCTAATATACATTCAAGTATGAAATTTCTTCTAAGTCAATAACAATGTATTTCTTCAAACTTCTTAGTATATCAATTACTGTTGTCAAATTTTAAATGTGTTTCAGTAAAAAAACAAAAAACTGGGTAGGTACAGTGGTGGGTGTGCTCTCCTTGTACCACTCCCTGTTCTTCCGCTCCGGGTCGCCGGTGCTCGGGGAGCTCGGCTGGTGGAAGCTTATGCATACCTTCTCGCCTGCTGTTGCTGCACATATTGGTGAGATAGCTTGGTATTTCAATAATATTATTTGACAAAGTAGAGTGCTTTAAGTGAAGTTCTGCCTGACCATAAGAGTTTTGAAGTATTTTATTATTGTTTTAAAGTATTTTGATATTGTTTAAAAGTATATTTTTTTTAATTTAAAATTGTGATTAGGGATTGATTTTAAAAAGAAGCAAAAGCATGTTATATTGTGTGTACAATCTTCGCAGATATTGATTTTTGAAAGTGATAAATAAGGACATAAACTTTTCTACTCTGTACTTTATTATTTTCTTATGTAATTTCAGTACAAGAACTAGGCAAGGACAAACCAAAGAGGCTCCGCAATCAGATAGCTTTGGACATGAAACTTTTCAACAAGAAAGTTAAAGAAATGGGTATGTATTCATTACTCAATACTTATCTTTTCTTTCACCACACATAATATCATCTTATTCATATTTTGAAAACCCTGATTTGACTCTAAGGCTGCATTCCCACCGGAGCTGAGCTAAGCTGCGTTGCGATGAATGTGTTTTTGAGAACCAATAGGAACATTCATTTGCCTGACCATGTGCAGCCAGCAGCGCTAAGATTCTATTGGTTCTTGTAAAACATTCCTCGCAACGCAACTTAGCCCGGCTCCAGTGGAAACGCAGCCTTAAGCTGATCGCACATTTATCAGCACCGTATACGCCGTACGGGTTGAACGCACAGCATACTACACGAAATGCGGCGTGTACGGCGTGCTTGCTGATAAATTCAATGTTAGCTGTGATCTGTCGGATGAGTTTAAATAACCCGACCAAATTACTTAGGTCCGCCATCTGCCTAGGAAGTAGGAAACAATTTTTCTTATAGTACATAATTATATTACAGGTTATGATGATTATTTTGACAAAGAGGAATATAAAATTGAGAAATTCGTGGTTCTGCCATACGCTGGATCCAGCACCATTGAACAAGTCGAAGTCAACACAGAACCGGTGCCTAACAAGAAGGTCAAACTCGATTCAGAGAACTTTTATATTATGTCTCTGTTCTCTACATCTGAGGAGTTTGATACAAGGTAAAAAGTACTAATATAAGTCCACCTTAATCTTACCGCATACTAGAGCTGTGAATGATAAACGAACAGGTTTATTCACAGACATAGATCAAGATAGATACCGCATGTGTATACTATATGTACAGTCTGTGGCAAGTACTTCGAAAAGTTACAAAAAGACGAGCAATGCTCGTACTTAATAAATATTATAAAAATGTAATGTATTTGTTTTCTTTCGAGAACTTGTAAAATGCATCTGTTGTGTCGTCTTTCTTCTAATTTGTTACTTTTTTTTATTGTTTTTGTGTGCAATAAAGTGTAAGTAAATGCATAAACTTTATAGTACAGATATTATTGTTAGTGTTAAAGATTTGCTAAAGAATAATTCTATTGTTTATGTTTTAAAGACTGTCAAGACTGTTAAATGTGTATTCACTATTATTAAAACTTAATTTTTAGGGTTCCGTACTCAAAGGGTAAAAACGGGACCCTATTACTAAGACTTCGATGTCTGTCCGCCTGTCTGTCTGTCTCCAGGCTGTAACTCAAGAACGGTAATAGCTAGAGATTTGATATTTTCACAGATTATGTATATCTGTTGCCGCTATAACAACAAATACTAAAAATAAAATAAAATAAATATTTAAGGGGGGCTCCCATACAACAAACGTGATTTTTTGGCCTTTTTTGCTGTCTCCAGGCTGTAACTCAAGAACGGTAATAGCTAGAGATTTAATATTTTTACAGATTATGTATATCTGTTGCCGCTATAACAACAAATACTAAAAATAAAATAAAATGAATATTTAATAGGGGCTCCCATACAACAAACATGATTTTTTTGGGCTTTTTTGCTCTATACTTATCAAAAATGTCAACAGGTAGGTACTTGAATTTTTCACAAAATCCTTAGTTATATGTGTTCTTTAATATTTAATAATAATATTAAAATAAAATAAAAAAAATAAAGGGTGCTCCCATACAAAAAACACAATTTATGGCCTAATTTTGCTCTATAATGGTACGGAACCCTTCGTGCGCGATTCCGACTCGCACTTGGCCGATTTTTTTTATTACTTATTTTAAAGCATAAGGCGCTTACTGAAAACCAGCGTTGCGACTATGATCGCAACACATGCTGAGTATCTATCACACCGCATCTATCAAATAGGTGCTCTATTTGATAGATACGGTTTTCAAATGTTTTATTTCTTCTTATAATATGTACAATTATTTTTACCAAATAAAGTTTCTTTCTTTCTTTCAAAGTACAGTTACTCAATTATGTCATAAACTCATTTAACACAGGGGTAAGTTTCACACGCGTGCGACGTGGTACCTACTGCTTTGTTTTGCAATTTCAAGTTATCAAATAGGACATAGGTAAATAAAATTATATAAACTTTTTCAGGACAAATGAGTCGATTGAAGATATACCATTGAGAGATTCGTTATCAGGATTTGAATTCCAGAAATCAAATGCAGTTCCACGAGTATGTATGGTTTTGTATTTATTATGTTTTAAATATATCTGGGTACATCTGATAGGGTCCCCCCCCCCCCCCCCCTCCCCTAGGGATCAGCCACCCCATAGGCCATGGCCTACACTGCCTATAAGTACTAAATATACACAATAAAATACCATTGTACATTATTGTGTGCTTAACTACGAATAATAAAAAAAACTATGCACCGACAGCACTACGACAGTGACTCCCACAGTTCCCACCCCGAGCCATCTGATGATGAGCCGAGAAGGAAGAAGGAGGGAGGGAAAGAGAAAACTGAAGAGGTCGTAGTGAGAAGAGAATCGCTATTCTCTACGCAGCTGAATAGCATAGGTGAGGTGTTCTCGCTCTCTCTCTTAATTTGTAGGGTAGGGAATGAATGAAAAAGAGGAGTGGATAACAAGGTTAGTAAACAAATACTTACAGTAAAAGTATCTCATAGGTATCTAGCCCAGACATGAGTAGCAATATTTATTACGTTTATTTTTAACCGACTTCAAAAAAAGGAGGTTATCAATTCGACGCGTATGTATGTTATATCGACAAAACTTCCCAGTTTTTGTATAATATGTTAGTCTATATCAGCGTCTGAACAAATGTGCCAAATGTCAAATGTGTATGTATGTATGTTTTTTATGTTTGTGTTCGCATATCTCCGGAATAACAAGTCCTATTTCAGTAATTCTTTTTTGTTGTACTAGGTATTGTTCAACTTAGGGAATAGTGCAAGTTTCGTCAAAATCGGTTCAATAGTTTTGGAGATAGGGGGTTTTAATTCTCAATTACGTACAATTTTGAAGTCGGTTTTATCTTTTTAAAATACAGTGATTATGTTAAATAATCTCATATACACCTATATAGTTTCGATTCTGTATCAACGAAATAAAACTACAATATTGTATTCTAATAAAAATGTCCAACTAACTGCAAACCGCAAGAATCAGTAGTTTGACTTTTACAAGAATATTAATTTAGTGTTTTACAGAATCGATCGAAGTTTAATGTGGGATAATAATAGCACAACGCATTTGAAACACCTTTAGTTGGAAGGGAAAAAAACTGTAATGACTTTACGACTTTTTTTGTTTAGATTATCCCTGGGAAGACCCTGAACCGGAGCCCGAGAAGGACCTGGTGGAGATGACGGAGTACCAGGAGATACAACTGCTGAAGACTGTGGAGGGGCTAATCACCCGGGTGAGGGAGCCCTGCCGCCGCGCCGAGCTGTACCGGCTGAGGGCCAAGCTCGCGCTGCGCAGGCGGAAGAGGCATAAGCAGTTGCCGCTATTTGATATTGATAGGTAATTCCATATTATCCGATATTATCCGATAGGCCAATACACCCTTAGTGTAACACTTACATATTACCACTAAGGGTGGGTTACATCAAAGGCGTAGTAGTCTAGTTCACAAGTGCCATTTTCCTCGAAACCTGATCTCACGCACCGAAAATTATGGTTTTAGGCTAATTCGATTTGGAATACTATCTAGAACATTCTATCAAAATTTCCAAGAGGGGCTGAAAAAAAATGCAAAAGTTATTAATAATTAAGTTAACAAAAAAGAAGGGTTTGATTTTTTTTCAATATTTCGAAAACTATTTGAGATAATCAAAATTAGAAAATAGATCCTTAAAGACCAGGAAATTTCTTAAAAAAAGTTTTGCCTCCTAGGACTGTATCAACAATAGGCTACTTGACCTAATTTTTTTCTTCATGCTAATCGCTTCTTAATCATTAATTTTCACGAAATAAACTAATATTTTATTATTTTACACAGTAAAAACCCATAAAAATGTTGATTGAAAAATACGCCTTATAAATGGCGCCGAAAACACTGTCCGCCATAGTGTGACGTCATACTGTTTGTATTTTAGAGTCTCTTTATTTAACATTTTTTTATGTGCTAAATGTACGAGTCTTAAGGTGCCCAAAAATTATAAAATAATTAAATAAGAAATTAGAAATCATTTGTAATGTTAAAAACTTTTGGAGAAAAGTTTTGGCCATTTCATTTCCCGTCTACAATAAATGGAGATAATATATAAAACTGGTGTTTTATTTGAATTACTCAAGAAAATATATTTTGCAAATTTTTCTAGGCTTATTCTTATTATTTATGTACAAATAAACTTACACAATATAACGAGCGCGATAAATAAAAGATATTAAATTACGAACATGATGACGTCACATCCAAATCGGAAGTACTGCAAAAGCGTTTTAGTCAGTACAAATCATATTTTCATAAAATCATATTTTCAAATCGACTTTATTTATCAATCATAAGCTTTTATTTGATGATAAGGGTGAAATACGGTTTCCTACGCCAAGTTCTACTAGAAATATGCATTTGTTCAATGAAATTGAATATAGGTCAAGTAGCCTATCCTTATAACTTTAATTGAGCGGCGAACCGCGAAAACAACTGTAAAAAACTAAAAACGCGTAGTTCGAGTTTCGCGTGATTTGCCGCAATCTGCCGCCTGAACTAAAAAAATATTTAACTGATTAAATATTAATATTAAGGAATAAAAAAAATGTGTACGAAGCAGACATATCAATAAACAATAATCCGTCAACAAAAATAAATTATCACAATTTGTTGAATTGTTTTAATTTTACGCCGGACTCGCTAGGGGAACATTGAACTCGCCGGGCGTGTCTACGGCGCTGGAATTAAATTTATGTGGACTCTCCTGGGGAGTCGGTGGCACTGAATCTATATGTAAATAAAGTTCTATATATTTAAATTAAAATGTTTTATTAGAGTATGAATTTTATACTTAGGTACTTATAAAACATTTTCTGAGTCTACCTGGTGCCTGCCACCAGAACTAACCTGACGAGACGGGAGAGAATCAGCGTATTAGATTCGGTTTATGCCCGGTTTCTAAGGTTTTTTCAATGAAATGTATCATGTGTTCATTTGCGCTTTTAAAAGTTTAATGTTTTGAAGTCGGGTTTAAGCCAAATAAAAGCGCGCAAAATAAAAATATCGCTATGTATGCACGACAGTTTGAGTGTGAAGACAGATTATATAACAAAATTATCAGCTACATTATAATATTGTGTAATATGTAGATCATAGATAATAGGTAATATGTAAGACTTCATAATTTTCCCTAATTATTATATTGAAACATACATCCAGGGCGGTGCAAGTGCTGAGCGGGTACCTGACGGAGGGGTCGTGTGCCGCACAAGACGACCGCATACTAGACAGGTTCCAGAGATCCGTGAGTATGGTTTTTTTAATGAAATAAGGGGGCAAACGAGCAAACGGGTCACCTGATGGAAAGCAACTACCGTCGCCCATGGACACTCGCAGCATCAGAAGAGCTGCATTGCTGGCCTTTTATGGGGGAATAAGGTAATAGGGTAGGGGAGGGGATAGGGTAGGGGAGGGTAGGGAAGGGAAAAGGGTAGGGGATTGGGCCTCCGGTAAACTCACTAACGTAAGTTGTACCGTAGTTGTACACATAATATAATAGACATAGATAGACGTTTTGCGTAGTTGTAATTTTTTTTATCGTTTTACCCCTTTATTACGAGATTATAATCTACCTGAGACATTCAGGCTAAAGCGTGTATGTCTGACGTCTGTAGATTATTTTACTTATTGTAATTCCCTTTATTTAGCGCTTCAAGTTTAAAAAACATATACACTAATTATTCTGAATACATTACCATACATCCCCAGTACCTCATGGACAACCTCTGCGGCACAGTCCCTACCACCGTGTACGGGCCGCTACTCCTCCCGCGGACGGAGACTGCGCCCCTGCGCTCCGCCTTCTCCGGTGCGGTATTGAAGCCCTACATCCGCCGGGACGCCGTCATCAGACCCATGTGGGTAAAGGTCTTGGATGAAATCGTTGAGAAGACTAAAGGGTAAGTGTTCTTAGCTATGGTGAAGACAATATGAAAGGTGGCGTGGTATAACTTGGTAGGTATGTTATATTATAAAACATCATAATGTTACGCAAAGTACTCACATACAGTACTCCAAAATTATCTATCTATGATGAAACGTAAGAGCCCCAAATAATGCTTTTGCGTTTTGCACCTTGTTCGAAAGAAATAGAAGTAAATATCATATGAATTGTCTCTATTTTTGGCGCATGCGCTACAAAACCTTTTTTGCGCATGTCATGCCATGACAACGCCACCAACAAGTTGCTTAAACAGTTGGCGTAACCAGAGTAGGCAGTAGTTATGTCTATTGTGGCGTAACCATGATGGCATGACATGCGCAATAAGAGGTTTTTTCCGACGCTCGTGAAAAACTACCGTTGCCGAACAATGAAAATTCCTATGCACATTATCACTTTTGGAGCACTGTACGGTTTCACTCGATCGAGCAATCACGCAGAGTAAAAACCATGGCTCGGGCTTTCGTCCACACATTCAGCATTACTCGATACGTTTACTCTAAAGCGAGTAAAAATTATCGTGTGGACTGCAAAACTCACACGCTTGAGTATGGCTCGAGTAAAGCTCGACGGCTCGCGTCGAGTAAGTGCAAAGGAAATTAGACTTAGAGCTGTGAGTTTTGCGGTTCACACAGTAATTTTTACTCGATTTGGAGTAAAACTATCGACTATCGAGTAATACCGCATGTGAATACTTAGCAAGTGGTTAGCTTTGAAGGAGTCTATAGAATCTGATTATATAATATTTGATATTATACTCGGATTCGACAAGTTTTCATGCAGCGATGAATGAACGCTCGCCGCTCCTAGCGTTGAATAATATTTCGTCATTAGTTTCCGCATCCTTGTCGAATGGGAATTGTGAATCACTCCGCTAAAAGCATAACTAAAATTCGCTTACTTAAAAAAACGTCCGTTTAAGAAATTCTTTAGATATTTTCAATCCGGTTCTTACAGTCAGTTTTTTAAAACTATTTGTTATGTGATAACATCAAGCAGATATTATATAAAATAAGTTGTGACCTTTGTATATTATTTACAAATATAATAAAACTATATTTCGTAGTGTCCGCGTGTGTCGTCCGCCGCTGGACTACTGCTACGTACAGCCGCACCACATACCCGCCGTCAACGCGCTCTGTGCGCAGTTCTTCTGGCCCGGGGTAGACCGTGAGTAGACCATGAAATGAAATGTCCTGTAGGCTGTAGCTGTCCAGGTTCTTTGTGGTGTTTATTTAGTATTTCTGTTTGATAATACCATATATTATGATACTAGTTTTTGATTCCAAAATATAAATCCACAGATTACGATTTACGACTAGCCTAATTAGCATGGTATGGTCAGATGTGGTCTCAGACCTCAGTAGCCAATCTATGGAATATTGTTTTGAAATATAAGTTTTAGGCTTTAGCTACGATGCCTTAATTGTGTTGGTTTTTTGACCAAAATAAGAAAAGATTATAGAATAATAATTACTGAATTTACAGAATCTCCTAGGCTAGGAGGGGCGGATGACCTAGCACCTTTTTAGGCTCGCGTGAAACTATGAATAATAACCACCGTAAGATGCTGATTGGTGTTTGAGAGCATATCAACCAAAATGCGCATTGAGACGAATTTGGATAGCCAAATATTAATACGGGCCTAAGGCTAAATATTAATAAGGCCTAACATTGGCCTAACATACAATTTACCACTAATTATTGTACCCTTGTACACCTTAGTTTTTGGAACATCAATATATTCACATTATTACCATGTTTTTTTCTAATGAAATAAAACTATACTCCACAGTGACTGAAGCACTCCAGTACCCAGAATTCAGCTGCGTATGTTCTATGGGGCGGCTGGTTGTGGGCTGCGCGTTCCTAGTACCGGTCAGCGCGGCCGCCGCATACATCTCCTTCGTGCTGGTGCGACCCGAGTACCGCGGCGCCGGGATAGCTACTTTTATGCTCTATCATCTATTGCAGGTGATAATAATAACCGTGGGAGAGCCATGCTTCGGCACGAATGGGCCGGCTCGACCGGCTCACAGAAAACCGGCGTGAAACAGCCCTTGCGATGTGTTTCGCCGAGTGAGTGAGTTTGCCGGAGGCCCAATCCCGTACCCTTTTCTCTTCCCTACCCTCCCTATTCCCTTCCCTATCTTCCCCTACCCTATTCCCTCTGGAAATGCTGGCAACGCACCTGCAGCTCTTCTGATGCTGCGGCCTGCGAGTGTCCATGGGCGACGGAAGTTGCTTTCCATCAGGTGACCCGTTTGCTCGTTTGCCCCCTTATTTCATAAAAAAATAATGCCAGAGTGAAATGTACTATTAGAGAAGTCGATTCCTAGGCAGATGGCGGACATATTAAGTAGTTTGGTCGCGTTAAGTCAAACCCCAGATCGATCACAGCTAACATTGAATTGACATAAGCCGACCAAATGACGTAGGCCCGTCAACTGCCTAGGAATCAATTTCCTCGATGGTACAATAGAGTCTTCATAAAATCAAGAGATAAAATACAGGATCATATCATTCATTCAACTAAATAAGTGATGCCATGTGGTGATATTATGATAAAACTTAGCGGATTATAGCAACACTAAATGACGCTCGCAATTCCGTTGCGCCAAAATCGTTTATCGCGCAGGCAGGAACCGTACATTTCGGGATAAACGGTATCATAATAATATGTCCTTTCCCAGGACTCAAAGTATCCCCATACCAAATTTCAGCAAAATCGGTTAAGCGGTTTCAGCATGAAGAGGTAACAGATAGACAGACACACTTTCTCACTTATCACTATAGTATGGATGTTCTCAATTTCATAAGTTGAAGAAATTTCACAGAATTTCCACATAAAATCCCATTCCAAAAACCATACATTTCTTGTGGTTTTTGTATAGTCTTGCAATGCCTTGGATAGAGACTACGACATACATCACACAGGCGTCGCGATGCACTATTTGCAAAGCCCAGTTATACTATAAGTTATAACCATGAACGTAGAAAAAAAGGCGGTCTGATTCTTATACACAGAACTGTGTCTTCAGTCGGCCACGCACACATTCTTACGCCTGTCAAATGGTATGGACTAGCGTAAGAATGTTTGCGTGCGGACCGTGTACATGCAGTCAGCCTGGCCGACTCTGAGGACACAGTTCTGTATACATAAATATATAGTAAGACTCCATCCGCCTTTTTTTCTACGTTCATGACTATAGTCTATAACATTATTCTCCATAGAAATTAGTAATTACTAATTAAATTATTACAATTTTAGTTATACAGCTAAAAGAAGAAAAGAGTAAAACATTATGTTTTACAAGCACAGTACTAGTGTATAGACTAATAGTCTATAGATATTATTGATAGTTTTACTAACTTTATGTTGTATATTGCAGACATGTGCAGGCAGAGATGTAACTCTACATGTGTCACCCACAAATCCTGCCATCTTCCTCTATCAGAAGTTTGGTTTTAAAGTAAGTATTAATACAAACCTAGGTGTATGTTATTAAAAATTTGTAATATTCTACTGACAATTAATAATAAAAGTAACTGTTGTTAAAAAGGTTGATTAATAAAACAAATAATAAAAGTAAAGGTATTCTTAATACAAAAAAATATTATCACATAGCTTTGTTACTGTTGAAAAGGTCTTATAAAACCTTCTGTTATCAGAAAATCATATATTTTCCGAGTTTTATTTACATCTATTTTGAGTATTCTACGTGCATCTAGCAATTTCAATGATCCGAGTTTATTGTTCTCCGCTATTAGCAATTTCTTCATTTCCGTATAGTTATTTGGTAAAAGTCTGATGTTGGAACACAAATATTTCTCATTGGCGGACAGTTGAAAGTATCCAGGCAAGTCAGTTATATCTAGCGGTATAGCGGACCTCTTCAATCTCTTGCCCTTTGCAAACATGAGTTTGCTCCGTGCTGTGAAGCTATCAAAGTCCTTTAACATAACTAATGTGGCATACCTTTGCTCCTTGTTCACTTCATCATTATTCACCTTTAGTTGTTTGTAAAGCCTAGCGGAATGCAATGTACGTATCCCTAGCTTCCTATATTCACATAATTTGTATAGCCTTTGCATCGTTTCTTCCTGAAGACTAATACTCTCCATAAATGCATCAAATTGCATGCCAGTCATAAACTGCATAAAGGACAGTAACCTCTCACTGTTTGTTCTCGTTATTGTGCTATCAAATCTTATGAGCCACGCTAGCAACTTGTTTGTCATTATCAACCCATGGTTCTGTATAATTTTGTACCTTCTCTGCCTTTCTCTTAATCTAGTGTTTAAAGCATTCAGTAGACTAACTTTTAAAGCATCTATACAATCGTCATCCTCGTCATCCTCATCATCCGAGTAGCTATCCTCTATACTGAAGATACTTTCCGCATTATTATCATAACTTAATTCGAATTCTGATCTATAAGCATTGTAGCCTGCTAGAGAGTGATCGGATAGGTTATTTCTCGGTGGGTTAGTGCACAGGTCTGTATTGTATAGGTAAGGTGTCAATATTTTTGGAAAAACGGACTGCTCTGTTTCCGGAATCAGTTTTAGCTCCTCGCACTGTACATTCTCAATGAAATACTTTTTGTAATGTTCTTGGCACTCTAGTTTGGATCGCGTGTGCACACACTTCGATATCTCCTCCCAGTTACCGAATCCATACATTGACAAAGCTGACAACAGTTTGCATTCCTCCTTGGCGGACCAGTTGCAGTTGTCGAATAGCGGGAAGTCGTTCCTCCGTATCGAGTATTTGTGGTCATTTTTATGAGGTCCCACTTCGCTCCCGGACGCGAAACAGCTCTGGCACAAATTGCTATCACACTCGCAGCACTCTATGTAGGGCTCGTGCACGATCTCCGCGCACGCGTCGCAGTTCACCTGGAGTATATCGTTGGCCATTGTTCGCAGGTGGAGGAGCTGGTCCAGGACTTCTATGAGAAATACTACGACATCGATTACAAGGGGTGTCGGCACGCGCTGTTTTTGAGATTGACGAGATGAATAAATGTTCCAAAGATTGAAGCCTTTTATTTACCCTACAAAATCTTTCTTTTTAGTCGTTTATTTATAAACTAACGGCACAAATACAGATTTATCCGTACATACTATGGTCAACGAATATTATGGTACAAATTAGGTACGCATTTTTGATTTTGACCTCCTTTTGACATGAAATTCATGAATGACAATTGACAAATGACATTCGTATCGTACCCAAGTTTTGACAGAATTTTACCAAGAATGAGCAATAACTGAAATAATTATGTTCGTCTCTTTCATCAAACGCAATTATACTGTAGAATGAAAGAGACAAAGTTATATTTAAAGCTCTGTACCATAAATGTGGGTACTGGGTTACAAGTTTAAACTCAAAAGTAGCAAGAATTTTTTTACACAAACTAGAATTTTATGGAATGATTGGACACTGAATATTAGTAAAAATGATCAAATTATTATATAGATCAATTTAATTAAATACAATTATTTTACAACATACTACAATAATTATATACTGCTTAAAATTAGATTGGTCTAGAAAATATTTCTAGAAAAATCGAGAATATTCTTAGTGACCTACTTTTAGTGATAATGTAAAAATACTACAAAGTACAAAATATTACAATAGTGACATAGAATGGGGACGTCATGCAATCTCATGAATCATAATATAATACAATATTTTATTTAGGTGCTTTAAAATTTTATTTTATTTTCCACTGTTTGTAGCAAAATCTTCAATTCTGGCAATAATGAAATCTCGTGCATTGATCTATTTGAAGAAGTTTTTTCCTTTACAAAGAACAGTTAGACACGAAAGTTGTTATTGGTCATTTATAAAATACTACATGTTTTTGATTGGTCAATTGGAATCATGGCTTGTTCTGATTGGCTAATATAGAAATAATTCAAACGAGATTAAAAACTTGTACATGGAAACCGACCAAAAATCTATACGACGTCAAGTGTGAGCTCATCGTCGAGTAACATTTGAACGCTTAAATTTATATGTATCTCTTTCTATCACATGGCAACCATGTAAGCGTATGTATCTTTTTGCTCTTTCTTGAGCGCGCTGAAGGCCCTAGAATGTTCTAGACGTTTTATTGTATATATTTTGGCGCGACGGCAACGCTGCGTTTCATTCAAATATTGTGAAGTATAGTGTGTGAACTTGTGTTTTGTGAAGTGTGTGGATATTTTACTTTTAATACGGGATTTAGAGGATTTTTACTGATAAGTTACTAATGTAAGTATGCATATTATAATTATTTACTATTTTCCGTTGTAGATATAATTTGTAAGCTCCAGATTTTAAACCAAAATTGTGAAAATTCTAGTAGAAATGTAACATTGCGCGGACAATTCAACTGGTATGCAGCATCTCCTAAAAAGGTGTCAATCGTGCGGAGGTTAACCAGATTTTATCTTTGTTTCAGACAAATTAGACAATATGGGCAAAGACTACTACAAAATATTAGGAATCGCGAAGGGAGCGTCGGACGACGAGATAAAGAAGGCCTACAGAAAATTAGCGCTAAAATACCATCCAGATAAAAATAAATCGGCAGGCGCAGAGGAGAAGTTCAAGGAAGTTGCCGAGGCCTATGAGGTTCTATCCGACAAGAAGAAGAGGGAGATTTACGATGCTCACGGCGAGGAAGGTCTCAAGGGAGGAATGGGAGGACAGAACGGCCCCGGCGGCGGACAGTCCTTCTCCTACACCTTCCACGGCGACCCGAAGGCGACCTTCGCTCAGTTCTTCGGCTCGGCGAGCCCCTTCCAGGCGTTCTTCGACCTGAACGGCAGCTCCGGCACGACGATGTTCTTCGACCGCGACATGGACGTGGACATGGACCCGTTCGCGAACATGGGCATGGGCCAGGCTAGACCCGGCGGCCCGGCCTTCCGCAGCCAGAGCTTCAACTTCCACGGCTCGCCGAATCGCAAGGAGAAGACCCAGGACCCCCCCATCGAGCACGACCTATACGTGTCGCTGGAGGACATCGCCCGCGGCTGCGTCAAGAAGATGAAGATCTCCCGCCGCGTCATCCAGCCCGATGGTACATCGAAGAAGGAGGACAAGGTGCTCACCATTCACGTGAAGCCCGGGTGGAAAGCTGGCACCAAGATCACATTCCAAAAGGAGGGCGATCAGGGAAGAAACAAGATTCCGGCTGACATTGTGTTCATTATTCGAGACAAGCCCAATCCATTGTTCAAGCGAGAAGGAAGTGACATCAGATACACGGCCAAGATCTCACTCAAACAGGTATGTGTCCTATTAAAATTCTTGTTTGCCCTAATTAAACCAGTAATTTGCGTTTAAAGCAGGCAGAAGCATAGATCATTCTAGATTTTTCTATCAATTGGTCAATTTCTTTGTTGCAATGTTTATACAGTAGCAATGTAACTAATCGTGATTTATTTTGTCTGCAGGCTCTGTGTGGGACGATCATCGAGGTACCGACGATGACAGGCGAGAAGCTGACAGTCAACTTGCAAGGTGAGGTGGTGAAACCCTACACGGTGAAACGGTTCCCCGGCTACGGTCTACCTTTCCCCAAGGAGCCCACTAGGAAAGGTGATCTCCTAGTGGCCTTTGACATCAAGTTCCCCGATCGCCTGAGTTCAGGAGTCAAAGAAATACTCATGGATACGTTACCAAATTAAATACATTTTCGAGACTTCAAGTGTTGACAATTCGGACATTTCATGATCAGCATGAAGTGTCTTGTATGACTGAAGAATCTGGATTCTTCTGAAGGGCGTGTAGTTAAGGACTGCATTGAAATTATTAGATCCGGGTGTTTGTGAAACGTCTAGTTGTGTGAATGTGCTTATGTTTCATTTTATAATAATGGAGCGACGAACACTTGTGGCCAGTTTTCCATATGTTGTAGTATGGGGGACGGTAGTAAATTATTGTAACATGTAAATACCATCTGTAAATATTGGATCTAGGGCAGTAATTGTAAGTTTCAGTCTTTAATTGCTAAAATGACTAGGATTCTGTAGGTTGTGCATTTATGTTCTCCTGTCACTTATAATTACTGTTATTTTAAATAAAAACAATTTTAACTTTTTCTATTGTTTGATTTCTAATTATAACTAGTTATGACTGATCAGTGATCGTTATCACACATCTAGTCTTAATGCCCTTCATATGTAAATGCCCTCAACTCCTACACTCCTACACTGTACAAAAAATCGTCTGAATTGGTCATGGGGTTATCGAACCATATCCATGAAGTGGGCTGAAGGGCCTAAATTAGCGAAATGACCTCATAGTCATAAGTCACCATACAATGAGCGCAATTATTGTTTATAACCTTGGATCGATCCAGCGATTTTTCTGCTACGTAGCAATATGAACTGGAATTCTGCAAATGAAATTAATATTTTGTAGCGCGCAGGCGTCAACACGTGCGGAGTGCTCACGAATTCGCGTCATAAGTAAAAATACCACGGCGCGGCGCCCGCCTTCACGCCGACATTCAGATTTCAGAAATAAAAATTGATGATTTATTTTTAGTTTTGGCAGATCTAGTATAATAAGCGCTAACCGTTTTCGCTGGACTCGATGCAACGGCATCGAAACTGGAACACCGCATGATACCGTTATGTTGGGGAGGTCGACTGCTCTAAACGTAAACACGCTTTTTTCTGGAAATCTGTAGAGTCTGTAGAGAAATCTGTATAGTATCTGTAGATACTATACCAACAAAACTAGGCAAGGCAAGGACCTCAGTGACAAGAGTTTCCCAATACAAAAGTGAAAAAACCCTCCTGGCAGTCGGGTAAAAACTTGGTTTTTTAGCGCGTCTACTTTCACAGTTAACTAGTCCCTACGAGGAATACATAATTTATTACACAGACCACAGTACACACCCTAAAGTTAAACTATTATCACTGTTTCGTTACACCCTGTATAACACACACCGTATACGGCTGGCCGCATATATAGTGCCTACTGCCTACAGAGTACAGTAGGCAGTAGGCACTATAGTACTTATAGTGCCTACGTACCTAGTACCTAGTACCTACTACATGTAAAAAGTAATTTAAACAATATAACAGTTCATAAAAATTTAAGGGTCTCTTTATCAGTGTCGTGATTAGAGTCAAATTAGAGTCTCTACCTACAGGCATCAATGAGTGGTACACGGTACAGTTTCCATACAGAAGTAGTCGCGGATGTTTGTGTACAATTATTTCCTGTAGGTATGATTCCTGCTATAAGTACATATTATCTGAAAGCATATTATATATTATTATAATGTCAATGGAACTAAGTTCCTACTGTTTCGTTATAGTAACAGCTTCTCTGAGCAATAGGTAAATTGAATATATATACATGATACAGTATGTAACAAAAATAAGTGATAATAGGTACTTTAGGGTGTGTACGTGTTCCTTGTAGAGAGTTCACTGTGAAAGTAGCAGCGCGCCGCTGAAAGACGATTTTTTTTTTACTTTTGTATGGGCAAGGGCCCGAGCGTCACGAGTTTTCCCTGGATACAAAAGCACAGAATAGATAATAGTACAAGTAACAAAAGTACTCTCTACAAGGAACACGTCAGAACACGTACACACCCTAAAGTACCTATTATCACTTATTTTTGTTACACCCTATATATTTTGACCGGGTAATTAATTTTGATAATAATTATTGTTCTCAGTAGTTAAAAATTTATCAAATTGTAAACAGCTATAAGTAAATCTATAGGTATTATGCTGGCTAAGCGCCAATTTATTTCTATTTACTTACAATAATTATAAAATTTATGTAATGCTACACTAAATCAATTCAAACGTCCGTGTCTCCACGAATTTTTTTTGTAAGTACCTAATTTATACAATAAATTTAATCAACATACAGACATAATATTAAAGAGTCCAAACTCCTAATAATATTAAGTAACTAGTTGACCCGGCAACATTGTTTTGCCATTTAAAGTATTTCTACTTCATCAGTAATAGGCTACTTGACCTATATTCAATTTCATTGAACAAATGCATATTTCTAGTAGAACTTGGCGTAGGAAACCGTATTTCACCCTTATCATCAAATAAAAGCTTATGATTGATAAATAAAGTCGATTTGAAAATATGATTTTATGAAAATATGATTTGTACTGACTAAAACGCTTTTGCAGTACTTCCGATTTGGATGTGACGTCATCATGTTCGTAATTTAATATCTTTTATTTATCGCGCTCGTTATGTGTAAGTTTATTTGTAGATAAATAATAAGAATAAGCCTAGAAAGATTTGCAAAATATATTTTCTTGAGTAATTCAAATAAAACACCAGTTTTATGTATTATCTCCAATTATTGTAGACGGGAAATGAAATGGCCTAATCTTTTCTCCAAAAGTTTTCAACATTACAAATGATTTCTAATTTCTTATTTAATTCTTTTATAATTTTTGGGCACCTTAAGACTCGTACATTTAGCACATAAAAAAATGTTAAATAAAGAGACTCTAAAATACAAACAGTGTGACGTCACACTATGGCGGACAGTGTTTTCGGCGCCATTTATAAGGCGTATTTTTCAATCAACATTTTTATGGGTTTTTACTGTGTAAAATAATAAAATATTAGTTTATTTCGTGAAAATTAATGATTAAGAAGCGATTAGTATGAAGAAAAAATTAGGTCAAGTAGCCTATTGATACAAAATCTTACCCCCCCCCCTTTGTCCCCTAAGAGGGGTGGGGGGAAAAATTGTGTACACCTGATGTTAAGTTGGAAAATACAGTTAATAATACGACGTAAGTCCATTAAAGAAAAAAATTGATACAAAATCTGACCCCCTTTTTGGTCCACTTAGAGGGGTGGGGGGGAAAGTTTATACACCAGATGTTGAGTAGGTAGAAGGCAAATATATCTGCGAAAACCGTATGCAAATCGGATTAGTAGTTTTCGTGTTAAAGAAAAAAGTTTGATACAAAATCTGACCCCTCTTTTGTCCCCTTAGAGGGGTGGAGGGAAATTTTTTTATACACCAGATGTTAAGTTGGAAGAAGACAAATATATCTGTGAAAACCGCTTTCAAATCGGATCAGTAGTTTTCGTGTGATAGTGGAACAAACAGACAGACAGACAGACAAAAAACTAACCACATTTTTGGCTTCTATAGCGATCTAGTGACACCCCCCGCTTATTATTTTTTGAATAATCTTTAATGTACAGAATTCACATTTCTACAGTTTTATTATATGTATAGATATTCTTTTTATTATAATTAAAAAATAAGCCCCGCTTTCAGTGATATCCATGTGATACCTATCTCATATCAGGATCAGTTGATCATTGACCAAGTGACCACGACGTCTATAGGTAATATCTGTGGCCCTAGTGAAAAGGGGTACAAGTCCGATTTTGTCGAAAATGAGTTTATTATACCAAAATGATGAGAAATAAATGCTCTATCGATTGGTGTAAACGAATCTAAGCTATCTTTAAAAACAAAAAAGTTTCTTGGTGTATATGGGTCTAACTAACACAAAAAAAACTACATAAGTTGGATCCAAGTACATCTGTATTGTTTAAAACTGAAAAAATTAAAAAAAAAATGTGTTTTTTGATCTAAATTAACATAAACTACCTTCCTTTTTATAAAATTTGGTGTTTACCAATACAACAAGAGTTGGTCCTTAAAAATCACTTAGTGAGTAATGATGTTACTGGACATCAATCTGTTTTCACCAAAATAAATGACAAAAGTCCAGTATAACTCAGTTTAGATCAGTATTCACAATACGCTATCCTACGAATGGTATTCATTTTACGTGTAAAACGATATAAATCGTCGATGCGGGGGACTGGTCCGCACCGGGTGTGTGGAGGGTGCATTTCGCGGTGCGCCCGCGCCAGCGTGACAACTTTTAGTAGATTTCTACTTTTTTTTTATTGGAGGCAAATTGAACTGATTTAGTAGTGTAAAATCATTTAGTAGATTTCGGTAGAAAATCGGTATTATGGAACAGTCTTACATGATAATCCAAAATGCAAGTATCAAGGCCATAAAAAACCTCTTGGGTCCTACAGAACTCAAAACTGGCAACACAGAAAGGTGCGAAGTCTTTCAGGGGATTTCCTGAACAAATACAGTGCTATACAGGTAGGTCTCTTTTCCACATACAATGATAGAACAGGAAGAAATTGATATGTCATTCAATTCTATATTGGTCATTTCTTAGTCAGTATTTTATTGAAAATGTGGAAAGTCACCGCTTATGATGGGCCGTTTGCAATTTCTAATGAGAAAAGCGAGACTTGTCTTCTCACATTAATAAACCCATGAGTGTCAGATCTTTTTATACTTACTAAATCTAATAAAACATAAGTGATGATAACGATGATCAGCATCCTCTTCTTAATGATGACAGATGAGATTTCCTAATATTTTTATTTAGTTAACTTGCTATAAATAATTATCCATATAAACTTAATCAATATGAAAACTCTTTTGACTGTTGTAATTTACTTTAAAGTTACAACAGTTAAGTATGACTGTTGTAACTTAAGGCCGTCCCCCGAGCAAACGACCTTGGCCATACATTTGCCGCGTTGCCGAGATCCCACCAAAACCCTATTTTTTATTCATCTTAGTTCAAAATTGTCCTAAAAAAAACGGGGAATGTGTAGTTTATGATATTGTCTATCTATTGGCGTGTGTTTCAATTAAAAGTAATTTGTAAATACTAAGGGGATGCTGAATGTATGCTTAAATTTTAATAAATTGGTTTTACTTTGGAAGCTCATATTATCATGAGTACCTATAATAAACAAAAATATAAAAAATAAAACGGGGAAAGGAATGTTGATATACTGAAGATTATTGATGTATTTTTATTATAACTTTGTAGCTTTCAAATAATGAGTTTGTAAGGGTTTAAATACGGTAAATTACGGAATTATTTAGCTTTTTCCATAATTTCAGACACTATCCTTTACACGGATCGTTTCTACACTAAGCGGTTATAGATAAGTATTATAAAAACATTTTCAGGAGCATTTTTTCTTTTGTTTTCAACTCAATTTGTGATTTCGTAAGTGTAAGGGCCTGTTTTACCACTTCCTGATAAGGCTATCCACCACTTAACTTGACACATAGAGTATGGAGAATCTGTCAAATAAGCCTATCCGGCACTTTATCAGGAAGTGGTGAAACAGGCCATTAATTTAAATAACATTGATCAACAAAAGAGACTTACTTAACTACATTATCTTAAGTTAATTATTTTGTAAAATATCAAAATATAAGTAAACTGTATATTAATTTTGTATTCTTTTCTTTTCTTTTTGTTAAAATCATGGATATAAGTTGCACAAAGTAGTTCATATAAGTCTAGATATACCACACGCCACGAATAAAATCATTGTGAAAAAGACGCTAAGATATTTTTTTCATAATTTTGACTTTTTTTGAGTCGAATTAAAGTACACAGTCAAACACTGTATACTTTTTATTAAGTGAGCCATTAAATATTTTTTTAATTACTTACTTATCATAAAATTTATTCCAAATGCGTATTCCTTTTCACATAACAGAATTCACAATTTACTTATGTGATAAAGGGTATAAGTTATTTTATACCCTTGAGGAATTTATTTTTTCGTGGGTATAAGTCATTATCTCGAAAAATATTAAATTTACATAAAAAACAACTTAATAATAATAAAGAGCATACTTTGTTTACCAATAAAAATATCACATGTATTATTTAGCTAGCAGTTTAAAGAAGCTACACGAGGACAAACAAGAAATTTCTGCGCGCTGAATGTTTTTTGCCTCTCCTGTAAAGTTGTAATTTTAGACTTAAACCCCTTTTCACTAGGGCCACAGATATTAAGTGTGTATAATTCGCGAGCGCAATAAAAATTTAACGTATGACAGTACCTACTACGTATAGTATAAAATGCACTGAAAAAATATTATGCACGTGAAGTAAAAGATAGCTTATCTTGTCTTTTGCCTACGGACGAAAAATATTGCCACGTGACTGTTTTTGATAACAGCAGCAAAACAAATAAATTTTGTTAACGCAACAAAATCATTAGTCCCTGACAATAACCTAGTTATCTGTATGCTGAGTTTGTTACGATTGGTTACACAGTAGGTAGGTACACTGTACGGTACTAACTTCTATGTTTTCCTTAATTTTTCTTTCTAAAAACTAAAAATAATGGACTATCGGCCAAGAAGATAATTCCGCAGAGGTAAGGATGTTTGTTAACATCCCTGCAACTTTGAATATATATAAAATCTGAAATAAGTAATTTACAAACAAAACTGTTTCCTTCTAAAGAATCACACTATTTTGGAACGAAGTTCCTTGTCGCGCGTTGCGCCTTGCAGGGGCTAGACGGAATTCAGAAAAAGTTGTAACGACACGTCTTTTTATTAGTAACAGTAATTATGTCTACGATCTAAAATGTAGAATTGCGAAGATTTGGGTGATCTCTAGCTGTCTATATAATTGTGTCTCTAGTATTGAGAAATAGACTCCTATTAATTATTAACTTTGTTCCATCGTCCCTTGACAGACGTGGGAGAGCCATGCTTCGGCACGAATGGGCCGGCTCGACCGGAGAAATACCACGTCCTCACAGAAAACCGGCGTGAAACAGCGCTTGCGCTGTGTTTCGCCGAGTGAGTGAGTTAACCGGAGGCCCAATCCCCTTCCCTACCCTCCCCTATTCCCTTCCCATCCCTACCCTCCCCTTACCTTACCTTACCCTATTCCCTCTTATAAAAGGCCGGCAACGCACCTGCAGCTCTTCTGATGCTGCGGGTGTCCATGGGCGACGGAAGTTAATGCTTTCCATCAGGTGACCCGTTGCTCGTTTGCCCCCTTATTTCATAAAAAAAAACACCTCTCAAGTCTCAAGTTTTTTTTTTTATTTGTATCTTATTATTATTAAATTGAGTCATCTGATTAACCATTTTTGGGCTAGTAGAGAATGAGAGCTTCAATTTATTTTTCTGTAGAGAGAAAGCAAAACTTTCTCCCGTATGTATAGTAGACAATATTATTATTATTATTATACTTACTACTTTGGCAGTATGGACTATGGCTACTAAGAAAGTATGAAATTGTTTAATTATATAAGACCTGTAAAAAGTTACTAGCTACTTATATTATATTGAGTATACATTCTGAAAATTTTCTCAGAACGTACCAAAGTACTTAGCAGTAAGTAGGTATGTGCATTGTACAAACACCGGAGTCACAATAGACATAACCGGAGCCATAACTAGATTATTGTTTCTTGACAAAGGGGATTTCCCCCAACGCACAATCTTCCACCGATGACTGATCGCAACTCGCAAGAGAGTAAGAACCTTTATAAAAATTCTAGAAGAATAACTTAGATGTTCTATCATACACAATAGATATTACTCAATAGTTAATTTCTATGCTCCGTATGCTCATATCCTATGCATATCCTATCATGAACGATGACTTGATAAAATTGAATTTAGTAGTAAGCACTTATTGGAATTGAGCACAATACCTAAGGTAACTACGTATTCAAAAAATTAGACAAAATTAATGGGTCATTGTATTGAATGGAACCAATAACCATTTTGTGGCATTATCTTTCTTTGTTTATATTCAGATTAATTTAACCCCGAACGGGACAATGCAGCAACAACACAGCAAAACAAACATTGCAGTGGCGGATTTGCGCGGTCAGTCACCGAAAGTGAGAGAAACACCTCGACCGTTCTCGACTCGAACTAGAATTGTTCGAGAACGCGGCCGAACAACCGGTATCTGTGTTAAAGTGTTGCCAGATTCTCTTACGAATACTCCTTTACGTTTATGTAATACCTACTTACACAGTTTTTCATCACATTATAGTTAGTAAAATAAATTCAAAAGTATGTTGATTGTGATATTAATTTAACGATTATTCAGACAAAACGTGATAAAATATTGAAATCATGATTCATGAACAGCAAAGCATAGCATTCGTGAGAACTGAAAAATGTAATTGACGGCTGACCTGTTTGAATTCACTCAATAAAACAATATAAAAATAGTGTTATGTAATATATTCAAGATTTTTTAAGATTCCCCAGAAAAGTTTTCAATATTTTAAAAATTATGATTTACATTTTATACTAGTAGTATCATAAATTACTAATGTAGTAATCACAATTTTCTAAACTAAGACAAAAAAAATTGAATACATTAATTTAACAAAAAGGGAAGCTCTAAACCCCTTTTGGATAAAGGTTGTTGTTTTCTAAGAACTTAT
Organism: Plebejus argus; assembly: GCA_905404155.3. Lineage (NCBI taxonomy): Eukaryota > Metazoa > Arthropoda > Insecta > Lepidoptera > Lycaenidae > Plebejus > Plebejus argus. The sequence goes on from FR989935.1 coordinate 15,807,580, forward strand.
AGTTACTTATAAAACTCGATAATATAACAATTTTGTTTGTATTAACTATTAATCTAACCAACTTATGCCAGCCACTCTCATACTCAATTACAAGACGCATTGAAATTTCCCTAAACCTGGGCAAAATTTTTTGCCATCGTTACCGAAGAAAAAATGTTGCCAGCCAACACGTGCAGCGCCGCTGTCACGTTTCGCCCGCACGTGACTGCGCCGACACGCGTCTGCCCCGCAAGCCAAGCCTCGACTTTTACAATTACAATGCTACCGATTTACATACGATTGCGCGCCACGTGAGGATTATATTATCACGATCGACGTACCGTATTTATGCGCATTATCTCAGAATAGTTCGAGAAACTGTTATAAGTATAGACGATTGACGACTGCTATGTTATTAACTTATTACAATTTACATCGTGCACGTAGGTTTATTACTTATTACTTATTAGTGTCAACGTCAAGATTCGGGTTCGACATCATCAATCTTCTCATTTTAGCCTTTTGTTATATTTTGATTAGCTAAGAATATAAACCTACTTACCAACTTCATGCAACCGTATCGACGAGTTTTTTTTTTAAATTAATTATTTATGTCCTAAATCCTAATAGATTTAGAAAGAAGAAAATTTTCAGTGTGCACGGAAATCAAGTATCAACTGAACCAATTTAACTACACAGCTAAACACCTTTGCACTATGTAATCATTACACCAAAATTTAAAAATAGAATTCATCGTGCTTCCTATAAGGACGTTGTTGACGTAAAAATTAAACAAAATATAAGGTCCTAGGAGAAACCCTTGTTGCACTCCATAATATAGAATAAGCGCATATTCTGTATGGAGTGCAACAAGGGTTAGTGACAAAAATTTTGTAAAAATTACTAATTTAAAAAGGATCAACAATAATTATAATTATAATCAATAATTGTTGGTGCATTAAACTTTGCAATGATTGTGCACCCAGCCGGCTACACACAAACGATTTGCAGGCTGGAGAAAGTAATGAAGGCGGGAAGGATTATGGCCATAGAGCCAGCGACTGCCAGACTTTCGTCATTTTATAAAGGCTGAAAGCTTACCTGTTTATGACCTCTATAGAGTTATAAGAACCACCAACAACTTATAGAGTTTCGGTCGCGGTAACAGCTTGGATATACCTCCTGAAGTAACCACGATAGAAGGTCCGAAGGACCGAAGGTCCAGCTCTGAAGCTCTACCTGACTTTCAACAAAGAGTAAAATGACGAATATCTTGGCGATGCTGACTATTACTCTATTAGATCCACATTTTTATAAACATATTATTTTGTTTTTAGTTTCAAGGTAGTATCAGAGAAATTAATTCATAGGCAGATGGGGGACCACTTAATTTGGATGGGCTATGGCAAGCTCAAGCACAGAATACAATATATTAGTTGGCTCAAGTGCCAGATCAAGACGAACATCGACTTAAAGTTACGCGAGACATTAATAACGTAGGTCTGCCATTTGCATATTCTCACATAATATTATTTTGATTAAGATTTTACAGCATATTAAGAGAAAAAAGCTTAAATAAATCAGCAAGATGGTTAAATGTAATCGTCACTTTAACGACCACAAGACGAGGTCGTCTTATAACGAACGAAAACAGCTGACCGACTAAAATAATACCGGAGAAAACGAGAGTAATAATAAACTGATTTTATGACGTTTCCTTAATACACCGACGAAGATTAAAGAGCTTTATTCCATAAACTCACCGAACGTAAAATAAAATTATGTGTGAAATAAGGTTTTCCTTCATCTTATACTCTCAAGTCTTGAACTTGCCGAATGAATGTGTCTTGATAATTTTTTATCAATAAATAAAAATAAAACCTTTATTGCCTTCATAAACAGATGTCGAAAGTTTTAACCTTCTTAGCTTAAAGGTTTAAATACATAGGAACAGCTTTAGCCTCTACTCTCTCTCTCTCTCTCTCGTTATAGAGGCAGTATGATATAAGAGTAGGTATCATACTGCGTCTATAACTTCCTCAAACTCTACATTTAACGAATTTCAGCATCTCCAAAATAAAATCTCTGCTTTTATCTCTTCCTCAAAATCTTGAGAAATTAATTTCAATATCTCCGAAAAAAATTCCCTACCTCTATCACTTCCTCAAACTCTATATTTAACAAACAGTGGAGTCTGTGGACACGGTGGGCACATACGTCAACAAATTATTTACCGTTTACCTACAATCTACATAGTATGATCGTATCATCATGGACGCCGGCAGGGGGATGCCAGGTGGTGCACTTGCACCCCTTGGGAATCTCGGGAACAGGAATTATTGAAATAAAAAGCCGTCTATTTGAACATTTTGTAACCCTAATAGGGTTACAAAAATAGACGGCTTTTTATTTCAATAATTCCTGTTGATCCCGAGATTCCCAAGGGGTGCAAGTGCACCACCTGGCATCCCCCTGCCGGCGTCCATGATGATACTATGTAGATTGTAGGTAAACTGTAAATAATTTGTTGACGTACCTAAATAGACAGTCACTGTTGTTCGTAAAAAGAAAGAAAACTAAAATCTGCACCCCTTGGAAAGTATTTCTGCCGGCGCCTATGAGTATCATAGAGTAAATATAATAGTATGTCTGGTCTCTGATAGTGGGAATGTTACGTATTATGTATATCAATGTGTTTATCGTAGAGTAGATAACATTACATAAGCGCCATATGGGAAATAGGTCTAGAACCTTCATTGTTCACTGGGAAGTCGATATTGTTTATTGAACCTTGAGTTATGGTCGGATTGCATTTGTAGTAGAGCATACGAAGGTTTACATTTTACTGTTAATAATAATAATTACTTAGTAATTAATATCCTTTAAAATACTGTTGACGTAAACGAAGTTAAATAATCATTATTACTTTTTATTGTTATGAATGTAGTTACACGTTTGCTACGCTCACATCCCCGGTAAACTTCATCGGTATAGGTACAGTATGAAGATACTTTGAGTCCCGGGAAAGTATAGGATTGAGATAGAGATGATGTTTTTGACGGACCCCCCAAAAATAGAATATTGTCTTTTAATGAATTGTCTGATGTCTGGAGATGCAGCTCGAGTTTGATGACATTTATAAAAATCGGGTAAGTTAGAGTCGGACTCGCGCATGAAGGGTTCCGTACCGTTATAGAGCAAAAATATGGAAAAAATTATATTTTTTGTATGGGAGCTCCCCTAAATTTTTTAATTTATTTTAATATTATTATTAACTTATTAAGTAAACATTAAAGTACACCTATAATAAAGGACTTTGTGAAACATTTTGTTATTATTGATAAAGAGTAAAAAAGGCCGAAAAAAATCACGTTTGTTATATAGGAGCCCCCCCCCCATATTATTTTTTATTGTTTTTAGTATTTGTTGTTATAGCGACAACAGAAGTAGATAATCTGAGAAAATTTCAGAAGTCTAGCTTAGATAGCGGTTCTTGAGCCTGGAGACCCACAGACAGACAGACGGACAGATATCGAGGTCTTAGTAATAGGGTCCCTTTTTTACCCTTTGGGTACGGAACCCTAAAACAATGTATGTATCGCTTGCGGAGCCCCTACAGGCTACAAGGCCTTTGCAGTTTGCACAGTTCAAGGGCTCCACGCATCACACTTCCAGAGATGGCTGCATAGAGAAATGTATTTAATTCGTCCATGGTGGCTGTATTTTATTAATAACATATTTTGATTTTATTTTGTATAAAGCGTTGACTGACAAAATATGGACGTTGTTGTTTCATTTGTTATCTTTCACTCGTTAACTACCTTACTTCTTCCTCTTAATTCCCATGCCAAATATGGCGAACTTCCTTATTTGGTCCGGATGATTTGTCTGAAACCGGACGTCATAGCAATGCAATGTGATTGACGCCTGAATGTTTATTATACCTCGGGTGCAATTGCGCATGCGTTGCTGTATTTTGCCAATGATTCTAAATAAGATAAGCTTCACAATTTCTGCCTTCATACCGTATAGTGTCTATATCATGTATTTACAAAACGAATGTCTAGAATATCCCTGCCTGCTCGATAAACAAATTTTGGCGCAACGGATTACGGAGTAGCGGATGTGATTTATGTTTATCCTGAGCAGAGAGTAGTGGGCACTGGGCACCACGAAGTAAAAACATAGACATAACATTTGTTTTTATTTCGTGGTGGGCACCTACTACCTAGACCTACGTAACGCGGTGGCCGGTGGGTGCATTTCACTGCCAACTCGCGTTGCTGCATCAATGCCAAGTGCCAACTGACGTTCACGGGATATCACGTTACACACATTCATCATCATCTACAAATTAAACTTTCTACCTCATGTTACAAATTGGTATTTGGAATTTTCAGACGATTCAGACGTTTTAGTGTGAATTAATTACACTAAAACGTCTGATTTGAACCGATTTAGATGAAATTTGGTATAAAGATGTTTAGAGACGGGAGAAGACAATTAGGATAGTTTCTGTTGCGGAAAATATATTAAATACGGTTAGGGATTTTAAGGTTCAAGGTTCAAACCACTAAAACATCGCTATATCAAAAGAAACCGTTTCCGGTCGTGGTGACGCGTCACTCGCCATGTTGCGATAGTTATCGGAACTCGACCGGGTTAGTGTATATCCGGCCAGTTGGCACGAGAATCGGGAGCGGGTATGCTGCAACGGGAGTAGGCCAGCAGATCGGATGCTGGGCAATAAAGAAAATGATACGTTAGGGCACAATGACAGGGTGATTAAAGTTAATCTCAGATTAAATATACTTGTTCATACTAATATTATAAATGCGAAAGTCTGTCTGTCTGTCTGTTACCTCTTCATGCCCAAACCGCAAAACAAAGTTGACGCGATACAACCTTTAGGTCCAACTCTCGTACAAATCGTAAAATTTGGTTCGTCGCTCAGGCTTTATAATAATTGAAAACAAGCCAATATTTCACTTGATGGAAAGCGATTAGTGTTGTCAATGGATATTATATTGCTGGCCTTTCAAGAGGAAATATTATGTCTTATTTGGTGGTTCAAGGTTTGCAGTTACGGTTCGGAAATAAGCAATAACGCAGGTCACAGTATCTTTACAATGTTTCACGGCAGAAAGTTGCGAGGTCGAGATGGCTCTCGCGTGAGAGACAGACGTAATCGAACTGAAACTTACGAGAATTATAGGGCCCGTTTCACCACTAACTGATAACTGATTAGTGCCTGATAGGCTATCCACAACTTATCTGGCAGATATTCTATAATCCATCTATAGGCCATTAAGCTCTAAAATTAATTTAATTAGACATTATCGTCTTGTCTCTTAATTGAGTTCAAGCGTTTAAATGCTCATATTATTGGCTCTTGTAGCAAAGTAAGTATTCGTAAGTAATTTAAAAAACGTTTAAGGCGCGGGAACTGTACATTTTTCTGGATTTAAAAGTATCCTATGTCTTTTCCCGAGATTCAAGACATATCAAATTTCAGCAAAATAGGTTCACCGGTTATATTCGTATATGGGTCTATGATGCCTGGAATAAATATTTGAAACTTAGACCTCACATAAGCTTTCCGTCTCGAGTTCAAGCTTCAAGGTCATAGTAAGAAATGAGTCAGTCGAAACTCGAAAGCTGTGAAAGTATCAGCCTTGTGATAAAATCTCGACGTCAGCCCCTAAGTACCGCTCAAGGTCCCAACATGTATTCAATAAGCTTAATCTTCACTTCATTCATCGCGTCATTATGACGAGCTAAAATGTTCCATAATATAAGGGTCAGTGCAGACAGAAAGGAGCGCAGCGGAGAGGATTTTATTAACGCACTTGAAAATAAACTTTAAAAATTATTACACTATTTTCAAGTGCGTTAATAAAATCCTCTCCGCGGCGCTCCGTTCTGTCTGCACTCTGCGCTGACCCTAAGAAAGAATAGGTAAAAATTTTCTTTCTTAGAATAATTTTACTAACAACTTTACATCTGTTACATTATACCACAGAATATATAATAGTACTTGATTATACTGTATACATATTGTATAAAGTATAATATAGAGCTTTCTTTAACAGCCTTGAGTATACCTGAGCTGTGTACGGAATATTGTAAGTTGTAACTCATCAGCTTTTCTAACGATTTCCTCTTTCTTAAAGTTTATCTGAAGGTATGCTGTATACATGTTATAATTCTGTCAGAGGTAAAATGATTTTGAAACTATTTTGTGGATTTATCTAAGCGATGAGTGGAGCGCCATGGGGTTTTAGTGGGTAGTTTACCAGGAGTCCCACATACCCCGGCCGATATCCCCAATCTGCCGGGGATGCGTAAAGCATTTCCCCATGTTAAAAAAAAAGGTATTTATGAGCACTTTGGATTGACCAGCGTCAAAGTATTAAATGAACAACGCTGTTAAATAGATAAACTCCTGTCAGAAAGTCTCTGAAACTCCATTGAAGAAGCTAAAAATTTCATGTAAGAGTGGCCGCCCTATAGATTCATACGAAGTAGAGTATCGTGCTTTATCTAGAGACTCGTTCAGTGACCAATACGTTATACGACCTGCAAAGCTTCAAGACGAGAGCGTATTCCCCACATATTCCCTCTTAAAAGGCCGGCAACAGACCTGCAGCTCTCCTGATGTTGTGAGTGTTATCAGGTGACCCGTTTGCTCGTTCACCCCCTTATTTTATAAAAAATATGTATAGGTACACATATCAGGTCATCCAGATCCGGTTTTAGCATTACCTGCAGCGCTCTGGGCGAGATTTGTGTGGGTGTGTGGGGCTTGCAGAGCCCCTTTTTGTTTGCCCTCGTCGCCTCCCCCCCCCCTAACGCTGCTACTGGGGTAGTACATCAGTCTTCTCATTTTGTCTCATATGACATAAAACAAGTGATAAACTAATCGTCTATTATGTCATTCAGGATCATACCTCAAGGTCCAGGACATCAGTGTTGCCATATACAAGCCTAATCTTTTCATAATCACAGACTCATATTGAACCTTACCTGCTGGTGATAAAGTCTATTTTGCAGTCAGCCGCCAGATTTGGGTGATATAATAGCGTGGTTTCCATGCTGAGGCAAGGCCGCCGTCTTCCTACGGCTATCCAAATAATAATGCAAAAAGATGTGACTCATTCAGCGAATCCAGTTCAAATACAACCTTAAAAACCTTGTACTTCTGTAAAAGTTAGAACACTAGCATCTGTATAGCATATGTATACAAAAATATATATACAAAAATATATTTTTTTCGAATTTGTCAAGTAGTTGATTAAGGATGCTCCAACCGGAGAATTAGCAGGTCGGATGTTTGTCAGTACGAATATCGACGTTAATGACATTAAAATAAGATTCATGTTAGCGCGCCTTGTACAGTGGCGGTTACGACGCGCGACGCTCGCGTTTTTTTCGTGCACTAGATGACGCCCGCAACTCCGTTTAATATATATATTTGCTATGGGGGTATTATCAATGGTATTAAGTTTTAATCAATTAAAATAAAACACATTTGTTATTACCGAAAAATCTTATATTACTAAAGTACAAAGTTTTGTTTGAGATTCATAATATTATTTTTATGTCAAAGAAACTTAACTATTGATCGTGATCGTTCATGAAATTTTCGTCACATTTATTAACAACCTTAGTTGTCAATTTAATTATGTCAATTAAACTTAATTTCATCTAAATTTCTTTAAATTTAATTCATATTTTACTAACATTGTAAAAATAAACACTATATAACTCCTATATGTCACACCATATAATATTATATTCTGTGGTCACACAATTCGATCGTGCAATTATAGCCATGGTTCATTATAAAGGCTTTCCGATCTTAACCGCAAGCGAAGGCTGACATTAACACTGAGTGTTAAAAGCCTCTGTAAAATAAAAAGATAAAAAAAAAACCGCAAGCGTCCGCGACCGACAAAAATTCTAATAAATTCCACTTTATACTATACAATAATCTGTATCTATAAGGCTGTACTTTTCATTTTCAAATGACATTTCATTGATTGGTATCTGGACCCATGCCATCGCGCAGGTGCTTTGTAAAAGCGTGGGCCGTAGTCCGTAGGGCAAATGGAAACTTAAGATACTCCAAGGTCTAGAGAAATGAAAAAAAGTACTCGTATTATCTATTGCTTTCTCCCTTACCTCAAGCCTATACCGCAGAGCGCGATAGAGACAACTGCAGAAAATCAACGATTCGTTGTCCCCTGATTCCTTCTCCAAAACTTAACCGATTTAAGTACTTTTTTCATCAAAGATTAAAGAAAGGCTTGAGCTGTGTTCCTATGTTTTATTTTTTTGTATAATCTAGCCAGAAAAAAATTTGGCCATTTTTTTGGGTTTTTGAACGTTCATATCCTATTTAATAAGTGACTAAAATATTATGAAAAAAAGAAAACATAGAGACATTGTATATTTAGTGGTATATGTAGGAAACAAATTATTATAACTCTACATTATCCAGGGAGGAAACAGGGGACAACGTCTGTATGGAAAAACGGCTGTGTGGACCCCTCTTAACCTTGGTCATAAGGTGGCATTTTGTTGTTTAAATTTTTGTCGGTCGCGGTCGCTTACGGCAAAGATCGGAAAGCCACCTAAGGCCCACTTGCGCCAATCTGGGTTAAAGTTAACTCTGAGTTAAACATCATGTCATCTCTATCACTGACTTGGTGAGTGACAGATATGACATGATGTTTAACTCAGAGTTAACTTTAACCCAGATTGGCGCAAGTGGGCCTAAAACTAGTAAATACTACATTATAACTAATTAATTTAAAATTCTCTACTAGTGGCTCCACCATTGACAGTGCACTCAAAATGTCACAATAAGGTGCTGATAGTCCTGAAAAAATTAGCGCCCTTTTTGTTTGCCGTCAGCGCCTCTTTTCAGACGGAGCCCTATCAAATACATAATATAAACTTGTGCCAGAAATCTCCAGAAATATAATATTAGGAATTATTAATGATACACTGTAAGATTTTGGCATACCGCATAGTAGAGCCGACAAAATGATTTTAATATACATGGTGTAACAAACCCAAGTGATAATTAAGGGTGTGCTACATGACTGTGTCCCTTATATAGAGTTAACTGTGTAAAAGTAGGACCGCTGAAAGGGTAACTTTTTTATACCTTTGCATGGGCAAACTCATGACAAATTACAAAAAAAAAATGTTCTTTCGCTTAGCGCTGCCACTACCATGGGGGGGGGGGCCATATACACCCTAAGGCCATAGGCCTAAAGTATTACTTATCACTTAGTTTTGTTACATCTTGTATATATATGTGATTTTAACGCCTCCGTGGTCCAGTGGTCTAGAGCGTCGCTCTTGACTCGGAGGTCGTGGGTTCGATTCCCGCGTTGGAAACATGTTATTTCCAAGTTTGGTTAGGACAATGCAGGCTGATCACCTGCTTGTCTGACAAGTAAGATGATCCATGCGTCGGATGGGCATGTAAAAAGTCGGTCCTGCGCCTGATCTCTCGCCGGTCGTGTCGGTCTGCCGTCCCACTGGGTTATGAGAGTAAAGGAATAGAAAGTGCTCTTGTGTACTGCGCACACACTTGGGCACTATAAAACTACTCCTGCGTACCTGGCCTGGTTTCAATGAAACCGGCCACCGTCACCGAAACCGGTGTGGGGAGTATTATTATATATGTGATTTAACCGTGACTTATAAACTTAAAATATCTTCTTACTTTCTAATAGAAGGTTTGATCAAAGTTGGGAATAATATTATATTATTCTATTCAATATTCGTGCTCATATAATAGTCAGCTAACTTAAAAACTAGAAAATGATCGTAAGAACTAAGGAGTAAATGACATACATAATTGGGAATGCCTATTTAAAAATAACAATATGATCTCATCGTGAAAATAAATTATTACTAAGGGCTACGTAATTAAAAATAATAAAATTATCTATTAACAATAATAACATCAAATAATAAAAATAGTAAAAATTACCCAATTTATTAGGTCAAATTTCTTAAAAAATTATCGTACTAAGTATTCCAGTAAGTATCACTTAATTAAACCTAATTAATTGGAAAAAACGAAATTTGATCGTAAGGAGAAAGCAACATTACCTAGGACTACGCAATTTTGATTGTAAAAAGCAATGTATCAATGTTACAATGCAAATGTAGGTATTATTGCTTAGGTAGGTACTTAATAATTAAAAATAATAAAATGATCGTTGGATGTACATTGTAGGTATTTAAAAACTTTTAAACTAAAATTATTTAAACTAAAAAACTGGAAAAAATATGGTCCCGGACCTCTGAGCAAAGTATTATTAAAATTATTTAGGCCTACTCTAATTGAATCTACTTTTAAAATAATTATTTCGTTTTTAGGATTCCGTACTCAAAGGGTAAACTTCGACTTCGATGTCTGTCTGTCTCCAGACTGTATCTCAAGAACCGCTATAGCTAGAAACGTTTGAAATTTTTACAAATGGTGTATTTCTGTTGCCGCTATAACAACTAATAGGTACTGAAAAGTAAAATAAAATTTATATTTACATATTTATAATAGGGGGCTCTACCTAATACAGCAAACGTTTTTTTTTGGCCTTTTTTTCTCGTAGTCAGTAACGGCTCTATGGTAACGGCAAACGGTGAAATAGGTATTCACAAAAACCTTATCTACACTACTATTATAAAGAGGAAAGATTTGATTTTTTGTTTGTTTGTTTGTTTGTTTGTTTGTTTGAGTCGAATAGGCTCCGAAACTACTGGACCGATTTGAAAAATTCTTTTGCTATTGGAATCTCACATTATTTCTGCTGAACATAGGCTACATTTTATTTTGGAAAAAAGTAGGGTTCCGTAAGATATTTGAGTTTTTCGGACGCAAGGTGTAAAAAATCAGCTAGAAAAGTTACTTATTTTGCGTACGCTGCCTAAACTATAAAAGATAGAACCATAAAATGTTCTAAGTAATTGTAGATCTTATAAATATCTACAAAAAAGTCCGCGACACACTATACCTATCTATGTCGAGTGAGGCACAATAACCATTTATTTATTTAAAAATCCTGAATTTTTTTTGGACTAAATTTAAACGGATATATTTTACTTACGCTATTAATCCTTATCAAAATAAATTATTTTATCACTAAGTACAGTTTGTGTAGATAATATTTGGTCTTCGAATGATTAAAATTGGACGTTTGGTTTTGAAATTATGGCGAAATTAAAATATTACGATAGTGGGCGTCACCAAAGCGCGTGCGAGAGGAAGACAATATTCTGTTGTAGAAATGAAAATTCTGTACATAAAAGATATGAAATGACACCCGAAATTACACCTTTGTCACTACATCGCTATAGAAGCCAAAAATGTGGTTAGTTTTTTGTCTGTCTGTCACTCTTTCTATCTGTCTGTATGTTTGTTCCAGCATCACATGAAAAATACTGATCCGATTTGAATGTGGTTTTCGCAGATATATTTATCTTCTTCCAACTTAATATCTGGTGTATAAAATTTTTTCCCCCCACCCCTCTAAGGGGACAAAAGAGGGGGTCAGATTTTGTATCAAACTTTTTTCTTTAACACGAAAACTACTGATCCAATTTGCATACGGTTTTCACAGATTTGCATACGGTTTTCACAGATTTGCATACGGTTTTCACAGATATATTATATTTGTCTTCTTCCAACTCAACATCTGGTGTATAAAAATCCTCCCCCCCTCCCCTCTCAACCCTCTCTGGGGACCAAAGAGGGGTCAGATTTTGTATACAACTTTTTTCTTTAGTGGACTTACTTCATATTAGGTATTAACTGTGTTTTTCAACTTAACATCTGGTGTATGACCTTCCCCCCCCACACCCTCTTAGGGGACAAAAGAGGGGGTAAAACATGTATCAACTGATGATAAAATATACTTTAAATGGCAAAACAACGTTTGCCGGGACAGCTAGTAGCTCTATAACAGTACGGAAACCTTCGTGCGCGAGTCCGACTCGCACCTGGCCGATTTTCAAAATTTGAATCGTCATTCGTCAATTTATTAGAAACGTACAAACAAAAATATTGCTATTTTAAATTTGTAGGTGAAGAATGCAGCGACTTTTGAGTAGACTCAAGAGTCAAGATGACTTAATTACATACTTGACGTGGGAGAGCCATGCTTCGGCACGAATGAGCCGGCTCGACCGGAGAAATACCACGTCCTCACAGAAAACCGGCGTAAAACAGCGCTTGCGCTGTGTTTCGCCGAGTGAGTGAGTTTACCGGAGGCCCAATCCCCTACCCTATTCCCTTCCCTACCCTCCCCTATTCCCTTCTCTTCCCATCCCTATCCTCCCCTATTACCCTATTCCCTCTTAAAAGGCCGGCAAAGCACCTGCAGCTCTTCTGATGCTACGGCCTACGAGTGTCCATGGGCGACGGAAGTTGCTTTCCATCAGGTGACCCGTTTGCTCGTTTGCCCCCTTATTTCATAAAAAAAATACTTGATTAATTATTAATTTTATCTATAAATCTAACGTGAATATTAAAATCTATAACTTATTCCATTCATTCTTCTCCCACCTCTTACACTTTTTTCTCACCTAGACACTAATTCTTCTTTATCCTCTTGGACCTCGGGAGCTCTAAGTCTACCCAGGGTCCGAAGGTGGGCTGCGGCAGGAGCTGACACTGCATCAGCGGGTTGGTGGGAGTCAACGCTTCCATGATCCGGGGCTGAACCAATTCCAAGTCCACCTCGTTGGCACAGAATACTCCCGCCAGGGTGGTCTTCCGTATCTCTGCTAGTTGCTCTGAAAATATATATGGCAGGTTTAGTACCATCGCAGAAATTGATTTATAGGCAGTTGATGGACTTACGTCATTTGGTCGGCCTATAGCCGTGATCGGTCGGATGCACTGATCTCTATTATACAAGTATGATGGATAGCTGATACACACCTGCTTTTTGTGCCTATTTGAAGCGGAATCAGCGCCCCCATTATTCGGGTAGAGAACTGAATATGACGTAACCACAACCAATAACAACCTGTTGTCATCACTAGTATTAGTTCCAAGTACTCTCACTACTGCTATCAGCGCCAATATGGCGGCTTTCAAACGGCATTTTTACGTCAGATTTAGTTCTCTACCCGAATAATGGAGACGCTGATTCCGCTTCAAATAGGCACAAGAAATAGCTGTCATTTCAAAGGGTATCAGCTATCTAGCGTACTTGTATAATAGAGATCAGTGGTCGGATGGGTTTGACGTAACGCGACCAAATCCTGCATCTACCTAGGAATAAACATCTCTGATAGTACTTTTATATCGCTAACGGATTTGTACTCGGACCGCGGACGAAATGGGCAATGACCATTCATGTTTATCTCTTTTAACGGTGGTTCTCAATTAAGATTGATACAGTCAGTTGGTCGGACCGGCCCATTCATGCCAAAGTTTAGCTGTCGCAACCTACTAAGGAAAAATTTGAAAATACTAAGCGCCTAGTAAAACCTAGGTTATCAAATTGTTGTTCCTCCAAAAATATTCAAGTTTCCCACCTTCAGAGAATCTTATGACAGGATCGCTGGTCTCGTACCAGAACCTGTCTCCGACCTTGAGGCGCAGGAACTGGTCGGCGATAAGGCACGTAAAGGTGGGGCCCAGGAGTCGTCCATGAGGCCGCTCTGCCAGGCCACCGGTGTATAGGTCTATGTCGTCCACGCTCCTAGAAAGATGTGATATCAAATTAAAAAAAAAACAACTCCCGAATTAAAAATCTAATAAGTGTCAGGAATCAGAATACAAAATATTGAACCAATCAACTGGAAGTCTTGCAAGCTAAGACAACCCCTAGAGTTAGACGATCAATTGTATTGTGCAATATCACGCTCCAATTTTATTATTGAACAGTTTATTTGACATGATTGAAAAGGCGGGCGCATTCAATATTAGACCTAGACGGTTAAAAATATTGCACAAACGTGATATTGCACAATAAAATTGATCGTCTAGACTAGTTTATGGAGCATTAACTTACTCATAGATTTGTTCGATTCTGCTTAAACTGGATTCATCGAAGATGCTTCTCAAATCGTCGAAGGTTTGAGGACGGGAGAGGCCACAGACTTCTCTGAAGTTGGGGTAGGTGGGCAGGCCGTTGTCTCTCCCCCGTTGGATGTTCAGAGACACCAGGTCCAGCCCACACGGCTGCTTCTTCACTGTGGCGTTGCTGATGGTATCCAGGAATGGGGAGCGCTCGAATAGGTGCTCAGTTAGCTGAAATTTACGGTCAAATGATGCAATTGGACGCTGTTAAGCATTCGTATACTAACCCACAATCTCAAAAAATACGTATTGAGTTATGAATGCAGCTATGTTCTTTAATAATTTAGAACAATACAAAATTTAAAAACAATAATAACTGTATTTTAAAAAGATAAAACCGACTTCAAAATTGTACGTAATTGAGAATTAAAACTTCCTATCTCCAAAACTACTGAACCGATTTTGATGAAACTTGCACTATTCCCTAAGTTGAACAATACCTAGTACAATAAAAAAAAAATCACTTAAATCGGACTTGTAGTTTCAGAGATATGCGCGAACAAACATAAAAACATACATACATACATACATATATACATACATACATACACTTTTAAAATTTGGCACATTTGTTCAGAAGCTGTTATAGATTAACATATACAAAAACTGGGCAGTTCTGGAAATATTACATACATACGCGTCGAATTGATAACCTCCTTTTTTGAAGTCGGTTAAAAAAATTGGGTTAGGACACTAATGCTTAACAGCGACCAATTAAGGTTACCTTCTTTGTCTTTGATCATTGATGATTTACACTCGTTTGTATTAGAAAGGTCTTTTGCAATTAGTAGCTAAATCTTTTCGTTGTCTGTTTTGCCAGAATCAGACGCAACGATGAATAAGTTTCATTATGAATTATTCGAAGAAAATTCTATGCGCGTGATCACTATAATTATAGTATCGTCGCCATAAGGATTCTCTATATAATTACAAGGTCATTACCTCGGAAGTGACATGTGGGTCAGGGGTATGCACGAGGGTGTATATACCGGAGTCGATGGCATACTTGCTGCCGCGCTTGCTGTACAGCGCGAACGGGTTGAACAGGATCTCGTGCAGGTGGATGTAGCTGATCGTTCCCGTGCTGGAGTCCGCTGCGTGGATAAGACCCTGTAGGGAGAGGTGGACTTTCATTTGTGTCAGAAGAAGGGTAGGGTACTTAGATTGCGTAAATAACTTTGACAAGGTTCCTACTTCTTAGAGTCAAAACAACTTGGAGTATTTGAATTTGGTAGCGCTGACATAATCAATTAGCATCTTGGGCTAACATGCCAGTATGAAAAAAATGATGTATCTATCAAAGTCTTTACGATCAATTTGGTGTTTTTGACCTACGCCACAAACTTACTGACCGGTAGGAGTGTGTGTGCAAATCTGAAGGCAGCTGAAGCGAAGTGGTTCGCTATAGACGGATCTACTGTGGGGTCGTACGCCTCTGAATATTCCTTTTCGAGAACGCTCAGGCCCAGGGCGTACATCACATCGTGACCTAATAGGTAAATTAGACATATTTGAAAACGGGAGGCAGATTAGGCTACTTTAAAAATGGTGGGAGCATACGACAAAGGGAAAACCTGAGACAATCGGCAGGGCGATTTTGAATCTTGATTTTTGCGGCAACAATAAAATTGGCGAAAATTGTACAATATAAATTTTGCAAGTGATTAGTGACCGTGGGAAGCAAAAAAATCGAGTAACACAGACAGATCCAGAATTGAATAAGTATTCGTTACCCAAAATTGATGGCAGGAACTCCGTATACGTGATATGTTGCATCTGCGCTGCGATTATCCTGCGTGTTTCCTGAAACACGGTCTCGTCGGACCACCCCGGGTTGAGGGCGCTCAGCTCTCGCGCCAGGCGGTTGTGCTGCCGCGCCCAGATCAGGTGCATCGTGGTCAGGTGCAGGTTCTCGTTGGCACGCTCATCACCTGAAAAAGGAAGTAAGTTTTAAGCCTTTATTGTGAAATCCCTCCAAAAAAGGCAAGCTGAAATTAAACAGCTTTTTTTCCTTCTGTGTAAATATTCATAAGAAACTATGTTTTTGCCATAAGGATGAAATATGCTACAGAAATACGCCTGATAGGTTCGTTTCTAAATCTTATTGTTTTTCAGAATTGAGAAGAATTATAAGTACCTGATTCAAAACAGTATCTGCCCTGTGCGATCATTTCCACGGAGTTGCAGCCGTCATTGGGATCCTTCGAAGGAGGCAGGAGTTCCCTTGCACCAGCTTTCAGCATCTTCAGCTGCCCGTCTACATGCCGCAGTCGGCTGGTCTTGGTATCTGTGTAGCCGTATATGGAGGATGCATCTAGAAATGCTGTCGCCTGGTTCAGTTGCTCTCTAGGTCCTGAATGATTATGTGATGGAATTTGTTAAGTAGTGTGCTCTATAGGCTCCGTGGTGAGTAGTGTGCTCTAGGCTCCGTGGTGAGTAATGAAAAGAGGATGTGGAAAGTCTAGCTGATAAAAATATCTAATTATTTTTCACAAGTTACTCTGAGATTGCAAAATCGTAACCTTATAGTCACCGTGATACCAAAATGTTTCATTACAGCGATCTTCAGAAATCTAATTCTTGTAAAATTTTGTGCGCTTTTTGTAACACTGCACTGCACTATTTTGGTCCACGTGGTATCGTATTCCCACACTTGAGTCATGCTCATGACACGTGTCACAATTCACATCTAAGTGGGGTCATGGGCCCCTTGATGATCAATTTTATTGTCAACTAGCTGTTGCCCGCGACTTCGTCCGCGTTAGTATAGTAGATCACGTCCCAAGTATTATTTTTCAAAAATATTCAATGTACAGAATTGATTTTCTTACGATTTTATTACAATATGTATAGATGACTTAGTTTGTTCCTAAAACAAAACAGTTCCTGAAAACAAAACAGAAAATTTGACTGAACTGTTCAAGAACCTCTGTCAGTGCCTAGATATCGTGATATCAGATAGCGACATTAAAGCGTGTCGTCGTGTGGCGAAGATGGATCCCAGTACGAAGAGACCACGAAACATCCTGATCACTCTTTCAACGCAACGCCTCCGCGACGCCCTGCTATCAGCCGCTACCCGTTTCAATAAGTCCCATCCAAGCGATAAATTATCTACTAAGCACATTGGTTTATCTGGCAATAATCATAGAATATTCTTAGCTGAGCACTTGTCACCTGAAATTAAAGAAATCCACAGCCTGGCGCGTAAATTCTGTAAAGACAAGGGCTATAAGTTTGTATGGATCCGTTTTGGTAACATTTACATTCGGAAAAATGAAACTAGTCCGGCAATCTTAGTAAAAAGTGCAGAAACACTAAAAAGACTAGTATAAGTCTCTTACTCCTGTTAACATAAGGTTTATATATACATAAAAATCACTTATCTCTACAATGGTAACTTTATACTACCAAAATGTTAACCGAATTCGTAGTAAGCTCTCAGAATTTCGATTAAATGTTCGTAATTGTAATTATGATATTATTTGCTTGACGGAGACGAACCTCAATAATAGTGTATTTGACGGTGAAATAGTAGACTCTCGTTATAATATTTTTAGAAAAGACCGTGAAGAGACTCTATCAAATAAAATTGAAGGTGGAGGCGTTTTATTAGCTATTCACAAAAAATACCACGTCATCCGTCAGGCATCATGGGATAGTGGAATGGAGGATGTCTGGATTACTCTCTTGCCTTACTCGCACACAGATTCCCAACTTAATTTATGTGTCTGTTACCTACCACCAGACTCAAGTTATTCTTCTTTGGAGCTTTTCTACAGTCACTGTCAAAACCTGATCTTAAATTGTTTCCCTGCTGATAAATTCCTACTTGTGGGTGATTTTAATACCCCCGATTTTAACTCTATCTGCTCTAGCACGATAGATACAGCAACACCACCAACACAAAGTAGAAAACTGTATCTTTTAAATGAGTTCTTGTCGCTGTGTAATCTCACCCAATATAATCATGTCACAAACACTAACAACCGTCTCTTAGACTTGGTCTTATCTAACATAAACTTACGAGTAGAAGATACCCATGCGATGAGCCTATTGGACAAACATCATCCTGCATTATTAATAACTTTATCCACACCCAGCATCTCCAAAAATCTTCAGCGTTCTAACTCGAAGTTGCTTAATTTTAACAAATGTGATATCGAAAACATTAAGACTGAATTGAACTCCGTAGATTGGATGTACACTTTATCCTCCAAAGACACCAACGAGTGCACCGAGGCTTTTTACGATACACTATTCGACATAATTAAAAGACACACTCCTATTGCATCGTATAAATCATCATCATATCCTATTTGGTAAAGTAAAGCCCTAATCAAATGTAACCAGGAGAAAAATAAATTTCATAAACTGTATAAAAAATATGGAAATCCCCGTGATTATGATGTCTTTTCAATGCTACGACATAGATGTAAAATTTTAACCAAAACATGCTCTGACAAGTTTATCTCAGATACAGAGAACTCGCTTAAGAAGGATATCAAATCCTTCTGGAGATTCGTTAATGGCAGAAAAGGTCAAATTACTATACCCAACACCATGAGCTATGAAGGGCTGACATCGTCTAGAGGTCAGGAGATCTGCAATCTTTTCTCGAGATATTTTAGCTCAGTTTTTGATACTGATTGTGATGATGATGGTAATTGCGACGATATAGCTAACCACGCAAGTCCAATTAGCAATCTCCTTACTAGAACTCTATCGCAAATATCTATTGAGCGGAAGGCTATATTGTTACAATTAAAACAATTGGATGCAAATAAGGGAGCAGGACCGGACTTGCTACCTCCTTACTTCTTAAAACGTATCGCCGAAGAACTATCTACTCCATTACACATCATTTTCAACAAGTCGTTAGTTAGCGGCATCTTCCCTGATCGATGGAAGACTGCGCATATAATCCCGATATATAAGTCTGGAGATAAATCTAACTGTATAAATTACCGTCCCATTAGCATATTATCATGTCTTGGAAAAATTTTTGAATCTTTAGTATACAGCCATTTATATAATCATTTCAAACCAATTCTCTCTGATCAACAACACGGTTTTGTTAAAAGTAAATCAACGGTGACAAATCTACTAGAATATAAAAATTATCTTTGTCAGGCCTTTTCTGTTAGTGGTCAAGTAGACTCAATATACACCGATTTTTCCAAGGCCTTTGACAAAGTAAATCATTATCTGCTTTGTAAAAAACTAGCATCATACGGTATACACGGAAACCTGTACAGGTGGATTTGCTCGTACCTTAAGAATAGAACTCAGTTGGTCGCAATAAAGGGCTATGTCTCCTCACCTACTGCAGTTCGATCGGGAGTTCCTCAAGGTTCACATCTAGGACCCCTCCTTTTTGTTGTTTTCATCAACGACCTTATCACAGAATTAACTTGCAAATGCCTTTTATACGCCGATGATTTGAAACTTTTTAAACTCATAGCAAACACAGAAGATTGTCAAGCGCTCCAACAAGATATTGATAAAATATCTAAATGGTGTCAAGCTAATCGCATGCATTTGAATATTAGCAAGTGTTCAGTAATAACTTTCACCCAAAAATATCACAAAATTATATGGAATTATAATATCAACGGTCAAACTCTCAAACGCGTGCAATCAATAAAAGACTTAGGCATCTTCTTTGATGAAAAACTTTCATTTCGAGCTCATTATAGTCACATAATAAACAAGGCAAATCAATTACAGGGATTTGTTCTTAGGACAACTAAAGATTTTAGAGAGCCTAGAAGTGCTCTATATTTATATTCAGCCCTAGTGAGAACAATCTTAGAGTACGGGAGCCCTGTATGGTCGCCAAATTACCAGACACATAAAGATAACATTGAGCGTATTCAAAGAAAGTTTCTCAAACTCGTTAGTTACCGGTACAGCCCGGGCCGCTCAAAATTAAAATACCACGACAGACTGTTAGAATTCAAAATACAGACCCTTGAAAGCCGACGCATTTACTTCGATTTAGTGCACTTCTACAAAATTATTCATTTTATTATTGAATCACCGGATCTGCTCTCAAACATTCACTTAAATACCAAATACAGCGCTCGCAGGGCTAAACGCACTAATGTTTTTTCTCTACAAGTATATAAGAATAACATTTCCTACTTTAACCCATTGACGCGCATGGCCAGGCAATACAATGATTTCGCTAGAGATTACATAGAATTGGACATTTTTAATAAAAACTTTAGCTCATTTTCAAAAATTCTGAAAGACATCCTCCATAACCTGTTTATTTCTAACAACTTTGAAGTATAATAACAATATTAATATAAAATAACAACACAATATTATTATGTTTAAATAATTATATTAGAGGAGCCAACTTGTTAATTTTTAGATTAGTTGCATGCACATAGTTTTACGTTACAATCCAGCTTAGATAATAATTTAAGCAACCTTTGTATTGTTACGATTGTACTGTGTATTGTGCTTTTTCAATAAAAAAAAAAAAAAATAAAAAAATAAAAAGGATAATTAAGACGCAATACAAACTCCACGATACCTTTTTTAACAAACGACACTGGAAAACCGTATGTGTAGTTTAGTTTTTAACTTTGTTCTTAAAAAAGATGTATAACGCCGCAACACCGCTTTGTTTGAAGCAAAATTTGGGGAGGTGGGGGGGGGGGGGGTTTGGGGGGGCGAAGCCCCCCCCCCCAAGAAAAGACCGATGCCAAAGCTCCCAGCATGTTAATCAAACGACACACGAAATTTGTATAGAAAAGATAGACAAAAGCTCATAGCATGGCAAGGAGTGAAGATAGATACAAAGTGTGAAGGAGAAATTTGTAGGAAATTTTATGGACTTTCATCACGTATGGGACATTTTTTCTCTACAACGCACCGTTTTAGCGATATGAGCAAAAAACTAAAAATATTGAAACTTGAGCCCCTCCCCCCGCCCTAGGTGATATCGTCATAATATATAGCCTATGTGTTGACCCGACCTCTATACTGCGTGACTGGTGAGACATGTTCAATACTTGAGGACGTGATATTTGGCTATTATATTAGTTGGAAAAAAATAATATAAAAAAATAATATCAATTGATCACTGAGTAAATGTAGCTTAAAGTTAAATAATTATTTACCCAACGCATGGACACCGCGAGCGGGAGGGGTAGTTGTGTAGTGTTTCTTTGGTAGCGCACGCCTCTGCACCGGCCGCATAGTATGCCTACTTGCCTAGCCGCGTAATTTACTTAGTATCCATGATTCATTATTTTTTTGGGAAATTCGAAAACAATTAAGAACCTAATTTTATTACATATTTATAATGAGAATCGAGTACTGAATACTCTCCTTAAATATCGGTATTGACTCACCAGTCATGCTGTATAATATTCATGCAAAATTTGAAGTTAATCCATTCAGTACTTTCTGAGTTTATCCCGGACATACATACAGACAAACAGACAAACAGACAAACAGATAAACAGACAAACAGACAAACAGACAAACAGACAAAAATTCCAAAAACTATATTTTTGGCTTCCATATCGATTGTAGATCACGTCCCAAGTATTATTTTTCAAAAATATTCAATGTACAGAATTGACTTTCCTACGATTTTATTATATGTATAGATAATATGTATTGCGTAATATTATTAATGTAAATCGCAACATTAGAAGAGCTGCAGGTGCGCTGCCGGCTTTTAAGAGGGAACTCTCTCTCTTCTTAAAGGTTTGCAGGTCGTATTAGTACAGAAATACTGCTGGCGACAGTAATTTGTTCCAGAGTTTTCTAGTGCGCGGCAGAAAGTTACACGAAAAACGCACGATGGAAGACTGCCACTCATCAAGGTGATGAGGATGGTATATTTGGGGATTTACTGGCGTACAAAACTATACGTGCGTACTCACCGAAACGGCAGCCAGTAGCCGGGGCAGCCCGCACGAACTCCATGCAGGTGAGGTTGTGTGAGCTGTAGAAGGGGTCCTCCACGTCCAGCTCCACGGGGAAGCACTCCGGGTGCTGGCGGTCGCTGCAGCACTTTATCGCGCTATTGTTCGCGCCTGATGGTTGAGAAGCATTTTTGAGGTACTCCGTAAAGGGTTTGCATTTTAAGAGCAGGTTGAAGTAAATAAAAGTATATTACAGTAATAAATAATATAAAAAAACACACTTTTAACAAATTATTGCATTGTTGGCTCTTAATACGTATGCAAAGTTTCGAATAAAAATTACGCCTAAAGCAAAGTACGTATTTTACTCATGTTCGTTATACAATAATTTTATGCTATTTCGACGCGGAATTTTTAAAGGATTGCAAATGTTTCTACCTACACACACTGGCAAAATTAGCGGAACATAGGTAAAAAGGGCCACAACTTGAACTCAAGTGGGTCGGGCTGTGTGAAATCCTTTTTTATAGTTTCTAAGCTCATTTAAGAAATAAAATATTGAACAAAACTGGCAAGTTGACAGATTTTTATAGCAATTATGCCCTAATAAGTGTCTTTCGATGACTGACGTTTTAACGGGGTGCAAAGTGTGCCAGCTCATTTGATTGTTTGGTTTTTGGAAGAACACATTGCTTAGATACAAAATTAGTGATTTCCCAGCATCTACGACAGCTAGAGCTGTAACCACGATAGAGAAAGGTCACAACTATCGTTCGGTCAGTCAGGCCTTAGGTGTGTCGGCTTCCGTGGTCCATCGTAACTCTCAACGCTACAGAGAGATTGGATCTTACGTTCGGAGACGAGAACAAAACAGATATCGGGTGACAATGTTTCAGGATGACCGTTTTGTAAGGGTACAAGCCTTAGGAAATGGACCTCAAACTGCTTTGCAGACACGACACCTGTCGGAACAGGGTCCGAGATGTACGTGTAAGTGATTGTACAATAAGAAGGAGACTTAAAGAAGTTAAATTAAACTCAAAAGTGCCAGCAAGGGCACCAGAACTTGAGACAGGACACCAAAGAGCCAGGCTAAGATATGCGAGTGAACATCAAAATTTGACAAGTGTATGAAATCGTATGCTGTACAGTGATGGGAGCAAATTCTGTGTAAATTTTGTTGACAGGCGATAAAGAATGTGGATAAATGGTAAGGAACGCTATAGGCCATCAAACTTAACGGAAACAGTGGCCTATCATGCAGGCTTCGTAATGGTTTGGGGTTGAATAGATTTTTGGCTCGCACAGAGCTGATGATTGTTGATGATGGTACTTTGACAGTACAGGGCTATATCACATACATCCTGGAACTGCATGGTGTGTCTTTTAAACAGTCTTAGGCAGTAACTTCAATTTTATGCACGTCCATAGAGTAAAAAAATCGGGCCTTATTACCTAAATGATGCTGGCGTAGCCCAGGTCGAAAGGCCAGCACGGTCTGCGGATGTGGATCTGATTGAGGACGTATGGCACATCAATGGGTGAACGGTACGAGTTAAAACTCTAGCTCC
Source organism: Plebejus argus (assembly GCA_905404155.3). Taxonomy (NCBI): domain Eukaryota; kingdom Metazoa; phylum Arthropoda; class Insecta; order Lepidoptera; family Lycaenidae; genus Plebejus; species Plebejus argus. The sequence continues at coordinate 15,831,138 of FR989935.1, forward strand.
AAAATGTGTCCAGGAACTCGAGTTGGCGCTACTGGAGGAGTAGAATATCCCACAGGAAATGATTGACAATCAAAATGAAATCATGGAATGGAGTATCCAGGCCCTCTTGAGATCCATAGAAGGCATATTTACACGCTTTCAACATGGCATTTCTGTACTAAAAATGGAAAATTTAACTTAAAAACTTACTACTGAAATTTCAAAGATTTTCTTATTTTTTTTATTTTTGCGGAATTTTTTCTATGTTGCACGTTTTTATGCCCTAAATTTATATACATTTTATTTTTTAATCATCAATTATTAAATGAATAAAGAAATATATACAAATAAGCAAATAATTTACAAAAAAACTGAAAATTTTGTTATGTTCCGCTAATTTTGCCGGTGTGTTTATATACATATGGCAGTCATGTTGTAAAATAAAATAAACAATGTTACCTTTAACAATAATAGTAATTAGTAGCTATGACGTATTAAAAAAGCCTCCGAGCAAGCTCCCCGACCTGCTCGGAGTGCCTGCTCGGTGGACGGCCGTAGAAAGACTGTCCAAGCGGGAAGGATAGCAATAATATTATATACTAATTTTATAATAATAAAATGCGTTTCTCATAAAAATATAAATGTATTTTTAAAATGTTATTGATAAAATGGTAATTTTATCTGTTCAACAAACAAGAAGTCCAAAAATTATGAATTGAGTAATTGACTAATAATTAGTTACGTCGTCAAGTGAATTAAGAGGTCGTAAACATCTTATAATATAATATTAATACAATTTGTTATTCTTATCATCTTAATATCATGTAAAGCTGATGATAAAATAGATCTATTTTATAAGTTTATTTACCACGCCACTTATCTAGCGCTACTTGTTGACATATTTTAGCGTGTATTATTAAAGTAAGAACAAGGGCCCTTCCATACGACGTATTTTTACGCTCGTTTGTATCGATACAGTCTACAGATTACAGACGCAAGTTGAACGCTCAGCAAACGGACGGAAGCCGACACGTTTGAAATCTGTCAAAACGCGATGAAAACACGCAGAATACGAGCGCATCAGAAACGCGCGTCGTCAATGCGCAAATAATACGTCGCGTGGAAAGGCCCTTAAGTAATGTTGTGTAATCTTTAGTCTCGTAATCTTTAGGTTCCGTACCCAAAGGGTAAAAACGGGACCCTATTACTGAGACTTTGATGTCTGTCCGTCGTCTGTCCGTCCGTCTGTCTGTCTCCAGGATGTATCTCAAGAACCGCTATAGCTAGACTTCTGAAATGATTTAGGAATATTTCATTAAAATCTTTGAAAATCACCACCTCATTGGTCCTTGGGCTTCAACTTTTACTCGACTAGGTTTTTATTATTTCAACAATTTCTGTCTTAAGCATGCCATTAAAATCCATTAAATATAAAATAAAAACTCTTATCAGCTTTTACATAATATGTAAATGTCTTTAATAGCATTTTTTAAAAATAATTTACATATTTTATTCTGAACTTAAAATTTTATTGGAAAAAATTAGATTAATGATCATGTGACTATATTTTTTGGGAACACTACCTTGTACTATTATCTTATCTGTGACACTACACAAAATCGTAACTTTAAATAATTTATGAAATTTGATTCCAGCTTTCCAGCCTAATAGAAAGTCTTAATAAAATCACCGTAACTACCCGTTCTGCCCTCTTAAATGCAAGTAGCTTTATAATATTATGGTCATTATTAAAAATGTGTTGCGAAGAATGTGATCCAATAAAATCGCTGCACTTAGCGATGTTGGGAAAATATGCCATTCATTCACATTAGGGCTCCCACAAAATCTGCAAAAAAACTAATAGGTACTAAAAATGACATTGCGATGCGATGCGAATTCGCAGCTTTGTGTGGAAGCCCTTAGCCAAACGAGCACTTTTCGCGTAATACCTTTACTCATGGTGGTAAATTTTTCATTTTAATCACCTTTGCTCAGCGCCATGGAGGTGATGTCGTGGTCCACCATCTGTCCCCAGACGGCCAGCATGACGGTGAATGCGGAGTCGTGGGGGTAGCTGGGCCGGTGGACGGTCAGGCTGACGTCGCGAGCGCTCGGCAGCTTGGAGCTGTTCATGCGGTGACGGGGGGCGCTGATGCCTGGATGAGGGGTTTGTTAGAACACCATTAGAGTATATATATATACTTTTGCATTGAAAGCGCTAATAGGACGTTGAAGTCGAATTGACGGCGTCGGGATTTAAGTTATTAGCATTTTGAATAAGTTTTATTTTAAATTGCTAGAATTAGCAATTTGGAACTCAAAAATCGGGATGATCAAAACCAAAAATAGAAAAAGAGAAGAGGTGTACGTACAGACCTACATTAATCTTTTTCTTTCAATCGATGTTTGTGAAACAAACAGTTAAGCCATGTTATGGCTATGTGCATTATGCACTACAACTCCTCAAAAATTTCGTGACCCCCACCACAAATTCAATCCTATTTATTTTTGAACTACTGTCGGAGAATATTTCTTGAATGCTCATTCGAAGATCTTACCATCATGGTAATGCGCAGGCAGCACTCTCCTGTATGGCGTGTTGGAGACTCCCCACAAGTGTGGATGCTGCAAGTTGTTGCAGGACCCATCCTGACTCCTGTATCTTGTGATGGGACACGGGGCGGCCTGCAGCATGCAGTACCGAGGTCCATCCATCAGCCCGACCGTGGATGGACCCTGGCCGATGTTGTCTATACTTATGTTGGACCTGAAAAAAACTGGAACTTGAACGCGAATGTGATAAATTATATTGCTCTTTTCTTAATACAACGAAAGCCTTTACTAGGTTTTGGACTTCGGTAAAAGCCTCTCCTAAAATTTCCACGATTTTCCATGCTGCATAGCTAGCCAGCTTATCTAGACAGTAGTTTGCCACCGTGATATTCCAGAACAGTCTCTATAACTATGTCCACATTATGCAATTTCATCTTCAATTTTCGTCATCTTCTTTTTATTCAACTGTCGTTTGACATATTCAATAATTGAATGCGTCAAAATCCACCCGCGTTGAAAGAAAAGTGTCATAGCGAGCGCTACAATTTTAACGCGCGTCACGGGCATGCCTCACGTCCGCTGTTGACTGCGCTATAACGCATGCTCTTGACGAACAGAAAAACGCACAATGTGGACAAAGCCTACGAAAATTGAAGATAAATTGCATAATGTGGACATAGCTATTAATGGAATAAATATTATTCATTTCATTATTAAAATTTTAGTCGCAAGTACGTCATTGGCCTTTGAAAAGTGCCAAAAATAGTAACCTATCAATTATTATGGTATCATCAATCACGTTACTAATGTATTAGATATTTGATTTGCAAATTTTTTAATGTATCCTATTAAGAGCGGGCTATCATTTTTCTGTGTTTTCTAATAAGTATTACAATCCCGGAAGACGATTGACACAAATGAAATTGAGATTTATTTAATCATTGTACATTTATGTGATGTTTAACTAACGGAAAACACGATTCACTTATTTTGACTCGATAGTTTTATTTTTCGAAAGTATGAATATTTTTGGGCTTTTTAACAAATATCTGTTACTTACACTTAATGAGTTACTATAATTAAATAATATTATGTACTACTACAATCACTCACTTTATAAAATAATGGCTAAAGGAAACATTAGTATTGTATTTAATTTTTAAGTAATCATCAAAAACATTTTTAGGACTTACGACCTTTACTTTCGTGTTATAATGCGGGAAGCGATTGTTACGCGATATTGTTCACTATTAGCTGCAGTGTAAAGCACATTGCCCGGGAGCACGATTCATGGAATCATTGCATCACGATTGGAGGATAGCGTTGTATGTAGGCCATAAAGTTAATGTACCTATCGGAATAGAGAAACAGGCCTGAGCAAGCGAGATGTCACTATCAGTAACACTGCGTGGTAAAAAGAGACGTGTGATACATGACAGTAGCACTCTTTTTTTGACGTCCATCAGCCCGGATCAGCTCCGTTGACAATTTAATCTCATAGAATTCATATTCAATCATGCTTGTGTAAGTGTATACGATATACGTAGGTACACATATTTTTCACACAGATGAAAACCAATTTCGGTTACGTTTGACAGCTCGAGTTTGTAGCTCTATTTCGCTAGGTATATTAACTTTATGGTGTAGGCGGGGCTAGCGTTTTGACAGTAGGCTCTTAAAAACGCATTATAATATTATTTTTTAATCGACTTCAAAAAAAGGAGGCTATCAAGTTCCATAGGTACTAATATTATAAATGCGAAAGTGTGTATGTCTGTCTGTCTGTTACCTCTTCACGCTCAAACCGCTGAATATTTTGGGAGATACTTTGAGTCCCGGGAAAGGACATTAGTATATTTTTTGTTTTGAAAAAATGTACGGTTCCCGCGCATTAAACGAGGTTTGGCGCAACGGAGTTGCAGGCATCATCTAGTAGACTATATTATGTAATACTAGCTGTCCCGGTGAACTTCGTGTCAATTTAAAACCTGCCCTGGACTTCTACGAATATTTTAAGACTAAAATCAGCCCAATCCGTTCAGCCGCTTTCGAGTTTTAGCGCGACTAACACATTTGAAAATCCATTTTTATATTATATAAGTAATAAATGATAATATGTGAAGACAGTATGTATAAAATTTTGTGGAAATAAGTATGAAAGGGTCTCATCTATTATTATTTAATTTGTGTAATTTAACTGTTTTTATATTTTTTATAATGACAATGTTACCATTAATTATTTTAAGTTAAGATAGTGTTCAGTTGTAGTTAATTATTGTAATTGGGGTAACCCGTTTTAATTAAGTAACTTTAAATAAATAAAATAAATAAGATTTCCAGAACTAAGTATACAGTTTTCGTCTAGTTAGTCTATATAAGCGTCTGAACAAATTTGGCAAGTTTGAAAGTGTATGTTGTATGCTTGTGTTCACTTTTCTTCAGAACTACAAGTCCGGTTAAAGTATTCCTTTTTGTACTAGGTATTGTTCAACTTACTGCAAGTTTCATCAAAATCAGTTCAGTAGTTTTTCAGCGCTGCTACTTTAACAGCGAACTCTATATTATAGGGGACCCATGATACACACCCTAAACTCTAAAGTATTATCACTTAGGTTTGTCAGTTGTCACACCCAGTATGAGAGTAATCCTATGTAGCTTTACTATTTAATACATAGGTACAAATTCTTACCCTGCAACGAGACTTCTGGTAGCTTCTTCTATGGCGTACGCCGCTTCAGCTAGCGGTTTAACTTCTGGCGCGGTAGACACTGATCTCTGGGCTCTCGAAGCTGGAGTATTCTCCTCCAGGGGCTCTAGTTGTTCTTCCAACTTCTTTCGTTTTCTCAGCGCCTCTCTACCCTTCTTGATAGCGTCTATGAGCTCTTCTTTGGTTGGCGAACCGACGGCCCAATCCATGTTGGACTTGTCTGTAACCAATCATTGTCACCATTCGTTTTCCAAGTTTTATTGAATGAAGTGATATATTATTTTATGTAAATATGTCAAATTCTAAGTTACGTGTTTCAATCACAATACTAGCATTTTTCCACTAGTTCATGAATTCTGATTAAACTGGTTGCAATGTTACTTCATGTACTCAATATAAGGAGATCGTCAGATATTAGAACACTAAGGGCCTGTTTCACCACTTCCTGATAAGTGCCGCTATCCACCACATAACTTGACAGATGAAGTGTGGAGAATCTGTCAAAAAAGTTCACAACTTTTTTGACTATATACTAATACTAATAGCCTATTCGGCACTTGATCTGGAAGTGGTGAACAGGCCCTAAGTTATAGAAGTGTCTTAGCTTGTATTATACTGCTTTGAAAGCTTTGATGATGCTTTAATTATTATAATTAAAGCATCATCAAAGCTTTCAAAGCAGTCTTCATTGGTAATGTTATCTAGCTACGGTCTAAACCAAGACGTACGGGTTTAAAAACTGTTTTTTGTAAATAAAATGTATTAAATTGATGACTAGCATCACGGGTTGGCTAATTATAATGTACAAACTACAGATCTTTAAAAAAATGCAGAAGTATGTACTCAGAGACTGATTTATAGACAGGAGGGGGCAGGGGTCTGAGGTTTATAATATTATCAGCTGGGCTTGAGATAACCCACCAAATGCCTATGAATTAATCTCTCTGATAGTAGGTACATTTATTTTTATTAATTTATTCATTCATTAACAGACCCCTGTTCTATCTAGGTCTAGTAATACAGGTGTATCCCTCACTTACCAGGCAGGGGTAGCGTGCGGTTTAGGAACGGTAGCCTATCGAAGCGGAGTTTCAGTAGGTTCGGTGCTAGCCGCGATTCTATCGTCTGTTGGTACTCCTTTATGTTGTGCACGATGGCCAGCGTGAACATCGTGATGAGGAGCATCCTAAAATAATATCCTTAGATTATTAAAAAATATTGCAAAATGAAAAATATAAAGTATTTGCAAAATGAATAATTTCAAGGTCGAGCCTCTGTAGACATAAATAGAGTACAATGACTGGACTCTAAACTCCTATAAAAAGATTATATTAACGACCGCTTATTTAGCTGCTAGTTTCTTTTACATGCCTACCCGGCATAGATGACGTGCGTGAAAAAGACAAACTACGATGGATCAATGAACTTTCTCCATATCGTGTGATCCCACTGTGCTATTTCATCTGATCTATAAACAGGAACTTGAAATCTCGAGCTCAGGTTGTTTAAACTTACGTGACCATAATACATGCTGTGCACTGAAACGTCCGGACTCTTCTAATGTAGCTTCTCCTGGCGATGCTCTCGAAGTTGTAAGGTGGCATCAGCGGCGTATCCTCCTTGCTCGTTGATGACCGAGCGTTGAACTCGTCATCGCTTTTGATAAAAAAAGTTATGAAACATAATCTGACTACGCTATCCTATCACACTTTAGGCATAATTTTGCGAAACTATTGACTCCTCATTCAACTTAATCGGATTAGTAGTTAAGGCTCTATTATAAAATAAACATACAATACTTTCATCTAAGGTGTGTGACATAGGTTCTTATGTCGATGGTTATTACCTGTGGTTATTACATATAAATCCGGGCCCTAAGCACAGAATATATAATAGTACTCCGTACCCTAAGTCATTTGCATTACCGTAGCCAGGTAATAATTATACTTTAATAGACGTCTTGTTATAAGCTTTCGACACAAAATGCATGGCGTACCACTAGGTGATTTTTTTTTAACTAATAATATGTATTCTGTGCAATGCTTACAACATATTTTTAACTGAATATATCAATTTTATCAGGCCATAAAGAGTAAAAATCTCCAAAAGTGGATTTGAAGAAAAAAACCAAAATATTCAATAAAATATAATATCACTAACTGACTCTTACAATAAATATTCAATAAATTATAATATCACTAGCTGACTCGGCAAATGTTGTTTTGTCATATAAATTATTTTCAGTATCAATATAATAATAGATAAAAACCTATTCTCAGGCCTAACGAATGTACATACAAAATTTCACAAATATCAGTTGAGCCGTTTTGGAGGAGTTCGCGCACAAACTGTGACACGAGAATTTTATATAGTAGATCTGAAAATTATAGGCATTTTAGATCAAATATATTATATAATTTCCGAAAGATAAGAGAAGCAAATCATGAATATGATACGAGAATTTCGGCACTTTGAAAATTCATTAATTTAAATAATATTAATCAAAGCACAGTCAATTTTCTTATCTCATGCTAATTATATGGGTTTTTTTACTACCGAATAGGTGTTAGGTGTTGGTCATAACCTCATAATATAATATTCATAAGGTTAAGGGCCTGTTTTACCACTTCCTGATAAGTGTCGGCGAATTGGCCGAGTTTTCGTCTTACTAAATTCACATCTCAGCTGTTATGTAAGACCAGATCATTTTACTAATGTACGTTAAAAGTCTGCTCATATAAAATTATGCACTTTCGTGAAAATAATGATCAGTAAAGACTAAAATATTCTTTAAATTAGATTAAACACTATAAAATATGATCGTGATTATAATTTCAAGACTTACCCTGTATTTTTTTGTTTCTTTGCCATCGATTATCACAAAATTGATTGGACACTAAAAGCAGAGTAGACAGAATTATAGTATTAGTAGTTATGTCTATTATGCTAGAAGCACGCCACGCTTCTACAATAGACATGAAAAAATTAAAGAATCTTAATTTGCATACTAGATCAGAGTTGCTAGAGCGCCAAACATGTTCTACCATTATTATTATTTTTAACAAAAAATAAAAACCGACTTCCAAGGTAATAACAATAATAACATCCTTATATGAACTAAAAAGTATTAAATAAATTTTCCTACCTAAAAGTGCCTTTTTCGGAATTCGGCTAAACCTCATCTATTTCTGTTCTCAATCTTCATCATTTTGAAGTCGGTACCAGATAGCTTCTTCAGTTCTCTGACAGAATATTTGAAACTGTTGTAACTGGTACCGACTTCAAAATTATGAAGATTGATAACAGAAATAGATGAGGTTTAGCCGAATTCGGAAAAAGAAATATAAAATAATAATTGTTTCATTCTTTTTAGTTGCCTAGTAAAAACCCCCTAACTTGTATCTATAAGGAATACGGAGTTCTCATAGCACCTTCAGACTCCAAGAATCCATGGTACATCTTACACTAATTTTTATTATTAATTATTTACTTTGAAACAACATTTTAATTTTAATTATTATTTTTAACAAAAAATTGAACCCGACTTCCAATTTGAAAAAACAATATTCTTAAATGAGCTAAAAAGTATGAAATAATTCTTATTCTTCATTAGTTAGTGCCTTTTTCAAAATTCGACTAAATCTCAACGAATTCTGTACTCAATTTTCATTCGTTTGAAGTCGGTACCAGCCCAGAACTGAGATACATATACTTGACATAGAACTTAGCCAGTAACGGTTAAAAATACCAAGGCAATGAAAATACCTAAGCTTACGGCTTATTACTAAACATTTTCAGCTAGCATTCAAAGCTTTTCACCCTGAAAAAGCTTAGACGATGTATTTTATGTTAGCCGAGGTTCTTCAGTTGTCCCCCCGAAGGTTGCTCGCCTTGTCGTGGCGGTGGGGCTCTAGTAACCGCGGCTTGGACAACCGCGGTGAAGCGAAGAGGCAACCAGGGCCGGCCGGTGTCGCCGCCTGGCCCGAGGAGGGCGCTCCCAGCGGACTGGAGGAGTCCGCTGCGGATGCGCACCGAGGTGGGGCCGCAGAGGAAGAGGCAAGTAGGTATTACGGTGCGCCGCTTGCCCTATCCTCTGCGGCCGAGGACGGATCGCGGGGGGGAGAGGCATTGTGGTAGGTTGCCGCTTTCCCTACCCCCCCTGCGAGCTGGTCGTTCGGTTTGAACGGCATTGGTGGGGCCGCGGAGGAAGAGGCAAGTAGGTATTGCGGTGCGCCGCTTGCCCTATCCTCTGCGGCCGAGGTGTGGTCGGTGGCAGAGCCACAGACCTGATCTGCCACATGGCCTCCAAGTAGCAGACTCGGGGGGCGTCTGCTACAGCCCTGGTGGGGGCCGAGGAGGAGGGCGCACGTGTCGTGCGCCCATCGTGGAGTCTTCGAACCGCTGGCGGGGTCGCGGATGTGTGTATCGTTCCCGTGGCCCCGTCAAAAGGCGGCGTGGCGGAAGATGGGTGGTATGCGTAATGCATTTCCTCCTCCGGAAAAAAAAAAAAAAAAAGGTTCTTCAGTTGTGTCATATTATAATAACAAAAGCATAAACTACTTTACAATCGCCAGTCGGGCTGTAAAAATCATAATATTTTACCGGGTCATTATTACGAAACTATTGTCAATTATTTTCATTCATAACTATAATATCAATCCATTATAATTATAAAAATACATACTATAAAATAGTCTAAGGGTGAAGCCAAACGAGCGTAATTTCTGTCGGGCTTTTCTTTTCATACAAATCACGACTCACAAAATTACGCTCGTGTGAATCAAACAGGACTTTTATATGAAACTGAATGCAGCAGAATTCTGCCTGGCAGAAATTCTGCGGCTCATGACTCACAAATTACGCTCGTTTGGCTTCACCCTTATGAACTATTAGTTCTTATAGCTGAAAAAAAGTAAATCATTACATTCTTTTTTCAGCGACTTTCTAAAGTCGACTTCTTAGTCGATGACATAGGCTGCCTATGTCGTTGAGATAGAACTACTAATTATTGAACAAAATGAAGTTCATAAAAAATTTTCGTTCCTTTTACTGACAAATTGTACCAAATATACGCCAAAATTAAACAGTTAAAAAGTGTTGGCATGCAATATTTTTTATTACAATGGATTATTTTTTGCCGGCGCGGCACCACATCTTATTTAATACACCTAGTTATTGTTTTATTTCTTAATGTTTTATTGTTTAGGTTATTTGAGTAAATGAGTGGTGTATGTTCTTATAAATACACACAATAAAAATTACAAACATTTCACATTTATTACTCTATCAGACTTATCTGATCTTGTAGCTTTTTCCGCGTTTCATCCTGCGTTGAACAACTAGTCTGTTTTACGACAGCACTGTTGCTAATTTTATTTGGTTAATTATATGAACTTTACTTTTCCTTATTATAAGTCCAAAATTTAAAAAATTGTGCGTTCATTATTTTTTTTATCTGTACCTACTGTAATTATTATGACAATATTGTTTCGCTGGATTGATCACAAATAAATAAAAATATTTTCAAAATAGACAAGGATTTAAATCAAGAAATAAAAAAAATCAATATTTTAATAATCTACTGCAATGGCTCACTTTATTTTTTATGCTTTGTAATTAATTATATTTTTCCACATTTGGGGAGTAAAAAGGTAGGTAAGTACTTAAATTTTTCTCAAAGTCCTTAGTTATATATTGTGTACTATAATATATTTTAATAATAATATTAAAATACAATAGAAAATTAAGGCAGGCTCCTATACAAAAAAGACAATTTTTGCCTAATTTTGCTCTATAATGGTACGGAACCCTTCGAGCGCGAGGGTTCGCGAGCGAGACATTTTTAGCAAAAATTTTACCAGAAAATAATATTTCATCAAGTTAAACACCAAATTAAACATATAAATAAATAAAAACAAAAGAAAATACACTTACTTTTTTAAGCTACGTGCTGTACTAGGTGGGGTATGTGGTACCCAGACGCACTTTTAAGCACATATTATAACAGAATTGGTGATAGACATAGGACTGAATATTTCGTAGGAATTAAAGCAGCAACGTCCTATTTGCAGCTATTGAGGAAACCAACTCGCATACTTTTTTCGTTTAATTTATCAATTTTTTTAGCGCTGGGGTATGTCATACCCCACCTCGTACACGGAGGGTTAAACATTACTATTTTATTACAATGATTAAGGAAAGGTTTTAGCCATATTTTATCAGCTCAAACCACACTAAAATCATCTACATACGTATTAGGACGTATTTTTCCTTTCAATTTCCATATTATTTTTCTTGTAAGTCTCTAATTGCCAATATAATGATTCCTTTAAATGCCGCATCATGTTTGCCCAAGCGGCGAATAGGATTCTGTGATAAAAGATTTTATAATTAATATAACGTTAAATATTTTTAGAATTCTTTGTTTCTAATTTTTCATGTGGTTTTTTAGGGTTCCGTAGCCAAAATGGCAAAAAACGGAACCCTTATAGATTCGTCATGTCTGTCTGTCTGTCCGTCCGTATGTCACATCACTCACAGCCACTTTTTGAAAATCGTTGAAGTTTTTAACTAGAGGCTACGGCGTGCTACGGCGTAGCGCGACGTGTAGCTCGTAGACCTGAGGGGATAGTGCGAGTTTTATTCGATCATAATTCATACGCATCGAGCGAACACGCGAATTTGTATGGGATCAAAGCAGCGCCATCTACTGGCTAACGTGGATACCGCTTTGATCCCATACAAATTCGCGTTAATGTGCTCGATGCGTATGATCGAATAAAACTCGCACTAACCCCTCTACGTCGCGCGTCGTACAGCGATGTTAACGTAAAAATTATCAACGATGCATTAATAGCATTATTCATATTATTTTTAATCTTGAATAAGGCTTAAATATAAACTAATCTAAATATTAAATATTAATTAGAAATATTGCGCAGGTTTTGTAATCATAAGAGTTTGTTTTAACATCGAAATCAGTGTTTTATTTTTTTTAAATTCCAACTTAAAAATACATTAGAAAACAATCAGAGACACACATTTTTATTTAGAAAATATAATATTAAAACCAATACAATCGTTTCAAATTTTAAATTAAAAATAAAGGCTTTTATATCAAACACGGAACCTCACGAACACGGAACATATTTTAATCTATTAATAATGCGTCACCGCGGCACCGACCTGACGTTACTTTATTTTAAGGCGACGCCTTGATAATTTGGCTGAAGCGACGTCGATTTTTCTCAGCAATTACTTAAGCTAAGACATTAAAGTTCACTGTCAGTATTCATCATGTCTTTGTCTTTGAATTACCCATAGCATAACACGATTGGTCAACTTTCATAACACAGAATAATTAAGTAATCAAAAAGACCTCTGTAAAAAAGGGATCCTAAGTTTGCCAACAGAGGAGAGTGATTTAAGCTTCCAAAATTTGTACATAAATTGGTTCAATATATGTACGTTAAGTACATAGCTTATATGAAATATATTTATGGTTTTTAAATAACGCAACAAAAAACATTTTGTCGCTTACGTCCTTTCCATTTCTTGCTGTTCCATTTCTTGTTTTGCCGGGCCGGCCTCTCATAGAAAACAAGCAATCTAAAACATACCCAACCCGGTTTTTTACTATGCGGCGTCACCTTAAGAACCAATGCCATTTGTTAAGTAAATATATTAATCATGTAATAGGACTGGCATACACTGACTGAGCTATCATATAGTTTAACATAATATACTGGATATTTTGTTCAAGCAGTAAATACGTAAGTGACGCACATGTTTTGTAGATGAATACTAAATACCTATGCATTTTGTTTCGGGCCTTTTGAGGTTTCTAAAAAGTAAGGATAAGTAAATTATTAGAGCTTACAATATTATATTAATAGAATAATAAATATGTTGTAAGGTAAGCGGAAAAATGTATGAACGTCAAGTAAAAGTTGTATAATCAGATTATTTTTAGAATAGAATAGAAGTTCTATACATATACTCGTAAATAGGTCATGAAAAGCAAAAAAGGGTACAAAAGATACATATTTTAATAGACTTCGTTAAATTATTATTAATTTCAGTTTTAAATGATCATACGAAGTCTTCTTGAAATCTATCCCTATTTTCTCGCATGTATAACAAAAGATATTGCACGACACGGTGTTAATATGATATCTGGTTTCTGGGCCTTATGAGGTTAAAATTTTTACAAAACATGATAATAATATAATATTATAGCATGCGTATCTTATCACAGTGTGTAGCACACCTTATTATGTTAATTGTGAATATTTTAGTATTTTATGTCTTTTTTAATTTATTACAGACTAAGAGGTTATTATTATTACTTACTGCAAATTATTATTAACAATTTTTAGGGATCCGCACCATTAATTAATATTTTTAAATATTTAAATTCGTTAGTTTTAAAATATTTTTCGTGCTCATTTACAATGTTATAAACAGTAGGTCATACAGAAAATGTAGAGTTATAAAAAGATCTGATATTTCATCCTACGTATTCATAACACTTTATGAGGTTTTTACACTCGAATAAATATAATCAATGTGTATTTTATTTATTTTTCGTAAGCGTTTTTGTGTTACTATCATAATATTATGAAGGATCTCAAAGAATGCAGTTGTAAGGTAATTAATCCAAATCCTTGGTAATCCAAAACAATTTTCAAAGTGCGATTTGGACTCGCGCACGAAGGGTTGCGTACCACAGTCCACAATAGAGCAAAAATAGGCTGAAAATTGTGTTTTTTTTTTGTATGGGAGCCCCCCTTAGAACTATTATAGTAAAGTTTACTATAAATAATTATTAAAGTACGAAAATAAAACTGAGGATTTCGTGAATATTTCAAGCACTGTATATTGTATGTATTACTGTTAAGGATATCGAGCAAAAAAAAATCATGTTTGTTGTATGGGAGCCCCCTTAAATGTTTAATTAACGGCAATAAGCGGCAACAGATATCTATACACAATTTGTGAAAATTTCAGAAGTCTAGCTATAGCAGTTCTTGAGTTACATCCTGGAGACACACAGACAGACGGACAGACGGACAGACAGTCTTAGTAATAGGGTCCCGTTTTTACCCTATGGGTACGGAACCCTAAAAAAGAGTAAAACAAAAAGTTGTTCCATTAAATATATTCTCATGCAAATTCTCTACAAGCGATCTATGGACCTTGAGCCATTAATGATTTGGGGACGTGGATAATGGATAGGAAGCATTCCAATCTGGCAGCGTTAGGGCCAATTCAGACCGCAACGCGACGCGTACCTATCTATGCATTTCTACATTTTTACTGAATTGACAGATTTCGTAAACGACGTCTTGCAAATGTGTCAAATCCATACAAATCGCGTCGCGTCTGAATTGACCCTAAATTCTTGTACATTGTATTATTAAATCACAGGGTTAAAAATAAAACAAACGTTACAAGCAACAATTTAATAACAAACATACATACTACCGCACAATTTGGCACACACTGATCCACAGTCATCTTAATTTACAAAACTTTTAGCTTACAATATTATTTGTAGAAATTATCAGGTTTTATAATTATCAACTGATAATAATAATAATAATTACTTAACAAAAAACAAATCGTTATTTGGTTATTATTTCAAGTAAATTGTATAAATACATAATAAGTATTTGTCAATTTATTATGAATATCGGTTGACGATAAATAAACAACACTAAAACCTAAAATAACTATGTTAAAGGACTATAATTCTGAAGACAGAATATTCTGATAATAATATCTAAGATCGTGACATCGTGATCGTGAACAAACATAAGTAATTTATAACAAAAAATAAATTTCAAATAAAAATTGATCGTACGCACTTAATATTATATTGGTAACAAAATGATCGTATGCACATAAATTAGTAACAAAATGATCCTACGCACATATAATATTATTATATTGGTAACAAAATTATATAATATTACAGTGTATGTACATAGGTATATTGGCAACAACATGATCGTATCCAATTATTATGTTGGTAACAAAATGATCGTATCCACAACTCTATAAATATCAAATATACAGCTTAGTACAATAATACCTCTCTTAACTTTTTTCAATTTTGCTAGTCTCGCTTAAACTCGAAAACGGCTGAACCGATTTGGCTAATTATTTTAGTCTTGAAACCTTGTACTTGAAAAGTTTGTACGTTGAGAAAATATGGAATAGTCTAATAATATTAATTATTGTAAAATTAAAGTCATCTTAAATATTATAACTTATTTAAAATTCAAGGAGTTTCTTATATTATCCAAAATATCCAATGTAGTTTATCAATTAACTAAGTATAAAAACTATAAAAAAATAACAAAAATGTTTTAAGTCTGTTACCTCTTCGCAAAAGACTCCTGAACATATTATGGGTGCAAAGACATTGAAATGATATAGTCAAAATGTACAAAAAATCCAATTTCTAAGAAAAACTTAGGGATCTAAATATTAATATTGATAATATTATTATTCTACAATATTACCTAATAGCGGCTTCTTATAAACTTGGCGATGGCCGATGGCGGTGCCAGTTGATAAACGATATTAAATTATCAAACTTATTCAAAGTAGTTATGTTAATTTTATTAAAAATCGTTAATTATGGCCTATTATTATACTTAAATTAACATACAGAGTTCAAAAACATGTTTTAATCTATTAGGTACCTATTCCAATTTCCATTGTATACAGATATAGCTACGTCCAACACGACAGAGTATAAACAGCTACGGTCCGCAACATAGTCTAACTTAATTAGGGTTCCGTAGTCAACAAGGAACCCTTATAGTTTCGGTCTGTCCGTCCGTCTGTCTGTCTGTTATATACATATTAATAATGCCGACAAAATGGTACATAAAATATTTAAAAAATATATTTTTTTATGGTACCTCCCCTACACATCAAGCGGGGATGAATTTTTTTTTCGCGCCCACCCCATCGTGTGGGATGTAGTTGGATAGGTTTTTTAAAAATATTATTAGTATTCATAGATCATTTTCCGGTTTAGGGATCCATTTGTGAAATATTAAGTTTTAAAGTGGAAAAAATCGTTAGAGTCCAGTGTCCCCCCCTTCTACCAGCTAAACGGTTGCTTCTGGAAATGTGAAAGAATTCACGGGAGTAGGGAATATGCTGAATTTAAAAGGAAAACTATCACGGCTAAGTTGACTTCATAAGTTATTGAGTAATAGTCGATCAACTAAAAAAATGTATTCGGCGAAGTATAAAGGAACTCTTCGTTCAAATTCCTTTGAGATGATGTTGTTAGTAGTGTAAAACATGTTATAAATGTACATTCATTGACCATACAAAAATTTTAAAAAACTAGCGGTGCTACGGAACCCTACATTGCGCGTGGCCCTACACGCACTTGGCCGGTTCTTTTTTATAAAATATTGTATAATATATCTATTATGGTAAAGGAACTTAAATGTTCTCGCCGTGAAGGTACGTGATACTTGAATTCTCGTCGAGCCTAACCAATCTATTTTAGCGTGGCTTGGATTAACTTATAATACTCCTGTGGGCAACATATTAGTAAACATTATGACTACTTACAATTATACATTCATAACCACTTTTACATTTATGATTCAAGTTCCGAGGTTCGTAACAAAATTTTGAACACAATTCGACATACTCATAAGACGTATAAGATCCTCATTATATTAATTCTGCTGTCTGGTATTGGCAACACAAGTTCGAAAAGAATTCACCACGTGGCCAGACTGACGTGACGTGAAGCGTCTATAAAATTATTATACTTAACTAGAAATCGAATTATAAATTATGCACTATCAAAGTGCCAAAATATAAATGCAAATATGCACATAAAATGGACTAAATATGCACAATGAAATTAGTTTTTTTATTTATAGACTTTTCCGGCGGTGCCGTGAATAATGCACCATTTTTCATCATTTCATAAAATCCAGGGTTTTTATTTTTGATACCTATAGCTGGAGTCTAGGCTCGCATAATACGACGGAAATATGCACTCTTACCTAAAAGTGCATAATATAATACCACAGTGTAATAAATACGATGTCTAATTATAACCAAATCTTAAGTAGAGTCGTTTTAAATTAATTATTAGTTATTTTTTGCTGTCTATACTTACACGACGCGCTTGGTCGGTAAGTCAAAGAATCCATTTCCGCAAACATCTATACGCCCAAAAATATTTTGTACTCTAGAAAATTTAGGTGCACTAGATACTAAAGAAAAATTGATACATCGATAAAAGGCGTCCCACGTAATTCAGTCGGGTTACATATATCACTTAAAACGTTGACCTATTATAGGATAAAATTGTTCGGCATGCATCCGTTGTCTGATTGTCATAACACAAGTTTTATTTAGCATGGGATTAAACGAAGTGATGTAGGCTACCAAGCTTTTAAGCTATGGTATATTATTGTATGCTAAAGAATTTGAATTTGAATATAACCCGACAAATAACATAGGTTTGCCATCAGTCTATGAATCAATTTCTCAAATGGTTACATCTACATGAAACTACTTGGAGGACTTGATGGATCTTATCCTCGTATGAGTATCACGATACCCTTACTGGGTCGGCTCCGGAGTTGGCACCTTCCAGGGCTTAAGAGAAGGTTGCGGCAGCTCCATGCAGTCCACCAGCGGGTTGGTGGGGCTGAGCGCCTCCATGACCCTGGGCTGAGCGTGGTCCAGCAGCACCTCGTTGGCACAGATCACGCTTGCCAACGTCGTCTTACGGATTTCCACGAGTTGCTCTAAAATAAGGTGGTAGAAAAATGTAATTTAATTTTGTGGTGTGTGGTGAAAAGGGTTAGTTGGGTTAATTAGCGAATTTGGGTTAATTGGCGAATTCAGCTGATATACAGCTGCAAGGTACATCCAAATGTTGGTCCTTTTTAGCATGTCTTTTTTTTAATAAGTACAGGAGCAAGGCCAAAAATCTATAAAACATAATATACACATACATTTTTGCTTTAGGCTTAAGGTTTAGGCAGTTATTGAGTAATGTGTACACATAGTTGGATGCTGGACGTTTATATCTAAAATGCTGTAGATCAGCAATTTTTCAAAACCTAAGAATAATATCTTCAGCAAAATACCCACTCTCTCAACCACCAAAAGACTCACCCTCCGTAAACCGCACCTCCGGATCGCTGGTCTCATACCAGAATCTGTCTCCGACCTTCAGGCGCAAGAACTGGTCGGCGATGAGGCACGTGAAGGTGGGACCCAAGAGTCGCCCTCGCGGGTTTTCAGCCAGGGCTCCCGTGTATAGGTCTATGTCGTCCACGTGACTGGAAGACACAGACTCACCGTTGTAAAATGCCCTAAAATCTGTCAGTTTATCTGTGGCAGCCAACTGGTTAAAATAGTCGTTCAATCTAACAGCTAGCCTTTTGACTGAACAACGCCATTTTATCACACGGCTATACATCTTTTAGCCGACTTGTTAACTGCAACGTTCAACACTACAGCTAGACGATGCTTAGCCAACTGGTTAAAAGGCAAATTTACTTTAGGTGACCATTAGTATAGTATGTAATTTGAGAGAACCGCTCGTTTGCGCGGACGCGTAATATAAATCAAGCCCGATTAAATAGTTTACCCACATCAAATTCCTATCCAAATATACTAGATCTGATCGATACTCACTTATAGATCTGCTTGATCCTCGTCAGCGAGATATCATCGAACACCGTCTCAAGGTCACTGAAGTCCCAGGGTCTGCTCAGGCCGCAGTGCTCCCTCCACACGCGGTAAGGAGGCAGGCCGTGGTCCCTTCCGCGCTGGATGTTGAGGGACACCAGGTCCAGGCCACAGGGTCCTGCAGGCTTGGCCTGGGTGTCCTCGACCATAGTCCCGTTGAGCGCGGTGGGACGCTCGAACAAATGCTCACTTAGCTAGAATTACATTTATAATTGGGATCTTCAGTCTTATTTGGAAGAACATGTAACAGCTGCAGTAATCATTAAAATCGCCTAAGTGTGAGTCGGACTCGTGCACGAAGGGTTACGTAGCGTTATAGGACAAATAGGTTAAAAATTGTGTTTTTGTATGGGAGCCCATTTAGGTATTTATTTTATCTGAATTTTATTAGAAAATTTTAAAGTACACATAATAATTATTATGATTGAGGATTTTGGGAAAAAATTAAGTGCCTACCTGTTACAATTGTTGATATCGAGCAAAAATGCCGAAATAAGTAGGTTTGTAGTATTACGTGATTTTTTTTGCAATTTCTTGCTCGATAACATCCTCCATGTTCACAAAATACTCAATTCATTCATTCATAGGGTCCCGTAAACCCTTTGAGTACGGCACCCTAATACGGGATTATTAGGGTGCCGTACTCAAAGGGTTTAGCTCCACCGTAGTCAAAATACTCACCTCAGCAGTAACGTGGGGATCGACAGAATGCACCAGGGTGTTCATGGCAGAGCTCATGGCGGTCTGCGGGCCCTTCTTGTTGTACAGCGTGTAGGGGTTGAACAGCATCTGGTGGAGGTGGATGTAGTTGATGGAGCCCGTGCTGGCGTCCGTGTTGCGGATGAGGCCCTGGGTAAAGAAAGTTTTGATTGTATAAAACTACATGACGCCCGCAACTCCGTTGCGCTCAAATTCGTTTGTCGCGCGGAAACCCTAAATTTTCCCGAGATAAAAAGCATCCTACTTATTTTACATCCCCGGGACTGAAAGTATCTCTACATATACCAAATTTCAGCAAAATCAGATTGGCGGTTTGGGCGTGAAGAGGTAACGGACAGACACACATTCACATTTACAATATTACCTACTAGCTGTCCCGGTGAACTTCGTGTCACTTTAAAACCTTCCCTGGACTTCTACAAATATTTAAATACTAAAATCAGCCCAATCCGTTCAGCCGTTTTCGAGTTTTAGCGCGACTAACACATTTAAAAATCTATTTTTATATATAAGAAGAAGAAGATTGATTGTAGTTGCTGCTAATGTACGGGTGCCCTAGAACAAATTTTTTTGTGATTACTAACAAGTAACAAGCTAATTTTTTGTGAGTAGCTACATTTTGATAAGACGAACAACATTTTTTTTTCGAAAAATCTCGAAAGTGGTAGGTAACAGAGATAGAAAGGATTTCATACTTTGACTTGATGGTCCTAAAATATGGATTGTTTTATTTGTCGGACAAGGTTACTCTAAATAACTATTAACCTACCAATATACAAAAAATCTGCTGGTTAGGGTTCCGTTTTAGGGTTCTGTAATCAACAAAACTTGGTTGCCTACTGTACCCTAAAACGGAACCCTAGCCAGATGATTTTTTGTGTATTGGTAGGTTAATAGTATTATTATTATATTATTATAGGTTAATAGTATACTTTCGAGATTTTTCGAAAATAAAAATGTTCGTCTTATCAAAATGTAGCTACTCACAAAAAATTTGCTTGTTAGTAATCACAAAAAAATTTGTTCTAGGGCACCCTGATTGTTAGTAATCACAAAAAAAAATTGTTCTAGGGCACCCTGACTATCTAGAGTTGCGGTAGGTTCTATCGTACCCGCAACTCTGCCTTAAGCGATGAGCACCATGGGGTTTTAGTGGGTAGTCTACCAGGAGTCCCACATACCCCGGCCGATATCACCAATCTGCCATACCCGGCAGATTGGTGATATCGGCCGGGGTAAAGCATTTCCCCATGTAAAAAAAAAGGGCACCCTGACTATAAAGCTTATTAAAATGAAAATAAATAATTGTTGCCGTGAGCACTCCTAAGTACTTCAGCTTTAAAATAAAAAACTTGCTTATCAAAGTTCACAAGCTGTAAAATTGGTAATGCTGAACAAAATAATGTTAGCCTTATTGACGTTGAGTACATTGTCATACGCGATTGTGAAAATAAGGAAGTTGATTATTGTTAAGATGGAATATAATCGAATAGAGGACTTACGGGTAACAACGTGTGTGCGAATCTGAAGGCAGCTGCTGAGAAGTGGTTGGCGATGGATGGATCTACCGTAGGGTCGTAACTGTCTGAGTATCCCTCTTCTTTGAGAGTGAGGTTCAGAGCAAACATTATGTCATCACCTGAAAGAGGTTTTAATTGTTATTTTTTATTTACCACGATGTAATGCCACAATTGCTTAGAAACTTCTTAACGGTCTCCGCATTAGGCAGCGTCCTAGGATGGTGGCAGATTACGTACATACTGCGGCGAAATTAAAGCCTACTAATATTAGCCTACTCCTTCCTGCTAGATATACTCACCCAGTATAGCAGGCAGTAGCTCAGAGTACGTGATGTGCTGCATCTGCGCGCCGACTATCCGCCTGGACTCCTCGAACACCACCTCCTCCGTCCAGGCCGGGTTGAGGGCGCTCAGCTCCCGCGCCAGGCGGTTGTGCTGCCGCGCCCAGATCAGGTGCATCGTGGTCAGGTGAAGGTTCTCGTTGGCACGCTCATCACCTAAGAATGATCAGCATCCGTGGTTTACGGCTTGACTCTCGATGTGGTGACTTCGGCGTTGAAATAGCAAAAAAATTTAGTCAAGTACCATCGCAGAAATTGATTCCTAGGCAGTTGACGGACAGTACGTCGGTCGACGTCTTGTGGTCGGCTTATGTCAATTCAATGTCTGTGATCGATCGGATGGGTTTACTTACCGTGACCAAATTATTAGGTCCACCATCTGCCTAGGAATCAACTTCTCTGATAGTACAATCATCTAATAATATTTGACTTTTGTATACTGTAAGGGCAAGATATTCTCTTACCTACACATAAACCCACCTCCATAATAATTACAAATTATTTGACTCAATATTTTCATTTACTGATATTATCTTAATTTATTTGATTAAAATAAATTTAATTCAATATAATGAATAGTATGAGTACTTCCATGTTAATTTTAATATATTCATATAAATTATATTTTATCTATGCGCCATCTCTATATATCGATAAACAACTATTATTGGCAAAATGATTGGTGATAGATTAATTTTATATAGTTAATAAAACATCAAAAGCTTTATATATTTTAGTGATTAGGTCATGGTTCAGAGTTCTTTACACTTAATAAACGAGTCCCAATGTGTACTTATTCTTTTTTCGCATTCAAGTTTGTAACTTGTATTAGGTTTTATGTGTGCTTTTTGCTGTTTAATATATTTTTTAATTAAAATTATTAGACATCAAGATAATATTATCTACTCATTTAATGTGTTTATATCTTAATGTCTAATTCTCATTTCATTAATCAAATATAACTAGAAATAAACAACATAAATGAAACCAACTATAGAAAAATGCTCACCAGATTCGAAACAGTATCTGCCCTTAGCGTTCATTTCCACAGTGTTGCAGCCGTCGTTGGGGTCCGTGGACGGAGGCAGCAGCTCCCGCATGCCCACCTTCAGCATCCTGAGCTGCCCAGCAGTGGTCCTCAATTGTGTGGTCTTGAACTCACTGGAACCGTACACGGTGGAGCCATCGAGGAAGGCGGTAGCCTGGTTCACTTGTTCCCTAGGACCTAAATGGGTTTGAAATCCCTATACTTATAAGGTTACTTTAAAATGACAACATCACCGAAATGAAAAGATGTTTAGGCGCTAACGCGCTATCCTTGTCAAAAGTAAAGATTAAAGTATTTAAAAAATCTTCATCTACCCTCCTTAAAATATATGCAAAAGTTGGACGGTACCTAGCTATTAATCTAAATAGGGTCGCCCTTCTTTTTTTGTAAAATAAGAGGGCAAACGAGCATACGGGTTACCTGAAGTAAAAGCAACTGCCGTCGTCCATGGACACTTGCGAGTGTCCATGGGCGATGGTGCAGAAGAGCTGCAAATGCGTTGCCGGCCTTTTAAGATATATACGCTCTCTCTTTAAAGGTTTGCAGGTCTTACTGGTCCGGAAATACCGCTGGCGACAGTTCATTCCAGAGTTTTTTTTTTGCTTTTTACAAGAGACCCTTTGCTGTTGTGCTAAATCTAACCCTGTATTATCCTGAGTATTTCGAAAAGTTTACATTACCATAGTTGCAATTGAGTGCCGGCGCAGATCGCACGAACTCCATGCAGGTGAGGTTGTAGTCCTGGTAGAAGGGATCTTCCACGTCCAGCTTCACGGGGAAGCACTCCGGGTGAGGCGGCTGAGACTGGTCGCAGCACTTCAGTGCGGTGTTGTTGGCTCCTGGTGATGATTACGATGACGATTATGAAGCAAAGAAATGAAACAAAGCAAATGAACCGGAAATGACTTCCTAATAGCAGATGTAACATCTAGAGTCTAGACGATGTAATGTGTTGATATGTAGGTGTAGTGGATAAATCGTATAATAAATAATCGTAACTGAAGACTCGTAAATTACTACTGTCAAGTCCACTGCTGCTAGGACTAACACTATCACTATTGTTGCGGTGAGTTGATTGTGCCCGTAACTATGCCTAAGCGGGGAGTGAAGCACCATGGGGTTTTAGTGGGTAGTTCCCCGAAGACCCACATACCCAGGCCAATGTCCCCAATCCGCCAGGAATGCGCAAAGCATTTCCCCATGTAAAAAAAGAACTAACTATGACAAAGTTATTACAGCGCCTAAAGATTCCTGAACAACATACCTTTACTCAACGCCGTGGCTGTAATATCGTGGTCAATGAACTGGCCCCAGACCGCCAGCATGACGGTGAAGCCGGAGTCGTGGGCGTACGAGGGACGGTGGACAGTCACACTCACGTCACGAGCACTCGGCAGTTCCTTCGTGTTCTTGGGAAAACGGGGGGAGCTGATACCTGATGGATGAAAGAATTGAGAGTGAATATTATCAGCTGCGTAAGTACTTGGTAGTATGGATGAGCTTATGCCAGATGAAGAAAGAAAGAGTGAACATAGACCATTTAGCCTGGAGTACACAAATGCAATTAAATCTAATTTAAGGAACGTTCGATTGCAGAATACATTATGTAATGTTGCAAACAGCTATCAAGATCCCAAAGGTAAAACTTATTAGTAATGTTTTTATTTTTGATGTGGTGAAGTAGCGTTTGATACTGTAACATCTGACGAGAGGAAACTTAAATACCAATGTTTAAGCTGCAAAAATTGTAAGAAATTACCATCTCCATACCACGGCGTTTCAGCTCTTCGGAAAGGCGTATTAGCGACGCCCCAAGACAGCGGGTGCTGGAGGTTGTTGCAGGTGCCATCTTGTGACCTGTACTTCGTTGGCGGGCAGGGAGGAGGGTTCTCCGTGCAGTAGAATGGCATGTCAGTAAGTCCCTCAACCTTGGGTCCTATGCCTATGCCGTTCCCAATTATCGATGCTGGGGTGCTGAAAATGGTGATGCTGTTAATTTCTAACAACAAGGGCGTAGCCCTAGATATCAAATGTAGCTAGCTGCATAGCGACCAAAGTTCTAGCAATTTACTTCCTTAAAAGTTAAAACCTAGGGGGTAGCTCTACTGTACGACCTACAGTACAATATCTTTCCTTTAGAAGCATTGGAAGACTAAAACATCTGAGAAGTTTTATACATTGATATTGACATTAGAATCGTTCTTATTACAATCGTCATCGAGGCAAAAACTTCCAAAGTGTAACGCTTCATACTTTTGACTGCACCAGGCGTTCATATTTTTTATCCTCCATAATATTATTGGCGCGACGGAGTTGCGGGCATCATCCAGTCATACAATAACTTCAAAGCATAGATATCAACAATCAACAATCAATAAAACAATGAAGCCGATAAATTAGAAGATCTTATTATTATTGGAAGTAGGTCTTATAATGAATGCACTTGAAGGCTTTCCTTTAAGGACGCTATTACAAATATCAGCGATTTTCCGGTACCCTATTAAAGAATTAGTAGTCAAACTGCGAGGATATTTTGGTTTCAAATGAAAGATAATATATTCATCTCCACGACTGTACCATAAAAATTCTATAGCCGCATACAAAATTTTTACATAAAATACGTTTTAACCATCACAATAATCGCAAAATATGAAAAAAATGGGGTCTGATTAGGTACCTTAATATCTAAATACACTAAACTGAGGAAAATAAATATACAAAAAAATTGTTGCTTATTTAGTCCTCTATAAAGTCCGCTAAAAATTTTATATAAAAATAAACAACTTTTCCAGTTATAAGAAAAATAAGAAATTTTCTCAAATTTTTTCATACATTTTCGCCATATCAAGAACGCGGCGAGCGTCGTAACCGTCACTGTACAAGGCGCGCTAATATTAATCTTATTTTAATGTCATTAACGTCGATATTCGTACTGACAGACATCCGACTTGCTAATTCTCCGGTTGGAGCATTCTTTAGTCTTGAGCTAGACACGCGGTCCCACATACGGATATTGTAAAGATTGCTAGTACATATCTGTCATTCAATTATTTTTCTGAACTTGATATTAAGGCCGAGGTCATACATCCCATCGTATTATGTTATAGCTCATTGGTGTTGTAATGATAAAGTAGAGGTACATTTTCCAGAAACGACAATTCGGTCGAAAAAACTGTCGACGTACCTACTTTATTTTTTATCGCTTTGGCTCGTATCCATATCACGTGTATCAAAAAGCTATTTCTTCTTTACGCAAATAGACTATACTTAACTATGTTTTCGTAAAGATAGAGCTAATATGACCACAGCTGCAATCAATGGGTACACAAGTCATTGGTAAATTTTTCATTTTAATGGAAACGTTATATTCTTAAGGCCAATAGACCGAATTGTAAACCCGATACTTGACCGGTGAAGCCGCGCGGGTACAGTGTTGCGGTCGGCTCACGTTACCTATACCTACCTAGTTACTTAATAGGTGGGATTAAACTAATCTCATTGCTATTATTTGGGACGATTATATTCGGTTCGACAGTAATCGGTCTATTACTTAATTCGAGTCCCAGTTCGAGGTTATCAGCCTTTGATGACTTTTATATTCCTTTAAACTACCTTTAAAGGTTTAAAGGCTGTCTAATGTCTATAGATACAGCCCACAACTATAGGATTTGATACATAACTTCATCAAACTTTTTCAGCCTTAAAAAATGAGATACCCAGTTGCAGTGTATTAAATTATTGACCTGTTTAATAAACTCATGCGTTGAACATTTCACATTGCTAGTTAACTCAATCAACTGATATCCGTTCGTCTACGATGCACCAATTGTCAAAGATGTGTCGGCGAACAATGCAGACATACCTTAGAATTGAACAAGAATTGGTAGAGACTAAGAAACCTTTAAAACTTTCTAAGTTATTTA
This sequence comes from Plebejus argus, assembly GCA_905404155.3. Taxonomy (NCBI): domain Eukaryota; kingdom Metazoa; phylum Arthropoda; class Insecta; order Lepidoptera; family Lycaenidae; genus Plebejus; species Plebejus argus. Next base: position 15,857,684 of record FR989935.1, read on the forward strand.
ATAATGCTAAGTTATCTTGCGCCGGACGAAAAATTTCAAAGTTGTAGATTAAGCTATGTTATTCATATTTATAAAAGGGAAGGCATGAAATTTTCACCAATTTTATGCATCCAACTAGCGCAAATTAAATTAAGTCTCGTTAAACCCTTCCAGAAGCTCTTTATCAAAGCAACTCACCCGTTAATCAAAACCTTGGTCGCCTCTTCCACGGCATACGCGTTGTCCGCCCAGGGTTTGATGACGGAGGAGGTGTACGCCGCTCTCTGGGCTCTGGACGCGGGGGTGTCCTGTTCCAGCGGTGCCAGGACGTCTTCCATCAGCCTCTTCCGCCGGAGCTTCTCCTTGCCCCGGGCTATGGCTTCAGCGAGCTTCTCTTTGGACGGCTGCTCGCCTACCCACGCTGGGTCTGGTCGGACTAGAGGGAATGTTGCGTCAATTTTGTAGTTCTTCAAAATAATATTATTGTTATGGCAAAATATTCATAGATTCGTAACAATGTCCGGGACCTTATAACAAATCAGACACCTCATCCATTAAAATCGGATCAGTAGTTAGGGCGCTGCAAGGGTACATATAATTGTACAGTATACACACATTATATTATGTCATATCTAATAATAATTCTCCCCACACCAGTTTCGGTGACGGTGGCCGGTTTCATTGAAGTCAGGCCAGGTACGCAGGAGTAATTTTATAGTGCTCAGGTGTGTGTGCAGTACACAAGAGCACTCTCTATTCCTTTACTCTCATAACCCAGTGGGACGGAAGACCGACACGATTGGCGAGAGATCAGGCACAGAACCGACTTTTTACATGCCCATCCGACGGATTGATCATCTTACTTGTCAGACAATCAGGTGATCAGCCTGCATTGTCCTAACCAAATTTGGAAATAACATGTTTCCAAAGCGGGAATTGAACCCACGACCTCCGAGTCAAGAGCCAGGCTCTATACCACTAGACCACGGAGGCGTTATTATATGTCATATTAATACATTAATATAAAGACGTTGCTTTTGGCTCACATGAAATAGATACTTACAGTGTTTCAAAGGCCACGTCACGTTCAGTATCGGCGATATGTCGTCGCCCAAGGCCATGTTGAGTGGCCCCCGGGCTTCCATCACCTCGCTCGAGTTGCTGGCGAAGTCCATCATCAGGTTGTACGACACAGTCACCAGCACTACCGCACTTAGAAACACACTGTATAAACATAGACATTATATTGCTATGTGCTAAGTTTAATAGTTGACTCATAGGCAGATGGCGGACATGTTGAGCTCACAAAATTATGTAGTGTCGCATCAATGCTAGAGACCCGCAGACTGCAGACTTCTAGTCGGCCGATAGTTTGATCGAAAGCTTAATCAGTAAGAAGATGTATGATTAAGGTGCGCACACTAAACGATATAGCCGATAATAATGTACTGAAACCCCAATTTGGTCAAACTATCGGCCGACTAAAAGTCTGTAGTCTGCGGGGGCTCTTCATGCGACACAACACACGATCAAATAACATAGATCTACTATCTGCCTATAAATAAATTTCTCTGATTTTACATAGACTGCTACTCTTGTTGATAAGTACAATATGAATTTGGCAACTTGTATTTATTTTGCACCCACCAATTGCCTATCTACTTCATAAGGGTATAGAGTATAGACTATAGACTATAGTAGGGTCTCTCAGGCGTTAAACAAAAATGAAAGAGGTTTGCGTAATTCTCAATTTAATGTTATACTAACTATCCAGGCAACTCCAACATTTTGCAGTTTGATAAAATTTAAGAGTAACATTATGCACGTGTTCCCTTCGTCTTATTTAATCATGCGATGGCACCATGCGGCCTTGGTTGAAAACATACACTTATGTATTCACATATCTGATGAATAATTTACACATCTAACGAGCACTTTATGGTTTTAATAGCTTATTGTCCTGTTTGGATTGATGATAATAATTATTTTATTAATTACCTCACTGATTGCTCAAAGTTTAATAAGGATCCTTTTAATTTTTGGAAAGACAAACATTGTTTGCTCTAAAAACATTTAGGTACAACTAAACTTCTAATTAAGATAAATCAAAACCTAAACTAAATAGACGCAATAAAATCTAAATCTTATTTTTAAAGGTGTAATAGAAGTAAATACTTGCAATTTTGCTTGTTACTAGTAATTTCTCCTGTAGTTTGTAGACAAAAATGGTTAACGCTTTTCGCTAATAAAAATGAAACTTACAGTTAAGACTACGCACATAATACATTGGAAGGTCCGGAGTCGCTGCTGGTAGGACTTGAAGACGCTGGTCTCGAAGGTATAGGTCGGCTGCAAGAGCGGCGACCGCTCCGAGCTGGGACCCGCGCGCTGCATGCTCAGCCTGCATTAAACTCACAATAACACCACGCAGATGATGCACTGGAAGGTCCGGAGTCACTGCTGGTATAACGTTGGTCTCGAAGGTGTATGTCGGCTGCACCAGCGGCGACCGCTCCGTGCTTGGGCCCGCGCGCCGCATGCTCAGCCTGCATCAAACTCACAATAACACCACGCAGGTGATGCACTGGAAGGTCCGGAGTCGCTGCTGGTAGGACTCGGAAACGCTGGTCTCGAAGGTATATGTCAGCTGCACCAGCGGCGACCGCTCCGTGCTTAGGCCCGCGCGCTGCATGCCCAGCCTGCATCAAACTCACAATAACACCACGCAGGTGATGCACTGGAAGGTCCGGAGTCGCTGCTGGTAGGACTTGGAGACGCTGGTCTCGAAGGTATATGTCGGCTGCACCAGCGGCGACCGCTCCGTGCTGGGGCCCGCGCGCTGCATGCTCAGCCTGCATCACACGAATGTAGATATTTCATCTTCATTAACGAAAATTTTACAAACCATCATCGACGAAAATATACAATGTGTAACAAAATGTAGATGAAATAGTACATTTTTTGTGATTTGTACGGCCAAGCGCCCCAGTGTTATGAATTTTTCTATAAAAAAGTGAAAAAAGTTACTCTTTCAGCGCTGCTGCTCTTTCACAGCGACCCTTAACTTAAAGTATTATTACTTAGTTTAGTTACATCCTGTATATAACGCGTGCTTCTGAAGAATCACAGGTTAAAGAGGTGGTAGGAGATATGCAGCGCCAATCATTGCAAAATTACCATAGGTGAACACAGAACGCTCCCTAGCAAAAAATTGCCAAGCTCGGAAGTTGCGCATAGAGTATAATATTTCTGTGTCCGCCGAGTATAAAGTTACATAATAAAATAATTATTGTAATGTATCTTTTTCAGGCAATTTTCAAAACTACTTTACTTATAGTTCATCGTGTGTAAAACTAAATCGGTTAGTTTTCAGTGTTTACACTTGAGTCGATATTATTCTACATGGCCGAAATTCACAGGGAAAAACCCAAATATAAACCGTCTTTAAATATCGACGAGATAACGTAAATTTTAAATACAGACTAAACCTGTATTAGGACATTAAAATTTGCAAGTGAAAATCTTTGGAATGTTAAAAGATAAGGGATCTCTATGACCTTTAGCGGGGGAGCACTCAATTATTGTATTTTCTATCTTTGAATTGTTTTTTAGGGTTCCGTACCCAAAGGGTAAAAACGGGACCCTATTACTAAGACTTCGATGTCTGTCCGTCTTTCCGTCTGTCTGTATGTCTTGAGGCTGTAACTCAAGAACCGCTATAGCCAGACTTTTGAAATTTTCACAGATTGTGTATAATATCTGTTGCCGCTAAACAACAAATACAAAAAACAAAATAAATTAAATATTTAAGGGGGGCTCGTATATAACAAACTTGATTTTTAGGGTTCCGTACCCAAAGGGTAAAAACGGGACCCTATTACTAAGACTTCGATGTCTGTCCGTCTGTCCGTCTGTCTGTCTCCAGGCTGTAACTCAAGAACGGTAATAGCTAGAGAGTTGAAATTTTCACATATTGTGTATATCTGTTGCCGCTACAACAACAAATACTAAAAACAAAATAAATATGGGGGGCTGCCATACAACAAACGTGATTTTTTTAGCCTTTTTTGCTCTATATCAATAATGGCAACAGGTAGGTATTTGAAATTTTCACAAAATCCTTAGTTATACTTGTAATTTAATATTTTATAATAATATTAAAATAGAATAGAAAATTAAGGGGGGCTCCCATACAAAAAACACAATTTTTGATCTAAATTTGCTCTATAATGGTACGGAACCCTTCGTGCGCAAGTCCAACTCGCACTTGGCCGATTATTTTGCTATTTTTTCTCGATATCAATAACGGCAAACAATAGGCACTTGAAATATTCCAGAAATACTCAATTTTATTAGCACTTTAATAATTTATAATAAAATTTAAATAAATAAAATAATGGAGGGCTCCCATACAAAACACAATTTTCAGTCTATTTTTGCTCTATTGTGGTACGGAAGTCGGAACCCTTCGTGCGCGAATCCGACTCGCACTTGGCCGATTTTTTTCCTGTTTTTGGGTGTTTGTTTCCTGTTGATAGATAAGTCCCAAGACGGTCGACAACGACGTAGTCAGTCAGGTAGGACAGGATTTAAACGAGGCGTAGCAGGCTTCGAAATTGCTAAATAAGGAAGTTAATAAAAATCGGCCAAGTGCGAGTCGGACTCGCGCACGAAGGGTTCCGACTTCCGTACCACAATAGAGCAAAAATAGACTGAAAATTGTGACATAAAAAATAGACAAATAGACATAGATAAATAGACTTCCGATATTATTATTAAATATTAAAGTAAACAATATAACTAAGGACTTTGAGAAAAAATTAAGTAAGTACCTACCTTTTGCCATTATTGATATAGAGCAAAAAAGGTGAAAAAATGACGTTTGTTGTATGGGAGTCCCCCTTAAATATTAATTTTATTTTGTTTTTAGTATTTGTTGTTATAGCGGCAACAGATAATCTGTGAAAATTTCAACTCTATTGCTATTATCGTTCTTGAGTAACAGCCTGGAGACCACAGATTAAGTATACATAGATGGATTCTTAGCTCGCCAGCGCGTGGCCATTTTATGCTTGTGTGCAATTGCTGTAGTGTGCGTGTAGGGATGGCGTATATCGATAAAAATATAAAATTAGACTACAGCTATCGACCAAGGCGACCATAATTTTATGTTACAGATTTTTATTAAACAACATCAAAAAAGGAGGATATCAATTCAACCTGCATGTTCAATTTAGGATATATTATGCTCATTAAATTAGAAGTCGCTTTCAATTTGGTGAAAAGGTATTTTTTATCTATTTATTAAGTGTATGAAAATACTTAAATACAGGGTGCAATTAAACCTTCCTGCCAAATTTTGATATATTGATCCTTGTTCAAAATAAAAATACACGTATTTTTCTTTTAATATAGTCAGTACTAAAATGTTGAGAAATAGCTTCCGAAAGTTATCCTAAAAAACACTACAATTAAAATGGACACTACGCGTCGCCGGCGGGTGAGCGCGCGCGCGCCTCCCCCCCACGTCACCCCCGCTCATTCCCACCGCCACGAGTAACCGTTCTGCATCGATTTTAAATGAGATAAAATATGTCATTAAAAAAATAACACCCAATTTTTTTTTGCTAAATGACCTCTCCTAATGATACCTAAGCCCTGGAAAAAATTTGGCAGGATGGTTTAATTGCACCCTGTATAAACAAAATATTTAAGTATATAATTACACAAATAGTTAAACATATACATAATATGTATACTCCATAAGCCACGAAAGCTTGTCCGGAGTGTAATAGCTAATATCAATAAAATCAACAGTTTTTATAAAACATAACAGAAGAACAAAATATATTATACTTTATTAAACTTAATTACTATTTACTATTAAGCAACTATTTTGTAGAATAACAAATATTATTATCAAAGAAATATAAGAATGAATCTCAGTCCTACTTATTTAAAGTAATTCCAAAAACGCTTAGGTGCATTTCTTTACCTATTAAAATATAATTATGTAATAATATTTATACAGAAAAAGACTTAAAATAGATACTTCGACGCCCCCTGAATAATGATATTATAATAATAATAATTAATAACCTAAGTAGGACTCTAGAGTCTAGACGATCAATTTTATTGTGCAATATCACGGTGTGTGCAATCAAAATCATAGAGCACTAAACCATATATTATTCTTCACTTTCAATCTTATTATCAAATTAATAGTTGAAAATAATTATTATCTTCATTATAGGTCTCTCCGTCACCACCATAATATTGAACTCTTCTTTATGAGCATTCCAATAACCTGAAAAAAATAAATGGTTTAGTGTTAATAAAATATGTACTATACTACTACATACTATAAAATATTATACACATAATTCATAATATTGTATACGGGGCAATATGCTTTATGTAAGTTTTCCATGCTTAACCCATCCAGCCCCAAGCGGAACCCAGGTGCCGCATAACAACTAAATATATATTGTGTCTGGAATTCGACGATTGAGGTATTAAATTTATTTTATTAAATGATTATGACTTTAGCCTTATTAACATTTTACATTTTACTTAGGTATTAAAAAAGAGTACCTAATGCCAGGATAAAATTTCAAGAAGTATCTTTAAGTAACGAATTGAGTACTTACAGGGGGGAGGTGTGAGAGCTGTTGATCATGCAATTATTTTACTCTCCGTTAGAACTTTCTTTATTTCAATAAAATCATTGTTTCAAACTTACGTTTGAAATGATAATTCCAAATTCCAATATTGTGATGCCTTCATATGGGAGTAAGGATTAAAAACTTGCATGAAACTTGCGTCTAAAATATATATCTGTTTGTCGTCTATTTTGAAGCATTTTCAACCTGAAAAAAAAATCATTTAGTCCATGACATTATTTTTATCGATAAACTATAGTTCAAGTAAGGCGCATCCCTAAAATACACATAAAAAACTATGCAATATTTACAGCCAAATTATTACTTGATGTGACATTTTTATCACTAATGCCTTATATAGCATGATTAATGGATTATTATACTTATAAATTTTCTTTTTTAGCTTACAAAAATACCGATTGATAAGCCCAAACAACGTTGTTGAAAACTTACGTATGTTATGTTAAATCCACGTGTTTCAGGCATTCCTTGGCCGTTTTTATGGTTTATTATGTAGCGGAATCACAAAACACAATTATATATTGCATTGAACGTTCACTAAACACTTTTATTACCACTTTTTATACATGAAATATGCAGACCTACTCGTTTGTTATGTTCTACTAAGTGGGACATAACATTACAGGCTTTTGACGTTTACACACCGATATGAGCTTTCTCTTTCACCCAAATTACTACATCGTTAGTTAGAAAGAGTAACATTATCAGCTGTCAAAATATAAGGCGGACTCCTATAGTATTATTACCTCAATGCTGGAGACAGACCAGACGGACAGACGGACAGACATCGAAGTCTTAGTAATAGGGTCCCGTTTTTACCCTTTGGGTACGGAACCCTAAAAAATAGTTGTAAATTTCCTATGTTAAAGGGAAAATGAAACGTTTAAATCATTACTAAACTAGAACAGTTATTGTAATCAGTAACGTTGTTGCTTTACGGATAAAATACAAAAAATCTACATATTCATAATAATTTTCTATTCTAATTTATAGGGTTCCGTAGTCAACAAGGAACTCTTATAGTTTCGGTATGTCCGTCCGTCTGTCCGTCTGTCCGTCTGTCTGTCTGTCCGCGGTTTTGCTCAGAGACTATAGCAAAACCGCGGACAGACAGGGATCCATTTGTGAAATATTAAGTTTTAAAGTGGAAAAAATCGTTAGAGTCCAGTGTCCCCCCCTTCTACCAGCTAAAGCGGTTGCTTCTGGAAATGTGACAAAATTCACGGGAGTTATAGGAAATATGCTGAATTTAAAAGGAAAACTATCACGAATTATAGTTAAGGTAAGCCGGCTTACCTTAACTATAACTTTAACCATAACAAAATGTGAAATGAACTGTCAAATCCCTAGCAAAAGTCGCCATATTTGACGATAACCTTAACCTTAACTTCGCTTCTGGTGCAAGAAGTTGTTAGTAAGAAGGTTGTTAGTAGTGTAAAATATGTTATAGATGTACATTCATTGACCATACAAAAAAATTCAAAAACTAGCCGTACTACGGAACCCTATATTGCGCGTGGCCCGACACGCACTTGGCCGGTTTTTAAAGTCATAAGTTCATAACCAAAGATTAGATTGTAAATTATTCAAGCAACCTACAATCAAATCTTCATTTCCAGATGAGATCTACACCAATCCATTCTAATATTCTAATAATATTATAAATGCGTAAGTGTGTCTGTCTGTCTGTCCGTCTATCTGCCTGTTACCTCTTCACGCCTAAACCGTTGAACTGATTTTGCTGTAATTTGGTATGGAGATACTTTGAGTCCCGGGATAGGACATAATAAATATGGTACTTTATATCCAGGAAAATGTACGGTTCCCACGCGATAATACGCAAAGGTCGGAGCAGAAGGCGCTACTGGCTACTAGCACATGGAGTATTTTTCCGATCAAATTCCGACATGTTGAACACCTCATATATATCAGAATATGGACATAAATAAACGTTGTCAAACTATCGAACAAAACTTTTTGTTTACTGTCTATACTGATGCTGAAATCTGGAAACATTGCAGTAATATATTATCCTATTCGAGCCTAAATTTAGTAAGTACTTAGTACATACAGCCAAGAAATCTCTAACCTAAACCAAGTCTGTTGACGATTCACTCGTCGGAAAAAAAACAAAAGTAAGAACATAATATTTAGTAATTTATTAGTATCGGTATCCGGTAATAGCTGAGGCGATGCACCTCAATTGTTCACCTTGTACAAGTGGGACGGCCATTGCCCCATTACTGACCTGTTTAGTCCCGAGATCGAATTATTACCCAGTACTAAGTAAGTAGTGTTTAAAAACTTAGAGTTCAAGAATCTAATAGAAAAAAGACAACTCTAGTGGAGGAAGAAAATAGAGCAAATGCACAATAGATACGACCGTCATTGATACTAATCAAAATAAAAAGAAAAAGTAACTATAGGACCTACAAAGCTGTAATTTGGCATGAATATACATATTAATAATGTCTACAAAATGGTACATAAAATATTTAAAAAATATATATTTTTATGGTACCTCCCCTACACATCAAGCGGGGTTGAATTTTTTTTTCGCGCCCACCCCACGTCGTTGGATAGGTTTTTTAAAAATATTATGAGTATTCATAGATCATTTTCCGGTTTAGGGATCCATTTGTGAAATATTAAGTTTTAAAGTGGAAAAAATCGTTAAGAGTCCAGTGTCCCCCCCCCCCTTCTACCAGCTAAACGGTTGCTTCTGGAAATGTGAAAAAATTCACGGGAGTAGGAAATATGCTGAATTTAAAAGAAAAACTATCACGACTAAGTTGACTTCATAAGTTATTGAGTAATAGTCGATCAACTAAAAAAATGTATTCGGCGAAGTATAAAGGAACTTTTCGTTCAAATTCCTTTGAGATGATGTTGTTAGTAGTGTAAAACATGTTATAAATGTACATTCATTGACCATACAAAAATTTTCAAAAACTAGCGGTGCTACGGAACCCTACATTGCGCGTGGCCCGACACGCACTTGGCCGGTTTTTATTATTTTATTTATATAATGTACGGTTACCACGTGTTAAACGAATTTTAGCGTAACGGACTTGCGGGGGTCATCTTTTATAAATATTATAGTATGATTTATGACAGACACTTTGCTTCTACTCTGTAACGTTACATTACAAGCGAATGCTCACGTTCGAACTTGGATGTAAGTACATAATGAAATAGATTGTTATGCCAGAAAGGTTTATTTTGATAATAAAATATATTTTAGTAATAGGTAATTAGTAATATCACCTATGACGTGTGTTTTTCTCATTTAACGACGCTTTTCTTGTCGTCTCTTAATATTATTCTACAAAACCGTCCAAGACTGCGGAACCCTAAAGCTTCGTTCTAATAATGTTAACTATTATTATTATTAGGTATCTTATATCCAATGACTGTCGAAAAACGATAAAATTTATTTAAAATTAAAATCACGTTGTGAATCCTCAATAAATTTTGTTTTAGGTAGGTACCTATCAGTTGTAAAAAATTTTGCTGAAATCTGAAAGCTAAAGGGGTGGCCCGAAAATTCTTGAAAATTGATGATGATCGTCATTTGTTTACATTCGGTAGGCTCATAATGTACTAATTTTAAATGATAAGTACTTATTAGTTTAAAGGCTGCTTACAAAGCCATAATACTTATATTAATGATCACTTAACTTTAATTTAATGAAGAGTTTTGTAGAAATCATCTACTCAGAAAACTTCTTTAAAACACGAGTAACATCTAGGTACATTATTATCACTACGGAACCCGATCAAACGCGTGGCCTGGCATTTGACCATTATAATATGTATTTAATTAAAATTTGGTAAAAAGTGGCTACGTGCGAGTTTCTTACGCCGTTCGTCTCGCCGGGTCAGTTCCCGAATCGGTGGTAGGCCTCATGTAGACATTCTAAAAGTGTTAACCTTGCTAAGCCATTTAGAAATAAAAATTATATTTTAATTTTGAAAAAAAAAAACGCATTCTTGTTATGTATACAATTAAATTTTAGTAGGGTTCTTATCATAAAACTACAAAACGTATGTCTATTTAAAAAAAACTTTCTTGATATATTTCACTTGTGACTTGCAGAATTTAAAAGAGGGCTACGAGTAGTAATCGTTTTTTTTCTCTCGAATAACATTAAAATATTATTGAAATGAACTTACGTCTATAGTTTCTACTTCAGCACACAACACGACGTGTCGGCTACCGACTTAGTATCAGTTTACCGACTGGCCTCTGTCCCACGTCCCACGCGCCACGTCACTCACCCACCGATCTAACGCACGTTCTAACATAGCAGCTAAGGGTTGACCATCGACCCGAATGGTTGGGTAATGGCTATGGACCATGGTTGTGCGAAACCAATAAAAAATTGGCCAAGTGCGAGTCGGACTCGCGCATGAAGGGTTCCGTACCGTTAAAGAACAAAAATGGGCCAAAAATTGTGTTTTTTATATGGGAGCCCCCCTTAATTTTTTTTTTATATTATTATTAATTACAATTATATTTAAGGCCTTCGTGAAAGTTTCAAGTGCTTACCTCTTATCATTATTGATTACGAGCAAAAAAGGCAAAAAAAAATCACGTTTGTTATATGGGAGCCCCCCATATTAATTTAATTTTTATTTTAGTATATTTTGTTGTTATAGCGGCACCGGAAATACACAATCTGTGAAAATTTCATAACTCTAGCTATAGCGGTTCTTGAGTTACAGCCTCAAGACATACAGACAGACAGACAGACAGACAGACAGACAGACAGACGGACAGACATCGAAGTCTTAGTAATAGGGTCCCGTTTTTACCCTTTGGGTACGGAATCCTAAAAAGCAATTTAAATAATGTTCGATTATATCAAACTAGTAACTAGTACTATATGTGGGAGAGCCATGCTTCGGCACGAATGGGCCGGCTCGACCGGAGAAATACTACGTTCTCACAGAAAACGGGCGTGAAACAGCGCTTACGCTGTGTTTCGCCGAGTGAGTGAGTTTACTGGAGGCCCAATCCCCTACCCTATTTCCTTCCCTACCCTCCCCTAATCCTTTCCTTCCCATCCCTACCCTCCCCTATTACCCTATTTCCTCTTAAAAGGCCGGTAACGCTCCTGCAGCTCTTCTGATGCTGTGAGTGTCCATGAGCGACGGAAGTTGCTTTCCATCAGGTGACCTGTTTGCTCGTTTGCCCACTTATTTCATAAAAAAACTAGCTATCCCGGTGAACTTCGTGTCACTTTAAAACCCTCCCTCCCTGGCCTTCTACGAATATTTTAATACTAAAATCAGCCCAATCCGTTCAGCCGTTTTCGAGTTTTAGCGCGACCAACACATTTGAAAATCTATATTTTTTATATAATCAGAAGATAAGAAGATTATTCCACAGTCCATTATAAACCGCTTCCTTTTAAAACTTTAAATTATTATGGAATCATAAATTACCCTTTTAATTCACTTTTCAGTAACAAAGAATACCACCATAATTTTTTTTTAACTGAAAAATAAGGTTATCTCATCGAAATTGAACTTTATGTTTTGTCTTAATCTTAAATACTGGGTTTTAATAATAATTTTAAAATATTGCGTTGCGCTATAAAATTTAATTGCTACAAAAGTACTTATAGGTTTGCATTTTTTTCCATTGTTATAATTTCTAACCTATCAGACCTAGAGGCCCTTTTTTTGAGACGGGGAATGCTGTTGCGTATGCCGGAGGGTTTGGGGACAACTCCCCGGGTATGTAGGACTCGCTGCGGCCGTAAAGATGGTGAATTGATCGCAGCCATGGACCAAATGTCGCAGCCCTACCCACTAAAACCCGTCTATACTCTTCCAATCTTCGCACGCAGGAATGCGAGAACGCGCGAGCTTTATTTCCGCGGCTCTGCGTGCGCGTGCCTGCTTGTCACCAGCAGGCCCTCCTCGAGCCCATATACGGGCTCCGTGGCCAAACAGAGGCCCTTCCAGGGCTTGAATAAGCCTGACACTTTGGTGTAGCGATGCGCGAAGAGTACGCAGCGCATCGCGAGTCGCGACCCTCTCGTGACCTAGAGGCCCTAGAGCTAAGATGTTCAGGAATGTATTATTACGGAAACGGACACACAGCGCCATCTAGTGTCAAACTAGCGGAACTTATACAACATAAATCCCCTGCTCGATACAATAGGTACATATTATATTAAAGCAACATGCCAATAACAAGTTTTCTAACAAGTTTTACTAGTAAATAATAAATTTCAGCTAAAATGAACAAAGTCCCTGTTTAACCGGTTTATTTTGCCCAACCTTGGCCCAACCGAAATAATGGTATAAATAAAATTTTGACGTCTTCATAAAATGACAGATGACAAAATATGACGTTTCATGTTTCATGCCTTTCATGCACAGATTAAGTATACACTTTCATGGTTTTTTCTGGTAGTGGTCTCGAACCTACCGATTTTCGGTACTTCTACCGATATGGGCTCTGTTCTACCGAAATACCGAAACAACGATTTTTCAACGATTTCTTGGTATACATAGAAATAGGGTATTTGACAACATTTAAAATAAACTATAATTTATAGCCATCCTAATAAATTATAAGTAAATTAAACATATTTCAATTTATTTTCATTAAAATAATATGTATTTTCAGAGGATTTCGTAAGAAAAGTCGAATAAAATTGTCCTTTCTTTTTCGGTGATAGAAACGCTCTGTCATTGGTTGCAATCGTGATGACGTCACACGCAAGTAAACAAAGCTTCTTGCCTGGAGTTTAGTACGCCATTTACGTGATAAAAAGTGTTTGATTCCACTTATAAGTGATTGTTTACAATTTTCATATTATTTCTAGTACAGATATTAACTACGTAACTCACAACAGCTATAATTATAATATCTAAGATGGAGTCCAATTACGTGCGAGCAGATAACAGCAACCTACCTAAGATCGACCAATTTATGGTACTTAGAACTATTTTTTAAAAATAATGCAGTTTATTATTCTTCTGAAGTAAGAAATGTAAAAACAATAGTGTAAGTACCACTCGATAATAATTATAAGTTTGCGTTTTGTACAATTATACATCATTCGTGTATTTTAGGTTATGTCAATGATATATTATGAAAAACTCAAAGATATAAGTAGAACATCATAGGGTTATGTAGAAAAGACAAACACACAATATTGATTATATTTTAATACAACAAATTTTTAAGCCTTTCTATCATAAATCTGTTCTGGCTTTCTATTGTTATTTGTTATCGCGGTAGCCGGTTACCGCTTAGGGCACAGAACAGATTTACTCCTAGCTTAGGGCTTATTAATACTTCAATATTAATACTTACAATTTACATCAAAGTGATCTTCACACTTATATAATATGTTTGAATGCACGCTCTTTGGGTCTCTTCGAGCTAATTGTAACCACATTTTTCGTCTTTTGGGATTAGTTGGAACAAAAACGATTTTTTTTCTGGACTTTTTAAATACGTAATTTTTACATTTTGGCACTGCACACCATTTATACACCATTATCACGGATTAATTAAAGAAAAACCACGGAAAACCAGCATAGCTCTTTTGATTGTAACTCTGTTTACTTGCCAGTGACGTCATCGACGTCATGTGATCGGCGCCATTTTCTAAATAGCGTTTTTCGCGCGACTTGGGGAATTTAAACTTTAATATTCATTTTCTTTAATAATACAAAATATTTTCCGGAAATATTAATAGAATATGTTTATTTCATAACAAAGAATAGTTTAAAAATACTTTTCAAAAATTGTCAAATACCCTATTCTGCCCTGATACCAGAAAAGACCGCTACGTGCAAAACGCAACTTTTGGTAATTGACAAAAATAGCGGGAAAAGAGATTTCTTGAAAAGTATTATGATTAGTTAAGATCTAGTTATTGATTAAAATAAGTGACCTTACGTAGAATATTTTCATGTTCTCCTTTTCTATATAATATGTTTGTAAGGTAATTTAAAATACAATTTTCTGGTTTAGCTTAGCACATAAATAACTCTTTCATTCACGCTGCTAGGTTAAAACGCAGTTACCTCGACGGTAACTGCCGTTTAGCGTATGATTTTTGTCTTTAAATTTTGATATACCTATTTTTTACATGAATCATACGAAAAAATACCGCTATGTGGCCTAACTGCTTTATAGAGTATTACGTAACTGAGAAGAAATAGATTCATCAATCTAAAAACGCCATTATGTGACGCCAACGGCATTTTTGATTAGTTTAATCAAAATTGGTTTAAAAGTTATCAGTATAATACTAAAAGAGAAAGCAGTTAAATGCACTACCCACTTAATAACTGTATTTTAACTAAGTACACCACTTCAAATAATCCTAGTGATTAGCTGAAAAGACCATTAGATCAAAAATGCAACAGCAAAAAAATATTATATTTGATCAGAAATAAAACTGTAATATCAAAACAAATCATTTATTTGTGAAAGATACGTTAATGCTTAATTTATTATTTGGTAATAAATTGTAAACGACGTTAAACATCTTAACAATCAATAGAATTTTTACTGACTTCAGTCCTAATAATTTCTGGTACAGTACCGTAACTAAACATATGAAAATTATTATTATTTATTTATTTATTTATTTAACAAAAACATTACTTCTATGAGAGATCAAACAGTAGATATATAATTAATGATCGGCCAAGTGCGGGTCGGACTCGCGCACGAAGGGTTCCGTACCGGCATAGAGCGAAAGTAGACAAAAAATTGTGTTTTTTGTATGGGAGCCCCCTTAAATATTTACTTTATTTTAATTTTATTATTAATTATTAAAGTACAAATACAATTAAGGATTTTGTGAAAATTTCAAGTGCGTAGCTGTTACCATTATTGATTACGAGCAAAAAAGGCCAAAATAATCACGTTTCTTGTATGGTAGCCCCCTTTAAAAATAAACCTTATGTTATTTTTAGTATTTGTTGTTATAGCGGCAACAGTCGCCCATGTCGCCCATGGACACTCGCAAGATCAGAAGAGCTGGAGGGGCGTTGCCGTCCTTTTAAGAGGGAATACGCTCTTTTCTTGAAGGTTTGCAGGTCGTATAGGTCCGGAAATACTGCTGGTGACAGTTCGTTCCAGAGTTTTACAGTACGCGGCAGAAAGTTACGCGAAAAACGCACTGTGGAAGACTGCCACTCATCAAGGTGGTGAGGATGGTATGTTTTTCGCGTGGGATGATGGCAAAAAGTTGCAGGTGGTATGATTCCGAACAATTCCTCAGAGCACTCCCCGTGATACAACCGATAAAGGATGCAGAGTGAAGCTACATCTCGGCGTAATTTCAAGGGGTCCAAGCTGTTTGAAACACTATGGCAGTCAACAATTCGAGCGGCCCTTCGTTGGATACGATCCAGAGGGAGCAGTTGGTATTTTGGCGCCCCTGCCCAGAGATGAGAACAATATTCCATATGAGGCCGAACCTGCGCCTTGTAGAGTTGTAGGCGTTGGTCCGGACTGAAGTACTGTCTCGCTCTGTTAAGAACACCAAGCTTCTTCGAGGCTTATTTGGCCTTACCCTCTAGATGATATCGGAACTGGACTTCGCTCGATATGTTGACGCCAAGTATCTCAATGCTAGGGGAGATGGTTAAAGATGTGCCCTCGAAACGAGGAAACATGTAGCTTTTTCGTTCAAAACTAACTTATCGTTTTGATGTTGTTTGTGAGTAAGTCCTTGGGCGTTGCAATGTATTCAAAGGCATTAGTCTTGTTTATTTTGCTTTCCTTCTGATTCAGTCCTTATATTCTTTCGTAAGAATCTGCTGGTGGTTGGAATGGAGATCTTTTCCTCTTTTCATTCTCTCTTCCTTTAATTATTATCTTGTCATATCTACACTACTATTATAAAGAGGAAAGATTTGATTTTTTGTTTGTTTGTTTGTTTGTTTGTTTGTTTGAGTCGAATAGGCTCCGAAACTACTGGACCGATTTGAAAAATTCTTTTGCTATTGGAATCTTACATTATTTCTGCTGAACATAGGCTACAATTTATTTTGGAAAAAGTAGGGTTCCGTAAGATATTTGAGTTTTTCGGACGCAAGGTGTAAAAAATCAGCTAGAAAAGTTACTTATTTTGCGTACGCTGCCTAAACTATAAAAGATAGAACCATAAAATGTTCTAAGTAATTCTAGATCTTATAAATATCTACAAAAAAGTCCGCGACACACTATACCTATCTATGTCGAGTGAGGCACAATAACCATTTTTTTATTTAAAAATCCTGAATTTTTTTTGGACTACATTTAAACGGATATATTTTACTCACGCTATTAATCCTTATCAAAATAAATTATTTTATCACTAAGTACAGTTTATGTAGATAATATTTGGTCTTTGAATGATTAAAATTGGACGTTTGGTTTTGAAATTATGGCGAAATTAAAATATTACGATAGTGGGCGTCACCAAAGCGCGTGCGGGAGGAAGACAATATTCTGTTGTAGAAATGAAAATTCTGTACATAAAAGATATGAAATGACACCCGAAATTATACCTTTGTCACTACATCGCTATAGAAGCCAAAAATGTGGTTAGTTTTTTGTCTGTCTGTCTGTCTGTCACTCTTTCTGTCTGTCTGTATGTTTATTCCAGCATCACACGAAAAATACTGATCCGATTTGAATGTGGTTTTCGCAGATATATTTATCTTCTTCCAACTTAACATCTGGTGTATAAAAAATTTTCCCCCCACCCCTCTAAGGGGACAAAAGAGGGGGTCAGATTTTGTATCAAACTTTTTTCTTTAACACGAAAACTACTGATCCGATTTGCATACGGTTTTCACAGATATATTATATTTGTCTTCTTCCAACTCAACATCTGGTGTATAAAAATCCTCCCCCCCCCCTCCCCTCTCAACCCTCTCTGGGGACCAAAGAGGGGTCAGATTTTGTATACAACTTTTTTCTTTAGTGGACTTACTTCATATTAGGTATTAACTGTGTTTTTCAACTTAGCATCTGGTGTATGACCTTCCGCCCCACACCCTCTTAGGGGACAAAAGAGGGGGTAAAACATGTATCAACTGATGATGTAGAAAATATACTTTAAATGGCAAAACAACGTTTGCCGGGACAGCTAGTTATCTTATAAATGCCCTGTTTCCTTTTAATCTCTTCCTTTACTTTTTTCTTCAGAGCTCCTTCCTAATTTTTAGAACTTTTGAAAAGTCTTCTGTAGCATATAATATGTTTGTAGGGAAGTTTTTGCATTTTTTTTATATTTCTAATATTGGTCTTTGTTTTCCGCTGATTTTCTTTCCTAACCTTCGTACTTCGTTAATCTCACATTTGTCAAATTCGTTTATATTTTCTTCTATCCTTGCATCATTTAGTGTTCCTATAACTTATGGGATCCATAATGTTAGCAGTTATCATTACAATTATCTCGTTGTAGAAAATAATTTGAACACCTATGTACTTTTAAAATTTAAAAGTACATAGGTGTTTAATGTTTAATGTTACCTCAGCTGTCCCACGAAAATCGCGCCAAATTTTTGGCGCGCAAAGCAAGCACGCGACCTTCCCCCACGCGGCACGCCGACAAAATATTGACTGTCGATCGCGGATCGATCGATGCCCTGCGGGCCTGCACCCTCTGCCTCTGCATGCTCCAGCCTCTGGCCGCTGGCGCGTTCGTATTCCCCCCCGCTCTCCTCTCAATCAACATAAATAGCGGTCTTTTTGTTTAGTTTTTTAATTAAACCGCGTTTATGAAATGCCATCATGCAAATATTTAAATAAAATCCTAAGTTAAATGACAGTCATAGTTTTGTTGTGTAGTTTTTAGTTTGATTTATAATTATTCTACTACGCTTAAAGACAGTTTACATATCATAACGTAGTTCTAGTGTATGATGATTATTTAGCCGTTTTATTGCTTATAATGGAAATGGTTCTGGGCAAAAATTTGCTACGTATTAAGGTCGTTATAGTTAAATAACGGTTTTTATACTTATCATGACCATTTCACGGCATTCTTGTGTAGTAGTTCCCCAACCATGTTTTAAATTTTTACTAACATAAACATCAGTTAAGATATTATAACATGTTTATAGCTTAGCAATTTAGTTTAGCGGCTTTTTATCTTATGACCATCTCTAAAAACTGAAAATAGGTGTCTTATAGCGGCAACTTATCTCAGAAACTAATAAACTTAAAAATATAAGTCAAATAGAACCAGAAAGCTGACAATCTGCTTAGTTTACACATCAAAAAATAAAAAAAACGTATTTTTCACGTAGCGGTCTTTTCTGGTATCAGGGCAGTATTGTATGGGATGAAGAAGGTTTACTAAAAAAGGTTGGCGATGAAACTCAAATGTTTTCATCTTATTTTATCACTTTCCCGTTCATCCGCTAACGTTGAACACTAATTATAAATTACACATAATAAAAAACAGCGAAATCCGTCTACACGCTATCCTCCAATCGTGATAGGTACATAAAATGATTCCATGAATCGTGCTCCCGAGAATTATGTTTTGCGCTGCAGCTAATAGTGAACAATATCGCGTAATAACAGTTCCCGTATAGTACGAAAGTAAGGTCGTAACTTACGACCTTACATTCGTGCTATACGGGAACCCTTGTTACGCGATATTGTTCACTATTAGCTGCAGCGCAAAACATAATTCGAATTTTTGGGACTTATGAGTCGTAAGTCCGAAAAATTCGAAGATGACCGCGGCTATGGCCAAAGAATATTGGTAAGTATAATAGTTATACTCAAGACCTATACTAATTTATAACAATCATACTTAGTATGATTGTTATAAATTAGATATACTAATTTATAACAATACTAATTTATAACAATCATACTTAGTATGATTGTTATAAATTAGTATAGGTTTTTTTTTAGTAAAATATAAACGAATTTCATTGAGTATTGTATTTTTTTGTCAAATACCGATTTTGGGTACAAATATACCGATTTTTGCTGGCAATTCTACCGATCTCGCACTATGACGTTCGAGACCACTGGTTTCTGGTTAAATAGCTGTATGGGCAACGCTCTCTTTGCCTGTCCTGACCGGGACGAATTAAAAAAAAAAAGGTTTCTGGTCAGCCGGTGTCAACCACCCACCAACCACCTCAATGGTGTCAACCATGTGTCAACTTTGTATGGAGGTCATGGGAATACCACAGATTAAGTATACATAGATGGATTCTTAGCTCGCCAGCGCGTGGCCATTTTATGCTTGTGTGCAATTGCTGTAGTGTGCGTGTAGGGATGGCGTATATCGATAAAAATATAAAATTAGACTACAGCTATCGACCAAGGCGACCATAATTTTATGTTACAGATTTTTATTAAACAACATCAAAAAAGGAGGATATCAATTCAACCTGCATGTTCAATTTGGGATATATTATGCTCATTAAATTAGAAGTCGCTTTCAATTTGGTGAAAAGGTATTTTTTATCTATTTATTAAGTGTATGAAAATACTTAAATACAGGGTGCAATTAAACCTTCCTGCCAAATTTTGATATATTGATCCTTGTTCAAAATAAAAATACACGTATTTTTCTTTTAATATAGTCAGTACTAAAATGTTGAGAAATAGCTTCCGAAAGTTATCCTAAAAAACACTACAATTAAAATGGACACTACGCGTCGCCGGCGGGTGAGCGCGCGCGCGCCTCCCCCCCACGTCACCCCCGCTCATTCCCACCGCCACGAGTAACCGTTCTGCATCGATTTTAAATGAGATAAAATATGTCATTAAAAAAATAACACCCAATTTTTTTTTGCTAAATGACCTCTCCTAATGATACCTAAGCCCTGGAAAAAATTTGGCAGGATGGTTTAATTGCACCCTGTATAAACAAAATATTTAAGTATATAATTACACAAATAGTTAAACATATACATAATATGTATACTCCATAAGCCACGAAAGCTTGTCCGGAGTGTAATAGCTAATATCAATAAAATCAACAGTTTTTATAAAACATAACAGAAGAACAAAATATATTATACTTTATTAAACTTAATTACTATTTACTATTAAGCAACTATTTTGTAGAATAACAAATATTATTATCAAAGAAATATAAGAATGAATCTCAGTCCTACTTATTTAAAGTAATTCCAAAAACGCTTAGGTGCATTTCTTTACCTATTAAAATATAATTATGTAATAATATTTATACAGAAAAAGACTTAAAATAGATACTTCGACGCCCCCTGAATAATGATATTATAATAATAATAATTAATAACCTAAGTAGGACTCTAGAGTCTAGACGATCAATTTTATTGTGCAATATCACGGTGTGTGCAATCAAAATCATAGAGCACTAAACCATATATTATTCTTCACTTTCAATCTTATTATCAAATTAATAGTTGAAAATAATTATTATCTTCATTATAGGTCTCTCCGTCACCACCATAATATTGAACTCTTCTTTATGAGCATTCCAATAACCTGAAAAAAATAAATGGTTTAGTGTTAATAAAATATGTACTATACTACTACATACTATAAAATATTATACACATAATTCATAATATTGTATACGGGGCAATATGCTTTATGTAAGTTTTCCATGCTTAACCCATCCAGCCCCAAGCGGAACCCAGGTGCCGCATAACAACTAAATATATATTGTGTCTGGAATTCGACGATTGAGGTATTAAATTTATTTTATTAAATGATTATGACTTTAGCCTTATTAACATTTTACATTTTACTTAGGTATTAAAAAAGAGTACCTAATGCCAGGATAAAATTTCAAGAAGTATCTTTAAGTAACGAATTGAGTACTTACAGGGGGGAGGTGTGAGAGCTGTTGATCATGCAATTATTTTACTCTCCGTTAGAACTTTCTTTATTTCAATAAAATCATTGTTTCAAACTTACGTTTGAAATGATAATTCCAAATTCCAATATTGTGATGCCTTCATATGGGAGTAAGGATTAAAAACTTGCATGAAACTTGCGTCTAAAATATATATCTGTTTGTCGTCTATTTTGAAGCATTTTCAACCTGAAAAAAAAATCATTTAGTCCATGACATTATTTTTATCGATAAACTATAGTTCAAGTAAGGCGCATCCCTAAAATACACATAAAAAACTATGCAATATTTACAGCCAAATTATTACTTGATGTGACATTTTTATCACTAATGCCTTATATAGCATGATTAATGGATTATTATACTTATAAATTTTCTTTTTTAGCTTACAAAAATACCGATTGATAAGCCCAAACAACGTTGTTGAAAACTTACGTATGTTATGTTAAATCCACGTGTTTCAGGCATTCCTTGGCCGTTTTTATGGTTTATTATGTAGCGGAATCACAAAACACAATTATATATTGCATTGAACGTTCACTAAACACTTTTATTACCACTTTTTATACATGAAATATGCAGACCTACTCGTTTGTTATGTTCTACTAAGTGGGACATAACATTACAGGCTTTTGACGTTTACACACCGATATGAGCTTTCTCTTTCACCCAAATTACTACATCGTTAGTTAGAAAGAGTAACATTATCAGCTGTCAAAATATAAGGCGGACTCCTATAGTATTATTACCTCAATGGGGAATACCTACAAGGGCTGAATTTTAGCGATGTTGCTATATAAAATAATATAAAAATTTATTAGTATGGCAACATTCTTATTCCATACGTATAACGTAGTATATTGTATACCTATCTATTTGGCGCATCTTTGGCCAACAAACAACAACAATATGGCGTTTCTGGTTTGTAATTTGCATTGCATCATCAGAATTCCATATTTCATTGATTTGTTTTTAATTAACCGGGCTAAGCTTTCCAAACCTACCCCAATTTTTTGGTGGTCACATGGATTGAGAGAGGATGTTTTGGGTGAGAAAAACCTCCTCGTGCCACTTCCACCCCCGGAACCCCCCCCCCCCCCCACCCCCCATTTAGTAGAAATTTATATTTGAAATTTTCGTAATTTTGAGATAATGTCATCTGTTTTCTGGTGTTTATGTATTACTTACTAGGGAGTGCCTCCGTACCTACCGAAGCGGGGGGCGCGGGGGCGCAGCCCCCCGGTTGGGGGGTTCGGGAGGCGCAGCCCCCCGCCAAAACAAAAACAAACATAATCCAGAAATGCCAAAAGTGGGTTAGGTTAGAACTTAGAACGTAGACCACAACACAGAGGGAGCCGAGCGAGCGCAGCGAGCGTGCTGCGGCAGCAGCCGGCGACCGTCACAAAATAAAAGGGGGGCTCTGGGGGCGCTGCAACCCATCCAAAATAACAACAAACACAATCCAGAAAGTCCAAAAGTAGTTTAGGTTATAACTGTGACTGTGCTGCGGCAGCAGTCGGCGACCGTCACAATACATTCCTCAGGATTCCGAAAATTTCAAAGGTGAGTAGCTCCAAAACTGAGGGGTTCCTCAGTGTGGATTTGGTACGGGGGGGTGTTAACCTCTCATCTGCACTCTCCCCTCCACCCCCGCTCCCCATAAATCTTGGGGTAGGTTTGGAAAGCTTTACCATTAACCGCTAAAAAGTTGAGTCGAGCTCTGCTCCTCTGTTCTAAGTGTCACAAAATTCAGTGAATCGTGATATTATAGTGACTCTAACCTTAGCTTAATGTTTTCGTGAGACATTGACTCTTTGAACCTATTCTTCGATTTGATTGTTCTCGCGGCCGTATGTAGCCGCTTGGGAGTTGAAGAGTGTGCCTTTTGTGACCTGTGACTGTGAATCTGAGTTGTACAATGGCAGATGCAGAACCAACTAATTACTAACCTATAAACCTACGACTTGGCTACGACCTAGGACAGCATGATGGTGCTTAGAGTTTTGGACTTAGTGCGTTGTGCAGTGTGCTAGACTTAGTGCTAGTGAATAAAGTCTTCAAGAGAGTCAGCAGGTCTTTCTTTTCAAATCCTTCAAACCCTAGCACTTAACAATATCAATCATTGGCTAAGCAATATTTTTATTTTCAATCTCTTTATTCAGACATTCAGACCGGAGAGTGGTCTCGAGATAAACAAATCTCGAGGCTGCCCGCTGCTCTCCTGGTTTGAATGTGCATAAGATTACAAACCCAAGTAGGTACTTGCCACTTGGTGGTAATCAAGGTGGTTTAAATTTCCCGCCATACATAGTTTCAACTGGGGTAACTTAAGATGGCAGCACTAATTATCGTTCCTATTTTTTTTACATAAAGTCAACCTTCTCCGCTAGGAGTAAATGTGTTCTATACGCTGGTTAATTTTGACAACATCAGCAATCCTATTTGGACTGGATTTTCATTACCTATTTTGTGTAAAAAGCTTAAATTATGGCTACTATTGAAGAATTAAAACAAAAAGTGAGTGAGTTGGAGGCGAAATTAGCACAAGCCGAGAGCAATGTACCAGTTGTACGTAAAAAAATCGACGTCATGTCTTCGGAAGTAGTGGATTCAAACCCATACAGGTAAACTATATTTATAAATCAATATAAAAATGTAGGTACGCTAAAATAGCTAAAAGCAAGTAAGACAGTAATTTATGTTCCATCTAAAAAGAGCCTACACGCTTTATAAGGCTAAATAGGTTTTAAGTTATTCGCCTATAAATATCACATTGATAATGCCATATTTTTCATATTTGTGCGTATTATACGACTCTAATATATTTCTCGGACCCCTAGATATACTTAGTAAACTGTATTACGAAGATTCAAGACTTTTTGATGCTGGTTTATAATCTTTTGTAAAGATATGAAGTAGTCAGTATATTTTCTTTGATAACAACATTGTACTGTTGACAGTCGTCTGATGGCTTTAAAACGCATGGGTATAGTGGACAACTACGAGAAGATTCGAGAGCTGTCTGTAGCTGTAGTTGGTGTGGGCGGTGTTGGCAGTGTCACTGCGGAGATGCTCACTCGCTGTGGTATAGGCAAGGTAGGCGAAGCAAATTTTTACATCAAATCTGTATTATAACCAAAATTTCCAATAATATGATATATATTATGTAAGAATAAGACAATAATTGTGTTTATAAAATATATTGTCTTATTCATAAATGAATCACAGCTTTGTATTTTTTTCTTTTTTTTTTCTTATTTTGGCACATTGAATAGGTATCTTGTAGTATCCTTTAATAGTCAGTAGTATGTGAATATATTTTATAAATTATAAGTTTTACATTAGTTATGAATACACACCCTTATTTTTTATATTTTTATATTCCTTCTTCATATTTTTCATTGTTTTCATGATTACCTAATTTATTAATTTAGTATGCTTCTTGTTTAGTATTTGCACTACCCTATATTATTGTGATGTCACATTTCGGTCCCAGCAGAATATCAGTGCAGCAGACTTGCTGCTAATTGCTGAACTGGGGTCCATTTTTGGCATCACACAATATAATTGTTAAATTAATTTTACTTTGTTCTTGTTCTTACGTCTCTTTGTAAATATTGTGTTGTGTGATGTACAAAATAAATGTTTCTTATTCTTATTCTTTGTACTAATTTATCCATTCCTTCAGTTTTATTGAAAACAATGCTTACTGGTACCAAACATGAAAAAGAACTTCTACAACTTTAAATTTCAACATCATAATACATATATCCCACATAGCCTACATGAAACAAGAACGACCATGCCTATAAAAAACCCAAGTATTAATCTTATTATATCTTCCTTTTTCTTATCCTCAGCTTATACTCTTTGACTATGACAAAGTAGAACTGGCGAATATGAACAGACTGTTCTTCCAACCTCATCAAGCGGGGCTCAGCAAGGTAGATGCTGCGTCGGCCACACTCCAAGCCATCAACCCCGACGTTACCATTGATGCGTACAACTACAATATCACCACCGTTGATAACTTCCAGAAGTTCTGTGATACAATCAGGTACAGTACAATCATATGTTGTATTTATTATGATAAAAATGTAAGGATTTTTTTTATGAAATAAGGGGGCAAACGAGCAAACGGGTCACCTGATGGAAAGCAACTTCTGTCGCCCATGGACACTCGTAGCATCAGAAGAGCTGCAGGTTCGTTGCCGGCCTTTTAAGAGGGAATAGGATAATTAAAACTAAAGGGGAGGGCAGGGATGGGAAGGGAAGGGAATAGGGGAGGGTAGGGAAGGGAATAGGGTAGGGGATTGGGCCTCCGGTAAACTCACTCGGCGAAACACAGCGCAACTCGCAAGCGCTTTTTCACGCCGGTTTTCTGTGAAGACGTGGTATATCTCCGGTCGAGCCGGCCCATTTGTGCCGAAGCATGGCTCTCCCACGTCACGGATTGTGTAGGACTTTGTGTTCCCTAACTTATTTTTTATGATTAGAAAATATTTAAAATAGTAATTGATAAACATGAGTCTAACTTGCAAGCAGTACACAAACTAGTCAATTTGGACTAAGTTATAAAATATTATCTCAAAATAGATCACCTAAGTTGGTTAATGTAAAGAAATGTTTTTATTCACAAATTCAACAAAAATCTCATTTCAGCACAGGCAGTCTGTCCGGAGGGCCTGTGGACTTAGTACTTAGCTGCGTAGACAACTTTGAGGCGCGTATGGCGATCAACACGGCGTGCAACGAGCTCAACCAGCGCTGGTTCGAGTCTGGGGTCAGCGAGAATGCCGTGTCTGGACACATACAGTTTGTGCAGCCCGGAGAGACGGCTTGTTTTGCTGTAAGTTATTTATGACTTTGTGTTGTTCTTACAGCTGGGTTTTCCCTACCTTAAAATAAACAATAAGTGTCATGTTTGTCTTAATAATAAAACTCTGAGAAAAAAATTGAGTTTAAAAAACTATCATTTAACTATCAACAATCATCTTGTTATGCTATAACTTATTTATAGTATTTGTGCAAGTAATAAACTTAGAACTTCGAATTAGATGATGACTGTAATGTTGCTTTAAACTATATTAAAATATTATTATGAAGAAACTTCATAATAAGCATCGTAAAATAGGTAGGATGTTAGTCCCATTATCGGCTTTAAATTTTATTAGGAAATTATTTTCCAATATACCGTAATATTGTAATACATTGTCCGCTGTTTTCAGTGCGCGCCGCCCCTAGTGGTGGCGAGCAAAATCGACGAGCGCACGCTGAAGCGCGAGGGCGTGTGCGCCGCCAGCCTGCCCACCACCATGGGCATCGTCGCCGGTTTCTTAGGTGAGTACGCTACCAATATTATTATTTTTGTATTTATTCATTTCTTATGAAACTGGAGATAGGTAAAAATCGTTCTCAAAGACTCCGTTACTTACACACAGCCCAAAAGCTAATAAAAGCGTTTTAAAAAGAGCCTGATAGAAAGGATTAGACGTCGCATGCATTACCTTTAGAGTTAAGATACAGATTAAAGCCAAATAATCCATTAACATTCCAATAACAACTCCATTGGTGTTGCAGACATGGACAATGCCAGATTTTACTCAGTTTCTACTGATGTAACACTGACTTACTTTTTTATTTATATGCATTAAGATCTCATATAATAAGATCATAATATTATAGTCTTCTTTATTGACATTATTTTATATTTGTTTTCCAGTACAAAACACGCTGAAGTACCTGCTGGGTTTCGGCAACGTGACCAACTACCTCGGCTACAGCGCGCTCACTGACTTCTTCCCCACTATGACGTTAAAGGTGTCAACATTATTAATTTCATTTGTGCCAAAAATTGTGGGCCGTCGTCATTTTTCAGTCGTCGTCAGACTATAGAAAAACGAAGTGTCTATCATTATTAGCAGTTCTGTGGTATAAAGGTGTAACCACACTTCGCGGTTAAATAGTCATTGTATGGAATTATATGAGTTAAATGATGCTACTCCTACGCGAAATGAAATTTCAGTACTATCCCTCCACTCGATGTAACGCCTAGTGTGGTTTCATCTATTATATAATGTGTATATCGTGTTCCAGCCAAACCCCACATGCGAGGACTCGTGGTGCCGGAAGCGACAAGCGGAGGTGTCCGCGGCGGCGGCGGCGCGGCCCGCGGTCGAGCTCGCCACAGAGGTCACAGAGGACACCACACCGCTGCACGAGGATAATGAGTGGGGTGAGTGTAGTCATGGACTATAGTAGACTAGCCGACTAAATAAGTGTGAAGCACGCGTGAACCTTTGCGAGGCAAACCTATGTGGAAATTGACCTGTATCATGCACGGAGGAAATTAGAATAAAAAAAAAACGTGTATAAAAATTCGCATAGGTATTGCCCTGCAATTCACTGTCTCTCTACAGCATTTAAATAATAGCATCTCGTTTTTAAGTGGCGCAAAACTCGAAAGCAATATTTTAGTAAGCGAGGGGAAAAAAGCAGGTAACGCACCATTAAAGATTTTTTTAATGATGTCGAGATAATTACTTTTTAAACTTCATAAATAATATTTATTCACTTTTATTACAGGTATAAGTCTAATAGACGAAAACACACCTGAGGAAGAGACAACCAACTTGAAATTAGTAGATGGTGTTCAGGTAAACATAATATTATTATAATCTGTATAGTAGTTAGTTCCACGACAACATAAAATAACTATAAGAGCTAAAGTGCAAGCTAAGAGGACATGAAATTGTAATCAATTAAATTTTATTAGTATCTTAATGGCTGTACAAAGCTATGTATAAGCCATGTATAAAATATGTTTATGTCATCTTCTAGAGCTCTTTGCCTAGCAGTGCGACACAAAAGTCTAACATAATATTATATTTTATACTTGAAAAAGATTATGTTGTATTTTTCTCGTGACTGATGTCATGATCATCATTATTGTATTTCAGGTGGCATACACTGTGCCGGTAGACAACAGCACGCCGGAGTCGAGTACGGGCGGCGCCGTTGCCGCTGAAGAACTGTCGCTGGAGGAGCTCATGCAGCAGATGAAGACAATGTGAGCACGTGGACTGCAGAATAATCGCCGTGTCGACTGCAACGAGCAACTGCATGCAGCAGCAACTGCAAACAGCAGCAACAGCAGCTTGACTTTAACAGCTTTACTGTCGACTGCATGTCAGTGAAGTGTAAGTTTTTTTTTTTAATTTTGAAGACGTTTCACGAAGTATGATGTTGAATAAGTTACCATTGCTTGCCACTAGAGGCGCTGCTTCAATGTCATGTAAATTAAACGCTTCTACAATGAGAAGTGAAAAACTTACACTTAACTTTTGCTAAAGAAGTTTTGGACTTACTTTTTTACCTGTCAGCTTTTGGGAGCGTGATCCTTATAATATCTTAGGCATAAAGGTCCTACAGAGGTAAAATAAATCTGAACGACTACGGCGAACTGTTGACACATTCACTTTGACTGCAACAGATCAGCATTTCAACTGCATTTTGACCGCACTGTGACTGCATTACGACTGCTCAAGGATTTCCGACGGCCTGTACCTAGTTGCTACTTTCTTTTGTAATTTTATATTGTATATTTTGCATTGCGTACATATTTCGCTTGCTAACTTTGGTTGTGTATATTTTAGCAACAAATTCGAAAAGCTAGATGTTCTAGGTATGTTAATAATAATTGATGTTGTTGTATTAAAATAATTATTTAATAAAATGTTTTATGTAAATGTATTTGTTTGGGCACAAAATTTTGTTACTAAATTTGTTGGATCTGACTGTAAAAAATAGTTTTTAATTTTTTTCCTTTTAAATCTGAAGTATCACATTTACCACAATGGATGTCGTATGAAATTTTGTAACACGTCTCGAGATTGAGACACACGTCTCAAGATTGAGACTAAAGTATACGTTTATTCTAATATTTTGAGGTCGTCCTCTTCGATCACAAAGGCCGTCCTACTACTAATGATCATTGATAATAAAATCTAAGAGCATAATAGTTTTCATGATATTCTTTTCCCAAAACAATTTCAATCTTTATAACAAAACAAATCGTAAGAAATCTATTGGATATTTAAAATTATGGACGTTTCATATTATATTTTTAACGATAGAGTTGTTTTGTACAGATTGGTGCTTACATACCTTAAACAAGTGAAATAGGTATTATGCCCAGGAGATATTAAAATAATGTATTATCGTCCAAAACTACATTCCACTGTATAACGATTACTTATAAAAGTACTTATTTGCGTCGAATGTGTTGCAAAGTTTTAAAAATATTTATATTAATTAAATTTTTCTGCAACACATTCGACACAGATTTTTTAAAATAATACTCTATTGCGTTTTGACAATTAACGAAACTAAGTTTAACACGTTTTATGATGTATTTTATTGTATTTATTGTTTATCAATTATTTTTTGTATGTAAAATAAGTAAATGAATGTGCTAAACTTAAAATAAGAATACAATTTATAGGCATGTGTCATTGGTAAAGTACTAATCCAGTAGCTCTATCAATAATATTGTGACAGAGCTCCTGAAATGGTGTTGCCATCAGATAAATAAGTTTGTGTTAATTTATTAAAGATGTTGCTAGAGCTAAGATATAATATTGTTTATTAAAATTTTATATTATTAAATATCTTCTGCAAGTCTCTGTTTCATTCTATCAGTCACTCTCTTCAGTTTGGCGATTATCTTTTTATTAGGCTGTGGAAGTTTGTTGTTCTGTAATTGAAACAATATCGATTATTCCTAGTTATTGCGTTAATGTTTAGTTCATCCAATAATCAAAAAGTAGTTGATATTGCGGCAAGCTTGCCGCTACTTGTCTCTAACGCACGAAAAGATTGCTTTTTCAGTTTTACCACAGAATAAATAATAGTACTCCGGTTTTACACGGACTTTTGGAAACAAAACGGTGCACGCATGATTAATGCGCAAATGAAAGCGACAGCTAAAGTTAGATTTGTATTGATATAACTCTTGTTGTTGGACTTTATATAATATTATAATTTATTGTATAATATTACTGGTAAAAATATAATATCTTTTCACTTTACCAAAATGGCATCCAGTACAGTCGCCGATCTCTCTATCACATGGTCCTCTAAGCCGCTGGCTCTGGCCACTTGGGGGGCGAAGCTCCCAGCCGCGGCGCCCTCCTCCAGCCGGAACACGAATACGGGCCCTCCGCCCTCGCCCTCGCACACGTGACCAAAGCGCTAAAACAATTGGTCCTTCGAGCCGGATAAGTTTATGACATTCGCGATTAAGGAGACGTTTTTAATTGGAGGTTAGAAGAGTTAATAATAATAATCCTTTAATTCAGGCAATTTACCCATAGATGATTTTGGTAGATACGAATTGGATTGCTTGTATCGCAACGAAACGGGACACTGACAACGCGTTGCTTATACACACTTAGAGAGACTTTAGGTGTGTTGCCAATTGCCATTCATACTTTCTAATATTATATAATATGCAAAAGTGTGTCTGTCTGTCTGTCTGTTACGTCCTCTTTACGCGTAAACCACTAAATCGATTTTGTTGCAATTTGATAAGGAGATTAAGTCCCAGGAAAGGACATAGGATACTTTTTATCACGGAAAAATGTACGGTTCCCACGCGATAAATGAATTTTGGCGCAACGGAGTTGCGGGCGTCATCTAGTTGAAATATATCTACATACCAAAAACCTCAATATCGGTGTTTCGACCACAAACTGTTGTATGTTGAGGTAGTGCGTTGACAGGAACACGTGCGGACAGTCCTCCTCCCGGAACAGCAGCGTGTTGAGGGCGGCCGCGAGGAGAGACAGCCCGTCCGTGCTGGACGTGCCCTTACCGAACTCGTCCACCAGGATAAGGCTGTTGCTGGCCGAGCCGTGGAGAGCCATCGACATCTGAAGAAAAGCAGGTAGAGATTCCATCGAAGCTGTGTTGTGAGAAATGTGTTTTTGAGAACAAATAGAATCGCTGCGCTTAGTGAGGTCATGCAAGCAACGCACCTTTAACAAGTTCAATTTGAGTACAAAGTAGAAAATTTTTGAAATATCAATGTGATTAAGGGTTTCAGTTTCAGTCCATTTCAGCATTTTCAGCATCAAATCGATCGCAATATACCAATAGGATCACATGCGCGCGCGTCTTGCTTACCTATAGCCTCAACAAATACACTTAAAAATCGAAGAATAAGACGTGTGGGTAACATTCTATTTTTATCAAGAGACCTTGAAGTTTTGCCGCGTCTATAGCCTTGATTCTAGAACTATTGCTTATTGACACTATTTTCAATTTTGATAAACATGATCCGTTTCTCAGATGTGTCTCCAACCTCACCTGTCTCAAATCCACGAGGAAGGCGGACATGTGCGCGGCGACGCACTCGGCCGCGTGTATACGCGAGTGTATACTCGACACCAGCCCGATGGTCGCGCGCTCCGCCGGCACGAAGCTGCCGATGTGTGCCAGGTATACTATCAGACCTGCGACCAATTGCAGTAGGAGTTCCTACATTAATTATTATACTTAGGCTTAGAATAAGACCTATGTGGCTATGGCAACAATTAAGCAATGGGTTTAGAACACCCAAACAGAATCGTAAAGGTCCCTTTGGTTGTTTCGCAAAAGTTCAAGCTATGAGGCATGGAGCGCAAAAGAACTAACTCAGTGACACACACGCTTAACCAACAAATTGCTATCACGGTCGTGCTTTTATCGCAGAATTACTGTGTAAGCGCGAAAACCGTGCATATTTATCGAAGAAGACAGGCAGCGTTGCGTTTATATGTACGAATTCCTTCATGCTCTTTAGCCGCACTTATGAATTTTCTTGATGGGATTGTCATAAAGAACTTACCGATCTGCTTCAAATACACGCTCTTGCCGCTGGAGTTGGGTCCGGTGAGGATCTTCACGTACCCCGCGTCATGACTGCTGTGCACGTCGTTCGGCACGAACGTGTCGCACACGGTCAGGTACAGCGGGTGCTTGCCGGCGCGCACGTCGATCACCTTGTCCGTCGTGAGGGTTGGGCAGACGAAGTTCAGCTCCTTGCATACTTTGGATATGGCTAGGAGGCTGGAAATTGAACTATATTATGCTACTTAAGACGGAGCGCGTCTAAATAAATAGAGCACGGGGCGCATATAAATAGAGCTTTACTTTTTTGTACTATGAAGATACTACCTATAGTTACGTAATTACCATGATGGCAACAGATGAGATGTATTATGACGGGCTATAGAAGTGCCTGATAGGTATCACTCAGAATTGTGGGTGTGATGGACCAACAACATGACCAGCAGTTGCAGAAACAACAGATTGTGCAGCTGCCGGTCTCGCACTGACGGAGTGACAAAGTGGATTTGTTGCTACCTAATTTGATTTGGGATTGATCATGAAATGATATACGTGTGGTACCACCACCACTACCAGTGTGGTACAGTACCAGTCGAGCTCGGCCGCGCGGTCGACGGTGTCGGCGAGCGCGTGCAGGCCGGCCAGCACGACCGTCGTCAGCCGCATCATGATGCGCGTCTCGTGCGCCACGATCTCGGGGTAAGTGTCGCCGATCACCGCGTCCAGCTCTGTTGATGAACAAGATTAAATTGTTACCTGTATCCATAGAGTTTCCTTGGAACGAGGTGATTTGTTAACTTCGGCGTTTTAATGATAAAATGACTTAGAAGTCCAGTTATTCAAAGCTTGGCTCTCGACTTTCGAGGTAGTAGATGGATTCCCGCATTGGTTTAAGTAGTGTCAAGGAAATTATTGTCACCGAAATCGAGATTCTAGCAAAAACCATTCTTTACCTTCACATCCTTTGCTTTTGTAGTGTATGTAGTCGTCGTTTTGGAACTGCAATAAATCATGAGGCAGTTAACTTTTATAGTTTTATCTTTTCAACAAATTCGGGGTTTTCCTTCTCTTATGCATGTGAGGAACGAAGGAGAAAATAGAAATAAGATTCATCACAAGATCATAAACTGTAGGCTAGAATTTCCAAGTCTTACCATGAACCTCATATCAGGCAGCTGCTTGTCGTCCATGGTCAAGTTATTAGCCCAGGCCTTCACGCCCAGCAGGTACCCGAGGTGCGGCATGTACAGCATGGTGCACTCCTGCACGAACAGCGGTAGACGGTCCAGCTCCGCGCGCGCAGTGTCTGACATCAGCCCGTGGAGGGACGCCATTGTTTGTTTCTCTGGAAGAAGAAATCCGTCCATTGACCGTCCATTGATTAACGATACTCGTTGCATAATTTATCCTTACTAATATTATAAAATATGTGAAAGCGTGGATGTTTGTTACGCTTTAACGCAAAAACTTCTTGACAAATCATCATGAAACTTTGTACACATACTCTTGGAGGTATCAGAAGTAACATAGGATACTTAATTTTATAATAAAAAATATTCTTTACGAAAAAAAATGTTGAAGTGAACGCGGATGAAGTCACGGGCAACAGCTAGTATGGAATAAAGGTATTGCTCCTAATTTGGTCAACCACACATCCCCAAAGCAACTCCTGTAATCCAGGATCGATAGCGGCAACCAATCACGAATAAACCCTTGTATAGCTCAAGGAGTCAGAGAATTAGCAATATTATTATTAAAAACTTACTGAAGTCAAGATCTGGGTCAACGCCTGCCTTGACCGTGAATTTGCCTTCAGATTTGGACAGGTCGAAGTCAATTACACGGTTCATGTATAACGCCATCTATAGATAAAATATTTTTAAGATTCCTTAAAAGCCTAATCATATAGACCAAAGAGGATGTGATGATGATAAATGGACGTACCTCGTATAATTGATTGGTGTCTACGGAAGCGATCTGATCGAGGTACTCATTGTTGTGACCCTCGCAGGTCTCGCAGATCAGCACCGCGTTGTACAGCGTCTGACAGACAGACAGACTTAGTATATTCACCACCCCCAATGCAAAGGTCCCAAGTTCAGTACTTACTTACATTGTAGAGAGATTTCCACTGATATGGCTTAGCAGACAACGCCTTGATTTTGGCTAAAATACCCTGTGAAAAGAAAATAAGTCATACACAGTTGAGAATAAAACAGTCTCCAATTTTCTGAAATTTATTTTTCACCCTTGAGTTCCGGACCAATCTTAATTATTACCTATATTCGTCCAATTAAGCCCGAAACTGAAGGATTGATCAGGCGGGCTAGTGTTGTGATCTAACACTGTTCTTAGGTTTTAGCAAACACCTCCAGTCAGAGCACTCTTGTTTCGTAAAACGAGTCACAAAGATCTAAAGGATTCTATGAAGGATCTCACATTGACGTTCTTGATGTACCGCAGGCTGGCGGTGAGGTTGCGGACGAGCGCGTCGCTGTGCGGCCGACAGAACACCTCCACCGCCGCCTGACGACGACGCAGCATCGCCATGTCAGAGGTTGGGTGACGGAGGAAGATCCTTTGTGATATAGAAAAGAAGTTATGGAGACCCTCAGAATACAGTTTGTTCTGTATTCTGAGGTTAGACCATGATAGAACTTCGCAAGTCATTGACAGCTTAGTTTATTTGGCTGACAAGTATGACCATTTTTTTGTTGGGCAATGATGGATAACTATGATTGCCACCATGATTCTGGAAGGTGTTTACAGTATGCACAAAAATGACGAAATGTTCGTAATCGGTTGTATTTGTCCTTCATGGGGTGGAGGCCGCTCAAGCTGTAATATGACACGGTGATGGAAAAGAATATCCCGCTTTTGAAAAATCCTGATTTGTAAGGAGTTCTCTTACCGCATCCTCCTCTGTCCGACCTTGGAGGAGCACTTGTTGAACAGCTGACAGATGCTTAGCCCCTCTCTATTACTGCCTCGCACCCCGCGCTTGAACCCGCTGGGGTGGGATATCGTGTTGAAGATCTGTAGACCGCGGTACGTGTCCTCGTCTATTGTGACTATGTCGTTTCTGGAGGAGTTTGAGGATTGTATGACTTGCATGATAGGAGTGTGGAGATTTCTCGAATACTGAGGACTTAATCAGAGGTAGGTAGAACTACCTAATGGATCTCGTTTTGGCTAGCATAAATGTAAAAGATTGTATGGATGTTGGAGTTACAAGCAACTCTATGGATTTAATATTTGGATTCAATTATTTGGCTGGATTAACACATAAATCTACATTTTATCCTCAAAAAGACACTATTTCCGAGAGCGGCTTAGGGAAAAGGCCAGCATTAATGCTGTTCTATAATTTGAAAAGGTCTATAAAACTCCACAATATCCAAACTTACATACTAATATTATTTAGTGAAAGTGTGCTTGTCTGTCTACCTACTACTAACTATTAGATACATTTTGGCTCTTCACGCCCAAATCACTGAACCGATTTTGCTAAAATTTGGTATGGAGATATTTTCAGTCCCGGGAAAGGATAGATCTACTTTTTATCACGAAAAATGCTTGGTTCCCGCGATAAACAAATATTTCTGCAACGGAATTGTGGGCGTCATCTAGTAAGCCATAAAGTATCCAAGAATGATTACTCACAAAGAAATCCTCTTGAGCATCAAAAACTCAGGTTTCCCGTGTAGATCATAGTTCAGGTTACACCAGTTGAGGTCCAGGTATCGGAGCAGAGCGCCCAGCGCGTGGACTGTGGTGGTCTGCGAGAAGTCCAGAACGGTACGGAGGTAGACCAGGCGCTGCTCGTCCGAGCAGACAGGGGGCTCCCCGGCCAGGGAGAGGGAGTAGATGCGACGTTTGCACGCTTCGAAGTCTATGGAGGTGTGTATTTGACTGTACATTTATTGGCTTACATCAACGCTTCTGACCAAAAATGGTAGTAACAGGCGCCAGCTACTAAATGGTGGACTGAATGAAACATGGTAGTGATTATTCTTATTGATTCAGCGTCGCAATCCAGTTTAAGTCAAGACACAATTGTTAATCATTTGTCAAAATATAATGAATGTCTTCCCTTAAAATAATACCAAGAACCAGGGTTGTACCTGCCTATGTTATTTGATAATTACGTTAACAGGTAACTGAAACTCACAACTTATCCAAGCGGGAAAGATTGACAGCCACGTATTCGTCTAGGCATGAAGTGACGAAATTGTTCATGCGTGTGGACCGGTGGTTCATGATAAGCGGTAAGCCCTATAATTGAAGACGTGAGTGGATGAATCGAACAAGTAACATTTCGTAACATACGGACAATAACTCAATTTTTCCGTAATTATTTAAATAAAACTTGTAACTTATCTACTTCATAACCTAGCTAATATATCTGGCTACACATACAATCCATAGTTTTTCTATTTCAAATAACTTTTCCGGCCCTAAAGCCTCCATTTAAGCAAAAAAACGGGAAGTTACCTTACTAAGCTACCTTATTCTTCCACTCACGTCTTGAATTATGAATATGAAAATATAGGGTAGGTTTTTAAAAAACATCGTGACCAAGCCCCAAAGGAGTTGCGACGTCGATTGCACCTACCATGCCCTTCATAAAATAACTGTAACTATATTTAACATACTGTATTCTTTAGCGGATATGAAGATGAGCTTGCACTTCCCCTCTTCCCCCTCACCGCTCATCACCGTCTGGCGCACCAGGGCGGAGAAGGTGGCTGGTGACTTGCCGTCCAGGACCAGCATCTGAGGGTCCACCTGGTGGAACAGGGACGCGAAGATCTCGTACTCTGGCGGACGGTCCTGGATCTCTTCGAGGATTTGTAGCTGGGATAACATGAATACTTACTAGTCGTGTTTCAAATAATATGCGTGTTCAAGTATGCGTTAAATGCGTGTTTTCCAAAACGCTATTATAGCAATTTGAGGAAAACGCGCACATCTGAGCGCGCCCTTACGTTGCTAATAAACCTCGGCAATCTTTAATCTACACTGTACGAGTACACGTGCATTACCTATCTACAATAATACCAAGGGGCAAGGGCCTGTTTCACCATTTCGTGATAAAGTGCCGGATAGGCTATCCACAACTTAACTTGACAGATAGAGTATGGAAAAACTGTCAAAAAAGTTGTGGATAGCCTATCCGGCACTTTATCACGAAATGGTGAAACAGGCCCTCAGTTTTTTAGGTAGGTAGTACCTCTCCAGTCTGAAACCTGTAGGTAGCCGCGCCCAGTCGCCCCGATCTGCAGCAGACTGTCATCAGCACCTGAATAATGTAACAGGGTACTTAGACCACTTGCATTCAATGTTCACAGCAGTCAGAAATAAAAGTTAGAATAATATGTATTTGACACAACGCATCTAAGCCGGCTCCTAGACGATCAATTTTATTGTGCAATATCACGTATTGTGCAATATTTTATTGACCATCTATGGTTAATATTAAACGCGCCCGCCTTTCAATCTTGGTGTCAAATAAGTTGTTCAATAAATAATAAGTATTGCGCAATAAAATTGATCGTCTAGGGGCCCGCTAAGTTGCGATGCCTTGTATCAAACTCAAAAATGCTCTAACATTGCAGTCGAAAATGTCGAATACAACTTGACCAGGCAACGCCTTAGCTTTTTATTTGAGGTAATTTTTATTACATTGCTGGCACTAAGTTCAAAGGAAAATTTAGGGTTTTTCTGGATTTTTATATCGATCTCAGTTCAGATTGAGAGCGTGCGTGTTGGAGACGTAACACCTCCGTGACTATTGTCGTTATTCGGGTTAATATTGTACACGTACATTTTACACGATGCTTATCGTTTTGACGTGGGAGAGCCATGCTTCGGCACGAATGGGCCGGCTCGACCGGAGAAATACCACGTCCTCACAGAAAATCGGCGTTAAACAGCGCTTGCGCTGTGTTTCGCCGAGTGAGTGAGTTAACCGGAGGCCCAATCCCCTACCCTATTCCCTTCCCTACCCTCCTCTATTCCTTTCCCTTCCCATCCCTACCCTCCCTTACCTTATTCCCTCTTGAAAGGCCGGCAACGCACCTGCAGCTCTTCTGATGCTGCGGGTGTCCTGGGCGACGGAAGTTGCTTTCCATCAGGTGACCCGTTTGCTCGTTTGCCCCCTTTTTAAAAAAAAAAATCTAGGTTATTTTGTACGTCTTGTTATTTATGCTGTAGTCGTCATTTATGGTCTAAACAACGAGGCGAGGTCATAAAACTTCAGATTTAATTTTAACCACATGAAATTTCGTGACTAGCTCGTGGTTTATTTAGCCTCTAGGTTAATTAACCTATTGAAACTTTCTTGTTAAGTATGACATATTTTCTAAGTACCTACATGTACAAATTGTAAGTTGAAATTAGTTTCATAGAACTAATTTTATTGGTAATCGTAAACAAGATAAAACTTTATACAAATGTAACATAAACTTACATCTTCGTTTTCAGTCTCTTCGCTAGTTTCTTGATTACCCAGAGCAGTAGTCGCGTTTTCAGTATTACTCCTAAAAGTTTACTCCATTAAACTTAAACATTTCCTCTTTCAGATATTAATATAGGTAGTAGTTTTGAATTGAATTTTGTTGAACGAAATACCTTTTACTATGAGCAATCACAAAATGTCCATTCGATGAACTCGAACCGCCTTTACTCGTGTGCGCCGCACTTGTTGATATTGTATGAATAAAATCAGACATTTTTATTTGCGTAGTTTTTGGTGAAATTTACTGGGTAAATGCGTTTTATCGCGTGTAGTAGTGACAAAAATATTAATGATAATTTATTTATTAAAGATAATTAAATAAACGTGAGAACAAGAACGTTGAAAATAATAGCTATTATTTCTTGCGTGAGAATAACTATTCAGTTTTCATCAACTTTTATGTACTTACCTAGATTTTTTTTCGAAATTTAAAAAGTTTGAAAAAATTCCAACCAAGCGCGGCGCGATATATATTTTTTTAATATATTTTTTATGAGCCAAGATTTTATTTAGAAGGGTTCTTTATTTGTGTTGTAATTTGCAACTACATAGATGGAAAATAAAAATACACGAAAGCGGAGATATTTAATTCAAACCATTTTAAAAGTGGCTTATCATATTACATTATTTATATAAATTATATTTATTACCTAATTATTTATATTTCGGTACGTATTACGTATAATATAATTATCTTTATTAATAAACGAGCTTTTGCCCGCGGCTTCGCTCGCGTTAAGAAGTATTATTATATACAAACTTTCATACCCTATTTGAACCCCTTGGGGTGAGAATTTATCAAAATCCTTTCTTAGCGGATGCCTACGTCATAACATCTACCTGCATGCCAAATTTCAGTCCGATCCGTCCGGTGGTTTGGGCTGTGCGTTGATAGATCACCATGTCAGTCAGTCACCTTTGAGTTTTATATATATAGATAAATTATAACGAGATGCTTTTAAAAATATTTACATAATATAAGACGTATCAATACTAATTAGGTACATAGTACCAAAAGTTACCTCAAATTAATATTATTAGATACGTCATATTTTATTATTATTAAACTCCTATCTAATAGACTAAAATCTTATTCTACATTTAACAATAATAAGAGGCACATCTGGTAAGTAAAAGAGATATTAATAAGAATTAAGAACTAGGTAGAAGAGCTAAAATTGGATACAATAATATAATGTCAATAAAGCTACATTATAGTCCAAGAGCCTACACAACAAGTAGGTCCGTGTCGTCGGGCGCGTCTCGTCTGATGTTGACTCTGACGTGGCGACAGATGTGACCGACGGCCTCCATGGCGGGCGCGACTGTCGCCGCCATACACGACTGCACCAACGTGCGGAGCGACGCGAAGTAGATCTTCAGGCACCGGAGACAGGGGGTCGTGCACCAGATTTGCTGGAACAATGACAGTCAGCTTACCTATTAGTTCACAGGTTCAATGTAATTCAGGTTTCATCGTTTTAGGTAAATACATATTTTGCGTCTCTTACAAATCATCAATCATCTCATCTCGAATAGCTTAAAATATGCACATTTTACAAATTACAATAAGGGCATCTCACACGGCGATGATACTATAATATTTCATGTTAAGATAAAATATCGCTCGCCATACAATGTGATTTGTAAATATAAGTATGTTTATCTTGTTATTTGCACTGACAATTACTCACGTCGAGTCATGACCTACGATCAATAAAAATTATTATGAACAAATCAAAATTCAAAAGTCTATCGTACCTATTTATAATCGAGCGCCTGTACAAGCCCTTCTTGATAAGAGTTTTAGGAGCTTCTTTAAAATATAACATAGCCAAAACACTTCTGTTAGGTATATTATACCTCAAATGCCAGACACGCGAAGCCGCAGCCGAGCAGCAGCGCGCAAGGCGGCGCGACGAGCACGGCCAGCAGCGTGTAGCAGCAGTCGCGCCCGCGGCTGAAGCACACGTGGCTGAGTCGCCACGCGCACTCCGGGCTGCGAGCGCCCTCCGGCTCCCCGACTATGTCGCTCCACACTATCTGAAAGACAAGTTTTCAAAAGTGGAAACTTGTAGGTATTCAAAACTTTTGCCATTTAAAGTATTTCTACTTCATCAGTTGATACAAAATCATACCCCCTCTTTAGTCCACTAAGAGAGGTGGGGTTGGAAAACACAGCTATAATATGAAGTAAGTCCAAAGAATCTCGGCGTTCACTGAGAGAGGCCTATGTCCAGCAGTGGACGAACATAGGCTGATTTGATTGATTGATTGAAGTCCAAAGAAAAAAGTTTGATACAAAATCTGACCCCCTCTTTTGTCCCCTTAGAGGGGAGGGGGGAATTTTTTTTTTACACCAGATGTTAAGTTGGAATAAGACAAATGTAATATCTGCGAAAACCGCATTCAAATCGGATCAGTAGTTTTCGTGTGATAGTGGAACAAACATACAGACAGACAGACAAAAAATTAACCACAATATATATTTTGGCTTCTATAGCGATGTAGTGACACCCCCCGCTTATTATATTTTTTTGAATATCTTTAATGTACAAAATTTTCATTTCTACAGTTTTATTATAATTACTTAACGTTATTGTTTGCAATTTGTATGCTGTAACTTATAAGTTTTCGAAATAAAAGAAAAATAAAAAAAATAAACGGCCAAGTGCGAGTCGTACTCTATATCATCTGAATAATATGTGAAAGACTCGTCTCTATCGCATTTCACGAGATTCAGCAGACGGATAGACATACAGTTTGAAATTTTAATGGTTGTTTTCCCGCAGTAAAATGATTCTATCTTAGTAGTACAATAGATTTGTAAAGTTTTTTTTGTTCAAATCAAAAAAAAAAAATTGGGTCGGGTCCATAGAATAGTAACTCGCGCCTATCGGCATAAAGTTTCCATAGTACGTCATACAAAATATTTTGTATTTTCAAAAAATAACGCATGGTTCGATAGTACTACTATAGGTAAATCGTTCTGCTGCGGGAAAACAACCACTAAAATTTCACGTTATATAATATTATGATAAATTGATATTGCTATATTGTGATATAGCGCAGTATCAATATAATAGATACAATAGGGTCTCGTTTTCTCGGCTTAGGATTTCGGAACCCTAAAAGTAGTTGGTAAGAGCGTCATGTGTCGCTGGATTACTGACCCGCAACTGTAACTTGTGAAATGTGAAAATTAAAGGAAATGTAGAGTGAGTAGTGACTAGTGATATACTCGCTTTTATCGTTTTACCGCTACATAATATTTTTCTACTACGTAGGTATACACAGACAGTTGTTTTATACAGCATGACTGGTGAGTCAATACCGATATTTAAGGAGAGTATTCAGTACTCGATTCACATTATAAATATGTAATAAAAATTAGGTTCTTAATTTTTTCCGAATTTCCTAAAAATTAATGAATCATGGATACTAAGTAAATTACGCGGCTAGGCAAGTAGGCATACTATGCGGCCGGTGCAGAGGCGTGCGCTACCAAAGAAACACCACACAACTACCCCTCCCGCTCGCGGTGTCCATGCGTTGCGTAAATAATTATTTAACTTTAAGCTACATTTACTCAGGGATCAACTGATATAATTTTTTTATATTATTTTTTTCCAACTAATATAATAGCCAAATATCACGTCCTCAAGTATTGAACATGTCTCACCAGTCACGCAGTATATCATTCATAGCCACACCTGGAATACTGCAGTAGATTATCACATACGTCGCGGTCTGGCCATTAAATACGCAAGGGTGAAATTTACATATCTATATGCGGCACTGATGGTATTAGCTTACAAAAACAAAGTAAATACTTTCATACAAGCTATTAACATTTGTGTTCTGTTTGCTTGACCTTAGTACATATAACCTTTAACCTTTTCATTAATGTTTTTTCATTCATCCCTTACATATTTTATAGCATTTGATGGTATTAGAAACATGTGATGCTAAATTATAAGTGCGATATGGCCGTGTAACCTCGATAATATTATTTACTATCCAGCTACTCTAAGCTTATGTCTAGTCTCTACGCCCGCTACTCTGTTGCCCAAAACTCTTTTATCGCACGGAAACCGTGCATTTTCGCTGCCAAAACTACTCTACGTTCTCTTCGATAACGTCCTTTCTCATCTCTCAAAGTATCTCCATACCAAGTTTTATCTAAATTCTAAATCTTAGCCGTTTAAGCATGAGGAGGTAATAAGAAATTCGCAGTAAGGATTTACCAGCTCTACAAAATATAAGGTTTGCTTAATACTTTATACAAACC
Source organism: Plebejus argus (assembly GCA_905404155.3). Classification (NCBI taxonomy): domain Eukaryota; kingdom Metazoa; phylum Arthropoda; class Insecta; order Lepidoptera; family Lycaenidae; genus Plebejus; species Plebejus argus. The sequence goes on from FR989935.1 coordinate 15,900,902, forward strand.
TGTATATGATTATTGAGGTTCCCCGGGTCCCTGTCCTCGAGCGCCTCTCGCAGTCCGCTGTCGGGCTTCGCCATGGTGATGGCTCGCTCCCGGCCCTGCACTACCGGGGCGGCCGGCTCCGGTACCTCGGAGAGCAGCTTGAAGATTGAGGATGCCTTTGTAGCTTTAGGGGTCACTTGTAGCTTTGTTGCTTGAGGGGTCACTTCGTGTTTGTTCTTTGAGGTTAAACTGTTAATGTACGTGTTGCTGAAGATTTAACTATTCTGTTTTGTAGTTTGTGGTAACCGATCCTCGATGGCAGTATCTATGATGGTTAGTAAAATATCTTAGGGAACTATTTGTTGAAAAGATCGGTCCTACCAGTTCTTTCTACTCAAAAGTTTTGCGTTCTACGGATTTGCTCGTCCAAAATCTTAGTATAACTGTTAGAGCTTTTAAAAATGTTATTGCTTAATAGGTGAACAAACCGGTGTCCACCTAATTGTAAGTTTTTGTAATACGGTTCTTTAGTTGCTGAAATTTCCTCTCAGTTCGTTTCTCAAAGTTTTTTGTTTCTTTAGGCTTAGGTACACTTTGTAAACTAAAGTAATAATTATTTAAATATTATTTTGTGTGAATCTAAGTAACTGCGCGATAGATTTTTATTAACTTCTGGCTACTATAACAAGTGTTTTAACTATTTCCATACACATGTTCACTATCGAGTAATCTACCCGTCACTATCACTTTCGCGCCTTTGCACTTTCACGAACCTACTGAACTGACCCCTTTCAGCCGACCCGCGCATGCTTACACCACCACGATATTAATTACCCCACGTCATCCACTGCTGGTTTACCCGTCATCAGGGTATTAAACTAGATGAGCAACCAGCAATGTATAGCGTAGTAAATATGTAATCATTTTCGTGTTAGGAAGTTTTTTTCCATTACTTTTCGTTGTATTTTCTTAAGTGTTTTGTGTGAACGCGTAATTGCTAGCCTGTTGTGTGTATGGGGTGTATGGGGGTTGGGGAGGGAACACGAAGGCTTGCCGGCTTTTAGGCGCCGCCCGAGTGGGAGCCGGGTGCGACAGGAAATGAAATAGTGGATGGTTTATATTGTGGTCATCAGGTCAATTTACATTTTACTGAACTATAGGTGGATTCTGGTATGGAATATTTTGTAGAATTAATTGCGTTTCTAGATTAGGTAGAGTATGTTCTATCGACTCGTCCATCTACTATATTCACTGATCAAAAATGCAATGACGAGGCCACAGACCGGTTATTTACTAATAACTCTATATTTTCTACCTTTCTTAAAAATTCTTATGCGGTTACAGTCTATGTAGAATGTAATGACTAAGTTAGTAGACAGCCTTATTCTATAATAAGAGTAAGGTAGTTTTACAAAAAAACTTTAAGGACGCTATTACAAATATCAGCGATTTTCCGGTACCCTATTAAAGAATTAGGAGTCAAACTGCGAGGATATTTTGGTTTCAAATGAAAGATAATAATATATTCATCTCCACGACTGTACCATAAAAATTCTATAGCCGCATACAAAATTTTCACATAAAATACGTTTTAACCATCACAATAATCGCAAAATATGAAAAAAATGGGGTCTGATTAGGTACCTTAATATCTAAATACACTGAACTGAGGAAAATAAATATACAAAAAAATTGTTGCTTATTTACCTAGTCCTCTATAAAGTCCGTTAAAAATTTTATATAAAAATAAACAAATTTTCCAGTTATAAGAAAAATAAGAAAATTTCTCAAATTTTTTCATACATTTTCGCCATATCAAGAACGCGGCGAGCGTCGTAACCGCCACTGTACAAGGCGCGCTAGTATGGATCTTATTTTAATGTCATTAACGTCGATATTCGTACTGACAGACATCCGACCTGCTAATTCTCCGGTTGGAGCATTCTTAAGTGCAAAGTATGTACGCCAAATAAACGGTTTCGTTTTGTTTGAAAATTTTTATTGATTGAACAACGCTAATCTACCATTTCTCATGTGTAAGTGCCAGAAAAGAAATTGATTCATAGGCAAAAGACGGGGGTCTACATTATGTGGTCGGGCTATGTCAATATTATTTAATGTAAGGGTCAATTCAGACCGCAACGCGACGCGTAGATGCATTTCTAAATTAGTATGGATTTGACAGATTCGCAAGACGTCTCACGCTGACGACATCTGTCAAATCCATACAAATTTAGGTCCCGTCGCGTCGCGACTCGCGCCTCGCCTCATCGCGTTGCGGTCTGAATTGACCCTGAGTCGTCTGTCGTGATCTGTCGCGGCTAGGTTTGACATAACTGCACGACCAAATTACAAAGGTCCCGCCACCCTGGTCCCTGCTATGAATCAACTTCCTTGATGGTACAGTAGCGATTCTTACAAGTCAAAGGATTTTTTTCTTTCAGACAGACTTTACCGAAAATATAATAATCTATCATATAACTTGATATTATAACTTTACCTATATATTTCTGTATTTCTAAAATGCTTTCATAATAAAATAGGTAATGTTTTCTATATTATCTATAATTAATTGTAATAGTAAGTATTGTGTATTGTGGTGAGAACAATAAAATATATATTTTTCATTTCATTTCATAATAATAAATTGGACTGAAAAAGTATGGATATTAAACAGTAGGATTGCTGGTGTTTCCACATACAAAGGCGGTGGTGGCATGCAGCGGGCATCGATCACGATTCACGATACATTAACCCACATTTGGCCGCGCCTAAACCTCTGACCAACTCCTAGCAACCCCCACTATAACCCCCATCGGTCACCGACCCGCCATAACATCCGAATTTTCATTAAGCTCTACTTTATAGTCGGTTGTAGAATGTAGAGTTTTTACTGCAGCTGATTTTAATGACTCATTATGGAAGTGTGTGGCAAAATTCTCATGTTAAATTATGCCAAGACGGGGCCGTATGTCAAAAGTTAGTTGTTATATACGCTCTGACTCTACAAAGCCTAACTTTTCCAACTCTATACCATTGTCAAAGTATTAATATTGGCAACTTAGTTATAAGGATGAAATAACACAGTAACTGCATATTATTTGAGCTACCTCTCACGAGGCAATAATATAAAACATTAATACATAGTTTCTAGATTTGCTAGAATCTATTAATATTTGAAGACTAGTATAGGTCTACCAGAATCTGATGGCAAAAACTGAGAAAATGAATTGACTCTAGCAATACCGGGGAAATTGGAATAAAACATTTTGATCCTTTTTTCTTCGTATAGCGGCTGATTCTGTGTGTTAAACATGCAAATATAAAAATTTATCAACGATCAAGGATAAAAGAAAATCTGTCAAAAATTGCCATCAGATTCTGGTAGACTTATAATAACTACATTAAGAATTGTAAAAAAAAAGTAGAGGCATATTATACGTACCTAGATAATATTTTTTATCCGGGGCCTGGGGGCACGACAGCGTCACCGCCAAGACAAAGCAACACATCTTTTCATAAGTTTATTCATAAAAATCTTACAATAGATAGAGTATTTAACATAATATTATAGACAATACACAATATACACGATTAAGTATACAACTTAGTCTAGTCTTAGCACCGTATGTTTAGCACGTAATTATTAAAGCTTTAGAGTTATGTCGGGAAGACTTTTACATCGAATATTGCATTTCTGGTAAGTATATTAAAGTCTTATAATAAAGTTAAATAGCTATTTGGAATGTACAGAGTTATTTGATACTTTGCCCTGTGACAATATATTATTTTTGTTAAAATTTTCTGCACATTTACGAAATGTTTTTTTTTCTTCTATAATAATGGACTGTTTCATTTTTCTATGTTTTAACAAAATAATCAATTTCTCTACACTAACTAAATATATTATTTCTGCACTGTAACGAAAATATTATGTTCAATTTTTTCTGTAAGTACGTATAGTATTATAAATATTGCACAGGACAAGTATATTATTTATTATGGGTATTACAAGAACCTGAGTGTTATTGCTTATTATAATATTTTATTATCATTTACAACTTAACTAGCTAATAATATATCTAATATTATACATTTAAATGAAAGCTCCAAAAAATTGTAAGAATCTCTTTAAGGAACATTAATAATATTACGGTTAAAAATTACGTCTTATATAAGGCATACCGTACCTAATTTAGGTAGAAGTATATTATTATACTATGATTATTAAAATCGTCAAAAAGATTAGACACATTTCCTTATATGGACGTATAAATTCTATGATATTTTAACAGTTATTACATGTGTATAATTATTTATAATGTATAATTTACAAGACTAAATTATTGCATTCCTGGTCCTTTATGTCATATTATGTCTGTGTTTATGTCAATCTTACAAGCAAAATATGTGAGCTTTATTTCCTGTACAGAGGGTGTAATTTTGGTCAGTGCATGGCGAGCGTGGTCCGGGTCGGTCCGGTCGGCCGCAGGTTGGGCACTATGGCCGGCTCTTCCACCTTCGTTTCAGGTTCGCTAGAGAAAAAAAATATAAGCTATTATTTATACGACAATAATAATGAAGACATGAGTGCATGAATGAGGTAAGTAACATTTTTGAAAATTTACGTTTTATTGCATAAATGTAGCTTTTAGGACTTGGAAAATGATTTGCAATCAAAAAATTTAGAATTTTACGTATACTTACAAAGTTAGCCAGATGATGAAGTAGGTAAGTTACAAGGTTCGTCCAAATGACTATGCAAGAAGCGGGTAATTACATCCCATACAAATCCCATATGCGTTGCAGTACGGGAGATCGCTTGAATATTTTACTTTTTTTAAATAAGGAATATTATGTCGACTTTTTTATTGTTCTATTATTCAAAGGCATAGATAATTTAGTATATATTTTTTTTTGTTAGCGTTTGGCTCTGACACCGGGGGTGTACTTTGCCACATACAAAGGTATAGTCAGTCTTCTTCATAATAATAATTTTCATCAACGTTTTTGTTTTTACTATATTATCGTCATTTATGATCATATCTAAAGTCTAGTCAAAGTCTAAGTAAAAGTCAAGTCAAGCAGTCAAGGAGTCAAGTCGGTTGATACTCTATACTGAAACTTTTGACGGAGTTTTGGAGGGACACAAAAAGCACGTTCCTGGAAGTTGCAGCACGTGCATGATAACGAATATGTAGTAATGGTTAATATTCTGCCAATTTTACACATTAAAATAAAACACAGTTAACAAAATAATTTAAGGAAAATAATACAAAAAAAATACAACAGTACTCTTTCACATTCTAGGCAAAACTCTAGTAGGTATATTAATAATGACACATTATTAAGAAAATATATCTATGGACGCTTCACATCACGTTAGTCTGGCCCCGTGCTAAGTACCTGAAGGACTTGTGTTACAGGTACCAGACAACGTTGTATATTTAAGATTTTTATTATATCATACACAATACATATTTATACATATAATAATCAAAGCATATTTCATACACATCCATACTCTTTTATACCTACTACGATAGTTATTTTATTAAAGACTAGGCGCTTTTCGTTGTTTCCAAACAAATTAAAATTTTGGAAAAACCTATCGTAACTTAAATGGTACCTACGTATAAAATATTTTGTTTTTGTTTTTATTATAATATTAAATTGTTGGAAATATAAAAAAATATTTAGGCATCAGTTTGGCTGTTTGCATTTATCCTGTGCTAATACTTTATAGCGTCGCGTCGCGTACCTAGTGTATTTATTCTTTGGTCGCGTACAGTCGCGTCGATACTTCATTCCAAATTCGAATGAGCGCGCGGGCCAAATTTGAAAATCGAACTAGCTATGCTCGACAAAGAATTTTTTATTGTAAGTACTTGACTGTTTTTTTTTACTAGGTATTATGACGTACAAGCCATAGTCGTGAAAACGCAGTTAAAAGTAAGTATAATAAAACACAATAAAAACTTGAATTAGTATATTGTTCTTTTAATTGTAACATTTGAATAGTGCATAATTTAAGTTATTATTATTAATATACTTAAATTTATTTATTAAGTAAGGGTTCATTTTAAACAATCTATAATATATCAACTTTGAGAAACCCAAGATATTTTAAAAAAATAATTGATCTTACTAGTAAACTATAAATTGGGAAATCGTGTTTGTATGATCTTAAATGCTTCTTAACACTTAAACGGCTGAACTGATTTCGACGAAATTTGCTTTGGAGATTATTACTTTCATCATCTCGTTTTCTCTACTTAATTCCTACTAGATGACGCCTACAACTCAGTTTTGTTTACAATATTTAGTTTTTCCTTATAATCTTTCCCGTCTTTCAAAAGTATAATCCATTTTTGTTTAAATCTGTTTGGCCGTGAATTTATTGTCTTTTAAATTGAGTCTTGTTTCATCTCAATAAAAAAAAGTGATTTATGTGTACTTCATGCATTGACAGTCTTTACAGATTTTGTTGCATTTAAAAGTGAAGAACCGAGTAACTTCACATTTTTCCTAATTCATCCTAGAATGGAGATTTTTTTATATAATTTTTAACATAACAATAAAAACGGAAGATATTTACACCTCCTGATACAATTAACAAAAGCCATTACTTGATTTGTGATGAAAAATCATAAAAAGTTTTTTCAAAACTTTAAACGCGATTTACTCGAAATTTGAAATGTGTTACATAGGTACCTCATTCATGCACTCACGTCTTTAATTATTAGTTACAGCTATAATCAGTGACATATTTTAATGATAATAATATTATCTATAATAAAAGCGCTGTTAGCGCTAATGTTATCAAAATTTGAATTGGAAATATTTTTAACATTTTCTTTGCGCTTGTAGGAAATATCGTAAATTTACTTAAAATATATTATATTTTTAAGAATATTATATGAAACTGAAATGGGTAAACGGAAATAGATATCTGTCGGTTACAGTCAATCGTACGAGCAGTCGTCCTTGACAAAACTAAACGTATTGTAATAATTTCGTTTTGATTAATCGCTTTAAAAGCAATCAAGTTAAAAGCCAACATGCTGAAACTTACTACAAAATTAGTGATTACTTTGATACATCAAACTCAACATAACTCTATCAAAAGAGTATTTAACTACATTTTAACATTCGCTTTAAAATGTAGTTGCATTAGTAGGTAGTAGTAGGTACTTATTAATTTCTTACTTTCTTATTTCCATCATCTAGGTATAGACCTACTATACCTAGATGACGGTGGACCTACGTTATAATAGCTGCGTCCATTAATATTGAAAATAATATGTATGTCTCAACATTGTTATAGGTCAGGGTACTTAGTCAAATTGTAGTTGATGCTTTCGATGGCGACGTTAGATAATATCCAAAATGTAAAAGGGATTTTAACACAACGTTTAAATGACAATTTGACTAAACACCTAGCTTAGGTATCGACTTTTTAATTAATAATAATAATCAATGATTATAATCATAATTGTAATGCTTAGCAGGGGTCTAGCATATAAGAAGCGGGAAGCACTTACCAGCAGGTGTTATGTTAGTTTATCATGCACTACTCGCGGTCACCACCTTGGGAACAAACGCCACGTTAGCTCTACTATACTACGTATTATATTATAATAGCTAGGAAATTGAGATCTATAGAAATTTCCTTTACAGTAAATATACAACATGACTGGTGAGACAGTACCGATACTTATGGAGAGTACTCTGTACTCGATTCTCATTATAATTATGTAATAAAATTAGGTTCTTAATTTTTTTCCGAATTTCCCAAAAATAAATGAATCATGGATACTAAGTAAATTACGCGGCTAGGCAAGTAGGCATACTATGCGGCCGGTGCAGAGGCGTGCGCTACCAAAGACACACCACACAACTACCCCTCCCGCTCGCGGTGTCCATGCGTTGGGTAAATAATTATTTAACTTTAAGCTACATTTACTCAGTGATTAATTGATATTATTTTTTTATATTATTTTTTCCAACGAATATAATAGGCTAATATCACGTCCTCGAGTATTGAACAGAACATGTCTCACCAGTCACGCAGTATACTAATTCATCTACTAACTGAGATAATGCCATAATAGTATATATTAACTACTTAACGAACTAATTTTTATAATATTATGTATAAAATGCCAACTATTCTACTGTTATGTAAGTACATTAAAAAAAAGTAGGTACTCGTGCATGAATTTTGCATGCTTTACCATTATATTAATTTCTCATTGTTCACTACACAACAACAACAACAACAACTACTACTCATAGTTCTACTCATCTGCATTCTCTATCTTCTGTCTATTTTGACAGTTCTGCAAGGATATTTGGCGGCAGGTGACCGAAATCAAAACCAGAGCTTCTGACAGGTTTCGTCAATATCATGCGAAATATTCTTGTAGAATCACTTGACAAGATGACGGTATCCTTGCAGCACTGTACGCAATAAGTCTGCTATAATAAGGTAACAAATTTAAGGGATGGCGGTTTCCTCAATGTAGTTCAGTCTGTACTGAACCAGACTGCTTGAAACTGTCACTTTACAAGGCGGCAGCATCCTTAGCACTGTCCGCGACAAGTCTGCTATAAAGCAATTATTTCTAGGATGACAGTATCCTTGTAGCCCTGTATTCTTGGTGACGGTTTTTTTTAATTTACAATTGAGGCCGTCTAAGGGTTTATACTTTTTGTTTTTATTATATCAGTATTCGCACCAAGGATTTTTTTTTCATAAAACATTGTAATTGTCCATCACACCATGGACTTTTTTTCTTGGTGGCGTTTACCTGACGCGCACGGCGGGCCGCAGCGACAGCTCGGAGCCACTGGTGGAGGAGGCGGGCGAGCGCGCGGGCAGCAGACGCGGCGCGCGCGGCGTCAGCGACCGCCCGCGCGCCCACTCCGCGCGGTAGTTGTCCGACACAGGGCTCCCGCTGAACGAACCCTCTGGTGATGATATTATATGAACGTCATTAATAACCTAACGAACCCTCTGGTCATCATACACGATTCACTTAGCTGGTATTATGCTAGCAGTAGAATACTTTGGGAGGATGTTGAGAATACCCTCTGTTTATCACAGACGATTAACTTAGTTGGTATTATGCTAGCAATAGAAAAATACTTTGGGAGGATGTTATTGAGAATCGTTGCCTAAAACTATTACGCGAATGGGATAATCTTAGGTTGACAGTTGACACCGCATAAATCATGACTACACTGCAGGAAACGGCGCAATACGACGAAACCGTATGAGGCAAGCCGCACTACGAGGCAGCGACGCTACGCTAGTCGCTACCCAAAGCATCAGTAAAATGAAACGTAAGTTGCCGCGTCGCTTCGCTGCAGCGTCTGTGTGGAAGGATTAGTTTGGCTCAATTTGTAAATTACCGACTTTTACTAAATCACAAAATCCACAAGTGCTCGAAACTATAAACTCTCAAAATCTGGAGGCACGCCAAGATGAGCCAAGCGACGCGCGCAAGTATGTTTGTCAATTCGCCAGTATCTGTTGACGTCAAAGTAGTAAGTAGTATTGTGACGTTAAAAGTAAGTAATAAGTATCTTACCGTTGTAGGCGTTGTTGACGGTCATGGGCATGCGCGCGCAGGCGGGCGGGTGCGCGTGCGCGAGCGCCGGCGGCGCGCCCCAGTCGCGGTACACGCGCGTCGAACTGTCCTTCCACTCTGATAACTCCACCCCACGGATCTGGAAATATTTATGCTAATTATTACATCGTAAATCCAAAACCAAAGATGGTGGAAATTAATTGTGGTAATTTTTTAAAATAGTTAATGTTATAGCGGGCGCCAGTATTGGATTCTAGCGCTGTCTACATTGTACCCATGTAAAGATAACCAGCATAAACTGCCCGCTCATGTATAAATGTAAATCATCACTAACGCTAAATCATTTGGAAGTATCAGAGTGGATGGCCAAGATGTGAACACATTTCTGTTTTATATGTGGGATCCTCAAACAATCCTCAATTGCAGTTGAAGTTTCGTTTAGTCTTCAGTCCTCTCAGAGCTATTTTCTTTTGGTGTTGCAGCTAATATTATTTTAGTTGCAGCATTACTTCAGGTTCAGTCAGAGGCGAAATTAGAAATACCACTAAACGGTCTGTATTTCTATACCTAGGCTGTAATACTTACCGGAGTGGAGCTCTTGCTGCGTCCGCTGACTTCGGAGGAGGCGTTGCTGTGTCGCGGTCGCACGTCGCGGCTGCGCTCCGCCGCCGGTGACGCCCGACAGGACCCATCCGGCTCGTCGCGACACTGGGGAGTAGAGCACCATCAGACTTCTATTTACTAGGGAATATTATCAGGAAATGAGAACCAGCCATGCATGGTCGATACATACAAACACATCTTCATAACAACAACACAATACAATTGCTGCTCAGTCAGGTAGAAAGGTCAAGACACAAACTTTATAATACTGACAAACTTCATGAAGTTGCGCGCTACTTCTGTTGTGTGGTATTTCCTCTAGAGTCTAGATTCTTTTTTACCTTGGAGTTAGCAGTGGGCGATTGCATGCTGTTGGCGCCGCTGCTCACGAGCCGCAGCTGCTGCCGGATGTTCGCCTTCTCTCTCGCACGCTTGCGTTGGAATTCTTCTTCAACTCTGTCATAATATAATGGTAGGTTTTACTGGTATTCGTGTAGCATGTTGCATGTACACTGTACTTCAACAATTTGGCAAAAAAATATGTAATGTTTAAAAAAAATTACAATTATTTCATCACGTCATCTATCTTTGATCCTATGCTTTCCCACATGCCATGCTTTTCCGTCAGTGTTCACTCTTCAGTTGAGTGGCTTACCTCCTCATGGCCTCCAGCTCGGTCTTCCTCTGCTGCTCCTTGAGATCAGCCTCTCGGGACAGCTTCTCTGCCAGCCGCCGCCGCTCCAGCTGTCTGACGGTGGACTGGAACGTGAACCGCTTGCCGCGCCGGACGTTCGTGGTGCGCTAAAACAATAAACGCATAAACTATTAAACTAAGAAAATAGAATAACTTTTTTTTAATTTAGATCCAGTGTATTAAGTCAATTTGATACAGAATATCGCAAGCGCTATGTTTATTTGTAAATACGTTGTGCCAAAATCCCATATATTTCTATTATCTGATTTCCCTGTCAAAATTATCGAGTAGACCGTACAGTTAAAATCTAAAATGAAATGAAAAATCTTTTTATTTCCAAATATAACTATTTGTATCGAGGGCCCGTATAAATATAGTCAATACTTAAGATGCGACCCGGTCTCAAGACGCGGTTCGGCTCTGTGATTGGTTCAAATTTTGACAGCCAACCAATCACAGAGCCTAAACCGTGTCTTGAGACCGAGATGCATCTTGAGTACTGACTATTTATACGGGCCAAACTCTTAAGGCCTGTGTCACCACTTTTTGATAAAGTGCCGAATATGCTATTCACAACTTTTTAGACAAATTCTCCATACCTCATCTGTCAAGTTAAGTGGTGAATAGCATATTCAACACATTATCAGGAAGTGGTGAAACAGGTGCTTAATCTGTCTTTTTATCTAGCAAGATGTTTATAAAGAGTTGTCGTTCGAAAAAAAATTCCGATATCAGCAAGTCGCGTTACAATACGTAAATTCAAATCCCAATCTAATTTAGATCACTAGAACCGTTACAAACAAATTAGGGACAACTTTACCGGAATCTTCATGTGCTAATGTATTCGTAATTGAAAGCGATTTGGGCACGAAAGTAAAATCTGTTCCTTTGTATGCGCATTCGGCCCGGGTTTATAGAGCGTGCGAATTAGGAGGCGATCGTTATCTAAGATGCGGCAGATATACATGCGTATGCGCACGATTCACGCCACACGATTTTTTGTGAAAATGAAGGAAAACTCGTGAGTATAACAGTTTGCATCTACTTACTACTTAGGCAAATGAGGTAAGATAATACCACTATAATACGTTGTGTGTAAGATGAAGAGTTATTTTCTGATATAGACATAGGGGTACGAATATTACAAAACTTGAAAAATAAAACGATGAACATTACTCCAAAGACGGTCGGTCGGCAAAGAAAGTCGGTTTTACTGATGGATTCCTATGAAGAACTTGATTTATATTGCCTCTAACATTACATTCTTCGTTACAGCTGTTTTACATGGCTTCTTTACAAAAACTGGTTTTATTTACGTAGCTTATGTAAAAACTCTAGAATACCTATTTCTTGGCCCTTAGTCAATGCTAGTTAACGTAATAGTTAACTAACAATAGACAAGTGGGCATCACGTTTTCGGAATATCTCCACTATCTGCCATCACACCGCGAGCACCGCACCTCCACCGAATACCTGAGATTCCTCCTTTGATCATTATCACAGAGTACGGAAGAGAATGTACACATAATTTAATTAAGATTCCTAAAAAATCTCTGGTTTTAGTTTCAAAACTGGGTGTGAACAGATAACATTTCTTACACAACACATTTGCAAACCACAAACAATAAATGTATACCTACCCACTAGAATCTAGATAATATGAATCAAAAATTAATTCTTGAAGTTAGTGACTTAAACTTTTTAAAGGCTGTCTTTTCATTTGCAGATCTAGTATTAAGCTAAGGAAACTGATTTAGACAAGTAGAAAAATACTTTCATTATAAAAAAACAATAGTGAAAGGAAGAAAATGCTCATCTTCACAAAAATAATTCTGAATCTCGTAGTGTCAATTATCGCGTTTCGCTGATGCTCAGTTGTTTTCTCAACGGGAATAGACTATATTAAAATTGAGCACTTGAACATAAAATCAAGGAGCGGAAGGCGCAGATCTAGCCTGATCGGTGATAGACGCATCCGAATACAACAGCCTTCGCACTCCCCAGCCAATGTAGAATCGTACTATTGACTTTACTGCTTATTAAATATTGTTCAAGGAGAAACAGATATTATGTAGAGTCATAAGGGTATGAACTATGAGCTATGTTATTGAGAACAACATTGAAAATACGTAGAGCTATGAACTATTACTATAGAGCTCATTGAGGTAATAATACTATAGGAGTCCGCCTTATATTTTGACAGCTGATAATGTTACTCTTTCTAACTAACGATGTAGTAATTTGGGTGAAAGAGAAAGCTCATATCGGTGTGTAAACGTCAAAAGCCTGTAATGTTATGTCCCACTTAGTAGAACATAACAAACGAGTAGGTCTGCATATTTCATGTATAAAAAGTGGTAATAAAAGTGTTTAGTGAACGTTCAATGCAATTAATTATTGCGTTTTGTGGTTCCGCTATATAATAAACCATAAAAACGGCCAAGGAATGCCTCAAACACGTGGATTTAACATAACATACGTAAGTTTTCAACAACGTTGTTTGGGTTTATCAATCGGTATTTTTGTAAGCTAAAAAAGAAAATTTATAAGTATAATAATCCATTAATCATGCTATATAAGGCATTAGTGATAAAAATGTCACATCAAGTAATAATTTGGCTATAAATATTGCATAGTTTTTTACGTGTATTTTAGGGATGCGCCTTACTTGAACTATAGTTTATCGATAAAAATAATGTCATGGACTAAATGATTTTTTTTCAGGTTGAAAATGCTTCAAAATAGACGACAAACAGACATATATTTTAGACGCAAGTTTCATGCAAGTTTTTAATCCTTACTCCCTTATGAAGGCATCACAATATTGGAATTTGGAATTATCATTTCAAACGTAAGTTTGAAACAATGATTTTATTGAAATAAAGAAAGTTCTAACGGAGAGTAAAATAATTGCATGATCAACAGCTCTCACACCTCCCCCCTGTAAGTACTCAATTCGTTACTTAAAGATACTTCTTGAAATTTTATCCTGGCATTAGGTACTCTTTTTTAATAAGTAAAATGTAAAATTTTAATAAGGCTAAAGTCATAATCATTTAATAAAATAAATTTAATACCTCAATCGTCGAATTCCAGACACAATATATATTTAGTTGTTATGCGGCACCTGGGTTCCGATTGGGGCTGGATGGGTTAAGCATGGAAAACTTACATAAAGCATATTGCCCCGTATACAATATTATGAATTATGTGTATAATATTTTATAGTATGTAGTAGTATAGTACATTTATTAACACTAAACCATTTATTTTTTTCAGGTTATTGGAATGCTCATAAAGAAGAGTTCAATATTATGGTGGTGACGGAGAGACCTATAATGAAGATAATAATTATTTTCAACTATTAATTTGATAATAAGATTGAAAGTGAAGAATAATATATTATGGTTTAGTGCTCTATGATTTTGATTGCACACACCGTGATATTGCACAATAAAATTGATCGTCTAGACTCTAGAGTCCTACTTAGGTTATTTAAGTCTTTTTCTGTATAAATATTATTACATAATTATATTTTAATAGGTAAAGAAATGCACCTAAGCGTTTCTGGAATTACTTTAAATAAGTAGGACTGAGATTCATTCTTATATTTCTTTGATAATAATAATAAGTAATTGTTATTCTACAAAATAGTTGCTTAATAGTAAATAGTAATTAAGTTTAATAAAGTATAATATATTTTGTTCTTCTGTTGTGTTTTATAAAAACTGTTGATTTTATTGATATTAGCTATTACACTCCGGACAAGCTTTCGTGGCTTATGGAGTATACATATTATGTATATTTTTAACTATTTGTGTAATTATATATACTTAAATATTTTGTTTATACAGGGTGCAATTAAACCATCCTGCCAAATTTTTTCCAGGGCTTAGGTATCATTAGGAGAGGTCATTTAGCAAAAAAAAATTGAGTGTTATTTTTTTAATGACATATTTTATCTCATTTAAAATCGATGCAGAACGGTTACTCGTGGCGGTGGGAATGAGCGGGGGTGACGTGGGGGGGAGGCGCGCGCGCGCTCACCCGCCGGCGACGCGTAGTGTCCATTTTAATTGTAGTGTTTTTTAGGATAACTTTCGGAAGCTATTTCTCAACATTTTAGTACTGAGTGACTATATTAAAAGAAAAATACGTGTATTTTTATTTTAAACAAGGATCAATATATCAAAATTTGGTAGGAAGGTTTAATTGCACCCTGTATTTAAGTATTTTCATACACTTAATAAATAGATAAAAAATACCTTTTCACCAAATTGAACGACTTCTAATTTAATGAGCATAATATAATATCCTAAATTGAACATGCAGGTCAAATTGATAACCTCCTTTTTTGATGTCGTTTAATAAAAATCTGTAACATAAAATTATGGTCGACTTGGTCGATAGCTGTAGTCTAATTTTATATTTTTATCGATATACGCCATCCCTACACGCACACTACAGCAATTGCACACAAGCATAAAATGGCCACGCGCTGGCGAGCTAAGAATCCATCTATGTACACTTAATCTGTGATAGAGCTACGATATCTAAATGAAATACCTTCAATAACAATATTTAAAAAGTTTTTCTTGATACGCCATAAGTTACTTTTGTTTTTAATATTATTTATTTCAGGAAACACAATATCCCTTGTTCTTTGTTTATACTTTACAAGTTCCTGACGTGCTATTTCGTGTACGCCTTCAGCATGTTACTTGTAAGTTGTAGGCGCAAGTAGATTTAAAATTAACATGCGATATCCCAAAAGAACGTAAAATAAGTACGTAAAATGTATGTGGATACATTCTTAATATCATAAACTGTTTACTTATTTTGGCTTTAGGCTTGATGATATTATACGAAAAATAATAATTAATTTAAGGTGCTGTATTGATTATAGGCTTTTAACTGACTTCCAAAAAGAATAAGGTTATGTCCGGATGTGCGTCAAAAGCGTCCACAAATTTAAATTGGTGTTTTTCGGAAATTATATAAGTACTTAGCTGTTATAAATACATAAAGTATGCCAATTGTGTGTAATTATACCCAGTATCTACAATCTTGATAGACTCATTTATCTGTAACATTCTTTTGTTTGATCAAATGTAGAGCTATCAGAGCTATCATTAGTCACATTTTTCTTTTGTCTCATATTTGTCTAATTAATCAGAATTCAATGGTTCTAAATTTGGAACAATGGCAAGCACGACACGCGATCCGATGATGCGTGTCGTCGCGTGTTATCGCGTGTTGTAGCGTGTTGAATGTCGCATCAAACGAGTTCTGTGAGAATAGTTATTGAGCACAATTCATTATGGAAATAATTGAAAATGTCACGATTACCTATTTCCCATTGAAATGATGATGCTTAACTATGAAAAACCTAAGCACGTTAATCAAAGATGAGTCGTTTTAACACTAAAAACTTTTGCAAATTGTGAAGGGCGCTTTTCCAAATGAATAATGAACAGCTCGTCAGTATCCATTACACTTCCGCACTCAGAGACGAGTATTAATTACTTAACATTAAGGCCGTCACAGACTTAGCTATAATATATATATTAATATACCTTAATATACCGTACTAAACACACTGAGACCAGAAATATATATTATAGCTAAGTGTGTGGTCACGGGAAAATTGTATAGAAAATATATATTAATATGCCTAGCTATAAATATATTAATATATATTATAGCTAGGTCTGTGACGGCCTTTAGCCCCATAAAATTATCAGTCAAAATAATTTCATTAGGTACAATTAAGTAAGTGAATAATAAGAACATTATAAAACTTACGGACGTTTATTATGTAATTAGATTAGACTATGCGTTGTTCTCGACTTGAAGGTTTTCTCAATCAGCCTCTTCTTTATTCCAAATCAAGGTCCTCAATTTATTAGTATAATGGCAACAATAATTAATACTCCTCGTCTTCATCTAGTCAAGAGAACCTTTTTGAATAAATTAACAATGTTTAAAAATTAGCAAACGAATGTTGCAAGATGTAACTTTGTTTAAACTGGGCTGTGAGAACGTGCTATACACAAATTCTCTTGCAATACAATACTAAAATTCTATACATGTTTTATCTATGACTATCTGAAGGCATTCAGCTACATTTTAACTATAACAAAATATACGAACTTAAAGCAACTTTAAAAATAATGTATTGTTTTTAAAGTTGCAATACGAATAATTTGATGTTGTGTAGCTTGTTGTTTCTGAAAGGAATTTTGAACCGATAAGTTTCCAAAGCTTATGCCGCGGCCGCATATGCGTAGTGCTTCGTGCTAAAACCGATATTACTATTGGACGATCTGCGTGTATCGTCCAATAGATTCGTCTCATTGCATGAAGCTTCGGACGATAGACGCAGGTGCGGCCGGGACGTTATACTCATTGCTTGCTGACGATTGACGAACATTTCATTATTTATAGCTTCTTCAAATCAACTTGAAGAAAAAACTTTTTACTTTTTACGAAAAGAATTATTTACAGCTCATCAGTAAAAAAAGTTACCTAATTGTGTTGAACATGGCGTATGTGCCAATATGCGTATGTCCCAACACCGTGTCTAAATATTAGGCGACTCCACAAATGTTTAGTAACGAGGGTCTTTGTTTTAAGTGGCGCAAATGTTTCCTGCAATTATTTGTAACACGTTGAGTTTTCGGAAATACTGCAGTTAAGTCAATTTTCGTTTTATGAATTAATGCAATGCAGGCATTGCAATTTGTAACAAAATAATAATTTCCTGGTAAGCCCTTTATCTCGATTTTTGCACAAGTCTGAGACACGTACGTTTTTAACCAAAGCTCCTCTCAAGCGCAAAATAGCTCAGTAACATAAAGAATTCTGTGTATTATAATGAGCAATATAAGGGCTCCAAATAATGAACAGATTTTGAAGCGGTTTCATCTATTTAAAAGCTGATGTAAACAAGATGGTATAAGATTAATTTTTCATCATCTTCCTTACGACAAAAGGGACTTAACGTTGATAATAATAATTGTTAAAATGTAGAAGTAGACCATCAAAAATTGGGATTGTCCATTTTTTTATTGTGCCCATTCTGAGCCCATTACTAAAAACATTTCGAGGAATAAGGTCAGTGATCATTATTCTGTAAGTATATAAAACAAAAAAAATACCTATTAGTTATATTATATATTTTTTAAACAAAATATGTTTAACCTAATAGTTAGACCTTTGTTACACCATCCTAACTATGATACATCTCAACATATGTGTATCCACACCTTTATTTAAATATTAAGAAACCCAAGTGTGCACACGGCTTTACCGCGCTGTACCGCACACGGTGCAACATTTCAACATCATTTCGGCGGAATACTCGAATCAGCAGAAGCGGCCACCACCATCGTGAGACCAGCAGAGGACTTCATTCTTTCACTCAACTTCAGTAGAGAATCACTCTTAATTTGTAATTCGTTCTTAATTTTAATTTAATTAATGTAAAACTTTTAATTAATAAAGTATAATTTAAAATTTGCTTTTTTTTGGCACCCACGGCTGCAGCTATCGTTACTGGCGCAGTCTTGTGGATATCTATTCGCGGGCCGGTTCGCGAAATTCGGGATAATCATCATCGCGACGCGTACCACCCGTGTGGTAGAAGAACCTACGGTTGCAGCCTACGGGGAATCCAGACATCGATTCGGCTGAGAAAAATGCAAATGTAAGTACCTTGAATCTTTCAAGTTCCTTACCAAACCTATCCATAAGTTTCCTATTAAATATAAGTATTCCTTATACCATAAAAATTATATTGCATAATTTTTGTGTGAATTTTAGAATTAGGTAGATTTATTATTTTTGCAGAAATTAAATCGCTTAATTTTTGTGTTTATTATAGGATTAGGTAGATTTATTCGTTACATAAAAATTAAATCGCATAATTTTTGTGTGAAAAATAGGATTAGGTAAATTTTCTTTTTAATTAAAGTGCTTGATTTAGTATTTCAAAATTTTTCATCCTAGAGAAAATAGTAATAGTAGGTTAAGTGAACGTAGTTCTAGTAGGAATAGTTCTTTTGACGAGAATAGAAATTTTTCAGAAAATATGGCTCAATACGAATTAGACAACATTTATAAATCAATGAGGATGTTACCCGAATTTGACGGGAACCCTCACGTTTTAAATCGTTTTATTAATCTTTGCGATCAAATAGTTTTAACTCATTTAGGTACCGGGCCAGAACATAGTTTAAGTAATTTAGCGTTAATTAATGGTATTTTAAATAAGATCACTGGACCCGCAGCTAGATTAATAAATTCAAGTGGCATACCAGAAACTTGGCAGGGCATAAAAAATGCCCTCATAAATAATTTTGCTGACCACCGTGACGAGACAGCACTCTATAGTGACCTTTCGATGCAGACCCAAGGTTCCAGTACACCACAGGAATTTTATGAGCGTTGCCAAAATCTTTTTAGCACGATTATGACATACATTTCTTTACATGAAACTGTCAGTACTACCATTGCGGCTAAGCGCACATTATATCAAAAATTAACACTGCAAGCTTATTTGCGAGGCCTTAAAGACCCCTTAGGTTATAGAATTAGGTGTATGCGACCGGAATCTATGGAAAAAGCATTACAATATGTACAGGAGGAATTAAATACATTATACATGCAACATAGAAATGATAGCGGTCATTCAAGCAAAAAGGAAATTAATAATTCGAACCAGCACAGTCATAATTTACCTCTCAATAATTTTGTTCCTAAGCCATTTAATTTAAATACGCCTAATTTTCCGCGACAATTTGTGAATAATTTTCAGGGTCCTTCAAAATTAAATTACCATCCCCAAATGCAGCAGCAACGTGGTCCCACACGTACGCAGCAAATAATGCGTGCCGTACCCCAAAATTACAACCCCCAAAGTAATATTATCAGAATAAATAGACCTTTCAGGCACCAGAATTTACCATTTCGAACTCCAAGGATCGTCTAAAAGGCCAGGCGCTCAAGCTACTGAATATGCCCAACTACACGACTACTGAAGAAGACTCACAGGCTACTCTTACACTAAACTCAGTAAGCCTGAAAAATCTACAAGACATCAATACAAGAATCTCCATGCAGCAACCTATAAAATTGAAAAATGAAGACAACTACGGTATCTATCACACTACGATACCTATGTATGCATTGATACTATTAAGTGCATGCGCCCTCACTAGCGTGTACTTATGGAAGAGATATACTAGATCCTTGGCTGAAACATCAAATCCAAATGACAATAGCAAGATAGAGATGCCAGCTGTCTACGCTCGACCTAGAAGAATAGATCCTGATCATCCTCCAGCGCAGTTTACGACTTCAGTCTTCAACAGGCGCTGTTCTACGGGGGGAGGTGTTACACCATCCTAACTATGATACATCTCAACATATGTGTATCCACACCTTTATTTAAATATTAAGAAACCCAAGTGTGCACACGGCTTTACCGCGCTGTACCGCACACGGTGCAACATTTCAACATCATTTCGGCGGAATACTCGAATCAGCAGAAGCGGCCACCACCATCGTGAGACCAGCAGAGGACTTCATTCTTTCACTCAACTTCAGTAGAGAATCACTCTTAATTTGTAATTCGTTCTTAATTTTAATTTAATTAATGTAAAACTTTTAATTAATAAAGTATAATTTAAAATTTGCTTTTTTTTGGCACCCACGGCTGCAGCTATCGTTACTCCTTCAATGATGTCAACACTGGAATGTTTAACGTTAAATTAGCAATAAACTCGACCAACGTTTTTTTTTTTTTTTGAACCAACCAACCAACCAACGACCAAATTTTGAACTATTGGTAAGTTTCTCGAATCAGCTTTCACATAAATAAGAGAACGAATTTGACGAACCAGTCATAATAAATACGATTGAAAGGAAATTTTACTAAACAAAATATTATATAAATAATCAGGAGGAGGAGACGTACGGTTTAGAGGTCAGTATTTCTTATGACATTTAACACATTACCTACACAACATGTTTAACACCTTGTTGATATTTGACAATGCTCTTTTTTTATTATTTTTATGTATTCGCCGATGATATGACGTCATAGATCAGAAAACTTAAAAAAATTATTTAAAAGAAACTAGCCAATGATTTTCAAAAATATTTAATTCATATTCTTAAAATACCCTATTCCAACGAAAAAAAAATAATAGAAAAGTACATGTGATTTTTTGGACAATGCCCAAAAAATCACATGTACTTTTTTTCGTCCATGTTTGTTCGCCTTCATTACCCGCGATTGTGGGGTGTCAAACCCAATGGCGGGAAACGTGGCAACATGGCGCCGATTATTGAGTTACCGTGCAGTGTCGTCAGTTTAGGGCCAACGGCCATGGCATTCGGCCGAGATAAAAAAAAAGTAATACTTATAAAAATATAATAAAATCAGAATGATCCCAGAAGTCCGTCCGTCCGTCCGTCGATTAAAAGAGGCAGCCATAAGATTATTCAATTTTTGATAGACAGAGGAACCTTGCTTGATGAGTTATCTTTTTTCTCCAGTTTTACTCATATTATTTCAGTTTTAGGTAAATGTAACTGATAAAGTTCAAGAAACCAGCCTACTTTATTTTAGGCGTATTTTCTGTTCAGTGTATTTCTTGTTCAGTTATGCAAATCGCTTATTTGCTTGTCGATCAGCTGCTTGCTCAGGTGTCAGTGTGTACACTGAGCTCGATAAACAAGGCGCAGTTAGGCTTTCGTTTTAAATTTCACCTTGGAAAACTAATTCTACATACATTGGCCGTTGTGAGTTCGCCATTATTATTGGTTGTTTTTTCTGTTTCTGTTTTAGTTATCATATTTTATCATCTAAGAAGACTCATAGCAGTCACAGCATATGATTTTAAACGAAGGGTTAAGCGTACTGTGACTTGTGAGCATCACAAGTCAGGTCCTCGTCAGGTAAAATTAGAATAGTCTATAGGAATAGAATTAAAGAAAGCCTCATGCCAATATTGCTTAAATTTATTGCGGTTCTGGATAAAATGTAGATTGTAGAGCATGTTTATGTCGTAAAACTCATGTTCACACCTAAGTATTTAGATTTTAGTACAATATTAATATAATATTCTACAATACATAATATTGTGACGCTCGTGCTATTGTCTGAGCGTACGGAAGACTTTTACATAACATAAACGGTTATTATACATTCATAACACTTTCTGTATTAATATATGCAGCTCATACTGCTATGTAGAGTTTCTTCATCGGTATACAATATGAATCTCTCTGTTTAATACAGAGCATATAATCTGTATATATAAAACTCAAAGGTGACTGACATGACTGACATGGTGATCTATCAACGCACAGCCCAAACCACTGGACGGATCGGGCTGAAATTTGGCATGCAGGTAGATGTTATAACGTAGGCATCCGCTAAGAAAGGATTTTGATAAATTTCCACCCCAAGGGGTTCAAATAGGGGATGAAAGTTTGTATATAATAATACTTCTTAACGCGAGCGAAGCCGCGGGCAAAAGCTCGTAATATAATATAAAGGCACTGAAAAATATTAGGTATTTTCAAAATATTGTCATGGGCACCTAGTTTGTTAATTTGTTTGTCTAATAACGCAAACCCCCTGTTCGTAGTAAGCTTTATAAAATACATAGAATTATGTTTTATAACATATACTTAAATAGGTACCATCGAGGAAATTGATTCCTAGACAGTTGACAAACTAACGTCATTTGGTCGAATAATGTCAATTCAATGTTAATAATTATTGTGAACTGTCAAGCGAACTGTCACCAGCAGTATTTCCGGACCTATATGACCTACAAACCTTCAAGAAAAGAGCGTATTCCCTCTTAAAAGGCCGGCAACGCACCTGCAGCTCTTCGGATGTTGCGAGTGTCCATGGGCGACGGTAGTTGCTTACCATCAGGTGACCGTTTTTGCTCATTTGCCCCCTTATTTAATAAAAAAAAAAAAAGCTACTGTATAGGTCCGCCATCTGCCTAGGAATCAACTTCTCTAATAGTACATTTAACTGCCTAGGACCTAGGTTATGATTTTACGCATTATTTTTACATTCTTTCTAGTGTACCTATATTAATAATCAACGCTTAAGCCTCCACTAATTATGATTTTCTACCAAGATCCACAATCAACTGAGAGCCTTATAAATGAAAACAGTTCACAGTGTACGCAATTATTTTCCATTCTTTCTAGGGTGAAATAATAATATAATCAGAGCATAAGCCCTAAGCAATAATGATTTGCTACCAAGATCTAGACTACAAAGAGCCTTATTAAGCCTTATAAAAGACTATGGTGTAATAAGGATGTACTTGTAAAGCTGAGATAACCCCAGGTCAGTGACCTGCTGATATCTGCCATCACACGCAGCCACCGTGGCGTTGCACCACCTAAGCCTGCCGAGCATCAACACGATTGCTCAAGAAGATGTAGACTAGATTACATAAATTAACAATATTTCGCGTTCAAAGATAACACGCAAATTATTGCTAATTTAAAACAAGACTAGCAATACTAGAGGAGTTATAACTTGCAATCAAAATGGCGAAAAAGGAACCTATTCAAAATAACCTTTAAGTCCTCCTGTAGCTTCTCGAATTTCCCACAAACGTTATGGACGCCGGTTTTCTGTCATACTGTAGCAGAACCTTTCCGGAAAAGGCACTAAAGGTACTGAAAGCTAAGCAGACAATTTGGTTTGTTTGAATAAGGGTTGCGTCGCGCCTCGCCTCGTCGCGTTGCGGTCTGAATTGACCCTAACGTGAGGATTGTACTAAAAAGTAGGAAACTCTTCAAGTCACCGAAACAAAAAATGTGTAGTTCCTACTCACTTAACTGATGAAGATAATCTATCCAAGGGCTCGAACGACGTACGCGACACACATTTTAATGGCTACTTAAACGTACTTAGATCATAATATTGTGTAGTGGATATTTAAAAATAAATTTGTCTAGTCGTCAAGGTGAAGAGAAGTTCGTAGTCATCACTCATCATCGACAAAATACAGAATCTTACGAGGTAGTTTTGTCGTATCGCTAAAACAGGAAATAATATTACTGCAATAACTTCACTCTAGGGGCAGTACCAGCATAAAGTTTTGTGTGACATATTTTGGCAACGTTTCTGTCAATATTCTAATATCAGATCAGTGGTTTACGCTTGAAGAGGTAGGAGACAGACATACTTTCGAGTTTAGGATTCCGTGCCCAAAGGGTATTGTTGTGTTGCGGCTGCCGCGTTTCTGCAGTGCCTCAGCGATGTTTGCTTTTGCGGATATAGATAGTTTTGAAGCTATACTCCGCAAAAGGACTGCATCGCTATTGGCCAGGGTTCGCGGCAGCGGCCACAGTGTCCTGAGAGAGATAGTCGACAGCGGGGATTGTCCTCTGATCGACTCTATGATAAATAGGACTAAATCACTTTTTAGAATAGAATACTAACATAGCGATAAGTCTTTTTTTACTAACAATTTTATGGATCTGAGTAATCTGAAATAAACATTTTTTTTAAAGGGTATAAACGGGACCCTATTACTAAAACTTCGTTGTCTGTCCGTCTGGCCGTCTGTCCGTCTGTCTGTCTCCAGGCTGTATCTCAAGAACCGCTATAGCTAGACTTGAAATTTTCAGATTGTGTATATCTGTTGCCGCTATAACAACAAATACTAAAAACAAAATAAAATAAATATTTAAGGGGCTGCCAATTGCCATACAAAAACACAATTTTTGGCCTTTTGTTGCTCTACAACGGTACGGAATCCTTCATGCGCGAGTCCGACTCGCATTTGGACGATTTTTAAAATTTGTGTGCTCTAGTAATGACAACTTCGAAATGGGATTTCTCAGTTACTTTAACTAGTCAGTTTAACGAAACCGTGTTAATATTGTGTAAATAATTCATCTGAGGTCCGGTTCTTGTGTAACCTGTGGCGCCATCTGTGAATACAAATCAGTTTTCATATTCCGTTACGAAAACTGAAATGTTAATGACTTAACTCGTATAGTTTTAAATAAGTGTTAAATGATTTAAAATTAAATCTTTTACGGTTATGAAGTTTTACATAACTCGACTGCTACTGTTTATGTGGATTTAAAAGTGAAAATGTACAAAGCAAATTATGATTGAAAAAAATATGACGTGAGCTTTTCTAAAACCTTTTCTCTCCTCTACTTATGATTTAGTGAGTTTTGTCTGGACTCTGGATTTCAGTTCCCTGCGGACCACATAATATATTTTCATGTCCGCGTAATATTTTGTGTATGGACTTTGTCCCTTAATAGGTACCATCAAGGGGATTGATTCCTAGGCACTTCACAGACCAATGCCATTTGGTCGGATCATGTCAATTCAATGAGTCGGCCCCTAGACGATTAATTGTATTGTGCAATATCACGCTTCAATTTTATTGATTTACTTGACAATTAGATTGAAGGCCCGCGATGTTCAATATCAACCCAAGACGGTCAATAATATTACGCAATAAATACGTGATATTGCGCAATAAAATTGCTCGTCTAAGGACCAGTTTAATTATTGATCTATCGGCTGGGTTTGACGTAACTCGACCAAACTACGTAGCTCCCCCATCTACTTAGGTTGTTTATAGTATGTACTATAATAGAAGTTGATTGATTGATTACTTCTCTGATAGTACCGTCGAGGAAATTGATTCCTAGGCAGTAAATGACACTTGACAGACCTACGTCATTTGGTCGGATCATGTCAATTCAATGTTAATTGTGATTCTGTCAGCTGGGTTTGACGTAACTCGACCAAACTACGTAGGTCCCCCATCTGCCTAGGAATCCACTTCTCTGATAGTACATAATATTAAAATTTGAAAGAATAGCAGTACCTACCTAAATGTTCTTACTAAACTTTACGGTTTTTTAAATACTTCAATATTGTAGTTAACTGTTCAGGGGTACCTACGGGTGCCACGAAAAGTGCGTTTTGCAAAATATGTTTTGTGGCAAAAGTGAAATGGTTGGGTTAAGATTCCGTTTGTTTTATGGTATGGCTGGAAAATAAGGCGTAGTAAGTACGCCTCACAT
The DNA here is from genome assembly GCA_905404155.3 of Plebejus argus. Taxonomy (NCBI): domain Eukaryota; kingdom Metazoa; phylum Arthropoda; class Insecta; order Lepidoptera; family Lycaenidae; genus Plebejus; species Plebejus argus. The sequence continues at coordinate 15,926,879 of FR989935.1, forward strand.
ATTATTGTTTTGGTGGAGTTTTTATAACAACGCAAAAAGAATAAAAGTGTCCGATGTTGGAAAATAACTATGATTTGTCTTGTATGACATCAGTGTCGGCTGTCCGTGTCCATGTCGTGTCGTGACATTTATCATATTATTATTACAATAATTTTGTTGTTTGCGAATTGCGAATTATTGTGAATATCAGCAATATTAATATACTACTAATTATACCTTATAGTTAACTTTAATTATTGCATTATGTTATTTAGATAAGTACTTTAATCTACATAATATTATATAGTCACGGACTATCCTATGTCGGGTGGAGTTTTATATTTAGTTGTATTCGTTTTGGCTAAGGGTCCTTCTTTGATTTTTTTTTCTATAATATAGTAGATATTTCTACAATTTTTGGGTCCCCTTTAGCCCAAACAAATACGCCCCATAAATATTTATAAATTTCACCCAACTTTGGATAGTCCGTGACAATATTTATTGCTTTTGAAATTATATTAAAGAAATCTATATTAAAATAATTGCGAAAAACGCTTCCGTGGTCCAGTGGTTAAGAGCGTGTCGCTTGACATGTTATTTCCAATTTTGGTTAGGACAATGTAGGCTGATCACCTGATTGATTGACAAGTAAGAATCATGCGTCGGATGGGCATGTAAAAAAGTCGGTCCTGCGCCTGATCTCTAGCTAGTCATGTCGGTCTTCCGTCCCATTGGGTTATGAACTTATGACCTATGAGATTAAAGGAACCGACAGTGCTCTTGTGTAAGTACTGCGCACACATTTGGGCACTATAAAATTACTCCTGCGTAACTGGCCAGGTTTCAATGAAACCGGCCACCGTCACCGAAAGCGGTGTGGGAACTATTAATTGCGAAAGCGTATCTGTCTTTCTATTACCTCTTCATGCTTATAATGCTAAAGTCTTTAACTGGCATGTAGGAACGAAGTTCCGTACATAGAGTTATGTACCTACTTTGAGTCCAGGGAAAGAATATAAGAAGATTGCGTTTCCCTCGTATTTAATAAAAATTACAGTAAATCTCTAGTTACAACTTATAAGGTAAAATAATTATGTTTGAAAGTACCTACTCAAGACATACATTTAGGTACAAATTGTAGAATATCCAGTTTTGAATTATAAAGCGCCTTTTGCTAGCATCTTCATTAGAAGATGCTAGCAAAAGACCGTCAGTTCGTTAATAAAATATGCAAGATCGAGGTTATATTAATTAATATTGAAAAATTATCCAGACACCGATATAAAAACAATTTGTATGTAAAATTATTGAAAAAGTGGTTTCTAATATAATACAAGTATAATGTATATAATTATAATAATATAAGTAATTATAAACACCATAAAATAGAGTCACCGGTCGGCCTCGTACGAGATGCATCAACCAGCCTTCATGCATATATGTACAGTCAGCAATATGTACTATTGAACTTTACTACAATGGCAATAACAGCGAAATTTGCAACCTTTAAGCGACCATATTGTATGATATGTACGCCAGTAGTCTGGTATACTTTGAACTTTACTGCTATTGTAATAGGAGCGAAACATGCAATCTGTTAGCCCATTATGTATGATGCGATGTACATAAAAACGCTAATGTAGTGGACAATGTGTCGCATTGTATGTTTTGTGGCCGGCGTGACTATGTCTGACCCTCATGTACTAAATAGCGAGTGACGGATAACGTTCATATACTATGTTATTTATGCATTATACTTACTATGTTCTATATAATCTATGCTATATTAAGAAAAAAGCCGTTTATTAGACTCAAAACATTAAACACTCTTGTTATGTTTTAAAGCTTAATCGTTGGTAAAACAAGGGAGATCCTTTGGGTAAAAGATTGGAACAACAAAATCCTTTGGATTGAGAAAAAAGAGAGTACAAAATCTACTCCCGTTTCAACTCGTTTTGCCGGAGGCCCAATCCCCTACCCTTTTTCCTTCCCTACCCTTCCTTATTTCCTTTCCTACCCTCCCCTATTCCCTTCCCTACCCTCCCCTACCCTATTACCCTATTCCCTCGTAAAAGACCGTCAACGTACCTGCAGCTCTTCTGATGCTGCGAGTTTCCGTGGGCATGTGCGGCTCATTTGCCCCCTTTTTTCATAAAAAAAAACTCGACGACAGAGAACAGGCAAAAGGAACTCCGACGCCCCCACCGAATAACCGGACAATGTGCTATTGTGGCGTTTTTGCTGTTATGCGTTTTTTGGCATCTAGAAGTCAAAATACATCATGTGAATTTTTTTCAGAATTTTTCTATGGATATTTACAAAGATATAAAAAATTATGTGTTTATTCCATAACAATACTTAAAATTGTATTTTACACCAAAAACTGGGCAATAGGCTATTGCGAAAAAATATGTCAAAACGATTTGACGATAAACGAATATTGCACGGTTATTCGGGTAAATACATTGCTGCCTACTGCACATTTCCACTCCTGCACATCCCACTAACCTATAGAGGGCGTATTCGGTGCACCTTTGTGGCATAAAGGCATATTGGTTAGGTTTTATTTTGGACAACTTGTAGAATCTGAGTCGAACGACCATCATATCGCGGTGATCATCTCAGTCCACTCACCTCCAGCCTCCAGTCTCAGACCAGCATCAGATCAGTAATCGCAGATGCTTACACGGGACCCAAGAGTCAGGAATAGTGAGACTTTCTTCATTAAAAAAATAAGAATGTCTGACTGTCCCTGGCTAGCTTTTGTTTAATGTCTGAAGTCGTCATAGACGTAAGAACGACCAGCGATCATTTTGGAAGACATCAAGTGGTAAAGTTCTTCTTTACATTCGTTAAATTATGTACATTTCTAATATTAATATCATAATCTGTTTCGATTTTTGTAATGAGCATGCGGGTTTTTTCACAAACAAGCATGTATGGGCAATACTTGCTACAAAATAAACTAAACGTGACCGATAAGCAGCGAGATTTGTTACAAATAAACGAGAACGTATTTAGATATTTTCTTCTTTCGCAAATACTCCTAAGAAGTGCTTAAAATTGTCACGACAGCACTTGTTACAGCTTCACGCCTGCAAGCAGCTGTTGTCAGACAGTCAAACGTTATTCATGGAAGTGGTCCTGCAGCCTGCAGGTCCTAGTGGGTTCCAACTCAGTATTTAATTAGGAATGCGATTGCAAGCTACTATAAGATGTGCTGCTACAGTATTGTGTGTGTGTATTGTATTGTAACTTGAGAAGTTTTTAACATAGTTTTGATCCTGATTACATTGAACTGTACTACGATGTAGATAGAAGTCGACGATTAAACCACCATCATATAAGAAAAGGCCTACGATCCTCTCGGAACACTGTCTAAAGCAAATTCCTGCCATTATCATTCATTTTATTAGAACATAATATGATATTGATTATTGTAACACCAACTCAGGTGGCGATGAGGGTTATGAATTATGACTAACGTTGTAATTAACTGCAATGATTATAAGTACTATTAAAATGATAGAGCCAGTCTCCAGAGTGTATTTTTTCGAATCTAGAGCTGATTCGATTGCAAGAATGTCATTTATGACATCAAATAATGAATATATTTAAACAAAAATACATATTATTTTATTTTACTTATAGTAGAAAATCATTGGAATAAACCACAATGACTATAATTATAAAGTGTACAATATTTTTTAATCACCGAAAAGTAAAGTAATAGGTGTTTACCAATATTTTTATCCTAAACAATTTCCCCGAATAATATTGCAATGAGATATTATATGTGCATTTTATTACAGCCGAAACGCAAAATTACCCGAATAACCATGCAATAGACAATGATGATCAGAGCTTGGCCTACTCCAGAACGATAAGTTGCGTTTTGCTTTATTAAAGAAAAACCTTTGGTGGCAATTAAATATTATTGAAATAGCAAGATGGGCAAAAAAATTAGCTTTCATTTGAGATATAAAAAGTCTTTGAAGCTTTTTTTTTAACGGAGTTATTAACAAAAATCAGTTTTTTGGCTCTCCTGAACATTTTCATTTTTTCGATTGTCCGGTTATTCGGTGGGGACGTCGACTCGAGAAAAAGAGACTGAAATGCCAATCCGTTGCCATCATGCCAATTCGCAAAAAAATACCATTATTATGTAAACTGTAAAGCACTCTTTTCAAACGGAGTTAGGGGAAAGACGAATTTAGACGGTAAAGAAGGAAGGTATTGAGGATAGGTACCTCGAAATTATAATCGAACTGAATCTGATGGTAAGTCGTCAATCAACTCAAGACATTCTGAAAAAAGTTGTTTCAAATTTACTCAGAAATAAAATATATTTTATTCAGGCAAGTACCTACCATAATAATAATTGTATCGGTCGGATGCGAGAATAATACAGAATTTCAGAGGCGCAGTAATATTCGCATGATTGTAACTGAGATGACACAACGCAACAAAAACCTCGTTAAAATATTACACCGTGGGATCTTTTATTGTAATTACTCATTATAAGAAAGTTGTAATTATTATGAGTATAAAAGTAACGCAGGATAAAGTAATAATTTGTAATTTAAAGCAGAATACAGTATATAATTTAAAGCAGAATACAGTTTTTATTGTTACACAAAAAATGCACACTGTGGAAGACTGCCGCTCATCAAGGTGATGAAGATGGTATTATATTATTCGCGTGGAACGATGTCGAAAAGTTGCTGGAGGTATTCAGATTCATCATGCTATCCTATCTATCAGTCCATCGTGGTGCAATTTGAAAGGAGCCTACAAAAATACATATAATAAAACTGTGAAATGTGAATTCTGTACATTAAAGATATTCAAAAAATAATAAGCAGGGGGTGTTAATACATCGATATAGAAGCCAAAACTGTGGTTAGTTTTTTGTCTGTCTGTCTGTCTGTATGTTTGTTCCACTATCACATGAAAACTATTGATCCGATTTGAATGCGGTTTTCGCAAATATATTTGTCTTCTTCCAACTTAACATCTGGTGTATAAAAATCCCCCCCCCCTCTAAGGGGACGAAAGAGGGGGTTAGATTTTGTATCAAACTTTTGCTTTAACACGAAAACTACTGATCCGATTTGCATGCGGTTTTCGCAGATATATTTGCCTTCTTCCAACTCAACATCTGGTGTATAAACTTCCCCCCCCACCCCTCTAAGGGGACCCAAAAGGGGGTCAGATTTTATATTAAACTTTTTCTTTAATGGACTTACGTCGTATTATTAACTATTTTCCCAACTTAACATCAGTTTTCCCCCCACCCCTCTTAGGGGACAAAAGGGGGGGGTAAGATTTTGTATCAATTACTTATGAAGTAGAAATACTTTAAATGGCAAAACAACATTTGCCGGGTCAACTAGTGCCAAATAAATATAGACACGTAGTACTTGCTTCCTCAGTACATAAACGTAGTTCTAATTTTCTGTATAAATATTATATTATAGACATGATAATTGAAACAGTATGATGATGATTATTGACGCTGCTTATTTATTGTCCAACCTTTGGTAGTATGTGTTATGTAAGTTGATGTCATGCAGCATGCTATATCAGTTTTTTCTATTATAAACGAAGCTTACGAGATCAAGGCGCGGCATATAATACTGGCTGCAATTAATTACATGTTGCATCGAAAATAGATGGCCAAGTTAAGCTATAGTTGAAATAACATATTTTATTTAATTATTCAGCTCACGGTTAACATTAAATCCAGGCTGGCGCAAGTTGATCGAAATGTGCCATAATATTTTATCTAAGTAAGTTCATAAATCATTTACTATTTGATCAGACAGTATGCAGAGAACTACATTAATAAAATTAATGAAACTGATTGAGATTTTACTGAATAAAATTTTCCGCCCGCCCAAGATTCAGGGAGAAATTCTATTTTTCTTTTCTTTATTTATACAGCAGTAGTCCAAAATTTTACTATCCTTACTGGAAAAATGATACTCTTTTTACGTCATATTATACATACATTATATTATGCTATAAAACTATCTTACTATATTTTATTGCGAAGGTAAAGTGCACAAAGAAACATAAAGGAATAAGGATACTTCATATCCTTATATTATCCTCGTTATGTCGTCAAGTAAATAATAAGTAACACAAGGTTCATTACAGCGGCATTAATAAAATTTTTGTCATACTCATAGACGTATATAACAACATCAACACAAACAACAACGAACAAAACTTAAAAAAATACAACACCATTATTCTAAAATCGAACTACATAGTTTCAATATTTTAACCGACTCAATATTTTAGTAAAGTAAAAAAAACTTTATGTTCAAATTGAAATTACCTGAAAGGCGCGTAGCCGCTACGAGTGTAGACGTAGATCGTAGAGATGCGCGCGCGCCGCTACACGTGCCACTGAGGACTGGCTATTGTGTTCGCGCTACGTGAGTCGTGACGTGAACGTATATTATATACGATCAAATTGTTGGAAAATAATGCCGCCCGATGTCGTTCATGGAAAATTCGACACAATAGAGCTGTCTGTAGCTATAAAAAATATAAAATAAGTGTACACGTCTACAGAAGTGTAGACTTATTTTATATTTTTTGTGTGTAGAAATAATTTTCAGTCCCAAAGAAACTTTGTAACTTTTTGAGATAAAAATCAGTAGGCGTTAGAATAGAGTATAGACGATGACTAAGATGGGTGAGGACAAAGCACAGGGACTATAGAGTTTTAGGACTGAGCGAATACGGTAACGTAGATCGTACAAACGTAAATAAGTCCAGCACGTATAATATACTGAAACCATACTTAAGATTTATCACGTTTTACAAAAAAGTTATCAGAACAACTTAAACAAGTAAACGAATAACCAAACCAAACGTCGTGGAGAGGTAATAAAGATTGCAACTATTACGATTTGTTTTAACGCGAAAAGTAATATTTCTGAATATAAAAGGGTTGACAGTAATTGACTTATGATTATAAATATCTATGGACGCTTCACACCACGTCGGTCGGAGTCGCCGTCGGATCCCGTGCTAAGTACCTGAAGGACTTGTGTTACGGGTAACAGACAACGGAAACATATTTAATATTTTTATACTATACATATATTTAAGATTTTTGATAATATAATATATCATACACATATTTAATAAACATCCAGAGCCGGGAACATTGAAAACTTTTTGTTCCGTCGGCGTGATTCGGACCCGTGATCCCCGGCTTGAGCTACCAACGCGCTCACCACTGAGCCACAGAGGTCGTCAATGATGAATGAAAACGAGGAATCTGCAAAAATCTACAATTAATCTAAAAGTTTTTTTTAGAATCCTCAACTAAGCTGAGGACTGCTCATAATGAGGGGCCGTTAACCATATACATGTGTACCCTGGGAATATGCAACCTTGGAGCGGTACGTGAGGTTACAGTAAGCCATCATCTGCGACTGCTGATGAATACCAAGTGATAATACTGTATATTCGTACATTACGATCATGCTAAGTATCATGTAAATATTACATTTAAAAAACTATAAATACTTTAGACGACAAAGTACTAGAAAGTAAAATAAAATGCTTCTAAAGGGGAAATTTTATGAATTTTGTATTCGTCAAAGGCCTTTTAGTGACACGGAAAGGTTCAAAAAGAGCTATGGGCTCAGAGAAAACCAGCGTTCATATTGCTTGTGTTTTGTTCGACTTAATGAGTAAAATAGTAAAGGTTAGGGTGAATATAGGAAAACACACGAGGATTTTTAAGCGTTACTTTTCTATTAGTCGTTGCCAAAATCTTGTTTCATTTTAAAACAATAATCACGGAAGTCGCTAATCTTAATCAACAGAAACATCATTTTTGAAAGATATAAAGTAAACAACTCAAAGTTGTTCTTACGGCTTCAACAATACTGTTCAATTTTGTTGTTCCTCAGCTCAGTTTTATAATATCTTTGTTGTAAAGCCCGGTTCTCACGCTTGTAGCAGTTAGTCATATGCACTTGCAGATTATTTCCTTATGAATTTGTACCTTAATCTTGTACGGGTACGAGTTTAAGCGTAGATACGAGGTCAATATTCATAGAAATATAAGATTCATAGCTTATTATATAATAAGCAAAACCAACACAAAGCATATGCGAACAGCTAGATATTCAAATGTGTAATTCTATCATAGTTTCCTTTTTTTTATTTTTATTTATTTGAAACGTGTTTATCTACTGTACGTATAATGATTCAAGATGTTCAGCAAATGAGAAGGTCATTGTGGTTGTGGGGTCAATCAAATTAAGATTGATTGCAAATGTTTTTATTAGCTACAATATAAAGTAATTGGAATCTTGCACATCGTTTGATTTCAATATAACCAATTAAAATGCAATATCAATTCACCGCAAGCTTTTGATCGTGTTTTGATTATAACTGTCGATTGTAAGGCCAATTTCATAAAGCGATCATATAAGATTATAAGCGAGTAATCAAATACGAGCAGAAATAAAAGAAACCATTAAGATATTGTTATACAACATAATATTGTAACGTTAAAATCAAAGTTTATACTTAGGAGTACTTCAGGGTTCAACACTTGGACCTTTTCTTTTTCTAATTTACCAAAGCCTAATAATTACCCTTTTATTTGAAAACAAAAATTTCTAGCTTGAAATATCAGGAACGAATAATTTGTAAGCTAAAATTAATTTATATTATTATGATATGTGATGTAAGAGTTTAACGCTACTGTTAATTTCTTTAGGTCGTAGACGAGGACAAACGATTCGTCTTCGATTGCTGAAATCGATCTTGTGGGCTTCGGCCTGATCGAGTATTGAACATCGCTCGTTCAAAAGATCTTTCTTTGTGGTCATTAAAATCCTGTCAACACCTAAGTAGAATAATTACAGTGTAAAACTTACCGTGGGCACAGGTTCTACGCGTGCTGGCACCGCTCTTGCGAGGTCGGGCGACGCGGACCGCTCCCGTTCCCGCATCTCGCCCGCCAGCGCCGACCGCGCCGCGCGAGCTGCCACCTCCAGGCAGCCGCTTGATTTGCTCCTGGTTCAATAAAGGAGAGATGATGCATTGATATTATAATTTACTTTTATTACATAAAGTAAAGCCATAAAGCACGACAGTGGTTTTGACAATCACTACGTGCGACTGTGCTTTAGTAAGCACAGTTGCACGTAGTCCTGCGATAGTTTGCAGGGCAGAAGGTGTCAAATAAGTCAATAAATAAGTAATAATGATCCAGGTGTTACAGGCTACCTAATTTTTGGAGAGAGATAATTTTGCATATTTAATGAAATTTTCGTGTAAAGTTGCCATTGCTAATTACATAATTTGTGATGATTATAGAAGGACTCCTCACCTCACAGGTCTCTCAAAAGTCCCCATGATGGAGAGCGGCTGGTCTGGGGCGGCGGGCGCACCGGGGGCGGGCGGCAGGTACATCACGTGACCGCCCCACGACATGTAGCTGGTGCCGCGCCACCGATCATCAGACTCCTAGACGATAGCAAAATGTTGAACGATAGACCAGACACTATTATAATTTATAGATCAAAAACACTACAGAAGAAAAAGCCTGGGGCTGGATTCTCATATCTTAAAACTTTATTTTATTTCTAGGGCGTCCAGTTAGCGCTCTAGTGGGATGGCCTTACAAAATTATTAGAAATTCAAAAATAAGAATAAGAGAAATGGACCCCAGAATTGAACTCTTCTGTACAGTTGCCATCGTTAAATATTACGGCAGAGTTTGGCTTTTCAATTAACTTCGTTGTCATAATTAGCGATGGTTCCCAAATGAAATTACCTTTTCATTCGGCAGCGAAGATTCCTCCTTTTCGTCAGTAAGAGAATTTTTATTCCTTAGCGGCTGGTGATACAACAAAGGGTTACTCAAGGAATTTGGGGCAGATTTTGTAAGGAACCAATTCTGTTGTGGTTCCTCTAACATAGGCTCGTGCTCCAAATCGAATCTTCTGGACCCTAGCGCAGCGCCCAGGGCTCCGGAGACGGACTTCCGAAGTTTCTGGAGGCTGTTGAAGCCTTGCTGCAGCTGTTTGCTCTGGAAGCAGTCGTAAAAACACGAAACCCCTTTAAACTACGCAGAAGCTGTTGGTCAATCTCTGTGTCGTAGTAAAATCTGACGAGGAATAATGATAAAAATGTCTTGAAGCAAACATTCCTAGAAAAGTTATGCGATGTTATAAAAATGTCAAGCACAGAACTTAACGAGATATATTATGGTAGGCAAGGACGGGTTTAAAAGTTTCTAGGTACTTACACAGTTGATCATATATAGTTGGACATATAAAATAAAAAAATATATAAGTGTTGTTATAAACCATGGATAAGTGCTAAAAAGACATAATAGTTATACAAAACACACACCAAGACATGATAAAAACCAAAATGTTCACAAATATAAAATAAATCATGCAAAAAAGTTGTCGCTACAAATATTTACAATTTTTTATTTAAAAAATACAAACGAAAAAGAAGATAAGAAGAAGATAAGAACCATACAAATATTAAAACAAAGAGAGGTGTTAGGACAAGATTAGTTCAGCGTGCGCAGCAAATTCATCTTTACTCCTCCTCAGAGAGCACACGGGAGGTTAGGTAAAAACAACTACAGTGACACAGTCATTAGTTAGGTTAGTTACAATAACTGATTTCTCCGATTGTAGCCAATAAATTATATATAAATTAATGACATGAAATCTACACCCAAAACCGTAAACGAACATGATGAACATATAAATTTTGACAAAATAAATGAAAACAATGATATAGAGCATTTGAGATAAAATTACGCTACAAAATTTCAAGAAGATATTGCAACAATAACAAGTAATATACAAAACAAAACACTTAAAATTTATCTCATGTACTCAGCCCTAACGTCCCGCGCACTTGTAAGCTATGGTGTGTCTCACTTTATCCTGGTCCCTGGGCAGGGTGAGGCTGAAGGGCTGGGCTCCCGGGCTGTAGGTGGCGACCACCGCGCCGTGGATGTCATGACCACCACCAGCGCCGTCCGAGCTGCTGTCGCCGAGGTCCTGTTGCGGCGTCCACGCGGCCGTGTCTGGGATCTAAAAGATTCATTAAAACTTAATTTGCGTGGCTTGGAAAGTCTAAACAGTTTTACGATGTAAGTGGCGGCCGTAAAGGAAGATCTTCCGACCGAGCGAGATAAAATGCTTGGTCAGGCCGTACTGACGTCATTTCGGACGTTCTATATAATATCTTGCCGTTCTCCGAAACTTCGATAGCGTGATGCAGGATTGTTATTAGTGATGCAGAATTGTGGATACCGCCACACAGTCAAGAATAAAAATCCCTTTATTCCTAGAAATTGTTCAATACTGAAATACCATAAAATTATGGAATATTCTGCCTAACGCGATTAATTGACAAAAAAATTAGAAGTATTTTACCCTTTTACATTTCCTTCAATTTAATGTTCTAGGTATCCTGGACTTAGAACTTACGTCTCTTGGAGAGTCAAGCCTGTGATCACTGTGGCCGTGGTCACCCGAAATGCCCGAGTCCCCGGATTTGTCGGCCGACTGGTCAGAGCGCGGCGACGACTCGGCCGATATGTCTCCCATCAATTTTGTTACAACTGCTAGAGGCTGTGTTTCTGTTGACAGACACACACAATTTTAGATGTCAAGCCAAGAAATCACTAACTCATAAAAATACTGTTGTCGATATTGAAAATGGTGAAAGAAAATTTTTCTTACCTGCAAGTTGAGCATCCAAGCTAGCTAATTGTCTCCAAGCAGCTGCAGGGGAGAAGTGTGGCGTATTTGGCATTTTCTTTGGCATGGTCGGCCGCAGTCGTAGTGCGATCCCCAGGGAGCTGTCAGAGCCCTCGCCTTCTGATCCGTCTGATGACAGCGCTGATTCCGATGACACTGTACAAAAAAAATTTAAATAAAAACATCATCTCACCAGAAGAAATCTACAAGTTAATTACAATTTAAATACTTACAATTTCTTTTACACTCCACTTTTAATTTCTCGTTAAACTTTTCCATTTCATCCTCGTCGTGATATCCCAGTAACTTTTTCTCGATGAGATGGAAATTATTGAATTCCTCAATGATCGGTGTCCCCAGACCTGGGAAATCTTTGAGTCGATCACTCGGTTCAGGTTGTTTATTTTCGATCATTCCAAAATAAAATTGTTTGGATGGCGCAGATTTTTGCCTGAAAAAAGTTAAGATAATTTGAAATGAAATTATTTAATTGATAACTTATAATTAAACAAAATTATTACATTTTTCATTGACTTACCTATCATTGAGATTATTTTGCGATAGTTTTTGCCTTCTCGTGGGTGAATGTTCTGGCGTTGATTCTTTCCCCGACGCTTGGCCTCGATCATTCATCGTCCCGTTTTCTTTGTCAAATGTGAACTTATCGGAGTTTTCGCTATTCACTCTAGTTTGAGGAGAAGCTTTCATTTTCCCGTCGTTGAGTCTACTTAATGATTTCCTCATATTTACACTAATAACTTTAGACTCTTGTTTCGTATTATTATCCAATTTAAGACTAGATTCTCTGACCTTGCCATGAAAGTCGTTTTTCGTTGGGTTTTTATGAAGTTTATCGTGTTGACTAGTTTTTGTATCGCTTAATCTATGTGTATCTCCTAATTCGTTATTAACTCTATTCGTTGCCTTTTTAAGTTCTAATTGAAATTCATCTTTTACTTCTTTACTTTTGGCGAGTAATGAAGGAAGAGACTTTCTCAAAGGCTGGTTCCTGTCACCTAGTGGGCTGACTGCTTTGGGGTTTCCATATTTATTTTTGTTATCATATGAGTTAGGTGAATCGTTTCTACTTTCATTGAAGAACAAACTGTCGAATGTTTTTTCTCGCCTTAATACAGGCGAATCGTTTTCGTCTTTTCTAAACCTTTCCGAGTACCTAAAGTTTTTATTTATAAGTGGTGTCTTCCAAGCTTCAGTTTGCTCAATCGCTCTTGGTATTTTTGATCTTTGTGCACCCGCTCTATCTGATCTCGCATTTTTATAATCTTGTCGCGCCTGTAGAAGACGTTCTTCTCTCTTCAGGGATGCAGTGCTTTGGATCATATCCCTGTTGTCAGGGTATTGAAGGTTCGATTCTTTACCCTTATTTAATGACTTATAACGTCTTTCTAATTGTTCGGTGGTTTCTAATGATTTGAAGTCATTGAAACTTTTATACACAGGCGTTTTTATATCGATATTACCATTTAATTGCTTGCTCTCGTTTCTGGTCCTAAATAACCTAAGTTTTTTATTTGGTTCAGTCTTCGTGTTGTTACCTCTTGAATCTGGCGATGACCCGTCACGATTCTGAAACAGGCACAAAAATTTTTTTATGACATACTGTGAAATTATAACTGTTTTATCGTCATTTTCTAGGATTTCCATAATACAAGCCACAAGGAACGCTGATCGATCGTTTTGCTTTGTGCATCCATCTACAAAAATATACTATGATGACAAAATAAAAAGAAATCCTTACCGCTGCAGGAGGTTGTGGTGCTCTATATTTTTTTCTAAAATGTCTAGTGTTTGACTTCTTTTTCTGTTCCTCTTCTATTCTCAGATCTGGTTCAGATCCAAACCGTTTGTTGAGACTATTCCCTGAAATAGAAAGTAAAAAACTTTGAAACTTAACCGAAGACATAATCGCACTAGTTCTAATAGAACGTATCGTGAAATTCAGATACAAGTTAGTGTTTACCAAAAAAATCTCTATCTCTTGATAATATCAAACGTTGTAGATCTACCACATAAAATTATACCAACCGTCATGTCTGATGTCAAGGTTAGTGTGTGATCGGTGCAGCGGCTCTCGTGCCTCCCCCACGCCGCCTGCCGACCGCGACCGGAACACGTTCGAGTGCTGGAAGAAAAGACAGGAAAGTGTGAAAGAAATTGATAATATAATTAATTAGCTGATATTATTATGTAAGAGAAAACGAACTAACTAATTTTAAGTGAGCTATATTCAAAATAATAGACACAGAACTGCTAATAATGTAGCTAAAACAATCTCTTTCATTACTATGAAAGAGATTGTTTTAGCTACATTATTGGCTTTAAATCGATTAAAAGGAATTAAAATCAGATCATCCGCTTGAGACTACCATGAAGAGACACCCACACACAAACACTGCTGTTCTCGTAGGGTGTTGATAAGAAGCCGTTAGTTGAAACCTCAGGCAGATATACGATCGATTCAATCAATGGTAGATAGCGTCAAAGGGTCAGTTTATTGAAGCAAGTGAAGTAAACATTGGAACTATTTACGGAAGCGCTCATTAATATTTTCTAATCTGAGGTGCACAATGGCGTATAACTCCTGACTTCCATTAACTAAGACGACACGATTGATATCGTGTAATAGACATGTCCTCGACCCGGAAGCTTCATCTAAATACCAAGATATTTATTCAAAGTCAGGGATGGAATGAGAAAGGCTTATAAATGAAATACCAGAAAGTCCTGTCTGAAACCATTTTGAAAGCGGAAAGTTATCCCAGTGGCTAGTACCGAGGATGCTTTACGATCCCTTTGTTAGGTTCAGGGCTCATGTCTCTCTAGCAAAAGGAAGTGCCCGACTTGACCTCTTAGGTATAGGTATTAGGATAGATTTAGTGGTAATTGCATGGTTATTTGGTTATGTTTAATTTAAGTCATAATTTATTATACTTTGGTAATGATGGATCTATGCTTACCACGTGTCCATGAGGTACCCTGGTCTCGGGGCCAGGTCGTCTACCGCTGATGGTGCCTCCAGAGTGGAGTATGGCACCGTTGTCCGTGCTGCGTAGACGCGGCGACGCCGTTAGCGACGGGAGCACCTGCGGATATGGTTTAAATACTTATGAGAAGAAGAAGAGCATATATTGGAAAAAATTTAATGTGCTGGTCTCTGCATTGCGGTGGCGTTCTAGTATTTTTAGGGTTTTGATGAAGGTATTTTTCTGCAGTGATTAATTTCTTTAAGCTGCTGTGTACACGTGGATCATTTGTTCATTAATTTTATTATTGTTGTCGTTTTAATCCCTATGTTGGATGAATGGAAGGATTTTGTTAGTTATATCCTATTTCTTCTCTAGCATATTGCTCTATACTTTCTCTTCCTCTATTTTTTTCTCTTTATCAGTACTTGACGCTGGTGTACCTTGGGCGCATGTCGGAGCGGCTCGTGCGGCAGGGTGTGTGCGCGGCGCGCGCGCTCGGCGCCACTCGGCTGGCTGCCGGCCTGCCCCATGCTACCCGCTCTCACGCATCTAAAACAAGCAGATGACAATAATATTTAGTACGAAAAGTTAATTTATATAGGGTTATAACGTATACATGCCATATAAAGTATATTTTCTACTTCATCAGTTGATACAAAATCTTACCTCCTCTTTTGTCCCCTTAGAGGGGGGGTGGGGGGATTATATACACCAGATGTTAAGTTGGAAGAAGACAAATATATCTGGCAAAACCGCATTCAAATTAGATCAGTAGTTTTCGTGTGATGCTGGAACAAACATACAGACAGACAGATAAAAAACTAACCACAGTTTTGGCCTCTATAGCGATGTAGTAACACCCCCTGCTTTTATTATTTTTTAGGGTTCCGTAGCCAAAATGGCAAAAAAGGAACCCTTATAGATTTGTCATGTCTGTCTGTCTGTCTGTCTGTCCATCCGTATGTCACAGCCACTTTTCTCCGAAACTATTAGAGCTATACTATTGAAACTTGGTAAGTAGATGTAGTCTGTGAACCGCATTAAGATTTTGATGCAAATGCTTTTGCGAGAGAGACTCTTCCAAAGTGGTAAAATGTGTATCCCCCCCCTCTAATTTCTAAAGTAGGGGCATGATAATTCTAAAAAAAAATATAATATGATGTAGATTACTATAAAAACTACCAACGAGAATTGGTTTGAACGAGATCTAGCCAGTAGTTTTTTTTTATACGTCATAAATGGTAAACCTTAATCTAAATTTCATTAACGGCCGTTCCCAATATTTGATCTATCTCTTACTTGAGATAGGAATAGCTCACATTAGACATTAGCTCCATATATTTTGTGTCAATTCTATGTCAGCTGCGATCGGTTGTATGTCAAACTAGAGATAGATTGAATATAGGGAACGGCCATAAATCGACTGAAATATAAAAATAAATCAAAAACCTTTTAATTTCATAAAAATAAACCTAATTGCTGCAGCGGAATCCTTCATGGGCGAGTCCAACTTGCACTTGGCCGCTTTTTTGAATATCTTTAATGTACAGAATTTTAATTTCTACAGTTTTAATAATATGTGTATAGATTATTATGACTGCTGTTGTGAAGCAAGTGCGTCTCTAGTCTGTTAAAAGGATATCATCTTGAGGTTCTTAAAATATTATGCTCAGTCGATTTACGGCCGTTCCCAATATTTGATCTATCTCTTACTTGAGATAGGAATAGCTCACATTAGACATTAGCTCCATATATTTTATGTCAATTCTATGTCAGCTGCGATCGGTTGTATGTCAAACTAGAGATAGATTGAATATAGGGAACGGCCATTAGAGTCCGTGCCAAATTTTGAAGTATGCGGTATGCCTCAGCTTTTGAAGAACTTTTGCTAAAGTTTTGTTATTTTTGTCATGAAACACCACAATAATTGTAAACGAAAAGATGTACAGATGCTATTATTATAAAATTAATAACATAATTGACACAGAAGATCGCTGATTTAATTTCCAGGAGTGGAAACGTGGTCATTTGTTGTAATTTGGTGTAATGTGGTGTCATTTGGTCGGGTAATGGCTCCGCCGGCGGCGACGACGTGATGTTTAGAGCAATTGTCGGAGAAATTCGTCATTAGACCAGCTCCGAGCGACGTTTATGTTTATAATTAAAACATATCTCGAATGAAAGATTGACGCTTTTGAGTTGCAAAGGCAAACGCTTACAGGAGCATCGCTCGTCACAATTTACGCACTTACAACAATTTATGTAAGTGCGTAAATTTTATTGTTATCCTATGTGGCGTGGTAGTTAACATATTAAAGCTTATTGTCAAAAATATGTAATAAATAATTCGTACAACATAATATCAAGGTTTTAGAGAAATTTTCAGGACATCTATTCACTATTGAAAGTCTTAAGTACCTAGGTACACATACTGAGGCGTAAGTACCATCGAGGAAATTGATTCCTAGGCAGTTGATAGACCAACGTTATTTGGTCGGATCATGTCAATTCAATGTTAATTGCGATCTGTCGGCTGGTTTTGACGTAACTCGACCAAACTACGTATCTGCCTAGGAATCAACTTCTCTGATAGTTCTTCCTAGTGCATTTCAAAATAAATAAATTTGTCGGTTCATTGGCGGTTCATTGGTATGTAAATAATAACAATGCTTAATCCTAGCAAATTAAATGCATGTAATCGTCACTTAAGAAGCCCGTCTCGCGTCCTCCCACTTCGTGTGCGGCCCACGCCCCACGCGGTCTCATTTTAATTTGAAATCAAATGTGTACGATTGATCCGTCCCCTGACTGTAATGAGGCTGGTTCTGTTTGGTATTACACGGACCACCCATTTCGAGAAAGTGTTTTATAGAGATCGATCAGAGAATTTTGATGTCTGAAACTGAGCTGTAAGTACACTTCAAACATAAAGAATTTCAGATTAAAAATCTATAATATTTAAGAAGTTTTGTTATAACAGTTGAATATCCGAAACCTAATGTAAGAATTTTTTTTTACATTCAAATTTCGAACACAATTATTTAGTAATACTTAAAACCTTAAATATGTAGGTAGCTTCTTTTTTATCAATTTCAATACGATAACCGTAACAACCGTAAAATCGTATCGGACACAGTAAAGCGTACTTCATAACATAACTTTTACGACGGTTGACAACATTACAAATTTAATTGATCTCATTTTTGTGTGGTCCTAGTCCTACTGAATCTTAAAAATGTTATGTAAATCCTCACATTTTACTATTCTTTATTCTTCAATGATTTTATAAAAGGTGGTATTACGTTTTAAAAAAATATGAGATTTTAGTTTTTATAGTCATTTGGACATCTATCTCAAAATAATTTTTCTTGATCCTATGATTTATTGATCCAATTTTAAATTTATTGGGCAAGAAGATGAGCGAGTGACGTAATTTTATTTTAGTAGAGATTTTAGAAACCAATCTTAGATTTGCGTTGAGGAAAATGGTATCAAAATATTATGCTTTACGTTTTATAGCTTACGCCTTGATTCGCTATAAATGCATGCAATGTAGGTATGTAAAGTTTATATATTATTACTAGCTGTTGCCCGCGACTTCGTCCGCGTTTGTATAGTAGATCACGTCCCAAGTATTATTTTTCAAAAATATTAAATGTACAGAATTGACTTTCTTACGATTTTATTACAATATGTATAGATGACTTAGTTTGTTCCTACAAAGGATAATTAAGACGCAATACAAACTCCACGATACCTTTTAATTATGAACAAAAGTTTCATGAGGAATAAGGGGGGGGGGGTTTGGGGGGGCTGCGCCCCCCCAAAACAAACGACACTGGAAAACCGTATGTGTAGTTTAGTTTTTAACTTTGTTCTTAAAAAAGATGTATAACGCCGCAACACCGCTTTGTTTGAAGCAAAATTTGGGGAGGTGGGGGGGGGGGGTTGGGGGGGGGGGGCGAAGCCCCCCCCCCCCAAGAAAAGACCGATGCCAAAGCTCCCAGCATGTTAATCAAACGACACTCGAAATTTGTATAGAAAAGATAGACAAAAGCTCATAGCATGGCAAGGAGTGAAGATAGATACAAAGTGTGAAGGAGAAATTTGTAGGAAATTTTATGGGCTTTCATTACGTACCGAATATTTTTTCTCTAGAACGCACCGTTTTAGCGATATGAGCAAAAAACTAAAAATATTGAAACTTGAGCCCCTCCCCCCCCCCTAGGTGATATCGTCATAATATATAGCCTATGTGTTGACCCGACCTCTATATAATATTCGTGCAAAATTTGAAGTAAATCCATTCAGTACTTTCTGAGTTTATCCCGGACATACATACAGACAAACAGACAAACAGACAAACAGACAAACAGACAAAAATTCTAAAAACTATATTTTTGGCTTCCATATCGATTATAGATCACGTCCCAAGTATTATTTTTCAAAAATATTCAATGTACAGAATTGACTTTCCTACGATTTTATTATATGTATAGATGCGTTTACGCACATAATAAATTGACGTCTGTTAATGGTCATGTATATTAACAAGATGGCGCGGGAGAAAATGAGCGACGACCGACGACGGACGGAGGTGGCCTCTGTGAGCAGCAGGGCTGCCACTGCCAAATGCCTGGATATTTTACTTATATATCTCAACTATATTATGGTGCCCGCTCCTTGGTTAGGTTAGGTTAGTCATCTCCGGGTTTAATATATCTATACTGATGTGGGATATATTATGTGCGTGGCAGCCAAAGGAAGATCTTCCGACCGAGCGAGGTGTTACGCTCGGTCAGGCCGGAGCCCACGTGTAACGTGATACATTTCAGCTGTCGTATATATACTGACGCGCTCAGAAAACTTCGATAGCGCGATGCAGGAATGTTAGGCGAATTGTGGGTACCGCCACACCGACTTTCATAAAAATCGGTTCAGCGATTTAAGCTTGAAGAGGCCGCGCGCTGCGCATTACCCCAAGGGAAGGGTGCTTCCAAAAACTAAAAACTGCATCTGGTGCGGCATTTTCTTTTATGCTTAGTAACTCTATATTTTATTTTGTTAGTCGCAAAACCAATAAACTTACGTACTTTTTGTAAATCGTAATTATATACTACAACATTATGGTGAAGGTAGGAGGAAAACGTAAAAGGAAGGGATTTGTCACGAGGAATAATAGGTACTGAAAAAGTTTTTTATTGATTAGCTCGGTAGTTTCTCGAACGGCCTGTTTTTGTTTCTTTTTTAATCTTTAATGTAGCTTCTTATTGTAAACAATTAATTAATAGTCAACCCTGGTCCACGAAGGCAAAAGTGCATAGCAATCGGCCATATTTTCTCAGAGATGTTCGGGCGCGGGGCGGCGCGGCGCGGGCGCACACTTTCTTTATGGTAATGTCCGCTCGCCAGCCGCTTGTGCCGCTGACGTTAGCTTGACGTTAGTTATGTCCTCTATTAGTACCCCCTCGTAAATAATTATTGTTAAATACTTTGTCTAATGCCTTGGATAAATTATATAGAGTTGATTACGTTTTAACTTAGAAGGTGGGAGCTTCTGTAAATGTAACCAACTTTAATTGCGCTATGTTAGGTGTGTTCTTGCAGAGGGTACTTCAAAATAAAAAAGCGGCCAAGTGCGAGTTGGACTCGCCCATGAAGGGTTCCGCAGCAGCAATAAGGTTTATTTTTATGAAATTAAAATGTTTTTGATTTATTTTTATAATTCAGTCGATTTAATGAACCTTAGATTAAGGTTTACCATTTATGACATATAAAAAAAACTACTGGCTAGATCTCATTCAAACCAATTTTCGTGGTAGTTTTTATAGTAATCTACATCATATATTTTTTTTAGAATTATCATGCCCCTACTTTAGAAATTAGAGGGGGGGGGACACACATTTTACCACTTTGGAACAGTCTCTCTCGCAAACTATTCAGGTTAGAAAAAAATGATATGAGAAACCTCAATATGATTTTTGGAGAATTATCCATAGATACCCCATAGGTACACGCATAGGTTAGATGAAAAAATTTTTTTTGTTTCAGTTATACCTATGGGGACCTCTAAAATTTTTAATAATTTTTCCATCAAAATCTTAATGCGGTTCACAGACTACATCTACTTACCAAGTTTCAATAGTATAGCTCTAATAGTTTCGGAGAAAAGTGGCTGTGACATACGGACGGACAGACAGACAGATAGACAGACATGAGGAATCTATAAGGGTTCCGTTTTTTGCCATTTTGGCTATGGAACCTGTAGAATCCTCGAGACACTGGCTCACTACAACATCCAGCCTGACCACTATGTACACGTCTACACTCTCTGACTGTCACTGTACGACTAACTCGTTGACAGCTAGACAGAAGACTTATATAGACTGCATCCCTACTACTGGTGTTCGTGAGTCAATGTTAAGTATCTACTATATAGATACTCTGCGCATACACTACAGAACCCTAAAAAGAGTATGAAATACATACTGATTACTGAAATATTTATCAGTGTTTATACGATTTTGTCAAGCTTTAACGACACACGAATACCGATTCTAGAGTCACCGTTCCATTTTGTGGGGTACGCCGAGTACAAGAGAAGGCCCCAACGCATTTTCCCTTTAAATTGACATAATATAATTATTTCTTTCGCAACATCATAGTTATAAAATGCTTCATATAAAATATCAAACTGCAATAAAAAATCAACAATAAACACGCAGACATTCTTATGAATAATGAAATGGTAGAAATTACGGAGTTGTCCATCTGTATTATTTTATGTAATGTATTTGTTATTACACGGCTGGGGTGAGACAGTAATCTATGTTTACTACATTATATTTAAAGTAAAACATCTGACGAATAATTATTGCAAATGATGGTGAAGACTAGTAATATCAACTATTAAGTCATCTTCATTGGTACACTTCTTTGTGAATAAGCAAAGCAATGATGTAGGTCTCATTTCTGACAATAATTCTTATGTAATTTGATAAAGATTAGTTCTGAAGCTATGATATAGATTCCGGCTATCTTCTTAAGAGCGTTTCTTTCACACCTTTCACGCTCAATTTGGCTTAAAACTGTACTTTTCCAACTTGAAAAAATCACCAACCACTTATCTTTATAAAAATGTTGATAACTTATTTTTTCGGAAATTTCACTGCCTAATAGTTAGCAGAGAAAAAAATAGGATTTATAGAGTATTTGTACATTAAATCTCGATGCCATAATAGAGGTTTTCTTAAATTCCGTTTTAGTATCAGTTTCGAAGCTTTTAATTTACTTTTTACCTATTCAGCTTATTTTTTACCTATTCATTTAACTTAATTTAATATAATATTAGCTTCATATCATAGAAGAACACTTTAATTAAAAAAAAATATTCTTAAATATCAACAAATCTTTTGTTATTTTTTTTCTACAAATATTTTAAAACTACTATAAATCGCTGCGCGCAAAGCAATTCCAATAGTCCGCCGCAGGTTTGTATGGAAACTTGATGCGAATGTGAATTGATCGTGTGTGTCTGTACCTCTCTAGAATAATAAAGGAGCTGACATTCTATGAGGGATAATATTCTGTAACGAAAAGCTGACTTCAGGATACTCAAAGCAAAGTGAAAGATCCTCATTTAAATAATACTACGAAGGCATTTTATTCAAAAGACTTCTTTTAAATTCGCCTTACACCTGCTAGCAATTAACTACATTACTAGCAATAACTCGTCCCCCCATAGATTTAATATAGATAACATTTTACAGTACAATTTGTATAGTGGTGTGTCTGCAGCTAATATATTCCTGCTGCCGGCCGGATGGGCGCCGTGGGTGCTACTTTATCACATCATAAAATACCGTGTGATGACAGCCTCATGGACGTAATAATTAATTTTTACTAACCGAGGAGAGAATTTTCATTACTTGTTGTTAGGGTTCCGTATCCAAAGGGTAAAAACGGGACCCTATTACTGAGACTTCGATGTCTGTCCGTCTGTCTGTCCGTCTGTCTGTCCGTCTGTCTGTCTGTCTGTCTGTCTGTCTCCAGGCTGTATCTCAAGAACCGCTATAGCTAGACTTCTGAAATTTTCACAGATTGTGTATATCTGTTGCCGCTACAACAACAAATACTAAAAAAAAAAATAAAGTTAATATTTAAGGGGGGCTCCCATACAATAAACGTAATTTTGTTCGATTTTTTTGCTCGTAATCCATAATGGCAACAAATAGGCATTTGAAATATTCATAAGTTATTAATTATATTCATACTTTAATATTTAATAATAAAATTAAACTTAAATAAATAATTAAGGGGGGCTCTAATACAAAAAACACAATTTTTTGCTCTAAAACGGTACGGAACCCTTCGTGCGCGAGTCCGACTCGCACTTGGCCGATTTTTTTTATTTTGGTTTCAGATGGCGTAATGATACTTTCTATTTTTAATTAAGAGTGTTTTGATGCTAAAACAAAGTACAATAATTATGTAGAGCTAAAATAATTTCAAGAACCTCTCTATTGGCGTCAATTTGTTACTGCAAGAATCTATGATTTTGGGTTTTCTACTTTTCTTCTGATTAGTTTGTAATTTTGTAGCGAGCTGCAAGACAGATGTAGCTTGTTGTTCTAGGAACCTCTATGACAATATCAAAGGGTTTTCGTGACATGTGATCAGTTACCACTGTTGATCCCGGGCCCCGGCGATACACAAGTTGTGGTAAGGATATTACATATTGGGGTAGTTGCCAATAAAAAAATTTGCTCTATTCATTATTTCTATCGGTCGGTTTTCAACTCCCAACGGCCACATACGGCCGCGGCCCGCGAGAACAATAGATTTCCAAGAATCCGCGATCGAAGTAGAGCCGACATTATATTATGAGGGATAATCTTCTGTAACGAAAAGCTGACTTCAGGATAATGAGTACATTAAACTTTTTACTAACTCCACCAGTAAATTAAAACAAAAGCGAGTCCGAATCAAAGTCCGAAATCGAGATAACATCTACCGCAGTTTCACAAACACTTTCCTATATGAATAAGCTATGTAGGTATAGTGAAAGTAATTTTAAAATTCATTCAAAATTAACCGGATGGTTATCTAACTGAATTTATAACGATAAAAGTGCAAGTTAAAATGTAACGTGCTTATTATTTGTAAATAAATGCTTTTTAACTGTTTTATGCCTATTTTAGGGTGCTAGGAGCACCCTAAAATAGTAGTAGTATCTTTCGGATATTATATTAATATAATTATACCAAAATATTATAAATACTAATTTGACGTTCACGTTTGAATCACTTACACAAACATACTTTGATTCCCAGGAAAGGACACCCGTTCCCGCGCGATTTACTAATGTTGGTGAGGCAATATCTATAACTAATCAAGGCGAACCTAGCTAGACCCTGGTATATCCCACAACTTGTACCTAGTACCTACATTTTGTGGTACGCTTGGAAAAAAAACTATTATTATTTATATTATTATTTATTATTTATATAAATAAAAATTACTATGTTAAAGCACAAATCAATAGGCGTAATAGTTTTTTTTTAGATGTGATTATCAGTCAATCAAGGTTTTTTATATGTAGGTGTGTCATCATCATCAGTCAGAACGACGCGAGCTCTTACAAAGCTCGACTTTTTGCTAGTATAATTAATTAATGTATTAATCGTTTTGAAAGTTAGTAACAAATAGTTACTATAGATTTAAACCTAATCATTTATAACGGAAAGTACAAGGCTAACGACTACCGCCTCCTTAAATCCTAATGGTGATTGCACCGGCTTTCAAATCACAACATAATATATTAGAACATCTTACTTAATACAGCGTAATATATTAAAGCTTCACTGTAAATCTTTTATGCTGCGATATTACCAGGTCCTACTTAAGGCCTCTATACACGGAATGCCGATTGAATTCGATCAGATTGATCGCAAGCAGTTCTTACCGGACTCATTTCGTACAGTTCCATATTGTGTGCGCAGGACTTCGTTCAGATCGGCCTGTGATCAATTCCACCGGTTCAATCGGCCTCCCCGTGTACCCAGGCCTTAACACATACGGTGATGCTTTTATTATGTTCACATTACGTCATAATCGCGATGACCCGTGACCATTGCCTGTGACGTGTGCGCGGCGGGCAGCGGTGCAGTCATTAGCGCGCAGTGTATAACGGGCCGCGCGGCACCGCCGGTGGTCGCCATTAGCATGCTTCGCGGAAATTCGCTTTTCCGGTACCGCGCCATCTAGTGCTCATCTCATTTGATTACGCGTTAACAGTTATAAACTACCCACAATCTTCATCTTTCTTATGAGTTATGAGTTATTTTGCATACAAAATATATTTCTCGCTTGTCATGTCACACATATGTAATATATAAATGCGAATGTGTGTCCAACTGGCAAATAAAATATCTGAATTTGAATTGAATTGAACTGTCTGTCGGTATGTCTGTTACCAGCTCTCACTCCTAAACTGCTGACCAGATTGTGTTGAAATTTGTTATGGAGATACTTTGATTCAAAAGAATGATACTTTTCAATAGTATATAATATAATAATATATAGTATATTATATAATTTTCAATACTTTTTATCCTGGAAAAATGTACATTTCCGCGCGATAAACGACTTTTGGCGCTACTGAGTGGCGGGAATCATCTAGGTGTAGATCTTTTTGAATTATTTCCCTTAAGCCCTTAATTATGAGAAAATTATATTTCGGCAATTCGGTGCTTCTCACAAAGAAAGCAAGTAATAAACTTGCTGCCTACCTGCTTCTCACAAAGATTTTTCTTCATCGCGGGCCGATATGATTTCGTATGATCATTGTTAGGTCGGTTTTCACACCGTATAGTATTATCGTGTTCATCGCTGACGGCTGACCCACTGTTCCCGCCATTTACATACAAACCTGGTCACTGAACAATCAGAGCGTACCTCGCAGCCATTATAGTAATCTACATTATACTCGTAAGTGTTTTGGTAAAAATCTAATTGGATTAAAGAGGTGGACGTTGTTGGTTGTTTTTCATACACAAAAGGTTCATGGGAAGACGTAGCATGGAAAATCAACAGCTTTATTTACGATATGTTTTACCGATCAACAAATACGTTACAAATACGTTTCTTATATTTTGTTCAAAGAAAAATAAGTGTTTTCTTGAGTCATATTTCACAAGTCCAACAATTAATGCAACTTAAAGTGTAAAATCCAACGAGTGTACCACGGCAATCCATGCTAATACTATAAATGCGAAAATGTGTATGCCTGTCTGTCTGTCTTTCTGTATGTCTGTCACCTCTATATTATGTCTGAAATTAAGTATGGTGATACTTTGAGTCTCCCCAGGAAAGGACATATAACATAGGATACTTTTATCTCAAAAAATTTACGGTTTCTGAGCGAAAATTTTGGCGCAACGGAGTTGCGGGCGTCATCTAGTAAAAAAATAAATGAGTAATCCATATCACTGCGTAATTTAAATAGCTGGTCCACAGGCATTGAGGCATTTGGACAACAAACGAATTTATTCCATGTAAACATACTTTAAAATACACATCGAAAACAATATGTTCACACATACAGACCAGATGGACCAAAGTCAACACACGCCAAGGCCGACATAATATTTGAGTTTAAGGTGCGAAACCTCACGACGACCCTCGAATCTCCAATAACTATTTACATAAGTAAATAGTATGACTCTCTCTCATCCTTGTTGTGGATATAATAGGGATATGCGTCAAGCCTTTGTAGATAATAATAATTTCAAAATATAATCGATATGTAACGATTACTTTGCTTTTAATATGTACTTGACAGTGCTGTTATATGGTTAAATCATAATATTATTCATTAGCATCCAATCGACCTAAATTTTAAGTTTTTCAACCCAATTTTCAAAGAGATATAAAAGTTTTTAGTTTTAGAATCGCATTTCACGATACAGATCCTGGATTGTGCTTCTAGCTCTTAGCGTACATAATTTTGGAAGCTACAGCTGGTAATAATGTTGAGCAAGATTATGAAATTATTGTTATAAACATTACCGTTCTCCCTTTAGTGTGGCCCCAATATGTAAGTAAATATGATAGGTATGGTAAACTAGGTCTGAGCCAGCGATAGAGTCAATATTATGCATACATGTAGATCGCGCTAACCAAATGTAAACTTTGGACTCTAAAAGGGCTATTGGATAATTGAGAGACCGGTCCCAGGGCCGGCTCTGTGACACACTATCTCGACAAATATTATCACACTTTCTAACATATACCAAACATCAAAGCTAAGTATTTAAATTAGTTTTATACCAGACCTAACATAGCACATATCTCCCATAGCCTAAAAGTTTTTTTTTCGGAAAGTTATCATATTTTCCCCTTAGGTACTCTACTATTTAGTGCGGTTCAAAACTCTATCTAGGTATCAAGGGCGGACCCAGCTTTGACGCCAGATAGTTACAAACGTATAATATTTTAAATAACAAAATCATTTTTTCTTTTACGTCTTCTCCCGAAACGCGTTATCACTTCATCTACTTCAATGGGTACGTTTTTATGGTTTTTATGGACGTGGAGAATGGTTCGCCTAGGACCTGGACCCAGCCCAGGGGGGAGGGGGGGGTCATGACCCCCATGACGAATGAAGAATGATGAATGAAGTTTCTTTCGAAAAATCTGAAAAGGTCTACTTAGAAAACAATATATTTTACAAAATTTAAAATCTGGTAACCATCCAAACTGCATTTTATCATATAAATACGCTAATCATAAAATATTCCTTATTCTCTGTATTATATAGAAATATATCATTATTTACAACGAGACGAGACCGAGACTTGAACGAGACTCAATTTTTTGAGGATTGACGAGACCGAGACGAGATTTTTGTTACTCTTGCTTACTCTCGTCTCGTGTGAAGCCCTATTTCCATCCAGTCGGTCGATCCAATAGAGTATATATAGACGATGGTGTGAATCTACCCTTACTTCAACATAGTACCTTTTATTTACATTTATTTTTATTCTCGAGTAAGCCGATAGGTCAATATTGGTTGAAAATCGTATAGCAGGAAACGTGCCGATAGAGCAAACAAGTGATAGTGGAGTCGTGAGCCAACACTAGTAATAGATGTGTGTGTATGTCAGTGTGTCACGGGACGACAAGTGAGGAAACACGGTTGTTAAAGTATCAAATATCAATAGCATTAAGTTATAATATAGCATAGCTAAAAAAAAACAAAGAGTTGCACTTTGGAATCACCGGCAGAAGTACGAAAAACAACAGGGCAGGTAGCAAGAGGGAAATAATAACCTCCTCTTCTGCACCGCGCTAAGCGATCTACTTTTCCTCCGCCCTACGATCATTTTGTGAGCCCTGACGCGATATTTTTTTTTCCTCTACCCAAAAGTTTACAACGCCGCTAGAAATTCTATAGGCTATATCCTTTACGAGATCTAATAATTCACAGCCATTTAGCGTGAAGAGGTAAAAGACAGACAGACACACTTTCGCAATAATAATATTAGTATGGATTATATTGACATGGTTCATAAACTTATTATTGCTATTTAATACATTTCCTCAATAGGTGTATCATGAGGAGTGATTGTTGGAAGTGTGCTAGTGTTTTTGCCTCACGCCGTATATGGCGGGCAGACAGCTGATGAAGTTTCACATCCTATTTTCTTTTACTAATTGTATAAATACCTATCAAATACAATTATACATAATATCTAGATAGAAAAAGTAAGCAATTTGTTAAATTAAATATTCGCTCAGTCATATTAAACACCAAAAGTAGTTTATAGTTATTTTTGCCTATTTTGATAAGGCATACCTAATCATATTACTATATCTGTTCTTAGTAGAGACCGTGGTAAAATGGATATAGGTTCTTTGTTATCATCTGCGATTTTATTTCAACCTATAAACTTGGGGACAAGAGGCAATTGCACTTTAAAATGGCATGTACATTGTACAGGATGTAACAAAACTGAGTAATAATACTTTAGGGTGTGTACGTGTTCCTTCATCCTTGTAGAGAGTTTGACACTGTTAAAGTAGCAGTGCTGAACGTCCAAATTTTTTTTCACTTTTGTATGGGGAAACTCGTGACGCTCGGGCCCTTGCCCATACAAAAGTGAAAAAAAAATTCGTCTTTAAGCGCTGCTACTTTCATATTGAACTCTCTACAAGGAACACGTACAAAGCCTAAAGTTTTATCACTTAGTTTTGTTACACACTGTATAACTCTATATTATTCTGCAAAGATGGCGACTTGCATTTATTAATACTGTTGTGCACACTAAATAAACCAAGAAAAATATAGTGTTCAATTGCATTTGGAGCAAAATAAAGGGTATGTTTTGTACTTGTACATTATTTACGAAGCTTTTGAGAATTTCCTCACCTCAGACTTTCTATCCCAAAGGGCTTAAGGAGTTAATAAATATGAAGGTATTCCTCCCAAATCGTGAGTCCCGCCGCCGGCGCGGCGTCCCGTCGCGTGACGGCTCACGGCGCGTCACTCCGGAATGTGCGCCACTGAGCCTGGGTTTGAATCATCATTTCAGAGTTTAGAACAACAAACAACACGCATGAGAAGACCTTGAACGTATATAATTGTATAATGTGTTTTTGGAGAAAAACAATATGCTGAGAGCTTGCAAATTCGTGGTGAAAAATGACTTTCGCTTGAAGAGTACAAGAGAATAAGCGCAACACCTGAAGTCTCTTTTTGACTCGAAAGACTATTAAATACAACACAAATTACATACGTGATTTTTTTTTCCATTAATGGTGACAGTACAAATATCAATATCTCGAGGAGATACCGATCCGTTGTGATAGTATCCGTGTAATAGGTGTGCTTTAATATTTTAAGTCCTAGGACAGATCCAAATGCTGCCGTAACTCGCGTCTCTGCGTGATTCACGAGTCGTGACTCGTGATGCCTTGTCCTAATCATCATCATCGGCTTACAATTTGATGGTGAGCCAAATTATTTGCACTATATAAACGTCCGCAATGGTAAGGGTGTACAGGTGCGTTTACCTGTTTACCATAAGACACAATTACCATGGCGTGGTCGTGGGAAACTCACGCCGCTCGCTCGTGATCGCCGTGGCCTTGTCCCCCCGTCGTCCCCTCCGTCTCCTATGTCCCTTTCGTCCCCTGAGTTAGGACCTCTCACTAAATATTTAAATTTAGTCTAAATCCCATTCATTAGGTACATTGTATGTCTCCGAAGAAAGGAAGTGATTAACGTTATATTGCATACTCATAAAATTTTGACGCATAATCATTAAAACACTATGAACTCCTTCATCAAATTCAGCCTATCCCCGCGGTGATCATCATCACGGACGTCGCTAAAGTTGAGTAAAAAGCTTGACTCTTGAGCACGCAGTTATTAATTTAGAATCTTTTGTCTTCGTCATAAGTGTATTATAATATTAATAACCTATTAACGCTGACATGTGAACATGTAGGACAATAGACACATCACCTGCAGCGGCACTGCAGTGCGGTGCGCCGCGGTGTAGGTCGCGGCCTTAGCAATCAATTATTGCCCGTTGATGTATTGTGGATAGATGCACATTACTCATATTAATATTATAAAAATTTAGGGCACTGCATAATACATATAGCGTAATGCGACATTTGAAGAAAAAATTAGGTACCTACCGCTGAGCATTACACTGCTCCAGCCTCCATCAAGCGCCGCGGGTGAAAGCTCGTTGTACTATCAGAGAAGTTGATTCATAAGCAGATGACGGACTTACGTATTTTGATAGCGTTATGTCATATGTGAGACCCAGCCGACTATCGCCGAGCTGAAATTGAATTAACATAACCCGACCAAATAATAGTATGATATTCCACCATTTGCCTATGAATCGATTTCTTCGATGGAACTTACTAAAAAATCGACGATCTCTATGTAATATTTGGCTACATCTGCTTATAGTATATCGTGGTTAATCCTATAGATCTAAAGCGGTGATCACTCGTGGTCAGCGGTCGCGCCCAGCCCACTTACTGGTAGATAACACTTGTGGGAATTTCGCGCATTCCACCGCCCGCTGTCCTTGCCGCGCCATTTACATTATAATATTCTACTTATCGATCATAATATCGTATGCATTCTAAATATTTGGCCTTTTGGCTTAAACGGAATTTGTGCTGTATGAAAGTCGATTAATTGTCCACTCACATGGATAATGTTAATTATTCGAAGAAGCCCGAAGTGAGTCAATTGCTCAAGGCATAAACTTAAAGCTTTAAGTATTTTAAAAAATGTGTTAAAAAAAATATTATGATAATCACGCTACTTAGTAACACATTTCCATACATACTTCTTTTTACGATGAACAATAATATTTTACTACGCACAGGAATGCTTCAAATGTCGCCGTTAAGATTTAATCTTATTTGCTGGCGACGGGCCGCGTTTTAATTTAAAAATTATCTTTAAATTACAGCATTTTAAATCTCGAAGCCGTTTCGTAAAGGTCGAAATACTTAAGCTGGGGATGGTTAAACTGACCTTTGATGTGTGCTAACGAACCGTAAGTGACGCTGTGACTTACCCACTTACCTGACAGGTAGAAGTCGCGCTATCGTTTTAATTAATCTAGGCGTAGTACATCGCGGGCGCACCGACCCACGCGTAATTGCGTGGGATCTGTTTACTCAATATTATGAGGACTTTTTAGTTTTAATATGAATTGACAGTATTATTGGTCGTAAAGTATATTAAATATTGTGTTGGTTCTTGAAAACCACACCCTATCTTAATATATCTGGTATTCTAATAAATATACGAATAGTTTAGTTGTAACTTGTATACAGCTTCCTATAGACATCCACAGCAAGACAAGAAGAAAGAGAGCATTCTTATGCTTGTTCTTCGCGCCAGGATAGGTCTCGAAGTGGAGGTGTAGAAGTCAAAGTGCAATTCAGAAAAAAAGTAAATTCATAAACAGACTTTTTGCACTTTTATGTTTAACCATCAAACCAGACTATTATCATGCAACTTTTTGTCTCACTTACAAGCCAACTTCCAACCAAACCAAAAACTTAGTCGGCTGAACAATTATTTAATACATTTTCTAATCTTTCTTTCACACAAAGCATTCTCTGATACTAAATTTTTCTTATTATAATAAACTCAAGTTATAGCTTATAATATCCAGTCAGTGGTGATAGTCTATAAATCAGTCACTTGTTGTAGTACTCACATCGTGAGACCTAGATTGGATCTTAGTTTTATAACACTTAATATTAATAAAAAAGTTATAGCTTATTACAGAGAATATAGATTATTTATTATTATTCAGTTATCATTTCATGGACATTTAAATACGTGCCTTGAATCATAATTTATGATTAAATTATTGTTACTTAAATACCGTTTAGATAAAAATGTATTTAAATTAGAAAATTAGAAAGTAATGATGCTGTTTTATTATCTAATTGTGAAATAGCTCATTAATCAATTAAAATTCTTAAATACTATCAAAGTAAAGTAATGATTAAGTTTCATTTAGTTTGTCATATTGTTGTTGTTTATTTTGAGTTGAAGATGAAGGTAGCGATCCGCAAAGGGCATACAAATTATGATGTTTGTTTTATTACAGTCATTTGTATTTAATAATTGTACAAGGTAGAATATTAATAATAATTATGTCGGTAGTACAGTTACAAAAATATTTGTGATTCTTAGCTTACTGACAACAGGATGAAATCATCCAAACCTGACTTTAAATTTTAAAATAATAATAACGTATCCAATTCTGTGCTTTTCTTATGAAATAAGGGGGAAAACGAGCAAACGGGTCACCTGATGGAAAGCAACTTCCGTCGCCCATGGACACTCGCAGCATCAGAAGAGCTGCAGGTGCGTTGCCGGCTTTTTAAGAGGGAATAGGGTAATAGGGGAGGGTAGGGATGGGAAGGGGAGGATTAGGGGAGGGTAGGGAAGGAAATAGGGTAGGGGATAGGGTAAGCCTCCGGTAAACTCACTCACTCGGCGAAACACAGCGCAAGCGCTGTTTCATGCCGGTTTTCTGTGAGAACGTGTCTGTGTTTTTCTTTTATAAAATTAGGAGGCGAACGAGAAAAGTTTTAAGCTACTGGAAACCAACAACCGTCGCCCATGAACACTCGCAACATCAGAACAAGTTGCAAGTGCATTGCCGGTCTCTGATATACGAAGGTGTGGTGTTAATTTAACAATTATACTTCGTTGCTGCATCCTATGAGATTTAATAAACCTGTAGTCCGAATTTTGTGGTACTGCATCATCACACGCCATTTAGATATTATTTATTTAATTTAAAACTGAAAAAAGACAATCAATTGGTTTTATAGTACTTCCGCCTTGCTTTCCTAGATGGCGGTGTTAGTTCGTCCGTCATTCGTTTTTCGTGTGCGGCATCGTCAACACGTTATCCTTTTTAAATTCTACAGTGTTAAAGTGTTATAATTAGTGTAAATCGTCGAATAATATTGGAAAAAGGAAGAATAAGGATGATTACGAACATATTCGCCGCAAAATACGGCGATTGGAAACTATGGCATGGTAACGATACGTTAAAAAAGGACTATCTTAAGGGTTAATACGTGATATTAACCAGATAGTCAACCTTTTGTACCTTAATGGGGTAATACGCGATATTATCCAGGTTACAAACTGAGTCGTGATGATACGTGATATCATCCTGAAAGCAACTTTATGCTTTTGCTTATTCACACCGGACAAGATCCGAGTCATCAGCGTCTTCCTCCCGGGAAGGCCGCTGCGATAACGAGCACTCATCCGACGACAAAAGGCGCGATGAAGACATCGACGCGCGGGAGGCTCAATCTTGCTGTGGAACTCCACAATCTTTAGCCGACGTCGAAGACGTGGATTATATGGAGTCGGCCGCGCCTGCACCGGCGTCGCCGCAGGCCGCACCGCCGACATCAGCGCCGCTGAGCCAACCAGAAGCCACCGTGCCAGTAGATCCTAACCAAGAATCTACTCCCAGGTTACCACTTGAAATACTAAATATTCTTGGCAAGGCCAATAAAACAGAGAAAGCCCTAGGCGAACGCATTCCCACCGAACTCTCTGAACGTTGGGGTAAAATCTTGGTCGATGGTTTGGCTAAGGAATACAAGGAGTCGCTTGTGGCGAAGATTCTTATACCGACTAACCTTTCGCTGGCTCAAGCGCCTAAACTCAATCAAGAGGTAGCCGCAGTTCTACAGCAGGCTGCAAAAACCGATAATTTTTTTTTTTTTTATAATACAATCCAAGGCGTAAAAAGCGACGTCTACCTTTTCGGTGAAAAGCGCTAGCAACAAGCACTGCCGGGCAACTCCCGAGCTCCTCCTCGTCAGCAGTACGCGAGGCCAGCGCCAGCAGCGCCGGCCCGCCCGCACGAGCCGCAGCCGTCGACACGTCGGCGAGGAGGGCCCAGCAGCCCCCGCGCCGCGGTCGCCCCTACGCGAGCGCCAGACCGAGCAACGACAGGAGACGCCGCTACTAGAGGTACCTCACGCTGGCCGCATCCAATTCTTTTTACGCAATTGGCTTCTAATAACCTCCGACAGCACGGTGCAGTGCTGTCTTATGCTAAAGGATATTATAAAATACCCTTCTGCATTGAGTTATAAGTCCCTTCTGTAAGCCACCTTACCAACGTGTGGAACCAAGTAATCCACCTTTTACAAAGAGTCAGATGAGCAAAGCAATAAGTGAACTCAAACAATTAGGTGCTATTTCAGTATGTAATGAAAATTTGCCAGATCAATTTATTTCATACATTTTTCTTACACCGAAAAGTATCGGTGGGTTAAGATTTATATTCAACTCAAAATTACTTAAATACATTTTTAATTTGCACGTAATCAACTTTTAAAATGGAAGATATTCGCACTGCTATAAAATTGGTCTTTCCAAATGCCTATATTCCTAATATCTCAATCTCAAATCTCAATCGATCTCAAGGAATTGCTTGTGCGGTGTGCCGATTCATACATTACATAAATTTATTATTTTATTTCTTTTTGAGATTTCGATTTCATGATAATCTTTGTGAATTTAACTGCCTTCCTGTACGGCTTAAGTTCTGTGCCATTTATATTTGTAAAGCTTCAAAAGCCTCTTTTTATGTGGTCAAGAAAGCAGGGCCATCTAGTGGTCGAAATTCGAATCGAAATCTAAAGATTATGCTACTATATAATATATTAAGGTCAAAATTGAAACAATTAGGTTTTATTATCAACTTTGAGAAAACTAGTATGACGCCTTCACAACTTTGTAGATTTATTGGCTTTGACCAATGATATTATATTAGCTTTGACATAATATTAAATACTCAAGTCATGCAGTTACTCCAGAAATTTTCTAACTAGCCAACGAAATCCATAACAAAGCGCGATTTCGCGAAGTTCATTGGCACTTTAATTTCAGCATGACCAGCAATAGCATACAGCCGTGTAGTTGTATATTCTTTGATACAACTGGCCGCGTACTAAATACTTTGAACGAGATAAGTTTTTACCTTCACAAAAATGTAATAATAATTTTGATTCCATCATGCCTGTAAAACCTTATTTGTACCACCAGTTGGTGGTGCAATATTATTTTTAATAGAATAAAGTAAGCTTTTTAATAGAATAAACACAAGTTTATACGAGCTGGAGATCTTCACAGACTCGTCACTCACCGGCTGGGGCGCCGCGTGCGACGGAGTAGTAACTAGATGCCATTGGTCTGCGGATGAAGCTCGCCATCATATCAATTATCTCGAATTATTGGCTGCCTAGGGATTGAAATCATTTTTCATTTCATCGTTGTGATAATATTTTAAATGTCTTACTAAGAATAAATAATACTACTGCCATAATTATATTATCTTATATTAATATTATAATGTGAAGTATTCAATTTCATCATCTCAATGAAATCGCGAGAGATATATGGCAGTAGTGCGAGAAACAACGCATATATAATTTATTTGCTTCTTATAATTTGTCACACAACAAGACAGATCGAGGCCATGAGGGGTTCAAGCCGTTCGACATCGATTATATAAAAACACAGATGCTGACCAGGCGTCTAGGTACTTACGTAACGTAACGATAGGAACTTACTAAAGATCTTATTGAGCTTCGGTCAACCTGACAACCTGATGGCTGATACCGTACTTACTCGCGTTGTGCTTTAGTAATAAGTGCTATATTATTATCTGCTAAGATATTATGTCTCTTGGAAACAAGACCCAGGTGCCTTCATCATCCTAGCTTTTACAATTTCATGGCACGATTATTTTTTCTATGCCTTTCCGCCATTCGCGCTCATACTGTCTTAGGAAAATTATAGAAGAGGAAGCGACTGGTAAATTAGTCGTTCCGTACTGGCCGTCGTGTCTCGGCCGTGTTTTCCACTGTTTTGATCGCTTCTCAAATCTGACGAGATTTATTTTAGGCCAGATAAAACCTTCTGGCGTGCGCAGTATTGTGCGGAAAGTCTACCTAAGGCGCCGAATACCGGAGATGTCTATTGACAATATCATACTAAAACCGTTTTCGGGAGGTACAATTAATCAGTATGATACAGGATTAAAACATTGGTTTAATTTTTGTCAAATTAATAATAATATTGATTTGTATTAAGGATTCGTAGCTGATATAATATTACGAATTCTTAAATTTTAACAGAAAAACTTAATGAAAAAGCAAGTTGCGGAATGTTAAATTGTTATAGGTCTAGACTCTAGTTTGTCTCTAATCATTGGTAAATCCCGTTGCAATAACGATCCTAAGATTTTTTAAAGGAGTTTTTAGGAGTAAGCCCAGCTTCCTAAAGTATTCATTTTTAAGGGAACCTTATAAACTTTTGGAGTACGTATCTAAATTTTATCCGTAAGATTCTATACTTATTATCATTAGAAATTTAAAAAAAAAAAAAAAAAAAAAAATTGTAACTCTCATTCTAATATTATAATAATTTTAAATAATAATTCAACTCGTTGTCGACGGGACAACGGGTGCAGACGTTATCACTCATAAGAAAAGAAGACGTTCATTCCGAAAATTCACGTATCATAATCACTATTAATAATTATTCATCAAGCCCCAGCTAAAGCTTTATCTACCTAGATAAGACAAAAGAGCTGAGAAATGACCCAGCTACTGATAAGCTCATTTTAACAACTAGAAAGCCTTTTCATAATGCCAGTTCCCAATCTATAAGTTGCTGGATAAAGAGTGTCCTCAAGGACAGTGGCATAGAGATTGGCGTTTATTCAGCGCACAGCACGCGACACGCCTCCACGTCGGCGGCGCGCCGCGCGGGAGTCTCCGTCGACATCATCAAGCGATGCGCTGGCTGGGCCGGCTCATCACTTTGTTTTGCTAAGTTTTATAACTTACCTTTACCAGATTTAGCACAAGACAGAGCTTTCGCAGAAGCTATTTTTAATGTAAATTCAGATTCATAGCATATCCAAACTAATTAAGTAGTATTATTATTTAGAAGTACAATACTTTATTAAATAAAAATTGTTATGATGTCTATGATGTTATATCATTTTAAATTCCGTAATTAATTAACTTAATGTAATTAATCTGGTATTTTATCATTCCGCAATTACGCGCTGAACATCTACAGGTTTATTAAATCTCATAGGATGCAGCAACGAAGTATAATTTATGGTTAATTGAACTTACCTTAAGTGAACTTCAACCAAAATTATACGAGTTGCTGCATCCGTAGAGATTTAAGATCCCACCCCACCCACTTCTCTTAGTTTGTTGCCCCTATTCTTTACTTGCGGAATGATAAAATGTTATGAATTATCCTCTCTAAAAAGAATGACGGACGAACTAACACCGCCATCTAGGAAAGCAAGGCGGAAGTACTATAAAACCAATTGATTGTCTTTTTTCAGTTTTAAATTAAATAAATAATATCTAAATGGCGTGTGATGATGCAGTACCACAAAATTCGGACTACAGGTTTATTAAATCTCTACGGATGCAGCAACTCGTATAATTTTGGTTGAAGTTCACTTAAGGTAAGTTCAATTAACCATAAATTACTGCTTTTATGACTCGTTTTAGCCCATTTTATGACTCAAAGGGTCTCAAAAGATGTACAATATACTGTAACAGTGTGCGCTAAATCTGCCAACAAACTATTGTGCACTTTATTTAGCAGATACAGTTTCTTAATCTGGCTCTTCTCGCCGGGTTAGTCCCCGAACTGGTAGTAGGCACTATAGTTCCAACGTTCAGAAAAAAATTGTAAAAAATTACCTCTGAATAGTGTGATTTTGATTCAAAAACTTATTTAACACGTTTTTCATTTCATTTCATTCATAATATTAAGGTATTGAAATAGTAAACTATTTTGATCGAACATAACTTTTTAACTGTAAGTAATTATTATTTTTAAACAAAAAATTTAAACCGACTTCCAGGGTAAAAACAATAATAATTTATAATGAACAAAAAAGTGTTAAATAATTCTTACTCTTTATAGTGCCTATTCATAATTCTCCTAAACCTCAACTATTTCTGTACACAATCTACATTATTTTGAAGACGGTACCAGCTATAAGAATGCTGAGTTGTATGACAAAATATTTTTAATATTTAAGACTGGTACCGACTTCAAAATAATGTAGATTGTTACAGAAATAGTTGAGGTTTAGGAGAATTATGAATAGGCACTATAAAGAGTAAGAATTATTTAACACTTTTTTGTTCATTATAAATTATTATTGTTTTTACCCTGGAAGTCGGTTTAAATTTTTTGTTTAAAAATAATAATTTCACTCTTTTAAGTGATTTATAAGCTGGTTTTCTGCACAGACTATAATGTGTTATGCTTAGTTACTTTGGATCCAGGATATATATGAGAACTCATTGTCTGATATCACTACTTCAGAATTGCCTACTTAACTCCAAGCGTATACCACTGTATACCTAATGTATATGCTTGGCGTTAATCAAGCAATAATAAAATTAATGTTTATACGCCTGTCTTTAAAGGCTCTAAAGTTCAGTTCAGTGACTTTCTATCATTACACTCATGAAAACAACTCAACATTACTAGATGACGCCCGCAACTTCGTTGCGCCAAAATTCGTTTATCGCGCGGAAACTTAAAATTTTTCCGGGATAAAAATATCCTATCCTATGTCCTTTCTAGGGACTCAAAATATCTCCATGCCAAATTTCAGCAAAATCGGTTCAGCTGTTCGAGCGTGAAGAGGTAACAAACGGACAGACTGATAGACAGACAGACAGACACACTTTCGCATTTATAATATTTGTATGGATGCTCAAATATAACTAAAATCGTCCTTATTGAAATAAAACTATCAAACTCACTGCTCACTTCGTTTATTCATTCAATGATTCTCTCTTTACAATTCACACCAACACTTAAACACTAATACACCGGAGTCACAACTTCCATGAAATCTAAGATACTCGCCACGATCCAACTCGATCGACTGCTCGCACTCGAATGAGCCCCTCAAGACTGTCAAGCCCTCTTAAGTAAAGATGGCGCCTCGACCCCACTCAAAGCACGCGCGCCCTCTGCTCTGATTGGTCCATTACAATTTAATTCAAACCAAGATATTTAGAGCTAGTAAAAATATGACAAACTAAATTAAATTTACTTAAGAATTTTACAATGATCACTGTATTTTACAATCATTTCTAAAGCAATATAATCGTGAAGAATCAACACTTCAAACAATCGGAAAATAACTAGACTCATGACTACTCATGACTTCCTCTGACATTTAGGAATCAAAAATAACTAATTCATGACTTCCTCTAAAATTCAGCAATCAGAAATCAACTAGACTCATGACTTCCTCCGACATATCTAACATTCGTCCATCCTGACAAATGTCGCGACCTCGCGAACATAATATTGTGATTGGCCATTATGAGTACAGACCAAATTATTTACCTAATTGTGTCATGCGCACCTTGCACGTTCATATAGTCATGATATTATGTACAATGTACATACTTTACAAAATTACAAATGAACATTGTATACTTTGCAAACTAATAGTTGTAACAATATGTGTACCTTGCTCGTTCATATAGTTATATTATGATGTTATGTACACCTTGAACATACTTTAAAACTGAACACCTAATACTTGTAACATTATGTGCACCTTAATTGTTCATATAGTCATATTATAATATTTTATTTATTTATTTATTTATATCGGGCTACATAGGCCCATACAATATATACTTTAAAGACTAACATACATATAAATTATAATATACACTTAATAACTACACTTTATCACGAGTTAACGGCGACGTGACGCGCGCTTCATTCCGGAGTCTCCCCCGGAACCTTCGGTAAACCACACCAGTCGGCCAGAATTCCTCCGCTTCAAAGGTCGACAGAAGATGCGTCGGTACTTCTCACCACAAAGAAACTGAAGTTGACCTTGTGGCGAGACTGCATGTCTTCTCACTGATGTAGTCCACGACGTCCTCGACCTCCATGGACCAGTGCAGGCGGGATATGTACAGGGGCGTCGCGGGGACCTCGCCCCGCAGACGCAGCTCAGGTACATATGGCACGGTACCGCGATGGTTGCGGGCGGC
Organism: Plebejus argus; assembly: GCA_905404155.3. Lineage (NCBI taxonomy): Eukaryota > Metazoa > Arthropoda > Insecta > Lepidoptera > Lycaenidae > Plebejus > Plebejus argus. The sequence goes on from FR989935.1 coordinate 15,967,299, forward strand.
GGGCTTCTTCTTCTTCCTCTCCACCAGTATATTATGTACACCTTGTACATACATACTTTACAAATGAACACTGTATACTTTGCTTTGCAAACTAATAGTTGTAACAATAATGTGCACTTTGCACGTTCATATAGTCATATTATAATATGTACACCTTGTACATACTTTACAAATGAACACTATACAAGGCCTGTCACACTCGCGCTGTAGGCATCGAACTGTAAGTAACCCCCGAGAGGGGCACATCATAAGGGACTCACAAGCGAGCGATGACGCAAGCGCAATATTTTTCATCGCGTATCGACTATATACTGATCATAGAGGAATTCAATTCATGATACAGGTTTAATCGCTGTGACAAAATGGTTTTAAATCTTATAAAATGAACAATTAAAAAAAAGGCCAATGAAATATGTATTTGAATAAAGTATTTAAATACAAAAGTAGACAAACATAGCAATAAACCAATTTCATACAAAAAATACACAAACTACACAGAAATAAACTCAAGTTACTATGTTCAAATTCCTGCACCATAATCGAATATAAAAGTACTATAAAATATAGGCCGGGTTACTAAAACTTGATATTACTACAAAAGGGTTTGCTACTCGTACCAATCAAATAGTAATCAAAAAAATATTATTTTGTTTTTTTAAAAGGCGAAAACCTTGATTTCGTAAGAAAAGGTACGCGTTATGCGATAGAACGAAAGCGGAGATGTAGGTAAATATTGTAGGCGCCTAGCACTGCGCGGTCGGAATTTGAACCCCATAGTATCGTAATATGAGTCGTTATTTCTTTAAACCGGTTTCGTTAGTGGGAACTCAGTTGGCACTACCAATATATATTCTGTGACTATACCTTGCTTTGCAAATTAATAGTTGTAACAATATGTGCACCTTGCACGTTCATATATCTGTACCTTGCACATTCATATATCCGCACCTTGCACATTCATATATCTGCACCTTGCACGCTCACACATCTGCACCTTGCACGTTCATATAATATGTGCACCTTGCACGTTCATATAATATGTGCACCTTGCACGTTCATATAATATGTGCACCTTGCACGTTCATTTATTACAGTCATATTATAATAGTCGCGCTCGTTTCATTCTTCAACTACGCATATGCGGCCTTTTTTTCGCAGTTTGGCAACTGACTGTCAACTTCATAATTGTGTCATGTTCATACAATCTCTGTCAGATCAGCAACTCCCGAACCACCATCGCGTTGCAAAAGTCAATCAAGAATCGGACCGTCCACGCTCCATAATATAAAGATTTCAAAACGGGGCTCTGACAATTTCCAGTGAATATGTCATAGTTTCAAATTCGTAAGTAACAAGTTAACAACTCTAGCGACGACTTTCGCCATAATACGTCAAATTTAAAAATTTCAACATCAGTTCCAAGTCGGCATACTCTAATTCTGTCTACTCTGATTTGGGATAGCGAGCAAGAACCCTGTCAACTGTCTGAACCTTAATACCAATATTAAAAGTAGTTAAACCTGATGAACCTCGTATCACTTCCTTTCCAAGATATTTTGTCAACTTAAAGACCTTTCCTAGACTTCCACAAACACTTGAAGTTTCAAGGCTAAAATTAGCTAAATCGGCTTAGTGGTTCTCAAGTTTCAACAAGTCTTACAGAATTGAAAATTCACCTTTATTTAAATAGGTTTGATAACTACTGAAAATTCCGAAAATTGCGTCATTACAAAATCCATGGATAATTTCCTTTCCCAACTAATATGAAATAAAAGTTACAAGCAGTCAATCATAATCATCGACCTGTTTTCAGCTCATTGATTATTATTATAGTAGCTAGCAAGCTATCATAATCCTTTTCTCAATTTCAATCAATTTTCAAATTCGAACCATGATATTCACTTAATTTTAAATGTACCCACACTTTACATTACAACAGTTCTCACAAGCATATTTTCTTGTTTCCTGGCTTACTAAAAGCCTGAAACACCCTTTTTTTCTTCTTCGGGCGAAATTCGACGAAAATTTGGGTTCAACAACCCTCGATCTTACAAGGAAAATTTGAAAACTAGGTTAGGTTAACCTGACCCAAACCTAACCTAACCTAAACATAAACCTAACCTGGTTAAGCTAGCTATAAGTTATAACCATAATAAAAATCTATAACCATAATGAAGAAAATTTGAAGACCTACCCGGTATTGGGCAGATGGCCACTGCATCGCCCCACCGGATGGACAACCCACTAACACCTGCCATGGGTCACACAGGGACGTCTGAACACCAACGACCCATTGGAAGAACACCATATGGACCAGCTGCTCTCACGGCCTGCCCAACATCCAGCCCACAAAGCAAGTACCATAGGGTGGTTCCAGATGTTCCTCCATAACCTTAGAGAAACACATATGTTGAATTTCCTATTGTTCAAAATTGTTTTACCTATTTATTGACAACACGTCCCATCTTCAAGCTTCCTTGCTACACCTGACAAAACCAGAAGAATGTTTATTATTGCAACAAAATCGTATTATTACAGTTAGTGAAGGAATTATCAGTCTTGACTCTTTACATTTACTTTTGTGGGTAAACCGATTCAACCATACCTCAGAAGATCTAATAAAATCCGCCATTGTCCAATACAATCCGCGATCATGGCGCTAAACAACTATAAAATTGTTAAGTGTTAAGGCCCATAAAATGTTAAAATTCATCCTAAGATCTAGTTCCTCCTCAAACATTACAGTAGTAATATTCCGACACTGCACACTGGCACCCTGGTGTAATATTTTAGCACTTATTCCAGTATAATATACTTCCATAGTGTGGCACCAATACAACACTTGATATTATAGTTATAAACCAATTTATTCAAAAAAGATCTATCAGGTTTTAACACTCGAAACAAAAACCTCTAAAGTAAACAATTATTGTGAAGCACCACATTACATGCCCTTGACTGTCTGTTCAAATCCATCTATGTCCTTTCAATCCATACGTTAGGTACATAATAAATTATGTGTACCTGGGTAAAATAGCACAGAATTGTATAAATTCTTTCTATCCTTGTCTATATTATAATGTTTTCCACCAACAAGTACTGTAAAAACAATTATATCTCCATCAGCCCGTTTACTCAATCAATTGTAAAAGCAACTCTTAATCAGAACTGCTAAAAACTAAGAATTTAAGCGACAATTTTAATATTAACTTAATAGTAAGCCAAACAATATTAAACAAAAACTATCTAGCCACAGGTTATCAGACTCTAAACTCATCTCAATATGATAATATATTTTATTAAATCCGTGAATGACTCTTTCGTGTTTAAATATATTTTCCAGTCTTCCAAATATTTCATTGTTTGCGTCTTTTGTTAAACTAAAAACAAAACGAATACCACTAAAATGAAGTAATGTATTACACCGCAATATCAATAGATCGTACGACAAGATTGCCACATCTAGTACATCTAGTAATACGACATCTATGGCACTATTTTTACGCAAGTTTCCACCAACTACCCGCAATACTTGTAATTTTTATTTTTTGTTGGAAAACAAATCTGCACTTGTACTTGTAATGTAAATTTACATTAAGCCATTTCTGCAGTGTTATTTTGTGCCATTATGATATTTTTCTGTAAAGTTTCATATTTTATAATCCGAACTCCCGTACACAGCTCGCTTACAGTCAGTGAATAATAATTACTGTTGTTGAACCATTGTGTATCATTTGTGAAAGGAAACAAAATCCTAGATTATTGTAAGCACATTTACATTAAATACAAACACTTTGTAAATGGTCTATGGCTACAAGTTCTCGGGAAGAATACTCTCAATTGACGAAAATGTAAGCAGCTTATTAACACTAATGACAAATCTAATAAAATGGCCACGTCTATTAAAAACCATGATTTATATCGCATCTTCCACACTTCACAGTACACAATTTAAAATGAGTAAACTTTAGTTTCCGCTAATCAAATCCTTGTCCGTTACAAAACAAAATCGTGTTGAATTTGCTTTAATTCGTTTTAAACAAAATCGTTTAAATTACGATTCAACGGAGTCACAGTAGTACACTACAGCTTTATTAGTCCAATCTCAATTTTTTAACACCTTCACTGCGTAAGCCAATTTGTACGATCTGCCATATTGGCGTTACGAGACCGAAAAGCACTCTTATCTTTCCTTTCGCAATGACGCACTGAGACTCTTCAGATCTCGTACGAGTGGTTTCCTTAAAACCTTAACAATGAATGTATCTTGTAGTATGTGGTTCCGCCCGGAGATAGCAGTAAAAATGATTAAGAAAATAAGAGCCTCGTATTTGCACAATTCAACAATACGAGTTCATTTGGATCCCGTAATCACATTTTGGTTAAATATCGATAAATCGAAGTGATGGAAATTGAACAATTCAAAAATATCGATATTATTTATTGAAGTGAAGGTAGCAAGTAACAAAACATTCAATGTTTTTCATTAAAATATGATGAATAAAGTTTTCTTGCATTTATTACAAAACCCTTTTACTTGTTTTTTTTTTTTGTCGGCCTCTCTGCTCGTCATTGTCTGGCCTTCCCATAATAACAACTAACACAGCGTCCCTTTTTTACTATATTTTATTGTGTATTTATGTTCGGATACTACAATGTCTCACTATTATCATATTTTTTTGTCAAAATGCTTTCCCTTGAATTTCTGAATTAAACTATCAAAAAATATCTTTTTCGATAGCACGACATACACAACACTAACTAATTTCCAGGTGCGCGTCGTACGAGTGTTAATGGAACTCGTAACGCACTAGATGTAGACTTCCACCATATTGTCGCTACGAGACGCATTAGGTCTCGTACGACCTTATTGACAAAAATATTGCTAACAATATACCTAATCAACGTATAGAAAACCAATTAACCGGGACGAGTAAAACATACAAATTCACCTCCGAACCGGATGAAAGTCACAAGCGAGATTCATAAGGTCTCGTACCGCAGCGAACGTATTAAAACAAAACTATTGTACTTATATTTTCAAGCAGAACAAAGATTTTCTGATATGATTTAAAAGTTTTGTAATTACGTTTCCAATTTTCAAAGTTCAAACCACGTTAAACAAAAGCCCTTCAGGGCCTTACCTGCCTTTTCAACCAATTGAAACTTGCACCACGTAAATTCAAAATCCACACCTCAATATTTTGCACTATACTTCTCAATGTTGGGTTCAAAAATACATTTGACAACCTATGTCGTGAACCTGCAGACGTTGATCTTCTGTTTTGATGATGCGAGTCCACCACCGAACGATTCATCCTCTCACGTGTTCCTTCACTTTCACTCTTCAGTCATTCTTGGGCGTGAGATACCACGAAGGATCGCTTTTCCTTTGTGGCGTACCGCTTCTGAATTGAAATAAAACTATCAAACTCACTGCTCACTTCGTTTATTCATTCAATGATTCTCTCTTTACAATTCACACCAACACTTAAACACTAATACACCGGAGTCACAACTTCCATGAAATCTAAGATACTCGCCACGATCCAACTCGATCGACTGCTCGCACTCGAATGAGCCCCTCAAGACTGTCAAGCCCTCTTAAGTAAAGATGGCGCCTCGACCCCACTCAAAGCACGCGCGCCCTCTGCTCTGATTGGTCCATTACAATTTAATTCAAACCAAGATATTTAGAGCTAGTAAAAATATGACAAACTAAATTAAATTTACTTAAGAATTTTACAATGATCACTGTATTTTACAATCATTTCTAAAGCAATATAATCGTGAAGAATCAACACTTCAAACAATCGGAAAATAACTAGACTCATGACTACTCATGACTTCCTCTGACATTTAGGAATCAAAAATAACTAATTCATGACTTCCTCTAAAATTCAGCAATCAGAAATCAACTAGACTCATGACTTCCTCCGACATATCTAACATTATAAATTTTAAGAATAACTTTCCTCATAGATCTTATGATCAAGTTGCTAACTCGGTAACCTAAACACCAAGGTCGAGTCATTTACATTGAAATAACATTATAATTTTTTAAATCGTTCGACACATTCGGGCTTTGTTCTTAAAGACGATTAAAAGTAACAATAATAGGGTTATAATTAGATAACTCATGGTGTGGTGACTGGTAGTAAAGATGATGATGATGATGAATGTAACTTGCATAGTAGCATATGCTTTCAGTTCTTAAACCAACTCCGAAACCCCCAAACTTGTCAAATACAGCATGACTGGTGAGTCAATACCGATATTTAAGGAGAGTATTCAGTACTCGATTCTCATTATAAATATGTAATAAAATTAGGTTCTTAATTTTTTTTTTGAATTTCCCAAAAATTGATGAATCATGGATACTAAGTAAATTACGCGGCTAGGCAAGTAGGCATACTATGCGGCCGGTGCAGAGGCGTGCGCTACCAAAGAAACACCACACAACTACCCCTCCCGCTCGCGGTGTCCATGCGTTGGGTAAATAATTATTTAACCTTAAGCTACATTTACTCAGTGATCAATTGATATTATTTTTTTATATTATTTTTTTCCAACTAATATAATAGCCAAATATCACGTCCTCAAGTATTGAACATGTCTCACCAGTCACGCAGTATAAGGAATCCGGAGTTCTCTTAGCACCTTCGGAACCATGGTATAACTAATTTTAAAATCTTGCTTTTTGGTAGCAGGCATAATTAGGATACTTCTCATAAAATCGAAATCGTTATATTATGTTTCCATATAAATTTGGAGGAGTTCCCTCGATTACTCACGGATGTATGGTGGAATGGTGGTGATGATGATGATGATAAATTTAATGTGCATAGTAGTATATGCTTTCAGTTCTTAAGACAACGCCGAAACCCCCAAACATGTATCTATTAGGAGTAAGGAGTTCTGTTCACCACCTTCGAACCATGGTATATCCTGGTGCAAAATCTTACTTTTTGGTAACATGTGCCTGAAATACTTCATATGAAACCAAAAAAACATATGTTTCCATTTGAATTTTGAGGAGTTCCCTCGATTACTCATGGATCCCATCATCAGGTCACCACTTTTCTGAACATTGCTTTTTGGTAGCATATGCTTAGGATACTTCTTATAAAATCGAAATCATTATAAGTTTCCATATAAATTTGGAGGAGTTCCCGCGATTACTCACGGATGTATGGTGGAATGGTGGTGATGATGATGATGATTAATTAAATTTGCATAGTAGTATATACTTTCAGTTCTTAAGACAACGCCGAAACCCCCAAACATGTATCTATAAGGAGTAAGGAGTTCTGTTCACCACCTTCGAACCATGGTAAATCCTGGTGCAAAATCTTACTTTTTGGTAACATATGCCTGGAATACTTCATATGAAACCAAAAAAAACATATGTTTCCATTTGAATTTTGAGGAGTTCCCTCGATTACTCATGGATCCCATCATCAGATCACCACTTTTGACAAAATGGGACCAAATTGGAGTGGAACCTAATATAACAAAAGAAAAATTTTGAAAATCGGTTCATAAACGGCGGAGTAATTGTTGAACATACATAAAAAAAAAAAAATATCCACAGACGAACGTATAACCTCCTCGTTTTTGGAAGTCGGTTAAAAATTATTGTAATGGTGCAAACTCGTGTAGGCCTTATACTTAAGCCAATATCAGAATTTTATTTCACCATCTTTTGTTTTATGATGAAGATTAATAGAGCCCTGAACCCATGGTGTCGAAACTCCTTAAACTAATAAGAGGTATACCTTATCTCGATCGCCATAAGGTCGAAAATGCGAGTGTTAGCCGGGTTGTAAGAGGCTGATTGGGCACAAGGCGACCTGCTTGGGTCACCTCACTCACTAGTAATTAGAATACTTATATGGGATATCGGATTGTGGATTTATAGCTGTTTTGGACTTACGATAAAATTAATACATTTTACATGCTATTTAGTCTATATTAGGTTTTGACCGAATATCTCATTGAAATAGCGTAATTACTAATTACAGATAAATAAATAACACAAAATCCTTGTTGATATTCTCAATATCCGATTACCAGATGCTTGCCCTAGTCTGGTGTTTTTAACCCTTTTATTAGATAAAAACTACATTATCGAATAAATATACAAGTCTTTTGTCATTGTGTTATACGCTGGAAAGGTCACGACTCACGTCTTAAATGTTTCTAGAAGGGGAAAAATGTTTAAGGGCCCGGGTTACCCTCGAAATTTTCATACATTCTTAATACCAAAATCATTTTCTCATATGAAAATATTTAACATGTTTGAGTTATTTTTCAGCTTAAGATAGTAATTACCCCTAGGTAAAATATAAATAAATAAATAGTAAATTTACTAAAAAATATTTAAACACAAAATTTTTTTTAGTATTTAAACATTTTGTAAAAAAAATTTGTTCAGGACCCTAGGTTTAGGACTCCATATTGAAAAAAATCTATTTTTCGGGTAGATTCACGGTGGCTATTATTTCTATGATATTACTGGGCATTGGAATCATAACTCGACGAAATAAATAATTATTAACATAATAGGCATCGAAAAGATTACAATTAGAGTACAAGTGGTGTGACCGGGGACCGGTGACCGCCTCAGAAGCGTCATGTGGAGCGGCGGCGTCTTTGATCGCGTGAGAATTACCGCCGGGTTAAGGCGAATCACGATCGCACTTCTTTGTTTTTATTTGGATGAAAGTCGTAAGATTTAACTTATAATTTATGTTTGTTTTCAAAATTATACACGTAGAGGAAGACAAAATTTTGGGTCAAAATTGCATTAACTGTTTAAGGAAAGCATATTTTCATTTGGAAAAATGTATATCTGCTTAAATTGTCATTGCCTCTTTAATTTTTTGGCTACGAGATCTCGAGTCTCAAAACTCCTGCAGCATGTCTGTTGTGTAAGCTGCACACAGATAGTTAAAACTTACAACACACTAACTTACACTGTTAACAGCCAAAATCGTACATAATATTATATTATAGCACTTCGTAAGCTCGTAGCCACTCGTGGGTATATACAAAATATTTACCACAACGACAATCTTCACTGATTGGAAATTGCAATAAGTATCTTCATTCGCGACTCGCGAGAGAAGCGGGCAGCGGCCCTATTTAAAACTTTTGCATTGATTTACAATATCATTTATTCTGTATTATAGTATATTCCTATTCTGGAAAACTCGGCATCCCTATTTATAACAGTTTGCGAATACATATTATTAGTATTTCACAGTTAACAGCTTTCTAGCCTTCGAGACCTGGTTTTCTCTCAACAAATTTTTTTTTTTTTTTTTTTTTATTAAATAAGGGGGCAAACGAGCAAACGGGTCACCTGATGGTAAGCAACTACCGTCGCCCATGGACACTCGCAACATCCGAAGAGCTGCAGGTGCGTTGCCGGCCTTTTAAGAGGGAATACGCTCTTTTCTTGAAGGTTTGCAGGTCATATAGGTCCGGAAATACTGCTGGTGACAGTTCGTTCCAGAGTTTTACAGTGCGCGGCAGAAAGTTACGCGAAAATCGCACTGTGGAAGACTGCCACTCATCAAGGTGATGAGGATGGTATGTTTTTCGCGTGGGACGATGGCGAAAAGTTGCAGGTGGTATGATTCCGAACAATTCCTCAGAGCACTCCCCGTAATACAACCGATAGAGGATGCAGAGTGAAGCTACATCTCGGCGTAATTCCAAGGGGTCCAAGCTGTTCGAAACACTATGGCAGTCAACAATTCGAGCGGCCCTTCGTTGGATACGATCCAGAGGGAGCAGTTGGTATTTTGGCGCCCCTGCCCAGAGATGAGAACAATATTCCATGTGAGGCCGAACCTGCGCCTTGTAGAGTTGTAGGCGTTGGTCCGGACTGAAGTACTGTCTCGCTCTGTTAAGAACACCAAGCTTTTTCGAGGCTAACTTGGCCTTACCCTCTAGATGATATCGGAACTGGACTTCGCTCGATATGTTGACGCCAAGTATCTCAATGCTAGGGGAGATGGTTAAAGATGTGCCCTCGAAACGAGGATATATGACCATTGGTGACTTTTTAGTGGTGAACGCGCAGACTTGTGTCTTGGCGGGGTTAAATTGGACTAAGTTACGTCTACCCCATTCAGAGACTTTCTCCAATGAATTCTCTATTTTAGACACAAGTTCGTTTCGACTCTCAATGACATTTTGCCGAGAAATATTGCGGGAGCCGGTATATACAGCATCACCTGTACTATCATCCGCATAGCAATGAATGCCGTTGGTCTGTAACATGTCATTGATATGCAGTATGAATAGGGTAGGCGATAGCACACAGCCCTGAGGGACACCAGCATCAACAGATTGAGTTTCCGAGCATTCGCCGTCAACTACGACCCTTATGCTTCTATCTGCTAAGAAACTAGTGACCCACTTACATAATTTCTCGGGCAGCCCGTATGATGGAAGCTTTGAAAGCAGCGCTTTATGCCAAACCCGATCAAAGGCCTTCGCAATGTCCAAACTAACAGCCAATGCCTCTCCCTTCGACTCAATTGCCTGAGCCCAACGATGAGTCAGGTACGCCAAGAGATCACACACGGTGTATATTTACATGGAAATGAGTGCGAGAGTGCCTCGCCTTAACTGACGCGGTTCGGGCATTCCATCGGTAATAACAATAATTGTTATGAGGTGAGGAAACTGTATCGGCGGGCTTGTCATAGACCCCATAGTCATTTGCTATAATTTCTTTCCCAATCAGTTCGTCCATTTATTTTCAAGTAGATTTTTGGGCAGAAAATATCCCACGACTTCCTGAGACTCAAAATATCTTCATAACAATTTTCATCTAAATCTGTGTAGCTACTTCAGCATGAAGGGGTGACAGACAGTAGGTAATTATAGATGCCGACGAAAACTTGAGTACGACTGAATTCAAAATTCGAATCTGTATTTAGTTCCTACTTTTCTTTTGTTTAATTTATTGCGTTTGAAATAGAAAACTTACAAAGGATTTACAACGTTTCAATAAATTAATTACATGCAATAAAACGAAACAAGTAACAAGTAATAACAATTATCGAATTACAATAATTTTAACAATTATTAACTTTATTAACTACTTTACAGAATAATCAACACCTAAGTTAATGCACCATTAACGTCTAAGTACCACTTACACAGAGCGCCGTAATAAGTCAGTCATATTGGAATGTATTCTGTATCTGCATTCTGCAAACTCCAGACACGTGAGCTTTTAGCGATTACTCGATATATTTAAATTTACAAGTGAATTTATAGCGCCCATTGACGTACCATATCTTTAGACCTCACGTCATGGCTACTTCCGATGTCCCTCGTTGTACTGTGTCAAATTGTTATTTTATAAGGAGTTGCTCATATTATATTATTTCCTGAGTTCCACAGATGGTCGATAAAAAATTGGGGATGTCGAACATTTAAAGCTGGAAAATAGAGCTGATTGGGGACGGTAAGTTTATAGAAAAATGTGTATTCTATAATGTTACTTCGACATGCTTTTACATTACGATCCATACAGCCATGACAGAAAATTGTGATTTCTAATACAATAGGAAGGTGTAACAATTTTTCATTTATTGAAGGTCACATAACTTTAACCTAGAAAATAGGCATAATAGTATTTTGCGACGTCTAGGTTTTTAGTACGTCGATGTTCGCTCATAAACTTGATGCTGTATCACATTAACTGCTAAAGAGTATGTATTTATGATGGTGGTCAACTCATAGTTAGTCCGTGTCTTCAGTATTAAAGTATCACTCGGGTGACATGACACCACTTCCAATAATCGACATTTAAAAAGCGGCCAAGTGCGAGCTAGACTCGCCCATGAAGGGTTCCGCAGCAGCAATAAGGTTTATTTTTATGAAATTGAAAGGTTTTTGATTTATTTTTATATTTCAGTCGATTAATGGCCGTTCCCTATATTCAATCTATCTCTAGTTTGACATACAACCGATCGCAGCTGACATAGAATTGACATAAAATATATGGAGCTAATGTCTAATGTGAGCTATTCCTATCTCAAGTAAGAGATAGATCAAATATTGGGAACTGCCGTTAATGAAATTTAGATTAAGGTTTACCATTTATGACGTATAAAAAAACTACTGGCTAGATCTCGTTCAAACCAATTTTCGTTGGTAGTTTTTATAGTAATCTACATCATATATTTTTTAGAATTATCATATAAGTACTTTAGAAATTAGATATTCAGGTTAGAAAAAAATGGAGAAACCTCAATATGATTTTTGGAGACTTATCCATAGATACCCACGCATAGGTTAGATGATTTTTTTATTTTATTTCAGTTATACTTGTACCTATGGGGACCCCTAAAATTTTTAATAATTTTTCCATTTTTGCATCAAAATCTTAATGCGGTTCACAGACTACATCTACTTACCAAGTTTCAATAGTATAGGTCTAATAGTTTCGGAGAAAAGTGGCTGTGACATACGGACGGACAGATAGACAGACAGACAGACATGACGAATCTATAAGGGTTCCGTTTATTGCCATTTTTGCTACGGAACCCTAAAAAGGAACAACACTCATGGCTCAGATTAGACGAGTATTCTTTATCCGACTACGACGAAGGTGATATGATTTTTGCTTTTTTATTCGTGGGCAGAAGATATTGTATGGATGAAGATGTTTTGAAAGTTTTTGACCAATACAGCGATTACGAACTTACAATTCTCGTTTTTGGTTGCCACTAGACAGCATCGCAGTCATTATTACCCATCATTGTCGAACATGGAACACCTTTAATCAAAGGTTTTAACTTCCGTAGAAGTCACCAGACTGTATTTAATTACCAAGAAACTAATCAGAAAGTTAATGTTGAGAAGAAGATTATCAATAATCTACGACGTCCGTCATTGTGCCGTGTTCCCAGCATTGTGGTGGCTTCTGAAAACTGTCCACGATAGTAATTGCTCCAATTATTATTATCGCTTTCCCAAGTAAGCGGAGTGAGGGATAGGGATTTTGATCACGAACAAGGACGACAATTATTAACAATCACCACTCGTTTGAAAACCGGATGATAAAGTCTTACTGTACCTAGGTATACAAAATATCGAAGTTCTGAGCTATTTCACATTAGATCACGGCCTACGGGTCTTACACCATTAGAGAAACTGCTATAAAAATCGCAAAGACCTACATTGCTTTGCAATGCCAGTTTTTGCAATACGACGCCGAAACGCAGTGTTGTGGTCTAGACGTATAGTATATGTAAATCTGCCAGGGTCATGTCAAGTCAACTTTAGAACTTAGATGTACTTAGCTTGGAGAAGCAAATCAATTTATTTGGTAGAACTTTGTCTATGGACTGTACAAAGTAATATCGATGTTGCACATCATCAGTAGGTACTCGGCATGGGCTTTTGATAATAATTGACTGGTTCTCAGGCTAATTGTAAATTCTTTTGTAGTGCAATGACTCGGCTATCGGCTTTCTACTGCAATTATTGGGTGTGTTACATTACATTACACTACATTATCTAATGCACTGTAATTATGTCTGTAATTTGAGGGTAATCACCGATATGTTTTGTTCAACGCGTCTGGCTGACTTCTTGTTTTGCCGCGTTGGAGACGCTCCACAGTTTCCTACTGTCTTTCATGAAGCCTCTGGGTTCGAAGACAAATTGCATCTTTAGTATCGACAGCGAATTGACGAGAAACTTAGTACTATACTCCAGTCTGATAAGAAGAATTACTATAGTCATCACTAAAATGTCATTTGACCAATGATACGTCTCTGTTACATCCAGATTGCTTTGATGATTATCTCTCTTTGTGAAAAACTTTAACAACGTTTTTACATAAAGTGGCATCCTCAACCAGCAACGAAATCAGCACAGTGCTGCTGGGTAGTTGTATAATATAGTTTGTTCATTGACTATGGAGGACGCAACTATATACAAAGGAAATACCTGGGTACTTCCTGATCTAAGCCTAGATCGATGGATAATGGCGAATCTGTGGACTCTCGCTACATTGTGTAAGCGGAACTATCGAGTCGTTGGAAATGTATCAACACGTCTTCGCACAACAAAGCGCGGGGCCTCTTGCCCACACACGGGGGCCCCGGGGCCACAATGCCCCTGCATTGTCTAGCCTCAATGGCCGCCGCCAGGTCCGATGGAGATAGTATTGGTATTGTGGTATCTATTGTAACACAATGGGAGGGGCCGGCGGTCCGTGACCTCCGTGGAGGTTCTGCAGTAAAAATCTAACGCCGCAGGTTAGACCTGCTAGGACCTCAAAGTAAGAGTAACGTAGTAAGAACGCCGCGCTGTAAGAGTAACGGCGCTGAAACTTTTTTCTTACTATTGTATGGGAAACGAAATGACGCTGGGTGCTCGCCCATAATTTGAAAAAAAAGTTGTTCTTTCAGCACAATTACTTTCACAGTGAACTCTATACAGAGGGCACACCGCACATGCACAGTGCACACCCTAAAGTATAAATCATAATATTATATCACCTTGTTTTTTTACACCCTGTTTACAAGGGGTAACAAAACTAAGTGATAATACTTTAGGATGTGTATCATGTGTTCCTTATATTATATAGAGTTCACTGTGAAAGTAGCAGCGCCGAAAGTGCAAAATTTCTTTTTATGATTTGTATAGGCAAGCGCCCTCGCGTCATGATTTTTCCATACAAAGTTGAAAAAAAGTTACTCTTTAAGCGCTGCTACTTTCACAGCGAACTATATATGAGAGACCCATACACACCCTAAAGCAGTGTTTCCCAACCTTATTCAGCCACGGACCCCTAGGAAGTCGAGCACAGTTTTCACGGACCCCCTTAATAGAATGTACAGCAAAATAAATAGGATTATGTATTGTCCAGAGATGACACCGTGGACCCCCATTCATATATTCACGGACACCCAGGGGTCCGCGGACCACAGGTTGGGAAACACTGCCCTAAAGCATTATCACTTAGTTTTGTTACATTCTGTTTAGCGAAGTTCATATAGATTGAAACTTGAGAGAAATTACATTTTCAATGTTCACAAGTCAATCACATCCCATGTTTCGAACATCGTTTTTATTGACATCTTAGGATCTAGTGTGGCGGTAGACTTTACTATAAGAATAGTTAAATTGTTATTCTACTATTATTTAAAACTACTGAGCACTCCAATGATGTAATAAGACAATATTATATGGAAAGATGAGAAGTAAATGAACATTTGTAAACTTTATGGTATGTGATATTGGCACTTACTGATCCTGGGATCAAAATGACCAGGATTATCATATTAAAGGGATCGTAGCTACTAGGTACCAGGTACCAGATACCAGGGTACCAGGAAATAAAGAAGGTTCCGAGAGCCTATAACGAGGAAGACCAGTAAATCTAGCCGATACCATCACCTATCTGATGAACAGTTAAAATAACAGCTTTTATTACTTGTACTTACTGATAATGGTTTGAGTGTTAACGTTCTGTGATAAAGTTACCGAATGTAGAGATAAGCTAGGGTTAGAACTTAAGACTCTACCTTATAGTACGAATTCACCTAATCTCTGTTATAAAGTAATTTTATAATTCATTAAGTGTTTGTTTGGACTAAAGAATATTTAGATCTTGAGAAATGAATGCGAATGCTATGATTAGAATATGCTTTAGATTATGATATTATGTTTCTAGGCAAAAAAACTACATTCCTTAATTAGATTAATTAATGTA
Organism: Plebejus argus; assembly: GCA_905404155.3. Taxonomy (NCBI): domain Eukaryota; kingdom Metazoa; phylum Arthropoda; class Insecta; order Lepidoptera; family Lycaenidae; genus Plebejus; species Plebejus argus. The sequence continues at coordinate 15,983,056 of FR989935.1, forward strand.
TAAATAATCTCCATGTACGGCACCAATTGTTGCAATATTATTATTGAAAACAGTGCAACACAGTCATTAAGACCAAACTATCAACCTACACAAATATGTAGTGGACAAAAAGTAATCATGGCACATCGTTTCATTTATTAGGTGTGCCAACATAGACCTCTGTTTATTATGCTATAAATATTAGATAGACAAATAATATTTAATATGGTAGAAAAAATATAAATAGTATATTAAAATTTATTATATGTTTATGAAGCTATTTCTACAGTTTATTTTTCCTAAGCCGGAGGAATTCTTTTAGCGTTAATGCACACACACTTAATTCAGTATACAGCCAGTAAGATTTAACATAGACTACATTTTCTCATCAACATTTCTTCCTCCAACTTAATTTAGCCCAGAACTCTATTTTCTTTATGAAATGTGTAGTCGATTATTTTCTTTCTCCAAAATCTAACAGCACCCCATTTCATGTCGTGGGAAAATAGCACAGCATAGTGTTCAAGCTATCAGCATATCTATGACGTTAATTCTGTGGCCCTAGTGAAAAGGGGTTTAAGTCTAAAATTACAACTTTACAGGAGAGGCAAAAAACATTCAGCGCGCAGAAATTTCGTGTTTGTCCTCGTGTAGCTTCTTTAAACTGCTAGTTAAATAATACATGTGATATTTTTATTGGTAAACAAAGTATGCTCTTTATTATTATTAAGTTGTTTTTTATGTAAATTTAATATTTTTCGAGATAATGACTTATACCCACGAAAAAATAAATTCCTCAAGGGTATAAAATAACTTATACCCTTTATCACATAAGTAAATTGTGAATTCTGTTATGTGAAAAGGAATACGCATTTGGAATAACTTTTATGATAATCATGTAATTAAAAAAAATATTTAATGGCTCACCTAATAAAAAGTATACAGTGTTTGACTGTGTACTTTAATTCGACTCAAAAAAAGTCAAAATTATGAAAAAAATATCTTAGCGTCCTTTTCACAATGATTTTATTCGTGGCGTGTGGTATATCTAGACTTATATGAACTACTTTGTGCAACTTATATCCATGATTTTAACAAAAAGAAAAGAAAAGAATACAAAATTAATATACTTACTTATATTTTGATATTTTATAAAATAATTAACTTAAGATAACGTAGTTAAGTAAGTCTCTTTTGTAGTACAATACAAAAATAATTTGAGAGTAACTCGCATTTCTCTCAACTAAAAATAAAATCAATGTTATTTAAATTAATGGCCTGTTTCACCACTTCCTGATAAAGTGCCGGATAGGCTTATTTGACAGATTCTCCATACTCTATGTGTCAAGTTAAGTGGTGGATAGCCTTATCAGGAAGTGGTAAAACAGGCCCTTACACTCACAAAATCACAAATTGAGTTGAAAACAAAAGAACTCATTATTTGAAAGCTACAAAGTTATAATAAAAATACATCAATAATCTTCAGTATATCAACATTCCTTTCCCCGTTTTATTTTTTATATTTTTGTTTACTATAGGTACTCATGATAATATGAGCTTTCAATTTATTAAAATTTAAGCATATATTCAGCATCCCCTTAGGATTTACAAATTACTTTTAATTAAAACACACGCCAATAGATCGACAATATCATAAACTACACATTCCCCGTTTTTTTAGGACAATTTTGAACTAAGATGAATAACAAAATAGGGTTTTGGTGGGATCTCGGCAACGCGGCAAATGTATGGCCAAGGTCGTTTGCTCGGGGGACGGCCTTAAGTTACAACAGTCATACTTGACTGTTGTAACTTTAAAGTAAATTACAACAGTCAAAAGAGTTTTCATATTGATTAAGTTTATATGGAAAATTATTTATAGCAAGTTAACAAAATAATCAAACAAAAAAAACTAGATCAAAATCGGTCCACCCGTTTGGATGCTACGATGCCACAGACAGACAGACAGACAGACAGACAGACAGACAGACAGACACGTCAAACTTATAACACCCCTCTTTTTGGTCGGGGGTTAAAAATATTAGGAAATCTCATCTGAACAGTCATCATTAAGAAGAGGATGCTGATCATCGTTATCATCACTTATGTCTTATTAGATTAAGTAAGTATAAAAAGATCTGACACTCATGGGTTTATTAATGGGAGAAGACTAAGTCTCGCTTTTCTCATTAGAATTTGCAAACGGCCCATCATAAGCGTTGACTTTCCACATTTTCAATAAAATACTGACTAAGAAATGACCAATATACGAGTAGAATTGAATGACATATCAATTTCATCCTGTTCTATCATTGTATGTGGAAAAGAGACCTACCTGTATAGCACTGTATTTGTTACAGGAAATCCCCTGAAAGACTTCGCACCTTTCTGTGTTGCCAGTTTTGAGTTCTGTAGGACCCAAGAGGTTTTTTATGGCCTTGATACTTGCATTTTGGATTATCATGTAAGACTGTTCCATAATACCGATCGATTTTCTACCGAAATCTACTAAATGATTTTACACTACTAAATCAGTTCAATTTGCCTCCAATCAAAAAAAGTAGAAATCTACTAAAAGTTGTCACGCTGGCGCGGGCGCACCGCGCAATGCACCCTCCACACACCCGGTGCGGACCAGTCCCCCGCATCGACGATTTATATTGTTTTACACGTAAAATGAATACCATTCGTAGGATAGCGTATTGTGAATACTGATCGAAACTGAGTTATACTGGACTTTTGTCATTTATTTTGGTGAAAACAGATTGATGTCCAGTAACATCATTACTCACTAAGTCATTTTTAAGGACCAACTCTTGTTGTATTGGTAAACACCAAATTTTATAAAAAGGAAGGTAGTTTATGTTAATTTAGATCAAAAAACACATTTTTTTTTAATTTTTTCAGTTTAAAACAATACAGATGTACTTGGATCCAACTTATGTAGTTTTTTTTTGTGTTAGTTAGACCCATATACACCAAGAAACTTTTTTGTTTTTAAAGATAGCTTAGATCCGTTTACACCAATCGATAGAGCATTTATTTCTCATCATTTTGGTATAATAAACTCATTTTCGACAAAATCGGACTTGTACCCCTTTTCACTAGGGCCACAGAATTACGCTGTATATATCTAAGCTATGTTTGCTATTCATTATTCAAAGCACCTGTCGCAACAGCGGCCTTGTCGAGAACTTAAGCCAAAGTTCTTAGAATTGTTTCATTAGATTAATGGTTTAAGTCTTGACAGATATAATAGTAATTAACTATTAATTTAAATATTTATTTACCATGAAATGTTTTCTTGTTGTTTTGAATTTTTCTTCAGAGCTAGCCTTATTTAGTCAAGCACAAAACGGTAAAAGTTATTAAAGTTTTAAGATAATGTTTAGTAGTTTGAGCGACACAGGACTTGCAGTGGTGGAAATGTGTGGCTAATGCCCCGAGAAACAACAACGAGTTGCACTCCAGAAGTGCCGGTAGAAGTAAAAAACCGGCCAAGTGCATGTCGGGCAACGCGCAATATAGGGTTCCGTAGTACCGCTAGTTTTTGAAAATTTTTGTATGGTCAATGAATGTACATTTATAACACGTTTTACACTACTAACAACATCATCTCAGTTACTTTCAAAGGAATTTAAACGAAAAGTTCCTTTATACTTCGCTGAATACATTTTTTAGTTTATCGACTATTACTCAATAACTTAAGTCTTCTTAGCCGTGATAGTTTTCCTTTTAAATTCAGTATATTTCATACTCCCGTGAATTTTTTCAAATTTCCAGAAGCAACCGTTTAGCTGGTAGAAGGGGGGGACACTGGACTGTAACGATTTTTTCCACCTTAAAACTTAATATTTCACAAATGGATCCCTAAATCGAAAAATGATCTATGAATACTCATAATATTTTTAAAAAACCTATCCAACGACATCCCACACGATGGAGTGGGCGCGAAAAAAAAAATTCAACCCCGCTTGATGTGTAGGGGAGGTACCATAAAAAAAAAATATTTTTTAAATATTTTATGTACCATTTTGTTGGCATTATTATTATGTGTATTCATGCCAAATTACAGATTTGTAGGTCCTATATTATAGTCTCTGAGCAAAACCGCGGATGCATAGACAGACGGACAGACGGACAGACGGACAGACGGACAGACGGACGGACAGACCGAAACTATATTGTTTCCTTGTTGACTACGGAACCCTAAAAACAAATCATCAGGAGCAGAGACGTAGAAGGGGAAAGTTTACAATTGTTCAATCTTCAATCAAAATTTAATAACCTATAGTCTATACTCTATACCATTACTTTGCCAAAAAAGTTTTTTTAATGTGTTCACAAAGTGTGACATTATTGGACAGTACGGTACACATATTTGAGGCTGACGACGGGGGACAGGTGTGGTCAATTACCGAGTACCGATGCGGCTGATGCCTGATAGTGTGCGCGTGCGCTTAGCAGCTGGCCGAAGATACGAGCGGAAACTGGTGATTATCATCTTGTTAAAAAGTTATTATTGTTTATTTTGTACTTTGTAGAGAAAAGAGGTAAAGCTATCGAATAGATTAGTTTGTATGATCGTATTAGTTAAGAAGAAACCTTCATAATGTATTGTTATAGGCCAGATTACCGTAAAACGGATGAACGTGAGCAGCATCCGTATGATATACTGCCATACGGATTCAGTATTATACAGGAAAATTTTAAGACGAGAAGAATATTAATATTAATATTCTATGTAATTAAAAAAAATCAATAACCAAAATTTGCAACGAATATGCTTAGATGGGTACTATTATTATAATTAAGGATTATTTTTCTGTTTAATAACAAAATATGATACGCACATCGCTTCAGCTTATCACTTAGCTGTAACATATTCAGGAGCGCTACAAATCGTCGATTACTGCGGACAGTTCCTGGTAACGCGTTAACGGTACCGCGGGTGCATCTATCCCCTTCTCCCCGCTACATGTAGATCACAGGTACATAGTGCCCACTCTCCTCTCTCTTAGAACAAAGTGAGTTCACCTGCCTCTACCTTAGGGGTATCCATTAATTAGATTAGAAGTTTGTAACGATTTTTGTCGGTTCCTATGATAAGATATCGAGACATTCGCTCGACCTTACCCCCACCTAATTTATTAAAAATAGCACACTTTAATTCGAATTTATAGTTAAAATTATAAAAAAAACTGTTTAACATAAAATAATTCTGTGGACGTCTCCTTTTCGCAGAAAGAAGCATCGTGTCCACTCTCACAGATCAATGTAACGGGTGCACTCTATGCAGATAGACAGATACAGCCGAGCTCACAGGAACCAATCTCTCAGCACTGCCACCTGTCGTACAGATAACATCCGAGCACATCAGACATCAATCCTAGAATGAGTTCCGGTTCTACATAACCGCAAAATAGTATAATATTTCGTATCTGCTATATTTTGTAGCTGTAAAACTGTATAATTCAAACTACATACGTTGTATTCCCTCATTGACTTTTTCTGCTAAAACGAATTAATATTGATTAAACTAACCGCGATAGCAGTATAACGTGTTTTAAATATTATTATTTCTCTTTATATCCTGGGGGAGGTATATCAGGTGTCCCAGCAGTGGGACTCTATAGGCTCATAATAATTATATTCTGTAACTTATTGTTTTGCATGATTATTAAAAAGATATTAAGGGAGTGCCATCGTCATTATCTGGTCTACTCCGAAGTGCTTTCAAAATGTTTCGGCCGCATGATGGGGCAGTTTCTTACTCCGAAATACATCTGTTCGGGAGCCGAGCCCAAGCTCGGGCCGACCAAAATTTATCACGCGACTCCGATGTAACTTTGGAGTGAGGTCAATTCAAAATTCCGGTTGGATCCCAAGATTTTAGTGCACCGTTTCAGAGTAGGCCACCTGAATTTTGCCCTCCAAATACCTCTCGTTATTAGTGAAAGCAGCGAATTCTTCATTCGTTTTAAAACTCGGCTAAAGCATCATGTGAGTGAAGGAAACCATAACATACCATAACTACCATTAGCTGGTGATCACACTAATGCGAGGATGTGTCAACAGAGGATGCAACATCCTGGGGAAAATCACTTTCGTCGCATCCGTCGTCGGTCGTGTGGCGTTAGAAATTACACAACTGGTTCTCGTGAATTATTGCCTTTGTAGGCTCATTAAGGTAAGATGAAAGTTGAATATTTTAGGAATTAAAATAGTCTTAATAAGACTTAATTCACGTCATTAAATATTGTAAAAAAAAAGAAACCATATTCCGATTCTCAGTTCTAACTTCTAACGGCTTTCACACAAGCTTATGTTCTTTGGCGCTTTTCTCATTAATTAATTAAATATTATCATTTGTTTCAGACATTTTACGCCAAATTTTTTCGTTAATCTTAGGTTTTGATTGGCTAAAGGCATACAGCATACTGTTGAATTAGTAAACTCTCGTTGAAAGATCTTATAAATCGGGCACAAATAGATTTAAGTTTTACTGTATAATCTGCAGTTATATTAATATACATTTCCCACAAATAATATTCTTATTTTAAATATAGAATCATAGCTGATTAACGTAATGACTCAATTTCCTACTAATCACATATAATCTCACCCTATGTATAATGTAACAGATTCCCACAGAGTTTGCCGACACTGTAATTATAGCAAAACCACGCCTTTCGATAAACTGTGACGTTTCTTGTCATATCGCTATTGTTGGGTAAGCATTTCGTAATGTGATAATACACACTCGTCATCAGCACTTGAATTATGGCTACGTAAACTTAGAAGTACAATTGAAGACATATAAGTTATGTGGATGAAGTGGATAAGTAACATTATGGGGGACATGTACAATCAAACGACTGCGTTGTAAATATAATTATTGTTTACTAGCTGTCCCGGCAAACGTTGTTTTGCCATTTAAAGTATAATATTTTCTACATCATCAGTTGATACATGTTTTACCCCCTCTTTTGTCCCCTAAGAGGGTGTGGGGGGGGGAAGGTCATACACCAGATGTTAAGTTGAAAAACACAGTTAATACCTAATATGAAGTAAGTCCACTAAAGAAAAAAGTTGTATACAAAATCTGACCCCTCTTTGGTCCCCAGAGAGGGTTGAGAGGGGAGGGCCCCGGGGAGGATTTTTATACACCAGATGTTGAGTTGGAAGAAGACAAATATAATATATCTGTGAAAACCGTATGCAAATCTGTGAAAACCGTATGCAAATCGGATCAGTAGTTTTCGTGTTAAAGAAAAAAGTTTGATACAAAATCTGACCCCCTCTTTTGTCCCCTTAGAGGGGTGGGGGGAAAAAATTTTATACACCAGATGTTAAGTTGGAAGAAGATAAATATATCTGCGAAAACCACATTCAAATCGGATCAGTATTTTTCGTGTGATGCTGGAACAAACATACAGCCAGACAGAAAGAGTGACAGACAGACAGACAGACAAAAAACTAACCACATTTTTGGCTTCTATAGCGATGTAGTGACAAAGGTGTAATTTCGGTTGTCATTTCATATCTTTTATGTACAGAATTTTCATTTCTACAACAGAATATTGTCTTCCTACCGCACGCGCTTTGGTGACGCCCACTATCGTAATATTTTAATTTCGCCATAATTTCAAAACCAAACGTCCAATTTTAATCATTCAAAGACCAAATATTATCTACATAAACATTTTAATCATTCAAAGACCAAATATTATCTACATAAACTGTACTTAGTGATAAAATAATTTATTTTTATAAGGATTAATAGCGTGAGTAAAATATATCCGTTTAAATGTAGTCAAAAAAAATCTGGATTTTTAAATAAATAAATGGCTATTGTGCCTCACTCGACATAGATAGGTATAGTGTGTCGCGGACTTTTTTGTAGATATTTATAAGATCTACAATTACTTAGAACATTTTATGGTTCTATCTTTTATAGTTTAGGCAGCGTACGCAAAATAAGTAACTTTTCTAGCTGATTTTTTACACCTTGCGTCCGAAAAACTCAAATATCTTACGGAACCCTACTTTTTTCCAAAATAAAATGTAGCCTATGTTCAGCAGAAATAATGTAGGATTCCAATGGTGAAAGAATTTTTCAAATCGGTCCAGTAGTTTCGGAGCCTATTCGACTCAAACAAACAAACAAACAAACAAATCTTTCCTCTTTATAATAGTAGTGTAGATTGTCCCCACATGTTTGTTGCACAAGTCCAATAACATATTTTGTTAGTAACTTTCACAAAGTTAACAAGTTTTCCACACAGAAAAAGTTTGATAAGTACAAAAGCATGGCGGAAGTGTCTATTGACAATGTTGCCAGTATTAGAATTACAATTTCCTTTTATAATTAAATAATGTTGCCATGTAGCAAAATAATATTTAATGTAAAACAAGAATTATTTTATTTGTGGTTCGCCACAATATTTTATAAGGGCAACTACTCATTGTTACAATAATTTGACAAAACCTTGTTATGTCTAATTCATAATCTAGATCAGAGGTTCTCAAATTCCTTTGTTTCGTGGCCCACTTTTCAAATATTGGTACATACCGCGGACCCCCTGGGCCCTGAAGCACCTCCCCCCCTAAATACTAACCCATGAAACTAGCTGCTATTATTTTAAGTAACAGTCCCCTGGGGACCCCTGGGGGTCCACCTGGACCACTTTGGGAATCACTGATCTAGATCCTAGCTGATTTATCTATACAGGGTTTAACCCACATTTTATTTATTTGAAATAATTTTCCAGGTCCTAAAGCCTCTATTTATGCAAAAAAGGTCAATTTCCAAATTGATAGTTATATCTACTTCATCAACTTACGTCTTCAATAATTAATAACTTTAACCTGATAAGCGATTTTGCAGTAAATAGTTGATTAAACTGATCTATATAACTGATAAATAATATTATCATTATATCATCATATTATTGTAATTGAAACAATTTTTTTTTTAATATTACTAATATTTAAATTTGAGTATTAGAAGCTCTACAATTCGTATGGCCTGTTTTTTGTCATATTGCTTTGACTTTTTGTCGTATTGCTGTGTTCAAACAAAAACAATTACAAGGAAGTCATAATAATATTTTTTACCCTTTGCCCAACTTTCCAATGATCGATCAATTTTTTGTGATCAGAATCTGTTGACTATATTTTGACCTTTTGGTAATTGGTTACGAATAATGTTCCTGTCAGACAAAAAGTGTTGCGAGGTCAAGATAATCATTATCAATTCGTTAATAAGTTGTAACAGAACTAAGATATATTGTGTTGGTACTTTTTATTCAGATAAAAATCTTGTATATTATGTAATATTTTTAACGGGTTAATAACCTTACATTTGTCACAGTTGTCAGGACCGACAGCGGTAACCGACCACGAAAATCCTTTGATAATATTATTATGATCTCAGGAGTGTCTGAAGGACAACCTAAATCTAATATTATCAGGATAATAGTAGAAGAGAAAGAATTTCCATTCAAGTTTTCTTTAAATTTCCCTGGCAGATTAGTGCTACGTAACATACGGGCACAAATACGGGAATTCCGTTTATCATCGATTTAGGTTCAGGCAGGACAAACGGCCTCTTGGATATAATATCATATAAGGTACAATCCATACTTATATTATAAATGCGAAATTGTGTCTGTATGTCTATTACCTCTTCACGGCCAAATCGCTGAAGCGATTTAGCTGAAATTTGGTATGGAGATACTTCGAGTCTCGAAAAAGGACATAGAATACTTTTTATTCCAAAAAAGTGTACGGTTCCCGCGCGATAAACGAATTTTGGTGCAACGGAGTTACGGTCGTCATCTAAGTTAACTATAAACAGAATAATCAGGCAGTAAGTACTAGTAGGTATTAACTCACCTTTAAATCTGATATTGTCTGTGAAAGCGGTGTCACGCGAGTGTTCTCCCACCTGCCAACAAAAACAATACAATTAACGATTTGACGCGAACCGTGTACGGTTGTTAATGATATGAGGAGTTCGGTTGTAGTGTGAAAGCTGATGGGTATTATAAAGCTTATTCGTTAATGCATACTAATATTGTACATGCGAAAGTGTGTCTGTCTGTTACCTCTAGTTACAGCAAGCAGTAACAACCCTAAACGTCTACTTTAAAGGTACGACTAAACGACGACTAAATATTTAATTTAGTCTCTTTGCTCTATAACTATTGTTACTGTTCAGATGTAGAGCAAAACATGTTACTGAAATCAGAATCTGTTAGGTAAAGCATTACAGCCCTGAGATTTCCGTTAATCGCCGTTCGATTGACAAAACTATCCTTCGTTCTTTTCCCGGACCTACAAACGAAACATTGTTCAAATCTGTTCAGCGGTACGACGGACATACTTGCGTATTTTGTTAGTATGGATATGAACGAAGCAAAACATGTTTGACTTCTTCATGTTGCGAGCACAGGCTGTGAGTTGCCTCATATATTGTGTAATTCAGTGATCAATACTCGGAGACGAGGAAAATGCGAGTGAGATGAAAGCTCACACGAGAGGTTACGTGTAACAGTAGGCCGCGGTAATTAACGATGTGCCCGATGGCCGCCGAGCCGTGCACCGCCTTCCGATACACGTAACTGCGTACGCGCAGCCTCCCAGGGCTGGCAAAAGTTGCAACACTGGCTTGCAATAACTCTTTTTATATATAGATATGGGCGGCGGTAATTGCTTCTCATCTGAAGAAAAACTTTCGACATAAATCATAAAATTTATAAGTACATAATATACTTAAAATTCTTTTTTCCAGTTACGATATTCAGGATTAGGACACACTGTTATCGCAGCCATGATAGATGAATGATGATAAGTTATTGTTGTTGTAAAGATTTCTAGTAACGCGAAGATTTATATGCTCTTAGGACACAGACATCACACCCGCAAAGGAAATTTAATATAATAGTTGTGTATTATTATCGTTTATTTATTTTTATCATTTTGTGGCAGCCCTACAGTGCTGGCCGGTGGCGGAGCCGGCGAGTCTCCGCCGCGTGACCCACTGAGAGCCGCACCTGTGTCATTACGACTCACTACTCACTGCTCACTGACAGTCAGTACTACTACTCACAGTCACGACAAATTTCTGATTGTATTTACTAGGTATAAAGCTATAGTCACTCCTTGCAGCCCACCGAAGTCCGAACCCACCAGTATAATAGATGTGCTCTATATTCTATAAAATCCACCTCAGCGGTGGAGGCTTTACTTTGGAAGATAAGCCCTATCCTGTATTCTAAATATTAAAAGAATTTAGATGACGATGTTCAAAATATAGCTTAGCTTAATTCCTGTCGGCATTCTCTTAGAATTTCGACAATATGATGCTAAGCTATGTTACTTACGCTAAGCTGCTGCATCTACTGAAAAACATTTTAACATGTAAAAATACCGCTCTCTGGGAGCAATTTCAAAATTATGGCAAATAAAATATAATAAACATAATTTCAGTTATGGTAAAATACGTAATAATTATAATATGCTTTATTAAATACTTCACTCTCATATGAAAACAATAATTTTCACGGTTAAGCTACGGTTACGGTTAAGCCGGTTAATTGTGTTTCGTTAGTTGTTTGAATAGTCGGAATTAAAAGCAACAATCAAAAAGAAAACTTTAAATGCCGTTCAAATAGCTAATGCTATAAGTAATTAAAAACACATAAACGCGAGTTAACGGCCAATTATTATCTCAATATTTGACTAATCTGCGAGTTATCTGTGTAATAGGCATTGGTAATAGGTCTCTTTATTCGCGTCTATAGCGATTAACTTTCGATTGGAAAGCAAACGGACACTACAACACAGTACACACACCAGTCAAGGAATGTGTAAGTATATTGTTAGTTTAAAAAACAAATTATGTGTTCAGTGTCCGTTTTCACCAAACGCAGTCTAATCACTGTTTACCTTAGAGCTTTAAACCAGTCTGGTTTAATTCTCTAAGCTGTTTACTGAATAATACATAACCCTTATGTCAAGGTGTTTCTTTTGGCGGCGTTATTATAAGCTTAGCTAAGTTTGCACCGATGCTTATGTATATCTTCAAATCCTATATCGTAAAAGAACTACGATATAGGATTTGATTGACATAATATATTTGGTGGAAAAGTCTTCAAAGGCAGCATGGCCCTAAAATATATTTATATATCGTCCAATAAGACACTCATAAGAGTTTTATTTTTTTTAATAAATAGATTAGAATTTCCATAATTTATATTCTACCAATAAAATTGACTCTAGATATTTTTATAACCAGATATTGCATCACAAGATGAGCTCCTGGGCCTCATAGAAAGTAGCCGGGTCAGGTCAGGTTTGTCAGGTTATCACTTCACATGTCATAATGACGCATCGATATATAAATTGGCTATTGCGTAATATTTTGAGAAAGTGCAGTTTAGAAAGCACATCACTTGACTACACCCACCGATCGAAACGCGTCGGATGAGTCTGACCAATCGAAACTCTTAACACACCAACCGAAACGCTACTCGCAATGAAAGAGTCGCGCCGAATGAATCGCAATGATCTAATCGCAACGCTCTAAACGCACCTCACGAGTCGCACAGTCGCACTTATTAACCGCAGCGATCAAAAAGCACACGGAACAAAATAGATTGCACCGACCACCGAGAGTGAAATCACGCGTGATCGGTCGGTGACCCGCGTGTGAGGTCACTGCTAATGAAATAATATGACCTACAAGCACTTATTATAATAATCATTATTATTATTAACTAGGGGCATCCGCTGGTTATTTTAAAACATAATAATTGTAACGATATTTATCTTGTATTTCATCAAATAACTGAAGAGATTATGTAACTAAGTAACATTATAAGCACATTAAAACAGATCCAATATCCCTTTTATATTTTCTTCAAAAAGTCAATTCGAGCGCTAAAAAGTAACTTTTAATTTATATTGCTAGTTAAACCTAGATAAATGGGAAGGTTTTTTAGAGTCGTAGAGTGATATTGCCAAAAGTAACCGTCGCGTTGCCTCGTTTGAACTTTGGGACACGTATTGCTAAATACTTCTATGAACCAATCATTTTTCCTATGCCAAAGAAAACCGCTTAAGAGTTAAGCCGTTTAACCGAAGAAAATCAGAGATTAATTGTATAACATTAATATTAAACACATAACAAAGTGTAGGAACGCCGAGCATCTGTTCCGGTGCTCAGCCTCGTGAGACGACACTCCAGTTATTAACGTAATTACCGACTTCATCACAGATTCTTTGTACACAGATAATCCAAATGCAGTTTTCTATGAGCACTTCCTAGCTATAGAGTTATAAAGTAATCGTTTAATCTGTCTTATTCAACACTTGAAGATGCATTAGAATTTAGATATACAGCCTATAATATTATGTTTCATCTTAGATCAATCACTAGCAAGGATTACTAGCAAGTGCGTGGAAATCTAAGTGAATGTTCAGGGTTTAAGTTTAGGTTTAGACTTTAGGGTTTAAATTCTGGTAAGCGTAAACATAATATTTTGTCTTATACAGAAAAATAAAATAAGCCAAAAATTATGTTGATCACGTTTTGCTCAACAATATAGAATAATTTATAATATTTTATCTTATATATTTTGTGGGAGGCCGGAGAAGTTTTTGCCCATCAAAGTTTCAAGGACCTGTATAATTGCGACATCCAAAAGGTTTGGAACTTAAAACAGAAGGATGATATACCGGATATTGCGTTTTTCTTTTACATATTTTGTGGACGGCCGAAGAAATAACCAACCGACACCATCGCAAGAACCTGCTTAAATGCCACTACCAAAAGCACGTGTCAATTCATCACTTTCTCCGCCAGCCGGCGCGGGCGGGTCACCTGAGTCACGGGCGCGGTCCGCAGGTTGCATCACCGAGTGTCAAGGTGGCCTTATGTAACACCGAATATGCAAGTATCATTATTGTAATTGTAAAAGCCGTGCTGGGGCCTGTGGAATGAAGGATGGCAGTTGTTTATGGGAGTGGCGACGCGTTTTTGTTTGCCATGTGTGGCAATGTTAAGGGGACCACGGTAAAAATATAATTTTTTGATGTGCTACAAAACTTTATAAGGATGCATGTATGCAAGACTTTAACTACAAAAGCTTATTAGCAATATTTATCTACCTAAATAAATGCTCTAAGTTAAGCCTTTAATAACGTAAATTTTATTAAGTAATCTTTGCTATAACTTTATATATCTTATACCTCATTTAACTATTAACTGCTCATAAAAGCACTCATTGCATAACACAATTCCACATTTCACATCATGAAATCCCGTGTACCGTTAACATGAATTTGAATAGGCCTGCCGCGGGGCGCCGATGCTGACGGAAGCGCCCTAGACGCTAATTTAATTGCATTACATAATACTTCGCCCCCAGGCTTTGCTCGAAGCTCGTGAAATGATATACCGCTACGTCTGTAAACAATGCATATTAAAAATTTATTATTATAATGCGTCCTTCGTAAGGAAAATAAAGATGTTTTTTTTTATTCACCCCCACTTTATGTCACTAAAGTATGTATTTCGTCCGTCGCTGGACGCAGATTTTGCTGGGTTATTTTTAGACAAGAATCTCTACGATAAAATACTCTGTTATCTCTACTAATAATAATTTAATATTGTGCAGAAATAGTGTGTAAGGTCACGGACAACTGACTAGTGATAAAGAATAAATAAAGTTATTCTAAATTTGAAAGACCTTGAATATGATAATCTAGTTTAATTTCATACCTTCGCTCACAGCCCGGCTAGCTCAGTCGGTAGAGCATGAGACTCTTAATCTCAGGGTCGTGGGTTCGAGCCCCACGTTGGGCGAAATACTTTTTACTTGTTGTTTTGCAAAGCATTTTTTACCACAAAGTATACAATAATATTCTATTGACAAAATGGAAACTGTAAACAGTCTATAAACCTTTAAACACTTTTAGTAGTTGTATCTACAATAAGGTTTTGGCATGTTTGTGAATATATTCAGAGATAATTCATTATTATTTTGACATCAAGAACCATATTTAGCTTTATCCAAGGCGGAGCGCTATAAGGTATGACGTACAAAAACAAGTTTAAGGTAAACTGGAGTACAAAAAGCGTGACATTGGTCGTGTAAATAATGTAATCGATTATGTCACGACACCGTGGTCCGTGACATCCTTGAGTTTAGGCCTGGCTGACTTCGGAGCATGATGGGCATACTCCATTAATTTGACGAATACCTGGTTTCTGAGTCTATCGTGAATAACTTCAACATTTAAAACAATCAACATTGCTATGGAATAAAACATTATAAACTCTTGAGAAGAGTCTTATTTATGTACATATTATAAAACAAAGTCGCTTTTTTTCCCTCATGTCCCTTTGTTCCCTTTAATCTTTAAAACTACGCAACGGATTTTGATTGTTCTTTCAGTGTTAGATAGCCTATTTATCGAGAAGGGCTATAAGCTATATTTTATCACGCCAAAACTAATAGGAGCGAAGAAATAGAGGAAAATGTGGAAAAAACGGGGGAAATTATTTGAAAGGGCTTATCTCGCGGACTACTGGAGCAACTTTTGTGTTATTTGGCTCAGATTAGAAGTAGACCACGTGAAGAATTATAGGCTATCGATTTTAATCATTTTTTTAGTGGCTATATCTTTTATACCCGTGCGACGCCGGGCGGGTCGCTAGTAGTTAATAACTTATTACCACAGAAACAGTGAAATAAAATTATCTGTTCTTCTCTTTTAACCAAATAGTTCAGTGGTTTGAGCATTATCGAGGTAACAGAGAGACGCACATTCAAATTAATCTTATTTAAGTATGCATTTGAAACACCAAAAATTTCGTAGATTGTAAAGTAATTACAATAATTAAAATTGGGATATATTTTTTAAAATTTTATGGTAAAAATTATTTATTGTAGAACTACGCTACATAATTTCAGCACACGGGTTTACTTCTTTGTACTTATTCATTATTTATTTTTGTATATTAAACGAATGTATAAATAAATTGTATTTTCTGTAGAGTAACAGAATTACGAAATCCAAATAGAACAATAATCTAAGTCAACGATAAATATACGTTCTCCACGGAAGCGACCACAGTTGACCAACTTCTTCTATCTTTTAGAACCATCTTCTATTAGCCTCACTATTGTACTTCCCAAAACATGATAATTAAGTTAAGGAGTAAGAAATAGTGATACTATCAATCTGTTAAGACGCTCTTATAGTGGAAGTTTTCATCACCGACCGTTTGAATACGTGTGAAAGAACGAGACTGCGAAATTGAAAGAACGCAGATGAACATCAAATAAAGAAATATAATAGATTAATAAACTCCAAGCTCCAGTAGGAGCCTTTGATACAAAACACCTCTTCGGGAGGTGATTTTCTGGTTTTTTAAACTGCGAAAATAGTAATAATATATTGTATAGATTTAGAAATACCCTGTAAAATGACACATATTTATCTGTGGTTTCTTTCTTCTATCGTTGTGGTTTCTGAATTAAAGCGCTGCAATTTACAAACAGCTAAATTTATCTTCAATATTTTTAATTACTTAAAACTCTACTAAACTCCATTGCGCCAAAATTCTTTCATCGCGCGGGAACCGTACAATTTTCCGGGATAGAAAGTATCCTACGTCCTTTCCCGGGACTCAAAATATCTCCATAATAATAATCGGTTTAGCGGTTTGGGCGTGAAGAGGTAACAGATAGACAGACAAACAGACACATTTTATATATTTTATAATAAGTATGGATTAATCTCGAACAATGGTGGTCGGCGCGGCGGCGGTGTGGCGCTCGTGATATGCCTCTACCTTCACAATTACTGGACATTATAAGGACATGATACAATCTTTGGGAATTCTTGTTGAGCCATAAATTTGGGAAAATAGTAGCTTTACATAATATTATATAGAACAAGTTAGTATGTATAGAGAATAATTTATTTTCAAAAACTCTGTTCAAGCTCAATTTAATCTGGCCTCAACCAAAACATTAATAGTAAGATCAAATCACTGTGCGACGACACCACGTGTTAAATGATATATTGTCATACCATTTAAAACCATAACATAATAATATTATGATTTTATAATCTATTTGTAGTGTGTATATTTTAGTACATTAGACATAAACGCGCGCCGCAATACTTTTTAATAAAATTTTCGTTAGAAACACTATTTGTTTTTTCCTGTTAATTATTGTTTTTAACATTTTTCAACTACTAAAATTACTTTTACGCTATCATACAAAATATATTCATCAATAAACTATATCGCAGTCGACATTAGCGGGTCAGTGACCGCGGTCATCTGGCCTATCAGTTACCAAACGAAAGTCAACAGTATCCCATACCGGTTGTTTTCACTTTCAATACGATTCGCGTATTGTCCACATGTGTAGGGGCCGTTAGAGCGACATGCGTCTAGATGACGTCGTTTGGTAAAATATTGATTTCTACGAATTTTTTTTTATTAGCAAAGATAAGTTAGATTATTATTATTTTACACACAGTTTGTATTTCATTAATAAAAAAACAATAAGAACGTAGAAATGAAAATATATAACAGCAGGGTATACTTTTCGACGCAGTTACGGTAAAAGGAGAGGGGGTTGTACTTCCTCTCCTACTGTGGGATGGCGGTCCCCTGTCCCCCGTTTTCGGACATTTTTACCCAACCAAACAAAGCGTGCACAGTGCTGTTAAAAAAGATTTAACTTGAAAAACCGTAAAAAGATATTTGAATTTCTATTTCTTTCGTAAATCTGGGTGCACGGGAGTGCCCCCGCCAAGATGAGCCAAGCGAAGCGCGCACGGGCACTACCTACCTTTTCTCGAAACGTTTCGCCGTATTTTTGCACCCTCGTAACTTTGGTTTGGATAATGCCAGATAGTTGAAATTTTCAAGATATTATGACATGAGTATAATAATTAAATGCGCAAAGTTTGAATATTGTTACTATTATACTTTAGATTTTATAGGGGTCCAAAAACCCCACAATAATGGACTGACTCACCGATCATCAAAATTGTTAGGGTACTTCCTGAAGTCATAGAAAGCTGAAATTTGGTATGTGACATACTATTAGTACAGAAACAACAAAAAAATTATCAAACCCAACCTAACCTATCCCATCCCCTTGATATAGAGAGGGGATGTTAGTATGAGATACCCCCGTTTCTTGTGCTAGATACAAAATTAAAAATAGAGTATAAAATAATTCTCGTGCCAAAAAAAATACGTATTAGACATGAGAGACCATAGACTCACAGAAAACCGGCGTGAAACAGCGCTCTCACAGAAAACCGGCGTGAAACAGCGCTTGCCCTGTGTTTCGCTTAGTGAGTGAGTTAAGCGGAGGCCCAACTGCACCCTAAACCTTATTCCCTATCCCTGTTCTCTTCTGCTGATTCCCTTAGCCTATTCCTTCATAAAAAGACCGAAAACGCACTTGCAACACTTCTGATGTTAGTGTCTATAGACGACGGTAGAACTTACTTTCCATCAGGTGACCTGTTTGCTCATTTGTCTCCTAATTTTATATAACAGATCCCCTCTTAAAGGCTGGCAAAGCACTTGCAACTTTTCTAATATTGCGAGTGCACATCCTCGTTAATTGCTCCTTAATTTCATAAAAACGTAATAATTTATGTGGTAATTTTTCCATCTTTCAAAGAATCATTCCGTACCTCCTTTTAAATATTATTACATCTATACCTACTAATATTATAAATGCGAATGCGTAAAGTTCAAATAAAGTTAGTTCCAAAAATTCATAATAGATGGCGCCGCGCCGCCGCCGCGCGTCTTCTACATCGCACTATCGCTTACCCAAACGTGTTTCTATAAGAGGTGGTAAGGATGAACATAATGTTTTCGATTAATTTGATGTTTCACATAATAGAAGTATTTCACATAGTAGAACTTACTTTCCATCAGGTGACCTGTTTGCTCATTTGTCTCCTAATTTTATATAACAGATCCCCTCTTAAAGGCAGGCAAAGCACTTGCAACTTTTCTAATATTGCGAGTGCCTCGTTAATTGCCCCTTAATTTCATAAAAACGTAATAATTTATGTGGTAATTTTTCCATCATCCAAAGAATCATCCTGTACCTCCTTTTAAATAATATTATATCTATACTAATATTATTATAAATGCGAATTGTAAGGGGGTGAAAATGCGTAAATGTGTTCAAATAAAGTTAGTTCCAAAAATTCATAATAGATGGCGTCGCGCCGCCGCCGCGCGTCTTCTACATCGCACTATCGCTTACCCAAACGTGTTTCTGTACGAGGTGGTAAGGATTAATATACTGTTTTCGATTATTTGATGTCTCACATAATATTTGAAATATATTGTATTAAGAAGAGTTGATGTTCGACTTCGACCCCACTCCCCAGCTGTTAATTATAACCCTCTATGCAAAAATCTTCTATACATAATTATAATAAAACTGTAGTAATGAAAATTCTGTACAATAAAGATAATATTAAAAAAATAATAAGCGGGGGGTGTCACTACAATATCGCTATAGAAGCCAAAAATGTGGTTAGTTTTTTTGTCTGTCTGTCTGTCTGTATGTTTGTTCCACTATCACACGAAAACTACTGATCCGATTTGAATGCGGTTTTCACAGATGTATTTGTCTTCTTCCAACTTAACATCTGGTGATAAAAAAATTCTCCCCACCCCTCAAAGGGGACGAAAAAGGGAGTCAGATTTTGTATCAAACTTTTTTCTTTAACACGAAAACTACTGATCCGATTTGCATACAGTTTTCGCAGATATATTTGTCTTCTTCCAACTCAACATCTGGTGTATAAAAATCCCACCCTCCCACCCTTCTAAGGGGACCAAAGAGGGGGACAGATTTTGTATCAAACTTTTTTCTTGGACTTACTTCATAATATTATTAACTGTGTTTTCTAACTTAACATATTCTGTTGATAAAAAATTTCCCCCACACCTCTTAGGGGACAAAAGAGGGGGTAATATTTTATATCAACTGATGAAGTAGAAATACTTTAAATGGGAAAACAACGTTTGCCGGGACAGCTAGTTTAAAATATGTAAGAAATGTTTTCTGTCTGTCTGTAAACATTGAAGTTTGAAGTAAGCGTCCCCCGGAAGCACCTCTAGTCTGTCGTGCAAATGCAATTTGCAGTAATGTAGCAACGAGAACTACTTACCATATAATATTATTATATTATAATAGAAGTTGCTTTATGACGGGTACTACCGCGCGCTATTTAAAGCTGAAGTCCACGCGGACGGAGTCGCGGGCTCGCGGGCAACAGCTTGTATATTATAATTGTATGTTCCTTAAGTATATTATTAATAACTTTACTTTGCAGACTCTAGACCTTAAATCATTTTAAAAATATGTAAGTTCAAAGTATAGTCGTAGTCTCAGCATTTCTTTGCAAATATTTAATTGTAGGATGTAAACAACATCGGTTAGTTCAAAGAAAAAACCTGTGCCTAAAAGTTAAACGGCTAAAATATAATGACGTCAAACAATAGTGCGATGTAGATACCTAACAGTGAAATCTCTTATGGCCGTTCCCTATATTCAATCTATCTCTAGTTTGACATACAACCGATCGCAGCTGACATAGAATTGACATAAAATATATGGAGCTAATGTCTAATGTGAGTTATTCCTATCTCAAGTAAGAGATAGATCAAATATTGGGAACGGCCGTTATTGACTAGAGTACATTTACAAGTATTATGCGATGTAGACGACCAGCAGCGACATCTATTATTTATTAATTATTATCAAATATCAATAGGAAAAAATAAAACCACGTTTGTTGTATGAGAGCCCCGCAAAATATTAAATTTATTTTGTTGAAATACATGATCGATGAAAATTTCAACTCTCCAGCTACTACCGTTCTTGAGATACTTCCAAGAGACAGATAGACAGACAGACAGACGGGCAGCTGACAGACACTGAAGTCTAGGAATAGGGTTCCATTTTTACCCTCTGGGTACTGAAACCTAAAAGAAATACACCAAAAAAAAGAAAGAAAAAATTAACTAAAAAAAAACAACGTAATTAAACCAACTTACAAAAAGAAATGAAATCCCACAAAAAACATTTTCATGTAAAAATGTTGCCAAGATGAGAACATAATATTGTTATAGTTCGTGGTGTCAAAAAGTAGTGAAATCTCATGTAGAGCCAAGTTTCTAACCTTACATACTTAGCCCTAAATCTAAAAACCTTAATTTTACACCAAAGCGCGGCAAAATATTTGATAATAATATAATGTGTCAGCCGAACGAGAAGAATCTAAAAACTCTACACATTAGTCAAAATCGGTGGCTTGGCCATTTTGTTATTCGGCAGGGCTTTGAACTTAATATACCCTAACTAAAGAAAAATGGCCAGGCTATCGATTTTGACTAATGTGTAGAGTTTTTAGATTCTTCTCGTTCGGCTGACACATTATATTATTATCAAATATTTTGCCGCGCTTTGGTGTAAAATTAAGGTTTTTAGATTTAGGGCTAAGTATGTAAGGTTAGAAACTTGGCTCTACATGAGATTTCACTACTTTTTGACACCACGAACTATAACAATATTATGTTCTCATCTTGGCAACATTTTTACATGAAAATGTTTTTTGTGGGATAAAATTATATAGGTTTACACATGTTGACTAATATGATATGTTTTCACTTTTCGAACTAAAATTCTTCCAGTTGTTATATTATTTATTTTTATTGACTCACATGGAGACGCATGGCATATGAATTACGTTATGAACTAATGTAACCGAGCCGTCAGAATTACAAGACCCTTATCAACTTATACAACGTAATAAAAACTTAAACATATCGCTTTAATACCAACTAAAACAATTATAGAAATTACTTTCTAACGCTCGAATTTTGTGTACTATTTTGAACCCTACCCCCTTGTAATAAGGAAGGGAGTGGCCACCTGGGTGTAGCAACAGAATCTAGTTTGTAATGTTGCAAGTTTGTTGACGAAATTACTATTAGATTTGTTTCGCATGTTCTTACTGGACAATTGAATCTGTTACTGAACTGACATGAAAAAAATATTCAAAGATTTCACCCACATTTTTTTGTTCAGCTATGAATGCAGACTTGTTCTAAAATCTAAATGATCAAAAGAACTCATATTCTTCAATCATAATAATAATTCAATACATAATTTTTGTAGGATGATACACAAATGCTTAACAGCGTCTATATACTTTATGCTACAAGAGAAAATAAAATAATAATATTATAATCTTTGACTCAATTGGTTGAGTGTGTGGAAGCTGAAGCCGGGGGTCGCGGGTTCGAATCCCGCCGACGGAACAAAAAGTTTTCAATGTTCCCGGCTCAGGATGTGTATTAAATATGTGTGTGATATAATAAAAATCTTAAATAATATATTTCCGTTGTCTGGTACCTGTAACACAAGTCCTTCAGGTACTTAGCACGGGGCCAGACTGACGTGGTGTGAAGCGTCCATAGATAGATATTTATATGGCCGTTCCCTATATTCAATCTATCTCTAGTTTGACATACAACCGATCGCAGCTGACATAGAATTGACATAAAATATATGGAGCTAATGTCTAATGTGAGCTATTCCTATCTCAAGTAAGAGATAGATCAAATATTGGGAACGGCCGTTAGTCAACATCTCGCCTCAAATGTCGAAATGGCTCACAACTCATACATATGCAACTCAAAGTTGGGCCATCTATTCATTTGACCAAGCTTTAAGTATCGACTGGTATGGAGTCCATCAATAAAATATAATCTATACATATAATAAAATCGTAGGAAAGTCAATTCTGTACATTGAATATTTTTGAAAAATAATACTTGGGACGTGATCTACAATCGATATGGAAGCCAAAAATATAGTTTTTAGAATTTTTCTCTGTTTGTCTGTTTGTCTGTATGTATGTCCGGGATAAACTCAGAAAGTACTGAATGGATTTACTTCAAATTTTGCACGAATATTATATAGAGGTCGGGTCAACACATAGGCTATATATTATGACGATATCACCTAGGGCGGGGGGAGGGGCTCAAGTTTCAATATTTTTAGTTTTTTGCTCATATCGCTAAAACGGTGCGTTGTAGAGAAAAAATGTCCTGTACGTAATGAAAGCCCATAAAATTTCCTACAAATTTCTCCTTCACACTTTGTATCTATCTTCACTCCTTGCCATGCTATGAGCTTTTGTCTATCTTTTCTATACAAATTTCGAGTGTCGTTTGATTAACATGCTGGGAGCTTTGGCATCGGTCTTTTCTTGAGGGGGGGGGACTTCGCCCCCCACCCCCCCCCCCCACCTCCCCAAATTTTGCTTCAAACAAAGCGGTGTTGCGGAACAAAGTTAAAAACTAAACTACACATACGGTTTTCCAGTGTCGTTTGTAGGAACAAACTAAGTCATCTATACATATTGTAATAAAATCGTAAGAAAGTCAATTCTGTACATTGAATATTTTTGAAAAATAATACTTGGGACGTGATCTACTATACTAACGCGGACGAAGTCGCGGGCAACAGCTAGTGATTATTTAATTCTATTTTCATCATCATCAGTATCTACAATGCAGCCGAGTTCTCATATTTTACTTCACTTTATAAATTTTAATTGTGTTCCAGTGTAGATTAGATTTAAAATTTTGAATCCGCGCAAAAAATAGATTTTCCTTTTACCAAACTATTCAGGACAATCTGTGACATGTTTTTATATCGTAAATAGTAATTAAATGTCCTGTGTTGCCACATACTAAACAACTTTTGCGTTATATGGACTTTTAGGTTAAACAAATTCACTAAATCAAAGGCAAAAACTCGTTTTAATTGGCCAGTCCAAATTATTGGTTTACCAATTTGTGATTAGCATAATACAAATTAATCGGTGATCGAAATAATCAACATCGGCTACACATCGGTGTCACGATGACAACTTAATTAACAGTTGACTCCTTGAATTTCAGTAGTTACAAATGTTCAGGAGCAATTTTATGGTGTAATGTGAATAGAGCATGACGAGCAGACGAATCGCCTGATAAGCAACAACCGCTGCCCTCAGACCACTTGTAAATCCTCAGCTTTTGTAAAATAACGCACGTATATAATATTTACATGAATTTCTATTTAATATCAGTCTTGATTTGAATTAGTTTTTAAAATTTCATAAAACCTTACTTTCTTTTTTTGGAGGAAACCACAATAGTCTCGACTCTAGGCTGACGTTTGTTGGTCGTTAGATTCAATGGGTTATGGGACCATTGAGTGTAAGTCTTAAATAATTGCTGTTCTTAAATGATATGGCATTAAAGGCCTAGCCTAGCATCAAATTAGCTGGCTAATCAACCAGACGGCTGCCGCTGTTGTCGTGTCTGTTGCCGGCAGGTGGCGCTGAGGAGGCGGAAACGGTCATCGCCGATATCTGAAGCATCGCGGATTTATGGACCACGGCCGAGCGTTAACACCACATCATGAACTAACTGTTGCTTTGATACAGTTAATGCTATTTTGGTTTTGAGGTAGATGATGGGGTATTTTAGGGTTCTTAGTAGGTCTTTTAGGCAAGAACATGAGTTAAGTTATAAGAACCGGGTTTGTCATGTAACACAGACACGTAAAACTGATTATTGTGAAGGACACACGCTATGTCGTACCCACGTTTCAGGTCAAAATATGATTACAAAAAAGTTACATGTAAATCTCAAACAACAATCCAAACAACCCCAAACAAGTCCGAAGAGAGTCATTGCAAATTGCAAAATGCGACTACCATGACTACAGTCTCCCCTACGCCGCCGATGCTCGCCGTATTACGTCCATAATATCTAGGCTCTCATTCACGTTAGATAAAGCTCAAGGTGCAGGTAATTAGTATTCTGCTACCCGCTGCAGGTATCCGGCATTACAGCGCGGCAAGTGGAGCGGGACGCAGCATCGCGTCGCGCGCCGCTGCGTCCCGCGCAGACTCGTTAGGAAAGTTATCTTGTTCTATTGTACGAGTGTGGTTGATGTCTTTTGGCATGATGCAGATGTGAGATGTCCGTCAATATTATGAGTGTGGAAAGCAGTAAGAGGTAGACAATTTGCCACTAAAAATAAATAATGCTACTACTCGTATATTCCAAAAACGATAGAGACTCTAACGTTCTATGCTTAATGAAGTGCGGCTGGTTAGGGGCTCTCTTTGTAGTTTAACAAAACAGTAACAGCGTTTTAAGTTGCTCTTAACTTGAGGTAAGTTTAAAAATCCTGTGAAAAAATTTAACACGTTTTTTAATATTATAGACCTCGCCATGTCTAAACATAACTATACTTAGATTCGTTACTTCGTTTTAAATTAATTATGATGTCAATAACACCAAAATTTAGTGAATACAAAGACACAATTAATTTAGTAGAATCTATTTAGCAACCTATGATAGAGCTAACTAATTATTTGTTTACATGTAGATCGTAATGTTTTTTACGAAGTATATTATAACTTCGTAACCTATTGTCTCTGGTCTAAATTAAAACAACACTAGCTGTTGCCCGCGACTTCGTCCGCGTTAGTATAGTAGATCACGTTCCAAGTATTATTTTTCAAAAATATTCAATGTACAGAATTGACTTTCCTACGATTTTATTATATGTATAGATGACTTAGTTTGTTCCTACAAAGGATAATTAAGACGCAATACAAACTCCACGATACCTTTTAATTATGAACAAAAGTTTCATAAGGAATAAGGGGGGGGGGGTTTGGGGGGGCGCAGCCCCCCCAAAAGAAACGACACTGGAAAACCGTATGTGTAGTTTAGTTTTTAACTTTGTTCTTAAAAAAGATGTATAACGCCGTAACACCGCTTTGTTTGAAGCAAAATTTGGGGAGGTGGGGGGGGGTTGGGGGGGGGGCAAGCCCCCCCCCCAAGAAAAGACCGATGCAAAAAGCTCCCAGCATGTTAATCAAACGACACTCGAAATTTGTATAGAAAAGATAGACAAAAGCTCATAGCATGGCAAGGAGTGAAGATAGATACAAAGTGTGAAGGAGAAATTTGTAGGAAATTTTATGGGCTTTCATTACGTACCGGACATTTTCTCTCTACAACGCACCGTTTTGGCGATATGAGCAAAAAACTAAAAATTTTGAAACTTGAGCCCCTCCCCCCGCCCTAGGTGATATCGTCATAATATATAGCCTATGTGTTGACCCGACCTCTATATAATATTCGTGCAAAATTTGAAGTAAATCCATTCAGTACTTTCTGAGCTTATCCCGGACATACATACAGACAAACAGACAAACAGACAAACCGACAAACAGACAAACAGACAAAAATTCTAAAAACTATATTTTTGGCTTCCATATCGATTGTAGATCACGTCCCAAGTATTATTTTTCAAAAATATTCAATGTACAGAATTGACTTTCCTACGATTTTATTATATGTATAGATGTAAGACAGTTAACAGGATTTGCAACCAGCTTAGCTATTTTGTTGCTTATAAATCTTATTAAATAGCTCTGTAATGCGATTATTGCTTGTTGTATCAACTGGACTATCAAACGAAATTTTGTTACTGCTAAGTAATCTATTAGTCAAGACGACCGGTTACTTGAGACACGATTGTTTGAAGCATTTTCCAAGTCAAAATAAGCATCAATAATCTTATTGCGATACTATACAAAACTTGATACAAATCTCACTTGAAGTTGAGACGCAACAGTCTTAAGATCTTTATCGTCTCAAGTGAATGCCAGCCCTTAGTGCCAAAGTAACATTAATTATTTTGACAGAATAATACACTTAAAGATCCCAAAACCAAAATTCAATGAAAACTGAGATGCCCAGGGCTATATCGCTTTTGGTGAAAATTGAGCAAAGAGTACATCAATCATAAAATCCCTAATTGAATCACCACAGGCCAGGCCACTCGAGAAAGCTGAATGGAACATAAGTCAGACTTGACATTAACGCGCCCAAAACTACTCAACGAAAAGGTTATATTAATCAGTTACGACACCCCGGCCGGGGACACGAGTTTATTACATTATGTTTATTTAAACTAATAAAGTAATGGTAAAGTTCAGCGCGATTTATGTACGAGATATAGGGACTACTGTTGTGGCAATTGGTATTATGCCCTCCACTATAATCATACTACAGAGTAATAAGTGCATACTAATATCGTTTTTAGTCCTCGATCTATATAATATTAAAGCTGCCTACTCACTCACATACATTAATTAAACCTTATTTAAAATTGTCAATTTAAAAAAAATGTTATTTCCCTCATTCAGTGTATCATCGAAGAAATTGATTCATAGGCGGTTGACGGACCTAGGCCATTTGGTCGGATTAATATATTATATATCAATTCAAAACCATGAATTGTCAGCTTGGTTTGACAAAACACGTCCAAATTACGAATGTCTGCCATGTGCCTATGAATCAAATTCTCTGATAGTAGCGATCTATAAAATAATATAATATAAGATGTTATGTTAATTTTACCCAAATGTGCAAAACTGGTTCCAAAGAAAATTTCTAAGGACCCCAAAATTTTCAAGCAGTGAAACGCTGATGATGAATTGTAAGCTAAGGAAACTTACAACCTCGCAAGACTGTTTCTTACATACACACAACCTTTTTGGTATCAATCGTCTCGCAGACCATCTCGTGAGACAATTAGACCTCTAATAGCGGGCGGGGGAGGGGTAGGGGGGAGGTGGGGTATCAGCGCGGTGTGAGATAACACCACCGACATAAAATAGAATCACGCAGATGTATTTAGTGACGAAAATAACCGCCACCAGGGCTGCGCCAAGTGGATGGAGTTAGTATTACGTTACAACCTGTTAAAAAATTGAAACCCTAACAAATCCCTCATTTATTGGGCGGTTTATATGTGACATTAAATTTGGTACTGTTTTCACCTGCAGGTTTGTTTTCATTTTGT
The DNA here is from genome assembly GCA_905404155.3 of Plebejus argus. Taxonomy (NCBI): domain Eukaryota; kingdom Metazoa; phylum Arthropoda; class Insecta; order Lepidoptera; family Lycaenidae; genus Plebejus; species Plebejus argus. The sequence goes on from FR989935.1 coordinate 16,011,066, forward strand.
CTAAATTAATGTATTCAAAGTACAATAAAAGCAATGTGCAGGAGGTTAAATCATTCAAAATAGAGGAAATTTTAAGGCACAGCACTATTTATATATAAACTTAGTTTTTTTTCTTTTTTGACAAATTTTAGATTTGCGCAATATTTTTACTACTAGAAAATTGATTTAATGCAAACAAAAAAATATAAACATAGGTAAAATGTATGTTATATACAATAACGTTAAACCATCGAAATATTCCAAAATAGTTAGGAGCTATCACCGGTTACGCTTTCTATTCAAGAATTAGAAACGTACAATTACTTCCAATCAAAAAACAATTAAATATTGTTATGATTAGTTCACTTTGACCGACATGTTGCGGTTTTGATTACAGGATGTCTTAATTAAGATGTTATTTTAGTTAAATTTAATTACTTAATACAAAATTTTTAACGTGTCGATAAAACGCTATTTTATTGCTGACTCAAAAAATATCTAAATCTCTTATATTATATAAAAATGGATTTTCAAATGTGTTAGTCGCGCTAAAACTCGAAAACGGCTGAACGGATGGGGCTGATTTTAGTCTTAAAATATTCGTAGAAGTCCAGGGAAGGTTTTAAAGTGACACGAAGTTCACCGGGACAGCTAGTTACTAATATTATAAACATGCGTTTGTCTGTTACTGCTAAAAAGTTTGAACCGCTAAACCCATTTTTTTAAAAGAGATGAAGATACTTAAAGAAAAAACGATTTTTGCCAACTGTTTGCCAAATTATGTAAAAGAATGCCAGAAATTTTCACCAATTTTTTGTTTGGAAATTATTTGGCATTGACAAGAAAAATCGTATGCAGAAGATAGTCAAGTTTTGTCAGCCCTGGGATGTAGCGTTTCGTGGGAATATCGCGAGATATCGAGTCCGGAATGCGTACGTGTAGCGATCCCATCGGCTATCTGCTAGCCGCTAGCCGCTAGCAGTTAGCCGCTACTAGTTAGCCACTAGCAAATCGGCTAACACTGATTGTTCTTATCAAATGCATTTCTAATCCCTTGACGAATGACCCTCGATAGTAGCCGCTTCTTTTAATTGGCGTGAAGAATCTTCGCTCCGATTTAAAGTGCGGACAAAGATATAAGATGGCGGTAAGCATACTAGAACTACAACGAAAGATAAAGCGCTACTGGGCTGTTTTGTGTGATGAAAATAACGAGCGTCGTATCCAAGTATTATTTCGCTTGTAGCTCAAATGAAAACTAAAGCGCAATACACACTGAGCCCGCCGAGCCGCCGACAAAGCCCAGCGACACAACCCGGCGGGCGGCGGCGGCCTGTATGAAATGATCATCTTTTCATACAGACCGCTGCCCACCGGGTTGTGCCGCCGGGATTTGTCGGCGGCCCGGCGGGCACAGTGTGTATTGCGCTTTACGCTTTTGTTATGTTGGGTGACAGGCAACAGCTGTTTTGCACACCTACATAATGTGATAATGCCATATAATGCCATATAATGCTGATTCACATCCTGATAAAACCAAGTATCATCTGCCATTTGACTAGCCGGGTCCAGACGAGTGTAAACGAATATCTATTTGTAATTATGTACTCGTCGAATTTATTTTTGTTACTTAATAATAAGCCTTTCATCCCTATAATTTTCTGAAACTTTTGAAAGGTAGTAGGTAGGGTAGGTATACAGTAAAACATCGATGTTATTTTACAGACTGCGATGATGACAACTTATATTAAGACACAGCAAGCGGACTCCTCGCTGGTGATCTATAAGCTAAAATAATTCTAGTAATTAGATAGGAACCCTAGAATGCCCTAGATATTTGTGGTACTATAATGAAGCCGTCGGATGCCGATGTGACGATTAAGTGTAATCTACTTCGTCATTATCTGACATAAACACTCGCAATAAACAAATACAACGAGGGTCACTTGTATCTATATGAGTTAAAGTAAATCGTGGTTTAAATGTGCTTATTCTCGTTTTTGTATCTTCTCTATTTTTCGTAGAGTATAATTTTGCTAAAAATACGTTATAATTTCCATTCCCTTTTCGCTAAAAATTGACAAAATGTAGTTTAATCGCTAGTTTAGATAAGTTTAGACTTAGTTATCAATGGTGAGGACAGTTAAACATACATTTCATCGAAAAGGTTGTACAAAAAATATTACGCAAATCATTAACACTCGCCGCCGTTGAAGTCTTTTGTACTGCGCATCAGATTTTGCGGTTTTCTCTCGACAGCGTTGTATTAAAATTTAATTCTCGTATGTTATTGAATGTAAAAAAGATAATTTAAATGTGATATATGTAAATGCGATGTCAATTTAGCTAAAAGTTTGAGTACCATAGAACGCCTTTCTTAATTTTACAGTGAAAATTCAAAATCAAATGTATTGGATTTCACATGAAGTGTTATGCATTTGCGACACCTAATGTCGAATCCGTCGTCGGTATTGTTGATTTCAGGTTTCATCGGTTACAGTAATAAAACTAGATGACGCCCGCAACTTCGCTGCGCCAAAACTCGTTTATCGTGCGACAACTGTACATTTTTCGGGTTAAAATAATAAGACAAAAAGTATCTTTAATCCTTTCCCGGGACTCAAAATATCTCCATACCAAATTTCACCAGAATCGGTTCAGCGATTTGGAGGTGAAGAGGTAATAGACAGATAGAGACACGCCACTTTCGCATTTATAATATTAGTATGTTTAAGGTTGGCCTGTTAGGCCTCTGCCTCAAATTATTCCTGCAGCTGCGGTGGTTATAATATACGTACGTGCAGATTATGTGTCGTTATGCGAAAGTGAAATGACGCGTTGAGGAAAAGTCCTTTACTGCGCCCGAACCTCCGGCCGCGAATCTTGACATACTGACACACTACTGGTGCCGTGTGTATTGATCCTTATTGTAGTGGTAATACGGTTGACAATTACACCAGCTTTCAGTGGGTATATGTGCCGTATTATTGACCCTCGTTGAACTGGTAATAACGTCGACAATTACCCGGCTCTTCGGCGCTTATTATGAGGCAGGTATGAGTATTGCATATTTTGTAATTAATAATTTCAATGATTTTTTTATTAAGGATTGAGTATTCAATAATAATAATAAGTGTTGTTTATTGAATTTTCTTAGCAACAAAAACAATTGAAAATTTAAGTCCATTAAGGCCCACTTGCGCCAATCTGGGTTAAAGTTAACTCTGAGTTAAACATCATGTCATATCTGTCACTCACCAAGTCAGTGATAGAGATGGCATGATGTTTAACTCAGAGTTAACTTTAACCCAGATTGGCGCAAGTGGGCATAAGTCCTTTAAACATTACTCTTTTAAGTTACTTACGTATATTAGTACTAATGTTTTATACTTACAATAAATAGTACGATCAGTGAACCATGCAGCAACAATGTTTATACATCTGAAACAAAAAAACGAAATAAATATACAGATCACATAAAGCATTAAGTGCTTAGATACAGCAAAACTAAGTATCTCAACTGACTGGATACAGCATTTAAAGACGTAAGTAGGTGAAGTGGGTAACTAACGATTTTAAATTGTTAGTTTTTGCATAAATGGATGCTTTAGGACCGAGAAAATGATTTGAAATTAAAAAGTTGGCTTTTTATGTATAGTCAGATACAATATTAGCCAGATGATGATGTAGGTGAATTACAAGGTTTATTCAAATCATAAAGGAAAAAATTAGTAATTGCCCTTATGTTATTGATGATGACCTCTGTGGCTCAGTGGTGAGCGCGTTGGTAGCTCAAGCTGGGGGTCACGGGTTCGAAATCCCGCCGACGGAAAAAAAACAATAACATACTTTTTCGACGACCTGCGAATGGCGTACAAGATTCTCTCCGAACCCGAAGTGAAGAAAGACAACCTGTCAGCACAACATTTTATAGGACATGGAGGCTTCGGAGAGTACTTGGATTGATTGAAACTTAGGGAAAACTGCAAGGCGTGCAAATGTGACGACCAAACAGTAATTCTGCACTGCCTCACAGAATGTCCAATCTATGGAACACTCAGAAGGGAAACAAAAGAAGAAATAGACGAAGTCATAACAACAGACACAATTAAACACATAATGAAGAATAAAAAATGCAGACCGACCTTCATGAGGATGGCAAGGAGGAATGTGGAGCAAGTGGCAAAAACCAACAAGTAGCAAAGCCAGGACACAAAAAAAAAGATTCAATTCTTTTAAGTACAATTTAAAAGACATAAGGTTGTCGGAAAATCAACACCGACAGTCACTTTCTAACTTAAAAAAAAAAGATATAGAAAAATGTTATAAAATCTTACTTATCCACTTCATCCACTCATTTTTCCAATTATAAACATGAAAAAAGGTAATCATGTCAATATTTTCTGTACTTAGTGTCTCAAGTCGTAATGTTATTAGTGAAACGAGTCCGACGCGACCGCCCCGTGCGTTTGTCGCTTACGGGAGCAGTCGTGGAGAATAACGGACAGCACACATTAAGTTCGTATAAATTTATGTAAGACTTCATTCAGAAAGCGCGTATTTACTCGCGCGTCATTAACGCGCTTTTTAGTGAAGAGTCAAGGTTAAGATTATTGCGTTATTAGCGTCCAAATAGCGAATTTTTCTGTTATTAAGTTGTTATTAATAGTAAAACATACCATCCTCATCACCTTGATGAGTGGCAGTCTTCCACAGTGCGATTTTCGCGTAACTTTCTGCCGCGCACTGTAAAACTCTGGAACGAACTGTCACCAGTATTTCCGGACCTATACGACCTGCAAACCTTCAAGAAAAGAGCGTATTCCCTCTTAAAAGGCCGGCAACGCACCTGCAGCTCTTCGGATGTTGCGAGTGTCCATGGGCGACGGTAGTTGCTTACCATCAGGTGACCCGTTTGCTCGTTTGCCCCCTTATTTAATAAAAAAAAAAGTGTTACTATAGTATTTCACATAATTGACCTTTCTTTGCGCGTAGGTTACGTGGATCGTAGTCCTAGGCTTCGTTCACATAGTAGCTAAACGCGTAATAGCTGGTATTAAAATCATATTGGGTTGTATAAACAGTGAAAAGCCTACAACAGTGTAAATTAACTGCAAATGAAATAGCAATAATTACGTAATGAGCCGCCAGTTCTCATAGTATTCATAAATAGAATTTTTATAGCCCAGCGCGGAGAACATGGTGCAGATTAATTTAAAGCTTTTACATATGAGGCGTTTTTACAGTGTGAAGGTGGCTTTCCGATCCTTGTAACAAGCGTCGCGACTGACCAAAAATTCAAACAAAATGCCTCTTTATGACAATTGAAATAGGCTACAGGTTTCATTTTTATCCGACATTGGTCTTGCGACCCATGGTGCTGCTGCTTTGTAGTGGCGTAGAGCAAAGCGTTACCATGGGAGAGTCATGCTTCGGCACGAATGGGCCGGCTCAACCGGAGAAATACCACGGGCTCACAGAAAACCAGCGTGAAACAGCGCTTGCGCTGTGTTTCGCCGAGTGAGTTAGTTTACCGGAGGCCCAATCCCCTACCCTTTTCCCTTCCTTACCCTCCCTTATTTCCTTCCCTACCCTCCCCTATTCCCTTCCCTACCCTCCCCTATTCCCTTCCCTATCCTCCCCTACCCTATTACCTCGTAAAAGGCCGGCAACGCACCTGCAGCTCTTCTGATCCTGCGAGTGTCCATGGGCGACGGAAGTTGCTTTCCATCAGGTGACCCGTTTGCTCGTTTGCCTCCTTTTTTCATAAAAAAGTGTAACCTATATCTAAGTCGGCATTATATTATTTGAATTTTTGTCGGTCGCGGTTACTTGCAGCAAAGATCGGAAAGCCATTTTTTAGTTGTATTTTATTGACAGGTGCGATACGTTTATTAACAACCATTCGTCAATTAGTACTAAGTAATTAGAATGAACATGAATTAAGAGTTCTAAATGTCCATAATTATTGCAAAAACTCAGACTTAAATAGGACTAAGTCCAATTCTTAAAATATGTTTCTAATTGATAAACTATTAGTTATCTTATGTTAATTAATATAATTCAAGGCTTATTCAGTTTTGAACCATAGTTATATTATATGGAATACCGTAAGCGCTATAGTTTATTTGGGGTCAAGGTGACAAGCGAATGACCTCACGAAATACAACAGGTGGTAGATATAATGGCTGGGGTCAGAGTTACGATATATTTAATTCGATCAGCCGATTACATTTAATGGGGCTTAGCTAACGAATATAATATTTTATTTTTAATCCAATGACAAATAATTAAATTACGTAAGATGAAGGGCCTGTTTCACCACCTTCTGATAAAGTGCCGGATAGGCTATTCACAGCTTTTTTGAAAGACTCTCCATACTTCATCTGTGAAGTTAAGTGGTGGATAGCCTATTCGGCACTTATCAGAAAGTGGTGAAGCATGCCCTTACTCGTCTAATTTCAACGTAAGGCTTAATTTATGTACATCCGCTCGAAAGCGCGGTTTGGCGGCTACACAGCCGCGAGATCACAAGCAATTATATGGAAATGACGGCGCGACCGCGTCTTATTTTAAAAAATCGTTACATACAATTATAATTGCTTGTGATCTTGTGGTGTAGGCTGTAGCGGCCAAGCCGCTCTTACGCGCGTATAGATAGAACCTTTGCTAACGAATGCAAGCGATATTTTATTTTTAATCCATTGTCAAACAGTTATATTACTTACGTAAAACATACTCGTCCAATTGGAACGTAATAATTAAGAAAGTATTTTGACAGACATTCGGACAGACAATCGGGTTATGTAACTAGAAATGGACAAGTTACAATTTGTTTCGTGATAGGTGCTTATTAGTGACTCCGTTATTTGCCTAAGGACATGATGTATGAGTTAATGTTGTTATATTTTATTTTATTTATTGCTTAGTTGTTGTTGTAATAATGATGAAAAAGTTCTAAATTTAGAGTAACTAGTGACGGACACCATAAAAACGAAGTTGATAAAAGATAAAACGTATATTTTCATTATAAAATAATATAAAAGTTGTATTATCATTTTATTTCATAAAATGTCAGGTTAACTTGTATCTTTAACTTTAACCATAACAAAATGTGAAATGAACTCTCAAATCCCTAGCAAAAGTCGTCAAATTTGACAATAACCTTAACCTTAACTTTAACTACGCTTCTGGTGCAATTCACCCCAAGGACACGTATGGTAATAAAAAAGTTAAATTTTACTTATTTAATTTGCGATGTGACATACGTAAAATCATACTGGCGAAAGGTAGGTATGTGTATTTCTCCGCTCCGTGTGTTTATCGCCTTAGGAGTGTGGCGGAAATGGAACGGCATTCCGCGCCCTATTAACCACGGTGTTAGTTTGTCAGTGATGGCGTTTTTTGCCGCTCGGGGATCGTATCTAGTATAATTATTACTGGAAATGACAAATGTAATGCATCTGCTGGACCAGAAATAATCGCTAATTCTCTAACAGCCCGATGTTGATATATTGTAAGTAGAAACTTAAAAAAATAATTCATATTTTTTCCTTTTCCTCCTCAATGCTTTGAAAGATTTAAGCGATAACAGATAGGCAGATAGTCAGGATTCTTATCTGTAATTACCTTCTTATTTTAAGCAGTATTAAGAGACAGTATAATATTTACTTTAAATCATAATAACTTGTGTAAAGCTGCCTATGCACGGGACAATAATTATCGTAACGATTCGTCGCTCGATAGTTAAAATTGAGCGACAAATTGTACGTGTGTGGCAACTGGCAACATCGCAAACGATTTTACGAACAAAAGAGCGATTGGACGATTTTCTTGACGATCGATCGAAACGACAAATTGTCCCGTGTATGGCGGGCCTAAAGCCACAAGTTAAATAATTACTAATGATATTGTAGACAGTTACTCAATACTTATCGCTTGCTCAGTGTAATGTGATCCTGCTTGTAAGTTGTAAGTTGTGTCATTCGATACGTACAAAACTGTACATCTGTCGGTTTGTCCACCTGACACACATACTGAGTAAATTATAGATAATTTAGAGACAATGAATTAAGCGGTGTTTTAACCGACTTTCATAAAAGGAGGAGGTCATTATTTATTATTATTTTATTCGACGTGTTTTTTATTTTGTTTTCATGTAACATACTCGTTAAGTTTGTGGCTTTCAATTCAATTTTAAAGATTGGCGCTTACTTCGGACAACTAATAAAGTACTAGTAACATTTTTTTTATTAAATAATGGGGCAAACGAGCAAACGGGTCACCTGATGGTAAGCAATTACCGTCGCCCATGGACACTTGCAACATCAGAAGAGCTGCTGGGCCTTTTAAGAGGGAATACGCTCTCTTCTTGAAGGTTTGCAGGTCGTATAGGTGCGGAAATACTGCTGGAAAAACTGAAAATAAAATGCTTTTTCGAACAACATTTCCTCACACTTTTCCTTTATTACAAAGAAAACTACTACCTGCACCGGCTGCACCTAAAATGGTGTTATTGCGTGCACAAACAAGAGCCTCCATCACAATACATTGGGAGTTTCCCGTACACATATGCAAATAAAAAGTTATCGTCGCGCCGCTTTCACTGTTATTGGCTATTGATGTATTATGTAACATCATGGCACTCATGAAACTATAAAAAGTAATAGACATACGGATAAGTGAGTCTGAAACGATACGCGGAAGCTTGGTATGGAGTCGACCACAAATCTTTTGCTAAGAGCCACAAGTTTCATTTTATTATGCCTTAACAACAAAACAGTTAAAGCATAAAGAAGAAAATTAACTAACTTTAGAAAACTTTAGGCTATAAACTATTGTCTTTCCGTCTAATTTATTTATCGACCTCAATCATCGACAATGTTAGACGAGCATCCATCCCTCTTCACGTTTGTTATCGCTTGTGGCCATTATAAGCAACTCGGAGAAGCCGCATGCAGCTATTATAATGATAGATGTTTCCATGATAGTCATATCTTTAAAAAAATCCCAAAAACTACTCACAAATTGAAGATGTTATTAAATATTTAACAATCGCAACAATACACAATAGTTACGCCGCGGAGAGAAAGCCTCGCGAGGCGGTGGTCAGTCTTAACTCTTATGTAACGTAGACCGAGCTTTCTTTAATTACTGTCTTTGACTATTTGTTGGCCATTATTCAATAGCGCTGAAGATGACGGAAGTTAAAGTAGGTATATTAATGATTGTCAACGAAACCACATAATATTTATGGACAGTTAAATGGCTATTTGCAATGGGATAACGTCGAAGGTTCAAAATATTTAAAAATACTTATGAGGTGTTTAAATTATGATTAATTAGATGTCGCCTGCAACTCTGTTCCGCCATAACTCGTTTATCGCGCAGGAACTGTACATTTTTCGGAAAAAAATGTATCCTTGTTTATGCTTTTCCATGCCAAATTTCAATCAAATCGGTTCAGTGGTTTGGGCGTGAAGAGGTAACAGACAGAAAGATACACTGTCGCATTTATAATATTAGTAAGTATGGATTTTGTCAGTTCCTCGGTACTCGCACTTTTTGGCCATCGAAACCTGACTAGCGTAACTTTACTCGTTTTGTATCATGGCAGTTGGCACATTGGGAACGTCACAATGACATGACAAACAAACACAGACAAACCTTAAATATACGTGAATAACTTATTAGTAAGGGTGTAACACTATAAATTGGCTTAGGCGTGAGAAACTTCGAATTTCCTCATTTAGCGGTGTTTTCCGTGTGATTGTTATCTCGAGGGAACCTCCAACGCGCCACTTCGATACAGCTGAGTGGTGATAAAGATCTGAGTCACCACTCACCACTGTCACAGGGTTCCCGTGGGTGGTGCTGATGTGATGGGTAACCGAACACCGTGAGATATCGGAATGTTTCCTTAATAAGTACGTTTTATTTTCAACTAGCTGTTGCCCGCGACTTCGTCCGCGTTAGTATAGTAGATCACGTCCCAAGTATTATTTTTCAAACATATTCAATGTACAGAATTGACTTTCTTACGATTTTATTACAATATGTATAGATGACTTAGTTTGTTCCTACAAAGGATAATTAAGACGCAATACAAACTCCACGATACCTTTTAATTAGCTGGGCTGGGCTGGGCTGGGCTGCGCCCCCCCAAAACAAACGACACTGGAAAACCGTATGTGTAGTTTAGTTTTTAACTCTGTTCTTAAAAGAGATGTATAACACCGCAATACCGCTTTGTTTGAAGCAAAATTTGGGGAGGTGGGGGGGGGTTGGGGGGGGGGGCGAAGCCCCCCCCAAGAAAAGACCGATGCCAAAGCTCCCAGTATGTTAATCAAACGACACTCGAAATTTGTATAGAAAAGATAGACAAAAGCTCATAGCATGGCAAGGAGTGAAGATAGATACAAAGTGTGAAGGAGAAATTTGTAGAAAATTTTATGGGCTTTCATTACGTACAGGACATTTTCTCTCTACAACGCACCGTTTTAGCGATATGAGCAAAAAACTAAAAATATTGAAACTTGAGCCCCTCCCCCCGCCCTAGGTGATATCGTCATAATATATAGCCTATGTGTTGACCCGACCTCTATATAATATTCGTGCAAAATTTGAAGTAAATCCATTCAGTACTTTCTAAGTTTATCCCGGACATACATACAGACAAACAGACAATCAGACAAACAGACAAACAGACAAACAGACAAACAGACAAACAGACAAAAATTCTATAAACTACATTTTTGGCTTCCATATCGATTGTAGATCACGTCCCAAGTATTATTTTTCAAAAATATTCAATGTACAGAATTGACTTTCCTACGATTTTATTATATGTATAGATGTATTACTTACTAGATGTTTTATGCGAAGTCCAACTCGCCCAATAAATTCAAATGGAAACCGTATAATATATTTTTCCGCGAAAAAATTTGGCCTATATCCTTCCTCGTGTTCTAGACTTGTGCTGATTAATTTAATTAAAATCGGCTCAGTAGTTTAAAAGTCTATTGATACAATGACCTTAACACGAATGATACATGTATCATTTGTGCTAAAATATTAATTGTGGTTAAGATTTTACTAAACATAAAATTATAGTTCTACATATCAAAATAATAGTATTACCTATTAAGGTGAGTGATGAAAGCCTTTCACTCTCTCTTTTACGCGCTTGTCACAAAATATAATATAACCAACGTAACAAATTAGTCGAATAACAATTTCTGAGTAATGTTATAACAATAACTATTGTGTGTAAATTCCTCGTATCCTAACTAATATTAACAACGAAAGTGTGTCTGTCTATCCGTTATATCTCTTAAGGCCCAAACCGGTGAAACGATTTTTCTGAAATTTGGTATCGAGATATCGAGAGTTGCGGGTGTAATCTAGTTATTGAATAAGCCGGCAATTGGTCCGCAGGCACGCCGCGCGCCGGCCACTTTGTAACGGAGTGGAGGCCTGAGGTCAGCCGCGTTACGAAAACGGAGGAGCTACCCAAGGTGACGCAGCTCGTGGGAGAATAGCGATGGTGCTGTCCAAGTGCAGGCGAGAAGCGGATGATGAGGGTTCAAAGGCTAATTTGGTGATAATTTTTCCATATAATACGGAATACCTGTGTACTGTATGTACACAGTATTATATAAAACACGACCACGTGGAAGTGAGGTCATAAATTCAGGTCTACAAATAGTCCATCTGTAGTTATATCGGCGGTATGCATTTTAGTCCGCCATCTATTCATCAAAAAAATCTTCCTTTTTAGGGTTCCGTAGCCAAAATGGCAAAAAAGGAACCCTTATAGATTCGTGATGTCTGTCTGTCTGTCTGTCTGTCTGTCTGTCCGTCCGTCCGTATGTCACAGCCACTTTTCTCCGAAACTATTAGAGCTATACTATTGAAACTTGGTAAGTAGATGTAGTCTGTGAACCGCATTAAGATTTTGATGCAAAAATGGAAAAATATTAAAAATTTTAGGGGTCCCCATAGGTACAACCTCAGAACAGGAAAATAAAGAGAAGTGTTATGTAGCGCCGTTTGTATGGAAACCTATGTCGCCAACTTCAATGACACTACATTGTCAGCATAGTGTCAACGGTACACGGTCTAGTGACGTCCGGTCTATCTACGGTGTCGATTAATTATTACCATATTATTACGACGATATCGATGTATTTTGGTAGGTATTTAAATACTATTAAAATAATAAAAAATGATAAAATATAATATTACAGAGACTAACAAAAATAACTTAAAGGCCGAAAGGGGTTGAAATCATCCATGAATACGAAAAACTTTTACTATGGGAATCGTAACTAGGCAATAATTGCCTAGTTACGCTTTTGCCAGACAGCTGATTATTTTGCCAAAATTTATTTTGGCAAAATAATCAGCTGTCTGGCTTGAGTTATTATCGAAGTCTTTAGATAAACATGCATACGGCATACCTATTACATATATAATTTTTTAGATCCCGTACCCAAAAGGTAATAATCGGCCAAGTGCGAGTCGGACTCGCGCACGGAGGGTTCCGTACCATTATAGAGCAAAATTAGGCCAAAATATTTTGTGTTTTTTGTATGGGAGCGCCCCACTTAACTTTTTATTTTATACCTATTAATATTATTATAAAATATTAAAGTAAGTATACATAAAACTAAGGATTGTGTGAAATTTTCAAGTACCTACCTGTTGATATTATTGATATAAAGGCCAAAAAAATCACGTTTGTTGTATGGGAGCCCCCCTTAATTATTAATTTTATTTTGTTTTTAGTATTTGTTGTTATAGCGGCAACAGAAATTTAAAATGTAAAAATTTCAACTCTCTAGCTATTACCATTCTTGAGTTACAGCCTGGAGACAGACGGACAGACGGACAGACATCGAAGTCTCTGTAATAGGGTCCCGTTTTTACCCTTTGGGTACGGAACCCTAAAAAGGGACCCTATTTCTAAGACTTCGATGTCTTAATGTCTGTCTGTCTGTCTGTCTCAAGTAGGCCTACTACGAAACCGTTTTGAGATTCAAACAATCGGACGAGAATACCGCGTCCTTCTCTAACAACGTCATTTCACGTTTGTTAGAGTAGGATGCGGCATTCTCGATCGATTGTTTGAGTCTCAAAACGGTTTTGTGGTACAAGCCCAGGCTGTATCTCAATAACCGCTAGAATTCCGAAATTTTCACAGATTGTGTACGGTATGTCTGTTAGAAGAAAGAAGAAAGAAGAAAGACCGCTATAATAACAGATATTTAAACAAAATAAATTAAGTATTTAACAAAGGGGGCTCCCATACAACAAACGTGATTTTTTGCTGTTTTTGCTCGATATCAATAACGGCAACAGGTAATTATACTTTAACAATTATTAATAATAAAATTAAAATAAACTAAATAATTAAGGATCCATACAAAATACACATTCTTCGCCTATTTTTGCTCTATTATGATACGGAACCCTTCGTGCGCGAGACCAACTTGTACTTGGCCGATTTTTTTCATATATTTATAGAATATACAACAGAAACCCAAGAGAAACATCTTAAGGTGACGCCACGTTAAAGTAAAAAACCGTGTTGGATGTGTTTTAGATTGCATTTTTTCTATGTGAGGCCGGCCCGGCCTATCATAGAAAACAAGCAATGGAACAGCAAAAAATGGAAAGGGCGTAGCGACAAAATGGTTTTTGTCGCGTAATTTAAAAACCACAGGTAAATACATTTCATATAAGCTATGGGTAAATTAAAGTGTATGCTAGAACCAATCTATGTACTTTGGAAGCTTATAATTATATACTCTCCTCTGTTGGCAAAATAGGAATCCCTTTTTTACAGAGGTCTTTTTGATTGATTATTCTGTGGTAATTCAAAGACAAAGACATGATGAATACTGACAATGAACTTTAATTTCTTAGCTTTAGTCATTGCTGAGAAAAATCGACATCGCTACAGCCAAATTATCAAGGCGTCGCGTCGCCTTAATGCACACAAATCTTTGTTTTAACTTTTAAGCGGGAAGCCTTTGGCTTAAAAAGCAGGATCAATTTAATCTTCGCCAGTCGTCCACAAACGTTTTTTTATTTATGAAATAAGGGGGCAAACGAGCAAACGGGTCACCTGATGGAAAGCAACTTCCGTCACCCATGGACACCCGCAGCACCAGAAGAGCTGCAGGTGCGTTGCCGGCCTTTCAAGAGGGAATAGGGTAAGGTAAGGTAAGGGGATAGTACGGATGGGATGGGAAGGGAGGGGAATAGGGTAGGGGATTGGGCCTCCGGTTGACTCACTCACTCGGCGAAACACAGCGCAAGCGCTGTTTCACGCCGGTTTTCTGTGAGGACATGGTATTTCTCCGGTCGAGCCGGCCCATTCCAGCCAAAGCATGGATCTCCAACGTCAAAAAAAGTAAGGTAAACTTCAAAAGTAACGGAAACAAATACTGAAATGACGAAAAAAGATTTATTAACTTTTATTACTTTATAAAAACAAGCTAAGTATCTAATTCTGAAAGAATGTTTCAAAATTTCAATTCGGACTAGTAGTTCCTGAGATTAGCGCGTTCAAACAAACAAACTCTTCAGCTTTATAATATTTGTGTAGATAATAACGCAACCGCATAAAAAATATCGATACCAAAATAAATAAATAATAAATAAATAAATAAATAAACGTTTATTCTGCCACCATTAAATGTTACACATACCTAATAGGTCACATTATATACAAAGCTGAACTTAACAAGCATAATAATTAAAAAAAAACAGTTATTCGTATAAAAACACGTATTCTACAGCTAAAACATACATTAAATGACTATCAAAGGTAAATAATTAAAAATAAAAACACAATTCTATTGATATGACTATGACAATAGCACGGCAGTGTAACACCCAAGTGTGCAGAAACGGAGACCACTCAGGTTAAGACGACCGATATTGTCGTCCCTGATCTTCCGTGGACCCCTTTGTTTTCGGGCAGATGACAAGCAGACAGAAGCAGTGTTATGATAATATCATAAAATAATATTATATTATAAATTATATAATAAGACATAAGAGACATAATATAGTGTGAAAAATAAATAATATAGATAGATACAAAGTTACTTGAAACGTTTTATAGATACCATAAAAAAATATATAGAAAATAAACGAACAGCAATAAAAAATATATATGTATAATAATGATATTATGTATGTATATTATCATTTATCATTATCCTAACTGAATAATTGAAGCAGTTTTCTGTAAGTATGTTTAATAACATTATTATATTATATTCCTGATATGAGATAATAAATATGTATATTAAGATTGTAAAAATTGAACATAATTTTTTGGCTTTTAACACGCAAATAAAAAATACAATATTATTATGTGTAAATGTAATATTGTAGTAATGTAGGTATTGACGGGTATTGACTTAGGTATTACACAGCCGTCTACATGTTTAAGTAATATCTTAGTGAAATGAGGCCGATATAAAAATATATCGTCGGTATACAGTAAGTTGAAGTAAGTATAAAGTAAGTTGGTTTTAAATAAAATATAAACAATGTATAATTTTAGAAAACAAAATTTAGGTATCGCACAGCCTTTCGAGAACAAAATTGTTTTAAACTTACACAGGGTTTTATATGTAACAAGGATATTGTGCAAAAAAAATTAAAGGTAAAAAATAACTATAATATAAAATAAGATGTAAACTAACAAACGGAAAAAATACAATGTAACATAACAGTAACACACGACAATAATTATAACATAAAAATCGCAATGACCTGCACAATAAGTAACTTTTAAAGTTAAAATGAATAATAATAAAGATGAACCAATTTAAGCAGTACAAAAAATGCGTGAGAGATCACTATCTGAAGTGATACGCTGTACAGGGGAGTCGGGATCACGACGAGCGAAGATATGTCCACCGCGAGTCCATACGTATCGCCAGTTATTGCGGCGAACTTCTTCGCGAGCTTTATAAAACAGCGCGCGATTGTGCTTGGTAAGATACTCATTGATGTAGATACGAGTCGCTCGACCTTCAGTAATACCACTAGTATCGACGCCACGGCGAACTCGAGCCGCTTTGAGGATGTTGTCACGCACGATCCTACGGGAAAAGCGAACAATAATAGGCCGCGGGTTTTGGCGCTGCTGGTCTCCTTCGGCTCCTGATCGCATCGGACCCCTCCGCTCGGCACTAACAATATCTCGCTCATCTAGCTCAACACCGACTTTTTTCGCGACCAAGTTGACAAGATGCTGTACATTTTCACCGGTGTATTCGTGTACGCCTGCGACTTGTATGTCATTACGTAGGTATTCTTGTTCCCGTTGATTCAATTGATATTCTAATTTATCTATCGCGCTAGTTACCGCCGGGTCCTGGCCGGGGGTGCGCGCGTGCGCATCGATTCGCTGCTCTGCTGCAGTCATTCGTTTCTCGAGCCCATCTAAACGATTATTGATCTCTGCCATAGTCGTGTTAAGTTTAGAAATCTCCTGACTGAAGGTTTGCATTTCGTGCCGTACAGACATCATAACTTCCCTCAGAAGTCTTATTTCGTCCGCCAAGGGGTTAGGCGAAAAACTCGCGTCGGCGAAAGTGTCTAGTGGTGACGTTAAGCCCTCAGTGGCAGGTGTTGTGGAAGGAGCTTTGCATGAACGGCAAGACCATTTTGAAGCAGTTTTTGGGTCAAATGCCATTCCTTTAGCGCATCGAGGGTGGTACACTCCCGTGCACTTATTACATTTGATCCCTTCAGCTACACTCAGGAATCTTCCACAATGTGAACATTGAAAATTGGGCATGCTGAGGTATGTTTTTTTATATTTTTATGCTTAAAAACAATTTAATTGTATTTATTCGCACCGTAACTTATGTAGTACTTTGTTACCGTAGGTAGTTGTGGAACAGCTGATTGTAGGTCGCGTCCGTCAAACCACTTTTTCCACTTTTGCTCACAAGATTTTAACTTTTTTTAACTTATTTTCACTATGTTATACTACAACATGTATTTTAAGTAATTAAAACTGATTTTATGAGGCTTTTAAATATTTAAAATTTAATAATTCGTGGAACTACGTGCTTGCTGTCAGATGTCATCCGACCGAAAAAAAATCTGCATCATACCACATCACTAGTGCCTTAGTTTGATAGTTCACGGAACATCAAGCGGCCCGAAAATGGCGGTGTAGCGGCGAATATTTTTCGTGATAAATAATTGATTTTTAAATTAAAAAATCGTATAAATTACAGTTGGCTGTGATAGGTGATCCCGCAATTTTTTTTATTCAAAGTTTCGCTGCGATTTCTGCACGTAATTATTGCACAAGTCGGCATTTTGTGTACAATTTACAACGTAGTACAACGTGTAAGCCGTGGAGCGATTTACATGTGACTGACACCTAATTGCGCATTTGCGCAATCAGTGGGCGACATTTGCCACGCCCACATAACATATCTCTTACTTCTATGATCTGTGGGTACAACTGAAACAAAAAAAATTTTTTTTCATCTAACCTATGCGTGTGGGGTATCTATGGATAGGTCTCCAAAAATCATATTGAGGTTTCTCATATCATTTTTTTCTAACCTGAATAGTTTGCGAGAGAGACTCTTCCAAAGTGGAAAAATGTGTGTCCCGCCCCCTCTAATTTCTAAAGTAGAGGCATGATAATTCTAAAAAAAATATATGATGTAGATTACTATAAAAACTACCAACGAAAATTGGTTTGAACGAGATCTAGCCAGTAGTTTTTTTGTACGTCATAAATATCTAAATTTCATTAAATCGACTGAAATATAAAAATAAATCAAAAACATTTTAATTTCATAAAAATAAACCTTATTGCTGCTTCGGAACCCTCCATGGGCGAGTCCAACTCGCACTTGGCCGCTTTTTTCTAATTGTTACATGCCTCAATGCTTATTGGTCCATTATATAATATTAGCATTTACCTATGCATATACATACACACTGTAATAACTAGACATCGGATTATATGCATTTGCATACTTGCATATGCAAATGCATATAATGGCACTTTTTAGGCGATAGTGCATATTTTGGCAATTTTTCGTTGATAGTGCATATTTCGGTAGTTTTATGCCCTTGTAGTCTCCAAACTAGGTAATCTAGGTATTATGACACACACCAAGGCCACAAAACAGAGGATAGATCAAAACACTTCAAATGTGTGGCTCCATCCTCATTTAAAGAATGTAATTACACCCAATAGACCGTACAATATCTTTCCAGAAACAAAATTTTTCTATGTAGTGGGCAACATTATTAAAAAAATTAAATAAAGTATAGTTCGTCAAGAAAGTGAAGAAATTAAAAAGTGGCAATATCGTAGTGTCATCCCTTTTTTCTTAGGTACTAAGATTATAATCGGAAAATGTTGGTAGAAAATTATTATTGGTGCTGTATAAGAAATGAAAAATCCTGGATTTGATGAAGTTATAAAAATTGGCGCTTTTATTAACGGCACCACCGGAAAACTCTTGAAAAAGCAATAAAATTTTGATATTAAGTGACAAATGATTGTGCATATTTTGTGCATATTTCGGCCATTTTTCGTGCATATTTGCATCATGCATGCATATTTCGGCACTTTGATCGTGCATATAATCCGATGTCTAGTAATAACTAATAACCAACCAGAACCATTATTCATCCTTGGTCTTCGACCATAATATTATATTGTATTCCCTCCGCCTATAGTCTATACCTTACAACTCCCTTACGCAAGGCGCGGCACTCGGCACGCGATACTCCACACTATTGAATTGAAACAATGCGGCTGTTTCAAATCATAAGCTGCTGTATTTGGGCATTACCCACAGCCGAGAGAAGGGTTTGGTGCGAAAATTACAAATTATGGAAATAGTATGTTGTAGGTTTCCGTACAAATTACGAAAGTAGATGGAGAATCCCTATAAAGCAAACAGAGAAAATTGTTTACACCCAAATTGGTTAAGAAATAACTTTTTCAGGATTGTCCTATACACAAGCCGTTTGGAAACTAACCCGGCGAGAGGAACCGACGCCGCGATGAGATGAAAGAAATTCGCACGCCTACTTTTAGCTGAAAATTTGAAAAAAGGCAAAGTAATAAGAAATTGTAGAGAACTTGTAGCTTTTTAAATATAATGGGTTTGAAATAGAATGCTGCATGCGTAAACATATTATAGTTCATTTTCTACGTAACCTAGTAATAACTACTATAAATATGACTTAAAGGCAACTAAACATCAGTCACTTTCTACAGACTTCAATCACAAATAGACAAGTGTATCATGAACTGATGATCGTCCAATCACAATCATTGTCATCTGTCGGTCGAAAGTCCATCAGCAGCGTGTATTAGAGGCCCGCGGCACTTTCCATCAGGTTTTCTAGCAGTTTCACTCGTTAATAACGTCGATAGTGCAAATAGTGAGTCACTAAAACATTTATAGGCCTATAATGCATAGCTACATTACATATTTGAAAACTTTAGCTTTCTCATGGACACCGTTTACCAATGCCGACAAGAGTGAGTGCGGAAATATTTATGGAAACAAGCGCGGTCCTAGTGGGGGTCATGGGCGACATGACCCACCAATAGCAATAATAATGTGTCTTACTTCGACAGAGTTATTATCCGTCATAATTCCGCAAATTTTGGGCTGCACTCGCACGGTCTGTGAAAATGTTTAATATTTTAAGCTAAAACTTTATTTCGTCCATTTTTTCAATGATAGTCAAGTAAACTGGTCATTGAAGTATTATATTAGCTGTCTAAATATGTAGTTTCGTTCATTTGTCAAGTCTAGATTGTAGGCGGAGTAACAATTATCTGTACTCTTTAAACTACGAGTGTGTTTCTATCAATCGTATAATTACAACAATCATGGCGGAATTGGTTCACGAGACCATAATGTTTTGCAACCCAATGTAAACAATATGAGATATTCGATTGTGGAGACCGGCAAAAACACCGCATTGTACGCGGTTCCCAGGCCGCGGCCTCTGTGGCGCAACTACTCTAGGCAGAAAATAGTAATACTCTATGATTCATAGTAATTTTTATGAATTAGAAGGAAATTTAGACAGTAAAGGTGTAAATTGTACTGACATTGGCGCGCCCCTACTGACAATATTATAATATCTAAATAATCTAAATATCGAACAACTTGTACAAGGTTGCTCTCTTTGACCGTTAATAATGTAGACGTGAGTGGAAGAAGAAGGTAAGTAACAGTGATTTTTAAGTGTACATAGCCAGATATATCAGGCAGATGTAGAGTAAATAAGTTACGAAATTGTTTATTTTAGACCAAATTATAAGAAAAAAAATATGTAATTACCTTATGTTATAAAATGTTATTTATCTGGTTCTTGGCTCTTGCACTCACGTCTTTAATTGTCAAGATATTTTTCCAACGCATCAAATAAAAACAACAATATTGTACAATTTTCCACCATATAAACATTTCTATTATTATTATCGAGGTGGTAACATAATTTTAGTTGAAAGTGCCACCTTTCGGACCTCCTAATTTTAAGAGAGCATAATATTTTTCGCAAAATATGCGAAATATGCGAATAAAATGCGAACTATGAAACATCTTCCCTCATAACTCATAAAATAATATAACGAAATTCCTAAAAAAGAGTTTGCTTTGCCTTTCCAAAATTATCTCTTAAAATATTATTATACCTGATATATTTATTAAATTTTTCTTTAGAATTTTCTAAATACTGTGGAATTTATCAGCAAGTTTACGTCACAAGTCACAACTCACAAGTCACGAATCACGAATTCACGATACAAGTAATTATGAAAGCAGATACAGGTAAGTATTATGAAAAATTCGTCACAATCTCGGTACTGTCAACCTATTGACACAATTACAGAACGTGACGACGTGACGGAGACACACGTGTGTGTCACCGCCGTGTCGCCACGTAGACAGTTATTTGGAAACACAATTGAATTATGAGAATTCACTATTCATTATTCACATCTCGAAGATTCATAAGCTTTCATATGTCCACCGGAAGCGTTTTTCAATCTTCGGCAAATATTACAACAGGGTTCATGACTCACATAAATAATACCAACAATTATTTAATACGTCGTGTTAACCCGTGCCCTTTGAAATTGGTTGGACGTGTAAAAATTTTACTTCTGAAAAAAAAATTATAAATAGCTTCATTTATAGTCATAGTTTTTGCGTAAAGATGATTTAGACTTGGAGATGTCCCATAATTGGATTGAGTCTGTCTTCATTTAAAATTGTTTAATGATTACCAAACATTTGAACATGCATAACATACTAATATTAGTATTATCTCCTGTGATCTCTTCCTACTTTAATCACAACACCAATTTACATGTAATTCGACATAGAGGTACTTTAGGTAGGATAGAGTCAATAATCCGACATATTCACATACTTACGATGTAGTTAATTCATTAAGGAAGCTGGCCCAGGTGGGGATAGTTTTATAAGAGTACGGTGCGAGTAATTTAGAGCACAATTAAGTGGTGAGCATCAGGTCGTTACTCAGACAATAACGGTTGTCGGCTCAACTGTAGCGATTCGACGCGCCGACCTCAAAGAGACCGCGCATAGACGGAGATAAGATATTGTTAAGCTATATAAAACACTTGACAGTTTTAAAATAAGCTATAAAAATGCTGTTTATAACGTATACGTTTAAAATATGGACCACAGATTTTTTTTCTACACTATGTCACCTGTAACCATGTAGATTGTAGAGCAATAAGACATTATAGTCGCTCTGGACGATTTGTGGGACTTATACAAGAGTGACAACTGTAAAGGACATCTAATTCGGTCTTGAAAATGTATGAAACAGCTCTTGAATAACGTGGGAAATCATATAAGCCCTACAATTAGTATGTTATGGTGTGTAGCTTGGTACTACTAATATATATTCTGTGGTGTAGCTAACATGTCTGGAGGCAGCAGTTTCGATAAACTCATTCGTATCAATGTCAATATATTTGTATATAGGCTCTAACAAAATCCTATTATATTGGCGTCATTTCTGAGCCACGCCATCGACGTGTCAAACCATCCATGTTATTATCAAAGTTTGTTAGGTTAAATGGATATCGCTTCCGTATCCACTACTTCACCGCCCTAAACGGACAGTGTTTCGCGACGCAGCACTTGTCCGGAATGGGGCCGGCTCCCCTGCCCCCCACCACCGCCCCCCGCATTAGCACCACTTAGTACTACGACTAGTACTAGTATCTAGTAGTTACGCCAACTCACTGTAACCTAATCTTTTGTACTCGGATGTTGTAACCGCGCACGTCATTATTTTGACTAGGGATGCGTAACTTAGAATTATTTTAATCTCCTGCAGTACATGAATATCAGTTAAAGAAAGAAGGTGTATTGGAATCAATTGCAGATATTTGCGAATATGATCTAATGGTTATGTATAGGCAAAAAAGTAATTGCATGTCACAGCTCTAAAGCAAGACAAGCGTCGAATGTATCCAGGAAGGATGGGTACCTATAAGACAGCAAATGGACGGAAAAATTTTCTCTTCTGTTTCACAATCAATTTTCTCCCCAAAGCGATTACTGTTCAATTAAAGGAAGATCATTTATCAAAATAACCGTAGTTGATTTTAACATGGCATGGCCACTTCTATATATTCTGTATTTTTGATTGCAAACTGTAAAAGCACATTCAGGAAGTCGCGATAGCTCGCTGTTTCAGCTCATCTTCAAACCGAAGCTAACTCTTCCCGTATGTCATTTGCCAATATGGATGAGGTAAGGAGCGAATGAGGTAACGATAAGTGATTACGTGCCAACATCAGCTTTCAATCAATAAAAACGAGTTTCATCCCGCCGTGGGACAGTGACGCAACGTGACGCGTGCGAACGCACGATAACCGCGGGGTGACGCAACGAGACGCGTGCGAACGCATGATAACAAACGACATGCAATATCTGATAGTACACCCTTCGGCTAATTGTCTTAATTCTTTCATTAGAAACGGCCCAATCGCGTGCGCCGGTCGGTTGAGCCATGAAAGGTTCAAGGAAATTGCCGATTACGTGTTGCCTAGCTTTCTGTGGTCGGTAAATCTAATTGCGGACAGTAAAAGGGTTTGATATTACTTACAGAAACAATTACTGTAATATTCTTTGCTGTAACATATAAAAATAAAACATTATAAACCGACCATGCAAATTATACGACTAATATCCAGACCAATAACATCATGATACGAATCATTCATGAAAATCAGATCAATAATAATGTCAGGAGGAACAGTAAAACAAACATAATATCATTAACATTGCCAAAACCCCTTCCATGTAGCTTACTTTAGCCGGGTAACTACATGTTTGTAGTTCTCACAGAGCATTACCGAGTTCTCATCGCGGTCGGAGCCCACATTTTAATTATATCGCTACAATGTTTGCATACGTAGCGGTACAGTGGTGCAGGGAACAGTGATTATGATAAAGGGCATACCGTTCTAATGCGAGCTGTAATTGTTTCCCCGCTGGCGGATAAACATCAGAGGAAGTTCGCACGGTCGCGTTGCAGGACCGCGGCGACAAGCGATGTCGCGAATTGCGCCCTTGCTTTGCAATGCTCCGTTTTACATGAATATTTCTGTCCCTATATATTATTATGACTAGATTTTTCAAACTACGCTAGTAATTTTTATGTTTTTTCAATAGATATGGACAGGTAATTCCGTTGCGGATACTCAAAGCACCGCATTTCGCAAAAGTATAAACACAATCAGTAGCATTACGCTAGGAATACCTATTGTGATATAGGATGGAGGTGGGTGACATAATATGATCAAACAGGAGGAATTAAAAACCAAATAACAAAAAAGGTAAATTGGTAGAGTCCCTTAAAGTTTTAGGTTGTGAGTATTTTTCTTTCAACACGGTCACAGCATTAGTTTTAATACATTTTAAATTACTTAGTATTTAATAAAAAGTTTAATTTTACCTTTACATATTATTATTAATATGCAAAGCTAAATGTTGAATAATACCGCATTTACCTAACTTCAACACAACTCTATATTATAAGTGCATTAACTCATCTAATTGAAATCTCTGTGTTTTCCGCACGACAATGGTTCCCTCGTTGACCGATTCAGAGCATCTCGCGATAGAA
Organism: Plebejus argus; assembly: GCA_905404155.3. Classification (NCBI taxonomy): domain Eukaryota; kingdom Metazoa; phylum Arthropoda; class Insecta; order Lepidoptera; family Lycaenidae; genus Plebejus; species Plebejus argus. The sequence continues at coordinate 16,035,252 of FR989935.1, forward strand.
GATCGTATCTTTAACAATTCTCTCTCTCACCGTTGTCTCGAGAGAAACCACCGCTTAATTGCGAAAAAATTGCAAATATAAATAGTGATTTAAGTGTTTTTGCCCAGTACTCTACAATATTAATATGGTAATATGCTCCATGAATATATTAGTCGTGTAATACTTGTGCCTGCACTGTGAATAAACAATATACTAGCAGCTAGAACGTAGCATAATCATACATATACATGCTATTGATACAGTCATAACAGGAATGGAAATTAAGAAATATAAAATATGTATCTACAACAATTGAACATACAATTGTTTTTTTAAACATGCGACGCAATTGAAAAGAATAAAAATATAAAAAAAACTACTTTAATTATAAGTAATCAGCTGATACCTAAATCTTTTAACATGTAAAGTAAGCGGAGTCGGTCTCTACATACGTATTAGGTACCAGAGACCAGCATATTAATATATTTACTTAATGGTAGTACGTACTTTACATTAAAACGCAGAATAAGGTAGGTAAACGCAAATTAAACAAAATAGTATTTAGCGTTAAACTAAAATGATTATTGCAGATTCCTATCAATGGAAGGTATTTAATATTCATGTAACACGTATAATGACAACACAGTAAAAAGATAACACACGTAGGTACAACCGATACCTTGCACAATACTGACCGCGGACCGCCGTTGGGTAACCCATTGTGTACTGTTACTATATGTGTTTACTGAAACATTATACAGCGGTTTGCCAATCAAATCTGAGAAGGGTATGATTTATTTTAGGAACTAATGGGTATTGGTAGTTACTAGTTGGTAAACTTCTGGTTGTAGAGGATAAATGAGTGAGGTTCCTACTAGAGCAAACTTCCCGACCCTTGGCAATCATCCTTTTATTGGTACCTTCGATATTTTAATTTGAATATTCCTGGAATGCTAATAATAGGATTTTCTGTGCTAACTCCTAAAGTGCCAATAATTTGTTAAAACATAGCTTACATTAAAATATTTTATTTGATGGGCCAGGAAATGAGCCGAGTAGGTAAGTAACGATCGCCACCGCCAATAAACGCAACAGGAAAGAACTTGTAAACCCTTCGGTGATCGAACTTTTAACTATACTGTCGAAACTATCTTTTCCAGAGGTACCAGTCTCCCCATTCAACGAGGAATTATAACTGCTACTCCACCCCCCGGCATTACTCCCTCCCCCTCCTTCCCCCTAACCCCCGGCAGCTCTCAGCTCTAATTCCGCTAAATTATTTATTATTGTTCTCCGTTTGAGATAACGGCACCGCGCCCAGGTGAGCTCCGCGCAGAGCCAGCGATAATATCTAGGTACTAGGTAGTTTACTTAGAAATTGAGGATTACTAATAATTAGAGGGCCTTAACTAGGTAGTAGGTATAAGCTATGTTTACGAAGAATAAGTAGACCTTAATTAACAATTTTAGAGTTTTTAAGTCGGAAGTATTTTGTATTCTGTATTTGGCTTCAACAATTTGTAACGCCAATTTTCGGCGGTTTTAAGATCTTTAATCAAGTAACGTCGCACAATTAAAACCGAACGCTCTCATAACATAGAGACAATTATTGTAACTGCTTCCTCAATTATATCAAACGTTTAAAAATTTTGGTCGCAGGAAATGCAAAATGTTAATTCTCACATGGATCGAATTACGTGAATATGACTTATTGTGATAAATATAAATTGCAATACGTGGCTTACTCTACTTTTTGATTGGCTTAATACCCACGATCATTCAGAGCAGTAAATATCTTGCTAATAACATACAGATTTTAAATCATAATTTAACAGTTTGGAAACCTCAGAAGCCGTATAATACGTATTATTTTACAACGTAAAGTGCCGAGTTCGTTGTGGTAAAAAAGAATCGTGGTACAAAAATCAATAGTTGTGCATACACAAACAATCCTTATATTGTGTATTTGCGTTTAACTTTAAAAAAATTATTAACGAGAATTTTTAACAGATATTTTGACATCCACTCAAACTACATTTACACAAAATTTTGACAATTTATTCAGACAAATAGGGATGATGACAAGGTCAAAGGTTAGAAAATTTTGTTAATAAAATAAATAAATCACGGTAAAAAATAAGTGTTTCCAAAATTTCAGCTCGATAGTATTTGTATTTTTTTTTTTGTTATGCGCCTTTAAAGTTGGATGATCAAGTCGATTTTTTTTTCAATTAAATTTCTTAATATTTGTATACCATTCGATAACATATGCAATTAAAAGCAACTTTTGTTATGAAACCACTTTCATAAACGCCTAATAATTTAATATACCTATCGAACAAAGTTCTCTCCCGATGCGTACAAACTAAGGAAGAGTGACGTCAGTCTTTCGTAGCACTTTGTATGGAGCGTTTCGGACAGGTCTATTTTTATGAGATGTTTGAATTGTCATATCTTGGTGAATTTTTAAGCTATCACAGTCATTCTTTCAGCTATGTTTCTATTTTTTAAGGGTCTTTCAATTACCAATAAGAAAAAAAAATAGTCATCATGCCTATTCTCACTACTTTTATAAGCATAAACACGGAAGTATTATTGCTAGTCTCTGGCGTTACAGTGCCCTGTGTCGCTGACGTCTCGGCTCACTAGCCGCGCCGCGCCGCGTCCGCCAACATCCGCGTGCACTCCGCAAACACCGCAATTAGCGCGTAACCTGGCGGTGTGACGCGTCACCGTGATACACAATAGACCAGACGTATTATCATAGAAATTGGTTCATATGCAGATGGTCGACCTACGTCTTTTGAAGGTATTCTGTAGCCAGCTCAGCCTTATCGCGACCATTTAACGTATAGGTTGCTGGTTGGCCACCTGCCTATGATCCGATCTCTCTGGTGGACCAAGGTAAGATGTTCCTCTATAATAAGGTAGTAACCTCTATATTCACCTTGTGCGATACCACCGTTCATTTGTTTATAAAACGACGTATAAGATGGTTTATGAAATCACTAGCTTTGCAGGCTTACTAGATGTTAATAAACATTTGCTGTAAAATTTTGGCATAATCTGTAGGAAGAAATGAACGCCTTTTTCTATGACTCCTAAAGAACTATAATTATGGTATTGTTTAAATATACTTAAGAGCTAACACTGCATATGAAATGAACTTTAAAAAACTTTACATAAATAATAATTATGTATCATGCAAGTACCGACTGTATATCATTGCAACATACAGTAATCGAGACATGTATGCTACGAATGGCTGAGCTGTATGTTTTTCTAGTAACATACAATATGTCCATTTCTACAGGTGTGTCCGTTATATTTGACATTCCTGCTAGAAGGACCAACTTTTACAAAGTGGGTTTTAAAAACCCAAGTGCAGTTAACTGTATGCACGACAATATTCATAGAAATATATCCATAACGCTATTAACATGTTCTACATTTTTTTTTCGTTTGTTTCTATGAAAGAATTATATATCGCAATTCTGCATTGTACCGAAATACATTTATCGTGCGGAAACTGTACTTTTTCCGGGATTAAAACTTATTATGTCATTTCTTGGGACACGAAGTATTACCACAAATTATTCAAGACAAACAGAAAAGACCATCTATCATAACTTTAATACTTATAATATTAGTACGGATATTATTGTAGTGGTTCTTTAAGCTTCAACCCAGCTACTTTAATCTAAACAAAAGCTATTTAGTCTGTCGATGTAATTTAAAAGGCAAGTTGCACTTTCTTCTGTAACCCGATGAGACACGACCGGCTACAGATTACATTTTACAACACAGACTTATGGAAGATCGAATTTCTTGCAATTTATTGATAGTCTATCTTTAGTGTACCTATTGCTTAGGTAGTCCATACTAATTTTATTAAAGGAAATATTTGATTGCTTCGAAAGTAGTGGATCTATTTTGAAGGACAGAAATATTATAATTTGTATAGTAGTCACTAGACCCAAGGGTAAGACCATTTAAAGTAACTTTTTTGCGGATCTTCTAAATCTAGAATTGCATTTTGAAATTACAAAGACGGTTTCTAAATGTTACTTGAGGTGACAAAAAGACATCATGTGGAAGGCTGAAACGCTAGACTTTATACAATGCATTATATGCAATCAATTAAAATGCGACTAAATCGCTCCGAACTGAGTTTTTAGTTTTCACTGTGTAGTCACTTCGAAAACTACTTCCTACTAAGCCTACCTGATCTTAAAATTTAATCTGAATTACGTCAATTTTTTCTCACTAAACCACAATATCTTTAGCATGTTCTCTACAAAAAAAATTGTGTTTAATCTGCACCATTTTCACGATTAATCTGATAACAGTCTAAAGTGTTACTAGTATCTAGTTGGGTGTATAACATGATATAATTAGCGGTGTAATCTGTTGAACACGGATGTATTACATGTTCTGCATACTGATGAGTACTTGTTCTATCATTGCAACCAACATTGAGTACCGCTTCATTCACTGAGAACCTTAATAATAAAAAGATCCACACTGTTCACACAGACGTAGCATTTCAAACGTTTATACAGAATTTTGTTCTTATTTAATACGTCAGTTAATAAGCTCGACACACAAAACATAATATAGGTAATGTGTAATCCAGAAAGTCCAGTGGATGTTAGCCGTGTTCAAGATTGCTTGACAATATATTTTATAGAAGAGGTTGAAGGTGAAAATGTATAAAGTTTATATGAAAATTAAGTTATCATTAACAGCTTTGAGTGCGGCCGTAAGAAGTTTAAAGTTCAAATACAGCGACCGCACTTATTTCATTACTCTTGACGCCACTCCTAGAAATGGGCCTAGTAGGAACAGAGGGGTTAGTGCGAGTTTTATTCGATCGTACGCATCGAGCACGTTAACGCGAATTTGTATGGGATCAAAGCAGCGCCATCTACTGGCTAACCTGGATACCGCTTTGATCCCATACAAATCGAATAAAACTCGCACTACACCCCCAGTTATTACTATGTACATCAATGCTTTCGTAACGTTATGTATGTATGAAAGGTATAATTATTTAGAGTCCATCCAATTAACATGCAAAATCGTTACGAATACGGGTATGGCAATTGTTACTGCTCAGTCCACATAACAATTAGTACAGCATGAAATGCAGACTAACAGATTATAAAGTTCGAAAAAATTCCCCCGGGAACCTTTTATTTTTGCTGGATAAAATTAGCGTAGGTCTCTACGCTTGCGCTAAAATGAATATAAATCAAGTACGAACTCCTACGTTTTCTTAACCTTTAAGATAAATAAATATAAACATTATGCAACAACAAAACACAATTTCTACGATGTCATACGGCGACCGTATCCCAGCTCTGAATGACCAGTCCTATCACACTAGATATTTCAAAAGATATTCTCTCTAACCCGCGTTAGATTCGCATCGGAGATCTATAGATCGCGATCGATGAATGGAAGATCTAGCGCGGGCGGTCGTCGACCCCGGCTAACGAGGGTAATCGCACACTAATGACACATTAACGCCATTGTTGTGGGCCCGTTTTCACATTCTCCCGTAAACTAATACTCGAGCTGATAGACGAAACTAATGCTTTGATTGCTTAAAAATTACTTTCAAAATAACTTACAGAATTCTGGCAAAAGTAAAAATGAAATTATAGAGGAGGCATACATTTACGCCGCGAGGTGGAAAGGGAAATAGTAGGATATGTATTACGTCCTCCCCTACTCCTCTCTATCGCCTCCTTACGATTATTTGATTTGGTCACGGGTACAATTTATTATTCAACATTTTCAACTATATGAAAAATTGCACAACGCCGTGTGTTTTCACTTTAGTAATGTATAGGTAGTTGAATCACACAAGTTTAAGTAAGTATAAATTTTTTTTGACACTGTTTTAAGTGTTCATGGTACTAAATATCGTGTATGTACGGTGCTACAGTGGAACAAAGATTAAAATCATACAAGACTGTCAAAATCATTATCCTTCCTTTTTAGGGTTCCGTAGTCAAAAGGCAAAAAACGGAACCCTTATAGATTCGTCATGTCTGTCTGTCCGTCTGTCCGTCCGTATGTCACAGCCACTTTTCTCCGAAACTATAAAAGCTCGCAGATGTAGTCTGCGAACCGCATTAAGATTTTGATACAAAGAGTGGAAAAAATCATTAAAAATTTTAAAGGGTCAAAAATCATATTGAGGTTTCTAATATATTTTTTTTCTAACCCGAAGGGCATGATAAGTCTAAAAAATGATGTACTTACATTACTATAAAAACTAACAACGAAAATTGGTTTGAACGAGATCTAGCAAGTAGTTTTTTATACGTCATAAAATTCATAAATGGTAAACCTTTTTTTATTATTATTTTTTTGCGTTGGGGAAATGCGTTTACGCATCCGCTGCAGTCTGGGGAGGGCTACCGGGTATGTGGGACTCCCTGGGGGTGGAAGGCCGCACCCGGGCATACCCACTAAAACCTCAACGGTGTTCCTGCTCTTCCGCTTGGTGGCAGAGCCACGGGATAATATGCGAAATACACAACCGTTGGGGTTTTAGTGGGTATGCCCGGGTGCGGCCCTCCGCCTCCAGGGAGTAATTTAACTTTCATTAAATCAACTGAAATATAAAAATAAATCAAAAACCTTTTAATTTCATCAAAATAAACCATATTGCTACTGCGGAACCCTTCATGGATGAGTCCAACTCGCACTTAGCCGATATTTGCCATTGCTTCCTAAAAATAATCATAGATAGCGATCTAACGACATGTTTAGACTTATAATTAAATGTAAATTATTACATAAAAACATATACATATATATATTTAAAAGTTTCACTACTTATTAAAAATAAAAAGCCAGAAAAACTATGAAAAAATTAGACTAAAACGAAAGTGGTTTATATACCGGTTTTTTATAAACATGTTAGTTTTATAAAAAGAATGCATGTCATTCCAACTGATGAGCGTTTATTTGGGTTTGTGGAGTGTGACAACGTCACAATACGTGTGTTGTAATCGGTAAACGAGCATTAAAATCGTCTGATGGTTTGTCATCATCATCATCTCTGGTAAAGACTGAAGTGTAGCCGAGTTTCTTTGGTATTAATGTAAAGAAGATTGTTTGTGTTTTTGTATTTGTTTTCGCATCACGCAGCACCATTTTCAAATTTTCTTTTTGATTTTGATAATTTTCTCACCATCATGTGCTTTATTATTTTGGATCGGCTATTTTTATTATTCCTCAGCATTTACATTCAACGATATCGACAAAGATCATCTAGTAATTGAGATAATTTAAGTCCCGGGAAAGGATAGTTTTTATTGCGACAAAAATATTATGTCATGTTACATTAATTAACTAGATTAGAACGGAGAAGCGAGCGTCAAAAAAAATATTTATCGCAAGAGAACCGTTTATTTCTCCGGGATAAAAATATCCTAGTCCTTTCCCGGGACTCAAAGTATCTCCTAAGTCCTACTAAATGTCAGCAAATCTGTTCAGCGTATTGGTGGGCGTGAAGAGGTAGCAGGACCTTCGCATTTTCAATAGATTTCAAATTAGCAAATCAATGCGTTGTAGGTTTTACTTGGAAAGTATTTTTGCAATTACGCATGTTTTAATGACTTAATTTACAAACATGTCGTCACGAACGCGCACTTTTGTGTAAAACTACACACCACAATGCGTATTTAGCATTAAAATTGACAACAAACGATTAAAACAAAGCAAAAATGTACATGTTAATGTATTTCGTAATCACTTAGCTGTGATTTCGCGTGGTGTTTTTGTGTATAATATTATATTTATATCAATTTAGATGTCGACGATTTTGCTGCATCGAAATTCGATTGACGCGAGGGAACTTAATTTCCCCTACATCCTTTTTCGGAATTTCATGTTCTTCTGTACTAAATTTCATCAAAATACGTTTAGCTATTAAAGACTGAGGTAACAGACAGACATACATACCTTCGGATCCATGATATAATTTATACCAAGTATTAGTATTGAAAACCTACAAAAATATGTAAGAAGTGTATTTCTCAGGATTCTAGAGCAAGCTATCAGCAGCTATGGTTCCTACTTTCCCGCCATTTCTAATAAACCTCTGACTTCCTATATTATATATTACTTACTCTCTATGTAATATAATAATAATGATATTATCATTACATGGTTTATGCATATCGCTTATGTGCATTACTTTCATTCATAATCCAACAACATACCTTTTACGCAAATTACCAATTAAAATAATTATTTCATTGCTAATTTAATCATGCGTTCCTTTGTTTTGTTTTAATTATTATTTTATGTATTTCCCCATTAATTTAATATGTAAACAAAGAAATTATTTATGAAAAAATTTTGTACGTGGAAAATGACAAACTAATTTTAATGTAAAGTTAAACCTACGTAAATCCCTGCTATCTACGTTGATATTTAGCAAAAGTACAAAGAGTTTCAGCTTGAAACATAACGAGTACAAACATTTTTATTTGTAAAATATGTGTGATAGAAGACTTTCCTTTTTGCGAAAATCCAAGTTTGTTGACATTTAGTTTTTTCAACACACACATCACAAATATACGTAATATTTCACTTAATATCGGCCCACTTATACTCTACATATTTCCTAAACACTTATTAACTTAAACTCTACATATTAAGTTACTTACTGGACCAATCCTGTACGAGCACAGTCCACACACAACACAGCACAACACACGCGCGCTCTCTCTCGCGACTCAACGCGGTCTGACGTAGAGCGGGTAGAGCCCACGGACCACGGTGGAGCTGGCTAGAGTTAGCCGTACAGTCCGTGGAAAGCGGCCGTCAACTCTCACTTGATAAACGTATGTTTGTTGTGAAAAATCAAGTTATGTAGAGTCCACCATGTTTTACAAAATTTTGTTAAATTAGGAAAAAATCTACAAAAGGGGCAAATACTAGGTATTTCAAATTAATTTTACTACGTATTTATTATGAATTGAAGACGTGAGTGGAAGAATCGAACAAGTAACATTTCGTAACATACGGACAATAACTCATTTTTTCCCTATTTATTTCAATAAAACTTGTCTACTTCATAACCTAGCTAATATATCTGGCTACACATACAATCCATAGTTTTTCTATTTCAAATAACTTTTCCGGCCCTAAAGCCTCCATTTAAGCAAAAAAAAAAGTTTTTTCATGTTACTTACCTTATCCTTTCACTCACGTCTTGAATTATGAATGAATTACGATTTATTAATCTTTGATTAAAATATGAAACAAATACGTTTGATGTTTACAAAAAGATGTAGAGACTAGAGATTGTTCAAGGTGTTTGAAGTTTGAACTTAATTTTTTCCGTTTGTAATAATTATGATGATGATAAACAATTCAAATATTACAATATTATAACTTCATAATGATGACATAATAAGGTTTTAGATGTGTTTATATTTATGTAACTGAAAGATAACGAAATATTAAAGTTTACGACTGTATAATATAAACTATAATTATTTTTTATTATATGGGAGCTTCGCATCTCGTTGATGTCTTTTCAACTGCGTGCGGAATTTTAGACAATTTTTGTTTTAAAAAAACTTCAACGCAATTATTAAATTAACCTTTTTTAGTAAGTATGTATATTATTTGAACTAAGCTTTTAGGTAGTAATTAAATTAAAGTTAAGTAATCCTCAATCTCGATCATTGCGGCCGTAAGACTTGTACTTTTAGCATATTTTAAATATTTTCCATACACTTAAATAAACTGCTAGTTAAAAGAAAGTCTATAAAATGTAAGTATAAATTTATTATTTAGCAACAAAATGATTTCTACCCACATAATAATTACGCTTACATCTTTCTTTAATCACTAGTATTCACTAGACAATAGACATACATGTATTAGATGTCCAACGTGACTGACCAGCTCATTGATAGTAAGTAGTAGTGACGTACCTGGGTTAGATCGATAACATCTACAGCGGAGTGAACCGACTGATGCGACCTCCCGACCGCCCGCCAGGAGAGGGCTGGAGAGGTATCGATATCGATATTTTGAATCGAGTTTAGAAGTGTTGTCTGTGATTTAAGAGCAGAAAGAAAGATAACGTAACTAATAAGCGATTCTAAACTCCTATTGCTATGTATCAAGTGTCACTTACGACCAAGATGAATAAATAATAAAATCCAATAAAATGTTTGGCCCCTAGACAGTAGCAAAGAATAATTCACACCTACATAGCATATACTATTGAATAAGGTAACAATCTGTTTAGTGCAGTCGAGTAAATCTAATGAGCTACATTTTCCAAACAGCTAAAGTTATCCCTAGTCGATAAAATCAACTTGGCTTCTTTGATTGCAACAATATTGTGTATTTTCTTGAACATGCAAAAAACTAAAATGGTATCGATTAAACTATAATGCATCCTATTTTACCATCGATAGTCATCCTCCCTAGCGCAGTGATGACACTATTGACAATCGCGGTGGGTGGACTCCATATCCATACAATATACATACACGGTAATGCGATGTACATACAACACGTGGGAACACATGCGTCTGAGCCCGATAAACATTGTGCTTGCTCAGTGAGGTGTTACATAACAAGGATCACATATAAAGACGATACTATTAATAAGGATAATCCATACTAATGTTATAAATACGAAATTGTGTCTGTTACCTCTTCACGCTTAAACCGCTGAACTGATTTTGATGATATTTGATATGGAGATACTTTGACATGAAGGACATAGGATACTTTTATACCACATAGCTCTTAAAGTTTATAGATTCGCTTACCCAATCTGGACAATACAGAAAATCGGCCAAGTGCGAGTCAGACTCATTTGCTGTTATAGCGGCACCAGAAATACACAATCTGTGAAAATTTAAGAAGTCTAGCTATAGCGGTTCTTGAGATACAGCCTGGAGACAGACATCTAAGCCTCAGTAATAGGGTCCCGTTTTTACCCTTTGGGTACGGAACCCTAAAAACATCTAAGACATCAGACAATATTTGAGACGTATGTAAAGTAATTTTTCATTAAATGTACTAGGAAACTGGCAGACGTATCGCCTAATGATAAGCACTTGCCACCGTACATTTTCATTCGCGATGCCGTAGTAATTATTACATATTAACTCCATCGGTGTTAGGCTCTTCCGTTTCTGCGAGGCTGCTATTTGCAATTATTTCCTGACGATTTAGAAGCTCAGAAGTCATGAAAAATCCTTCATAATAAAGTTATTTTTTAAAGAAAACAAATTCAAGTTTTCAGATATTTTTGTAAAATCTCTTAACTTAGCGACGTTCACAAATAGCGCATGCACAAATTCCTAACGACATCCTCGATAAATTGCAACTTTCTGTAATTTCTAACATTGTCGCTTTTCCCTCATCTCTACCCGGCACACAGACGGACCGACGTGAGGAGCATGCCCCAAGTCAAGGACAGGGCCGACCTGAGCTGAATACCTGATCAGACGGATCACGGAACTACACTGACAACAACTCGCAATGTTGACGCACGAGTACGTATGCACGTGACAAGATCGAGAGATTGTTAAAACATCTTGGATAAGGATTTTGAGTGTCCTAAAAAATAATAACAATTAGCAAAATTAAAATGTAACACTCCTGAAGTACCCGTAAAAATAGAAACGAATTTACCCCGGTGCTATCTAGGGGTTGCTTGAAAACAAAATTATGAATAAAATTGGAACATGGTCATTGACTTTACGATGCGACTAGAAAATATATTTGTCACTTAATTGAAGACATGAGTGCATGAATGAGGTAACATTTTTGAAAATTTACGTTTTATTGCATAAATGTAGCTTTTAGGACTTGGAAAATGATTTGCAATCAAAAAATTTAGAATTTTACGTATACTTACAAAGTTAGCCAGATGATGAAGCAGGTAAGTTACAAGGTTCGTCCAAATGACTATGCAAGAAGCGGGTAATTACATCCCATACAAATCCCATATGCGTTGCAGTACGGGAGATCGCTTGAATATTTTACTTTTTTTAAATAAGGAATATTATGTCGACTTTTTTATTGTTCTATTATTCAAAGGCATAGATAATTTAGTATATATTTTTTTTTGTTAGCGTTTGGCTCTGACACCGGGGGTGTACTTTGCCACATACAAAGGTATAGTAGTAGTAGTCTTCTTCATAATAATAATTTTCATCAACGTTTTTGTTTTTACTATATTATCGTCATTTATGATCATATCTAAAGTCTAGTCAAAGTCTAAGTAAAAGTCAAGTCAAGCAGTCAAGGAGTCAAGTCGGTTGATACTCTATACTGAAACTTTTGACGGAGTTTTGGAGGGACACAAAAAGCACGTTCCTGGAAGTTGCAGCACGTGCACGATAACGAATATGTAATAATGGTTAATATTCTGCCAATTTTACACATTAAAATAAAACACAGTTAACAAAATAATTTAAGGAAAATAATACAAAAAAAATACAACAGTACTCTTTCACATTCTAGGCAAAACTCTAGTAGGTATATTAATAATGACACATTATTAAGAAAATAATAATAATAATATCTATGGACGCTTCACATCACGTTAGTCTGGCCCCGTGCTAAGTACCTAAAGGACTTGTGTTACAGGTACCAGACAACGTTGTATATTTAAGATTTTTATTATATCATACACAATACATATTTATACATATAATAATCAAAGCATATTTCATACACATCCATACTCTTTTATACTACGATAGTTATTTTATTAAAGACTAGGCGCTTTTCGTTGTTTCCAAACAAATTAAAATTTTGGAAAAACCTATCGTAACTTAAATGGTACCTACGTATAAAATATTTTGTTTTTGTTTTTATTATAACATTAAATTGTTGGAAATATAAAAAAATATTTAGGCATAATTTTGGCTGTTTGCATTTATCCTGTGCTAATACTTTATAGCGTCGCGTCGCGTACCTAGTGTATTTATTCTTTGGTCGCGTCGATACTTCATTCCAAATTCAAATGAGGCCGCGGGCCAAATTTGAAAATCGACTGTACTGTAAGTACTTGACTGTTTTTTTTTTACTAGGTAGGTATTATGACGTACAAGCCATAGTCGTGAAAACGCAGTTAAAAGTAAGTATAATAAAACACAATAAAAACTTGAATAATTAGTATATTGTTCTTTTAATTGTAACATTTGAATAGTGCATAATTTAAGTTATTATTATTAATATACTTAAATTTATTAGGTAAGTAAGGGTTCATTTTAAACAATCTATAATATATCAACTTTGAGAAACCCAAGATATTTTAAAAAATTAATTGATCTTACTAGTAAACTATAAATTGGGAAATCGTGTTTGTATGATCTTAAATGCTTCTTAACACTTAAACGGCTGAACTGATTTCGACGAAATTTGCTTTGGAGATTATTACTTTCATCATCTCGTTTTCTCTACTTAATTCCTACTAAATGACGCCTACAACTCAGTTTTGTTTACATTTAGTTTTCTAATGCGGAATTCCCTTATAATCTTTCCCGTCTTTCAAAAGTATAATCCATTTTTGTTTAAATCTGTTTGGCCGTGAATTTATTGTCTTTTAAATTGAGTCTTGTTTCATCTCAATAAAAAAAAGTGATTTATGTGTACTTCATGCATTGACAGTCTTTACAGATTTTGTTGCATTTTAAAAGTGAAGAACCGAGTAACTTCACATTTTTCTTAATTTATCCTAGAATGGAGATTTTTTTATATAATTTTTAACATAACAATAAAAACGGAAGATATTTACACCTCCTGATACAATTAACAAAAGCCATTACTTGATTTGTGATGAAAAATCATAAAAAGTTTTTTCAAAACTTTAAACGCGATTTACTCGAAATTCGAAATGTGTTACATACCTCATTCATGCACTCACGTCTTTAATTGTCAATCGCAGTTTGTATAGAAAACGATGAAATATGACAAACTTCTTGACAGGTCGATGACCGCTACAGCCAGATCACACTATTATTAGTATCACAGATCATATAGTATAGACTGCTTGAAAATGAGCATAGTTAAAAATCTACGAGCTGCACAGTGAAACAGTTTTCTTTGATTGTTTATGTTGTAATACTACTAATTTACAAACAGAATGGATAGTCTTTATTGATTACGCCACGAAATAACTCCCAATTATGTGTACAATGGCTCCAATATTGCTATAGAAAGAAATGATTTGAAAATTGTCTCTGAGCGTTGCGTCAGCTGCGCCCACGCACATATCAGCGCTAAGACTGTGATACACTGTTGAGTTATAATTCATTAAAAATATTACGTTTTAATATTTTAGCATAATATCATAAAAGCGAACACTGTCGTCTATCCGTTAGTACACGCTAAACTAATTTATTGATTAAGATGAAAGGTTTAGAGATATTTTATGTTCAGAAGGATCTGATTGTAGGATGGTTGTTGTTCTGAAAAATTGATTTTCTAGTGAAAAAAAGTAATATTGGTAATACGAACATATGTCTGCTTGTTTCGTAAATTAATAAGAGCTCCAATCACTGATCTCTATAGGTACAAGTACGCTGGATTGCTGATAGCCTTTGAAATGACAGCTATTTTTTGTGCCTATTTGAAGCGGAATCAGCGCCCCTATTATTCGGGTAGAGAACTAAATCTGACGTAAAAATGACGTTTGAAAGCCGCCATATTGGCGCTGATAGCAGTAGTGAGAGTATTTGGAACTAATACTAGTGATGACAACTGTTGTTATTGGTTGTGGTTACGTAAAATTTAGTTCTCTACCCGAATAATGGGGGCGCTGATTCCGCTTCAAATAGGCACAAAATGCAGGTCTGTATCAGCAATCCAGTATAATAGAGATCAGTGGCTCCAATCCACTTAACCGATTTAAACAGTTAGGACCTATATATAGGCTATAGGTATATATTATGTATAGAGATGCTTTCGAACCTATTTCTATGGTTCTTAAATTTAATATCTTCAATTCTTTTAGTTTGCACTTAAGACATCATATTAATATTATGTATCACGGGCATAACAGTTTCAACACTTAAATGAGAAAACATCGAGTTGTATTGGATAAATAATAAGCGGTGTTTACTTTTTACTGGCCAGGGGACTAGCGGGTTACAAAACCTCTGTACAGCCTGCTGGCCGCAGGCAATTACAGCAAATTACTGTCCAAATATATTTTGGTACTACACTCCTTTTCGATTCATTTCAATCTATATGCTAAAACACTATATGACCTATATGACCTGCAAACCTTCAAGAAAAGAGCGTATTCCCTCTTAAAAGGCCGGCAACGCACCTGCAGCTCTTCGGATGTTGCGAGTGTCCATGGGCGACGGTAGTTGCTTACCATCAGGTGACCCGATTGCTCGTTTGCCCCCTTATTTAATAAAAAAAAAAAAACTTCCAATTTAAATGTCACCTATGCACCGCGCCGTAAACCGCGCCGTAATTCCAAAATACAATAGCACATGAATTTGACCAACTTTTAACTTGTTTACATTTGATCAAAATACCTAAATGTAAATACTAAACGACATAATTAAATATTATAGGTATTATAACATCGATGATCCTGATGCAATATTAAGCCAAATAAACTAGATTCGATTTTGACAATTAACTAGTTTAACTATAAAACTTCTGCTTAAAGTTAGTCAACAATTAAAAAAAACTATCTTAATCTCAAAGGTTGAAGATTTTACATGATAAAGATTAATGAGATTTTAATAAAACAATGGCTAATGTCTTACGCAATCTCCAAAATATTTTAAAATATATTTTTTTTAGGGTTCCGTAGCCAAAATGGCAAAAAAGGAACCCTTACAGATTCGTCATGTCTGTCTGTCTGTCTGTCTGTCTGTCTGTCTGTCCGTCCGTCCGTATGTCACAGCCACTTTTCTCCGAAACTATTAGAGCTATACTATTGAAACTTGGTAAATAGATGTAGTCTGTGAACCGCATTAAAATTTTGATGCAAAAATGGAAAAATTATTAAAAATTTTAGGGGTCCCCATAGGTACAACTGAAACAAAAAAAAAAATTTTCATCTAACCTATGCGTGTGGGGTATCTATGGATAAGTCTCCAAAAATCATATTGAGGTTTCTTATATCATTTTTTTCTAACCTGAATAGTTTGCGAGAGAGACTCTTAATATATGATGTAGATTACTATAAAAACTACCAACGAAAATTGGTTTGAACGAGATCTAGCCAGTAGTTTTTTTTATACGTCATAAATGGTAAATCTAAAT
The DNA here is from genome assembly GCA_905404155.3 of Plebejus argus. Taxonomy (NCBI): domain Eukaryota; kingdom Metazoa; phylum Arthropoda; class Insecta; order Lepidoptera; family Lycaenidae; genus Plebejus; species Plebejus argus. Next base: position 16,051,530 of record FR989935.1, read on the forward strand.
TTCATTAAATCGACTGAAACATAAAAATAAATCAAAAACCTTTTAATGTCATAAAAATAAACCTTATTGCTGCTGCGGAACCCTTCATGGGCGAGTCCAATTCGCACTTGGCCGCTTTTTTATATGTATAATAGTTATATACAGCCCTTATTAAAATATGTTAGTGGTAAAAAAGTAATTCTACCTCTAGTAATTAAATACAAATATTCTTGTGAAAACTCATTCAATCTGGGAACCTACCTACTTATAAATAAATATTTAAGAGTGGACTTGTGACTCCTCCGATTGTTCCATATAGATAACGATAATCACTTTCTAACAGGCGATGCATTTGCTTGTTTGCTCCCTATTTTCATTTGAAATTGTATCGAAACTGTCCGGATTATACACGTAACATTAAAAAGAAAACATTTTAACATTCCTCCATAGTCTATCGGTGATTTCTATTAATAAATAAATATTTTACACGTTTTAAATCATATTTCTCAATTATACGCTTTCAAATTAGGCCTAATCCGATCCTATATTTAAGATTAAAACGATAAACGTACCGTCTCAAATCTCACTTGATATACTGTCATCCTTCGAGGGCTTTAATAACCTCACAGGGAACGGAAATTAAAGAATTGAAACTACGACATAAGTAATAGCTGGTCATCTGTTATATAAAGTGTAATAATCAAAAATAATTTCAACATTCAATATCTAAGGCGATAAAAATTAATTTAGATCGGCCAGACTTGAGAGGAGTTGGATGAATTGGGTTCTGTACATTTCTTTCATTTTGGCCTGAGATGAGTCTTGTAAGTAAAGTAACATCCCACCAAAAACATACCTGTTAAAATGAGGCCAAGTTCCTATTCCTATATTCCTAGCAAATTTTTGGCCTAAAAAAAGAGTTGAAATTCAATCCAATGCCAAGTTTAGATGCACTTCATCGATTGTAATCATCTTCATCAGCAGTCTATGAAATTATATAGCTATGAAATTGGGTATACAGCTTAGGTACCTATTAGTATATGTATATTGTATAATTACGTAGGTATTAGCTGTGAGTATTAGTTTATCTTTGCACTCTCAATGGCAATGAGATACAGGGGGGTCAAAAGTGCGTCGAAACGGTTCGTGTAAATAGTGCACGGCAAGCCCGCGAGCTGCTGGAACTTGGCCGAGTGCGCTTTGATGTTTATTGTTTTTATTTGTAAGTGTTTTATATATTATATTATATCTTTGCCCGGCTAGCTCAATCGGTAGAGCATGAGATTCGTATTATATAATATACCCTATAATACCCCATACTCTATACAGCTTAACAGTACTACCTATATCGAAGACTACATTTTTTGCGGGACTGCAGTAGGTACTGCGATGCGCCAACACCTCAAGCTTTTTTTTTAAATATCAATTGGCGTTTTCCGTGTTACAAGTGTTTAGGAGTGATAAAACAATAACAGTAACAATTAAGTGCCGACTCGTCTGATGCAATCGCGCGCTTCCTATATTTCAGCTGGATCTCGGCCATTAGTCGACGAGGGGCCATTAAGATCGGAGTTAGTCGAAGTGAGCCGAAGTCGTGGCCGGCGGCTGACGGAACTGCGGGCGAAAAATATTGCTGCACCAACACTTGGAACTATTAATTTCCAATACGGTCGTATCACGAGGTATCACTGTATCGGTGTAGGGCGCAGGGCGGCGTCTACACTGTACATTGACAATAGTCTAAAATATACTGGAGGTTTCATTTTCCCTTTAGAAATCTATCCTATACTTTTCTCGACACTAAAAGCCTGGATTTACCTCAATGTATTTCCAGGTACGCAAAAAGTATACCATGGTCGTCACCTCGATGAGTAGCAGTCTTCCACCTTGCGTTTTTCACGCAACTTTCAGCATGATTCAGCCGCGCACAGTAAAACTCTGGGACGTTCGCCAGCAGTATTTCCCAATCAATACGACCTGCAAAAATTCAAGAAAAGAGCGCATTCTGATGTTGCGAGTGACGGTACTCCGTATTTGCTTTCCATCTGGTGACCCGTTTACTCGTTTGCCCCTTATTTCTATGGACTTTGATTCCATGCCCTAGCTGAGGGAATGGATGGATGAATGGAGAGATGATGTTTCCTTAAACAGCTTAGGGGCTTTTTGTTGTACGCGCCTACATCTTTCACGTACGTATACAATCCTTTTAGTGTCTCCATATGCACCAGCCCCGGATTTATAAATAGGCTGTATAGGCCGCAGCCTAGGGGCAGCAGCAACCTAGAGGCAGCGTCCATAGGGGGTCGACTGGGGTCGACAGATTTCGAACAGGCCTACACTCATAAAAAATATTTTAGCACTGATGTGCACTAGGGTTTACCTGGGCTAGCGGGCGGCGCGCGCGCATCCTTCCGTGTGATCGGCTAATTAAATCGCGAACCCCCTGCGCCCCGCGCCCCGAAACCGTTAATAGAAAACCCCGCACTCCTCCTGCACATCTCCCTTGGTCTTCGTGATAGCGATATTAATTCTATATAGCAGGGGTTCCCAAACTGTGCGTCGCGGTACCCTGGTGCGCCGTGGAAAGGCAAGAGGGGCGCCGTGAGTGGATCCTCCATCATTATCCGAAACCACAAATATTATAAAATGTATTTATTTATGTATCTTTTTCTAATAGCTAGGTTGAGTAGGGGCGGGCGCCGTGACAAAATATTTTACGTAATAACAGCGCCGCAGGCTGAAAATGATTGGGAACCCCTGCTATATAGCAGTTGTCATGATCTATTATTATGTCATAGCCTAAAGTAACTATGCGAGTGTGCTTTGATAATAATGCTACAGTGTTACTTATCGTGTGTAGATGCAAATCAACTACGACACTATTTCTTTGCTAGTGTTTGTAGACAAAAAGACAACTTGGCAGAAATTAATAGTCTTTGAATGCACTCGCTCATAGTCATTCATGTACCACATCTCGATGGTTAGATCAACCGTGCAACATTGTAATCTGATAAATCTAACGTTACATAAACAGTGTGTGGGTATGTAAAAACTCCGTGTTCCCCGCGGCCAATTAGCGCGCGGGCTTCAAGTTCAGGAACAATGCGCCGCGATGGTCGCCAAAACAACATAACTCACACATTTTACGCCCCACCCGGTTAAATACTACCAGCGATATTCGCGGTATGCACAACGACTTACACTCCAAAAGCTTCTTAAAATGAATATAAGAATCTTTAATTGGAGTATAGTGCCTGTAGACAGCTGCGACGTAGGTAATCGCCAAGGTAATCGCTACGTATCGAATAAAGAATCATATTTTATCGAACGTATGGAAGCTGTAAAAAATTTCATACAAATCATCCTCAGCAAATCATCCATACTAATATTATAAATGCGAAAGTGTGTATGTCTGTTACCTCTTCACGCCCAAACCGCTGAACCTATTTTGCTGAAATTTGGTATGGAGATACCTTGAGTCCCGGGAAAGGACATAGGATACTTTTCATCCCGGAAAAATGTACGGTTCCCATGCGATTATCGAATTTTGGCGCAACGAAGTTGCGGGCGTCATCCAGTATTCAATAACGTTTCGATAAGGTACCTACTACGACCACAGCAATTCTTGCTAGCTTTTCAAATCTTAAGTGAGTATAAAACTAAAGCACAAGTTACTAGAATACTGCATTTTCTGACTACCCAGAATGTTAGCTCAGGACATAGGTACTGTAAAATAGTTATAATAGTCGTCAGGATTCTCATCGCAAAACAAACTCATTTTATTGGGCATTGGCATAACAAATGAAGTCACCAGCGGCAAAATGCACATAATGATCCCGTGATGAATGATATTATAACGACATTAATACTGCAACAAATTGCGCTACAATGGTGGAAAAATATAGTACACCGCGCTCGCTGCGATCATAATGTTGGATTGGAATGATTATTTTACTATATTATTATTGCAGTAAGCGGCTTTTCTTTATTCTTGGCTTTGACATTTCGAAGCAGTGAGCCAATGACCCTGAATTGTTTGGTTTGCGTCGCGTAGGATTATAATAGCCGGAATATTTGTTTATAATTCTATTGTCAGATCACCTGTTGGGAAATAATTACAGCTAATAATTTATGTGATAGGTATTATAATAAAAGTCTCCTTTACTAAGTTTTGCTCAGGCTATGTTTGCTGATTGCCGCAAACACAAGTAGAATTCGTTATTTACGTAGAACGAATAACGATTTTCTACATTGGAAAGAGAAACTTAACAGAAAGAAGAAAGAAAGATGTTCAATCCTTTTGTAAATTTTAAGCAACTAACCTGTGGTGTCCAAGAAGCGCGACTCGCGAGCGTAGGTATCTAAATGCCTGCCCGTACCGCGAGCGGGCGCGCGCAGATCGCGGCTGGTATTCTGGAGAACATTCCGCGTCAAGTATTTAATTCGGTGTTTATTAAACACGAGATAATCTCGTCTTTTGTTCCCGGCCCTTCATAAACTTAATTGCGAAGGCATGTTGGATACGAGGCTTCGGGAGTTTTAGGAATTTCCACCTACACACTTGTTTAATGTTAAATTGTGGATAGATGTAAAATACCGATAAGATTTACTGGATAACTCAATTTAGTATTTATTTGCATATTATTTTATGACTGAATATTAATAGCAATCGTACGACTGAGGCTATTTGGTGTTTACTTCAAAACTTACGTTAATAATTCGGTAGATGGTATTGAAAATTTGCTGAATCAACACTGTCCACTGACGAGTGACGACTGAGGAGACCATGACGAAATTTAATTTAAAATTTTATTTTCCCGCTGTCTATACGGCTCTAAACCAACTCTAAACCATTGCCATTTGCCAGTGTCGACTAAAGTCGAAAAGGCGGCAAACCTAAACAAAAATATTAACAAAACGTAACCTAGGAATAATTCGCATTAGCTGAAAATTGGTAGAGATGGTATATGTGTCGCAGTCATCTGGTTCAATCTGTGATTCGATTGAATGACTAGCGTATTCATTGAATGACACCGTTCTATTGAATAACTGAAGGACAATTAGTCAAGACGCTGACTGTAACGTTTAACGTCTTGACTAAACGTCATCATAGTGAAGTCGTTAAATGGAATGCTATGATTTTTTTAAGTATTTGTTGGTGGCGTAATAATAGGTTAATCTAGAAACTGTCTTCAATTATGAGGCGACGGCTACTTCTGGGTGGTTTACAAAAAAATAACCACGATGGCTAAGGCGGGAGCTTCGCTGCGCTACGCTCCCGCCTTGCCATCTAACCTAACCAAATCCAATCGTATTGGACAGACGGAGTAATACCTACATTGCTATTAATTACCTAAGAATTATATACTGTTCTTATAATTTCCTATTCCGTTAAAAATAAATACATTCAATGGCCTGACTGATTTCATATCCGCTCTCTTCAAAGGGCTATGTTGAAAATCGCTAACTAGTTGAACGTTGAGGGACGATCGTTCAGTCGACGTTCGGCCGAGTCATTCAATTGAATGGAGTCATTCAATGAATGCGCTAGTCATTCAATCGAACCGCAGATTGAACTAGATGACTGCGACATATGCACCATATTATTTTACATCTCTACCAATTTTCAGCTCTTTGCGAATTACTCCTAGGTCGAATGTTTAATATTCCTGGGCTAATAGTACCTATGTTAAAATAAGAAACTGAACCGATGGCCTTATAGGTTTAAGGGCCGGTTATTCCAAATTCACGTTTCTAGAATGAGTTTTTTTGATAGAAAGCGTCATTCAAAAAAACTGAAAAATATATACATGTATAGATGCATCTTTTAACTAGTGCTTTCATTGGATAGAAACACAATACAGATAATTTGGCTTGATAAAAAAAAAATCCGAAACAACATCGATTTTAAAAGCATTTTGAGTTTTATAGGACTTACAGAGACTCAATCAAAAAATAATTTGGACAGTTCGATAGCTATTAAAATTTAACAGGGAAATCATTGGATAGATGCAGTTTAGTTATAATATTTGTATCTAAATAAAACGGGTTTTTCTCCTATTTCACCCTATCATGGACGCGGCGAGCGTCGTAACCGCCACCGTGCAAGGCGCGCTGATATGAATTTTATTGTAATGACATTTAGGTCGATATTCGCACTGACAGAAATCGACCTGCTAATTTACTAAGAACGGGCCCTTAATGTGTGGTTTAATCGGTCTAATAATCTTATTAAAATAATCGGCCAAGTGCGAGTCGGACTCGCGCACGAAGGGTTCCGTACCACAATAGAGCAAAAATAGACTGAAAATTGTGTTTCTTTGTATGGGAGCCCCCTTAATTATTTTGTGTATTTAAATTTTATTATAAATTATTAAAGTGCTAATAATATTGAGTATTTCTTGAATATTTCAAGTGCCTATTGTTTGCCGTTATTGATATCGAGAAAAAAATAGCAAAAAATCAAGTTTGTTGTATGGGAGCCCCCTTAAATATTTATTTTGTTTTTAGTACTTATTTGTTGTTATAGCGGCAACAGATATACACAATCTGTAAAAATTTCAAAAGTCTAGCTATAGCGGTTCTTGAGTTACAGCCTCAAGACATACAGATAGACAGACAGACAGATAGACAGACAGACAGACAGACAGACAGACAGACAGACAGACAGACGGACAGACGGACAGACATCGAAGTCTTAGTAATAGGGTCCCGTTTTTACCCTTTGGGTACGGAACCCTAAAAATGGATTTTCAAATGTGTTAGTCGCGCTAAAAATCGAAAACGGCTGAAAAGTGAACGTATTGGGCTGATTTTAGTCTTAAAATATTCGTAGAAGTCCAGGGAAGGTTTTAAAGTGACACGAAGTTCACCGGGACAGCTAGTAATAAATAAATCCATTGATACAAGTAATATACATTTTATTTGGCAAGTATTTTATAAACCACTTCTTCATACGTTTTTTTTGCACAATAATGTACCTAAACAGACAACAAACAAAAAATTGTGCCATCGTTTGGTCTACTCGAAATAACCACAAAAATGGGGTGTGTTTAGTGTTTACAGTTTAAACTCCGGCTCAACATTAATTGATCACTGGCTTTGGCCTATAACTTATTTTAAAGTTTAGTTTATAATCTTGTAATATATAGTTTCAAATTTAAATAATCGGCCAAGTGCGAGTCGGACTCGCGCACGAAGGGTTCCGTACCGTTATAGAGCAAAAATAGGCCAAAAATTGTGTTTTTTGTATGGAAGCCCCCCTTAAATATTAATTTTATTTTATTTTAGTATTTGTTGTTATAGCGGCACCGGAAATACACAATCCGTGAAAATTTCAGAACTCTAGCTATAGCGGTTCTTGAGATACAGCCTGGAGACAGACAGACGGACAGACGGACAGACAGACATCGAAGTCTTATGAATAGGGTCCCGTTTTTACCCTTTGGATACGGAACCCTAAAAAAAGACATTAAGGGTGCCTCTGGTGCAATTCACCCTTAATGTCTTTATAAACTACGTAGTTATAGTTAAGGTTATCGTCAAATATGGCAACCATAACGGACTTTTACTAGGGATTTGACCATATTTGACTTTTTGTTATGGTTTTTTTTCATGAAATAAGGGGGCAAACGAGCAAATGGGTCACCTGATGGAAAGCAACTTCCGTCGTCCATGGACACTCGCAGCATCAGTAGAGCTGCAGGTGCGTTGACGGCCTTTTAAGAGGGAATAGGGTAATAGGGGAGGGTAGGGATGGGAAGGGAAGGGAATAGGGATTGGGCCTCCGGTAAACCCACTCACTCGGCAAAACACAGCGCAAGCGCCGTTTCACGTCGGTTTTCTGTGAGGACGTGGTATTTCTCCGGTCGAGCCGGCCCATTCGTGCCGAAGCATGGCTCTCCCACGCCAAGTTAAAGTTAGTTATAGTTAAAGTGGGTTGGTGCAACTCACTCGTAAGTTTACGAGAAACAATAATTATTAACGATATAAAACAAACACGAATACTTAGGTAGACCCAAAATGATATACCTATTATTAAATATCAAATATCTACCATTAAAGTTATTTCTCATAAAACTTTACCATTTTTTTAAGTATACTTACTTACATTTTTTTCTTACATAAAAACATGACAAAGACATGTTTACATACAAAAATACTTTAAAAAAATCGTAGTCAAATTATTACAATTTCGCTATAGGTATACACATAGCATAGGTTCACACTCGGTGTTGCCGGCCGGAAACAGCGAGTGTGAACCAATGAGTGAGCTATGTCCATTTGCAGCCTGCACGGCGGACTGCCGTGAATGGGCTCTTTTATTTATTTTAGGGCGAGGCAGCCGATCGACCCGAGGCCGCACAAGTAGAGACGCTGCTGAGGAACGCCGCGCCCGCGCCATGCCAAGCAACCAAGCCTCAGTTTGCTTCAAGTCGAGGCTGCTCGGGCCGAGGCTGCGCCAATGGATACGCAGCTATGGCTCAGCTACTACACACCTTGTACTTGTAAGTACAAACTGTGTAGTATGGATAAGACCTTGTATGATACTACTGTAATAAAAAAATATTATAAAATATGTGGGTCGTGAAATGAATTATTTCAAGTCCTTTTATCGATTTAACAAATTAGAAAAGTTACTTAAGTATTTAATATTTTTAACCAACTTCACAAAAAAGTATTTTTCACAACAAAAAGTACAATTAACCTTTCAAGCCCCTAGCGGTCGCATGCGACCGCGATAACAAAAGGAGAACAATAGATTTCCAAGAATCTGTGATCGAGGGTTGTGTGTGTTCATAAATGCCACGAACTAGAATGCAAAATAATATAAAGCCCACCAAACGACTGCAAGTTGATAATCGGCCCTTCACGAACCAGATGAACCGCGATTTTCCAGCCACTGTGCAGGCTGATGATGATGAACTATAGCTAAGAACACTCTCGATCATGTCAGCTTTTAAACAAAAAACACTAGATCAAAATCGGTCCACCCGTTTGGATGCTACGATGCCACGGACAGACAGACATGTCAAACTTATAACACCCCTCTTTTTTGTCGGGGGTCAAAAATAGATAAAGATAGATGAAGTGAAATGTCTTCTTAATCTTAAAATCTTAAGTACAATCATTTTTAGTTGGTTCTGCGGAAACCAGGCCAGTTACGCAATACTAATTTTTAACCCCCGACAAAAAAGAGGTGTGTTATTACCTCAAAGTTGTCTGTCTGTCTGTGTGTCTGTCCGTGGTCCGTGGCATCGTAGCATCCGCATCCAAACGGATGGACCGATTTTGATCTAGTTTTTTTTATTTGAAAGGCGAAAGCTGACATTAGGTACTTATGTAGTACCTACAGTTCATCATCATCAGCCTGCTGAGTGCTGAAAAATTTGAGTTCGTTATTATAGGTACATACTTAAAAATGAATCAGTGGTTGCTTAAATTTCTTGTTATAAAGTTATTTATAGTGAACAGTACATAATATTATAGTAACAGTCAATATTATATAATAATAATAACATAACATTCAATAGTTTTAATTCATCTTAATAGCGAACATCTCAGTCTTCATAATCGTATTAATAAAATAATACGGAACCCTAATCAAAACGTTGCAACTTGCAATACGATACTATATTAATTGTATCAATAACAACAATACTAGTATGAACTATGAAGAGTGAAGACTAACAAAACAAGAACTTTTGCAAACAGTTTTGTCGCAACCAATACAGAACGTCCGCACCCGCTTCTTGCACAGGGTACAGAGCCGCCGCTTACGTACGCCATTACGTAACGGGTACTCCTCCAAGCGGTGGGTGATGTCCACGGGTCCCACGTCGACGTTGAACTGTGTGGTAACAGGGGGAACGGACGGAAGAGAAGAGACAGGGCGAGAACAGTGTTTTTTTAAAAGCGAATTGACTAATTTAACTCTAAAACTACGATGGGATAGCGGAGAAGTACGCGAAGACTTTTTGTGGATGATAAATGAATTTAGAACGGAAACGTTCAAGAGACGTCTAAACAATTTTTTGTACCAGATCTTTGAACATTTCCGTTCTATCGGGTACGCGGCCAGTATTTGGTCTTTTTTTTCGACGCCCCCCCTCATGATATTGTAGTCCAATATCGAGATGGGTTTGGCGTCGCCTCGATCCGGGGCCACTGCGTTGCCATGGTATGTCGAGATCATAGCGACTCTGTTGACATCTCGCCACACCATGACATCCACATCGCCCGAGGTAAGACCAGAAAGCTGACCATGACGCATATTCCCCTTGGTTAGACTGTGCAGAGCCTGCGGAACAAACTTACGGTTGGTTCGCAGTTTACCTACACAATCAAAACCGAGGGATTTGAGCCGGCGTGCGAGAATGGGTGAATTAAAAATATTGTCCATCCATACAGTGTGACCTTTGTTCTCGAGGCCGTGTAGGAGTCCCAAAACGATGGCTGATGTGGGAGCATTTAATGGGTCTTCCGGCTGCTGCGGTGTGGATTGTTTATGAGCGTGAATCTCTAAACGCCACAAGTAGCCAGTTTGAGACTCACATACTTCATAAGTCTTGATCCCCATCGTATCAGCTTTATTGGAAATGGGTTGGTCACTTTCTGATTCCTTCCACATCAGAAGACTTTTGTCAATAGATATGTTTTGACTAAGACTATATAAATTTTGAAATTTGCTATTAAGATGAACTAAAACAGGTCTAATCTTAAATAATTTAGCTTCAGAATCATTAGGATTTAGCCCACACATATCTTCATTATTGTTAAAATGTAAACATTTATTCAATATTAAAAAACGATTAAAAGACATGTATGCGCTGAAACCCGGAGTATAGAAAATGTCAGCGGTGGCTGACCAGTACTCCTCCAATCTGGATTTAACAACAACCCCCATTGCAATAGTGATGCCAATATAGACATACAATTCATCAGCCGTGGTGTCACACCAACGGTTGATTCGGCTATTGGGATGGAGGTTGTTGCTACGGAGAGTCTCTTCGATCACCTGCTGAGCATACCTATTTGTTTCTGAAGCTATGTGCTCCATAAACTGCCTGTCCCATATGGCAACAAATACATCATATGGGTCGACACATGGAGCTGTTGGACCTACATTAACATTCAAGAAGAGCTCTCGCCTTGTTTCAGGTGGAATCGGTGGGTTAGGGAACTCTTCCCAACTAAAATCAAATAAGCTGTGAGGCAGCTCTGTCGACTGCTCTGTTGCAAGTGGTGATGCAGGGCGCAGTTCTTCGTCCACAGGTGACTCCATTACACTCATGAAACTAGGGAACTTAGGGGACTCTTCCCAACTAAAATCAAATAAGCTGTGAGGCAGCTCCGTTGACTGCTCTGTTGCAAGTGGTGATGCAGGGCGCAGTTCTTCGTCCACATGCGTCTCCATTACACTCATGAAAATTCGTGGCATAAATGGAGACGCCAAGTCGTCACCGTCGCCGCTCTGGCCAGAGCTTGCAACGCTTCCTATAACAAATGATAAAAATCAAAAACAACAATTAACAGACACACGGTAACATCCCAACGCTTGAAAAGCAAGAAAAGAAATTACCTTAAATTAGAATGCAAGCAATTTGGTCATTGCTCAATAGGTATCTGGCGAGGCGAGCGAGGGGGATGAACACTACTCGAGTGTGACAGTGTGCTGGACGCGCAGCGGAGCCCCTGCATCCTACAAATCTGGAATGAAAGTTGATAGATTAAGTTGTTTTTGTTTTGTAAATCATGAACACAGATTAGAGTATTATAGAGTAGAATCATGAACCTATTTACCAAAAGTTTAAATTTGGGTTATAAATACCTAAAGGCTAAATCTAATATAGGTAGCCGTGTTCGTTTCATTTTTCAACTACGCATGCGCGGCTTTTTTCGCAGTTTGGCAACTGACGTCTGACAGCTGACTATCAAGTGTCAACTTCTAATTATTGTGTCATGTGCACAGATTAAGGATAATGGCCCTCACCTGTGGTCCTCACATAGAGATATCCTTTATGGAATTATAACAAGATGAAAAGAGAGAGGCAGTCTAATGTGAACTGTAACCACTTTTATTTGACAGGTCGTCACAAGTCGACACGCGTTTTTGTGCCCTTTCGTTATTTGCAATTTATTGTTTAAATCGTTTGTTATTTTGAACAAATACTATTATATATAACAATAATAACTTGTTCTGTGAGTGATTGCAGTGTAAGTCATAGGAATAATCCTGAAAAATATACATTTCACGGGTAATTAATCTTCATGTCCTAATTGCTACGATGTGTTTATTTTTGCTATATGCTGTCTTTAGTTCTGTATTTCAAATAAAATAATATCAATCCTCCCTTTTACTTTCATATTTTGCGTAACTATAGGTACTATTGTTCTTAAATTACACAATTTTTGAAGAAAAATTTTTCATAAAAAATTTTTACATATACGCTAGTGCTTGAATCAAATTTATCGATATACTTATCGGTATTTAACAATAACATAAAACCAATCTAAAAATGTAATGGGTGTGTGAGAGTATTACGATATGTATTTAATTTAAGAATAAATAATATACTATGTGTGTTGTTTGCTTTCAACATTATATTTGCATTTCTAATAATGTGAGGGCTGATTTTTCAGAAAGCTTTTACCTGAGTAATAAATAAGTAACTTTATAATGTGTATGTCGCAGGCGGATTGTATATTTAGCCGTATTACATTACGGCTAGCCGTTTTAAAAAACAGGGCCGTTTTGTAATGCGGCGTGTCGACGATTAGCCGGATTGAATGCGGCTGGATAAAAAGCCGCCGGAATGTATTCGGCGCTATACGTTATTCAATACGGCTAGCCGTAATGTAATAAAGCGAGAGACTAGTCGCCTTTTTGTCAGTTTTAGTTCCTTATTATTTTTAGCAATATTCCGCGAAATAAACCTCAACCTTTAAGTAAATGAGTGAGTGCACGCATAGGCATGCGTACAGCACCTCCCTCCTCTCCCACGCTGCCTATGCGTACACTCGCATGCAAGAACCTGCAAACACCACCACCACACAAGCAATAATGTTGGCAAATCCGTGCAAGGCCCCTCACCACCATACAGGTCGAAAACCTCGACGCGCGTTTCGCCCCAACACCGGAGCATCCTCAGGATGTGGACTCTACGAACAACGTTCGTCAACAAAGTCACTTGACCTGACAATACTTTTAGAAAAACGATGTAAAAACAATAAGACGTATTTTAAGGACTGGGCTAAAAGGACTAGAATCCAGGCCCGTAAAATTAAATAAATAAAAATATACGATCTTGTGATTTTTTCCCTTGGATATTTTTCGAGATTCTTCTTGAAAGTGTCTTCATATTGATATTTCAGATCCGGCTCTTATGGGAGCAAAATTTTAATCACTAACTAAGGACAATATATTTTTCCTAAAAAACTACTTCAAGATATAGGTACATACAACCGATAATAATTTAATAATAATTATTAAAGTCAAACACAGATTCACAGACTACTCACGTCTTACAGATATTTTGTATCCAGCCCAGCTATGCAAATTTAAATTGCAAATACAGTCGACCTATGCAAAGAACAAAGTCACATTTGCAAAATCTCTACTTTACAGGAGAGCGATATAAAGTTTGTCCTATATAAATTTGGCTATAACTTTTTTTTCAGTACTTCTTTATACTTGATTCTTTTAATAAACAAATGAAACATTATTTTGCATTGATTTTTATCACAATAATAAATTAATACCCTTTATTTTAAAAAATTGCGGTTTATATATGCACATATGACCATTTACTGCGGAAATCTCTGTACAAATGTGTGTCATATATGCAAATGAAACCTTGTTCTTGGAAAGAGTGCTGGTACCAAGTGTAATTAAAACTTTATTCTATGTAAAGTCTGATCGCTACAACGGTTTTATTTGTTAAAGGGTATAGAAATACACAATAAAATGAGCGATTAAAAAAATAAAAAATATTTATATTGTAACCACTAATTAATAATCACAGTCATGCGACATATTATTCTTAGGTAATTAATTTTTTTATCGTTTTTATAACACCATGTTTCATAAAAATAGTAAAAGCTCTATGATTTTTTTGCTCTAGGTAGGTAAGTATAATATAATTATATAAAATGAATTCGTGTTTCCCTGGGTCACATTTTTAAGGGCACGAGTTTTAAGGGTAGGGGTACGGTAGATATAAAAACTGCTCCAGTAGGTTCTGAGATAAGCTGAGCACACCGTGACGGCCTGTCCCTCCTGGATTGGACAACGCGTGGCCCTCACGACCGCAATCGGACCTGACATAACGCTGCCAGCATTGGTACGAGCTTTGCTGCGCGGCGACCCGGACTAGAAAGCGGTGGAAGACTTTGCCGAAGAAGTCATCTCCGCCAAAAAGGAGGCTGAGCGCATAAGAGAAAGGGAGGCGCTCGATCCCAGAAGACGGCCAAGGCGAAGACGTCGTGCCAACAATGGCGACAACAACGTCCCGCCATAACCGGGGTACTCGGGGTGGCGGTATGGGGATGCCGTCGCCCATTGCACTGAGTCCCCGAGAGGGTCGCGATGTGCAGTGTGCTCCTGCACATCGTGACAAAACGCAGTGGAATGGCCTAAGCAAGCCCCCACTGGGGCCTATGCTGCCTGGGGAGCAAGTAAAACGCTCCCATCGAGAGGAGTCTGCAATCCACTAAGCAGACGTCCGCTGATGAAGTTGTGGTGTCGTACAGTTCCCGCGACTTCACCATGAAGCGGTGGCTACGAGCACCGTAGAGTTTTAGTGGGTAGGGCCGCGGCACACACCATCTTCGCCACGCGGCGAGTCCCACATATCCGCAGTGGGAGTCCCCATCCCCTGCGGAATGCATCACAGCATTTCTCTACGTTAAAAAAAAAAGGTTGTGAGATAAGCACTTCCAAATATTTTTCCACGTTTTTTTCATATTTTCTTCTGTATCTTCACTATTATCTTCTGTATATTCCCGAATCAAGTAAACTTATCAGACCCTAATGTTTATCTTTAGATAAATTTAATGGCTTTTTGTAAGCTTGCTCTAAGATTAGTACAGAAGAAACGGCATTACGGCGGGTATTAGAACATATTAAAATAGTTTGTAGTCTACGGTATTTCGTTAATATCATATATTTTATACAACAGCTTGTAAGGTTGTGAATTATCCACGAGTAGTTCTCTAAAACTATTCCACAATACTTTAATTCAGAAATTTTTATTCCAAATTTTATTATCGACATGCATTTTTAGTTCGACATATGACACAAAGTTATTTTGTGTCATATTTCAGACCTCATCAGGGTAGGTATAACTCGGGTCTGTATACATTTCGCCCGGCGAACCAGCAAACGCTATTCGTCAGGAGTGTAAACGTCATCCCATACCTCAGGTATCTCTTGATCAATATTTTCAACCCCCTGTGGAAGCGCTGATACAGAAAATGACCGTACTTTGTGAGAAAAGCTGAAAGTTTACCTGTTTTTGACCTTTACAGAGGTAAGAACGACCAGCAACTATAGAGTTTCGGTCGCGGATACTTTATGTGGTATCCAGTTCTGAAGGGCTGGCTACCTGATCTTCGAGAAAGAGTAAAGCTCATTTTCATAGCTTACGTTCTTCGCGGTAAGAGGAGGAATCTCGTCTTCCAGTGCCGGACATTTTTGACAACTTTACTTCCCACTGCCAGACACTCTTAAACTTTGTGAAAGAACATAATATTAAGACTTTGTGGGTAAATGGCAGTCGGAAGCAACTTTAAAAAAATATGTCCGGCACTGGAAAACAAGATTCCTCCACTTACCGTAAATAATCTAAGCTATGAAATTGAGCTTTAGTCTTTCTTGAAGGTCAGATAGCCCTTCAGAACTGGATACCTCCTAAACTCTGAAAGTAACCGCGACCGAAACTTCATAGTTGCTCGTCGTTCTTACCCATGAAGGTCATAAACAGGTAAGCTTTCAGCTTTTGTAAAAATATGAGGAAAATCTGGCCGTCCCGAGGTCTTACTATACAACATTTTCTGAAAACAAAAATGAATGAAAATAAAATATCGTTACAATTAACAAAACAAAAAAAGTGGAAATAGATATAATTTTTTATTGTACTAATATTTAATGTATAAAAAATTCATTTTTATTGAGATTTAAACAGTTTTTATGTAGAACAAAGGCTTATCTTAATGTAATAAACCTAGAACAAGATTTCATTTATAAATAGACCTCACGATTTCAAAACGAGTTCCCTCAAACAAAGTAACATTTGCATATAGACCCTATATTTTTTACATTACTTCCGAGTAATAAAGTAACAAGTATAAAAAATACACAAAATTCATTGATTATCATGATATTATTTGATACATTTTTTTAAAGACTGAATGAATTGAAAATCCATTTTTACTCTTTTAAATAAAATCTAATAGTTTCCATAGAACAAAGTTCTACTTGAATATGGAACCGTTTATCTGACTATTTTGGCTTTACAAAAATATTTATTCAAGAAATATAACAAAAAACCATTTGAGAGTAATCTTTATATATGTATGTAATTCAATTATTAACCTAAATAACTAAAGTTTAACTCACTTACCAGGAATATCAATTTCTCTATTATTTATCCCAGCAGAGTCTATCGCAGCACAATCATTATTTTCATTATGCGACTTAAATAGCATATTTAGGATGCGTTTCAAGCGTGTTGGTTTCATTTTAAACAGAAAAATATAGTAACATTTATGGTAAAATACGTATGCTCAGCTAATTTTCGCAGAAGCGTGCGCGCGGTCTAGTCTTCGTAGAACATGATCACATCTGTCGATGTCACCCACACCATGCGCTGCGCTCGCACTGCACCGGACAGTGGTTAACGACACATATGGAGCTGGGACATTGTTCTTTGGAGAGCCAAACTAAATAAGCCTTTGTTCGACTGCTATCTTCGGAACTACGTAACATTTTTAAATTTTTATTTTTTTGGTGAAATATAGAGGTCCGATAACAGTATAAAATACAATAAAAGTAGTTTGGTGATATATTCAAATAGAACTTTGTTCTTTGCATAGGTCGCAGTGTCCACACACTAAAAATATTTCTTTCAGAATTGGTAACATTTAAAGAAAAAGAAGCTTCTTGGAATTGGGAACTTTATTGCAACTGTATAGAGTTTGAACTCTAAAAACATTATTTTACAAATGTTATTCCGGTTTGAATGGACCGGGTTCGTTCGTGAATCGTGTGTAGTGGACGACGAACCATCAAAACTGTCAAATTTGTACAACCTGAACACGAGACAGGTATCACATTTTGCGAAAACCAACTTCAGCATGGACCGGGTCCGTCTATCTGTAGAAGCCTTTATGCGTGGACCGTGGTGCTTCGCGCTAAAGCCGATACTAGCGGCCCGGCCGCCGCATCTGCGTCTATCGTCCGAAGCTTCGTGCTACGAGGAGATACTATTGGACGATACACGCAGATCGTCCAATAGTATCGGTTGTAGCGCGAAGCACCACGCATATGCGGACGCGGCATAGGACGATCTGCGTGTATCGTCCAATAGTATCGTCTCTTAGCACGAAGCTTCGGACGATAGACGCAGATGCGGCCGGGACATAAGAAATGTTGAAAAATAGCTTCCGAACAGGTATGGAGTGTAGATGGAAGAGAACTATATAGTTCAACAAGGCTCTATATGAATGTGGCGAGAAAAGGAATTAAACGCTTCTATCATACAAAAACGTCATTTTTGATTTTGATAGAAGCGTTTAGTTCCTTTTCTCGCCACATTCATGTAGAGCTAGAGCCTTGTCGAACTATATCTTTTAATAAGGGGGATATTTGAAAAAGTGTCCAGCTGTACGCAGTAATTAATAACAGTTAAAAAATCCTCCGAGAGTGGCGCTAGCTGCAGCAAAGGGTATGGATAATGGAATGAATTGAATGATTCCGCTTCAAATATAGTCCGACAAGGCTTTATAATAATATGAATAATGTCGCGGCCGCAATATGCGTGGTGCTTCGTGCTAAAGCCGATACTATTGGACGATCTGCGTGTATCGTCCAATAGTATCGTCTCTTAGCACGAAGCTTCGGACGATAGACGCATGCGGCTGCCGGCTGGGATGCTAAGGAGTGTAGATGTGTCAATGATGTCAAAAGGCGCTGCCGGTAAAGGAGAAATGTCAAAAATGACGTTTTTGTATGATAGAAGCGTTTAGTTCCTTTTCTCGCCACGTTCGAACCATAGGCACAAGAAATAGCTGTCATTTCAAAGGGAATCAGCTATCTAGCGTACTTGTATAATAGAGATCAGTGCCGAAGTGTCATAGAAAAAAATAAAATATCATGACTGTCAAAGTCACAAAATGCTGAATGTCAATTTCTAAAAAAATTTGGACGCTTCCGTGTCCTAAATTTTAAGATAGATAAAATTTATAATTGTTTTGTTTTGTAAACTCAGAACATTATCGAGTATATTTTGTTATAAATACAGAACTGTACATAATATCAAAGCAATACAGCTATGGACGACATAGAAAAATTAAGTTGTAGTGAGTATAAAAATCCCTGTGGCCTGTGCTCAAACGTTCCTCTGCAGTCTTCACTCTACAGCTACATACTGTTTTAAATTCTAATTAAAATTAACTGTTGTAGAGGAGGAGCTTTTAGATTTAAGTGATGTGGAACATTCTGCGAATGATGACCACAAGGATAATGAGAGAAGTGTCAAAAAGAGAAAGAGAAGAAGGCGTGAAATTGATATGGTAGGTGGTGGTACCAACATTTATATAAAAAAGTCTCATAATTCATATAAATATAATTGCCTCCTTCTTGTCAATACTTAATTATATTTTTTATATAATATATATATACTTAATACTTTTATATATAGGTACATAGCCCTAATCACTAACAAAATTTTATAACAGACGGTATTAGCATAGAGAAAATATACATTCCTTAGTCTATGGTATTAGCTACATTCCTCAGTATTCTCTATTTCAAGTTCTTGCTATATCTCTTCAGATTAAACTTTCTGATGATGATGAAACTGATGAAGAGCATACAACGGGGAAGAAAATGGTGCGCCGGTTTAGTCCAGGTCCTAACTCACCCGCATCACACAGAGAACCAAGAACATGTGTTTTGAAAGTAAGACCTATTTTTGTTTTATCAGACCACAGTTAAAGTCCACAGAGTAATAAAATAAAATACAGTAACATGGCATTTAGACTAAAGTCCAATTGCAACAGCACCCAGCATTGAAGGCAACAATATTTGTGACTTAGTGGGCAAATAATATTATATTGTATGCCAATGTATTGCATTAAGTTTATAAACTTATTCTGAGTATTTTTAAGGCCAGTCAAAAGAGACGTCCACTGTCAAGACTGCTAGAGCAGCTTCTCCGTAATCTAGAAAAGCGTGATCCGCATCAATTCTTTGCATGGCCAGTCAACGACAACTTTGCACCCAACTATTCAAATGTCATAAAAAGACCCATGGACTTCTCCACAATGAAGCAAAAGATTGATGATAATGAGTACAGATCTTTGAATTGTTTTATCGTAAGTATGATGATTTTTTAAATTAAAATGTTTAGTTAAAGATATTAATAAACAAGATTATCTTGCTTCGTCTACTTGTTAGTAGATTTAGACCCAATTTTACCAACAACTGTTAAAGTTAATATTCAAATATTAATTCAAATGTTAACTTTAACAGTTAAAATTATATCAATCATTTTAACTCTCTCATTTTTCGTATAAATGAAAGAGAACATAATGACAATTTAACAAGCTTCTAACACTAACATATTAAGTTGGCGAAATTGGGCCTAAATATTATATGAGAAACTTGTTTGGTTCTTGTCTTATAAGAAGACAAGAACCAAACAAGTTTTTAATATGTTGTTAGGAAAACCTTAATTCATCAAGCCCCGAGTGCTCGCATGCAACCGCGAGAACAATAGATAAGCTATTGTGTCTCGTTTTTCCACGATTGACGGGCTCATTACTATATTTCCTTGTAATATTTAAATCAAATATTCTTTTAGAATGACTTCAAGTTAATGTGTAATAACGCTATGAAGTACAACAAGGCTGGTACGGTGTACCACAAGGCTGCTCGGAGACTGCTGCATGCGGGGCTCAAGCAACTTACACCCCACAAGCTTCGACCACTCGGAGACCACCTCACATACATGTATGAAATACCTATCAGAGAGCTCGGATTTGATATTGGAAAGATGGATTTGGTAAGTAATAAGTAATAAAATTGTAAAGGTTTTACAAATGTTTATTGTTTGACATACAATTTAGGTAATATTTTGATGATGTGCAAGTGTACCAAAATTGATGTGGTAATTTTACTAGGTAACTCAAATACATTTTCTGCACAATATTGGTTCAGCTAGCAACTATTCCATAATCTATAATTTTACAAATCATTTGATGTTGTTATATTTTGGCAAGCAGCCGTTAAGGACGTACGGCAGAAAGGTTTGCAATATAATTCCGTTGGGTAGTGAATGCACTTAGTGACTAGTTTGTTTTGCTTTACCGAACTGAATGTTGTCTGTTGTGGTACTTTTACATATTATAGTGCGAACTTTTGCATGTGCGCATTTAGTGGTGAGATGTTGCTTACTTTTGATGCTTGATAAACTATGATTTTGATAATTATTTTTTTTATTTATTTAATTTGTCTAAAATGTTATTATTAGCATACATCTCATTACTTCATGTGCTTCACTCTGCAGCAGCATTAAGGTGCCGGTTGGCAGCGGGCGACATGAAGCGACCGCAGACGACGTGTCGCAGCGACACTACTGGTTTGTATGTATTTCTATGAAATACCCTCCGCAGCTAGCGACACGAATCTAGCGACACTTATTCATAGGAATACATAAAAACCAGTAGTGTTGCGACGACATGTCATCTGTTGCAACTTCATGTAGCCGGCTTCCAACTTCTACCTTTATACCTATTACGGCCACATGTGTTATCCCACTACTCTTAGATAATATCCGCGTTAAGTAAGCAGTGTGTCACCAGTGCAAGTGTACAATTAATTAATTGACACTTTGCTGATATTGACCACCTGAATCAATTTGATTACAGATCAATTTCAACAAGTGCACTGCTTTCTTAATGCGAACATCATAGATTCAGTTCAAAATTATTTTACTTTGGCAAAATTTTTGTCGATGAAACTGCGACTTAGAAAGTCTAAGATAAAAACTCTGCACTTTGAATCTAAAAGTTCTATAATGTGGCATACTAATGTGTGATGGTATCGGCAGCACAAGCTAAAACGTAACGGCGAGCACAAGAGCGGTGGATCGGAGGCGGAGGGCACGGAGTCCCATGAACAGACCGACCCCGGAGACAGTGTCAAGCTGCAGATGGAGGAGGAGAGGGAGCAGCATCGACGGAGGCTGGCTAAGAAAGGTTTTAAATTATAGTCATAACTCATAACCATGAGACGTTGCGCCAAATTGTGTTGACACAAATTCTTAAAAATGTGTGACAACTGACAACAAAGCCAAAATTGAAAAAAGTGTAGCCATATTGTTCCGTTGGGTTGAGCGATATTTTACATACATTTTTCAATATACGTAATAGTTTGACGACTGTGGATGAATGAATGTTAACTAAAAAATACAGCCCAGCATGGGTTGTATTGTTGTATTAATATTTATTTCATGTGGCCACACTCCAAAATGCTTTATGCCTCGTCGTCGTTTTCTGTAATTTAAATCAATGCACTTATGATGTCCTTGCATAGAATTTTGAATCTAAAAAAACCAATTGCACTGCATTCCGTACATTAATTCTATTAAATATTTCAGCATTCCCCCGCATGGACGCAACCGGCAAAACCACTCTCGGCATTGTCACCAACACTGTGGACCCTACGAGCGAGGACCGGCCCATGACGCTAGGCCAGTATATCGGCAAACTCACGCACGGCACGGGGACATTGCACAGTGAGTATTTTTATACTGATATACTGTATATTACAAATTGATATACTATATTTTTATACTGATATACTATATATTACAAACTGACTGAAGTTGAACTTCGTTGCAGCGACGCGCGAGGACCGTCGCAACCTGGCGAAGTGCGTGAAGCCGCTGCAGTACGGGCCGTTCAGCTCGTACGCGCCCGCATACGACGCAACCTTCGCCACGCTCACGCGCGACGAGTCGCACCTCGTGCTGCACACGCTGCGTGAGTATCGCTGGGGGGGGGGGGGGGGGGGGACAGCTATAACACGAAAATCACGTCAACGGTATGCGGGACGCAGGAATAACACCTGACACCATTCAATGAGTGATTGTCTCAATTCCTGCTCTAAAGTTTATATTTTAAGACTAACTAAATTGCGTTATTGATTTGTCTCTTACATTGAGACAAATCAAAACATATAATTGCAATGTGTTACCCAACCCCTGTAGTATATTTCAATAGTCAACATTCTGAATCTAATTGTTTTGTGACGGTTTAATTTGTCTCGATTGTACACTATATTGAATGCATAACAAATTTCAGCGTCTGAGCTGGGTCAAGGTAACGAGGAGCTGCTGCGGTTCGCGGCGGACTCGCCCTGGGCCTGCATCTACGACATGGAGGCCATGTTCCCCGACAAGAAGCAGCAGGCTGACACCGCGCCCGCCGATGACACGGTGAGGCTGAAGAGTTTCTCTAGTATAGTAGGCCGCCGTGTAGCGAAATATAATTATAGCGAAAGTTTGTGTAATCATTTCATACAAATACATAGACGAATCTCGTCGTTTTGAATTTTGGACTTTTAATCCTAGACTGTTGTCAAAAAGACCTTTTTTGAATGAATGATATTGATAGAATTTTATTAATAAAAGCTATATATTTCTAGCAGCCGGACCTAACGAGCGTGAAGGTGGACATCGGCGAGCTGCGCACGCTGTCCGACGTCGGCGTCGACGTGGACTTCCTGGCCGACATAGAGGACGACATACTGGCGGCGACGCGCGACTACGGCCTGCGCGCCGCGCTCACCCACACCGCAGACGTCCTGGCCAAGCTGGAGCGCGAGCAGCGAGAGCGGTGAGCAGTCACTAATCACTATGACTCGAAAATACACGTAAACATCATAACACGTCTCCGTTTGCGGCGGGACTAAAAAGATAACTTTATAAAGGCAAAACTTTTCCATGAGTGTCTGTAGTCGGTAGGTAAACCTAACTCATGATTCACAATTCAATTCAATTCGGAATCGGAAAATACATCGCGCGACATCCCATAAACGCTCGCCGCGCTGGGCATTGACCAATGACCGCACGGTACAGTTTTTGAATGCGAATCAAACGGAAATCGTGAATCGGATATCTTCATATTTTATTAAACAGCGTGTATAATAGTAATTCATAATAACCTTAATTCATTTCAGATTGTCAGCACCACCGCCACCGCACTTATCGCTGTGCGCACGCGCGGGCGCGGCGGAGCGCGAGGCGGCGCGGCAGTCGGCGCAGTGTCTGCGCGCGATGGTGGCGCGCGTGCCGCCCGCTGCGGTAGTGCCGCTCGCGCCGGTGCGACGCGCGCTGGGCGTCACGCTTGATCACCTTGGTGAGTACAGGACGTAGTAACAATATTCTCATGTATTTTCTACATTCAAGAAATGTACTGACATATTATAGAAGGGACTCATATTATTGTTATAAAGTCAAACTTTCGTTTGGTAATTAATCAGTCTGTATAAGGCTGTCTTCACATTAAGTCGCGAGTAGTGCGGCAGCCGCGCGACTGCTATAGCCTATACTAAAACGAACTCGTTTTAGTATGGAGCCGCGCGGCTGTCGTGCGGCTACCGCGCGGCTCGCGACTTAATGTGAAGGCAGTCTAAATGTCATAATATTAATGTGAGTCGCTATATTATTATTTATTATACTATGTTAAATGTAAACGGGTACTGACATTAATAACATAGCCACATAAGCTCCCATAATGGCTATTTATTTTTGCAAGGTAAGCAGAAATGGCACTTGGAAGTACACAATAATTTATTTTTATAGGACAGACATCTTATGTAGTACAGTTTTTCTTGCAAAGGCACTTTACCGGTTCCAGTGGATTGTAGCTAGTAACTGACAGTATCACAATATCTCGAAATTTGGCCGGAAGGTTTAGGTGCACCCTGTATACGCATATCTCCGGAACTACAAGTTCGATTTGAGTAATTCTTTTTTTGTTGTACTAGATATTGTCTTAGGGAACACTGCAAGTTTCATAAAAATCGGTTTAGTAGTTTATGAGAAAGATATAAAAAAATATTATTATTGTTATCAGATACGCCGATGTCGATGGACGAGCTGGACTTCTGCGCCTCCGACCCCGACTCCCGATCCAGCCACGACAAGTGATCATGGAAACACATCAGGGACTACTCTAGTGATGCGGGTGTTTGAACAATACTCTATATAAGGGGTCAGTTCGTCTGAAGAAAAATGTGTGATTTTTATCACAATCTCAATAATTAAAGCGTTATTGTAAGAAAGCGATGCCGACAGATAACATGCGAAATATATTTTCTGACTGCTATGTATTTAGAATAAGTAAACTAGGTTAAGAAAATAAATATAAATTAGAAATTGAAATATAATGTTTTTTATTTTTATGACACAGAGTTATTAATAAAATAAACGTACGGAGAAGACGTTTCTAACTCCAATATCAATAAATATAATAAGTCCAGGCTACGAATTGAAATAGCCGAAGTACTAAGAAAAGAACACAATAGATGTCACTACTTGTAGCAAAATCAAATATTCGGCTATAAACTTGTTACGAAACGAAATACGAACTTTGTTCCTTCCATAATTATTTATTTTTATT
Source organism: Plebejus argus (assembly GCA_905404155.3). Taxonomy (NCBI): domain Eukaryota; kingdom Metazoa; phylum Arthropoda; class Insecta; order Lepidoptera; family Lycaenidae; genus Plebejus; species Plebejus argus. Next base: position 16,076,418 of record FR989935.1, read on the forward strand.
ATATTATCAAATGGTACATTAGAAACGAAGACCTACACCGGGACCTTAATGTGGACATGGTCTCTACAGTTATAAAAAGATACGCCGAAGCTCACGAGAAGAGGCTTCACCATCACGTGAATGTCGAGGCCATCCAGCTCCTCGATAACACGGACTTAGAAGACTGAAAAGGACAAAACCTTTTGAGTTAGTGTATTAGTGTTAAAATCAGTGTGAAAAAGGTAAAGTGACTGTGACGAAAACAAACAATAATGTGTATTCTCCTTTATAGAGACTTTAAGAAAGTGTTGATGGACACAATCTTAGTAAACTCTACCTAGCAGATTAAGTTAATGTAAAATTACTTATTAGTCTTAGTTAGGCTAGATTGTAATATTATAAAATACCTATACAGGTATTTTATGTAAAAAAAAAATATACTATCAAATTAATGAGTAAGTAAATGGTAGCCAAGCAACTTACAGGTTCATTTTCAATACGAGATAATTTTGCCTACGAGACACTATTTAACTGCACAACTTAAAAATATTATATTGTAGCAATTATTATGAGATTTACTAATTTAACACATCAACTCCCAAGCGGCAACCGGGTGCCGTATAACAATTGAATAAGTATATATTGTGTCTGTGATACCCACGTTTTCTTTGCACAAGCATAGCAAAATAATACAAGCGTGGAATAACCATTAAGGCGCTTTATTGAAAATAACGTCCTTTTTGAAGTAATACTATAGGAAAAAATACAAATCTGGTAATGAGATATACATATTATCTTCATAGCCTTATCTAGGTTTGAGAAGAACCAGAAACACGATTAATGTATTTTGCCTCGATACATTTAATTTTCGAAACGACCTCTTAAAAATACGAAATTTGAAGACTACTTTTAAACGAGAATAGATGTATTGTAGGAAATTAGTCTGATTAATAGACACCTTTGCCACCCAAAATCGTATAAGTAGAAGCATTTTGCATAAATGCTCCTAGTTTTTTTTAAATAAACAAAATTACATTTTTTCGCATGTTTTCTGAGCGAGCCGATAGCTTCTGGCCGCAGCGTATTCACGACTTTATAGTCATACAAATCTAGTATATATAAAACTCAACGCACAGCCCAAACCACTGGACGGATCGGGCTGAAATTTGGCATGCAGGTAGATGTTATGACGTAGGCATCCGCTAAGAAAGGATTTTGATAAATTCCAACCCCAAGTGGTTAAAATAGAGGATGAAAGTTTTCATATAATAATACTTCTTAACGCGAGCGAAGCCGCGGGCAAAAGCTCGTTAAGTATAAAATTACTTTCAATATAGCATCTTAAAATAATAATTATAAGCTACTAGTAGAAGTTGCGCTGAACTCTGAAGTTCGGTTATCTACTGGAAAATGTCAATTTTTCCGGTACCTAAGTATGAAATCATGCAAAGTGCAATCGATAAAACCGTGAATGAAAACTTAATCAACTATCAAGTAACAATAGGTCACCTGTTACAAGGGACGGCAGGCGCGTGCGACCACGCCCCAACTTCTAAGCCTGTGATTAAAGCGATGGTAGAGACTGGAGCTAATGGATGATTACAATTATAAGCTATGGCTAAATGTAGTATATACGTAGCAGATTCATTAGAAGAATAATTTTAAACAAAGAAGATGCGTATTGTATTGACTATTGACTACATTTTCTGAGTTTGAGGTGCAAAATAAGTAATAGAATAGCATGGACCAAATAGTTAAAAAAACTAAAAACACGCTTTTTATTTAAAGGGTTACAAACAAACATACAAACATACAAATTGAAAAATGGAATAACTATATCAAATTAGTGTATTGTCATCGGTCCTCGATAAATCTACAAAGTTTGAACGAAATCTGGCCGTTTAAAGTGGGTCAAAATCGCGCCCAAAGAAGTCCGTTACAAACATGTTACAAACAAATATGTAACAGGTGAAGTTAATAAAAAGCGTATAATAAAATCAAGTAAGTACTTTACATACTTGTATAAAAATGTAGGGTAAAATTAAGGATTATCATTAAAATGGTCATTGGTCAGACTTTGTTAAACTAACGAAACAGTTTATTAAAACAAGGCAACATTAAAAATTGGGTTAAAATGAAAATTCAAGAGTATAAAAAAATTACATAGCAAGCACTTATAAAAGTACCTTAGCCAATAACAATAAAATTGCAGACTATCCCCCGATATGCTATCACCGTAATTGTTTATACAGCAACGCCAACAATACTCAGTCAAGTTGCCCCCGCGGTGGGGCGGACTCCCCCTCATTCACACGGGAACATAACCCTGCTAACTTATTATCTACCCGCAGCCATGCGATTTCAAACTCTATTACTACGCGATAAAGGATATCGAGAGTGAGTATAGTAATAGAAATAATACGATAATGGTTTTCATTGTGAATTATTTGCTCGATGTAATTATTCGTTGTGGTTTTTATTGACACGATGACCAGTCGACAAATTGTATGTAATATTTGTCACTTTTGTCCGTCTGTTTGTAATAATATTTTATGCGTTTTTGCAGAGTATCATAAACATTGTTATAATTTCCCCAATAGATCATGCATAAATACTTATAAAAAACTTTGCTGATGGAGATCCCCATGATAACATTAGATACTAAGGGCCTGTTTCACCACTTCCTGATAAGTGCCTGATAGGCTATATCCACCACTTTACTTGACATATCTTGCATGGAGAATCTGTAAAAAAAATGTGGATAGCCTATCCGGTGAAACAGGCCCTTAATGAAGTAAGTTTATATTGTTATAGTTTCACATAGTCAGCGAGGCTTTCAGTGACTCTTCAGTCTCTAATACATCCGGGGCCAACCCCGTACAAGACGTTTCGTTTGCCGTAGATACGACTTACGAGCGTTTCAATCTAAAAAGGTTTAGAGCCTATTCGGCTCTCTACCACTTAACTTGACAGATGAAGTATGGAGAATCTGTCAAAAAAGTTGTGAATAGCCTATTCGTCACTATCAGAAAGTGGTGAAACAGGCCCTTATTCTCGGCCTGTAGTACAGAAGGAGCCACAGCTATCGGAGTATTACAGACTATTACATAATATGAATAAAATATTATCATTAGAATCAATATTCATTAGGCATAGAGTAACTAATGATATACAAACTACAAAGTCTACTACAGGGTTCCTCAAACTTTCGGCTCCACGAACCCCTGTTAGAATTTCGAGGTGTCAGCGAACCCCTTATACTAACTAATGAAAACACATAAATTGCCAACAGAGTACCGCGTGTGCCTGCCAGTTATCAAGCCATCATTACGTAAATCTTGTCGCGAACCCCCTGCCGTTGAATGGCGAACCCCTAGGGGTTCGCGTACCCCACTTTGAGAAACACTGGTCTACTACGTAGCTACAGCTATTACATTATGACGACCTCTGTGGCTCAATTGGTTGAGTGTGTGGCAGCTCAACTCGGGGGTCGCGGGATCGAATCCCGCCGACGGAACAAAACGTTTTCAATGTTTCCGGATCTGGATGTGTATTCATTATTAAATAATAATATTATGTGTATGATATAAAAAAAATTATTATAACCTATATTAAAATATATATTTGCGTTGTCTGGTACCTGTAACACAAGTCCTTCAGGTATTTAGCACGGGGCCAGACTGACGTGGTGTGAAGCGTCTATATATATTATTATTATTATACCTCGGACGATTTATTAATAATTATTAACCTACAAAATAGTGTTTTTAAATAAGTATGTAGTTAATAACCAAAAAATCATAAAAAATATCCGCCACAAGTTCTCATAGGGCTCAAAAGCTAACTCTTGACTTAATCTGACAACAAAGAATTGAAAAAACCCGTGGGTGCGGGGTTTTTTGCCAGCGATTCTTGTGGGAGAGTTGAGCAGGTGCCGACTCTATTGTGGTCGTGTACGTACCCGATACTGTACAATATGTTTTTGATTGACTCTGGGAATGTTTGTAGGATATTAACTTAAAACTTCGATGTTTTGATTATTATGAATTATGATAATGTTATAAAAATATAGAGCTTATAAAACTACCTTTGTAAAGCTAAAGAAAATACGAGGTCTTATGTTTATTTTTGCTTAGTATCAACAAGAATATATTTCATTCGTCCTTTACCAATATTTGTAAGGACCTGTATAATCGAGTTTATTGTGCTTACCCGAATAATAAGCGTTAACTTGCGGTTTCAAAGAATACACGACTGAATGAGATTTGCTTAAATAGAATTTATAATATACATACACCTACTAGCTTTTGCTCGCGGCTTCGCTCGCGTTAAGAAGTAAGTATTATTATTAATTAGGTATCAACTATCAAAGTCTCAGCCCGATCGGTTTAAAATTGACAAAGTTTCATACAAACTTTCATCCTCTATCTTCCTTAATTATCCCCTTGATCTAAATCCTTTCTTAGCAGTTAGCAGATGCCTACGTCATAACATCTACCTGCATGCCAAATTTCATCCCGATCCGTCCAGTGGTTTGGGCTGTGCGTTGATAGATCACCATGTCAGTCAGTCAGTCACCTTTATTATAGAGTTATACATATACAGCGTGAAATTTTAATGGTTGTTTTCCCGCAGTAAAATGATTCTATCTTAGTAGTACAATAGATTTGTGAATTTTTTTTGTTCAAATCATAAAAAAATTCGGCCGGGTCCATAGCCGCTCGCGCCTATCGGCATAAAGTTGCCATAGTACGTCATATAAAATATTTTGTACATATTTTCAAAAAATAACATGGATGGTTCGATAGTACTACTATAGGTAAATCGTCCTGCTGCGGGAAAACAACCACTAAAATTTCACGTTGTTGTTGTTTCAAGTTTTATTCATATTTAGATCTTTATATTTGTAACATACCATTATTGTATGTGAAAAATTAGTAATGCGTTACATCAGCCATCTACATAATATTCCTTTTAATAAAAATTAAGAGCGGCTCTACCTTTTCTATTAAAAGAAAACGACAAAACCTTTAAAAAATTGTCGTTTTGTACAAAATTTAACTTTACATATCTAATCCTTATTACAATAAGGCGTTTTTAACAATTTGCAAAAAATGCTTTGATCTTTGCTCACGAAGTTCTTGAGAGAAAATGCGGAATCTCTGGATACTGCTCGAGATAAGTCGACGCAATAATCCTATGACACGCCGACAAACTCCCATTGTCAAGTCCTTGTTAAAGAAATGTTTGATACGATTAAATATTACACCTATAGTAAGGTTCTTAAAAGATTAAGAAAAAGTCGCAAAGATTCTAGTAATTTTTTACCAGCATAAAAAGTTGCACTAAGATTTTTCTACGCATGTTTTTGCCGAAAAGTTTTATTCATATTTCATTAAAGTTTTGTTCATTTACGCTTCATCCTTGAATCTTTTGGACTATCAATGTCAATGTCTTGGGTACTTTGACCTATTTTACTTCTCTACCCCTGCTTACTGAGTGGAAATTTCATCAAAATTTCCCCCGACGCGTGGCTCAGTTTTCCAATATATTGGCGAACCCCCCTGGTATATACTCCTGTGAAGCCGCCGTCATCTAATTGTGCAGCTTCCTCGAGCGTGTCGGCCACGCGGCCAGACACCACGCTGATAACGCCCTCGTCACGTAAAAACCCATCTTATCATTAGTACATAGAGTAGGAAATCGTAAAATGAGCATTCAACAAGTTCCTCTCAATTATCCAAAGTCCCTTCAATCTCTACGTGCGGCTGATGACACTCTTATGGCGTTGCAATAGAGGATACTTCTGCGTGCACACATACAGTCGATATTGTGTCGTTACTTCCATAGTTGCATTGCTTTACCACCCTCAATTTGCACCTTACTCGTTTATAATAAGGTGTATAATTGTGTGTTCTAGTATGTGCGTACGCGCGGTCGTGTGTCGGCGAGCGTCGCGGCGGGCGCGGCGCACGCACTCGCCCGCCGGCCGCCCGCGCGAGCGCACGTGCCCGCACGCGCACCGACTCTGAATGTCACATTTTCCGACCTTTTCCTAGTCATTACAACAAGTGTTAATTAAGTGGACCTTACTTTATCAGGATACATCTACATTTGAGATACGCTTATGTAAAACTGAAGCAATTTTCCGGATTTTTCTCATGTTATTCGAACATACCGGTGAAGTTTTCCGAGTTAAAACAACAGAGTTTTTCAACCGATGTGAGGATATTGAGTGGACACAATAAGCGACGTTTTCCGGACCCAGCAAGTACTAAGTGGGTCCAACTATAAAGTTTGGACTTGAAACTTGAGTGTCACCATTTGTGTCATGGAGTACCACCGTCACATGGAGCAGCAGCAGCCGGGGCAGCAATGGGGCTACTGGGGCCCGCAGCCGCCCGCCCCCGTGCCCGCCCTAACTCCAGCCCGCCCAAAAAGGACGCACTCGGAGAGCGAAGACGATGCTTTCTCGGAGGAAAGCAGTAAGGATGCAACGTAAGTATCTTTTTCCTAAGGATTTCTTCACCTCGGTAGTTTATGTAGAGTTTGGTCAGCAATAAAACTAGTTTCATTATTATAAAGATGATAAAATACTAAATTATTATTATTATACGCTTTTTATTAGCTTCACCTGTGTTTTTGTTTGTAACCCTGTAAAAGAAGTCTCTTTGGGTGCGATTTTGACCCACTTTAAACGGCCAGATTTTGTTCAAAGTTTGTGGATTTATCGAGGACCGATGACAATACACTAATTTGATATAATTATTCCATTTTTCAATTTGTTTTTCAATTCAAAAACGCATGAAATACGCAAAACCAAGTAAACAAGTTATCATAACAGAGTATGTTTGGAAAGGTTCTCAAACAAACTTATTCCTACGCACTTCTATAAATATATAACGTAACATTAACAGATATATTTTATGTACATACATACGTTTTTTCCAATACTTCACAATAATAAAGCTCTATAATATTAAAGCCAGAATGAAACTTTAATAAACTAAAAATATAATATAAATGTAAAATAAGTTTCAACTAAACGTGTTTTCGTAGACCGTAGCTCGTAGCGCGCGCGTAGCACCGCTACGAGCGTAGCATATTTTAAACCTTACTAGTTTTAAGTTTTTTTTTCGAAAGGATCTAAGCTACTGGTGTGGTTAACACCTAGGTAGTTTAATCGGGGCTATAACTAGTCTGCTGCTAGTTGCTTTGGAGATAACCACTGTTTTATGAGTAAAATTACTTTTATAAAAAAAACACTATGAACACCTCACACCACCAGCTCACTGTGAAATATAATAATAAGGCTATGTAAAAACATGTAGCCTACATTACTCGAGCCATAACAATGGTTACGTTAACACCGCGTTCATTAAAATCAAATTAGTATGGCGCTATAATGAAACAAAAATAATAATTACGCTTTATCCTTTTGGCTTTGACGTAGAAGGGCTGGCTTTGACGTAGAAGGGCTGACTTTGATGTAGAAGTATTTCCTTATACTGCGTGACTGGTGAGACAAGTTCAATACTCGAGAACGTGATATTTGGAAAAAAATAGTATAAAAAAAATAATATCGATTGATCACTGAGTAAATGTAGCTTAAAGTTAAATAATTATTTACCCAATGCATGGACACCGCGAGCGGGAGGGGTAGTTGTGTGGTGTTTCTTTGGTAGCGCACGCCTCTGCACCGGCCGCATAGTATGCCTACTTGCCTAGCCGCGTAATTTACTTAGTATCCATGATTCATTTATTTTTGGGAAATTCGGAAAAAAAATTAAGAACCTAATTTTATTACATAATTATAATGAGAATCGAGTACAGAGTACTATCCATAAATATCGGTATTGTCTCACCAGTCATGTTGTACTATTTACAACAGCTCTGATACGTTAAAAAGCCAAAAGGATAAAATAATATGCACTTTCTCGAAGTTTCCACGCGATCATTCCATTCATTCCATCGACAACGAGCACTTTTGTGCTTTACGGAAAAACTTTTTATTTCTATGTAGACATTATGTTATCATCGGTCAGTCAAGGTTTGGTTACTAATAAAATATTAGAAAAAATGCCTTAACGATTATTACCACGCAAAAAAACGACGCGAGCCCTCACTAAGCTCGGCTTTTAGTTTATTAAATATCAAGTAACATTAATTATTTTGTTCATACCTGTCTATCTATTCATGTAAAAATATGTAATAACTATTAACTATTATTATCCAGTTCTTATTAATTTCTTTATATCTTAAATATGAGATGAAAGCGAAGAAATAAGAAAAGGCACCCCTTTAAACTTTTAACCTTTGTGAAAGTTTACAAAAAGCTCCGCAAGTGTTCTCAAGAGCTTTTAACTTGCGTATTCTATTGCTTTTCTTTTTCATTAAAAATTGTTACGAAGTATCTGTTATGAATAAAATAATTATTCCGTAACGATCCTCACTATTCATATAAAAAATGCGAAATATGTGTATATCTGCATGTTACCTCTTGAAGCCCAAACCGCTGATTTTGCTGAAATTCGGTTCTTTGAGTTGCGGGAGTGGACAGTAGATACTATTTGTCCGGAAAAAATGTACGGTTCCCGCGTGTTTAACGAATTTTGGCGCAACGGAGTTAAGAGCGTCGTCTCGTTAGAGATAAAATATATATTGGGTAAAAAGTTAAATAAGTAAAAAGTTCTTTAAACGAGGTTACATACTATGTGATATTATAATTTTTGTCAGTCTCATCACGTATGTATGAGTTTAAACTTATTCATCCTGCAAAGTGCAAATATATCACAAAATGTGTATGTGATCATTATATTATTATATTGCGAAATATAAAGGCTTATAAGTATGAGAAGAAATAAATGTATTGTTAATTTGTTACTTTTTCACATAAAATCTGTTTTACGAATTATGTTATAAGGTTAAAGGTTGCATGCTGTTTGTTGTTTTAGATTTTTAGATTTACATTTGGATATTTTATACATCGAAAAAGTGTAATATAGTATTTATAGAAAAGTTTACATTATTATACTCCTCAGCTCGGTAATCGTCTGACTGAATTTATACCTGGTGAATTAAAACTGTCCTACTGTTTTGTCATCAGTTCATAACATAAAACAAAGATCTAACCTATAATTTTTATAGGTCTCCCGGTGGCTCCTGTCAGCTGTTAACCCGCAAGCGACGACGCGGGGTCATAGAGAAGAAGAGGCGCGACCGCATCAACAGCTCGCTGACCGAGCTCAAGCGACTCGTCCCGGCTGCGGCGGAGAAGCAAGGCTCAGCCAAGCTGGAGAAAGCTGAAATACTGCAGCTTACAGTAGACCATCTCAAGACATTGCACGCTAGAGGTAAGGATATTTTACTAATCACCATGCGTAACAACTTTGCAGATTGATCAGGTTTTAGTCATGTTTTAGTGATCAATATGCAAAAATAGTGAATTTCACACTAATAACTCATAGCTTATAACATAATTCAGATTGTATTAGACGAAGGTAACAATATCATTTTAGGTATCACGTTAGGATAAGTGGAAAACCCTTGTTGAAATTTTGTTATCTGTAAGTAATAAACTTTTTCAAAAATCAGTTCCTCAAATGGGGAAATTCTATATAGAAATCTAATAATTTAACTTCAAAATAAATTTGCTCATAACGCTCGAGTAAATACACTCAAAATACTTTTTATTCTTTTAGCTTTCCACCTTCAATTCCCAAAGGAAATATCGTGAAAAGAACACCCACCTGTTTTTTACGCATTTCTAAGGAATTGTCCTCCACATTTCTGTAAATAGACATTTTACATTTAACAAACCTCCGTTATATCCTCTCCATTCTTGAACTTCCGACCTTCGCGTGGACCGTTAGCGCAAAAAATATAAAAAGCAAAAGTTCGTACCGCCATCCTGCTTTCGATAATGAAAGCTTTCGACGTCTATTCAAAATTTAAATTGCAACTTCCTGATTGTATATTTATAATGCTGGGGTCGTCCCGATCCTTGATATTGCCACATAGTTAAAATCATTAATTGAAATGGCAGTATCAATGTGAAAGAGAAAGCGCTACAAATGTGATCTACTATACCTTTAAGGGGGCGACTGACCCGAAATTGGCGATTTTATAATTCATTTTTATACTTGAAAATAAGCTCCGAATTATTTCATTTTCTAAACATTGATACTACATTATATTTTCAAGATTTTGATCTGAGCGATAACACGATAGTATCTTAAAATTTTCCCGATAGAAAAAAATAACAAAGATGCATCTAATTTTCACGAATATTTCATATATTGCCGTAACCGTGCATTAAAGTTTAAACTAAGTTAATATTTTAACACATTGTATAAAATTCTATAATTGAGACACTGACCTGGCGGATTTTTAAAAAGTATATTTATCGAGTTATTAAGAAAGAACTAATATTGGCTATGATTCCGCGTGAGGTGTTTGATATTATCATAATCGTTTGACGTATTTTGAGTGGTGTAAGTAACCTGTTGAATGCCCTTTATCAGTTAGGTACCTTATACCTATATCTATTTATATGTTAAAGTAGTACAATTATTAATATCATGTACAGATGCTTCTTTCAGATACATTAACAATGAAATTTACAGTTAAAAATACCAGATATTATCTACACTACTATTATAAAGAGGAAAGATTTGATTTTTTGTTTGTTTGTTTGTTTGTTTGTTTGTTTGTTTGTTTGTTTGAGTCGAATAGGCTCCGAAACTACTGGACCGATTTGAAAAATTCTTTTGCTATTGGAATCTTACATTATTTCTGCTGAACATAGGCTACATTTCATTTTGGAAAAAAGTAGGGTTCCGTAAGATATTTGAGTTTTTCGGACGCAAGGTGTAAAAAATCAGCTAGAAAAGTTACTTATTTTGCGTACGCTGCCTAAACTATAAAAGATAGAACCATAAAATGTTCTAAGTAATTGTAGATCTTATAAATATCTACAAAAAAGTCCGCGACACACTATACCTATCTATGTCGAGTGAGGCACAATAACCATTTATTTATTTAAAAATCCTGAATTTTTTTTGGACTACATTAAAACGGATATATTTTACTCACGCTATTAATCCTTATCAAAATAAATTATTTTATCACTAAGTACAGTTTATGTAGATAATATTTGGTCTTTGAATGATTAAAATTGGACGTTTGGTTTTGAAATTAAGGCGAAATTAAGATATTACGATAGTGGGCGTCACCAAAGCGCGTGCGGGGAAGACAATATTCTGTTGTAGAAATGAAAATTCTATACTTAGAAGATATGAAATGACACTCGAAATTACACCTTTGTCACTACATCGCTATAGAAGCCAAAAATGTGGTTAGTTTTTTGTCTGTCTGTCTGTCTGTCACTCTTTCTGTCTGTCTGTATGTTTGTTCCAGCATCACACGAAAAATACGGATCCGATTTGAATGTGGTTTTCGCAGATATATTTATCTTCTTCCAACCTAACATCTGGTGTATAAAATTTTTTCCCCCCACCCCTCTAAGGGGACAAAAGAGGGGGTCAGATTTTGTATCAAACTTTTTTCTTTAACACGAAAACTACTGATCCGATTTGCATACGGTTTTCACGGATTTGCATACGGTTTTCACAGATATATTATATTTGTCTTCTTCCAACTCAACATCTGGTGTATAAAAATCCTCCCCCCCCCTCCCCTCCCTCTCTGGGGACCAAAGAGGGGTCAGATTTTGTATACAACTTTTTTCTTTAGTGGACTTACTTCATATTAGGTATTAACTGTGTTTTTCAACTTAACATCTGGTGTATGACCTTCCCCCCCACACCCTCTTAGGGGAAAAAAGAGGGGGTAAAACATGTATTAACTGATGATGTAGAAAATATACTTTAAATGGCAAAACAACGTTTGCCGGGACAGCTAGTTTTGAAATAAAGTTCGAGTCTGTTTAATCATTTAATGTTTATGTTACAACTTACAATTTTGAAACCTTTTAAAACGTTTTTACCTATATCTTCATGTCGCTTATCACTATTACCCTGTGGTGGTGGCGGCTCCGTGACAGTTCCCACGGCCACTTCCGGCACACCGCACCTGTTGCTCGCAAGTCGCGACACACTAGACAGAAAAACATAGGAAAAAACGATACAGGAGATTTTAATAACACAAACTGCTGAGTTCGAGGCGAATTCGCATTGCGGTCGAATGGACCCTCGGGTGTCTGAAAAATAGATGAAAATGAAAAGAAGACGGGTTGCACTCCGAGAGTGCCGGCAGAAGTGAAAACTTGATTATTAACGTTGTGTTGTAATTTTTTAACCCATTTTTTATGAAAATAGATTTTTAAAAAATCGTTTTTTTTTATTAATCGAAATAAAAATCGATTAAAAAATATCAACAATCGAAAAAAAAAACAATCGATTGTTCGATTAATAGATTTCAATGTTACAACACTACTCTCCAACCGTCTTACGGTTTTTCGATCAGCACACGTGACCTGACGCGAGTTTCACAGTTTTTACTCATCCCACAAAAGTGCTCAACGCCGCTAAAGAAGTTTTCACTTCAAAAAGCTTTAATGAATTATTTTACTGACGTACGCAACTTATACCTCTATTAAAAGTTAGTGTATTTTTAACTGACTTTCCCAATAAACGAGGCGGTTACACATTCGGAAGTACATATTATATTTATTAACTATTCATATTTCCACCGGATTTTTATGGCTGACGAGTTGACCGCAACGATTACCGTGTCGCAAGCCAGTTACGTTTAAAGTTCAATGATTTTATGCGGAAGGAAGACCATATTTCATATTTAATAATTCTGCGGTTAATTTTTTATTACCTACTGGCTACTTTATATTCAATATTTTTTAAAAGTATTTGAGGTAAGCGGAAACAAAATAACGACTGTCACTCTCTTTTAAACATCTGTATAGATCTTATCAAACAAACATATTTGTCCTTAAAACGCTTTCTAGCTACCGGGTGGTCCAGACCACAATCTCAAGATAACATCAGTAAAATCACCATTAAATGTTGGTTTCCGCAAAAAAATGTACGGGGCGGTGTCTGGTCATTGTAGCTATGGGGTAAAGCAGGCCACTAACACTCACTGGGGTAAGCTCGGCCCAGGTAAACATCTGGCGGGTTATAAAAAAACAGGAAGCGATATGATACCCCTTTTTGCTTGACCGTATTAAATACAGATTAAATATAATTTTTTGGGATTATAAAGTGTTTCGGGATATTAAATAACATTATCGTAATGATAATAAATGGTCCACCTATTTTACGTACCATTAAGGAACGATATTTATTTGGTGAATGAATAAAATATAATAAAAAATATAATGTACTTATTATAATATTATATAAAAACAATAAAATTGTATAGGCGCCATGTTAGTGTCCGTGCAAAACCACAATTTAAAGTTATTTCCATTGATAAAACTCGCATCAATAAACCGATTAACTTCATAAACAATACGCGATTATGAATCAGAGCTATCCGCACAACGGGGGGATCGCAGGGGCGTGGGAAGTGCGCTGAGGACCCGGTCGCACTGTGACCCTCTCGCGGCGCCCTCCGAACAATATGGACGGACCCTACCGGTATTAACTCGGTAATACGATCGTGGGAAATGTACTCACAACTCTAGAAATATGGATTTGAGTGATGAAGTAACGCGTCAAAATATCTCGGTGATATCTTAGTTTGTTTCGATAGCTTCGATCCTAAGATTAAAAATAAAAGTAAATTACAAAAAAATACGACCCTCTCAAGTAGTAAAAAAGCCACAAAAAGTGTGTACAAAAACAATTTTAATCTAGTTTCGCATCCCCCTGTCACGCGTCTTGTGCAGGAAGAAGGGTTGCGCACCTGAGGGACAAAAACTCGGAAACGGAAGGACGGACAAAGGGTGATGATGAGTGTGTCATTATGTCGGATTTAATGAGATGACTAGGCAACAGGCGCCAAAAACGAATTCTTATTACTTCTTAAAGTTCTTATATCTTCAAGATGTTGAATGAAAGAAAATCTCGCGGAAACTGCAAAGCGAAGTAGCATGTATATTTTCTCTCTGTTTTGTTGTGTGTGTGTAAATATATAATTTTATCACATTCAGTTCAGTAGTTTAAGCCTCTATTAACAAAATTACTTCTGCAGTTACTGTTCTAATGAATCTAAAAGCAAAACATATTCAAATGTGAATAAGAGTAAAATAAATTTTGTATCTAACAAGACTATTGGGAAAACGTAGTAAGATCTCCTAGTATATTTGAGGGTATCCCGGTGGCACACTGACACCCTTGTGAGTAGCGGATCTCCACCGGAACTGGGGACTGTTATACACCCGTCCTCTTCCAACCGCAGAGGTTCATGTATAGCCATCTCCTTCTTACAAGAAGGGGTTGTCAATGGGTTGTATTTCCCTTAGTATTTCCGACGTCTTGTTGTTCATCCTTCTCCGTCCGACCACAGTGATTGATATATATCTGTCCTTTTCTCGGGGTTCTTAATGGGTATATCCGAGTCTTTTTGTTGTGCAAATGATGCATCTGCCGAAACTGGTCTTCAGTCGACTCGTCTTTCAAATACATAATGGGCTAACTGACTTCATTGTCTGCCTTATTATCATCCCCTATACTCTATACTTATAGCATGCATATTGTTATTTATAAAAGATTCTTTGCTGCACACGCTGCACGCAAGAATGGTAAATATTGGAAGCTTTCGCGTGCAACTTTGCCCCCGTCACTTGATAAAATATGTAATGCTGATAAATTATTTCCTCGTTCTTTTGTTTCACTTATCTATGAATTGAAATCTACTAAAAATCGTGTCCTTGGACAAACAAGGGCATAAAAGCATGTTCAAGTGCATTATAACACTTGTTTTTCAGACGAAACTTGAAGAGATTTTTAAAGGCGCTTCATGTACATTACATTTACTTTTAATTTGCTTAATTAACGTCATCTTTGATGTTGTTCCAGGCGTGGACACGTACGCGTACGACCCGCAGCGGTACGCGATGGACTACCACGCGATCGGGTTCCGCGAGTGCGCGGCGGAGGTGGCCCGCTACCTGGTCAGCTGCGAGGGGCTGGACATCCAGGACCCGCTGCGGCTGCGGCTCATGTCGCACCTGCAGTGCTTCGCCGCCCAGCGCGAGCTGCACGCCAAGCCGGGCTGGCTGC
Organism: Plebejus argus; assembly: GCA_905404155.3. Taxonomy (NCBI): domain Eukaryota; kingdom Metazoa; phylum Arthropoda; class Insecta; order Lepidoptera; family Lycaenidae; genus Plebejus; species Plebejus argus. The sequence continues at coordinate 16,091,600 of FR989935.1, forward strand.
CGGAGCCGCCTGCACCGCCCGTCGCCCCTGCGCCCGCGCCCGCCGCGCCCTACCCGCAGTACCCCGCGCCCGCGCCGCCCGCGCCCCCCGCCCCCGCGCCCCACTACCCCGCGCCCTACCCCCACCCCCCGCACCACCAGTACTCCCAGAACACCTCCAAGCCCTACAGGCCCTGGGGCGCCGAGCTCGCTTACTAGAGCTGCCCTAGAATAATCTAGAAGTATGAAGTATGAGAGTTCGCCGCACGCGCACCGCCGAGTTCCAGTTACCCGTTTAAAATACTCATATATTATAACCGTCCATGATGACGTAACGCTATAACTGGTAAGCAAGGGTAGAAACGCCGCGACGCAAGAAAAGGGCACAAAAGATTCATCGGACCTTAAATTTTTGTCAACAATTTCTGACGACCGTTTTTTACGCACGTGTAGATATCTTAATTAATTGTTGAGAAGTTTCGATTTCGTACGACGTGGGTGGTGGAAACAGTGCCGTAACTACCCTTAGAGGGCCTGGAGTATTAAAATTGTTTCGGCGACTCCAAGTGCCCTTAGCTCATTGATACGACTGTAATTATTAAGCCTACAACTTTGATCTCCAAAGTAAAACAAAACAAACTTCATTATCGCTTCTTAATCCAGCGGCGTAGGCGTACGAAGACGCTATAAGTGACTCTATATTTCATACTTAGGTTTGTATAGTCGTTGTTTTGATCTCAGAGTTTATCCAGATTGACTGAACACTTTGTCAAAATTATAACGTACTTTCTATGTAATGTCATGATATTAAATACCGACCGTTTTTAAATGTTTAAAACATAAGTTTTGCTTGCGATTGATAATAAAGATTTCCTGTTTACACATTAAAACCTGCTACGCAAAAAATTGCGTGAAAACATTGTAAGTAATATAATGTAAAAATATGCACCCCCATTTTGACCAAGTGTTCGGCCGTTAGAAGACTGTTGGTTATGCCTAGTTTATAATTATTATACCATAGGTTGTGTGATATCTATATAGATTATACATAGATTTATTAGAATAAGTACTTTGGGACCAAAAACCAAGCTTTAATGTAATTAGTATGGAACTAAATGTAGAGATAGGTAAAGATTCTGAAAATTGATTGCATTTAAAAAGTATGCAATATTGATAAAAATATTATTGAACTACTGTAATGTATTACTTGAGTTAAAATAAAGACTTTTCCAATTGCAATGTAGAATAATAAAAGAGCACAAAAGTACAATAATGTAGATTTAAAAAAACAACACGTTTGTATGAAAATGTATGAAAAGTGTATGAAAATATTTGTCACTGTAAAGTTACTTGTGATTCGCACCTGGTTGTGAGATGATATAGAAATTAGAATATTACGTGTGTATGATATTATGTACATAATATTTTTAAAAGTGAAACAAATTAAATTATTTTTTTAATATTTCTAAGAAGGCATTTTATTTTTTGTCTAAATTTATGTAAATACATACATAATATACCTTGGGATAATAATTTCAAGTCGCACGTTGACTCTTTCAGTGGTCCATAGTTGGCAGTAATCTTAATCATTTGCCATTACATTTTTTTGTTTAAATACATAATAATATTATCTTTATGGCATAAAGGCCGTCACAGACTTAGCTATAATATAATATATTTCTGGTCTCAGTGTGTTTAGTACGGTATATTAATATTATGTATTATAGCTAAGTCTGTGACGGCCTTTAAGTAGTGCCATTAACAGACAGGGCAATGTAATTGTAAATTCCACATCTGGCAGTTATCACTTGCCATTACGTGACCTGCCGCTCATTTATATGCCAATAGTTTTTCTCCGCTGGAGCATATCGCTGACCGCACAGGTGCTGCCAGTGTCCAGCTGTCTGAGAGCCCGCCACCCCGCCGGTTCCCACGCTGCGTCCCTCTCGCACCCCCAACAACCCTCGCCCCGTCTCGCTCGCACTAACTACTTCCGTAAGGGTGCAAAAAGTTAAACGATAGGTCATGTTTTCAACTTTATTTTGACGATTATAAGGTTCAAAACAACAGTGGAATTTTCAAATAGTTTTTCCGTAAGCGTGTGCGCGCCGTGTGTCGGCATTTCGACTTCCGAGACGGTTTTTTGCGAGGAACTTTATTCAATATTGATTTGATATTGTTGCAGGTCAAAGTTAACCTTCCGACTAACATACTTAGTTAAAGTTAACTCTCTCACCATGTCATCTCCATCACTCACTTGGTGAGTGACAGAATATATGACATGATGTTTAAACTTTAACTAAGAGTTAACTTTGACTCAGATCTGCGCAAGTGAGCCTTAGTAGAGTAACGCGTCGCCACTCGCCACGCTTGAATATATAAAATAAACAGGGCGTAACAAAATAAAGTGATATTAATACTTTAGGGTGTGTATGTGTTCCGTATACTGAGTTCACAGTAAAAGTATCGGCAAGCGCCCTAGCGTCTTGAATTTGCCCATACAAAATAAAATAAAAGTTACCATATCAGCGCTTCTAATTTCGCAAACATCTATAATAATTTATAATATAGATACAGGGGACTGATACACACCCTAAAGTATTATCACTTATCAGTTATCATAATATTTGTTTTGTTACGCCCTGGAGATTTATGTCTTAAAATTCTCATTCAAATTTAATTAATGCCTAAAATCAAAAGGAAACAGTCGGACATCTAGGTTCTAGTAAAAGTTTTGTTTTTTTAAATCTTATAGGATACCTCAAGTCTCAACACAAGGGGCTGATCATGATAAAGTTTCCACATCAAATTAAGCGTTTATGCTGAAATAGACTGAAGCATATTAAGACGTTCCTCGAATAGCTCCGAGCGAGTTTCCGTCCCGTCTCACACCGAATTACACGAAACCCCAAGATGCTTTTATTAAAACGTCTAATAGCAATAAGGGACTGAATTTTAATTTAGCTTCTAATTTAAATAGTTTATACACAGTTAATCTGAACATGGAAAACTCTACCAAGCGTTGAAATCAATGAAATGAAAAGTTTTCAATGTATTGCAAAAAAAAATGACCCCGCACGATTCACGAAAGACAAGATTTAAAACGGCCCTGAAAAAAAATTAGGGCCTAGTAGATGCCCGCAACACTGTCCCGCGGAAATTTGTTCATCGCGCGGCAACCGTACATTTTTCCGGCATAAAAGGACATGGGAAAAACCCCTGCCCTTTCCCGGGACTCAAAGTATCTTCGTACCTGTCACCAAAATCTGTTAAGCGGTTTAAGCGTGAAGATTTAGGTAATAGCAGACAAACTTGCGCATTTACAATATTAGATGATATTAGTATGGAAGTATGTTCAACACAACATAGATTATAGAGCGTATATAATATTATGTAAGTATGACTATGCAAAATAACCACAGAATGTAAATCTAAACAAAACTCGCAAACCTGTCTATACCACTACATACCCTATTCAGTGGTTGACAATAGAACAGCGGATAATATTTGCCAATTATCGAAACCTGTTAGTCTTGTTCGGAGATCGCAGACGCAGCTTCTCAAATCCCCATTCAAAATCACACAAACAAAACTCGTTTTCAATAATGTGCGTAATTTTTCAAAAATATGACTGTTTGAAAACATTTTTGTGTTCTTTATATTGATCTATTATTACCAGGATATTTTCAGAATAATACACCTCTTTCTATACATTTTGTATTTTATGTTTTGGTGTTTAGGCACAAAAACCGAACCCTAAATAGAATATTCAAAAAAGTCATTGGTCTGTACAGCAGGTCGCCCTAGTTTTGGTTTGAGCTCAAAGTATTGATCACATTTTGAGCTGTGATACTTTGGTTATCCTCGTTATTGCTACTAGCTTGAGAAAGGCATATATAAATAAGGAGGTATACAACGTACGTGGAATGTATTTTTAAACAGTTTAAAGCGAGATGTCTAGTCAAAGAAAACAAAGATCTCTGCACGAAAAGCTAAATTACTATAACTAATACGCAACATCAAGCAGCTAGACTATATTTAAGGATTTTATTACCTCGATCGTGGGAATCGCAGACACAATAGATTTTCAATTGTAATGCGACAGCCGGGTGCCGCGTGGGGATTGATGGGTTATTGTCGATTTACAGGAGTCGCAACAGTAAGGCCCGTATAAATAGTCAGTACTTAAGATGCGACCCGGTCTCAAGACGCGGTTCGGCTCTGTGATTGGTCCAAATTTTGACAGCCAACCAATAACAGAGCCTGAACCGTGTCTTGAGACCGAGATGCATCTTGAGTACTGACTATTTATACCGGCCTAAGAATAGTGGTCCAATGCCTATCAGTAATAAGGAAGTGCTTTTTAGCTTTTGAATCCTAAAGTTTGAGTGTATGTTTGTAGTACATGTTCAAGTAAAAAGCAAAGAACGGTAATTGATATTTGGCTTGATAAGGATATTTTCAATGTCTGGATAAACACATGAAAATTTTTTCAAAATTACTTTCACCCCGATGAAGACCTGGTAGCCCCCAGCGTAGCGATGCGCAGTTTCAGAAGCTCTGAACTAACGTATTTAAAATTCAAATGCACTTTGCAGCAATATTCTCATAGGTAGTAATTTAAGAGGTTTATGTGTATCACGCAAAGACGGGGGAAGTCGAAAGTTCCTACATTTAAAGCAGTTTTCACGAAGGTGTAGTCTGGCAACGTGCGGGCTTTTGTTGACAAACCCTTGAATAACTTCGGCTAACTACGTCACAACTTACAACAATCACGCCACGTGCTAATCTATACATATAATAAAACTGTAGAAATGTGAATTCTGTACATTAAAGATATTCAAAAAATAATAAGCGGGGGGTGTCACTACATCGCTATAGAAGCTAAAAATGTGGTTAGTTTTTTGTCTGTCTGTCTGTCTGTCTGTCTGTATGTTTGTTCCACTATCACACGAAAACTACTGATCCGATTTGCATACGGTTTTCGCAGATATACTGATGTTAAGTTAAGTTAAAAAAATAATTACATATACAAAATCTGACCCCCTTTTTAGAGGGGTGGGGAAAGTTTATACACCAGATGTTGAGTTGGAAGAAGACAAATTTTGTCTTCTTCCAACTCAACATCTGGTGTATAAACTTTCCCCACCCCTCTAAAAAGGGGGTCAGATTTTGTATATGTAATTATTTTTTTAACTTAACTTAACATCAGGTGTACACAATTCCCCCCCCCCCCCTCTTAGGGGACAAAAGATGGGGTTAGATTTTGTATCAATGGCAAAACAACATTTGCCGGGTCAACTAGTTTACATTAAGTATAAACTTTTTTGCAGCCCTATAAAGTTTCATTATTGTTAGTGAATTATTAATAGACGGACTAGTAACTCAGAGTTTCGTTAATCCGACTTTGTTTATTGTGCGACAGCTAGAGATTTCTCCATGATGAAAATTACTCTGTACCTGCCCTTTCCCGGAATTGAAAATATTTTTATCAAAGCAAAGTTCAGCAAAATGAAGAGTTAAATAGACAGATAGGACAGATACTTTCGTATTTATTTTAATAATAATATTAAAAACTTTAAAAATTATATACTTACGATACATTATATTTTAACTTCACTTGATATGGGTTGTACTATAACATACTGTATATATAATATATTATAGAATATAGATAAGGGGAGAATCAATAAGCAAAAAATCAAACATAATAACATTATGTAAGTAAGTAATTTATTTACAAATTATTTTAATAATTATTACAATTATTTGAAAATCTTAGTCTTAAATCTAAATTAATATTATTATATTACTTGAGATCACAATAAAACATTAAATTACTTAAAATATCACAATTACATACTTTGGTGTTCACCGGAATCGTAGCCTATATCCAATGATATTTTTCACATAATATACTACCTATAGTGTTTATGTGAATCGTAAAATGTTATAGTAGAAAATAACAATGTGATTTTATATAACGCGTAGCAACTGGCAAATAACATTATGATAAACTTACTATAAGTTACTTTGGCAATATCAAACAGAAATAAAATCCCTAATGTGCAAAAAGTTTTCGTATAAAATTGTTATTCCAAGCGGTTAGACGCAATGCGCAAATATATATGCGAGGGTTCTCGTTTTCAATTTAAATGTTTTGCTACGCTTAAAAACACCGGGTAAAGCTCGTTATTTGAGCCTTAACCGTTAAAATATAGTTAGAATCATTTGTTGTTTTACGCACAGACGTTTTTACTGGACTTATTAGTTAAAAGTTGATGGTTAAGTAATTTTTTTTTACTTTACACAATTTTCAGGATTATGTGTATATAATTTTATGAATATAATCGATAATAATTATTCTTATAAAACCTAAATCGCTTATAAATACTCGATACACTTATTTCTACACATTATTGGAAAACTTTGAAAAGGTTTGCGAGAAACAATTTTGTTTAATAAAATTGGCAACATTTGTACAGTAGATACTTCAAAAGGTGAAAACTATTTCAGAATTCCACTTTATCAAATCATTCTGTTATTGCAATTTGCATTCTTAGCACGATATTAAACTGCCACTTTAAAAACTCTACATATTTTACAGAAGCTTTTCGCTTTCATATTTTTAATGTCTCTTTCTGAAAATATCTTCTCAACTCAAGATTCAGTTTTAGGAGCCATCACTAGAACTGATCAGTAGCGAATGAACAGGACAGCTCATAACGAGCTCACCAGCTCTATGCTCTCGTTGATGAAGTTCTGGGTCTCCTCCTCAGCATCAGCGTCATAGTCCAGCAGCGTGTATTCGGTGTGTATGCTGCTGTTGTCCTCGCTGTCGTTGACGTTGAAGTACGTGACGGTGTAGCAGACGCGCGCGGGGCTTCCCCGGTCAGACTCGTACGCGGAGTCCGGGTGGGACTCGCGGCTGTAGCTGATGCGGGAGTTGGACTCTCTTGACTCCCGGCTGATGCTGTTGCACTCGCCGCTGATGCTACTGGAGTACGAGTCCTCGTGCGGCAGGGAGGTGCGGCAGGGACAGAAGTGGTGTACGTCTATCTCGGGTCGTGCGTCTACTGTGCCGCTGAAGGAGCGGTCCAGAGCGGGGGAGACTCGATTCCGAGCGCTCTTTCTGCTCTTCTTACTCTTGAATAACTTGAATGCCTGCAGACAAAAAGACAGATTAGAAAATTAAGAAATCTGTTATGGTTCACAACATTCTTAAACAGCCCCTTTAGCATGGCCACAGTAAAATGCGAAAGTATAGGAACGGTACATTTAGCTGTTTATCTCCAGTGTTTCTATTCTTTGGCATTTCTACTGTGGCCATGCTAAAGGAGCCGTTAGCAATATTATACAGATCGTTAGTTTTAACAGAGTAAAGTTAAAACTTTAGGTATTTGTCGCAAGGGCCAGGCCGTCTACATGTCCAGGCCAGCGCTGGTATGAGTGATGATATTGTTACGAATGCGGACACGTAGTGTCATCTAGCGGCAACCAGGCGAAACCATCACAGACAGCGTAAATCCCCTATTCAATACCAGATGCCGCTACTTGCATGTTTTTGTTTACTTACGCGTACAATCCAGAATTTTCCCACGGTTGTTTACGTATTACGCGAACCGGTATTGTTCTCGGAAAATTCCCGAACTTTCTTTTACTTGCCTCGACCCGTATAAATAGGGCAGGTAAACACGCCAGGGGCCAGTCTTCGAATGTTTTCGAGTGAGCGATAATCAAAGCGACTTCGGAAGTGAGAAACAAGTGACTTAGTGAGTGAACCAGTGATAGTGCTTAGTGTTTGAACTTAGTGCATAGTGTTTGGACCTAGTGCTTAGTGTTTAGACATAGTGATCTAGTGTGTGTAAGTGTAGTGTAAGTGTTAAGTGTAGTGTAAATAAAAGTCTTCAAGAGAGTCACCAGGTCTTTTTCTCCGAATCATCGAACCTCAGCACGTAACAACTGGTGTCGGAAGTGAGATTTGGAGATGCCATTGACTCCGAGAGAGGACTTCAAGGGGAGCGTCAGGACAAGGGCACAGCGAGCTGCTGCCATCGACTCCGAGAGAGGAGTTCAAGGGGAGCGTGAGGACAACGGCGCAGTGCCAGTGACTCCGGGAGAAGACTTCGAGGGAAGTGTCAGGACAAGGACGCAACAGGCTGCGGAGGCCACACCCACTGGGGACCAAGCTCCGCCCACTGCGGGGCAGGCCTCACCCACTGGCCCCGCCCACCGGGACCCGCCCACTGGCCACGCCCCTCAGGCCCCGCCCACTTTGGGTGTGGCCACGCCCACTAGCTCCGCCCACCAGGCCACGCCCACTCAGGCCACGCCCACTGGCCCCGCCCACCAAGCCCCGTCTGCTCAAGCCCCGTCAACTGGCTCCAGCCACCATGCCTCGTCTGTAGCTTCTACAGCACCGCAAATGGCTCTTCATTTAGAAAGTTTAATTAAATTGATGGAGCTGCAAAGGGCTGATATTCAGGCGTTGCAAGAGGCCCAAGACCGCAAGCTCAGCGCTTTGCAAGAGGCCCAAGACCGCAAGCTCAGCGTTTTGCAAGAGGCACAAGACCGCAAACTCGGCGCTGTGCAAGATTCTCAAAGGGCAATGCAAGAGTCACAAGAGCAACAAAAGGACCTTCAAGAAAAGGCGCTTCTGGCGATAAAGGATGTCAGTGACACGGTGACAAAGCTTCGTAAAGATGTCGACATAATGGACGAACGAGTTACCGGGTTGGGATTGGATATGGAAAATGTGAAGACCAACATCACCGAACTACAGAAGAAAGTAGTGCGCCTGGAAACCACAGGAGTCGCGACGTCTAGTGGAACTGCCGGAGCAGTGGTACAAGGGCCAAAAGTCAAGGTGCCGCCGTACGACGGTACTACTTCTTGGAACGCTTATCGTCAGCAATTCCAGACGGTTGCTACTGCCAACGGATGGACTGAAGACCAATGCCTGACCGCTCTCACTGTTGCGCTCAGAGGGCAAGCTTTGTCGGTCCTAGAAGCACACACAGGAAACGGGTTCCAAGATCTGATGGAGGCGCTTGAATCCAGATATGGGGAGCGACACCTGGAGCACGTGTTCCGTGCCCAACTTCGTGACAGAGTCCAACGCTCAGGAGAAGGACTACAACAATGGGCGTTGGAAATTGCAAAACTGGTCAAGAAGGCACATCCTGGAGCAGACTCCAAGATGGTTGACTCGAACACTATTCAAGCCTTTGTCGACGGGATTAGGGACCTGGAAGTCAGAGCTGCAGTGAGGCTACGTCACCACACCTCGCTAAAGGAAGCGTTGGCGCATGCTTTGGAGGTCGAAGCTGTTCGCCATGAGATACAGCAGACCCATAAGATCTGCAAGGTCTCCGAGGAAGTCAAGGAAGTTAGGACTCCTGCAAGGAAAAGATTTGAAGCCATGTGCTATAAGTGCGGTAAGCGGGGCCATCTTCAGCTCAACTGCCCGCAGAAGGAGACTCAGATGGCAAGAATGAAGAGACTCGAGGAACGCACTGAACAAGTAGAGGAGCTGGAGAAACAGGGGGCTTCAGCCAGGACTAAGGGGCGAGTACTGGCCGACGCGGAGGAAGCCCCAATAACTGTTGTCTCCCAAGCAAGCAGCGGGAATAGTCTTGTGATTCAGGGGACTATTAACAGGACGGATTGCAAAATGACTCTAGACACAGGAGCCTCTAGAACGATAGTGAACCCAAATCTGGTAAAGGCCGCAAGGGGACATAAGAGGAGAATTAATTGTCGGCTTCTTACTGCCTCCGGTCAGCCAATACCCATCCTGGGAGAAATGTCAGTTATGATTAATGTAGGGGGGTCCTCATACCCTCATGACGTTATCGTGGCTGAAATAATGGATGATTGCATCTTGGGCTTGGATTTCATGAAGAAGCACAACTGCAGGATTAATGTCGCTGACGGAGTTTTCCAGTGTGGCGAAGAAGAAATTTTCATCCTTGGAGGCGCCTGCGGGAAAGTCGCATGTGTAAAGGAAGTCATTATACCTGGACGAGCGGAAGCCCGGGTGCTGGTGAAACTACCGCCAGCTGGAAAGAACAAGTCTAACAGATGCGTGTTGATCGAGGACACACCCACCAAGACATCAGCACGAAAACTGATGACGGCAAGAACCCTTGTGAGTGGAAGCAGTCACGCTGTGGTTCGGGTTTTGAATCTTGGTGAACGCGAGATCTGCTTGAACAAAGGTGACGTCATTGGAAAGTGCGAGGAAGTTGTCTGGATGAGAAAGTGTAGTTCGACGACAGACGCAGACCCAGCAAACAGCAGCAACAATGGATTAGTGACTGAGCTACTCGATGACTGCAAGAGTAATCTGACTTATTCGCAGAGCATGAAAGCTAAGAAGTTTTTACAGCGCCACGCGAATATCTTCTCCAGTCAGGAAGGTGACCTTGGAAGAACGTCGATGGTTCAGCACAGGATAGATACCGGAAACGAGAACCCGATTCGTCAACGAGCAAGACGGATACCAATTGCAAAAGAGAAGGAAGTGGAAGGCCTTCTGGAGGACATGAGAAGGCATAAAATTATTGAACCGTCTGCAAGTCCGTGGTGCTCACCTGTTGTGTTAGTAAAGAAGAAAGATGGCAGCACAAGATTTTGTGTGGACTACAGGCGTCTCAATGATGTCACTAAGAAGGACAGCTACCCATTACCTCGGATCGACGACACTCTGGATACCTTGAGTGGCATGAAATGGTTTTCGACCCTGGACCTGAAATCTGGATACTGGCAGGTGGAAATTCATCCAAAAGACAAGGAGAAGACAGCTTTTTCCACCGGTAAAGGTTTATGGCAGTTTAACGTCATGCCCTTTGGATTGTGCAACGCACCTGCCACATTTGAGCGACTCATGGAGTGTGTACTGGCAGGCTTAGTTGGAGAGGCTTGCTTAGTCTACTTGGACGATGTCATCATTGTTGGCCGCGACTTCGAGGACCATTTGCGAAACTTAGAACGAGTTTTCGCCAAAATAGAGGGGGCCAAGCTAAAGTTGAATCCGAAAAAGTGTCGATTATTCAGGAGTAAGGTCAATTATCTCGGCCATGTTATCTCCAGTGATGGAATTCAGACGGACCCGGAGAAACTGGAAGCAGTTCAAAATTGGCCAACCCCCAAGAACAAAACCGAAGTGCGAGCATTTCTCCGCCTATGCTCCTACTACAGGCGTTTTGTTAAGGGATTCTCGGAGATAGCCAAGCCATTACACCGGCTGACAGAAGATAAACGACAGTTTATCTGGGACGAGACTACTGAAGATTCTTTTCAGAAACTGAAGAAACATCTGTGTGAAACACCAATCCTGGGGTATCCACAACCTGAAGGTCAGTTTATAGTCGACACGGACGCAAGCAACACGGCCATTGGAGGGGTGTTATCTCAAAAACAGGGTGAAAGAGAAGTTGTGATTGCGTATTTCAGCAAATCTTTATCCAAGCCAGAGAGAAACTACTGTGTGACAAGAAGAGAACTCTTGGCTGTTGTAAAGACGCTACAACATTTCAGCAAATACCTCATCGGCAGACAGTTTTTACTGCGAACTGATCACGCAGCCTTGAAGTGGCTACTGCAATTCAAGAACCCAGAAGGTCAAGTAGCACGATGGATTGAGCAGCTCCAGGAGTACGACTTCAAGACCGAACACCGCAGCGGAAAGTCGCATGGGAACGCCGACGCACTCTCACGAAGGCCGTGTTCAGAAGACTGCAAACATTGTGTTAAGCAGGAATCTAATGAAGTGACAATAAAGTTAACGAGAACAAGTCCTTTGGGTCCATGGGAGAATGATGCCATGAGGGAGGCTCAAGAAAAAGATGACGACCTTCGGCACATCATCACATGGAAGAAACAAGATGACGTAAAACCAATCTGGAGTGAGGTTGCACCCACTGGCGCTGTCACTAAGGCGTACTGGGCGCAATGGGAGAGTCTGGTACTTCAAAACGGAATACTCTACCGGAAATGGGAGAAGACTAACGGCAGAGAGTTCCATCTTCAGATAGTCGTCCCAAGAGCTAGAGTACCAGATATTCTCCGTGAAATGCACGATGGCGTATCAGGAGGTCATCTAGGTGTCAAGAGGACGTTGACAAAAGTGCGGGAACGATTCTACTGGTTGCATTGTCGAGATGACGTGCAGGATTGGTGCCGCAAATGTACTACTTGCGCTGCAGTGAAGGGACCACAGACCAGGAGCCGTGGGAACCTGCGGTTGTATAACGTTGGCGCACCGTGGGAACGAATTGCAGTTGATGTAGCTGGGCCATTTCCTGTAACGGAGTCGGGAAACAAGTATTTCATGGTCGTCATGGACTACTTCACCAAATGGCCTGAAGTGTTCGCCATACCAAACCAAGAAGCTACAACAGTTGCTTCTAAGCTAGTGGAAGAAGTGATATCTCGTTTTGGTGTGCCTCTGGAAATCCATTCCGATCAGGGCAGGAATTTCGAATCGCAGGTCTTCCAGGAAGTGTGCAGAATCTTGGGAATGCATAAAACGAGGACCACCGCGTACCATCCACAGTCTGATGGAATGGTTGAGAGATTTAATCAGACCCTTGAGAGGCATTTGGCGAAATTGGTAGATGACAAACAAAAGGATTGGGACAAGTACATACCGCTCTTCCTTCTGTCGTACCGTACCGCCGAGCATGAGAGCATAAAGGCTACCCCGGCATATGTTAATTACGGTAGAGAACTACGAGTACCAGTAGACCTCTTGACAGGAGGGTCACCAGAGGAACCAAAGACCGTACAAGACTATGTCTGCGATTTGAGGGAAAAGATGCGCTATATACACGCCATGGTTCGGGAGAATGGGTTACATTCAAGTGAGAACATGAAGACCAGATACGACCGGAAATCGAACACGAGCGGCTTCGAAGAAGGGACACTGGTGTGGCTGCATAACCCAACTCGTCGAAAAGGGAAATCTCCGAAGTTGCAGACCAAGTGGGACGGCCCATACAAAGTGGTTACCCGATTGAATGATGTGACTTATAGGATTCAAAAGCAACCAAGAGGGACATTCAAAGTGGTACACATAGACCGTCTGGCGCGTTACCATGGCAGTAACAATGATGCTCGGGACGAGCATCTCTAAGAGGGGAGTAGTGTTACGAATGCGGACACGTAGTGTCATCTAGCGGCAACCAGGCGAAACCATCACAGACAGCGTAAATCCCCTATTCAATACCAGATGCCGCTACTTGCATGTTTTTGTTTACTTACGCGTACAATCCAGAATTTTCCCACGGTTGTTTACGTATTACGCGAACCGGTATTGTTCTCGGAAAATTCCCGAACTTTCTTTTACTTGCCTCGACCCGTATAAATAGGGCAGGTAAACACGCCAGGGGCCAGTCTTCGAATGTTTTCGAGTGAGCGATAATCAAAGCGACTTCGGAAGTGAGAAACAAGTGACTTAGTGAGTGAACCAGTGATAGTGCTTAGTGTTTGAACTTAGTGCATAGTGTTTGGACCTAGTGCTTAGTGTTTAGACATAGTGATCTAGTGTGTGTAAGTGTAGTGTAAGTGTTAAGTGTAGTGTAAATAAAAGTCTTCAAGAGAGTCACCAGGTCTTTTTCTCCGAATCATCGAACCTCAGCACGTAACAATATTATTGTTTACGAGCTAGCCGCAGATAGCGAACGGGGCTATCACTAATTTATTGGAACTGCCCCGATTCCCGATAAATGAAATGCAACTAGTTTATGTAAGGTTGAGTGTCTATACAGACGGACCGCATTTCAACTGCAATCCAACCGCAAATTGCAGTTCAAGTGCAGTTTGAATGCAGTTGACACGACTACAATAGAACTGCAAACCAAACGCGCAGTCGGTTTGCAGTTCAGTTGCAGTTGGCGTGCAGTCGTGTGAACCCGTTTGGTTTGCAGTTCTATTGTAGTCGTGTCAACTGTATTCAAACTGCACTTGAACTGCAATTTGCGGTTGGATTGCAGTTGAAATGCGGTCCGTCTGTAAGGTCCCTAAGGATCGAGTTGTACTAAGTAAATAAATAGAACTGGAGGTGAACGTACAACAAAATTTTGGTAAGTATATCAAAGGTGAAATTAATTACAAAAACCCTTGTTCATGGAAACGATTTACTTACAGTTATTATTATAAATTAGCGTAGTGCGACTTAGATTTTGAGATGCTAAAAAGCTCTACCATTATCTACTAAAATGATAAGCATACGATGATTTGTTGGTAAGGAAAAACTGCTGACGAAGTTCGCACCTTGATTTCCGTAAGTAATAAGCAAATTATTTACCCAATTATAATAATACTAGATGACGCTCACAACTCAGTTGCGCCAAAATTAGTTTATCACGCGGAACCGTACATTTTGCGGGATTAAATGTATCCTATGTCCTTTCCAAAAGCAATTTTTTAGCAAAATCGGTTCAGCGGTTTGAACATAAAGAGGTAACAGACACAATTTCGCATTAATTGTAATAATAGTATGGATATGGACGATTACTTTTATTGTATGCGATTGAAAGAAGCAAGCAATTTCAACAAGTATTATGTACTTCGAGGTGAAGATATATTTGACAACGGCTCACAATGTAGATGGTATCGGCGTAGCGACGCTCAAGGACCGATATTTCCTCCACAAAGGCTAGGGTGAACTACCTCAGTATCTCAGATTATCGATAGCTTAATTTGCAATATTCACATTTAAAAAACAGAGCTCCTAACTAAGACGTTTTCTTTATCGCTTAGGTATTTATAGAATCGCCAATCAAAATGTATGGAATTGAAATGGTTTGAATCGAATGTTGACTTTATTTTTTATATCCGCCGCCCCATGTACGAAAACGCTCCCCAAGGCCCGGCCGGCCTATGTGGCCTATTAATTATAAATCCAGAATTCTCCACAATTCTGGTCCTCAAAATGAAAAATTTGTTACTAGTATTTAATAACTTCCTATTTTTAATTAATAACAATTTAACCCTTAATTGCCTTTCAAAGCTTTCCATAACTAAATAATTAGCAAAAACGAATGCAGAAATTATGCAAAATTGTAAGTAATAACTTGTTATTGTATAAACACATAAAATTAGCATAACCCCGGCGTTTGTTCACAGGTGTCGCCCCCTCGTTCCCACGGGGTCCCCGTTACTAACTGTTACTCAATTGTTATCTGATTTTTAAGCAAAGAGTTTTTAAAAAGTGTAATTATTATTGGACGTAATGTTAGAACTGTTACATGTATTTAAATCATAGATGTAAATATATGAAAGCTCGAATGTAGAATCCTCAGAACAGGAAAATAAGGTTATACTAAATATATTAATTATAAAATTTAAGAGATGTTAGTTACTTTGCACCGAATAAGCTCTGAAATTACTGGCCCAATTTTGATGAAATTAGGCAATAAGCATAGACATAGAGTAGACGAATAAAGGGCAAAGCATACTTTTATCGCGGGTAAATGTACGATTACCGAGGGATACTGTAATTTTTACGCGGGCTGAGTTGCGACTTGCGCCCAAATTTTAGTTGTAGATGTAAATAAACCGAAAACACTGAGCTAGCTGCTACTTGAATATACAATTCGAGATTTATTTGAAATTCCTAGATATTTCTCGAATATACGAAGTTTCAGTAGATTTGGCACATTCGTGACCGCGCCAAGGACGCGCTCCCCCAAACCCGAGGCGAGTCCTTGTCCGTGTCTAGCGGCCGTGGCCGAGGGCTTCGCGAAATGTTTGTGTATTTTCCCTTGAATTTTATTGCTCAAGATGGCATGTCTGAAATCTGAATATTTACCACGAACTGGTTGAATTTTTAAAACGGAAAAATCCGAAACTATAGAAATGGTAGCGAAAATCGCTGAAAGGAAGGAGCGCGTAATCTAGATTTTTAAAGAGTTTGTTAAAATATTCTTGTAGGAGTCTTTTCAAAATCGTCAAATACTTTCACGAGTTTCAAATTAACTTCTCAAAAGCTCAAGTAAGATAGTTAAAAGCCTGCCAAAAAAATCTCGAGAACCGGGGAAGGACCAATATTAACAATATTAATTGAAAGTTTACATGAAAAGTCAAGCTTTTCCAGTGGTCGTATTGACACAAGTAAATAACGAAACCGCATGAAACATGTTATACAGGATGTAACAAAAATAAGTGATAATACTTTAGGGTGTGTACTAACGTGTTCCTACTTCCTTGTAGAGAGTTCACTATGAAAGTAGCAGCGCTGAAAGACCAAAATTTTTTTTCACTTTTATATGGGGAAACTCGTGACGCTCGGGCCTTTGTCCATACAAAAGTGAAAAAAATTTTTCGTCTTTCAGCGCTGCTCTATCACAGTGAACTCTCTACAAGGAACACGTACACACCCTAAAGTACATATTATCACTTATTTTTGTTACACACAGTATATTTAGGGCTATCTGCCCGCTATTTACGTTAAGTTTCTCCAGCCGCAGACATTAAATATTAAAGCCCCAGCTCATCCGATATTCATTACTCAAGCTCCTAAATATAACGTCAAAATGTTGCAGACACTGTACATAGCAAAAGTCTCAGATAATATTATGGCTTAAGAGCCAGCGATTGCCAGGCTTTTGTCATTTTATAAAACCTGAAAGTTTTCCTGCTTATGACCCCTATAGAGGTAAGAACGACCAGCAACTATAATATGTAGTTTCGCCTTTTTTTTGATGCGCAGGGGAATAAACGCTCATGGGTCCCCCGGGTTGGGTATGTGCCTCAGCACCCCGGGGGTATATGAGACTCCTACTCACTAAAACCACCTGCGGTTCGCCTTCAGCCGTATAAAGGAGGGATGTCCCGGATCTATCTAACACGGGACTCCCTCCGCGACCGGCCGGTCTACCTCAATAGGGACCGGACTTCCACCAAAGTTAGGGAACGCTTAGGCAAACTAAAGCGCGTTCCCCTCGGCGCCGGGACTAGCTAAGCCGGGCAGGTTCCCATCCTGACCCGGAGCCCCGAAGAGTTATACTTTGTCGAAGGTTGTGTAGACCTTTAGAACTGAATACCTCCTAAAGTAACAGCGACCGAAACACCATAATTGCTGGTCGTTCTTACCTCTATAAGGGTGATATACAGGAGAACTTTCAGTTTTTATAAATGACGAAAATCAGGCTGTCGCTTGCTCGTACTCTAAACGTACAGTAAGGCAGAGCTAGGTATTTCCTCCCTAAACAGTCTGCGACATTTTGATGTAGGAATGTGATATCAACTTTAAGAGCATGATTTTGCCTATAACGACGAGTTCACCAGTGCGAATATAATATTTCGAGGTGGGGCCTAATTCTTAAATCTCGAATCTCAATTCTTTTACCTTCCTAAAGCCTAACTCTACATCATAGAGCTAGTCGATATTACTGTTTTAATACGCAAAAAATACATTGTAATAGGAGTACGAATTTTTGCCCCAATGTCAAAGTTCACTTATTATGTTCGCGGAGCAATGTGATATCATAATAATGTTCATACATGACAATTATAGCTCCGTATAGGAACCGCTTGCCAATACAATAGGGTTGTCACTTTTGTAAGATTATATTTTGTGTATAATACAATCTATAATAGATACAGACGATTTGGGGAAAAATATTATATTCCTTTATGGACTTTGACTTGAATAAAATACGAGATAAAATAACTGATTGTAAAAACAGCGGGCAAGTTTAAATACTTCTAAATTCTAATGCTTTTAGGAGCTTCTTTGAATTATAAATTGTAATGACAGCTTATTGTTGAAGAGCAGCATATAATTTTTTTTTTAATATTTTTGCTTGACGTCACTGTCGACAGTATTGACTGCTACGCGACAACCCTGGCGGGAGAGATCCTTGAGGAGCGGAGTTGAACGCTCACTCTACACGCACCCCGCAACGCTCTGGCACGATCCGGTGACCATGATAACGAGGAATTGATGGATACTTCCAATATGATACCGATATAATGGACGCTGTTAAGCATTATTGTCACATATCAACCCTCAAAAAATTACGTATTGAGTTATGAATGCAGTCATGTTCTTTAGATCATTTAGAACAAGACTGCATTCATAACTCAACAAAAAATGTTTGTGGGTTCATACACAAATGCTTAATTACACTTAACATCGAGTAGCGCCAATAAAAATATATCATCATACTTGTACAAGTATCATATAATTTCTTGTAGAGGAGTATAAAAATTCCGACAGACTAAACAAAGACTTTTGCACGCAAAATTAAATTCCCTTCATAGTAATTTCACGTACAAATAGAAATAAAAATCAAAGCCAAAGTAATAAAAATTAAATATCATTATTATAATCGTTGAACATACATAAAAAAATATACATACAGCCGAACGTATTACCTCCTCCTTTTTGGAAGGCGGTCAAAAAGTGAAAATTAATGTTTTAGTAATTTGTGAATATTAATTATGAAACAGCTATTCAAGCCTATCCTTAATTAGTAGTGACATTTAATTATGAGCCGTTAACGTGCCTTTAAGTAATCTGTTAATGAATATTTGGGGCGGGTGGCGCGGTCGGGCGGGCGGAGGATCAAAGGCCGCTTTGTAGAGCCAAATTCCAGACTTACAATGATAAAATTTATTAATGTTGAGAGTACTTTATGCTACATTATAAAATAGTGCTCTCTAAAATAATAATAAGATTTAATTTAGATTTTACCTAGTATCTTCATAAAAAAACAAGTAAAAAAATCTAACGAGCGAATGTATTATTCTTTGAGACTTGGTTAATGTTTAGTGTTTACTCAAAATATATTTCATTTATTAGAAAAGAAATTTATTTAGTTCGGCCTTTTCTTCAAAATATATTATATTAATAGTTGATTTTTAGTTCTAAAAGAAAAATTATAAAAAAATATTCTTTTGAAAATCAATGCTCGTGTATCGCAACAGTCTAACAAAACTGTAGTCGTGTGGCCACCCTCACAGATGAGTAACCGTGTAATCACTCCAGTGTAAATAAACTTATCTGCCACATTATGTAAGTGTTTCCCTAATATACTATTGTCATAGCTAATTGACAATTTTGTTTACGACTTACCTCTAAATAGGAAAAGAGGGACTTGAATCTGTATTCCAAATCTATTCATTAGTCCTCTTATATTATAAATGCGAAAGTGTGTCTGGCTGTCTGTAACCTCTTCACGCCCAAACCGTTGAACCGATTTTGCTGAGCTACGGAGATACTTCGAGTCCTGGGAAAAGACATAGGATACTTTCTACGGTTCCCGGGCGATTATAGAATTTTGACGCAAGTTTTTTTTATATTATTGTACCATGTTGTATTCTAATTTCTAACCCTACAAGATAATGCTTTATTTTCGAAAATTATAAATGCGAATAACATAGAAACATCATCAGTATTTGTTAAGATAAGATTATTCTGTCTTGATGTGACAGTCTGTCGCTGTGTCTAAACACTGTTATCACTGACACTGTACAGTGGCGCTATTTTTCCGACTTTATTACGATGGAAATAAGGCTCAAAATGGTAGACAACGAATGTCCTCGACCGTACAATCAGTTCCCACGACAGCCTTGTATGCAGTAGGCTGTACACAACAGATTTGACAATAATTGAGGACACGGACAAACTTGTTGACTTTAAGGTGATAACTGCGAAATAGGCATGGAGATAAGTAAATAAATGAAATATTTAAGGATTTTATCAGCCATAAATGCTGTATTCTTTTCGGAAATAAATATAGCACCAAAACAAATAATCAGATTTTAAACAGTCAGACCGAAGCTGGGCTAAAAAATCGACTTTAGTTCGACACTAGATCGCAATACATAAATGAGAATTGAGAACAAAGTATATGAAAATATTCGTTAAATTGGCCAGAGTAACATTGACTATATATACTTCGTAAAAAAGTGATACTATATTTACTATATTTATACCTGTTGCCATTATTGATATCGAGTAAAAAAGGCCGAAACAATCACGTTTGTTGTATGGCAGCCCCCCTTAAATATTAATATTATTTTGTTTTTTGTATTTGTTGTTATAGCGGCAACAGATATACACAATCTGTGAAAATTTCAGAAGTCTAGCTATAGCGGTTCTTGAGTTACAGCCTGGAGACAGACAGACAGACGGACAGACAACGAAGTCTTAGTAATAGGGTCCCGTTTTTACCCTTTGGGTACGGAACCCCTAAAAATGATGTTAATAGGCTTTATCCCGATTTCGCGGACAAAGTAATTTTGTATGAAAAAGTGTATTCATTATACAGAGTGCAGGTAACAAAACTGAGTGATAATTACTTTAGGTTGTGTATACAGTCTCACTTGTAGAGAGTTCACTGTGAAAGTAGCAAACACACCCTAAAGTATTGTTACTTAGTATTGTTTCACCCTGTATTTGCTCTGATTGGATCTTTTTTAAATAAATATTAGACAGATTTTTTAATTATTAACGATACGAAACGTTAAGAAGCCCAAAGACTAAATAATTATCAAACAGTAAAGACTTAAGGAATATAAAATTATTATAATTAATGTTTGCATATTTGGAATTTTAAGGGCCTGTTTCACTACTTCTTAATAAGTGCCGAATAGGCTATCCACCACTTAACTTGACAGATGAAGTATGGAGAATCTGTCAAAAAAGTTGTGAATAGCCCATTCGGCACTTTATCAGAAAGTGGTGAAACAGGCCCTAATAGTTAAGAATCAAACGAACTTACCTTGTGAAGTTTGATTCCAATTATGCGAGGGTCTCAACCGAAGACGATTACATATTTACTTGCAGCATTACATGAAATGGTGCCATTGGTGTCACAAATTTAGAGATATTATTTTTAAAATAATCAATTTAAAATAAAATAGAATAAATAAAAATAAAATCTTGTCCAATTTTTGTCTATGCGCTGGCCACCCCGAGTCATGGACGCCATTATTTTAGAGTATTTTTTGTGTTATAATGAATCAATACACTTATTTTGTATTTTTATTCATAGGGTAGGGTGGGTTGGGTCGTAATCGTCTTCGGTTGAGACCCTCGCATAATTGGAATCAAACTTCACAAGGTAAGTTCGTTTGATTCTTAATTATACTTCGGGTCTCAACCGAAGACGATTACATATTTACTTGCAGATGTTCAGAGTGGCATTAGCCATAATATATAAAAATTAAAAAATAAGTGTATAAATGTAACGAAAGTTTATTTTTCTTAAATTTACATTAAGTATAAATCTTATAGTTGAGCAAAGCCAGACAAATTTACATTTATCGTTTTCTTAACAATATGTCCATAGAATAAATGCATTTGCCCCTAAGCTACAGTAGGATTTTTTATTAAGTACCAAATATAGAATTAACAAAATCATAACAAAATCAGTCACAAGAAGAGATATAGTAAATACAGAAGTATTTACTATATCTCTTCGGTAATATTTTAGAAAAACATTTGAAGAGTCACTCCAGCCCGCTGCTCTTTGAACCGCCTCCAGATTAACCCCAGACCGATGAGCGGCAGATGTAGATGCCGATCGGGTACTATGGGCTCCAAATATAGAAATGTCTATACCGCTGTCTCGCAGTGTATTTTTTACCCAGTGGGCTAACGTTTGAGAACCGACCTTTTTATGAGGTTTACGTAACCCAATAAATAGATTATCTTCGTGGCGATTTTGTCGCAAATTTTTGGTTCTCTCTAAATAGATTTCGATAGCTAACGCTGGACAAATATTGGAATTCTCGCGAATATAAGGTAATCTGATAATTTCTATTACATTACCTTGCATCGTAATATTATTTAATTTAATTAGACTAATAGTCTGCATTCTTTGGGCTGAAGCAATTGCCAAAAGTGTGCAAGTTTTATAGGATAGATCAGTTAATGAAATATTATCATAAGGATATAATTTAGAAAGTTGTCTCAGTACTACATTCGTGTCCCACGTTGAATTATATTTTGGATGTGGTGGATTTAGTCTATAAACACCCTTTAGAAAACGATTTATACAATCATTGACTGTAATATTAGTACCTAGAATAATCGATAAGGCTGACCTGAGAGTATTTAATGTACTGTAGCTAGCGCCTTCTTCAAATTTTAAAGTTAGGAATGATATTACCGTAAGTGTGTCGGCCTCATATACATTTAACTGTTTGTCCTTACAGTATATCCACCAAGATTTTAAGGAACTATTGTACTGACATAATGTGTTCTTTGCAAAAGAGGCCATCATTATGTTTATGGAGGCTAGAGGTATACCACACTTGATCATGGATTCCCTGATAATTTTGCTGCCACCAGGATAAGACTCACATAAAGTGGGTGACAGGTTCTGAAAGGAGAATATAATAATGACCGATTAGGACCCAAGAATTTTTTTTTTTTTTTTTTTTTTTTTTTTTTTTTTTTTTTTTTTTTTGATAAGTATAACAAGCTTGGACCATAAGGGGTACCAAGCTTGGGATGGCCAGTAAGGTATTACAACAATGCCTGTTGCTTTATCTGATTTGATTTTTTCGAGAACTCTAGTAATCAAACAGAATGGAGGAAAAGCATAGAAGTAGACAGTATTCCAATTAAATGTAAATGAGTCGACTATTTATTTTTATATTAATTATTTATTTATTATTTATAAATAAATAATAAATAAATAATTTCAGAATAGGGATCTAGCTTCCATGATGCGTATCTACTGCATTTGTAATTTTGAGCGCTTGCAAAGAGATCAAATTCAGGTTCACCTAACGATTTTACAATTACTAAGAATACTTGGTCAGAAATTTCCCATTCTGCGTCGATATTCATCCGACGAGATTCGCGATCCGCGATAACATTATCTTGGGATCTGATGTATGAAGCAAATATAAATATATTTCTAGTTTCACACCACTGCCAGATGTTTCGTGCAAGCTCATTTAAATGAGGGTGTTGAACACCACCCATTCTGTTCACATATGCAATGGCTGTGGTGTTGTCAATCCGTAGTAAAATATTACATTCTCTTAAGTTAGCACTAAATATTTTTAATCCATAATATTATACAGCTTTTAACTCAAGTTCGTTTATGTGAAGGGCCAACTCAGTCTCTGTCCAATTACCACTAGGACTTTTATCACCACCAAAGATTTCAAAAATATAATCATTATTTTTTCGAATAGGAGCGTAAGATGTATCTATGTTATCTCGCCACCACGAGAGATCATATTCTAGATTTTTTCCCAATTTCATTTGCTTATTATAATTATTTGAATACCCTAACATAAGAACTTTTCTCTTTCAAATAGCTTGATGTACATACAGCCATAACTTACAGCTGGGCATGCAGCGGTCAAAAGTCCTGCAAATTCTGCAAAGTACCTTATAGAACATTTATTTTTACCCATGATTTCTATAATTCGGCTTTTAATTTTGTTTTCTTTTCAGAGGGTAAGGTAATTATCATGTCTGTGGTATTAAACATAAAACCTAGAAACTTGCACATTTGACTCGGCACCATGATTTTTTTTTTTTTTTTTTTTAAGTATTTATAATAAATCCTAATGACTTTAAAAAATTGCATGTTGTTTTTACGTTTATCAAACATTCTGAGTATGATTCCGACAAGCATAAGAAATCGTTCAAGTAATTTACAGACAAGAATCCCGCTGTTCGCAAATATTCTAGGACGGGTTTCAATAGTTTTGTAAAAACGAATGGTGCCGTGCAAAGACCGAATGGAAGAACATTAAATTCATATAGTTGCGACCTCCAGCAAAACCGCAACTTTTTTCGGTCACCCTCATTAATAGCAATTAAAAAATAAGCGTCTTTAATAACTATTGTTGACATAAAATAATTTTGATCTAATAGTTTAAGCGCAGTCCGGTAATCTTCCATCTTATAACAAATATATTAAGTTCCTTTAAGTTTAAAATGAATCTGTGGGTTCCATTCGGTTTATGTACTGTGAAAATTGGAGAAACAAATTGTCCTTCACAAAATATACAGGGTGATATGAACTTAGAATGTTCTAATTTAAGAATACGTTCATCTAATATTTTAGTTTGGGAACTTGAGTTACAAGCATTATTTTGAGGTTCAGCTAGCTGAATAGGTTCTTTAATAAAAGGAATTTTATATCCTTGAACCCAGTCTAAAATAATTTGGTCATTCGTAAGTTCACACTTATCATAAAAATAAGCTAAGCGACCAGCAACTGGTACCTGTTCATCTACCGTCTCCGCGCTTGGTTGGTCGGTGGACGACGGCCGCGGGTCGACTCCAGGCGACGGTCCCTCGGTGGCCGGCGTGGTGCAGCGGGGGTCGTCCGCGGCTCCACCACAATGCTACGCGCGGCGGCGGCGCCCCCCGTAAGTTTAAAGCCCCACGTGACTGTGTCATCTCTGAAGGCCTATAGGTTAAACATTGAACTTTTTGTTTTATCTCAGAGCCAGTCTTAGTTATTGTTTTTGCAGTTTTAACGTGTTCAGATAAGGAAGAGCCAAACAATTGTTCATCTATGTCTGTGTCTTTTATGGCATCTCTGATATTCTTATTTATACTACTAAGAGCTGCATATCTCCGAGACTGAGACTCTCTGTAATGGCTGTTGCATATGAGTCTTCCAGCGTCACTCATTGCTTTTATTATGTCTTGAGGTATGTTATTGGATAACAAGGCCCAATTCAACACTCGTCCTAGGGCAGCAAGACTACTAGCAAGTTGGTTTTGTTTACTTTGACTATATAAATCTTTCTTGATGTTTATGTCTAATAAGGCAGCCTTGACTTCTAAATTTAACTTGGGAGCTTTTATATTGGGATAATTCTCCGGCGGCAAATACCATTTTGTGAGCTCCAAACGTATGTCCTTAGACAGTCCATGACATAGTATGTGTGTCCATCTGGAGGCAATGTCCTTATTTAGTTTCTCTCCGTGATTTTTTTCACTACTGGGGTCCTCGCCAAGTAAAAGTAGTACGTCCGGGTGTAGCGGAGGAGTGTCATCCTGATTAGGTATAGCATGGGTGTCTGTCTCTGTATCTTTGGTCCAGGTGCCGTGTCTGCCGCAGGCATCACCGGTGACGTGGGCTTAATCACCTGAGGTATTGTTGATGTTTCGGCAACAGGCTCTGTTATTATATTTTCAGGTTGGTAGTCAACATATATCCCAATGACTTCATCAGGGTAGACACCTACAAAGAGGCAATATTATACTTCTAAATGTAAGATTAATATAATAGAATGGTTTTGCAGGGTTACTACCCTGCAAAACAAAATAGATCACGATTTACGTGAATAATAACCTCGACACGATTTACGTGGAGCCTATGCTTTAATTTTTATGTTACACATAAAGAAAATGACACAACACGATTTACGTGCATGAAGGAAATGTCTCAACACGATTTACGTGGAGCTTATGTCTTTTAATATAATCTTGACATGTTAAACTTGAAGAAAATACCTCAACACGATTTACGTGGAGAACATAGTTAGGTACCTCAACACGATTTACGTGGAGCCTATGCCTTAGCCTCAACATGATTTACATGGAGAATAAAGATCAACATAATCAATGCAATAATTGTGCATATTTGATACTTGACAATAGCGGGGCTCGCCGCCATTTTGTTGTTTACTGAAAGCACCAAATCTACCTACCCAGCTCGAGGTGGTTCATATGAGTTTAAGATATGCTTTATTAATCCGACCAGACAAAATATTTATTGCGTACCTGGTACCTCCTCGCAATATTCCTTGTAGGCGTCGTCAACGATATCTAAATACTTAGATACGACGTGTGCCGTCAAAACTATAGCAATGTTTTTGCATGTGTGCGTTAGATAAATAGCGACGCGCGCCACACTAATGTGTGTGTGCGTGGTACGGTCAGCAAAAAAGGGTGGTCGTTATTTCACGTCACTAGTTACCAGGGACTGTAATGCCGGTATATTTTTTATACCGATATTGATTATCGGTACAAATATCGATAATATGGGAGCGAGCAACCAGTACAGGGCCTATAGCCGAAACTTTTTCGTTATCGCTTCGTTATAGAATCGCCGATCAAAATGTATGGAATTGACATAAGACGAGTTGAACGTCAACGTCATATTAACGAACGCTTATGTCAATTCCATACATTTTCATCGGCGATTCTATTACGAAGCGAAAACGAAAACATTTTGGCTATAGGCCCTGTACTTGGCTTTGGCTAAACCCCCTATGTACTGAAAATCCAATTATATATATATATATATATATATATATATATATATATATATATATATATATATATGGTGTGAAATTTAAATGGTTGTTTTCCCGCAGTAAAATGATTCTATCTTAGTAGTACAATAGATTTGTAAAGTTTTTTTTGTTCAAATCAAAAAAAAAATCGGTCGGGTCCATAGTAACTCGCGCCTATCGGCATAAAGTTTCCATAGTATGTCATACAAAATATTTTTTATTTTCAAAAAAATAACATGCATGGTTCGATAGTACTACTATAGGTAAATTTCCCTCGATTACATAGATCCCATCATGGTCACAACTTTAATGAACGTGGTACCAAATTCGAGTTAAGCACTATAGAACAAAAAAAGAATTTTGAAAATCGAGCAACAAACGAGTGATCCAGTTTTAAGAGTCCGTATACGAAATTTGCCGATTTCGCTGATTTTACAGACGTGATTTAACAGTTAAAATACAGCATTTCTATAAGTTTTAATGCTAAACATGTAAGATCATTTCAATTATAATCTAATATTTGAGCTAGATTTTTTTTAAGTATTTTTAAATAATCCAACTCAAACCCGCGACAGTTTTATAATTTTTGCTGTAAAAGATTTAGAATAAATAATAATAATAATAATAAAGCCTTTTATTTCCTCGATAAAATTTCATTTTGACAAACATTTTTCTATTGAACAATAATAAATAATCACATGCATAAATAAAATTAAAATTCCTATACATTAATTAAAAAACAAAATTAATATTAAACAATCATAATAAGCAAAAAAATAGTAATAACAATATAAATGGATCTTTACAAATATAATATTATTATGATTCTATACAAATCTAAAAAATATAATTCATTATTTTTTTTTATTATCATTTTTTATTTTTGATTAATTATTATTTTAATTTATTCTATATCAAGGACCTCTCTATAGAGTGAAGGCCTCCTCCATATCTCTCCAAACTATTCTGTCGTTTGCCTTTTCTATCCAGTCTTTACCTGCTGATTTTATAATTTCGTCGAGCCATCTTTCTGTCGGTCTGCCTCTACTTCTTTTACCCACAGGCCCATTCCACAAAGTTATATTTTTGGCCCATCTGTCATTTTTCATACGTGCAACATGACCAGCCCACTTCCATTTTAGCTTTTTACAGTGTTCCAAAGCATCTATAAATTTTGTTGCTTTCTTAATGTCTGCGTTTCTTTTTTTGTGCCTAAGTCTTAGATTCAAAATGCTTCTTTCCATCGCTCTCTGTGTTGTTGCTACTTTGTTTCTCGTCTGTTTATTGAATATCCACGTTTGGGATGCATATGTGAGAGATGGAAGCACACACGTATCTATTATTATTTTTTTAAATTTCATCGGTGTGTTTGACTTGAGAATTTCTTTGAAACTCCAAAATTTGTTCCACGCCATATTAACGCGTCTCAATAACTCATCATGGTGTCTTGATTTTTTAAAAGATACTAATTTGCCCAGATAAGTGTACTCCTGGACATATTCTAAGGCCTCATTTTTTATATATATTGGTGTTTCGGTGCTATTTGTCATAACTTTGGTTTTTGTTGTGTTAAGATCTAGGCCTATTTCGTTACTGACAAAATTTATTTCATTTATCATTAGCTCTAATTTTGATGGGCTTTCAGCAAATAGCACAATATCATCTGCGAACCTAAGGTTGCTTAAGAATTTGCCATTAATGTATATGCCTTTATTTTCCCATTTTAAGGTCTTCATGATATCTTGTAGCACGGTTATGAAAATTCTTGGGGAGAGCGGGTCACCTTGACGAACGCCTCTACATATATCTATTTTACTACCTTTTTTATCAAGAATTACTCTACTTGTGCTTTTCTTATATATGTATTGTATGAGCTCTATGGTTTCCGATGGTACTTTACATTCTTGCAAGGCTCTCCACATACTGTTGTGGGAGATAGAGTCAAATGCTTTGGCATAATCGATGAACGCTAGATAGAGTGGGCGATTCCTTTCTACATATTTCTCTATCACTAACTCTAATGAATGAATATGGTCTATAGTTGAGTATGTGCTCCTGAACCCTGCTTGTTCCACTGGCTGGTACTCCTCGGTATATTTAGCTAGGCGTTCTTCGAGACAGGAGGCAAACAACTTGTAGAGATTCGATTGCAAACTGATTGGTCGATAGTTGCCGATATCATTAGGATTCCCTTTTTTGTAGAGCAGTACTATGTCTGAATTTCCCCATTCAGTGGGAATTTTTCTTTCGTCTAGGATCTTATTGAACAGTGTGGTTAGAGGTTGTGCTAACAAAGCCTTCCCTGTTAAAATTACTTCATTTGATATGTTATCTGGACCGCTACTTTTATCCTTTTTGAGTGACTTTATCTTGCTTAAAATTTCTTGAACTGTAAATCTTTGTAGTGTTGCATCATTTTTTTGTAGAGTTACAGTTATGTTGCTTGGCTGTTCTTTGTAAGCGTAGAGTTTTTTATAAAAATCGGTGGCAGCTTCTATTATTCCTGACCTCGACTTTGTTTCTCTATTGCTTTTACTATTTCTTAAAGAAGGTATCCATTTTTTAGTGGTTGTTAGTT
Source organism: Plebejus argus (assembly GCA_905404155.3). Taxonomy (NCBI): domain Eukaryota; kingdom Metazoa; phylum Arthropoda; class Insecta; order Lepidoptera; family Lycaenidae; genus Plebejus; species Plebejus argus. Next base: position 16,120,397 of record FR989935.1, read on the forward strand.
CTCTCAGTCCCTTCTTTATGCTTCCTGACTTCTTGAGATGTTTTTCTATTTTTGATAGTCTGTAGTTTTGATATTCTTTTCTGATCAACTTATGGATGTTTTTATATAAATAATTTTTCTCTAATTTTTCTGCAGTTGATAAATGTTTTTTATTTGTAAGTTCATTTCTTCTTTTTATGAGATATTTAGTTTCATCTGAGATAGTATAGTTCCTTTGTTTATGTATACATTTATCATATTGTTTTAAAGTCTTTAAACTCTGATCGATTGTCTGTTTAATTTTTTGATAATATGTCTCTACATCATCATTTTCCGCTAGATTTAGATTTGAAATATTTTGTTTTAGAGCTTCAACATATTTCTCTTGTTCACTTAAGTTTTTCAATAACGGTTTGCTATTTTTGTATGAAATTCTAGACCTTTTCGTATTCTTTAGCTGCAAGGTGCTTCTTACAAGTCGGTGGTCACTTGTAAAAGATAAGTTGCTTAGCACTTCAATATTTGAGAATTTGTTTTTCATATTTGAAAGTATATAATCTATCTGACTTCTTTTTTTACTAGGCGATATCCATGTCCAAATATTTTTAACCTTTTTTTTGAACAAGCTATTAATTATAAACATATTATTTTCCCAACAGAATTCCATTAATTTTTCACCTCTTTTGTCCCTTTTTCCAAAGCAGGTTTTTCCAAGTATTTTATCTTCACCTCTCATTTTTTGACCAACTCTAGCGTTAAAATCTCCCATGATTATGAGGTTTTTATGGCATATTCCTTGTAGGCGTCGTCAACGATATCTAAATACTTAGATACGACGTGTGCCGTCAAAACTATAGCAATGTTTTTGCATGTGTGCGTTAGATAAATAGCGACGCGCGCCACACTAATGTGTGTGTGCGTGGTACGGTCAGCAAAAAAGGGTGGTCGTTATTTCACGTCACTAGTTACCAGGGACTGTAATGCCGGTATATTTTTTATACCGATATTGATTATCGGTACAAATATCGATAATATGGGAGCGAGCAACCAGTACAGGGCCTATAGCCGAAACTTTTTCGTTATCGCTTCGTTATAGAATCGCCGATCAAAATGTATGGAATTGACATAAGACGAGTTGAACGTCAACGTCATATTAACGAACGCTTATGTCAATTCCATACATTTTCATCGGCGATTCTATTACGAAGCGAAAACGAAAACATTTTGGCTATAGGCCCTGTACTTGGCTTTGGCTAAACCCCCTATGTACTGAAAATCCAATTATATATATATATATATATATATATATATATATATATATATATATATATATATACGGTGTGAAATTTAAATGGTTGTTTTCCCGCAGTAAAATGATTCTATCTTAGTAGTACAATAGATTTGTAAAGTTTTTTTTGTTCAAATCAAAAAAAAAATCGGTCGGGTCCATAGTAACTCGCGCCTATCGGCATAAAGTTTCCATAGTATGTCATACAAAATATTTTTTATTTTCAAAAAAATAACATGCATGGTTCGATAGTACTACTATAGGTAAATTTCCCTCGATTACATAGATCCCATCATGGTCACAACTTTAATGAACGTGGTACCAAATTCGAGTTAAGCACTATAGAACAAAAAAAGAATTTTGAAAATCGAGCAACAAACGAGTGATCCAGTTTTAAGAGTCCGTATACGAAATTTGCCGATTTCGCTGATTTTACAGACGTGATTTAACAGTTAAAATACAGCATTTCTATAAGTTTTAATGCTAAACATGTAAGATCATTTCAATTATAATCTAATATTTGAGCTAGATTTTTTTTAAGTATTTTTAAATAATCCAACTCAAACCCGCGACAGTTTTATAATTTTTGCTGTAAAAGATTTAGAATATCACCTGTTTATTGATTGTATTGACGTCTTAACGGTATGAAAAAAATACAATGTACTGTTGAGAAAGTCGTCTATACAATGTTGGAATTACTTTTTACCACTTTAATATGAAATAGTTGAGTAAAAAAATATGTAACTCGGCAAAATTTTAGAGAAAATGGGCAAAAATTGCTGTTAATTTCGGCAACTTAGAGCTTGTAATTCATAAAAAGAAAACGACAGAAATAATCTATAGATAAAATTCTATCCAATTCGATAAAAAAGAAAAAAAAAACCTTTGCAATTTCATATTCATCGGCAAAATTTCGTATACGGACTCTTAAGTAATCGGATTCGTAACATTTAAAAAAAGTACTCTTGTGAAAAGTGAAAAAAAAATTGGTCTTTCAGCGCTGCTACTTTCACAGCGAACTCTTTACAAGAAACACGTACACATCCTAAAGTATTATCACTTAGTTTTGTTGTATATTTATTACGTATTATTACGTGATTTTCAAGAAATTTAACGAATACGGTAACTTAAAACTTTACATAAATACGTAAATAAAATCGTTACAAAAATCACTACTCGTAACGTAACGGTATTCGGTTGCATGCTGAAATAACTTTCGAGTATGCTGACGGTACCTAAGTTTACCCGTTTTGATGTCCACTGTAAAATGATCCCTATTAGTATGAGCGTTGATACAACCGGGGGTCACAAGATATTGGTCATAGCCCATTGAACGTTAAAGCAAAATGTGTATCGAGAAAATATTGTCGTCCTTTTTTGACTTACAGTAATAGCATATACTACTTTCTCTTTCGTTCATTTTACGCTTTGCTAAAATTTTTCTCTTAAAATGGCCGGCAATAAATTAAATAATTAATTAAATCATAGTTCTAACGTGTGAAATGTTACACCTTTGGCTTTATTTGTGTTTCTGGTGTTATTATTACAATTTCGGAAGGCACACGACGGCATTCTGAAGCGAAATGTGGTGAAAAACAACGTAGTAAACAATTAATTGAGCATGTCTGACTGTCATCGCGTCCTAAGGCTCACTGGTCACAGATGAGTGAGCTCACTCATCTCGAGAGTGACACATTTTCGCGCTGACGATTGTATGGAATGCCTTTTCTAACGTTATAGTTCTTTGGGCGTCGTGTTCGCCAGTATCGGAACATTCCGATGATAAGCGTCGTTTTTCCTTTAATTTGTCTTCCAATTTCTTTATTTTTCTTCTAATACTATCGTATTTATCCTTTGAATGTTTGCGTTTCCCCATGGTTATTAATTTCTATTAAATTAACGACAAAGAAAAAGAACATGTAACACCAATGACACAAAAAAACGTAATGGCGTCCATGACTCGGGGTGGCCAGCGCATAGACAAAAATTGGACAAGATTTTATTTTTATTTATTCTATTTTATTTTAAATTGATTATTTTAAAAATAATATCTCTAAATTTGTGACACCAATGGCACCATTTCATGTAATGCTGCAAGTAAATATGTAATCGTCTTCGGTTGAGACCCGAAGTATAATTTTAAGTTAATCAAGTGAATGAATGAATGAATATAATATAATTTAATTTATTAACCACAGTAACAAAATTGGTTTTGAGGTAAAATATTAACGATGCTAGTCACTACATAAACCGACTCACCTCTCAAATAACGCCAATCAACATAAAAAACAATTATGTAATTGATTGCTATAATACATTGCAGCTAATAGATTAAGTTATTAATAATGTATAGCAGTTGTTAAGTATTAATGCATAATAGCTACTCGGGTTATTAAAAGTAAATAACATCCCTCTTTTTCGGTAGGCGTTTTTTTTTCTTTCAAGTACAGTTTGATATTATAGTAAAACCCTTCGATTAAAAATTACATTTTTACATAACATAACTTAATAAATTATTTAATTTTAATTGAGAACAATAATTAACTTTATTTTTACCCTAAAACATTGCTATGTCAACTCTATTTTCGTCGTAAAATGCATGCTGTATTTCACATGACGTGACGCGCATAATTTTATTTTGTTTCTTGTCCCAAAAACCTTGCTGTGATAAGTGATAACTCTATTTTCGTCGTAAAAACTAAAATGCATGCAGTATTCCGCATGTGAAATGCATATTTTTTACTAAATTGTTTCAATAACTTTTTTTACAATAGTAAATATAACATACCTGTAACCATTTTCTCCTGGTTTCAGTGAGGAAGTCTGCGAGCACCATGTTTGTTCACGATACAGTAACAGTAATACAGTAATGAAACTGTAACACGCGTGCGGAGCCCCCGACGGTCTGTGAGGGAGTGAGGACGCCCGCGCCGCCCTCCGCGCTAGGGCTGCCGGCTGCCACTATCCAAGGTTATGTTTGATACTTTCGACAATAGTAAAATTAAGGATTAAGAGCTCCCACACAAAACTACGAATTCGCATCGCGTCGTAAATATCTGCGACAAAATTCATAAAAATCGGCCAAGTGCGAGTCGGACTCGCGCATGAAGGGTTCCGTACCGTTGTAGAGAAAAAATAGGACAAAAGTTTAATTTTAATAATAATTATTAAAGTACACATATAATTGACGATTCTGTAAAAATTTCAACTGGCTGCCTGTTGATTTCGAGTAAAAAAGGCCAAAAAATCACGTTTGTATGGGAGCCCCCCTTAAATATTAATTTGATTTTGTTTCAGTATTTGTTGTTATAGCGACAACAGATATTATGTACACAATCTGTGAAAATTTCAGAACTCTAGCTATAGTGGTTCTTGAAATACAGCCTGGAGACAGACAGACGGACAGAGAGACGGACAGACAGACGGACAAACAACGAAGTCTTAGTAATAAGGTCCCGTTTTTACCTTTTGGGTACGGAACCCTAATAAAAATGACATTACGATGCGATGCGATATGAATTCCCAGTTTTGTGTGGGAGCCCTAAAAGTAAGGATTAACGGCCGCACTGAGATACTTTTAATGATTACTTTAGTAGTTTTTGCTAGATTAAGACGTATGGATAGTGTTTTGTTCAACCTTAACATTTAGGTAGTCATAAAGCTTGGTTGTAAGTGTCTGAAACATTACTCACAATTTACCAATTTGTTTTCACTTTTAGACAGAAACAAATTTATTAATAAATTAATTAATTAATTCGTAATAAATTACGAAATGCATATTTATGAAGAAAGGTTTTGAGAAATTGGAAGATAACTTTGTTTAATTATACATAAATAATTGTATGATATTAACTGTATGCCTATAATTAAAGAGTCGCTGCATCACCTTTCAAGGACTTAATAACAAGCTCACTAAGTGATAAGTTCAGATTTCTAACAAGTATTTTGTTTTCCGGATATTCCGAATATCAGATCATTCTTTTGATTGATCGTGACAGGAATAGGAAAATCGAGAGTCCACAGAATTGAGCCGCCACTCTCACTGTTGTACTTTGTTACAGGCCTTCAACCTCTGTCATGTCAAATATTAACACAAAATTAACTAATTAAAGACATTCAGCCTGGCCTAGGTCACATAATCCCCAAAGGTCTGTTCAGCCTTGTATAACCTGACGAGGACGAGGTCACTTTTAGCAAACTGAGGATTGGGGACAAACACACAGCCACGCCCACTCACCTACATTTTTATCTCATGTAAATCTATTTTAAAAAGATAAACATGTCACACTTATCATACTGTTTTTATACTACTTAGTTCGTTTTGACAAGAACTGCAATTAATGAAAATGAAAAATGTTACTTGCCCCAAATATAATAAGTCGAAGCTACATAAATAAAATTATACATAATAGTACACTGGATCAGAATAATAGCCTAAAATGTATTACACCTCTGTATGTAGGGTGGTTCGTTCATCGACAAAATAATATTCTGCTTCCATTTCCCTACTGGCTCCATCATAATAATAATAATATGTGTGCGTAAGTATAATAATATACCCATCAGCCTTTTACGAGTCATTCACTTTTATATTCTCTGGAAACAATTGCTCCAGATGCCAAAATACCAGATAAAGCAGACTTTGCATGGAAACTAACACGGTAACCTTTTTAAAGTTACAACACAGATAACAAAAACAAACATTACTGAAATAAAGTTTCCAAATCCACACCATATTGCACATAGATAAATAAACAAATTGTATGTAATCTTAGTAGACAGTTTTCCTTCCTAGTTTGTGTTTTTCCTCTGTATCTATCACTATTTTGTAACATTACATAATATTCCATAGTACTTAGTTCTTATCGCGACTTAGTAGAAAAGATATTATAATATTATGGTCCAAGGATGTGTTATGTGTACCTATAGGGATTAAGGAACCTAGGCATCGCGATTTGCGACATCGTGTTAAATATACATCGCAGAAGTTAATAGGACCTAAATCAAATATTTCGAACAGTGTTAGATGAAAAAAATATTCGTACAATAATTTTTAATCAAACCAAGAATAGAAAAAGCCAAAAGCGGCACCGAAGTTGGGTCATTCATTTGTTTGTTATTTTTCACTCTCTATGTAGATTATTGTAGAATGTAGAGTCTATGGTAGTCTGCGGTAGAGTCTTGCTCAACTTGTAAGTTGTATCTCTATTGTTTCGAATTCTATATTGCTAGAATTTATCATTCATCTTAAGAGAATCTATAAAAATCAAAGTCTACATAAATAATTTAAACCATTTTAATTTCAACCATTTAATAATTCCGCCTAGTCAACGTAATAATATTTTGATTAACTCCATCTAATAATGAAAATTTCATTATAATTATCGTGTTTCGTACAAACCTCAAACTGGTAGGTCCATGGTATTTTGGTATTTGAACACACATCGTGACAGCAATATCCAATATTATATACCCAGATGTCGGGCATGCCGCATGCCGGCTGCGGCGCGGGCCGCATATTTTCACTAAATTCACACCAACGCCGGCTGAATTGCAATGATATTGCTTTTTCTTCTCCTCGTTTCGTCAATATTCTTGTCTTTCTACTGACCACCATGACTTATAATCCGGAAATAGAATTTAACCAATCGAGAAATCAAATCGCTCGTATTAAAGTTTTATGCGACGTAGGCAATGCTATTTTAATATGAATCGCGAAAAATGCATGAGCCACAGACACTATCTACAGATTTCTAGTCCATCGTTGGTCAAAATTCATTCTATTATTATTTGAAACTTGAATTTTTGTTTGAAAATGCTAGTAATGCCAACAAGAGGACTTTTGTAGCAGGTATAAACTTTGAAATTTCCAATAATAATAATCGGGAGTTTTATCTAGCTACATCCTAATATTTAGAACCTCAACCTTCTCTTTGGAAAAAATTTAGTTTGTTATTATTTTTAGCAATATTCCGCGAAATATTGCTAAAAATAATAACAAACTAAATTTTAAGCTATGGATTTCCGCAAAGTAACGCCTGATTCTATTAACTATTCTCTTTGGAAGTTGGTTAAAAATAATTAATTTAAAAAGTGTACTCTCCTTCACCATAATCTAATTGAATCATCAGGTAATATGTATCCCATACTCCAATCAGTGTATGACGTATGTGTTCGAACCGCACCGTTGTTTGCACTTTGCTGAGGGGCGGCGGCGCGTGTACACTGTACAGCCCTGGGGGGTTATTATGAGCTCTTATATCCAGCCAGTTTACAGGCCAATTTACAGGCCATTGCATAGACACGGCTTGTAAACTGGCTGGAAACTGGCTGGATATAAGAGCTCATAATAACCCCCCAGAGCCCTGTTTTGCGCAGGCAGAGACCAGAATGGCGCAGGAGAAACCCTCCTGTCTTATATTGCAAGTTGCAACCTGCCAGTAGTCAAAGCGGCATTTAATAATCCAATACTTATCACTTAAATTAAGAAATAAAATCTTTATTGTCATGAATAATTTTACGTGTATTACCTATCAGTTCTCCACAGCTCCAGGCCACAGCTTGTGTTATGAAGGAATAAACTAAATTCATTGCATTCTCTATGCAAAACAACTACCTAGAAAGTGATATGAACTTCGTCGGGTCATCCAATTGATAAGCAATTAAAAAATGTACTATTCAGAGACTCTGCAATGTTACGTAATTGGAACACGCTTTTTGTCTGAAAAAAAAATACTTTTTATAATAGCGCTCTAAATAACACTTATCGAAAGATCGAACCGCGATAAAAGGAAATTATATCAAAGATGTAAATAATGCACCATACAGAATGTATATTATGTACCTTGTAATATTTGCACCCAATAAGTAATAACTAATAACGCACCAATACTTTTAATGTGTACTTGATCGAGTGTTATCATCAAAACAAAATATACTTTAGTATCCTCGTATTAAGATATGAATTTATTTATCGTCAATACTCATAGGCATGTCCTTGGAAAATTTACTCTATATGTGGGAATTAAGGTGTATTTTTGTTTGCAGGTTGGGATATTTTAGGGTAAATAATGGCGATTACCCGGCACGTGCGCCCCGCGTGAGACCAACTCGACGACGCTTTCCCACGACGAGGAAAATGACACCCAAATGAAAATTAATATTTACCAAATTAGATTAAAAATTACAATAACAGTGGCATAAAAATTATAGTAGTGGATTAAAAAATATTAAAAACTCGGGGCCTACAAAACACGAAGAAAGACTGATTTATTTTATGCATTTTGGCCATAAGACGGAAAACAGTTGGATTATAAATATATTAAATATAGTCCGGTATAATAATAAAACTAAAAATTTTGTTTTATCTTTAAAAAAGAGCAAAAAAATTTTTGAATTTCCTTTAAATTACTATATTTTAAATACTGAAAACTACCATAACAATCAGAATAATAATTATTTCAATAGGAGGCTGCAGCAGCTGTAGCTAAAGCCTAAAACACCTGTATTTCGTAGACTCGACTCGTAGCGGCGGCGCGCGCGGCGTAGCGCGTAGCGCGTAGTTCGTAGCGGTCTTTTTCGCTACGCTACACTTTGACATTTTGCGTACTTTATGATAATTTTGTTGAATTTTTATTGTAGTTTAGCCACACTTATATTGTAAAATATGCGAAAGTGTGTCTTGCTGTCCGTTACCTCTTCACGCCCAAACCGTTGAGCCGATTTTTCTGAAATTTGGTATGGAGATACTTTGAGTCTCAGGAAAACATAAATACTGAAAATGTACGGTTCCCGCGCGAGAAAACCTAGTTGCTGGCGTCATCTAGAACTAAATTAAAGACACTTTTAGGTATGAGGTAAATTATGTACTTTTCCAAGTATAGTATACCTAGACTTAGAAAACTAGTAACTACATAATTTATGCTTAAAGTAAGTAAACACTAAGTCCGTCGATTTTCATTTGTTTAACGAGCACTCAAACGGATTAGTCTGAACAATATGCAATTAAATATTTTTGCTCATTATTCAAAAAATAATAATAATAAGTTGGCGCGCGACCGGCGCGTGGCGCGCACGCTCGCGTTCCATTTTCAAATAAACCATAGACTATAGAGTATAGATTTCCGCTTATATCTCATTTCCACTAGGTATAATCCCTTCGCAATCTTTGTTTATTGTTCCGCTAATTTAAAAAACATAAATTTTAATCCTCTAAAGTTGTTTTTCATGTTTTGGTCGACGTTATGTGTATACTGCCACACAATCCACATACGGGCTATGTATTCCTACTATGTATACCGACCCCTTGAAAAATTGAGAGCGGACAAGTGCGAAATATGAAATAATACAATTTAAAATGGTCGATTGATTGGAGCAAATCGAATTATAATTGATGCGACGTGACGATCCATCATATTCTCGCAGGAAGTGTTGTCGATTGTCTGCGAATGATCCCTAAATTGGCAACACTTTACTAGACTTTTAAAGTTGATTTTAAACTATTTTCTGTATTAAAAATTGCACTGAAAGTAATATTTACTATTCGTAGGCTTATAAAAAGAAGTTAGTATTTTCAAGTTCCGCTTTATAATCAATGAAAATACAAACGTCAACTAGGCACCTCGTTCTAAGGACGAAGCTTTATAGAAGCTGTTTAAACTAATAAAAGGTTAGTTTCTCTCGATTTTCTCTAGCTTCTTCGTTTATTTTTATGTCCCCTTTGTTTCTCATTTTTCACACTATTTACTTTACTCACATTTTCATCTAGCGCTAGCTCGTAAGACCATATTAAATTCTCAAGAGGTCCTACTGCTTTGCTTATAATATAAGGACCATATTATTCGACTCAAGAGATCCTAGGGACCATATTACTCTCCTCAGAGGTCCCAAGGACCATATTACTCGAATATCCATATTTTCACTCGCAGGACCATATTGTTAGCTCTCAGAGGTCCTGCTTCATTCCTCGAAGGCTTGCTCGGTAGACCATGTTGTCTTCTCAGAGGTCCCTTTTAAGTCCTCGAAGGCATCTATTTACTTCACTTTGCTCGAAGGACCATGTTTAAACTACTAAAAGGTTTAGAAACTTAAAAACCTGAAATACTTTACCATTTGTCATTGGTTATTTTCTTAAAATACAAAGAGGATACATATTCGACCGAACAGAAGCAGAAGCAGTTTTTTATTTTCTGCGTTTTTTTTTATCTTTAGCGACTTGAGCATTTAGTTAACAAAATATAAAATATATTCTCCGACCCCCCGTGGTCCGCATTATTGGTATATGATTGCGATAGCCATTTGACCATACCGCTCTATTGTCCGGGGGACAGAAGTGGACAAGTCGGCGGGGACGGACGATGAGATTAATTGTCTGACCGCTGTCCACCGTCCGCACTCCGCCGGGTGGACAGCACAAACATTTACTTTGTACAACGTCCAAGTGTATTAATTCGATTAAAAAACAATTTGCGCAAGTATCGGCCGGTGACCGGCCATGTGATATTAGAAAATATGCCAGCATTTCTTCAAGCACTATTAGTTACACGGTTGCAAATTATGATAATAATTCTTTTAATACTTTAAATAAAATTTATTCTACTTAATATTATAATGCAAACGAGTGTCTGACTAAACAGTCAGAAATTGATTTAGTGGTTTCGAAGCATGGAGATGCAGGTTAAACAACCTGCATCTCCATGCTTCGAAACTACTAAATCAATTGAAATTACTTTGTATGAAACTTTGTATTCTCAAAACAGGATATCTTGTGTTATGTCATAACTCATAATGTGAATTTCTCCGCAACGAATTTACGAGTAATTAAATCTAGTTACAGGATAAAGGAAAGCAAAACTTGATTATTAAAATAAGTGGTAATAAAGCAAAAGCTCTTAAAAAACTCTCAGACAATAATTTATTATTTGACCACTTTCCCCGAAAACGGCAACATTGCAACCCTAGTAAAGTTTTAATCGCTAAACTAGATATTATATCGCAGAATTTACGACGGTCAATATTGACGCATAAAATATAAGTGGCCAATAAACGCGCGCATAAATATACCAGATGTAACCAAACGATAAATCAAAAATCGAATATGGAACAATCGAAATTTACAACTGGCAACATTCGATCAATTTGTAATTGAATTAATTGGAATTTGGAACGCAATCGGGTTAATTCAATTATTGAATTGCGCGGGAAAGTGAATGGCCGGTGATTGGGAGGGATTATTCCGCTCCCCTAAATAAATTTAAACAATTAAAAATATACGATTGGGCGTATCTTCCTACCTGCTACAGTTAAAGATATTGTGCCTATAAAAATATAATATAATTGACTATTCGCAAATATCAATAATACTTAATAATTATTATGATTTTAAAAGTTCAAAGACCTAACGAATGAATATAAGACAAATAATATGTAAAACATATTAAAGTTAATATACCGGAATAGAGCCAAACGAAATTGGTTTTCATCTGTGTGTAAAAAATAAAAATATGTGTACGTAATACACTTACACAAGCATGATTGAATTGTCAACGTGCCGATACGTGCCGACTGGACGTCAAAAAAAGAGTTCTTTATCACACGTCTCTTTTTACCACGCAGTGTTACTGATACCTAGTGACATCTCGCTTGCTCATGCCTTTGTTTCTCTATCCCGCTAGTTATATTAACTTTATGATCTAAAATAATAATAATATGATTTACCCAATTTACCTAAGATGTTTCTTTGAAAATATTAATATGTATTTTTTAGATTAACAAGTGTACTAAAGCACACGTAGAGCATAATATTAGATACAGTAATATAGACTATAGAGCGTATAATATAATAATAATACATGTTTAATGAAAATTAATTATTTTATTTTTTAATGTTACCCTGTTTAAACCGCGACTTTCTTTTATTTATTTGTTGACAAGCGTGACCGATATTCAAATCAAGTGTTTAATTATTATTGTAACAGAAGTAAAATGGCGCGAATGGTGAGTGACGACCGCGACTGATTGTAACGAATGTTAAATTATGTTTTAACTTTTAAAAGCTTTTAATAAACTATTATTAAAAATACTGTCAAGAGACGGTAGCGACGTTTAGGGCGACGCTGGGCGATGGCCCAGGGCGCCGGATAAAAAGGGGCGCTGAAGGCAAAAGGGCGCCAAATTTTTTCAGCACCCTGGGCGCCGAAGAAATCTCGCCCAGGGCGCTGGTAGTGCTAAAACCAGCCCTGTCAAGAGAATTAAATCAGTAACAGTCACTGAAGTATAAAAGTACTACCTACTTATACCTCAGTGGTAGCAGTTTATTATCGTAGGTAGGAAGAGGATGCCTATGGTCAGTCAGGCAATTATAGGCCGCCGTTAGATATTTCTAGACTCTATGGCCGACGCGAGGGCACTATCTCGCCCTAGAAGTATATAAGTAATATACTTCTAGATCTCGCCACTGTAGTTACTCGATAAGTCGATACTATGAACCTTTTTCAATTATTGGGATACAAAATTTGCTTGCTTGCTACGCGCGTAGAGAGGTAATCCCTAAGGGTTAATTTTTAACCGACATAAAACATTTTCATTCTCATCCAAAAAAAAGTTACCTTTCATTTTGGCTTCGCCTTAGTCGGGCTTGAGTGTAACTAAGTAGAAGAAATTCTTCCCTTCTTGCCCAGCGAGGGAAAATGGAAAAATCTATAGCTACGTCTATGCAGCTGCGGCAAAAATGTCAATGCGGCAAATCTGTCTGTCTGCCTGTCTGCCTGTTCACGTTTATGCCGCTGAACCGATTTTGTTGAAATTTTTCATTTCCATGAAAAATTTAACCCTTAACATTTAACAACCTTTAAGCCCCGGGAAAGGGCACGCATAAGATAGTTTTTTATCCCGGAAAATGTACGGTTCCCGCGAGATTAACCAATTTTGGCGCAACGGAGGTGCGGGCGTCCTCTAGTAGTTTATACATAACACTGATAAGTGATACTTTTAGATAATAATATTAAGTACAATAGTTTACAATAACTAGGTATTTGCTTTCCCACCGCCTACGGGCCCCGATGGTCGATGGGTACAAAGATCGCCAAGTCTAAGGCCGGCCACAGACGGACCGCATCTTGCAGTCGAAATCGACTGCAAGATGAGGTTTCCGCACGGCAATCTGCAGTTTCCATAAAATTCATATCCGCAATACACGGACTGCTCGAGCAGTTCTTGAGCGGTCGGAGCAGTCGCTCAACACGACCGCTCTAGAACAGTCGGCCCCGACTGCAAAATGCAGTTGCTGCACGGCGATCTGCAGTTTCCATAAAATTCATATCCGCAATACGCGAACCGCACGACCAGTTCTTGAGCGGTCGAAGCAGTTGCTCAAGGCGACCGCTCTAGAGCAGTCGGTCCCGACTGCAATTACTTGCGGGCCGTCTATGGCTAATCTAAACTCTAAAGTCTAAACTTCTAAAGTGAACCATAAATAGACAATGTCGCAGACGCGACGACGTGGCACGTGATTAAATAATATTATTGTTATAAATAGAATAAATACAAGATTGGCACTATCTTGGCCTTTCTATTCATGAGACGTCTAGCGGGCTGTGGCTGTACGCAAGCACGTCATTACTCATTATTCTATTTTCAGCTGTAACGCCTGGCAGCGTCAATACTCTGTGCCGCTTGACGTTTGACAGTGACAGATCACATATGACCGCCTGTCAGTTTTATTTACTCTGCTGTCTGCATTTTTATGTTTACAGCGCGTAAATACAAGCGAACGATTTACTAATTATTGATTTTAGTGCCTTCAACAAATCGCCGAATTATTGAGGCTCGCCGTGAAGTATTTGATGGGTAGAACGTTTGTGTGATATTTTTAACGCAATCCATGTCAATTCAATCCAAAACCATGCCAGTATTAGATTTGAAGATGTATGTACGTGTGGTGGCCGCTGTTTTCTCTGTAAGTCTTTTATTTGCTCATTAATCAATCGAAAACACGCTAGGAGAAACTATCAGTGTAACATTGGCTCGGTTTAGTGTGTACTTCAATAGTTGTGTCAATTATTATCAAATGTTAGAGATCATTTATTTATTTTTAACTTCACACTAAAGTCGTTAATTTAAAGTTTAAGAATGAACAAATATCAAATAATTATCATGGTATAATAAAAGATTTTGGTCACAACTAAATATGACATTATGACAAGAATAAACAGACTTATCATGTAATGTTTGTTTTACATAATATTATCAGCTGTGTGTCTGCTATAAATATAATAATATTACTTATAAAAAATAATGCTAATAAAACACTTAATTATCATCACTGATTCAAAATTCTAGTACCACTACCACTAGACCCACTAGTGCTTTAAAGTTGAAATACTTTTTTCACTAGCCTTCTTTTGTGACATCAGCAGGCATAGCATGACCACCATAGAAGCGGTTTCTTTCTACGGAAGAATAGACAAAAGTGACAGTTAGACAATGGAAATCCACCATTTTGTCGATCAAATCTGTCAGTATGTTGATGCTTTCCCATGTCTTTTGTTGTTATGATAGCCCTGCAGGTGGTCCAGCTTTTTTGTTCTCTATACCATAAATCACTATCACTCTCCTGTCACTCAGTAGCTAAATATTTTCTTATCTAACGCCTCTCTGGTCTAGTGGTATAGAGCGCGGCTCTTGACTCGGAGGTCATGGGTTTGATTCCCGCGTTTGGTTTGGCCCCCTAATTGATTACAATGTTGTTGATGTTATGGTTCTGGCTTAAACGTCTTGTGTTCTAAATTGTATAATATATTAATAATGGTTGCAGGTCTCCTCTCTCACAGCCCTGGTGATGGCTGTGTTGCGTCTCGTGAACCCGGACTTGTATTACACAGAAGCTTTGGATAATGATAAAAATCGTAGGTATTCACCGATTAGTAATACCTTGATTGTGGGAACCGCAGACACAATAGATTTTCAATTGTTATGCGACAGCTGGGTGTCGCTTGGGGATTGATGGGTTATTATTATTAAATTACATTTAGTTTTTGAAAGAATTAATATTATTTATGGTTTTCTAACAGGAGTTTTATGTATGTAGCACATACCAGCATTAAGTTAATAATAATTGATTCTTGGGGTCTTATTTAATATTAATATGTTTGTGCAATTTGACCCTAAACTATACAACCTCTGATTTTTTTAAAACTTTTTCAGCACATGAGAAAAACAGATGTATACAATTACAATATACATCCATAATCCATAATATATATCCATACTTAATATTATAAATGCGAAAGTGTGTCTGTCTGTCTGTTACCTCTTCATGCCCAAACCGCTGAACCGATTTTGCTAAAATTTGGCATGGAGATACCTGAGTCCCAGGAAAGGACATAGGATACTTTTTATCCCGGAAAAATGTACGGTTCTCGCGCAATAAACTTATTTTGACGCAGCGGAGTTGCGGGTATCATCTAGTTAATATTATTATAAATGCAAAAGTCTGTCTGTCTGTTACTCCTTCACACTTAAACTGCTGAATCGATATTGATGAAATTTTAGTATGCAAATAATTTAAGTCCCAGGAAAGGACGTAGGGTAGTTTTTATCCTAAAAAATGTACGGTTTCCGCGCGACATACGAATTTCGACGCAACAGACTTACGATCGTCATTTGTTATGTTTATCAGCTATCTTTGGCATAGGCTCTCTCAAGTCTCAACCTTATTCATAGAATTTGGTAGAGGTTTTTGTTTAAAGTTGGACATAAAGAGTTTACCTATCGATCATCAGCTAACTTACCATTTTTTTTTGTCAATTTCAGTGATACACTACTTAGTGACGGTGGTGATGATAGGGGCGAGCTTGATAGGTCTGCTGAACAGTTGCATAGTGCTGAGCCGGCGGGGCGCGCACAACGAGGGCCGCAACATCACCACGTGGCTGCTGCTGCAGTCGCTGTTCGAGACCTCGCGCGTGATATACGTGTTCGTCAGCGAGGTGATGCTGAAAGGTCGGGGCCAGCTGCAGATGCTCGACCTGGCCATCAGCGTCACACAGTACTGTGAGTATACATTTATTATTATCTAAATATGAACTAACTAAAAGTAGTAAAGTATGGTACCTAGTTGTATTTTTTATAGTAAAGTGTATTTCCTCTTATTGTGTAATATAAATTATTTACAGTAAAAAAATGGTACCAATTAACGAGCTATAGGCATGTTTTATCCACGTCTGTCAGATGCCTTTTTATTTAATAGAAAAGGATAAAACATCAGAAAAAAACATAAAGTTTTTCATCATACTCGTGTTCCAGTGGTTCTAGACTACTCTTGACTTGGAGGTCGTGGGTTCGATTCCCGCGTTGGAAACATGTTAGTTTGGTTAGGACAATACAGACTGATCACCTGATTGTCTGACAAGTAAGATGATCCATGCGTCGGATGGGCATGTACAAGGTCGGTCCTGCGCCTGGTCTCTCGCCGGTCGTGTCGGTCTGCCGTCCCACTGGGCACTATAAAATTACTCCTGTGTACCTGGCCTGGTTTCAATGAAACCGGCCACCGTCACCAAAACCGGTGTGGGGAGTATATACGAGTATAATAGCATCATACTCAACAGGAACCGTATTTTTTCCGAAATAAAAAAAAATTGTTTATCCAGAACACAGACTATGTGTGCACAATAATTTAGATTAGTTAGCCACTAATATATGATATTTTTATATTTCAGTGGTGGACAGTTTTCTCTACTGTCAGATGATACTGCGACACTGATAGACGCTGCACATTTATTTTAAATTGTTTATGTGTTAACTATGAGATCTGTATATTTATAGAACCGAAATAGTAGAGTAAGTGTAGACTAAACAGAAGAATACTCCTTATAAGATCTGCCAAATACATACAATCCGAATAGTTAGATTCATGGTATATTTTGAGATGTTGGTCGTACATTTTTTTTACAGTCACAATAATTATAAAGATGCATTTATAATACATATACTATCACCTAAGTATCAAGTTACATGCTGATAGAATCATATTGGCAAAGATTATTGGCAAATAACAATCTTCAGTTAGTTTGAGAGTTATAGTTCGGTTCTCTAGTTATTTAGTTTACATTATTTAGTTTTACTTTCTTTTCATATTTTAGTGTTCCCTTGGCTGTGTATGGTTGGCTATTAGGCCCCTAGTTTTAAGAACCTGTGACACTTAAATTTGACATTCCAAAATTGTGATTGGCTACGATAAGTTAGAAATTAAGATATGTGTGCTGAGTGCAAACTGTAAAGAAGTTAAAACTTAAAGCCCAATGACGTCACTATCGACTGCTCGAATTAGTATCACGTTATCTCTTTCGTTTTTTATATGAATGGATGAGAAGACATAACATTTTAACAAGCTGTTAGCACTCAGAAGTTGGTGAAATTGGGCCTTAGTTCTACAATTTGTTAAGGATCGAATTAGTTACAAAAGATGCCGCTAGAGGCGCTGCCTATGCCGCGGCGCGGGACCGTACAAATTGTAGTGAACTTTATAACTCAGCTCCTGTTAAAGTATTATTTTGTTATCGAGTAGAACTCCTTACGTAATATTTAATAAGTGTTTTCATCTCGAAGAGTTAAAATTTTATTGTCGTGTAATGTTTTTAATTTGCAATAACCAGGATTATGCTTTTATTTTTATTTTCATCATTTTAAATTAAAAATTTGTAGCAAGCATGACGTCAAGAATATTTAATAGTATTTTTTTGGTAACTTTATATTTATCACTTATTATAACATTAACTATTACACATTTACAAAGTATTTAAAAATATGTCTACTAAATCTTAAAACTAAATTATTATGCTTGTCCCACTGCATTGGGCTCAAATTACACTATTGTGTATTTTCACCATACGGTGTAGAGTAAAATTAGTTATAATACAATACTATTCTTATTTCGAGTAGATTTAATAAAACTCGAAATACTTAAATGAGATTATTTATTGCCTAGTAGATGATTTAGGAAAGTAGTTGTACCCACCTCATAAATATATACTATACTTTATATCTTTGACATTATTCTAGGTTGTACTTGCTTTTATTTTGCTATGAAAGATACGCTTTTTACTGCATATTTATTTTATTAGTGTATGTAAAATATTGAGGGTATTCGATTGAGATTCCGTTGTTGTTTAACACTTCTCGTTTACGTGTTATGATGTTACGAACATTACAAAATACTTTTAGTTTTAAGTGCAGCTGAACTAGGTTAGTAAAACTAAAAATGTATGTCCTGTCCGCACTGCGAATTTTAACCGCGCGGATTTTTTCTCGCAATTCAGTACAGATTGAATCTTTTAAGAGTATTCGCACTACGGATTAAAAAATTATATGAATAAATTAGCGAGAATAAGAGCCTGCTTCACCACTTCCTGATAAGTGTCGGATAGGCTATCCGCAACTTATCTGACAGATAGGTACTTCATTTGTCAGATAATATCTGGTGAAACAGGCCCTAAATATCGCGCGGTGAAAATGCGTAGGCCCTAATTGTCCTATTAAAAAATTTATTTGTCGACATCTGCTAACGCACGTTATTCGGTCGGGTTATGGCCGATGGCAAGCCAAAACAATCTGTATTTGGGCTTAATATAACCCCATCAAATTACGTCGCTTCACCTTTGGTTGATGAATCAATTTCTTTGGTATTATAATCGATAAAATTTATACGTAAATGGTGGACGGACCAGTGTATGTGAAGCCCTGCCGTCAAACCACGCCCCACATTGACTTGTTATTTTTCAGCAGCCAATATGGAAAAACCTATTTTTTGTCTCCTGTGTATGATCTGAAGAAGTTAGTTTTAAGTTATAACCTATAAGGTTGTGTCGAAGCAATAAGTATGTGAAACTTCCATATTATGACTCATACTCAAAACACTAGTCGATATTCGGTTGTTCCTTGACATTGTACTCTTGGTGATTGTGATTAAATATTTTAAATTATTATTTTGCCTTTGTAGTTCGATCCTTAACCGACTCCTAACGCCATCTATGGAGCGAAAGTCGAAACGACTGCATTTAAAATTCTGTCGTAGCGGATTAAATTAAAAACTATATTGTATAATTGATTCTCTTTATTCTGTGTGTTATTTGTGAAAATATATTACATACAGCTATCAACACGCCGACCGGCTACAGACTGTGCACTCTCTCTACAAAAAGGCGCTCACCCTTGGCAACATTGTACACTCCTAAAAAATATACTCTATAATTTAGACCTGATCCGTATAAAAATTAATTTGATTGTATCAAAGTACGAATATACAAAATATTGAGGTTACCAAGAGTATTCTATGTGGGCAATGGCTGCGGGATTTGGATATTTTTTATGGCTGCAACTGCTGGAAAGCACGTATTCTGCTGGATAATGATATTTCTAATAAGTTTGTACGTGATTGACATTTCGTTTTTCAATTAAAAGAAAATTACCCCGTGAAAAATAACTTAGATGTTGAAAATTCTCTGAAAATATTGCACTAACATTATTGCAATATTTAATTATAATTACAGTATTTGTGGCCCTAACAAGTAGATATTGCAATGATTACCAACTCCCGCGACCAAAAATGAGCCTTGCAACAATATTATGAAGCTTCAACAACAGTTTCTTTGCAATTACCAGACAAATTATAAAATGCACACACGCCAAACAGTATAGAGCGCGACTACATTTTATAGTATTAAATAGATACCAATTATTGAAACCGTTTGTGATATAAAGATATTTTAGTTCGCGTCGTCTCATTCCCACGCGCATATCTTGCGTCGGCGATAGCGATACCTAGCGCATCAATAAGAACAACATTAAATCACAAACACTTACGAGAATTGGTTTCAGCACTGGATCATGTTTAAAAATAAAATGAAAATTCTACTTGCGGCAACGTCAGTTATCACGCAGTATTCAAAGAGTATTTAACTTTGTTTATTAATCGTGCCTCCACACATCAGACTTATTGCAAACTAAATGCAACAAAATGAGATTAATCACGACATGAAAATTAAGCTCATTGTTTATCTAAATACATACTCGTTAATATTATTATCAAAGTAAACAATAAAGTTTATAATATAACGTAACCATTTCAGTTTTAGTAACATTACCAATTAATAAGAAACATTGTGATAACACAAAAATATAATAAAAAAGAAAATATTTGATCATTTATAAATGCAAAAAATAATAATAAACATTTGATTAATAGAGCACCAAGAAATTCTGATTGCTCCATAAAGTCTGATTCAATGCTACAAAATAATAAATCAATATTAACGTTCTAAATTCATTCTAAAATATATGACGTGTCGTTTTGATTATCAGTTTTATATAAAAGAGTATTGCGTCAAAGCAAATGCACAACTGATGGCACAAACTACTCGCATTAATTAATATCTAAATTGTATATCTATTGCAACGTATGAAAATACTATGAATATTTTATACTTAATGGCACTTCTAAACTTTTGTGTTTGTTAAGCACAGAGGTACCATTTGCACCGGAAATATTTGCTTTTGACACAAAAAGCGGCCCACAAACAGTGGAGTGTTTTTACTAAATCAACTCCTGTAAATATGTTATTTTGTAACCGTACACTTGTTACTTCACCAGACCTTCGCTTCATAGAACAAAGTCTTTCGACTGACTGACATTGGCAACATTGGCAACCGAGTCGGCCATATTTAAAAGAAGAAGAAGATTTTTCTAAACTATGATGAACGCAACTTTAGTTTTTGAGTTTTGCCGGGAATGTGAAAGAGTGATGTTGTGATTTTGTATTATTTTCCTAAAATTGTGTTAAGTTGGGTTTTTAATGTGTAATATTGGTAGAATATTAACCATTAGATATTCGTTATCGTGCACAAGTGTAGGAAAGTGATGCATTATCCAGAAACGTGCGATTTTGTGTTCCCTCCAAAACTCCATTGAAAGTTTCAGTAAAGCGTCTACCACTTTACTGAAACGACCGACTTGACTCCTTGACTGTATTGACTTGTACTTAGACTTATGACCTGACGATATTACATGAAAACGATGCTGAAAATTATTATAGGAGGAATACGGTTTTCCCGCCATATTCCTTACCTTTTTACCTTGTCTGTGGCACAACATACACATACTTTGTGTCAAGTTGCCAAAAACGAAGAAAAAGAAAGAAAGAACTTTAGTTTTTGAGTTTTGCCGGGAATGTGAAAGAGTGATGTTGTGATTTTGTATTATTTTC
The DNA here is from genome assembly GCA_905404155.3 of Plebejus argus. Classification (NCBI taxonomy): domain Eukaryota; kingdom Metazoa; phylum Arthropoda; class Insecta; order Lepidoptera; family Lycaenidae; genus Plebejus; species Plebejus argus. The sequence continues at coordinate 16,141,925 of FR989935.1, forward strand.
CTAAAATTGTGTTAAGTTGGGTTTTTAATGTGTAATATTGGTAGAATATTAACCATTAGATATTCGTTATCGTGCACAAGTGTAGGAAAGTGATGCTTTATCCAGAAACGTGCGATTTTGTGTTCCCACCAAAACTCCATTGAAAGTTTCAGTAAAGCGTCTACCACTTTACTGAAACGACCGACTTGACTCCTTGACTGTACTGACTTTTACTTAGACCTTTGACTAGACTTATGACCTGACGATATTATTACATGAAAACGATGCTGAAAATTATTATAGGAGGAATACGGTTTTCCCGCCATATTCCTTACCTTTTTACCTTGTCTGTGGCACAACATACACATACTTTGTGTCAAGTTGCAAAAACGAAGAGAAAGAAAGAAGAAAGAACTTTAGTTTTTGTGCGTTTTTAGCGTGCGCATTTAGCGACAAAAGCGAACATCGCTCGATGCAAACGTTACCTTTGCACACTTATCTACATTAATACTCTGATCAGATAAATACAAAACTCTGTACAACACCAATTGCTAAGTCGCTCAGTTTGGTCATTCTTTAGAATAACAATTTATATGTCCAAAAAGTGTACAGCAAGCAAACATAAGAAATAGTTTGAATTTTAACCTGCTAAAAACGTAATGTCTCTAACTGTACACTTTATAGACATGGAATCGCTAAACTTCAAACAATGGTTCATAGACAAGTTTAAGAGCTTAGAAACATAGTCTACGAAACCTCTTCCGTTACAGTCCAAAACCAAAAGTCGAATATAGAAGCGAAACCAAAGTATTAACATTTCTAATTACATAATAAATTCAATCTCACAACCCACTACTAAATTACTATGCTGTACTATTATATTTTAGTTTATCTTAACGAGCTAGTACTACATTATAATAAATGTGTTTTATGATAAGAATTGATATTATAGCAAAGTACTACTAGCTCGCTAAAATATAAATTACGTTAAATGTGTTAAAGTAACATACATCCATACAAAGTTTACAATAAATATTAGACAGTACATCAGCGAGACGACACAATATCTGAGATCGAGAACAGAGGAACTACACGCACAAACCTAACACTCAACTAAATACAAATTAATCGTATCTACAAACATATTGTCATGTATACACTTGCCACTCGCGCCAGACTCGGCCTTGCCTATCGTTTGTCATTTAGGTATCACCTTCTTGATAAAATGTATGAAGAGCAATACTAGAGTTAAATATTACAAAAATCCACAATACGATTAGCAACAACCTGGACTAGCGATAGTAGGCCTTAGAACCTGTCCACACGGCGCGTTGCGTCGACGCAGCATTGCCGTTTGACGCATGCCGGCCACACGGCCTCTGCGTCATCGCAGCGTTATTACGACGCGAAGAATCTATCTTAACGTCAACACCCCTTCCCGCTTCGTCTCGGGGGCTGCTGTCCGTCATGTGTGCGTTTCGACGACGCAGCGCGCCGTGTGAACACCGTAAGGTTATTTGTATGTAAAACAACGCAACGGCAGCGCTGCGTCGATGCAACGCGCCGTGTGGATAGGCTCATACACGTCGCTCTCAAACCAAACACAAAATAACTCGCTAAGTGGCACTGTTAAAACATCGTTTTTAAGCTTTTTTTTATTTATTCACACGTTGGTTTTACAATGGTAGTATTTTAATAATAATATACAATATTATATTAACGAATATTATGCGCTTTTTTAGCATGAGATAGAACTGAATCTTCCCAAGCGATATTTTAAGATACCCTCGATACAGCGCCACCATGCGGAGCGAGTCGTCACTAAATAGATGTGTTCGAGTTGTCACTTACGTACAAATCAATGTCTACACTAAGTCAACAAGTTACTACACCTACGAATTACAAAATTATCGCCGATTGTAAAAGATTTGGAAAAATTTGGCCAATCACAATACATGTAGGATTTTAGGAACGTCCTTATATTTGGCATCCCCCGTAAGCACCGACAAATTTATTCGTATACGCGTATACGAAGCAAATAAACGTGACCACGACTCCAATAGGCCTTTCCAAAGTGTAAATGATACAATTGTTACAAACAGTACAACCTTCTCGGGGCCAGCAGAATAAAAGAAAGCCCCTTTAGGCTCATCCAAAACTTTAGGCACACTTTAGCTACATCACACAAATGGCATATATGGCTGTGAGCAACAAAATAATGAAATGCTTTCCTTCTAAACGCATGGAACGCTACAAACAGTAGCATGTTTACTGAAATTCTTGCACAATGCAACCTTGCTGCTTGACATCTTAGCAATTTTGCTACGGCTTCTACATATTTTTACAACATTTCTGCAGTTGCTGCTCGAAGCAATAATGCTGATGCACATGCTTCCGCTGCACTTTAACAACACTTGTATGCTGTAGCAACATTGCTGCACACTTTAACACTTCTACGCTGTAGCAACATTGCTGCTTCACACTTTAACACTTCTGCTGTCGCCTGTGGCAACATTGCTAATGCTGTACACTTGAACGACTGGTGGTTAGGCCCTAGCGGCGCGGCGCTAGAAGTTCTGCTGGCGCTGGCGTTTGAGCGTGATGGCGTCGAGTATGGGGCGGCGCTTGCGCTCGTACCGCGCGTGCAGCCGCTCGATCTCCGCCTCCATCTCCGCGTCCAGCCGCGCCATGCACGCCTCCAGCTCGCCCTCCGACAACATCGACAGCTGGACAAACATTGCACAAACACGTCATAAACATGAACTCTAAAGTGCGACAAGGCTTTAAATGAACGTGGGCGGTGGCGCTGCTGGTAAGGAGAACAGTAAAAAATGACGTTTTGTATGGTGTTCCTCTTTTCCGCCACGTTCATTTAGAGCCTTGACGAGCTGTATACAAATTATATAAATACTATACAAATTATGTCAAAGTTTTCAAATGAAAATAGCTCGACACCAGCGCCGCGAAGTTTCAAATATGAGTTTTGAGGACCGAAATTACAATAGAGAAACTACAGAAATTTACAACACAAATAAAGGATAAAAGTTACGCTACTTCTATTAATTAACACTATATCTAATAAATAATTCATTAAATGGAAATCGACTACTTTTATGAAATTGCAACATAGCATGTTAAAAAAAGCAACCAATGACCAATCGAAAAAACCTAAGAAATAATATACAACAGTATTTCTTATCTACACATGCATCACATTATTTTTAGTTTCCCTCGCATCGTGCGGTCTGCACATTTGTATATCACACGTCTGAAACACACATTGTTAGTCAACACCTATTAGTGAGCGGGGGTGTGTTGGGGGCGAGGCGGGGCGGGGCGGGGCGAGGGGGGCGTGACTTACGCGGCGCGAGCGCGAGCATGGTGACGACGTGCAGTTGACTTACGAATTCGAAGTTCCCCTCGTCCAGCAACGCGCGCGGCAGCTCCGTGCCGACCGTTGTGGGACTGAAACAATGGTACATTATAAAGCTATGTATGTAGTTTTTGCATTGTCTCTCCCTCGCACACGTTTTGGCGTAATATTTACGTGTGTGACTTTAAGAAACGAGTAGCAAATAGTCACGAATTTAATAAAATGACAGATAATAATATAATTAATTAAAACAATGAAAAAAGTTTAAGATTTAGACATAATCTTGATAATTTTTTTGTAAGCTCTTCAATTAAGTATTCACTTGATGTCTCCGAGTAGGGCCGTAGGGTAATAAAGTGTTGTGGCGTGTTACCTGTCTGTTGGCGGCGCAACGTGTCCGTTGGCGGCGAGCTCCTTCCGGTCGAAGTGGTCGAGGAACAGCGGCCGGTAGCGCGGCCGCGTCCCGTCCATCGGGTCCGTGTCGTGCCCTGAAATTGTAGAGAGGTACATAGATGAGCAGTCACGTTATTAATAGGTACTTGCACATTAATAGGTACCTTGAAACGGAACTAAGGAACAGAAGAATTTGGAAGTATTTACAGGTATAATTGTTACTCACTCTTCATGGTGGCGAGGTCTCTGTCATGGTCGTGGTCGTCGTGATCATCGTGATCGTTGATGACCATGGTGCCGAGGTCCTGCGCCAGATCGTCGCGCGTCGGCACGAGCGTGCCGTCCCGCCGCATCGTCGCCATGCCCTCGTCCGCCGCTTCTGATATACCACCCTGCGGGGAAATTAAAATTCTTTATTCAAGTGAAAAGTGAAACGGTAACTTTCGAGTTAATATAAATGTAAATATTATGATTGTTACGTGCTAGGGTTAGTAGGATTTGGAGAGAAAGACCTGCTGACTCTTATGAAGACTTTATTACTCTACTAGGTCTAAAACACTAAGCACTATCACTATCGTAGGTCGTAGCCAAGTCGTAGGTTTCACTGATATCACTCTTGATCACTTGTTTTCACTCCGAAGTCGCCTTGAAGATCGCTCAAACTGAACTGATTCACTGGCCGTATATGGGCCGAGGCGAGTTGCAGAATATTCCAGAGTTCGTTTCTAGAACGTATCTGACTCGCGTAAACATGGGTTGAACGTTTCTAGGAAATACGCGCACGTAATCGTACATCTAACGCCATCTAGTATCGAGTAGGGGATTTATGTTGTCTGTGTTCCCTGAGTGGTTCCACCGGTTGACGCTAGATGGCGCTGTGTGTCCGTATCCGTAACATAATCTTTTGTGTTTCTCACGGCTATATAATATATGCAAAAATTAAGCGATGTTGATCAAAGGACGATGAGCTTTGCGAGTTGTCAGAAGTTTTGTAAGTTATACTGACCTGTGCTGCGCGTGCGGCGGCGGCGTGCGCACTCCGGTAGGGCTGGCTCTCGCGGATCTCGCGCGCCTCCGCGATCATTGTGCTCAGTATACTCGGCTGCTTCGCGTTACCTGGACACATACATCCCAACTTATATAGTAACAAGACAGTTGCACAAGTAAATAAAATAAATTGAATAAATTGGTGAATGTATTCCGGAATGCGGTGCTCGACGTATTGAAGGATGTTCTTCGAACCATCGAATTAAACCCTACTTTTATTACATCAATACTGTATTGACATTGTTTTTAATATATAAAATTAGAGGGAAAACGAGTAAACAGGTCACCTGATGAAAAGCAATTTACTACCGTCGCCCATGGACGCTCACAATATCAGAAGAGTTGCAGGGGCGTTGCCAGCCTTTAATTTGTATTTCCGGAGGTACTTATGTGGGCTTTCTCTCATTTTATAGACACTTTAAAAACAAAGTCATAATAATATAACAAACATTTTACCTATAAACTCATGTGTGAGCAAGTACTCCGCTGTTGCCCGTTCCTCAGGATTCTTGACGAGGCACTGACTGACAAAGTCGATGAACTCCGGCGACCACTGATCTGGCTCTCTGAAATTCGATGAGAATCAAATAAGAATTATTGTAATTTCAAAGCTAGCGCGTTCAAATAATGAATTTTCGCGTTTTTCTACATTTTCGTCTGATACTTCGGTCCTATGATTGGTCTTACGATGATGTTATATAGCCTTCCTCGATAAATAGATTATTAGGCATCCAACACAAAAGAAGTTTTCAATTCAAACCCGTAGTTCCTGAGATTAGATTGTTCAAACAAACAAAAAACAAACTTCAGCTTTAGGGCGTTCGCTGCGTTGAGCGTGTGCCCGTCGCAGGTGCCCGCGCCGTGCGCTCGCCATAGTAATCGTGTCAGCCGTCGCACGTTGAGCGGGTCAGCCGTCGCACGATTACTATGGCGAGCGCACGGCGCGGGCGCCCGCGACGGGCAGCCGCGACGGGCACATTCTCAACGCAGCGAACGCCCTTATTATATAAGTATAGATTATAGTTACTTTTTTATTATTGTTAGATATATACCGTAAGAAAAGGTAACACATTTACCGGAAACTAGGAGGCGGCTTTGTGGGTATCATGAATATAGCTCGCATGGGGTGTATATCGCCGTATGGTGGTTTCCCCTCCGCCATCTCTAGCGCCGTGATGCCGAGCGACCACACGTCCGCGACGCAGTCGTAGCCGATCTCCTGTATCACCTCCGGCGCCATCCAAAATGGCGTCCCTATTACTGTGTTGCGTTTCGCCATTGTGTCCTGAAACATGTAGTAAGTGTTAAGGACCTCTGTTTCTCAGTGGTTAAGCATGTTGTTATAATGAAAATCTTAAATATATGTATAGTATAAAAGTATTAAATATACTATTTCCGTTATCTGGTACCCGTAACACAAGTCCTTTAAAGGTCCTTACCACGGAGCCAGACTATCGTGGTGTAAAGCGTCCATTAGCTATGTCCACATTGTGCCCTTTCATCTTCAATTTTCATAATCTTTTGACATTCGAAATGTAATGTAAACGGGTGTGAATACGGGTAATGTAAATGTAAATACGGTGCAGGAAGAAATATTTGTAATAATTAGTACTATGCATTGCGGATAGATGGCGTTAAACGCTAGTAACGTCGCGGTGCTAAAATTGTAACCTCTTAGCGTCCGCAACTTTGAGTCAATATCGTACACGATGCATGTTATAGTATGATTTAAGAATGGGTCTACAGTCTGCAGTCTAGGACGTCACACAATATAAAACGACTTATTCCTTTCATGACTTGCACAACATTCTCTGATATGAAGATAAAGTCACCTGAGATTTACAAGACATCCTCTGTGCAACAATATTATGCAGTTCCAACTCACAGTCAACTGTCCAGCCACACCAAAGTCAGCCAGCTTCGCGTGTCCCTCGGTGTTCAACAGTATATTCCCCGCCTTGATGTCTCTGTGTATCTTGCGTCGTCTGTGCAGGTACTCCAGCCCCTTGAGCGTGTCGCACAATATGGTCGCGATCTCGTCCTCCGAGAGGGTCTTCTTGCGCAGCCGCATTATGTCAGACACGGAACCCGCGCCGCAGTACTCCATCACTATCTATGGATAGAGTTATAGTTAGGTTATGTTATTAAAGGCAGGATAGTTTTGGGACCTGAAGAACTACCTTTGACAAGCTACTCATATTGAAATTGTTGTGGTGTTTTGTTTTATTTTGTAATATTTTCGGAATATCTAAATAACATTTTGTATTAATATTGATCATCAAATATTGTGAAAATTTGATATCGTTTGTATTGTCTAGTGTAGTGTAGACCTACACATTACACAATATCAACGATATTTGGATGAGGTTTTATAACTTAAAGTTAAAGGTGTCCACTCAAAGTGAAGTTGTATGATTTAGAAACTAGTGCACAAAATGAGAAACTTACCATGAGATGACCCTTTTGCTCGTTAGCTCGCTTTGGTTAGAAATGACATAATGGTTAGTACTAGGTGATAGCGTAACACAATACAGTCTAGCAGTAGCTGATAGGGATATTAAAACCATCTACATCGGGATAAATAAAATAAAGATACATTTAAAAAGAAAATATGTAGTAACCATAGTATAATAATAATATTACGTTGTCTTCACATTTCCTTTTTTCTGAATCACTTTCAGAGAAAAAACGATGAAACTATGTTATGAGTTTCAGGAACTTGAGCCGATAATAAAATGTGTGAACTTGAAATGCAATAAATAATTGTTGGTGTAAGAAAATTTCGGATGATTCGGGTTATTTATATTACGCACGTTGTCTTCGAGGAATCGGTGGAAAAATAACCATTCGAGAGGAAAACGATTCCTTACGCGTATATTCAAAAGTTGGAAATAAACATTTATTTATTTATTATTTAACTGTGTGAATACAGCCATATAACCGACTGCTGATAATTCAATGGAGGTAGTCCTCGATATACGTTATAGTATCTCTTCTTAGTCTGTGTCCTCGATGTATATGCGTCGCGGTCGCGCCGCTATTTAAATAAATCGTTACATACAATTGCTTGCGGTCTCGTAATGTAGCGACCGAGCCATTCGGTCGCGTACACCATATTTATTACTCTATGCGTACACGCACATAAATCGAGCCTTAGCATAAACAATCGATAGGTAGGCCTGGCATATTGATTTAACACAGACGTTGAATATTACAATAACATTATAGGATATTTTTCGACAGTGAATACTGGATAAGCAGATGTAAATTGTTACCGCTAAACCCATAGAAAAGACCCTCTTGTTAGTAACAATGCGAGCATACCATAACCCGGCAGAACTTTCTAGCCACATACTGTTCCTACTTTCAGAAACGTCCTATGGGCTTGCACACAAAACTGCGAATTCGCATCGCAACGTAATGAATTTTTTTATTATGAATTTTGTCTAAGATATTTGGGATGCGATGCGAATTTGCTAAGTCCTAACCATAGGTCGTTTCTACTGCCTCACCCAGAGGTCCGTGTTCTTGAAGTAGCTGCCGTAGTACTTGACGACGTAGGGGGAGTCGCACTGCTGCATGATGCTGATCTCCTTGATGATCTCCTGCAGATCCGTGTCCACCGGCACCTGTTTGATCGCCAGCACCTGCCCGCTCTCCTTGTGCAGCGCCTGGATATTGACAATTGAGAGTCTTAATTATCCATGTTCGGTCTTACAACTCTTACAAATTACTGCTTGTATTTTTTTCGCTCATGAATATAATGTCGCGATTGTATATAGCGATATAGGACCTAGGGGCGCCATGGCAATTTTGTGCGAAAGAGAGGTTAAAGTTGCGATCTAGGTTAGTACTCAATGTATTGATCTATCGCAACTTGACATCAATCATCAACCACTCTAGGTGTCTGTTGAACTTTTCTGGAGTTCAACAGACCCGAAGACCCGAAGCCCACTGAAGTCATTTCGGACGTTGTATTGTATATCTTGCCGTTCTTCGAAACTTCAATAGCTAATAAGTATTGCTAATTGCTGGTACCGCCACATCATATTAAGGCTGCTGAGTAAAAAGTCGCAAGTGATGGGTATACCTTGTAGACGCTGCCATAGGAGCCCTCGCCGAGCTTGCAGATGATGTCGAACACCTCCTCCGGCTGCCGCGTCAGGCTCTCCTCAGACAGCTTCTTCAACTCGCTGGAACAATACAAGCTAGCGTTAGAGAATCAGGATATGCTTAATCGACTTATAGGCAGTGGCGGCCCTAGGGGTTGGCGATCAGGGAAATCGCCCGGGCCTCGCTCTTGCAGGGGCCTCGCAATGGGTAAGGCCGCCACTGCTTAGGTATAAGATCTAGGAATTAACAAATCTAAAGGTGTTTTTGAATTTTGATCGATCAAGTCTAAAGTACGGGTAGGGGAACACCGAACACGCTACACAATACACCTTCGGGATAAAAAGAAACATGTAGTGTCCAAATTCCAAAACCTAAACAACTTACTTAACTACCTAACCTTTCATCAAAATCAAATAATATGATTCAGTACTATTTTCGTGAAAAAGTAGCAACTTATTTTTCGTCAAGTAGGTGACAAAACTATCCATTCCGTTCATCCATTTTAAATCTTTCCATCCTCATATTAAACTTTCTTACATTTGCAGTAGGATTTGTTTTGCCTAACCTACCACATCGTAAACTTATTGTTAAAGTTTCAATAAGTTCAATAAACGAGACAGCCAGCGCCATCTCTTCGCTGGCTTGGACAACAACCTGTACCATGGACAGTGGACACCTCAGTAGCTGACAGGTGACAGGTGACAGATGACAGCGGGTGCCGGGTGACAGCTGACACTTGACAGGTGTCCATCGGCGCTCTTCCGCCGGCCGGCGGGGCGGCCGCCGCCATAAATTTCTCGTCTCAACATACGTTATTATCCCTATGTAGTTTGTGATCTCAATTTTGCAATAAACGTAATCAAGAACAACAAATTTTTCCATACACCCTGGGATCCTACCGGAACGTGCACATGTGGACCTTCTGCCGGATGCCGAACTCTGCCGAAGCATAACCTCGAAGTCGCCTCATCACGTGGAGATTAAGCAGCGAACGGTCAGGATCCTTATTTTTCCTACTCCCCTTTGCTTCGAATTGTGCTAAAACCGTATAACTTGTGTTTTCAGTGTCGTGTAGCTGTCCGCAAGCGGCCAAAAACCACGCCCGTCTTAACAAATTACACGTGAGTACCTACCTTGCCGAGGGCCAACATGAGTGAGGAGTCAAAACTGACTGTGCCACCCCGTTCTCCTACTAAAAGATCGAAAGAGGATTATATTGTAGAATTGAAACGCCAAAGGGGGAATTTAAAAGGGCGGTTAACGCAGTTTAAGAAATTTGTTGATTCCTTAGAAAGTGAAAAGTGTCTAACAAAGTTACAAATTTCCGAGCTAAAATTAAGATTAGAATCGGCTAGTGACATATTTCAAAGATTTCACGTTATTGAAAACGAATTAGAGTTACATTCTTTAGAGTCAGACCTTTCTAGCAACTTAGAGTACACAGAAAACTTTGAATCCTTATATTTTAAAACTGTGGCTAGCGCTAAGTGTCTAATTGAGTGTTCTGAGACTGAAGACAGCTCTGTAGGTGATGCAAAGTGTGGTGCAACAATGAAACCAACCCTTTCAAACGTAAAATTACCTGAAATTAAACTACCTAACTTTGATGGTTCTTATGACCACTGGCTGGAGTTCAAAAATTCTTATATAACCATGATTCACAACCGCTCAGACCTTGATCTTATTCAGAAATTTCACTACTTGCGTTCTTCACTTAGTGGCACTGCGTTGCAGGTGATCGGTGCATTAGAGTTCACCGCGCCTAATTATGCACATGCGTGGGCATTATTAGAGAATAGGTTTAACAATCACAGGTTACTTGTACACAATCATGTAAAGGCTTTGTTTAATATTACTCATATAAAACAAGAATCTGCTACACAAATTAGAAAATTAATAGATACAGTTTTGAGAAATTTGCGGGCACTCAAAACATTAAATGAAGCAACGGAGTCCTGGGACACATTGGTAATACATTTGGTTGTTAGTAAACTAGATCCTTCTACAGAACGTGAGTGGGAGAATCACCAGGGTTCTTTAAATACAAGCGTTACAAATAAGTTAAAACTAGATGACTTGTTATCATTTTTAAGAAACCGTGCAGACACACTAGAAATGATAAATATTACAAATTCTAAACCACAACAAAGGAATCCTATCTTAAATAGTTATAATATTGTGACAAGTAGCAATATTAATAAGAAATTCAATAGGAAACAAAATCATAAGGTTTGTGTTTTGTGTAACAATAATAATCATACATTATATTCATGTTTTAAGTTTTTAAATATGTCCATTCCAGACAGAATAAATTTTGTGAATACTAAGAAGTTGTGTCAAAATTGTCTAAGAGCTGGGCACTCAATTAATGACTGTTTATTTAGTTCGTGTAAACAATGCAAAGAGAAACATAATAGTTTACTACATTATAATAGTGCCTCAGTAGGTAACAAGTCAAACTCAAGCAACTTATTGTCCGAGCATACAGTAAATGCACACTCTAATAATGAGTTTATCATTAATAACAGTGAATCAATGCATTCACACACTTCATTACAAAGGGTTTTATTATCTACAGCACTAGTGCAAATAGCTGATTCAAATAATTATTTTCATAAAGCCCGTGCCTTGTTGGATAATGGAAGCCAGCACAGTTTTATGTCAGAAAAATTATGTAAACGTTTAAATGCGTCATGTATACAGTCCACTATTCGAATATCAGGCGTTGGGAAAAATGTTACACATTCCAATCAAGTATGTAGTATTTTAATGCGTTCCTGTTCACAGGATTTTATTACACGTTTACAATGTGTGGTCTTGCCACATATAACAACACGTTTGCCCGTGACACCTATGGATAATATTATACGTATTCCTGAGAATATTCAGCTCGCGGATCCAACCTTTGATGTACCATCAGATATCGACTTATTAATTGGTGCGGACAAGTTTTGGGAGCTTTTACTCGAGGATAAGATTCGTTTGCCTAATGGACCTTATTTACAAAGTTCAAAATTAGGCTGGCTAATTTCAGGGCCAATTTATTCAAATAAAATACAAATAAACGAAACACAGTGTAATTTTACACAAGACTTAAACGTACAACTCCAAAGGTTCTGGGAACTTGAGGAAGTTTCTCATGCGAGTGCTGCCCCCTCACAAGATGAACGATTTTGTGAGGAACTATTCGTTAATACTACTAAACGTGATAAAACTGGGAGATTCTCAGTTCGAATTCCGCTAAGAGAATCAGCTGACTCGTTAGGCGATTCTTATACGTTAGCGAAAAAGCGATTTTTTACTCTAGAACGAAAACTAGAAAGTAACCCTACTTTTAAACGTATGTATTGTGATTTCATGCGGGAATACATTGAGTTAGGTCACATGACTCGTTTAGATAATTACAGTGAACAGTGCAGTGAACCTAATTATTTTCTACCACATCATGGTGTTTATAAAGAAAGTAGTACAACTACTAAATTACGCGTAGTATTTGATGCAAGTGCAAAAACAAGCACTCAAAAATCTTTAAACGATATTCAGTTATCTGGACCAGTGTTACAAAATGATATTTTTTCTATTTTATTACGTTTTAGACAATATAAATACGTGGCATCTGCAGATATTATGAAATTCTTTAGGCAGGTACTTATTCAGCCAGATCAACGATGTTTGCAATTAATCGTTTGGAGAGATAATCCCACAGATTTATTAAACGTTTTTCAACTTAACACGGTCACATATGGAACCGCTTCGGCTCCCTACTTAAGTATGAGATGCATACGACAACTAGCTCATGAGTGCAACGATGATGTCATCAAGCGCGTCATTACTAATGACCTGTTTGTTGATGACTTAATTACTGGTCATGATGATCATGAGATTTTAATATCAATTTGTGAAAAGGTTTCTAATATCTTAAAGTCTGGATGTTTTCCGTTGCACAAATGGACCTTTAATTTTGATAAAATTCAGGATACTTCAGGGATGTTTAAAAATGATTTAACACAAAGTAAAACTCTTGGCCTAGGTTGGTTAAATGATAGTGATGAGTTCTATTTTGACATAAAAATAAGTAGTGAATTTGATTCATTCAATTTAACTAAACGTATGATACTTTCAACAGTTTCACAGATATATGACCCGTTAGGTCTTCTAGCACCGTCCATTATTATTGTTAAAATGTTATTACAAAAATTATGGCTTAGCAAATTGGACTGGGATACTCCGGTGTCCCAGGAGATAGTTGACATTTGGAGGAGTTTTCTTAAATCATTAGATAGCTTAAAACAATTAAAATTGCCTCGTCATGTCAGAAGTTTTTATAATTTTACAGAATTACATATTTTCACAGACGCATCACAGAATGCTTATGGAGCGTGTGCTTATATTCGAACATACGATAATAATTCTCAATTTAGTGTTAATTTGTTATGTGCCAAAAGTAAAGTAGCACCGTTGAAAACAATCACTATTCCCCGTCTAGAGCTTTGTGGAGCATTAGTGGGTGCTAAGCTTTACAAAAAAATTATAGACTCGCTGAGGCTTACATTTAATAAAGTAATTTTCTGGACAGACTCTACTATTGTTATGGGATGGATACGTATGGCACCACATCTCTTAAAACCATTTGTTCAAAATCGTGTTTCAGAATTGAATGAATTGACAAGAGAGTCACCTTGGTTGCATGTAAAGAGCGAGAACAATCCCAGTGACCTGTTGACCAGAGGCATCCACTTTGATAGATTAATTAATTGTGAAATCTGGTGGCACGGCCCCTCCTTTCTACAAACCTCCACTTCATTTACAAGTTTAGAGTCAAATTATAATAATTTTAATATCACTGAAGATTTACCAGATATTAAAAAGGTAACTTCATTGAATCATGTATGCTCATTCGAGGCTGATTTCATAAACTTTAAAAATTATTCGTCTTTTCAAAGACTAAACCGTATATTTGCCTATGTGGTTCGGTTTATTAATAACACTCGCATAAAGAATGAATGTAAACTTAACCGTCAAACCGGTTCATTATCAGTTGCAGAGTTGAATGAGTCGCAGCGCATTCTTATTAAATTTTCACAGATGCAATCGTTTCCTTGTGTATACAGTTGTCTATCGAATAACGAGCCTTTAGATAAGTGTCATAAAAACAAAAAAGAAATTAATCGTGTGTTAGGGCTTAATGTATTTTTGGATGATAATAAATTGATAAGAGTCGGTGGTAGACTAAACAATTCCACGACTTTTGAGTATAATAAAAAACATCCTATCTTATTATGTTCTGGAAATCATTTTACTGTTTTACTTTTCAGACATAAACACAAACAATTGATGCACGCTAGTCCACTTCTTTTGTTATCTCACATACGTGAGCATTGGTGGCCCTTAAGGGCAAGAAACTTAGCCAAAAAAATAGTAAAGGAATGTGTCACTTGCACTAGAATTAAAGGTAAGACCTTAACTCCTATAATGGGAAATTTACCAAGCGAGCGTGTGGATCCTGGTTATCCCTTTCTAAGATGTGGAGTCGACTATGCCGGACCTGTCTTCATATTGAATCGCAAAGGTCGTGGGGCTCGCTTGTTTAAAGCCTATATATGTTTATTTATATGTTTCATTACACGTGCAATACACCTTGAACTTGTCACTAGTCTCAGTTCAGATGATTATATTTTAGCACTTAAGCGTTTCCTAAGCAGAAGAGGTAAACCTCAAGTTATATTTTCTGACAATGGGAAAACATTTGTAGGGGCTGAAAAGGAATTTCAACTGTTTCTAAATAATATATCAAAGGAAGTTATTGATTATTCAAGTAATAATGGCATAGAGTTTAAATTTATTCCGCCTTACTCTCCTCATTTTGGTGGCCTTTGGGAAAGTGGTGTACGATCGTGTAAGTATCATTTAAGACGTATCGTAGGGAATGCTAGGTTAACTTATGAGGAATTTTATACGGTTTTGACACAGGTCGAGGCAGTCCTAAATTCTCGTCCTCTGTCACCCATGTCCTCTGATCCTCAAGACCTTCTTCCCCTCACACCTGCTCACTTCCTGATCGGACGCACGCTGACGGCCACGGCGAGCGACGACATGATGGCAGTACCAGCATCCCAGCTGACTCGCTACACCAAGCTGGAACAACTAAGACAACACTTCTGGCAGCGCTGGTCTCGAGAGTACGTGACGGAGCTGCAGCAGAGGACTAAATGGAAGACTAACCAGCCCGACATCAGCCTGGATACGTTGGTGATCATCAAGGAAGATAATCAGCCGCCTCTTCGGTGGAAAATGGGCCGCATCGTCAAAACGTTTCCTGGCCCTGACGGAGTGTCACGCGTCGCTGACATTCGCACCGCTACGGGCATCATTCGTCGTGCATTCTCCAAGATCTGCCCATTACCATTACCAGAGAAGGAGGAGGAAGGTGTTCCCGTTACCTTTTGAAAGCCGGTGCTTTCAAGGCCGGCGAGAATGTTAAAGTTTCAATAAGTTCAATAAACGAGACAGCCAGCGCCATCTCTTCGCTGGCTTGGACAACAACCTGTACCATGGACAGTGGACACCTCAGTAGCTGACAGGTGACAGGTGACAGATGACAGCGGGTGCCGGGTGACAGCTGACACTTGACAGGTGTCCATCGGCGCTCTTCCGCCGGCCGGCGGGGCGGCCGCCGCCATAAATTTCTCGTCTCAACATACGTTATTATCCCTATGTAGTTTGTGATCTCAATTTTGCAATAAACGTAATCAAGAACAACAAATTTTTCCATACACCCTGGGATCCTACCGGAACGTGCACACTTATTTCAAACGTAAGTGTTGATAAAGTACCCTCATAGCAAGTACGGACTACGGGGGTTATCAGCTAAGATTATTTTCGGTTCCTGGTAGGGAATCGATAGTTAGGGTTCGTCGACCGAATGCCGTAAACAATACGTTCCAGTAATTACTGGCCAAATTAACCGATAGCTTAGCAGGGGACTGGTAACTGACTGTTCGTCAATGAGAACAGGGTATTGTTTTTTCTGAAACTTGACGGACAGTTTTGAGAAAACAGTGCGATGCATACTGAATACCAAAGTTCACGAACTTTGATCTTTATCTATAGGTAGCGATATCGAATGTAGAGTAGAGACTATAGAAGAGATTAATAATAATGTACGGAACTAACGTTTTGGCTAACTGACCATCCATTTCTACGAGAGAGCTTTTGTAATAAAATTAGCAAACATCATATCGTTTGAGCTCAATTGCTTTTACTTGCTTTTACTAAATCATAAAATATTTATTCAAATAAGGTAACTAGTACAAGCTTTCGAATTAATGTGATGTATGACTATAGTTTTTGAGTAGAGTATCCACTTCAAATAGATGAAGAAATAATAGTAGCTACTTTATTTTCAAGGTAAACATTCTTCAACTTGTGACCTTGCACAAACTGAACCAGGATGTCTGAAGACGAGGCAGGTATACCATGAATCAGCGAAGCAACAGACCAAAACGGCAGGCGGCAGCTAAGTTAATTAATACCAAAAACATCACGAGCGTTTCAAATTTACCAAAAGTGGTGAAGATCTATACTAATATTATAATTGCAAAATGTGTCTGTCTCACTGCTCTTTCCGCTTAAACCACTGCACCGATTTTCATGAAATTTAGGACGAGGGAAGCATTATAGGTTTAGTAGCGTTTAACGTGGAAATATATGGGAGAGCTACCGTGGGAGAGCTATGCTTCGGCACGGCTCGACCGGAGAAATACCACGGGCTCACAGAAAACCAGCGTGAAACAGCGCCTGCGCTGTGTTTCGCCGAGTGAGTGAGTTTACCGGAGCCCCAATTCCCTATCTCACCAAAAACATACTTGTTAAAACGGGGTTAAGTTCCTATTCACTAATTGTTCGCCTTAAAAAAGAGTTGAAATCCAATTCAATGCCAAGTTTAGATGCACTTCCAAATCGATCATAATCATCTTCATCAACAGCCTGATCCTAAATACTTCTAAATTTGAACTTGGCAGGTTAATGTAATCACATAGATATCTTATATTTAAATTTAAAAATTATACAATAATTATCAAGTGCTACTAGCATGAAAACCTGCCAAGTTCAAATTTAGAAGTATTTAGGATCAGGCTGTTGATGAAGTTGATTATGATCGATTTGGAAGTGCATCTAAACTTGGCATTGAATTGGATTTCAACTCTTTTTTAAGGCGAACAATTAGTGAATAGGAACTTGGCCCCGTTTTAACAGGTATGTTTTTGGTGAGATTTCAATACTTTTTTTAAGGAATCATACCAATTTGTTTCTTTCCTCCTCATCTTATTTCAGTGTATTTACTTGTACATATTAATTTTTATCTCAAATTCATAGATGAGCCGACTCACGCTTGACCAATTTCTCAAATTTCTTAATTTTTTGTTAATATACATATAACAAACAACCTGTGTGCCAAATTTCATAACGCTACGGCAACTGGAAGTGGCCTAGAGGTTTTGAAGCCGACTCACGCTTGACCAATTTCTCAAATTTCTTAATTTTTTGTTAATCTACATATAACAAACAACCTGTGTGCCAAATTTCATAACGCTACGACAACTGGAAGTGGCCTAGAGGTTTTGATTACCGATTTTTATCTCAAATTCATAGATGAGCCGACTCACGCTTGACCAATTTCTCAAATTTCTTAATTTTTTGTTAATCTACATATAACAAACAACCTGTGTGCCAAATTTCATAACGCTACGACAACTGGAAGTGGCCTAGAGGTTTTGATTACCGATTTTTATCTCAAATTCATAGATGAGCCGACTCACGCTTGACCAATTTCTCGAATTTCTTAATTTTTTGTTAATCTACATATAACAAACAACCTGTGTGCCAAATTTCATAACGCTACGACAACTGGAAGTGGCCTAGAGGTTTTGAAGCCGACTCACGCTTGACCAATTTCTCAAATTTCTTAATTTTTTGTTAATCTACATATAACAAACAACCTGTGTGCCAAATTTCATAACGCTACGACAACTGGAAGTGGCCTAGAGGTTTTGATTACCGATTTTTATCTCAAATTCATAGATGAGCCGACTCACGCTTGACTAATTTCTCAAATTTCTTAATTTTTTGTTAATCTACATAATAACAAACAACCTGTGTGCCAAATTTCATAACGCTACGACAACTGGAAGTGGCCTAGAGATTTTGATTACCGGTCAGTGAGTCAGTGCCAAAATTAGCTATTTTTACAAGGAAATATTTCAGGATCTAACAAATCTATATCTATGAAATTTGGTATATTGCGTAAGTACTAGTATATAATTAGGTAGGTAAAATTTTATCTTTGCTCTCGCAATAGGCACTGAGATACAAGGGGGTCAAAAGTGCGTCGAAACCGTTCGTGTAAATAGTGCACGGCATGCGCGCGGCCTGCTGGAACTTGGCCGCGCACTCCGTGCGCTTTGATACCCTTTTCCCTTCCCTACCCTCCCTTATTTCCTTCCCTACCCTTCGTAAAAGGCCGGCAACGCACCTGCAGCTCTTCTGATGCTGCGAGTGTCTATGGGCGACGGAAGTTGCTTTCCATCAGGTGACCCGTTTGCTCGTTTGCCCCCTTTTTTCATTAAAAAAAATATATAGCTCCCGCGAAGAGATTATGATTGAAAAACCTTTGTTTTTGTAGCTCTAGCCTCTATTATTGTATGTCTTTCTAGATCCAGAGCTACAAAGACATAAGATATAATTAAACAGTAAAATTTCAAGTATTTGTCTATTAATAGATTTGCGCCCGCGATGATACACTGGCCTACTTCACTAAGAATAAGTTCGCGGAATTGAGTCTAGTCTAAATACTAGAACACTATAGACTGTAAGACCTACCTAAACCTAGTGCTAAGTGATTGTTGATATCTTGTTGGAAGTGGCCAGCGACAGTCTATGAAATATTTTATTAAAGGATCAGTTCTCAGGATTTACAATAAACAAAGAATATGACGGCTTATTCATAACGTAATCGAATGTTAGATAAATGTATGGACGCTAATGCTAATGGTTATTTCCATAACAATTCTCTTTTGATATTCATTTTATTGTTTTTGCTGAGCTCTCTGCAGTTACATAACATTATGATATGTGCAACTGCAGAGTCCACTATTTCGTGTATTTAGCTTAATCCATTTCGAAGTTAGCAAACTTTATCACAAAATAAACAAATCCCTGAATACACGTGCAACAAAAGACAACCTATATTTTTGTATTTATTTTGTAGCGATTTCGCATACATCGCATTCCCAACAACCGGAATTCCGAACAAAACAGGACGAAAGCTCACGCCAGATATAGCCACCTAATAAAGGATGGAGGAGAAAGTAGAATTTATTACAAATCGCCAAAGATATTTAAGGTAATATTGGAATCCGTTTCTTTTAGAAGCTTTTAAATAAGCTTTCATTACTCGTTAAGCTTAATATTATATTATTTCAGCGACAAAAGTTATGAAGTGATAATAATAAGCCTCAAAATGTTTAAGAGCCAAATGAACTTAGATCCCCAAAACCTCTCATGACTTGACATTTCTAAGACTCCTAATTTACTTACGCAGATAACATAACATATTTTATCTTATTTTCGCAACGAGTATGACATCACATAAGCTTTCCTCTATGTGTGAAGGGTTAGATTTAATTAAGCTAAATATGACAGCAGTTTCTTCGTTTGCGCTGAAAATAGCCGCACCGAAGTGAAACCACATCTACGTGGTCGCCTCTGAAGTGGATCCACATCCGTTTCTACGGGAATAGAAGCTGTATTCCTATTTCAATGCACCAGAACTATTACAACACTCCGAACATGTAAAATGTAAATCCTACCAAAAATATAGCAGATAAGTTTTGAGATCTAATCAAGGTCTAATAACGTAGAGACTATAAAGGTTGATATACAGGTTTTGTATTATAAAATGTTTACACGTATACTTGCAGCTACAAAATGTGAAAATTAATAATTATACGTACTATATTGACAAGGATTATGGAAAATACACTTGAGATGTTTGGTTAGAGTACGACGTTATAGTTCACAGTTTTGGCGAAATGCAGAACTAAAGAACTCAACTCTACGAAATATTTTGTTATGTTTGCGGGAAACCCTCATAAGGAATTAGAGCGTTTATTTATCCTTACGTTTGTACACACATGCACAAGATACAGTGGGCTCTCTTCTTTAAAATATAACAAAAGATCAGTATCAGGTCATGTAGAGTATCCCTAAAAGGAGTCTAGGTACAAACTCTTATGCTAAGTACTCACTTGCGGTTTTGCTGGATAGTTTTACTCCAATCCATGTAAATAATGTCTTCAATAATAATAATTATTATAAGAAAGCGTAGGTCGTGTGCTATCTCGGTATTGTAATTGATCTGAGGTATTACCTACGCAAATTATAATAGGAAACAAACAGGAAACATTATAAAATTATTATAATGTTTATAAGAAAGCGTTCTAGTTGCGAGTTGCGGTCAATTAAAATGAATCACATTCTGGTTCGCGTTTCCACTGCCTTCACTGACTAACGCGGTACCGTTACTGAATTGGGGACGAATATAAACAATAACATAGCTCCTTTGTTTAAAGATTAATCTTAGAATTCGGATCTAGCAAGATATTTTAAACATTGTACTTGGTAGAGTTAGAGCGAGAGGAAATGGTATTTGCCCAATGCCGTAGTATATTATGCTCTTTAAAACTTGGATGATCACATTTTCCTGATCCTAATCCAGCTGACAGCTTTTGATCTATGAAATAAAATAATCGGCCAAGTGCGACTCGGACTCACGCACGAAGGGTTCCGTACCGTTATAAAGCAAAAATACACCAGTAATTGTGCTTTTGTATGGAAACCCCCCTTAAATTTTATTTTATTTTAATATTATTGTTAATTATTGAAGTAGACGTACAATTATTAAGGCTTTTATGAAAATATTAAGTGCCTACATGTTGCCATTATTGATATCGAGCAAAAAAGGTAAAAAAAAATCACGTTTGTTGTATGGGAATTGGGAGCCTGCCTCAAATATTAATTTTATTTTGTTTTCAGTATTTGTTGTTATAGCGGCAATAGATATACACAATCTGTGAAAATTTCAGCAGTCTAGCTATAGCGGTTCTTGAGATACAGCCTGGAGACAGACAGACGGACGGACGGACAGACATCGAAGTCTCAGTAATAGGGTCCCGTTTTTTACCCTTTGGGTACGGAGCCCTAAAAACTCTCAATATTTGGTAAAATAAAACGTTAACTCTATGAATGTGTATTGAATACCAGATGTGGAAGTCTATCGGAGGCCGGAGCACGTCGCGTCGTTATCACACAAACCAGCTGTGCGTCCTGTTACAGCGAGATAACAATACAATTAAATAGCTCAATGTTACTCTGAAATAATTTATATAAAATAAGGGAGGAAACGAGCACACGGGTCACCTGATGGAAAACATCTACCCTCGCCCACGGACACTCGCAAAATTAGAAGAGCTTCAGGTGCCTTGCCGCCCTTTTACGTTCTCTTCTTGAAGGTTTGCAGGTCGTATAGGTTCGGAAATACTGCTGGCGACAGTTCGTTTCAGAGTTTTACAGTGCGCGGCAGAATGTTACGCGAAAAACGCACAGTGAAAATTGGAATCTCATAATGAAAACTGAATATTGCTTGTTTAGACATTAGAATGCTCTTCCCATTAGACAAGTCAAGACTGAAGTCCCAAGGGACGGGCTTGAATAGCCCCAGCACTCACCCGGGCGGGCGGTCGTTGGCAGCCATCCTTTCCGCCCTACGCTTCTTGCAGGTGTTGCAGCTGATGGTAGGCGCGCCGTCCTCCCACACGCCGCCCTTCCAGAACACCAGCCTGCCCTCCTCCATCACATCCTCACACTCAGACCACTTCGATTACGACACAATTCGTCGGAACGAAACAGAAGTTTTTCAGAATCACACAGCACTTAATTGATATTTAATTACAGAATACACGTGAAGTTTATGCCACTTTGATTTTAATAAATAAGCACAAAACAGCACAATTTAGATGCTCTGAAATGTTTCGTATCTCTATAAACGCAGGCCGCAGCTCTACAAACTGCCTTGTCGCAAAAACCAAGTTAGGTTATACGGAGATATATTCTGTTCAAGATGAATCTTTATCCCGCAGATACTTAAAGCACGTTCACAAACAGACTCCACACGTTCATCTCCGGGGTACAACCAAAATAAACTGCGTATGCGCATGCCCGCGCGGTTTGCCCCACGCGGCGACCCCCACGAGACTGGCGGACGGCAGACGGCAACAGCCAACAACAGGCTCCGATGACAGACTGAATCTGGTCAGACTCAGCGACATTTTGTGCCTAATGAAGGGCACATATAGGTCGTGGAAAATCCACTGAAAATCAGCAGCATTATTGGTAGAAAGAATTATTTTTGTGTGTATTGAGAAATTTTGTAGTTTATGGATGGAAACATGTAAACAGAATAATTATATAAACATAGAAACTGAAATGAAACTTCGCAGCGGGAGTTGAACGAACAATAATGTTGAGGAAAATACGCAGGGACGTGATTTATCATTTCCTTCCGTAACTGGAAAACCATGGTACGCAGATTCAATGTTTTACAGTATAGGTACTGTTCGTGCGTCTTTTACTCAATCTTTCCATACGAGAACCTGTGTCCATATCCAACTAATAGCAATAACCTGCAGTGCGAATCTCGGTCCAGGACTGCCGCTACAAGTGTAGAGCAGCCGGCTCCAGGGCCCAGGCCGCAGAGTTCAACAAACCCTCGTGAACCGCGAACCAAAACGTTGCATACCTCACATTGTTCTTTTTGTCATACTTCATTACGTATCGATTGTGCAACTCAATCAAAGATGAGACAGAGAAAAAGTTTTCATGACATTTACATTTTGTATGTAGAGACGAGGTAGAGACATAATATTATGAATGTTACTGTCTGCTTTGAACATGTCCTGATCTTGATTAATTAATGTAATACAAAGTATTGTTTGTCTGTTTCTAAAATTGCTCTACAATATATTACAGAGCCCTACGACTATTATTCTGATATTTATGGTACTTTTGAGCCATGTCGCCTCACGCATGTTCTGTTGTGAGTTGTGATTGTGACGTACTCGTCAATCTATTAGCATCGCATGACTGACAACTATTTTACGGGAATTTATTTTCGACTGGTATTCAGTTTACGCAAATCACACCGGTAAATACTTCCGCACGAAAAATATTTCGTCTTTATAAGTTTTACTCAGAACTCGGAAGTCGTTTAAAAACTAGAGAATGAACGCCTGGCGAAAACCAATAACCAGCTAAGCGTGTTGCTTTAGTCTCTTTCTCTTTCAGGCCCCTTCATATTGGTGCTCCAATGTCGTTTGTCATAAAACTTTGATTTAAACTGAGTTGGTAAACTCAAAAAGGCAACAAGGCAAACAAAAGCATGACATCCCACATACATATTTCCGTCTCCATGCGAGGAATTCCCAAAAAAGTCAACAGCCAAACAATTTAACACGTGCGCGTCCCCGGCTATAAATACATAGACCACGTCCTCCGGGCAACGATACATCGCTGAACAAATAGTTCATGTCGGCTCTCTGACCTTTTTACAGCCAGCCACACGGCCAATAACCTACTTCGTACTGTCACGATATCTTTGCAAAATCTGCTGCTTTACCCGCGAAAGGAATGTTTCGAAAGATGGCAAAGGAGCAGTGACAGGCTGGTGAAAAGCAATGCCTCTAAACATCTTGACGGTCCCCTTAAGATTTGATTGCGATTTGAACCTTAGCTTATTGTAGCTTTAAGAGCACATAGGTAGAGACACTGAACATAATGGTTGTTCCCATTATATTCCCTCTTTACTGGTGCAACTTATGGATGACAATAGAATAGCAGACGCAAGGACCTTCATTTAGCTGTTCTGAATATCTGATACTTTCTGTATTTTTGTAATTGTAGAAAGGGAGCGACATGATAATACTTACGTGATAATACTGTATCCTGTGCTGCAGGATGTGAGATACGCCTATACATGAAATAAAATATGAAACCCGATATCTAAAAGGCAGTCGGCTGACGGGTCACAAAACGAACAAAACACCAAAAGGTTACGTACTGGTGCGATGTGTCACGGCGGAAACCGACCGGTATGGAGCCTTACTAATTAGTAATTATTATAAAGTAAATCTCAAGACGATTCTTATTATTATAATAAAATACGGTATGGAAAAATATTACAATATACGATCATTCATCATAATTCATAGCCATCCATACCTTTTTAAAGAAAAAACAATATTTTTAATGCGTCGCTGATATTATAACTGTACTATCCAAAGTAAAAGTGTAGCATAATGAAGTACCTATTCTAATTGAATATATAAATTTACGTGTCGACATTTATCGATTCTGTAATCAGCAACCTTGGGGGAAAATTACATGTTATGAAGCTTTTTATCGTACCGTTATACTAATATAGCCACTTGGTCGATCCCATGAGTGTTAGGACTAAATCAAGGTCCTAAGTTCGAAATTCGAAATACCAGCAGCTGGATTGTAAAACGAATTTATTCAGGTGAAACCGTACTTACGTAAATAAAATGAAGCCGGATTAAGAATTTTATGATGTCAGCGTAAGTGGGTAAGCGGAAACTGGAAAGTAGCGCAAGGGTTGATGAACACGCGCCAATACTGACTGTAGATAATATGCCAATACGTAGCGACAAATTATTTGTGGTAAGAAATCAGTCGACAAGTAATAATAACAGTACGATTTAGGATAGAGATTTCAGCTAATGTCCAGCGCTGGATTTGTAGAGCAAAATTATTCATATCTCGAACAATTTCAGTAGAAATTATCTAATATGAAGAGAAAAACCTCTACAAAACACACAAGCTGCCTGAACAGAATATACCGATAATGCCAATATTTCCTATGTACGACAAAGAAGTAAAAATCGGGAACTAGTAATGTTGGCAAGGGATTACGTGCCGAGTGCCACAGACCGCAGTCCTCATACAAGATATAATATTTATTCATTCAGGCAGCCCTGGAACGTAAACAGTTTGTGGGTCGTCGGTCGCGGCTGACCTGCCCCCCTCTCGCCACACCGTCTCAACCCCTCTCGTAATCCTCCGACTTATACGCGACTCCCAATCTACATAGTTGTTTCAGGAAGTTTCGTTGAAAGACACCCTTGGAGTCTAGACGCGACATACCGTACTATAAGTCCTATATTTATATCTACATTGTATAGATTTTGAAAGAGAATGAGGTTTTACGTTCCGAATATCTCTTACTGGTTAGTTTACATTAGGTAGGACGTCCGTCGTCCTGCCTAATGTTACTCTTGTAAACTAACATTTTTTTCGCCGAATATATTGCATCAAGGATGTTGCTGCAACATCCTTGATGCGAATACATTTAGATACTCTAGAATTCTAGATTTTCGTTATTCGTAACTGTTTGTGAATGGAGACTACTTAATTAATGTAACATCTATTTTTGGCAGGTATCCCGCGCTGGGCTACAATAAGAAACCATCCACATAGAGTCACGTAGACCGCCTTAGCGCCAACAATAGCCGACACCATAACAGACACAATCGTCTGTTCAACACCTCGCCCATACTATACCACAACGCCGGTCCTAAGCCTGTCGCCGATTTTGGACACTCTGAATTCTGATTTATTTTAATTAGGCGCGACATTAAACATCAATGAAATAATAAGCATTACAACATGACACTTGTTTCATTGTTCAATTTCATAGTATATAAATTATAATATATGAAGCAAAAAATAATCAAAAACGTATAATACAGTTAAGTTTACACCAGCAAAGTCAGTAATATTATCATGCATTTCTCACATTTTATATTGCTATGATGCCGGTGCAGTGTTGCAGTTTAATAGGGTTGCCATCCGTCCGGATTTCCCCGGATTTGTCCTAGTTTGGAGGGCGTCCGGGGAGCGTCCGGTCGGGTTTTTGAAAAGTGTCAGGGTAAAATCCGGACACTTTTGTGAAGAGAACTAATTTAGAGTATTTAGTCATGCAGCAATAAACGAAAGATAAAAACTCGCTAAGCATACACGGTTTCTTGCACGGACTTGAGATAATCAGATTTTTTTAAATAAATGAAATCTTTTTTTGAAATCTTTTGAAATCTTTTTTTTTATTCAAAATAGGTATCATGATACACTTTTTGAACGTCAGAAGTCTACGTTGCCTACCACCGGTTCGGGAACTAAAATATAAAAAATTGGCAAGACGTAATCGTAAAATAGTGTCCGGGGAAATAACCATATTTTGGCCAAATGTCCGGGAATTTTGTCGTGTCTGACCGGCGATGGCAATTTAGGTGATGGCAACCCTACAGTTTAATAAACTTTTAACTATACCAGTTCTTCCCAGCTAATTAATGCAACATTAAGGGTCTGTTTCACCACTTCCCGATAAGTGCCGAATAGGCTATTCACCACTTAACTTGACAGATCAAGTATGGAGAATCTGTCAAAATAGTTGTGTATAGACTATAGCCTATTCGGCACTTTATCAGAATGGGGTGAAACAGACCCTAAGGATATTACAAGAGGTATCAAGACATTTTTTAACTTGTAAGGGGGCGTCCACAAATTGCGTGAGGTGTTTTTTGAAATTTTGACCCCACCACCCCCCCTGGTGAGATTTCGTGAGATTTTATTCAACCCCCCCTCCCCCCTCCCAAATCTCACGTGAGATTTTACAAAATGTGGGTTTCTACTTTCTTACGTAAGCGTTTGGTTTGACAGTCAGTAGATTTTCTTTCGAATGAATTTGTGAATGATCTTAATCGTGTAACGATTAAATCTTAAGCATACGTACAACCATAGAGGTACAACCTAGATGAAATGGACCAAAATAGTATTATTTTGTTGAGAAAAAAATTACGTGAGATTTACCGAGACCTCCCTCTCCCCAACGTGAGATTAGATGAGATTTGACTCGACCCGCTCCCCCCCCCCTAAACACCTCACGTAATTTGTGGACGCCCCCTAAATGCCTTTGGAGACTTAACGGAACGGTACTTATAACAATGTTATGTTTGAAGTTCTTTTGTTATGTTTTGAAGTTTTTTCCTGCTGGCAACCCTACCGCTAAGTTGAGATTGTAAAGTCTCCTGACTAAAAATTGATATTTAATTATTATTTCCAATAATACTGTTTTAAAAAGTTATTAATTATATTCATTTATGTATTAGTGATAAGATTATTAATAAGTTTCTGTGCTATAAACAAGTTCGTTTGTGAAAATCACCAAATAAATTGCCTTACGTCAACGGTGATCAGCTGTCACAGGTAATTTAAATTTTCATACTAAAAACGCATATATTTCGAAAGACATTACAGTTATTACATTTTTAAAGCAAAGAAATACCTAATTATAAGTTGATTTAGGTTGATGATAGGCAATAATTTATAACCGTGGGAGGAAAGCAATAGATCAGCTGTTTCTGTGTAATCAATTGTCATAGGTTACATAGGCCGGTCAGTGGGATTGATGGACCTTGTTATTCCTTTTTAACAACCCTTACACCTCACTCTAGCTTGCGTGACCCCTCTACACCGAGCAAATATCTCAACATCTAAAGATATCGAGTGATAGGCACATTTAAGGAGGACTTGGTATTGTTGATTCCACTGCCATTGTAGTTTATTTCTGTACCTACTCACATTTTTTCATAAATATCATTTAAAAATTTACTTATAGGTTGGTTTGTAGGCTTGGCATAGACTTGTATCTTCCTTAACATCTTACACACCCCACTCTAGCTTGCGTGACCCCTCTACACCGAGCATATATCTCACCATCTAAAGATATCGAGTGGGTGGATCTATTTGAAGGTACTGGAAAGTGTCAGGTTTGCATATCAATAGATAGTTGGTTCATTGATAGACATAAGTCAATTAATTAACCGATTATCTTATAGTTTACATTACTGTTAGTTAACATGATGACTAGAGGAAACCTGGCTCGTCAGACTGAGGAACAACTCCGTCTGACCCTTCAGGAACTTAAAGAATGTAAGAAACAAAATGAACTATTGCTCTCTGAACGCGAGGACAGTGAGAAAGAAATGGTAAAAATTATCCAAAAAAATAGTGACCTTAAAAATGAGTTAAATAAGTTAAATGTAAATTACGAGGAGCTGTACCAGAAAACAAAAGAATTACAGGACATTGTAGACAGCTTTGACCAGTGCAGAGATGAGTATGAGGAGGCGCTGAACAGCACTAGTTTGTGGAAGCAAAGATGTGAAGAAGCCCATACACGAATCAAGACATTAGAAAGCCAAATACATGAGTATAACTCTTCAAAAACTCAAAACTTGTTTCAGGAAGTGTTTGGGAGTGATTCTGACATTACAGAGAAAAATGTCTCTAATCATATTCTGAAAAATAATTTACCAATAATTGATTTGACTGGTGATGACACCATCCCTTCCCAGACACTTCACTCATTTCAAAGCAAAAATAAATTAAGAAAGTATTTAAAAGTTAGAAAAAACATTAGGAAAACAAGTAAATTGTTAATAAGAAACCAGCAAAAACTGTCTAAAATAACAAAGTTGTCCAAAGATAATATTTATGTCAAAAATAAGTACCAAGACTGTACTAAACAACTTGAAAATACTAAATGTATGTATGAGGCGGATGTATGCAGTCTCCAGACTGAAATTACCTATCTGCATGAGTCCCTTGAATCTATAACAAAAAAATATGAACTTGCTCAAGTGGAAATATCTAGTCACATATCGGCATTGAATACTTTGCTGGATGACTGTCGATACAATGAGGACAGAGTTATGTCTTTATTGAGGCATAACTCGTCTTGTCAATGCCAGGTGAACTATTCAATGACTCCTGATAATGTTGATGGTCATTTGGGTATGGAGACACATACAAAGCACTCCCAAATGGAAAACCTAACTGTGTCACCGGCCTCTGGCCCATGTTCAGTGGCTATTTACAGCGATGAACTTGGTCGGGGAGTCGGGGTGCAGTTGAGTAAGTTATGCATAGAAGAGTCAGTGTATAACACCTGCATACCAGGTGCAAACTTTTCACAAATAATTAAAAAAATTGTTAATACTACTCACTGTCCAAATACAACACTAGTAATATTAGTTGGGAGACGAGGAAGTGTGAATAGTAAAGAAATGGAAAATTACATAGAATTATTAAATAAATTACAAAATATTACTAAGGTTATATTATTTACATTTCCTTATGTAAAAAGGTTGCCTCAGGAAAATAAACTTAGGTATCAGCTTAACAGCCAATTGTATACTGCTGTTAACAATAATTGTATTTTATTAAATGGACATAATAATAAAATTAATTTATTTGACATTAACAATATTTTAAATTATAAAATATGTAAGTTAACATTAGGTAGATATTATCTATCCTATTATTTTTGTAGACTTATAGCAAGTACGCTATCAACTTTTTTACATTTGAACTCAGCCAAGTATTTGGCTAGTAAGACATCAGCTGCTTCTTTTGAGCAGCTTAGTCATAATAGTATGACATTCAGTACCGACTTGGAAAATATTCCAAATAATTTTTTTTTAACTACGGCTTCTATTGAGCAGTGTAGTAACGAGTTGGAATATGTTCCAACAAATTGTTTAAATTAAATCTTAAGACAATAGAGAATGCCTCTTGCACAAGTAGTTTACATGTACAAAATCCTACCAAAATTATATGAGTTGTATGATGAAAGGTCTTGCAATAGTAGTGAAACGTTTAAAGTGTATGTTAAAAATTATTCTAAAACCTTCAGAAAAGTTTGTAAAGCAGCTAAGGCACTATATATAAAAAATAAAATTCTAAATTCTAAAAATAAAATTAAAACTACATGGAAAGTTATAGCTGGTGAGACTGGAAACGCCACCTGTCGTGACACAGATTTTGAACTATATTTTGATAGTAAAAAGATTTCTAATAATCTAGAAGTTGCGACGGTCTTTGAAAAATTCTTTGCTGACATTCCGGTCTCAACTACCAAAAATCTAAATTCCTCACCTGAAGCTGCTGAAAAGCTACTCAGAGACAATGTAAAGGAATGTGATGTCAATTTTAAGTTTCGGGAAATTAACCCCAAAGACATTATCGATACATTTAAATTGCTGAATGTCAAAAACACTACTGATCTCTGGGGAATGTCTACAAAAATTATTAAATCTGTAATTGACATCATAGCTCCTCATCTTGCAATGATTTTCAATGACTGCATAAGGAGTGGTGTTTTTCCTGACTTAATGAAGCACAGTAAGATTGTACCATTATTTAAAGCGGGAATTAAATCTGATCCGACAAATTATAGGCCTATATCAATTTTACCAACTCTTAGTAAAATTTTTGAAAAAATAATTTTGAAACAATTGTTAGTACATTTTAATTCAAACAATTTATTGCATAACAATCAATATGGATTTACTAAGGGTCGATCCACAACGGATGCTGGTATAGGTCTTCTTTGTAGTATATTTCAGGCTTGGGAGGAGTCGCAGGATGCTCTGGGTGTGTTTTGCGATCTCTCTAAAGCTTTCGACTGTGTGGACCATGCTACATTGATCAGGAAATTGCGCCACTATGGTATAAAGGACTCAGCTCTCAGCCTTTTGACTTCTTACCTTATAAACAGGACTCAAAGGGTTGAGGTAAACGGTAACAGGTCCAATGGAACCAAAATAGAATTAGGTGTCCCACAGGGATCTATTTTAGGCCCATTTCTCTTTCTCATCTATATAAATGACTTACCTTACCTTGTTAAGGATAATGATAATGAGATAGTACTTTTTGCTGATGACACTTCACTTATTTTTAAAGTGAAGCGACAACAGTCGAACTATGACGAGGTAAACAGTGCTCTCTCAAAAATAGTATATTGGTTTAATGTTAATAACCTCCTTTTAAATTCCAATAAAACTAAATGTATAAAGTTTACCTTGCCCAATGTAAGGCAAGTCCAAACCAATATACTATTAAATGATGAGATGATGAATTTGGTAGACACCACTGTATTCTTAGGCATTACACTTGATAGCAAATTACAGTGGGGTCCTCATATCGCTAATCTTGCAGGTAGGCTTAGTTCTGCAGCATATGCAGTCAGAAAAATTAGAGAAATTTCTGATGAAGACACGGCACGATTAGTATATTTTAGTTATTTTCATAGTCGAATGTCATATGGAATCCTTTTATGGGGAAACGCTGCCGACATTAATACAATATTTGTGCTGCAGAAACGAGCCATACGCTCTATTTATAAAATGTCTCCTTTTGAATCTCTGAGAGATAAATTTAAAGAAATTGGCATCCTAACTGTTGCTTCTCAATACATTTTGGATAATGTAATATATGTTAGAAAAAATATAAGTCAATTTAAAGCTAAAAGAGATATTCACTGTAGGAATACCAGAAACAGGCACAAGCTAGATTTGCCGGTGATCAGACTTAGTAAGGTCAGTAAGTCTTTTAAGGGTCAATGTATACGCCTTTACAATAAAATCCCTGAAAACGTTCAAAATCTTTCCATTAATAAATTTAAAAAAGTAGTCAAAGAACGTTTGTGTGCCAAAGCCTATTATAAGGTCAATGATTTCATAAACGATGGCACATCTTGGGAGTAGGATGGCTTCTTACAAGGCTACTTCTACATTAGTGAATGACTTACAATTATGTTGACATTGTATAATTTTAAGTTAAGTACGACATTGTAAATTTTATTTTAAAAGATTAATTTTTTTCTCACTTTTTTTGGTAAAAAAGTGGGCCCCCTGCGAGTTTCTTACGCCGGTTCTTCTCGCAGGGTTAGTTCCCGAACCGGTGGTAGGCAACGTAGACTTCTGACGTTCAAAAAGTGTATCATGATACCTATTTTGAATAAAAAGATTTCATTTCATTTCATTTCATTTCATTTCATTTCATTTCATTTCTCACACATATTTCCCAAGTTTTTGCTTGGTAGGTCTGTCGGGATTCCCATAATTGATACTAAACAGTCATAGTAAGCATGGAATATTTTATCTAGTTAATCAAAGTTCAAGCAACAAAAACAACAAAGCAGACTACATATAAATAGTCAGTGTTCAGTCTATTCAATTTATAAAACTAGTTAGGGTTTTTTTATATCTAAATTTATTGGCCTGAAAACATTAGGAGTGTGGGGTTACGCTTGGGTATATTCCACAAGAGGTATTGTCATTGTTGGCAGTTTTGATAACAAATAGAGATATTATACTCGGAGGATAGAATCTTGTTTACAACAGGTTAGGGAAAGTCGGCGTAACTCGCGACACTGCGCACGCGCGGGCAGGAACAACTAACTACTACCAGTTTGCCTTCCTCATACTGTGGCTCGGTCGCTCGGGACAACTGATATACTATGTATGCTTTTTAGGGTTCCGTAGCCAAAATGGCAAAAAGGAACCCTTATAGATTCGTCATGTCTGTCTGTCTGTCTGTCTGTCTGTCTATCCGTCCGTATGTCACAGCCACTTTTCTCCGAAACTATTAGAGCTATACTATTGAAACTTGGTAAGTAGATGTAGTCTGTGAACCGCATTAAGATTTTGATGCAAAAATGGAAAAATTATTAAAAATTTTAGGGGTCCCCATAGGTACAACTGAAACAAAAAAATTTTTTTTTCATCTAACCTATGCGTGTGGGGGGTACAGTAATCAACCAAGTGTTGTTGATTACAGAACCCTAAAACGGAACCCTAACCAGCTGATTTTTTGTATATTGGTAGGTTAATAGTTATATTATTTAAGAGTAACCTTGTCCTACAAATAAAACAATCCTTAATTTAGGACCATCAAGTCAAAATATGCAATCCTTTCTATCTCTGTTAGCTACCACTTTCGAGATTTTTCGAAAATAAAAATGTTGTTCGTCTTATCAAAATGTAGCTACTCACAAAAAATTTGCTTGTTAATAATCACAAAAAAATTTGTTCTAAGGCACCCTGACTAAAAGTGTAATTTTTAACCTGTTAAGAAATAAAACATTTTCATTTAGATATATTGTGCTCATTGCAGATTTAATGAAATTATGAAACAGAAATGTGCTATTAATTATTTAGGTTTCTAACAGCTATGTCTGACATGAGACTTTGTCATTGTATCAGGCAAGGACGGCAAACTTTGTAATATAACAGAGGAGTTTTTAAAACAGTAAATAGCAACACACAGATTTCTGTACTAATACCAAATTTTGTAACCATGAAGGTGGCTTTCCGATCCTGGTGGCAAGTGACCGCAACCAACCATGATTTTGTTGTCGCTTGCCGCAAGGATCGGAAAGCTACATTTAGGCACTTGATGCTACATTGTGAATATGTTTTTAAAAGAATATCAATAAGGACCAAAATAGAATAAAGCTTGATGATTTCTTTTTTTTAACTATGGAAAAGAATTGTTTAAATTTTACTGGCAAAATTCCTGTGGAAAATATTATAGTTTATACATAAAATAGTTGAGGTACATTGTTTATAATAATATTTTAACAGCATTTCCTTGGGACACCTCACACCCTATTTTGACATCAATACGATTTAATTACAGTAGGGCCTCGTTAATCCGGAGGGGCAAAAACAAGACCCTTTGCGAATTATCGAGGCGTCCGGATTATAGTATGCAATATATTTTATAATGTTAATAAAATGCATGTCTAACCTTAGTTTCTTTAATCAATTTTTAAATTATAGTATTTAAAAGACAAAATGTACAATATGTTCATAATAATTATAACCATGTAAATTTCTTACATGGTTGTAATTAAGTAAGTTAAAATAAAACATTAGTCAATTCTTTTTGAATGAAAGTATGTATGTAATACTCGACTTCTGTTTATGATTTTTGCACTTCATTTCGAAAGCCCGATCTCTAAGTTGACCGAGAAACATAACTTCGTGGCTATCAAATTCGTTATGTTCAGCCCATTTTAAAGCAGTGGTTAAAGTTCCGGCCGGCCAGATTACAGCGATCACCGAACAATTAGTGCGAGTCCAGATTACCGAGGCCTTACTGAATTTCAAATTGTATTAAGTTACAGTGTCAGAAAATGCTTTAAATCTAAGTTAAACCAAACCTCTATTTGCCGTATAAAATGGTGGCCAGAATAGCTGCACAAGAGCAAATTTATAGAGCTCAAGTGTAAAATTTTTAACTGTCCCAATGCGAGAATTTATCCTGCGACCGCCTAATTGACGACCCACCTTCAAACTGCTAAACAATAAGGGTGTTAGGCAGTATATAAACTAATGATTTACAGTTACAAACAAAAGTTGTTGTCGCATGAGGCGATTGCTCGAACGATCGCGGAAGACAATTTAATATAATTTACAAATGGAAAATGTTATTTACATGTAAACAACTTCACATTCTTTGTAAAATCCTAAGGATATAGGAAACAGTGAAGGAGGGATGGTCTTTCTTACCTTTTTGAAGAATTTTCAGTCATTTTCAAAGTGTTGTTATCGCACGTCGAAGTCATGAGAACTTTTTTATCATTATAAAATTAACACAAAACGACGCGACACTGCTATTTTATTTCATTGCAAATACTCAACAAAATAATATTATTATTAAATATACCGATCGAACCACAGACTGGGATACTATAGCTTGCTACATATATTAATCTGTGGGATACTACGGGATTCCCACACGATTCCGCTTTCGGCTTTCGTTGATTCCGTGATTCCGGATCAACCGGATTCGCTCACTTTTCTGTCAACGTCAAATGACAATTTTTTTTTCTTATTATGGCACTTCGGCTTTAACCATGGCCAGTGTCGAGTATATAATATTATGGCGGGAAAACAATATTTTATAATACAATTTTCAGCATCGTTATTCTATATTGTCAGGTCTAAAGTCTAGTCAAAGTCTAAGTAAAAGTCATAACAGTCAGCAAATCAAGTCGGTCGATTCAGTAAAGTGGTAGACGCTTTACTGAAACTAATTTTGATGGAGTTTTGGAGGGAACACAAAATAGCACGTTTCTGGACAATGCATCACTTTTCCACACTTGTGCACGATAACGAATATCTAGGTTAATATTATTCTACCAACATTACACATTAAAAACCGAACTTAATACAATTTTAGGAAAATAATACAAAATCACAACATCACTCTTTCACATTCCCGACAAAACACATTGCAATAATTATTATTTATTGACAACCATAGGCTCGAATTACACCGTCAATATAATCACGATTCTAGTATACCACGCGTATCACGACTCACGAGTACAACTGCGATACTGCGATTCGGCCTATAACACCATCAATATTATCACGGAATCGTGATAATATTTGAGGGTTACCCTCGAAATTTTCATACATTCTTAATACCAAAATCATTTTCTCATGCGAAAATATTTAACATGTTTGAGTTATTTTTCAGCTTAAGATAGTAATTACCTAGGGTCCTGAATAAATTTTTTTTACAAAATATTTAAATACTAAAAAAAATTTTTTTGTGTTTAAATATTTTTTAGTTTTACTACTAAATATTTAAACACCAAAAAATAGACAAAAACACTAAAAAATATATAAATAAATAGTAAATTTACTACAAAATATTTAAATAATAAAAAATATTTTTTAAAGTTTAAATATTTTGTAGTATATTTACTATTTATTTATATATTTTTTAGTGTTTTTGTCTATTTTTTGGTGTTTAAATATTTAGTAGTAAATTTACTAAAAAATATTTAAACAAAAAAATTTTTTTTAGTATTTAAATATTTTGTAAAAAAAATGTATTCAGGACCCTAGATAATTACTATCTTAAGGGCCCGGGTTACCCTCGAAATTTTCATACATTCTTAATACCAAAACCATTTTCTCATACGAAAATATTTAACATGTTTGAGTTATTTTTCAGCTTAAGCTTAAGCATGTCTAATAATCACGGGGGCTCTCTCGTCGACACCCACCGCTTCCCTCGAGGCTCTGATCAACCTAACTCCGCTTCCACTGCTTGTTCAGATGGAGGCCAAAAAGGTGGCTCTCAGGGCCAGGACGGCGGGCAGGACGAATTGGGTATCCACCCCATTTCGACAGCTAGAACAGTCTCTCTGCGAATCACCTGTCATGGCCATGCCATCAGATGCCATGATTAAGGTGTATAGCTTTTCGAAGCAATACCAGGTATTTATACCTTCCAGGGAGGACTGGGAAAGAGAAATCCCAATCGATGTCCGCCCTAGCGATATAGTTTGGTTCACGGATGGATCAAGGAAAGACAACCGTGCGGGAGCCGGATTCTACGGAGGCAGGCCACCAAAAGGCAAATTCGCCTGTTTGGGTGAGTTTGCAACCGTGTTTCAGGCTGAGGTCTTCGCTATTCTCGGTTGCTCACTAGAAAGCCTGGAGATGGCCCTAGTCAATAAAAATGTTTTTATCTTCTCCGACAGTCAAGCTGCACTTAAAGCACTGACTGCCGCAGAAGTTTCCTCTAAATTGGTTCTGGAATGCATTGAGACGTTAAACATGCTGGGCAGGAACAACAACATCCGCCTAGTATGGGTCCCGGGCCACAGTAACGTCCCCGGCAATGAAACCGCTGACGAACTGGCTAGGCTTGGGGCCGAGAGTCTCATATATGGCCCGGAACCAGTCTGTGGTATACCTCCCAGTACCACAAAGCAAGTGCTCAAGGAATGGGGTCACAGTCTAAGCAGGAAGCAATGGGCTGAGACCCCTGGCCTTGAACACTCCAAGGCACTAATCCCTGGCTTCAACAAGAAACTATCAGAATTAGTGCTCACCTTGGGTAGGAACCAATTAAGAATTCTTACCAGAAGCCTAACTGGGCACTGCAAGCTCAACAAACACCTAAACAGAATGGGTATTTGTAGCATAACGACTTGCAGATTCTGTGAGGAGGAAGATGAGACACCTATTCACCTTCTCCTCAACTGTCCTGCTCTACTACAGAGCAGAAACAGGCATCTTGGTCGCCACGAATACTCATCCACTGAGGAAATTCGTGACACCAACCCCAACCACATCGTTCAATTTATGAGCAGTATTGGGCTGGGGATGATACTCTAATGCGAAGGAGTCACAATAGATCCTTATGGGTCGCAGTGACGTCAGGGCTACAGCGACCTGCCTTCTTTTAAAAAAAAAAAAAAAAAAAAAAACTAAATATTTAAACACCAGAAAATAGATAAAAACACTAAAAAATATATAAATAAATAGTAAATTTACTACAAAATATTTAAACTTTAAAAAATATTTTTTATTATTTAAATATTTTGTAGTAAATTTATACTATTTATTTATATATTTTTTAGTGTTTTTGTCTATTTTTTGGTGTTTAAATATTTAGTAGTAAATTTACAAAAAAATATTTAAACAAAAAAATTTTTTTTAGTATTTAAATATTTTGTAAAAAAAATTTGTTCAGGACCCTAGGTAATTACTATCTTAAGCTGAAAAATAACTCAAACATGTTAAATATTTTCGCATGAGAAAATGATTTTGGTATTAAGAATGTATGAAAATTTCGAGGGTAACCCGGGCCCTTAAAGATTGACATGTATAGACACAGTATAGTCCGACAAGGCTTTATGTGAATGTGGCGAGAAAAGGAACTAATCGCTTCTATCATACAAAAACGTCATTTTTGACATGTGTTTGACAATTCTCCTTTATTAGCAGCGCCTAATAGATTTGTCAGTCAGTCAATAGGCAAAATTAGTGTTACGTCCCGGCCGCATCTGCGTCTATCGTCCGAAGCTTCGTGCAATGAGACGATACTATTGGACGATACACGCAGATCGTCCAATATCCGGCTTTAGCGTGAAGCACCATGCATATTATGCGGCCGCGGCATGATACAAAAAAGTGAAGAAATTAAAAAGTGGCAACATCGTAGTGTCATCCCTTTTTTCTAACGGCCCGGCCGCATATAGGGCGTCTCCCAGACAGACGCTGGCAGCGGTGGCGGTGGTGGCGGCGGTCAGTTGTTTGTACTGGCACCGCCACCGCGTGTGTCTGTGTCGTTCCTAGAACTCTCAAGTCATCCAACTGACCGCCACCGCTACCCGCGTCTGTCTGGGACTCCTTGTGAGTATAGTATTCGTTGGTCTGGGAGACGCCTTACAGCGCTTTCACACGAGACACGACACGAGACGATTTAAGAACTGCACGACAGACGTCACACAGGCTGTCGTTTGCACGTTTTCACACGAGCGACGATTTCGCGACGACGCCGCAGTCACCACAGATTAGAGATTTCTGCTGCGACGACACCACTTATATGGCTTACACGTAATATGGCTGGTTTACACGTATTAAGTTGATAAGTAGTTGACTAAATTTTAACTTATTTTATGTTGTTTATTGCATGTACAAACACAAAATCTAGTAGCAAGTTAAAATTATAAATTATTAAATGAATGAAACACTTATTTCTTCCTGACTTTTTATTTCAAAATTTTCAAACCCCGGCTCCAAAATACTGCAGACTAAGCGCCACGCATTTTTCCTCATTATTTTATCTTTATATAAATTATTAACAGCACACCGCCATACAAATTTTAAATTTCAAAACAAAATTAATTTTATACAAATGACCCACATATAACTGTCATAATTTCTTTGTAAATTTTTACATTATTACATACACATACAGACATAGGCCATAGCGGATTGTCGTCTCAAAAACGTGTGTCGTGCTGTGCCGTGTGAAAACGGTGCATAGAAAATATTATGTATGGCGCGCGGAATCGTCACCGCTTTTTGTCGTGTCGTGTCTCGTGTGAAAACGCTCTTACTCCTAGCACAGGCCGCGTCTGTCTGGGGACTGGGACTTGGGAGACGCTTAAATGCGTAGGCAAAAATCAATCGACGTCACGGTAACCCTATGTCAACATGAAATATGAATGATGAAACGTTTTGTCTATGGCCTTTGCCTGTCCCGACCGGGACGAAATACGAATTAAAAAAAATGGTAAGATGTCAAATTTTTGTTTACCGTACATGCGTCAGTTTATAATGCAGCCGGGAAACATTTCTTTTTATTGATTTAACAATTTGTAACCACATGATAAATGTATCATCATTCATCAAGTTGGGGCCACCGCAGTAGCAACAAGAAATGTTTAAGAATACTTTTCAGTCAGGTTTTCTGTCAATTCTTTACAGTATAGGCAGCAAGCCGTTGCAAATTTGGGACAAAAAAGTAAGAAATGGTCACATAAAGAGGATTA
Source organism: Plebejus argus (assembly GCA_905404155.3). Lineage (NCBI taxonomy): Eukaryota > Metazoa > Arthropoda > Insecta > Lepidoptera > Lycaenidae > Plebejus > Plebejus argus. The sequence goes on from FR989935.1 coordinate 16,181,173, forward strand.
CCGACAACGATATACAGAGTTTAGTGTTGGAAATAGTTGGAACTAATGTCAGCACCACATATATAACCTGCCCAGCGGACCCTAAGAAGACCCTCGGCATCAAACTACCTTTTTTGGTTATGATCATAAAAAACCTCAAAAAATACTTCACATTTGAAGTTCAGGTAATTTAAATAAATATAGTTCCTATATTAATTAACATGTAGGGCATAAAATAATTGTAAATATATAGAACACAATGTGGTAAGTTATCCCATAACACAAACTTGTGTAATTTTCAGGTTCTTGATGATAAAAATGTCCGTAGAAGATTTAGAGCAAGCAATTATCAATCAACAACTAGAGTGAAACCGTTCATATGCACCATGCCTATGAGGCTTGATGAAGGCTGGAATCAAATTCAGTTCAATCTTGCAGACTTTACTCGAAGAGCCTATGGTACTAACTATGTAGAAACCTTACGGGTCCAAATACATGCAAACTGTCGCATCAGACGAGTATATTTCTCTGATAGACTATATTCTGAAGATGAGTTACCAGCTGAGTTCAAACTGTTTCTACCAATTCAAAACAAAACCAAAACAGCAGTGGCTACATAATGCACATTTCCAATAGTCAATATAATTCTAAGGAATTATTTTTTAATTTTATTGTAATTGTATTTTTACACTTTGTGATTTAAAATTGTAACTTTTGTAACACATTAATAAATATGCACAGTTGTTCATGGTGTTTGATATTACTTTGCATACTAGGAAATTTTTTCCCCTTGCATTGGTAATAGCTGCTATACTAGCTGTCCTGGTGAACTTTGTGTCACTGAAACCTTCCTGGACTTCAAGAATTATTTTAAGACTACAAGCCGTTATCGAGTTATAGTGTTACTTACACAATTGGAAATCCATTTTTATATTATAGATTTTGATATGTTTATAGTTACATGAGTACACCTGCACCCATAGACTTATAATATAGGTTTAGTATATTATAAGTCTATGGTTTATGCCTGCACCACAGAATATATAATAGTACTCCGTACCTGCACCATAAATAGGGCCATCGAGTAACATAACAATATTCATAGGGCACTTCCGCACCTTACTTTTCTCAAAGTGGTTCGCAGCTATTTCAACTCCTTAATATATTTTCGATGTTTATATAAGAATTTCATTGATCATGGTTTATATAAACTGTTTAGCTATGTCCCAGCGAATCATTAATGAATACTATGTAGAATTATTAAATCGGACTTTTCTAATGCGTCAAGTGCAAACTGCAAAATAGCACTCCCTCATAAGTCCTAATTAAGGCTGGAGTCGACAGTTCGGTACTCGGGTTGTATCTTTATGTCCGTTTTCACCAATTGCCACAATATAGAAAAACGATGCTGAAACTGCTGAAAGTTGTATTATTGTTTTCTCGCCATAATATTATACTCGACACTGGCCATGGTGATATAGCCGAAGTGCCATAATAGAAAAAAAATGTGAGTTGTCATTTGTCAATTGTGATTTGAGTTTTGCCGGGAATGTGAAAGAGTGATGTTGTGATTTTGTATTATTTTCCTAAAATTGTGTTATGTTGAGTTTTTAATGTGTAATATTGGTAGAATATTAACCATTAGGTATTCGTTATCGTGCACAAGTGTAGGAAAGTGATGCATTATCCAGAAACGTGCGATTTTGTGTTCCCTCCAAAACTTCATTGAAAGTTTCAGTAAAGCGTCTACCACTTTACTGAAACGACCGACTTGACTCCTTGACTGTATTGACTTGTACTTAGACTTTGACTAGACTTATGACCTGACAATATTACATGAAAACGATGCTGAAAATTATTATAGGAGGAATACGGTTTTCCCGCCATATTCTTAACCTTTTTACCTTGTCTGTGGCACAACATACACATACTTTGTGTCAAGTTGCCAAAAACGAAGAAAAAAAAAAATTGTGATTTGTAACTGTCAAGTGTCATGGCTGATATCTCAATTTATGTCATTTTGTGGTGGGGAAAAGCTGAAATGGCTTTTCTTAATTTTCCTAATTTTTTGATAATAAATTCATTATTTATACTCAGCATTATAACACAATGTAGGACTAACGATATATTAGGTTGCGGGGGATTCGTAAAGAGTCACGTCAGCTTAGATTTTTCAAAGATTGAAATTGGCTTGTAAGTTAACCTAAAAGCCTATTTATCTCGTTCTAATTGTACGAATTACGTTGAATTGAGCTCAAGGTGAACTAAATTTCGATTGTAGGTATACCAGGGAAGGGAGCTTGAAGGAAAAAACGGAGTGCGCTCCCACTAACGGCTACTACTTTTTACCGCTCTACGAGAAAGGGGACTACGTGTTGAGGGTTCATCCGCCTGCCGGATGGAGCTTCGAGCCCTCACACGTCGACATCGTCGTCGATGGGGAGACGGACCCGTGCTCCACCAGTCAGGATATAAACTTTGCATTCAACGGGTTCGGTATAACAGGCCAAGTGATCACCGCCGGCCAGAAGTCTGGCCCCAGCGGTGTGAACGTGCAGCTGGTGAATGAGAAGGGTGACGTGCGGAATGCGGTAACCACAGCCGGCGGCGAGTTCCATTTCACCCCTGTAATACCTGGGAAATATGTTGTGAAAGCCTCACACTCAAAGTAAGTGTGTGTACAGTTGTATTCTGTTTTTAGTACTGTTAATAATATGGTAAACAATTCCCTTTTTAACCGACTTAAAAAAAAGAGGTTATCAATTTGACGCGTATGTATGTAATATTTCCAGAAATGCCCAGTTTTTTTATATGTTAATCTATAACAGCTTCTGAACAAATGTGCCAAATTTCAAATGTGTATGTATGTATGTATGTTTTATGTTTGTGCATGCATATCTCCGGAACTGCAAGTCCGATTTAAGTGATTATTTTTTAGTTGTACTAGGTATTGTTCAACTTAGGGAACAGTGCAAGTTTCATCAAAATCGGTTCAGTAGTTTTGGAGATAGGAAGTTTTAATTCTCAATTACATACAATTTTGAAGTCGGTTTTATCTTTTTAAAATACGGTTATATTGTCTGATAATATAACTATAAGATAAGTTTGTTGACATAGAAATCTAGAAATTCCTTATATTTACTGAACAACACCAATAGGTATATAACATTATCTTTTGTTTAACTTATTTACAAAACTGTGGTAGAGTATTTTTATAAGATTTCCCTTCATAAGGAGCATAGGTAATACTGTCTTAACTCTACAACTCCCAAGGCCGTTCATAAAATACGTCACACAAATTAACTATTTTTGACCCTGACTCTGTGTCACACTTTCTGTGACCCCCCGTGTAAATATTTCGTCACAAAAACTAAAGCCGCTCCCCCCTAAACATGATAAATTTTGATTGATAATACACAAATTAAATATAGATATATTTCCTAATACAAACTATCATTAGTCATTACAAATTTGAAAAAAAGATCATTACTCAGTAATTTTTTTTTAACGAATGGCGAACGTCATGCTGCCGTAGACCCCCTGTCCCCTCTTGTCACATCTTGTCACACTCGACAAAACCCCTCCCGCCGTTCATAAAATAGGTTCGCATATAAGGGGGGGGGGGGGAGAGCCTTATATGCGACCGTATTTTATGAACGGCCCTCAAGTGGCTACATACGGCTGCGAGAACAATAGATTTCCAAGAATCTGCGATGGAAAAATTTATAAAGTAAAACTATTTGCTTGCTTTCATGGGAATATTATATACTTTATTTGATATTTTGAATGAAGATGGAAGCTGGAGCCGTCACAAACAGTGGTGCAGGTGAAGGAGGGCAACACTGTGCTTCCCGTGGGATCTCTGGCCGTCCGTGGCTATGATGTCACCGGCTCTGTAAACTCTTTCGGCTCTCCCATCAGCGGAATCTATGTGCTGTTGTACTCTAAAGAGGTGAGAACAGTGATATCTATTATACAAGTACGCTGGATAGATGATACACACCTGCTTTTTGTGCCTATTTGAAGCGGAATCAGCGCCCCCATTATTCGGGTAGAGAACTAAATTTGACGTAACCACAACCAATAACAACAGTTGTCATCACTAGTATTAGTTCCAAGTACTCTCACTACTGCTATCAGCGCCAATATGGCGACTTTCAAACGTCCTTTTTACGTCAGATTTAGTTCTCTCCCCCAATAATGGGGGCGCTGATTCTGCTTCAAATAGACACAAGAAATAGCTGTCATTTCAAAGGGTATCAGCTATCCAGCGTACTTGTATAATAGAAATCAGTGGGTGAGTACAATATTATTTTTAAATACTGGTAACACAATCTAATAATGATTAATATTTTATATTATTGTAAAGATAAAAAAATTGCTCAGAATGTCTATCAAATATTACCAAAACTAGATATATGATAATAAATAAAACTTGTGAAAAAAATTTCTGTGAAAAAAATTGTAATAGTGTTGTGTTTTCAGGAAAATCCCAAATTCAGAGTGGAAGGATGCAAGACTGCCTTGCTACAAGGAGTGCCTGATGCTCCCATTTGTTACTCAGTCACGGATACCTCCGGGGAATTCTCCTTCGGCCTGGTGCCGGCCGGAGACTATAAGCTGCTGGCTTTGGCCAAGCCTCCCGGCCAGACCACAGTCTCATATAATATCAAGCCAGACGTAGTCCCACTGAATATACAGCATGACAGCTTATTTATAAGGAATGCTTTTGAAGTAAGTTGCATTAGTTAAATATAAACTGTGTCCTTACATGTATTGTTACACATAAATGTAAGGATACTTTTTGTAATAGGCTACTTGACCTATATTCAATTTCATTGAACAAATGCATATTTCTAGTAGAACTTGGCGTAGGAAACCGTATTTCACCCTTATCATCAAATAAAAGCTTATGATTGATAAATAAAGTCGATTTGAAAATATGATTTTATGAAAATATGATTTGTACTGACTAAAACGCTTTTGCAGTACTTCCGATTTGGATGTGACGTCATCATGTTCGTAATTTAATATCTTTTATTTATCGCGCTCGTTATGTGTAAGTTTATTTGTACATAAATAATAAGAATAAGCCTAGAAAGATTTGCAAAATATATTTTCTTGAGTAATTCAAATAAAACACCAGTTTTATATATTATCTCCATTTATTGTAGACGGGAAATGAAATGGCCAAAACTTTTCTCCAAAAGTTTTCAACATTACAAATGATTTCTAATTTATTATTTAATTCTTTTATGATTTTTGGGCACCTTAAGACTCGTACATTTAGCACATAAAAAAATGTTAAATATAGAGACTCTAAAATACAAACAGTGTGACGTCACACTATGGCGGACAGTGTTTTCGGCGCCATTTATAAGGCGTATTTTTCAATCAACATTTTTATGGGTTTTTACTGTGTAAAATAATAAAATATTAGTTTATTTCGTGAAAATTAATGATTAAGAAGCGATTAGCATGAAGAAAAAAATTAGGTCAAGTAGCCTATTACTTACATAATTTATCTGTAATGTTTTGAGAGTATGATGCTAAGGATAATTAGCCTGTTATTTGTATGAAATGAGACAATCAGGATTTACACCTGTGGCAGTACAAAATGCATAGGATTTACACAGAAGTATACAATATATAAGTGAAGGTTTCACTTTTTGATTTAGTAGTACTTAGTTGTTTTCATTTGATATAAAAATTTCATATTTTCTAGGTAACTGGCTTCAATGTAGTGGGATCTGTGCTCTCAGCCCCTGGTGGTAGCGGCATGGCGGGAGTGCGAGTGCTGATGGACGGGGAACCCATAGCCACCACAGACAAGGCTGGGCAGTTTCCCATGAGTGGACTCAAGCCTGGCGTGTATACTTTAACTTTCCAGCATGGTAAGCATTTGAAAGATTTAAATGCGTTGTTTATTTTTCAATTAAATGTATTTAATAAGCTTGTTTGGAAGCAAAGTCAGACAGTAGATTTTTCAGGTGCGTTTTCTTGGCGATGGTGTGTCGTCTACAAACTGTATATTAAAAGTATGGGTAATTTACTTAGACTAGTAGTGTGCAGTATTTTTAACCGACTTCCAAAAACGAGGAGGTTATACGTTCATCTGTAGATATTTTTTTTTTATATAAATTTAATCATTCTACCAATTCTGAAAGTATTAAAAGTTAATGAATACTTCTTGATTATAGAGCAGTGTGAGATAGAGGCGACGCGGGTGCAGGTGTCGGCTGGGGGCGTGTCGGCCGTCACCGCAGCGGTCGCCCGCTGGCGCGTGTGCGGCGCGCTCGCTCCGCCCTCCGCACGCACGGTCAGCGTGCACGCCGCACCCGACCGCCCGGTCGTCGCCACCGCCCGCGCTGATAACGACGGTACGTATGTCGAGTAGTGATGAGCAAATAAAATCAAAGTCCTTTATTTCCAGAATGTAGTGCATTATCATGATCTTATATTATGTAATATGAAAGTTCTAGTACATTCTCGTCATTAAAATGGCGTGCAATTCATTATTATATTAACTAATAAAATAGAATATATAAAATCACTGTAAAAATAGATATAAAAAAAAACTGCAAAACAAGACCAAGACAATTTGTTCTCAGTCTTAGTCTCGGTCTTGTTTTTTTGCAAGACCAATACTAAGACTGCAAGACCAATTTTGTTGAGATGGCGGTACGTATGTCGAGATGGCGTTACCTTTGTTTATTTACCCATCGTTACATGCATCATATACTTGCGAACAACGATATCTAAATACTTAGATACGACGTGTGCCGTCAAAACTGTAGCAATGTTTTACCGACGCGCGCCACACTAATGTGTGTGTGCGTGGTACGGTCAGCAAAAAAGGGTGGTCGTTATTTCACGTCACTAGTTACCAGGGACTGTAATGCCGGTATATTATTTTTTATACCGATATTGATTATCGGTACAAATATCGATAATATGGGAGCGAGCAACCAGTACAGGGCCTATAGCCGAAACTTTTTCGTTATCGCTTCGTTATAGAATCGCCGATCAAAATGTATGGAATTGACATAAGACGAGTCGAACGTCAACGTCATATTAACGAACGCTTATGTCAATTCCATACATTTTCATCGGCGATTCTATTACGAAGCGAAAACGAAAACATTTTGGCTATAGGCCCTGTACTTGGCTTTGGCTAAGCCCCCTATATACTGAAAATCCAATTATATATAAATTTTTTAAATATTGTTTCTCCTCTCTTACTGTTTCTGTTCCTGTTATATATATATATATATATATATATATATATGAAACAATATTTAAAAAATTCATGAAATCAAAATCACCATATTATATTTCCATATAAATTTTGAAAATTTCCCTCGATTACATAGATCCCATCATGGTCACAACTTTAATGAACGTGGTACCAAATTCGAGTTAAGCACTAAACATCGAGAACAGAACAAAAAAAGAATTTTGAAAATCGAGCAACAAACGAGTGATCCAGTTTTAAGAGTCAGTATACGAAATTTGCCGATTTCGCTGATTTTACAGACGTGATTTAACAGTTAAAATACAGTATTTCTATAAGTTTTAATGCACAACATGTAAGATCATTTCAATTATAATCTAATATTGGAGCTAGATTATTGCTGTAAAAGGTTCAGGATATCACCTGTTTATTGATTGTATTGACGTCTTAACGGTATGAAAAACATACAATGTACTGTTGAGAAAGTCGTCTATACAATGTTGGAATTACTTTTTACCACTTTAATATGAAATAGTTGAGTAAAAAAATATGTAACTCGGCAAAATTTTAGAGAAAATGGGTAAAAAATTGCTGTTAATTTCGGCAACTTAGAGCTGTAATTCATAAAAAGAAAACGACAGAAATAATCTATAGATAAAATTCTATCCAATTCGATAAAAAAGAAAAAAAAAAACCTTTGCAATTTCATATTCATCGGCAAAATTTCGTATACGGACTCTTAAGTAATCGGATTCGTAACATTTCAAAAAAAGTACTCTTGTGAAAAGTGAAAAAAAATTGGTCTTTCAGCGCTGCTACTTTCACAGCGAACTCTTTACAAGAAACACGTACACATCCTAAAGTATTATCACTTAGTTTTGTTGTATATTTATTACGTATTATTACGTGATTTTCAAGAAATTTAACGAATACGGTAACTTAAAACTTTACATAAATACGTAAATAAAATCGTTACAAAAATCACTACTCGTAACGTAACGGTATTCGGTTGCATGCTGAAATAACTTTCGAGTATGCTGACGGTACCTAAGTTTACCCGTTTTGATGTCCACTATAAAATGATCCCTATTAGTATGAGCGTTGATACAACCGGGGATCACAAGATATTGGTCATAGCCCATTGAACGTTAAAGCAAAATGTGTATCGAGAAAATATTGTCGTCCTTTTTAGGGTTCCGTAGCCAAAATGGCAAAAAAGGAACCCTTATAGATTCGTCATGTCTGTCTGTCTGTCTGTCTGTCTGTCTGTCTGTCTGTCTGTCTGTCTGTCTGTCTGTCTGTCTGTCTGTCTGTCTGTCCGTCCGTCCGTATGTCACAGCCACTTTTCTCCGAAACTATTAGAGCTATACTATTGAAACTTGGTAAGTAGATGTAGTCTGTGAACCGCATTAAGATTTTGATGCAAAAATGGAAAAAGTATTAAAAATTTTAGGGGTCCCCATAGGTACAACTGAAACAAAAAAAATTTTTTTTCATCTAACCTATGCGTGTGTGGTATCTATGGATAGGTCTCTAAAAATCATATTGAGGTTTCTCATATCATTTTTTTCTAACCTGAATAGTTTGCGAGAGAGACTCTTCCAAAGTGGAAAAATGTGTGTCCCCCCCCCTCTAATTTCTAAAGTAGAGGCATGATAATTCTAAAAAAAATATATGATGTATATTACTATAAAAACTACCAACGAAAATTGGTTTGAACGAGATCTAGCCAGTAGTTTTTTTTTATACGTCATAAATAGTAAAACTTAATGAAACAAAAAAAAATTTTTTTCATCTAACCTATGCGTGTGTGGTATCTATGGATAGGTCTCCAAAAATCATATTGAGGTTTCTCATATCATTTTTTTCTAAGCTGAATAGTTTGCGAGAGAGACTCTTCGAAAGTGGAAAAATGTGTGTCCCCCCCCCTCTAATTTCTAAAGTAGAGGCATGATAATTCTAAAAAAAATATATGATGTATATTACTATAAAAACTACCAACGAAAATTGGTTTGAACGAGATCTAGCCAGTAGTTTTTTTTATACGTCATAAATAGTAAACCTTAATCTAAATTTCATTAAATCGACTGAAATATAAAAATAAATCAAAAATAATATAATTTCATAAAAATTAACCTTATTGCTGCTGCGGAACCCTCCATGGGCGAGTCCAACTCGCACTTGGCCGCTTTTTTTGACTTACAGTAATAGCATATACTACTTTCTCTTTCGTTCATTTTACGCTTTGCTAAAATTTTTCTCTTAAAATGGACGACAATAAATTAAATAATTAATTAAATCATAGTACTAACGTGTGAAATGTTACACCTTTGGCTTTATTTGTGTTCCTGGTGTTATTATTGCAATTTCGGAAGGCACACGACGGCAATCTGAAGCGAAATGTGGTGAAAAACAACGCAGTAAACAATTAATTGAGCACGTCTGACTGTCACCGCGTCCTAAGGCTCACTGGTCACAGATGAGTGAGCTCACTCATCTCGAGAGTGACACATTTTCGCGCTGACGATTGTATGGAATGCCTTTTCTAACGTTTTAGTTCTATGCTTGCGAACATAATTATTATATTGCTATAGCTTTCCTATCACATACTTTTGGAAACGATATAGCAAAATATTATTGATGGGTCATTGAACGAATTCATACCTACTTAAAATAGATTACAGGTAAGATGATGTAATGATGTTAGACACAGAATTAAATAATATTTTTAAGATGACCTTTTTTATATAATAGGAAAATGGTGCACCTTCCTACCGCCCGGTACATACTCCGCGCGCGTGGAGGTCTCAGACCAAGAACAGAGAGAAGGCTTACAGTGAGTAATGTATTCTACCCAGAGTGGCTCCAATAGAATACTTAATGTCTGTATCAATAACAGTAAGTTAGTAAGAGTAGACGCCGAATATAATTTTTAAATCACATAAAGTAAAAAACCTCATTATTGCAAATAGAAAATGTGTCAGAGCGTTAATATTTAAAGTGTACAAAGTACAAAATATGTTCTCTGTGAAAACACAAGGCGCAGAAACTAACATTTCGTCGTCATTTTCGTGATTATGTTTGGAAAAATTATTTCAGTGTCTACTCTTTCTTGACAGACTGTAACTTTTGGCTTTTCCCTACAGATTCTACCCCGAGTGGCGTTCTATATCGGTGGGACGGGGCGCGGTGTCTGACGCATCGTTCTCCATGGTGCGTGTGAGCGTGCGCGGGCGCGTGCGTTGCGGCGCGCGCTGCGAACACGTGCGCGTCACGCTGCGCCCGCTCGCCGCTGACGGCAGCTATACCGCGCCGCCGAGGACCGCTGAACTCGTCAGTAAGTGCGCGACTTAAACTTCTATATTAAAACAAAGCTAGCTAGAATGACATCTTTAATGAATTGCCTAAAAAATTGTAGAATAGTACAACGACTTTTGACGTGGATGTTAAATGTGTTTTTCAATGTTTATCTTCCATAGTAAAAATATTCTAACATAGAATAATGGGTTATCACTATGATCTCGGACATTGTTATGTTATAATACATACTTTTGTTTACACGTGACGTAATTAAAAAAGCATGTACAGTGCGACAATGCTTTAAATCCTTTAAATGAACGTGGGCGGGGGCGCTTAAGGTAAAGGAGGACTGTCAAAAATGGCGTTTTTGTATGTCGGCGGCGTTAGTTCCTTTTTTCGCCACGTTCATTTAAAGCCTTGTCGCACTATATTGATGTGAGTGATACTTGTGCAGACGAGCAGTACGTGTTCGAGGAGGTGTCGCCGGGCAGCGTGGAGGTGTCGGCGGTGTCGCAGCGCGTGTGCTTCCACGAGCCGCGCCGCAACGTGCTCGCCGCGCACGACGCCCCGCCCCTCGCCGACTTCGAGCCGCGCGGCCTGCTGCTAACACTGAGCCTGTCGCACGAGTCCGATGTAAGTGCAAGAGAGAAAGATAATAGAGAAACGCTCGTACATTACACTGACTCTACTCGAACTCACATAAAGTTGTCATTAAATTAACATAATATTATTACTTCACTAACAGATCAACGATTTACATATTTGCAAAAATAGTAAAAAAATTAATAAAAAAATATAACAATAAATACATATTCATTAAACAAACAAGGGACAAAGCACAGGCAGATTTACAAATAGATAAAGAATAATAATCAACTTAACACTACATAAAAATATAAAGGTGTATAATCGATTATGGCCAACACGAATTTAACCATAAACTGAACCATCAACGAACAACGAACCAAACCAAACCCCGAACTCTAATCCCAATACAAATACCCTTTCCAGGTGTTATGGGCGAGCACCTATATTTGTGCTCCCGTCGTTAATATTTTTAACCAAATATTGTAACAAATATAAAATTAATTTATCATTATTCATTAATAAGGGAATTAATGAACCAATTTTCAGGTGGAATACGAGAGCGATACGGGCGAGCGCGGTACTCTGACGCTGCCGGCGGGCGAGTCGACGCGCTGCCTGCCCGCCGCCGACCGGTACACGCTGACGCCGCGCGGCTGTCACCGCATGCGCCCCGCCAGCGTCACTGTGGACATGACGCAGCCCGGGGATGACGCGCCGGTAAGACGGTAGCGTAGTTACAAATGGGGGCTTGAACATCGTGTTATGTGACCTTTTTAGGGTTCCGTACCCAAAGGGTAAAAACGGGACCCTATTACTAAGACTTCGTTGTCTGTCCGTCTGTCCGTCTGTCTGTCTGTCTCCAGGCTGTAACTCAAGAACGGTAATAGCTAGAGATTTGATATTTTCACAGATTATGTATATCTTGTTGCTGCTATAACAACAAATACTAAAAATAAAATAAAATGAATATTTCGGGGGGGGGCTCCCATACAACAAACGTGATTTTAATGGCCTTTTTTGCTCTATATCAAAAATGGCAACAGGTAGGTACTTGAATTTTTTACAAAATCCTTAGTTATATGTGTACTTTAATATTTAATAATAATATATTTTTTTAATAATAATAAAATAATATAATAATATTAAAATAAAATAAAAAATAAGGGGGGCTCCCATACAAAAACACAATTTATGGCCTAATTTTGCTCTATAATGGTACGGAACCCTTCGTGCGTGATTCCTACTCGCACTTGGCCGATTTTTTATAAAAAAAAACTTCCAAAGACCATAAAGTGGGGTGGGTGAAAACAAAAAATGTTAAATCATCAAATTTTTTGCGTAACGTAATACCTAAACGCCCTTGTTGCGGTGCGGTTGCTTGTATTCAAATATTCGGTTCCATTGGTATATAAAGACTTTGCAATAGTAAAGTTTTGAGACCTGTTAATCGGGACACGGGTAGTTGGAGGCAAAATGCTTTATTTGCTTTACCGTAGACAAAGATTAACGACACCATGGACAAATTAACCACAGACAATAACCACAGACAATAACCACAGACAATAACCACATTTCAGCTGGTGTCATTCGTGGCGGAGGCGCACGCAGCGACCGTGTCAGTGTCGGCGCCGAGCGGCGTGACACGGTGTCAGCTGTTAGTGACAGTAGATGGCGCCACCGAGACGGTGAACCTCAAGCCGGCGCCGCGCGTCGATGACGTGCTGTTCGAGCACACGCTGTATCTTGCCGAGGTATATCGATGTATTCAATTTATATTATGTACTGTCAGAGAAGTTGATTCATAGGCAGATGACGCACTTTCGTAATTTGGTCGCGTTATGTCAAACCCAACTGAATTCACATAACCCGACTATATCGTAGGTCCGTCAACTGCTGATTAACTTTATAATTTACGCGTGATATTCCAGGGTGCAGTGGCGGAGATAGTGGCGCAGTCGCCGGAGCTGGTGTGGGCGGTGGGCAGCGGACGCGTGCGCGGCGCGGGGCGGTGCCAGCCCGCGGCGCTGCGGCTGCGCGGCGCGCGCGCGCAGTACGTGCGGGGACGCATCGCGCCGCCCGTGCCGGGGGTCACTGTTACACTCACCGCTGGTAATTTTATATCAAATTAAATATCTTTATTCTTTTTATTCATAATAGGTATTATATACACGTCGGGACTTACCACCGGTTCGGGAACTAGCCCGGTGAGAAGAACCGGCGTATGAAACTCGCATTTTAATGTGAAGTCTATGTTATGTTAAATATGTGAAGACTGATATTTTCTTTATAAAAAGTCTTGTAGGATGTCGTACCTTTTGTTAAAAGACCCTATTAGCGCCTATACGACTGCCTGTCTATGCGTCTCATTGTAATTTTTCGTTCGTGCTGGACGTAAAAATTGTTGCTATCGTAAAAAAAACTACTGGTGTAAACTAGTGTTCCGCAAAAGGTGTGCCGCGGCACACAGTAGTTGGTGTGCCATAATAAATATCACATTTTACCTACATATTCATAGTTTATGAGAACCAAAAAGGCAACATCTCAGAACAATCGACGCAAGTACGACGTACACGCTGATTAATTTGTGGCGCATCTCCAAAAATTTTCATTTTTTCTAGCTGTACCTTGATTACAAGAAGTTTGCGGAACACTGGTGTAGATAAGAATTTACAATTAAACTATGTATTTTTAACCTTCCAAAATCTCCACAGATAACATAAAGCTGACACAAATCACTCAAGAGGACGGCGTGTACTCGTTCGGTCCGCTCGACGCGACTCTACAGTTCGCAGTCACCGCGCACAAGGAGTCGTACTCGTTCGGCGAGCGGCGGCCCAACGGTGACATCCCGGCGCAGAAGCTGGCCGAGATTGTCGTGGAGCTGGTCGATGATGCTGATGGAGCGCCGCTTGAGGTGAGCCGATTTGTGGAAAGGTTATTGCTAATATTTTGCCAAGTTTCACATAAAAATAATGTGAAAGATTACATGCCATGCGCGATTAACTTTAATCCAGAAGCCAAAAAATCGTGTGTACAGAATTTGATAAGAGTATCCCTTTGGTGATCAAATCTCTCTAAATTTTGTTACTGATATTATAAATATTGAAAGAGGATTGCATAAGCTTAAATGTTTTGTTCATGTCTGTTACGGGTTACCTTAAAAAGGGCGTTTTCATTTCAAACATGGGGGCGTATTGATGAATGTTATCTATCGTTATATCATCTATATTATATCTTATCTGTGTTTTATTTATCTCAGGGTGCGGTGGTGTCGGCGAGCGGCGGTCAGTTCCGTCGTAACGTGGTGTCGGACGCGGGCGGGCGCGTGCGGCTGACGGCGCTCGGCGCGGCGCAGTACTACGTCAAGCCCAACATGAAGGAGTACAAGTTCGCGCCGCCCCACCACATACACCAGCTGCCTGAGGGCGAGACGGTCAAGCTGACCTTCCGGTGAGTGGGCGTGGACAGTTGGATTAGCAGTGGTGTCGACGGCGCTCGGGGCGGCGCTAACAACAAAAAGATTAAGCATATACAACACAATCAAATATTACATGTTTGGGCGCTATATATTATGGGCAAATGCAAGATACAAAATAGCCATTTTGTATTTCCATTTTAAATAGAAGTATTTGAAATCGCATCTTTGATGAAACAGAAATAAAAATGTTATTATTCCAGCGGCACTCGCGTGGCGTGGTCCGCGGTGGGTCGCGCGGTGACGCTGGGCGGTGCGGGCGCGGCGGCGGCGCTGCGTGCGCGCCCCGCCCCCGCCAGCGCCGCAGACACGCGCTGCGCCGCGCAGGAGGCCACCGCCGATGCCGAGGGACACTTCCGGTGAGTGTACCGGTTACTATGATAGCGGCACTCTCGTAGCGTGGTCCAACATTGAATTTTAATTTGATCAACATCCAATA
The DNA here is from genome assembly GCA_905404155.3 of Plebejus argus. Classification (NCBI taxonomy): domain Eukaryota; kingdom Metazoa; phylum Arthropoda; class Insecta; order Lepidoptera; family Lycaenidae; genus Plebejus; species Plebejus argus. The sequence goes on from FR989935.1 coordinate 16,196,188, forward strand.
GGTTCACGACGAGTGAGTTTTGATAAGATAGATACCGCATGCCGCTTCATTTATATGAAAACGATCGTGCCACTTTTTATAGCGTGGCACTTTTAGGCATTTAATGCATTTTAAAATTTCGATTGACGTCCGATTCCGATAGCAGACTAAAGAACAGACTTTCGAAAGACGAGCATTGCTCGTCGTTTGGGAGCGCGATATGGCACGCGAAGTACATACATACACATGCGGTATCTATCATAATATTTCGTCACAATCATCATAATCTGTTTCAGTATCCGCGGTCTGCAGCCGGGCTGCGTGTACACTATAGAGCTGAAGGAGTCCGCCGAACAACTAGAGCTGGCGCGCGCGCCGCCACCAATTGAGGTACTGGATATTTTGTACATTTTTAAATTATATTTTGATCCGGATTTGATCATAAAGGTGTCAGTATAGCTTGGTAATAATAATAGACCGAAAACAAAGTTTTTGTTAGGGTTCCGTATCCGAAGGGTAAAAACGGGATCCTATTACTATTAGACTTCGATGTCTGTCCGTCTATAATTAAGGGTTCCGTTCCTCGTTGCAGGTGCGAGGTGCGGACGTGACGGGTCTCCGTCTCGTGGTGTACCGCAGCACGCTCGCCACCGACAGCAGCGTGCTCATCCGCGCCCCCACCGACGCCTACCGCTCCCTGCGCCTCACCCTCGCGCCCCAGGGCGGCGGCGCCCTGCTCACCCTGCGCCCCGAGCCCCCCGCGCCCCTCGTGCAGCTGCCCCGCCTGCCCGCCGACAACAAGACCTATATAGTGACCCTGGAGACGCCGCGCGGAGAACTCGTGCGAGAGTTCGTCTCGGACGGCGTCTACAAACACTTCGATTTGGAATACAAGCCCGAGGTAATATCGTTTACTCTATTGCATACATTTTTAACAAAACTTATGAATAAATAAGAATAATAATGAGAGTGTTTGATATTCTACTTGTCATCAGGTGCCGCTATGTAGCCTTAGGGTCTATCGTGTCAAACTGCTGTCATATGTCACGATATAGCCGTCATGTGTCATGATAATATGCCTATTTGACAAGATAGACCCTACATAGCGGCACAGGATGCAAAATAGAATGTCAAACACCCTCATTGATGTATCTCGTGTTGGCAGGTCCGCGGCGGCTCGCAGGAGGTGCGCGGGGGGTCGGTGGCGCTGCTGCTGCTGCTTGGCGTGGTGGCGGCGCTCGCCTGGCAGCGGGACCGCCTCCTCGCCCTCGTCACTAAGGCGGCCGCGCTCAGACAGGAGAGAGCCAAGGTGGAGGGAAGACAGAGGAAGAAGCAGCAGTAGAGGGTTGCAAAGGGTGGAGATAAAAAGTAGCGCTAGAGGGTTTGAGGTTAGTCTCAAGATCAGCGGGCAGCAGGGTGGGATAGATTTATATGGACAGGCCTCGCATCGCCGACGTACTAGACGGCTTATCCATATAAATCTATACGTTGGAACGCATTGCTCCCGCAGTCCCGGCGCGCTGCCCGCTGATTTCGAGATTGAAGCCTGATGGTTAAAATGACCTAATTCCGAAATAATGTCGGTCGGAACCTAAAATGGTAGAGCTTTTATGTCCATATGCTGCGGGTGGACAGAAATGTGTGTCAGTTTTTTATATCTTCGATCTAAGACTGAACCATTTTGAGCTATTCTACTGTTGTCATGTGTTTGTGTGTTTTTCGGAATATTATCTTACAAGCAGCAGTATTTATGTTAGCGGACTGTTAAAATTAATAAACATGGCTCAAGAGAACCAAAAAGTTGAAGTAACTAATTGTTGTGTTAGAAACATTCCCTTAGTGAAGAAAAATACTAGAATATTAATTACTATATACAAGACTAGCTGTCCCGGCAAACGTTGTTTTGCCATTTAAAGTATATTTTCTACATCATCAGTTGATACATGTTTTACCCCCTCTTTTGTCCCCTAAGAGGGTGTGGGGGGGGGAAGGTCATACACCAGATGTTAAGTTGAAAAACACAGTTAATACATACCTAATATGAAGTAAGTCCACTAAAGAAAAAAGTTGTATACAAAATCTGACCCCTCTTTGGTCCCCAGAGAGGGTTGAGAGGGGAAAGGGGGGAGGATTTTTATACACCAGATGTTGAGTTGGAAGAAGACAAATATAATATATCTGTGAAAACCGCATGCAAATCTGTGAAAACCGTATGCAAATCGGATCAGTAGTTTTCGTGTGAAAGAAAAAAGTTTGATACAAAATCTGATCCCCTCTTTTGTCCCCTTAGAGGGGTGGGGGGAAAAAAATTTATACACCAGATGTTAAGTTGGAAGAAGATAAATATATCTGCGAAAACCACATTCAAATCGGATCAGTATTTTTCATGTGATGCTGGAACAAACATACAGACAGAAAGAGTGACAGACAGACAGACAGACAAAAAAAACTAACCACATTTATTCACATTTATAGCGATGCAGTGACTAAGGTGTAATTTTGGGTGTCATTTCATATCTTTTATGTACAGAATTTTCATTTCTACAACAGAATATTGTCTTCCTCCCGCACGCGCTTTGGTGACGCCCACTATCGTAATATTTTAATTTCGCCATAATTTCAAAACCAAACGTCCAACTTTAATCATTCAAAGACCAAATATTATCTACATAAACTGTACTTAGTGATAAAATAATTTATTTTGATAAGGATTAATAGCGTGAGTAAAATATATCAGTTTAAATGTAGTGCAAAAAAAATTCAGGATTTTTAAATAAATAAATGGTTATTGTGCCTCACTCGACATAGATAGGTATAGTGTGTCGCGGACTTTTTTGTAGATATTTATAAGATCTACAATTACTTAGAACATTTTATGTTATTAATTATTATCTTTTATAGTTTAGGCAGCGTACGCAAAATAAGTAATTTTTCTAGCTGATTTTTTACACCTTGCGTCCGAAAAACTCAAATATCTTACGGAACCCTACTTTTTTCCAAAATAAAATGTAGCCTATGTTCAGCAGAAATAATGTAGGATTCCAATAGCAAAAGAATTTTTCAAATCGGTCCAGTAGTTTCGGAGCCTATTCGACTCAAACAAACAAACAAACAAACAAACAAACAAACAAACAAACAAACAAAAAATCAAATCTTTCCTCTTTATAATAGTAGTGTAGATCAATAACGTAGGTAAGATGAAATAAGTATTTTAATTTCTGGATTTATTTTTTGTCGTCCTCACTGCAAAGATGTGTAAACTTTCCGTGTGTTGTATAATGTATTGTTAATAGTTTAATTATTTTGCATGCATATTGAATTTATTTATGTTATTTAGTAATAATTATTTGATTGTAAGTATAAGTCACTCGTGGTCATGAGATTTAGCTAGAGTGCAGTGTTACCAGCAAATGCCTAGTACTGTATGACCAGTTCGTTAATCTCCCGAGGCCAGTGGTACTCAACCTTTTTTAAGGTACTCAACTAATAAGGGCCACAAATACTTTTTGGTTGGTTAAAAAACATTCTTCAAAATTAGTGATTCAAAAGTGGAAAAATTTTCACAACTTTTACGACGACTGCTTTTTTGCCGGTGGGCGTGAATTTCAGTGATTTAACTTCACGTGGGCCACTGATAAAGTCCCGGCAGGCCTCAGGTTGAGTATAGCCTTTCCAAGTCTTTCTGCGGAAATAACGGACGATGTGTTAATAAAAAACAATAATATTATATCCCAAGATGCATTTAACATGGTGGTTGTACAGTAATACATTGTAAAATATTTGTTTGTGTGTGGGTAAATATAATTTTATTAAGAAAACTTGTGTTTTATTATTCACTTAACTTGAGTTTGGAAATTACTTTGCAATTCAACTCTCATGTCTCAGGTGCAGTTAATTTGTTTGTGGATTGCTTGTGAGTTCCGGAACGTCTTAAGAATTTTACGTATTCGGAAATTGAAATAATAAAACGTACACAAATAGTTCATAACAAATTATATTCTAGCAACAAAAACTTAACACATTAAATAGAGCTAATAAAATAATTTAATCTTGCACAATGCATTCAGTTTCTTACAATTTTTAATTGTAGTCAGCAAACTTGGAACTGTTATCTGTAGCAGGAGTACCGATGGTAACAGTCTCCCACCGTGTGGGTCTGGTGGTCCCAGAGTCGCGCGTTCTCTTTGCTGAAAGAAAAAGTCTTTGTAGTTCTAGTATTTCAAACTAGATGGCGCCGTTACAGCTTTGCATAATGTTTTAAATATTGCTCACTAGATGACGTTATCATGACGTGGTAGAATGGTTCCAATATTTTACGTTAGATGGCGCTGTAAAAACAACGTATTTAGTTCTACTATTGCACAATAGATGACGTTATCAAGACGTGGTAGAATGGTTCCAATATTTTACGTTAGATGGCGCTGTAAAAACAACGTGTTTAGTTCTACTATTGCACAATAGATGGCGCTATCAATATGCAATAAGCTTTTAAATTGCACTACACCACGTATCTTCTGTAGTTTGATCAAAATTAATTAAAAACCTTGAGCGCTAGTAACTTCCGGAACGTTCCACCTTAAGATGGAAAAAGTGCTTAGTACCACTTACTTGACAAAATACAGCTCGAAAGCCGCAAAGAAGTTGCGCTGCGAGCGCGCGTGCAGCTTGCACAGCTGCAGCTTCTCGCAGTCTTCTGCGCTTCTCCTGACTCTAGTGTTGTCAGCGAGGATGCTGGAGTCGCCGACTGTCAGCGCAGGCTCGATCGACCGCCTCGACATCTTGTGGCCGATATTGTGCTCCGAGAACTCTGTAAAATACATATATTTTGTCTATTAGCTTCTACTATGTACGATATTCGAAACTGAACATTCAATTTAGAATCAAAAAAGTTAAGATGTTTGAAGAGATTTTATATTCAGAGATGTAAAGAAGTGGAGTACGTAAACGTATTGATTGAACTTGTTCTCGCTTAGTTAACTCTTTTATTAGTTCAATTGATTTCAAAATGATTACGTTTATACCTTTTGAAACTTACCATTCTCTTCTACTAGAGGCGCACAGCACACAACGCCGACCAGAGCGGCCAACAGAAGTAACGACTTCATTTCTAGAAGTAGAGCTTCGTCGAGTACAATACGTGAATGTGTCTTCTTACGGTACTGAATCATATTTATACCACAACTTCGCAATGACGCCTTTCGCAGTTACTCTGTCAATACGTACACCAAGTATTAACACCGATTAGCGCCTTACAATATAATGTGGAGCATTATGAATCTGTTAGCTTCGGATTTTGTTCCAAAATTAAATTATTTTCTTGTTTTTATATTTTGTTAATTAGCTTACCTTGTAAAACTTTTGTTGTTAATAATACATTCAATAATTATAATATTCATATTATAATCCGGACAGTGTTTATAGCATCGTAGAAGCGTAGCGTAATTTCACCATCATGTTGTAAGAGTTAACTAGTGATTAAGAGTGGATACCAGTGAGTGGATAAATAAAACCAAAGTTGATGTAGCTCACAGGTGTCTGCTGTCATTGTGACCAGCAATTATCTTGAGTAAGCACTAAGCGTGGTCACTGGTCAGCCTGTCGCTTAAATCCAAGTATCACAGAATGTAGAGAAGAATCTGCATGAATACATAGGTACCTAGTTGGTGTAAATTGTAATAAGCACCAATGTCAAGCCGCGTTGACAGCCAGGTATATAGAATATCTTTAGAATACAGTTTCCTTTGTTACACCCACATTGATTAGTCTAGTTTACACACACATTGATTAGTGCGGTAAGGGGCAAATTCTGAAAAGAAATGTGTCCCAAAAAAGTTTAGCCTTAGGAAAAAAGAAGTGAAGTGTGTGTAGTGAAGTGGCAATAATAATTGGTTTTCCAAAAAACTAATAACGTAGTATCTGCTTTTATTTAATATTTTGAGCTGTAACAACTTCTTTCAACATTTTTCGCTATCTTCTATAGTTTGGGATTTCGCCGCCCATGCTTTAAATTTTATTAAAAATATCTTCACTCGATCGACATCATCTGACCTGTGTTATAAGACGTTATAACTTATAAGATTTTATTTATTTCTATCAAGCTATGTAGAGTAGTCTATGTTATGGACTATGGTGTTGTTCTATCACCCTGTACAGTGTACACGGTGAACGACGAACGTGTAACCGCGACGTGCCGTGTCGGCACTCGGCTGACGCAGATTTATATAAAGACAAATATTTAATTTGACGATATTCGTGACTTACAAAATCATTGTGATCTGAATGTTATCTGAACAAACACTCCGGTTCCGGGCTGTGGCCACTGCGTATTGGAGGTCCTCACTATATCGTATATTATATTAGTAACAGAAAGGATTTAAAAGTTATTAAAGTATTATAATAATATGAAAACCGCAAAAGGTAAGATCATTACATAACAATATTTAAAAATAACCTGGAAATTTTTCGTAGCCTAGAAATAAGTTTTCTAAACTAAAGATAGTTCAATATAAAATATGTTTTATTAAAATGATTGTGTTAGGCCTTCACGCAAAAGTACCTACTCTATACTCTACAAATGGATTTTTATCAGATTTACGATGATACTTACTTTTTATATATAGTTTAGCAATTTTTTTAAAGAATTTATATAATATATATTTATGTAGTATGTATTATAATTTATAAGAGACGTAGATTCCTAGACAGTGGCGGACCTAAGTAAATTGGTCGCATTAAGTCCATCCGACCAATCGCAGCTGACAGCTGTTATCATTGAATACATTAAGTAGTACATAATCAATATCATAAACCAAAATATGACGTAGGTCCATCAACTGCTTAGGAAATGCTTAGGAATCAATTTCCTCGATGGTACATAAATAGTTACTAAACATAATATTATTATATTTTGGCAGGGTTTTCCTCACAAAACGTCTGACTGAAAAAACACATGAGATTTCATCATTCAAGTGGGAAAATATTGTGCAACTTTAAATTTAAGATACAAATACTCACCAATAGATGGCACGAGTGAAGTTGATTTTGAAGAAGTTATTGTTTAAAAATATAAGAGAAACGTTTTCAATATATAAAAAAGTAATTAAAAAAAATTAGTAAGTAAATTAATTTTTATTGCTATAAATTACGTTTCATCCTGCGCTAATTACAGATAATGTCAATTTTCATACTGTTGCAACTTCACCTACTCAACACTAGATGTCACTTTCTTCATGAATTTACGAGAATTTTCCACAAACTTCTCGGGGCGTCTCGGCGCCAGGGGGCGCGCTCTCGGCCAGTATAAAAGCGGCGCGGCGCGCGGCAGACGCAGTAAACAAACAAAGGCGATACACTCGAGCGAAGAGAACGAGAAACCGACAACCGAGCAAAATGTCTCTGATGCCGTACTGGCTGCGACACATCCGCAACTTGGCGCACCGGGACCCCATCGTGCGGGTCCTGGAGGACCCCTTCGCCGTCTTCTCGCGGGACCCCTTCTTCCGGGACCCCATAAAGTATATCCGGCACGCGACCGCGCCGGAGGACCACGGGATAGAAGGCGTGTACTCCGACTCTGAAGTGAAGGTGGACGGCCAGAAAGTGGAGGTACACCTGGACGTGCAGAACTTCGCCCCGGAGCAGATCGAGGTGAAGACTGTGGGTAATGAGGTGACGGTCGAGGGGAGGCGGGAGGTGAAGCGGGAAGGGGGCTGGACCAAGTCACACTTCGAGAGACGGTTCCTGCTGCCAGAGGGCTTCCCTCCGGAGCGCGTGGAGTGCCATCTCGACAAAGGCAAGCTGCGGCTGGTGGCCTTCCGAGCTGAACCACTCCAGGAAAGGAAGATCCCCATACAGGAGAAACCCGCCGACGGTGACAAGTGAATGTAACCTTTAGGGTTATTTTCATAACAGACTGACTAGGCTATAATAAGTTACTTAGTTTTTTAACCGACTTCAAAAAAAAGGAGGTTATCAATTCGACGCGTATGTATGTAATATTTCCAGAACTGCCCAGTTTTTGCATAATATGTTAATCTATAACAGCTTCTGAACAAATGTGCCAACTGCCAAATTATGTATGTATGTATGTATGTTTTTATGTTTGTTCACGCATATCTCCGGAACTACAAGTCCGATTTAAGTGATTCTTTTTTTATTGTACCAGCATAATCGATGTGTACCAGGCATTGTTCAACTTAGGGAACAGTGCAAGTTTCATCAAAATCGGTTCAGTAGTTTTGGAGATAGGGAGTTTTAATTCTCAATTACGTACAATTTTGAAGTCGGTTTTATCTTTTTAAAATACAGTTATTTATGATTTCGAATAAATTGTTTTGAATTATACGTGTGTAGTTTTATTTATTTGTTGTACCTATTATTATATTTGTTACTTAATGCACAACGATTACGTGAGAAGGTTTGCTGTGAAGTTTTACGCTAAAGCACAGCAAGAACAAGAATCCTATACTCAATTTATTTTAAATGTACTGCTATATAGTTACATGAGAATTATTGTCATGTATTTCATGATATTATTGATAACAATGATAAGCGGTTATTGAGACTCTCTGGAGTATTCTCTTCAGCTGCAGAACTTCTTACTACTACGAAGTCTTCGATATGATCTACTTTATACTTACTATATTTTTTCATATAAAATAAGGGGGCTTCAAACGAGTCACCTGATGGAAAGTAACTATCCGTCGCCCACGGACACTCGCAACATCAGAAGAGCAGCACCTGCGTTGCCGGCTTTTATATATTTTATAACAAACTAGCTGTTGCCCGCGACTTCGTCCGCCTTAGCATAGTTAGATCACGTCCCAAATATTATTTTTCAAAAATATTCAATGTCTAGAATTGACTTTCCTACGATTTTATTCAGTAACCCAAATCCTATTGAAGCGAACGCCTTCATCATAGAAGCTCAAATCTTTAATAATTTGAGTTCAATCAGTCGAAAGTCTAAGAAAATTGCTAAAAATTTTCATCCCCCTATTTCATCCCCTTAGGGGTGGGATTTATTAAATTCCTTTCTCAGTCTCAGCCCGATCGGTTTAAAATTGAGAAAGTTTCATACAACTTGTCAACCCCAATTTCACCCCCTTGGGGGTAAAATTTCCAAAAACGCTTAAATACGTATTCATTCATTTTTATTCAGTAACCCAAAAATAAAGTTTCATGTTTCTAACCGGACTTTCATTCAAACTTTCAACCCCAATTTCACCCCATTGGCGGTAGAATTTCCAAAAACACTTAAATACGTGTTCATTTATTTTTATTCAGTAACCCAAAAATAAAGTTTCATGTTTCTAACTTTAGAAATAACGGACTTTCATTCAAACTTTCAACCCCAATTTCACCCCTTTAGGGGTAGAATTTCCAAAAAGACTTAAATACGTGTTCATTTATTTTTATTCAGTAACCCAAAAATTAAGTTTCATGTTTCTAACTTTAGAAAAGACGGACTTTCATTCAAACTTTCAACCCCAATTTCACCCCTTTAGGGGTAGAATTTCCAAAAACGCTTAAATACGTATTTATTTATTTTTATTCAGTAACCCAAAAATAAAGTTTCATATGTCTAACTTCAGAAATGACGGACTTTCATACAAACTTTCAACCCCTATTTCACCCCCTTCGGGTTAAAATTTCCAAAATTCCTTCCTTAGTGGGTGTCTACTAATTAAAACAACCCTGCTCACCAAATTTCGTGGCTGTAACTTTAACAGTTTTTGCTCTGCGATGATGAATCAGTCAGTCATTCAGGACTTGTAATTTTATATAATATATAGATAGATATACTTGAAAACGATTGAAACATCTAACATACAAACTGGTGAGACATGTTCAATATTCGAGGACGTGATATTTGGCTATTATATTAGTTTAAAAAAAATAATATAAAAAAATAATATCAATTGATCACTGAGTAAACGTAGCTTAAAGTTAAATAATTATTTACCCAACGCATGGACACCGCGCGCGGGGCGGGGTGGGCCGCGCCCGGCCGCATAGTAATTTACTAAGTGTCCATTATTCATTTGTTTAAAGGGAAATTTGGTTAAAAATTAAGTACCTAACTTTATTACATAATTATAATGAGAATCGAGTACTGAATACTCTCCTTATTATCGGTATTGTCTCACCAGTCATGCTGTATACACGACGTGTGCCGTTTACACTGATCTCTATTTTGTATAGAGATCAGTGGCCGTTTATGAAAACAATAATACGATTAGCGTCTGTCGTCGCAACTCGCGGCTACACCCACACATTGCCGGTTGTAACAGACTTCACTCATCAGTTAGACTACATTTAATTTTGACCTAAATTAATGTTTTATAATTTACTTGTATTTAACTTACAAGTCAGAATAATTGATAATAAAATAAGTATAGACTATAGTCATCATAGTCAAGTGTATTATCAGGTTAAGCCGGAAGGTAAGGATCATTGCTGTGTTTGGTGTGAACTGACCCTAATAGTTCGTAAATTTAATGCATCGTTTCCATTGTGTATATAGACTACATTATAGTGAATGAGTATTGAAGCGTACGGACAGACAAATGGACAAAGAGCTTCGTTTTGTTATTGATAGTAGAGTTGAGACTTGAGTAACAATAACAAATAAATAATATAGCAACAAATATTTTGATCTTATTAATTATTATTGCACGGCATCTAAGAGTAATAACAACTATTTATTTATTCTTAGAAGCGTGGTATAAATTAGTAAAAAAAATGTATACCACTTACCAGATCATATTATTATTATCATATTATAGTCGCCAATGTTCGCCAAAATAAAAGTAAGTAATGTAAACTTGCGTTAGATCCAAAAGCTTTCACAGATTTCAGTTGGGATCTTATCTGAAATTGCTGTAATATCTTAGACTTTATTGTCGAAAAAGCTCTTACAATAATCACATTTTAAGACACTTTAGGTTAGGTACAGACCTAGGCTCTAAGGTACTTAGTGTTTTTCAACCTTTTTTATGTTGGCATGAAAAATTATTTCGCGACCCCTTTGCTTTCTATCAACATAGGCACAGACATAGGTATAAGGTTTCTATCCTCTTCTTAAAATTCTTCTACATTATTATATCAAATTGCTTTAATCTTTTTTTACTGATATAGTCCTCTCGACCTCTAGCGACCCTATAGAAGCATCGCGGACCCCCCAGGGGGTCACGACCCACATTGAAAAACACTGCTCTTAAGTACAAGATATCGCGATATGTAGTACTTAAAATGGATTTTCCTAGACACTAGCTAGAGTTATAGGGCACTTTAATAGGGCCATTAAAGTGTTTACATTGCCTCCGCTATACGATAACGTTTACGGCTCAACCCCCCACCGTGTGACGTCACCGCGGGTCCTTGAGACCCCGGGTGGTATCGACTATTGCAGCTAGGGTAATCAGGCTGTGGTGCCACAGTTTAATGGCCGATGATATAGAGATGTATGTGGAACATTGAAGCGATACAAACGTAAAGGTGGAAAACTTTAACCACAATAACTGTCCGTGCCCAGACACTCCCAGCTCACAGCTGTTATAATCAGTTTTCCTCCATTAGACAGACGCGCCGAAATAAACGTTTCTCATCACAAAAATGAAGCAATATTAACAAAAGAGTTCCCGGAGAGTTGTTATTTCGTTGCTCAGATTCAGAAAAGTACATAAGCATTTCAATTTGTTCGGAGAATTTTTTGTAATCTCTGGAACATTTTTGCCGATAAAAGAAATTAGGGAAAACTCCATTTTCCTCGTTTCCCCCCAGGGGAGGGGGAACTGGATGGATCGATTCATAGATGTTTATGATGATTCCTTTCTTTACATTTATACAACTTTATCCGAATATATACTATCTGGGTAAAGTAAAGCAATGTTCCTTTTAATTCCTTCCTTTGTTTTCCTAGGATCTCGATTTCTAAACATTGAAAGAACTTAGCCGACTGTATTTCAAAGCGGCTGTATCTTAAGATATTATATATGTCTAGTGCTAAAAATTTTCTTTTGCTTTTGACTCTCGGAATGGTATTACTACTTACTAAAATTTTATTTGTAACAGAAAAGTTGTTGAAGACAGAAAATAATTATTGAAGTATGCAATCTTCAAATTATTATTATTTTAACCTACCCAACTATTAACTTTCGGTAATATAATTTAAAAAATACTGTCTTCTTAGTTACTAATTGTAAAAAGTATTTTTGGGGATAGCAGATAGAAATGATAAATGTGTGACATAAGGGAGGATATTTCTGGCACTTCTATTTACTAATAAATAACAAAGTGGAGTCGCTTGTTATTTTTTACAGCGGCCATAAATTAGTTTCCCCCTGAGCTCTGAGCAGTGGACTGTGGAGATTCAGCGAGTTTCCCTTAGTGTTGTGTAGTCAGTCGCGCGGGTCGCCGGGCGCCACGATTTCCACTTAAACTAAAATAATCGAATTACTTACTTAAATTTAATAAAATATTCGTGTTAAAAAGTTACCAGATGATATAATTATTAAAGCCTTATGTTACCTTTTTTGATAAACAGCCGTAATTTCACCAAATATTTTTTCCTGAAAAAGTGTTAGTTGTAAAACTAAAGTTTTTCTGTTGCAGTTCTAAATGTTTGTAAGTAGGAAAGCAAAGGGATTAAAAGTAACTAAATCTTCTTGGTATTATCTACTAAAAAGTGGGGGAAGGTTTGCACACGAACTCCGAAGAATTAGGGCTATCGCAAAATTTACCACACTCGTAAATGTTGCCTGTCTCTGGAGCTCGCGCGCTGAGTTTATAGGCTCCCTACTCAGTCCAATCGACCCAGTCGGCCTGTGATTGATCCGATTGGACTTATCGGTCTTAACGTAATACGTATATGGGGATTTTAATGTGATGATGACCACACACGTAGAGTGTTAGTTAACACGTCGTCTGAACGGATATGTGCCATCAATATATTATAAACGTTTAATGGCACTCGACTGAACAAATATCAGTTTACGGTGAGCGGATACCAGCTTCATCGACATCAATATTATTATTTTTATATCAGTGTTTTAAGCCAAAAACCTATTTATTTTGTAGCTTATGGGTGCCATAAAATAATTGTAAATATTATCTAATTCTAAAATTAATAAATATCGGAGTTCGGAGGCCCAATAAGAACACAGCTGTGAACCGTACATAAACTGAAATGTTGAAATGAGACAAGTGACTCTTTGAGGTCTGGTATTACTATCTGGACTCTGGACCATGGAAACTACGGAGCCCTCTGAAGGTAAAAAAGATATTATACAGCATGACTGGTGAGACATGACCGATACTTAAGGAGAGTACTCGGTACTCGATTCTCATTATAATTATGTAATAAAATTAGGTACTTAATTTTTGACCAAATTTCCCTTTAACAAATGAACCAGACACTTCGTAAATTTCTATGCGGCCGGCGCGGCCCACCCCGCCCCGCGCCGCGCGCTACCGTTCCCGCGCGCGGTGTCCATATTGTGTTGGGTAAATAATTATTTAACTTTAAGCTACCTTTACTCAGTGATCAATTGATATTATTTTTTAATATATTTTTTTTTTCAACTAATATAATTGAACATGTCTCACCAGTAATGCTGTATTATAAATTACGCACCTAATGTATAATAATTGATTTCAACAGTGATTTAGTTATACTTAATACGTTCAATGTCCATATTCACTTGATAGACACTCAAAATATTGGATGACTATAACATAAAGATTTAAATTAAGATAGTTTAATGCAAATATGAAATAATACACAGTTAAACATAATAGTTCTGAGACCTGTGTAGTAGGTAATATACAGTTTACATTCTACAGAAAATATGCATTAGAATCAGAGCTGAAGTTGGTAAAACCACAGACAGAGGAATCACATAATAAACATGGATGTCTGACAGGCACGGGGGCGGGTGCCGGCCGTGTGTGTTTATCCTGACCCTCGTAACTCACTAACTAATTCGCGATTCAAGTTTCAACTCATGCCCACGCCACGTGCAATGAAGATTTCCACATTCTTAATATAAATTCAGGTGTTTTAAAATAAAATTAGAAAAAAGCCAAAGAATCTACGAATCATTGTGTATCTTTATATTCTCTATCAACAGTTTTCCGTCAAGATAATAATTAATATTGATCAAGAATCTAGGTATATATTCTTTTACTAGCTTTAAGTGTTTGGGCTGTGGCCTGTTCGTCAGCCAATTAGATTTTCTTTTTATGTATAGGTACTAGGAATAGATAAAGACCAAATCTAGCTATTATAAATAATAAATTACAACAATCTAATGTATTCATAATAAAAAATTACATCCAGCCTCTCTTAAATTACTTTAGCAATATTAATGTCTTTATATTATGGAGGAATTACTGGGAATTTGTTTGAGCTCGTTAGATCGTGTCAAAGGATAAAACTTTGATTAATGAGAAGACGGAAACTCCACGGGGATGAGAAATGAGTCTTTCGGGGGATGAGGAAAATGGCGACCTGTCAAATGGTTATGACGACCTTTTAAGAAAGTGGTTACAGACTTTTCTAGGTTGGAGAATATGAGTCAGGTGATTCATCTGCTTTTTTGCCTGAAGGACTGAATTTGAGAGCGAAAGTCATTTCACTTTGTTCAATTTCAATTCACTGTGTTATCTTCAGAGGGTCTTCAAATCCTAATAAAAGTTAATGTTTAGGGGTATCGTTGAATGAGTTCCTTTCTTGCCACCCCAGACTAATCCAAGCGTCTTTAGTGAATGCTCTATTGTACATTCTTCTTCTTAGTTCAAGATCCAACAAATTGAGTCAGAAGATCTCAGAGAAATAGTAACAATTTTCAAAATAACTATACACTTTTTTACATTTATTCCATTATTTCCACTTCATTTTATTTACTCTTATAATGTTCTACACGACCGGTTTCGACAGTATTATAATAGTGCAAATTCAAGCCTTGCCTGTAGGCCCACTCACTTCCGTTAAAGATTTTCCGTCGTCGTCATCTTTTGTCGAAACCCTTTTCACGCACGTACACGTCTTCAGCTTTCGACATTTCTTTGAATGTCCACCGTAACGTACATGTTCGTATATTACAGGAAGTTATATTAGGTATTTGTAGTAACCGGAGTTGAAGAAATGAACTATAGACCTTCATGTATAATTCATGGGGCGTCTGTATACTGAGATAAAACCAATACACGTTTCAGAATAATGTTCGTACCTGAAGCTTCGTGCGTTCATAAGCCTCAGGCCTGAGCAGGCATCATTATTGTCTACTATAAACATCATCTTCATACTCACATAATATGAAGATGATGTTTATAGTAGACAATAATGTCATTAAAAACATCACAAAAACACGAGGTCTTACTTAGCAAAAGCTTAGAAGGGCCTTGCCTTTCGAAGTCATAAATCAGGATTAAGATTTAATCTACGATAGCAATGAACGTTCTGGAGAGAAGCCAGTTCCTTCAAATTTACAGATTCAAGTTTTGAATTTATAGAAGCGAAATTGAATCCTAAAAGTTGTCCAATAAAATTTATTTATTCCCATCTCTACCCGCAGAGAGCAAGGATATAATCCCTTTTACATTGAAGATAGGATGCATCATGCATTGTTTTAAAAACAGAGATATAAGTTGAATAAATGAATGGAGGAATAAATTTGAATTCCTATTGTGCACACATTACAAAGTATGCAGATAGCCGATACTGATGGTAAACGCTATAGTCACTCACCGGTCATGACTCATTAACATAACCCCAATAAATTAATAGATAAGTTGGTATTGAGTCTTTTACAAAATCCCCTGATGCAATTTTAATAGTCTGATTTCTTTAGAGCTTCCGTTAATAACTTCTAATAAGTAATAACTATCTCCACACAATTCCAGATCTCACGCGGCTGGAGGCCCTGGACCGGGTGATAATCCGCGAGCGGAGCACCGGCTGCAAGAACTGCAAGTACGTGGTGCTGGCTCCAGATGGACAGGAGC
This sequence comes from Plebejus argus, assembly GCA_905404155.3. NCBI lineage: Eukaryota > Metazoa > Arthropoda > Insecta > Lepidoptera > Lycaenidae > Plebejus > Plebejus argus. Next base: position 16,212,175 of record FR989935.1, read on the forward strand.
TGCTGTACGCCACTGAGGACTCCGGCATCGTCAGCAAGCTGCTCGCCGGGCAGAGCCGCGCGCTCGAGATAGACCTGCTCGACACCAAGCAGAGAGTGGTAGGTGGACTAAGTACGGATGACGTTGCTGGCTACGTATCCAAAAGAATTGTATTGAGATTTTTTGTGACTTCTTGGATACTGCAGCCGGCGCCATGTGAATCAGTTAGCATATTGCTTACACATGATAATTGGAAAAACATAAAGTGGTAAGAGCTCACATCAAAGAAAATACTTCATGTCAAGTACTTATTCTGTGAAAAGACGCCATACTTTGTAAAGTTTTACCGATAATTAAATAAGAAGTTCGTACTTGCTTCGGAATCTTATTTACGTAGTTTTGTTTGTAAGCAGCAACCAGCAATACTATAATCTTAATTTCCATCTAAACAGCTGATTTAATATTTTAGGAGAACTATTTCCCGGCACTTTTTGCTTGAGAGCGACATGCAAATAATTTTACGATGTCGAGCACGCGAGTTCACCCATTGGTTAAGACTTTCGCGAATACGATAAAAGAAAACGTCTTCAAGCCCCGACCTACATAAATAAATAATTTGATTGCGCAGATATTGCCAAGGGCAGATAAAGTTTGTTTTATTGGTGCTGGATAAAAGTCTGGATTTTGTATAAAGTCTAGTAAATGAGAAGGCTACTTACTTATAACTTAGGTGTTGAGAATTTGCATTATTATGAATTAAAATTTTAAAACATGCGTGTAGGAATAATCACGATTACTATATTTAACTCGACCTAGTGGCTAGTAATCGTGATTATTCCTACACTTTTATAAATAATGTCACGAACATTTACTATTCATAGTCCATAACTTTTAATATTACCTAATTAGAAATGCAAAATGTATTATTTATAAAGTTGATGCTTTCAATTAGTTGATGCTTTGTGAAATCCGAATTATAATTTGTGTTGTGGCTAATAACTGCTATCATGATTGATGACTGACCACAACTAACAGTTAGCTAATTATTATTGTCGTGCGATAATGACATTGGGAAAACGAAATATAATTTTCCGACACCAATCTCAAGGTCTCGCGTGTGCTTTAGTATCGTATACTAATTGCTACTGAAGTTAATACTGGGGCCAGATTTAGTATTGAGTATTGAAGGTCTAGTCTCTGCCCTTTATTTTCCTTTCGATGTCAATCATTTGCTACCGCATTTTTTTTTATTTTTTTTACATATATATAAACTTTTCAGAAAGCTCCCAAAACTAAGCGAAACGATATTATTACGACTACATTGCGTTAACTTTCAAACAAAAACAAGTTTTAATTCGGTTAATTCTCATAGGAACTACAACGCCACAGGGCACAGACAGACACGTCAATGATGAATGACCCTTACTTCTATTTGCATCGGGGCCGGGGGTGGTAAGAGTGACAGAGAGGGGGAGAGAAAACTAGAAGAAAAAGAGATGACCATAAAATAAAGTTAAACTACGTAGCTTTTGAGCCTTGATTTTTTATTCTATTTGTCAGACGATTTAACATAGGATAAACAAGTTGAGCAATTTATTAACAACCTCTGTTTTTTATCTGATAAGCCAAAATACTTTCTATTTCCAGGTGATAAAGCTGCGTCGTCCGTACGCCGTGGGCGGCGACAAGATGGAGGTGACGGTACGCGGCGCGGCGGCGGCGGTGGTGCGACGCGAGGCGACGCTGCTCAAGCCCGTGCTGCGCGTCACCGACGCACGCGACGAGACGCTGCTTCGCGTTAAAGGGCCTGTCTCTATATCCTCAAACTGCGACTTCCATGTTAGTAATGTCTTTAAACTTTGAACAGAGAATATTATAATGGTCAGCGACAGTAAGTAGTGATAAATCATAAAGTACTCTCGGAGACCGAAGTTTACGCGAGATGGCCCTACTACTACTTACCATAGATAAGTCTACCTACTTATCATAGATAGGGAGGAAAGGAGCGAGGTTGTCTGTCCTCGGAGATGTCCTAATCTTGTCCCTGAATCTCAAAATCCATTATAAGGTATGTCTGTGTTTCTGTTTTTCACAGTTATGCTAGGCCTGCTGTCAAAGCAATAATATTAAACGGAATTTCTGATGTCTCAACTCCATATTGCTCATTGCGCAAAATATAATATTATATTCGCAGAGGGAAAAGAAAGTCACACAACATCATAATATTTAATACTATATAGCTACATAGCACATACTAGTATCTTGCAACCAAAGACTTCTAGTTTAAATATAAGTCTTTGCTTGCAACCACGATCAAACTTAGCGAAGTTCCAGTCAACTCACGGGAACAGTGAGCACTATAGCCCAATCACGGGTACTACCTGTTATAACAGTACTGTTATAGTTTACGAGTTATTTGTCTCTGGCAAACCCATTACCCAATGAAATGGGCGAGCCACGTTAATGTAATGTGATATTTTTGTGTGTGAATTTCGTGTGTGTGAAGTTGTGATTTGCGAGCTTCTAACTAATAATAATTATTGTGAGTATTGAATTGTGGTTTCAAGCCATGGTTAAATGTTATTATAATTCTAATTAATGATATAAATCTTCATATCTCGTCTATAGGATAAAAATAACACAGTATTTTTGAAACATAAAAAAAAATCAACAGAAATTATTAATCAACTACTAATGCGTAGCGCCATATATCCGCAGCATATTTATTGAACTTATAACAACCGTCACTTACCAGAAAATTAAATAATTCCCCAAAAGTGTGCACTTACATTTTAAATGCTTACTTATAACTATTTATGCGGATCATCTCAAACACGCAAAACTGCAAATCGCATTTCCATATTATAATATTATCCTCCATATTATATTTCCAGTTGTACTCTGGGTCAAAGCAGCGCGTGGGCGTTATCCGCAAGCGGTGGTCGGGCAGCGGCGACCACGACAACTTCATCATCGTCTTCCCGCCCACGGCCACCCTACACACCAAGGCCGCTATTGTGGCCACCGCGATGCTCATTGTAAGTCTACATTCCAGGCTGATTTATGATCGTGACTGTACCATTTTTCAACGTTTTTAGTGAACTTTTCCTGTAGTCCGAACACAATATACTATGAGAATCTTTTTAAAAAAACACTTGCCAGTTGAAAGTTATGTAACATGTCTTGCAAATTATACATTTTAATGGTTGAAATCCGTACTATTCCAGGTACTAATCTTAAATTTTCCGGGTGTTAATAATAATAAATTCTACTATGTCAATCACAGAAATAAAATTTAACATTATATACGTCTTTCTTTATTTCAGGATTTCCTGTTTTACCTTTGAGAAGAATATAACCCGAAAGTTACAAACACTAGTTGAGAAAATCAAAGATGTTAAGATACAAGTTTTGTTACTGAATATTTTTTTCAATTTGAATAGTACAATCGGAAATTTTATTATAATGAATGTAACTATTTCTAAAGAGTTGTTATTAAAATTATAATGTATTTTACCTATTTATTTAATTGTTAAACGAAATTTTGGTTATTAGTTATTACGTCTTATTAGTTATTATTAATGAAAAACTGGCCTAAGGTTGCGTTGGATTGAGAGTGTGGCCAGTGGCGGTACCCACAATTCGCTAACATTCCTGCATCGCGCTATCGAAGTTTTCTGAGCGCGTCGGTATATGTCGCAGTCATCTGGTTCAATCTGTGATTCGATTGAATGACTAGCGTATTCATTGAATGACACCGTTCTATTGAATGACTGAAGGACAACTAGTCAAGACGCTGACTAGAACGCTTAACGTCTTGACTAAACGTCATCATAGTGAAGTCGTTAAATGGAATGCTATGATTTTTTAAAGTATTTGTTGGTGGCGTAATAATTGGTTAATCTAGAAACTGACTTCAAATATGAGGCGAAGGCTACTTCTGGGTGGTTTACAAAAAAATAACCACGACAATAACCACCTTCGCTGCGCTACGCTCCCGCCTTGCCATCTAACCTAACCAAATCCAATCGTATTGGACAGACGGAGTAATAAATAGGTACATTGCTATTAATTACCTAAGAATTATACCTATACTGTTCTTATACCTATTCCGTTAAAAATAAATACATTCAATTACCTGACTGATTTCATATCCGCTCTCTTCAAAGGGCTATGTTAAAATCGCTAACTAGTTGAACGTTGAATGACGATTGTTCAATCAACGTTCGGCCGAGTCATTCAATTGAATGGAGTCATTCAATGAATACGCTAGTCATTCAATCGAACCGCAGACTGAACTAGATGACTGCGACATAATATTATATACGACAGCTGAAATGTATCACGTGGGCTCCGGTCTGAAAATCTTCCTTTGGGCTTCCACGCATTATTCCCAACTCCTCTTGAGTTGGGGGAGGCCTTTGCCCAGCCGTGGGACCTCTCGTTTCCGAGCATGGTGCGCTGCATGCTCGAGAGCGATGAGGCCTGATTGCAGGCGGCGGTCTCTTTCTGCGAAATTGTAATGTCGCAGAAAGAGGCCACGGAGCGGGACAGAGAGGACGATCCCACCTCTCTGCCGCTTCGCCGGCGTAGGACGGGAGTGCAGAGGCGTCGATAAGCGAACCTCCGTCCTTAGCTTCCGTCCCACGGGGCTCCGGGAGAGGATGGGAACCTCCCCGGCTTAGCCAGTCCCGGCGCCGAGGGGAACGCTTCAGTTTGCCTAAGCGTTCCCTTACTTTGGTGGAAGTCCGGTCCCTTTTGAGGTAGACTGGCCGGTCGTGGAGGGAGTCCCGTGGTTGTTAGATCCGGGACATCCCTCCTTTATACGGCTGAAGGCGAACCGCAGGTGGTTTTAGTGGGTAGGAGTCCCACATATCCCCGGGGTGCTTCAACTTAACTGAGGCACATCCCCGACCCGGGGAACCCATGATGGGTTCCCCTGCGCATAACAAAAAATGCCTTTGCCCAGCCGTGGGACAGCAAATTATAGTCTCTTAAAATATTTATAATATATTATATTATAAAACATATTATTATATACGTAAAAATCTCTTTTTAGGGTTCCGTAGCCAAAATGGCAAAAAAGGAACCCTTATAGATTCGTCATGTCTGTCTGTCTGTCTGTCCGTCCGTATGTCACAGCCACTTTTCTCCGAAACTATTAGAGCTATACTATTGAAACTTGGTAAGTAGATGTAATCTGTGAACCGCATTAAGATTTTGATGCAAAAATGGCAAAAATATTAAAAATTTTAGGGGTCCCCATAGGTACAACTGAAACAAAAATTTTTTTTTTTCATCTAACCTATGCGTGTGGGGTATCTATGAATAGGTCTCCAAAAATCATATTGAGGTTTCTCATATCATTTTTTTCTAACCTGAATAGTTTGCGAGAGAGACTCTTCCAAAGTGGAAAAATGTGTGTCCCCCCCCCTCTAATTTCTAAAGTAGAGGCATGATAATTCTAAAAAAAATATATGATGTAGATTACTATAAAAACTACCAACGAAAATTGGTTTGAACGAGATCTAGCCAGTAGTTTTCTTTATACGTCATAAATAGTAAAGTACAACTGAAACAAAAAATTTTTTTTTTCATCTAACCTATGCGTGAATGCTGTGTACACCTATAATTAACTTTTGTTTTAGAGTAAGTATATCTGTAAAGTAATTTATGTAATTGTTGTAGCAATAAGTTGTTGGTGTATCAATTTGAATAAATAAATAAATAAATAAATAAATGCGTGTGGGGTATCTATGGATAGGTCTCCAAAAATCATATTGAGGTTTCTCATATCATTTTTTTCTAACCTGAATAGTTTGCGAGAGAGACTCTTCCAAAGTGGAAAAATGTGTGTCCCCCCCCCCTCTAATTTCTAAAGTAGAGGCATGATAATTCTAAAAAAAATATATGATGTAGATTACTATAAAAACTACCAACGAAAATTGGTTTGAACGAGATCTAGCCAGTAGTTTTTTTTATACGTCATAAATAGTAAACCTTAATCTAAATTTCATTAAATCGACTGAAATATAAAAATAAATCAAAACTATTTTAATTTCATAAAAATAAACCTTATTGCTGCTGCGGAACCCTCCATGGGCGAGTCCAACTCGCACTTGGCCGCTTTTTTATATTAGGTATATTTTTATAAAACAAAGAGACTGCTTTGTTATTCTAACTATTAACGCCATCTGTTGGCGAGTTATAGAACTGGTAAGGAAGTGGTGAAACGTATAAGTGTGATGAAAACTTTGTAAGGCCGAGAATTCTACAAAGTTTTCAGTGTTGAGTGGCGATGGCGCGACTTTGGTCTTATTTTTACCCGACTGCCAGGAGGGCTATTTATGTTATTAATGTTCATTAAAGGTCTACCAGAATCTGATGGAAAAAAGTACGAAAGTAAATTGACTCTATACCGGGAATAATTGGAATAATACATTTTCATACTTTTAATCCTTTAGCGGCTCATTCTGTGTGTGAAACATGCAAATATATAAATTTAACCAATGATCAAGGATATTTTTTGAAAATCTGCCATCAGATTCTGGTAGACCTATAATAATTAATTAAATATGATATTGAATGTACTGTCACTTCTTGGTGGAAATTCATGTTCAATTAAATAATTATTACAATTTCCTTACACTTATTCCATTTTAATAGATTTAACAGAACTGTAGTACACCTGATGATGAATTTTTCGAAACCTTTTCTATTAAAATAAAGTGGAATAAGTGCAACACAATGTAATTATGTTCTTGTGCCTAAAAGTAAAAAAAACTGTCAAAAACCAGAGTTTTAAAGATGGCGCCGTGCTATACCGCTAGTTTATTAGGTATTTAATTTAAAGTGTAGTTATTTAGCACATTTAAAGACATTTTATTAATTATTACTATAATTATTTTTTTTTGACGTGGGAGAGCCATGCTTCGTCACGAATGGGCCGGCTCGACCGGAGAAATACCACGTCCTCACAGAAAACCGTCGTAAAACAGCGCTTGCGCTGTGTTTCGCCGAGTGAGTGAGTTTACTCACTCACTCATTAATCCCTACCCTCCCCTATTACCTTATTCCCTCTTAAAAGGCCGGCAACCTGCAGCTCTTCTGATGCTGCGAGTGTCCATGGGTGACGGAAGTTGCTTTCCATCAGGTGACCCGTTTGCTCGTTTGCCCCCTTATTTCATAAAAAAATATTTGGACTAATTTTTACAAGTCGTTATTTTCATGGTGAGTCCTAGTTAATATTTTGCATGGCACCAAAGACAAGGTAACTATAATTATGTTAAATATTTAGGTTACTTTATAGTTTATGGTAGTTAACAAAATTTTTGCAAGGGAAATTGAGGACACTGGCTATCCTTTCAAAGTGAAATGATTTTGGTAGTCTATGTCTATCTAGTAGCGGGTTACAGTTTTTTTTAATCCATTTCTTAATACTTTTTATTTGTTTTTATTAGGGTTTCGTACCCAAAGGGTAAAAACGGGACCCTATTACTAAGACTTCGATGTCTGTCCGTCCGTCCGTCTGTCCGTCTGTCTGTCTGTGTGTCTCCAGGCTGTAACTCAAGAACGGTAATAGCTAGAGAGTTGAAATTTTTACAGATTTTGTGTTTCTGTTGCCGCTATAACAACAAAATATACTAAAAAAAAAATATTTAAGGGGGGGGGCATTCAACAAACGTGATTTTTCAAACGTTGCTCGGTATCAATGATGACAACGGGTAGGCACCTGAAATGTTCACAATATGCTCAACTGTGTTTATACTTTAATAATTAATAATAAATAAAATAAATTATTAAGGGGGGCTCCCATACAAAAAACACATTTTTTATTATTTTTGCTCTATAACGGTACGGAACCCTTCGTGCGCGAGTCCCACTCGCACTTGGCCGATTTTTTTATTTTATTATAATTTATATTCTTAGGTCAAAACTCGAAAGATTAACTACGTGCACGTACACAGTACAACATGAAACGTCATGCAGATCTGGTGAGTACTTATCGCTTTGCTTCTCATTTTGTAATGTTTATGGCCTTTTATAGCACAAGAATACTTGAAAGTTGATACGGATTGATGTCTAACAATATCTAAATTCTAAGCGCACGGAAGTGCGCGGGCCAAGTTTACCACAATATACAGCCAAAAGTCAAAACTTATATTTAAGGGCATCTATCACTCAAAATGTATGTATGTTTTGTATGGGCCACCGCGCGACTGTCGGAGCTCGGTAAGCCGCGGCGTACGCGAATTCTCTAGAATCTAGAGTCTAGATATCTTGTCACTGGCATCAGTAAATAAATGCTACAATTTCCATTTTTGCGAATACGGATAGATAATCATTTTATTTAATTAAAGCTATAAAAAATAGGTCGCAGTTCAGTATTCTTAGCACAGCATTGAAAAAAGATTTTAAAAAGAGGTAAATTTGGCTTTGTTTTCTATCGAGTGAAGTTCTTCTGTTTGTGTCAATTAATGCGAAGCCGAATACGTTATATCCTCAAGTAAAGGTCGTAATTTTTTCAAATTTTTTAGATGATAATGTAAGGAATGAAACAGGATCAAAAAACTTGTCCACGCGCTATTTCACTGTTAACATACTTTTGTCCTCAAGAAACCTTTCAAGTTCCAGAACAAGGAATACGAGTAAAAACCAATTACATATAGTTTATAACAGGCGTTGGCAACACCAAAGTGCCGTCGTAAATATAAACTTTTCCAAATATCTGTCCGTCTGTCCCCGCGACACGGTCCCCAGTCTCACCTCTGTCAGGTGCCCACCCCCCCCGGCCGGTGCCCAGTCTCCCCGCTGCGACCGTGTGATGTGTCCCTCTCCTCTGTCATACATGTACCGCGTTTGCCCGGCAAGGCAATGAGTAGAATAAATTTTTATTCTCGGAGTTACTGTGGCCGTTTAGGTATGTACAATAACTGGACTGAAAGATTTTGTTTACAAAAGTTTGTCTTTTGACGACGTTGCTGATTGGTTAATCTGTTTGACATCATACTGAAATCCGCTCACCTCAGAAACTGTAGGGCATAATTAGTATTTTTGAAGTTAGAATTAGCACAAAAATAGACACAAATTGTACTTCAAATATAAACTATGTTTAAATAACAAAATATCTGTGGCCAATAAATATTTGTATTATAAATCAAGCAAACCATTATTGCATGTAGGTATTTAAGTTTGAAGTTTTCTTTTCTTCATACTAATTTCTTTTAGAGCTCGCAATTAGAAACTCCCTACGCGTCGTCGGGAGCTAAAAGGTTTTAGGAGAGGTTTTCATTACCACTCTCCACCCTATGGTGCACCATGAAAACACCCATGAAAAATCTCCTGAGGGTTACCCGAGGGGCAGACCGGGGATGAATTTCTTTGTCCTCGTGAAAAGGTGTTTTTTCCATTTACTTTTAAGGAACAATAAACGGAAAAACACTGCACTGTTTTGTTCTAAGTTAGAACGTTTGTCCACCGCCGCCGTCACCGGGACGTCACCGGGAACGAGATGACGGCGCCTATTTAGCGACACACACATATTCCATGGTCTTTAATACCAATTTATTAAAATCCAAGTATACTTTCAATATCTCCCTAGTATTTACACATTACTTTTATTTGAAACACACGCCAATAGATCGATATAGCTGTTACGTTAGTTAGAATTTTTTGTAGGTCAAATTTGAACTGTAAACGATAAACCGTTTTGAAAAGATAAACTGTAAAACAAATAGGATTTCGGCGAGATATCGTCTTGGATATTCGTTGTATGGAATTATGTAAATACCTTGCACATTCGTCCTTACCGTAAGCGCCGCATTTCGTGTACTATGCGGTGCGTTCGACGCGTACGGCGCTAACAAATTTGCGATCAGTTTTCATCGGTGCCGTCAGCCCGTCATCTCGTCCTCGGTAACGTCCCGGTGACGGCGGCGGTGGGCTAACGCACTTACTCCAGCTTATCTACAGTTACATTCTAAGTTATATAATGAACGTTCTGGCACTAAATTTTCCGTCCGACGCGGATGTCCGACGTGTCCAGTCCCGTCCGGCGCCGGACGGCCAGTAATTGCATTCCGGACTCTAAAATCCGATGCTAAAAGTAAAAAGGTACATAATTAACAAGGTGTTGCAAGTTTAAAAAGGTCAACGTGATAACTGTATTGTTTTCTTAGTTAAATCTGAGTTGAGATTAGAGTAATTTAAGGATTAAAATAGCATCTTATTTTTTTTTTAATTTCTGATATTAAAAATATGGAAACTAACATAACTAGTTAGAGGTAGCAGTTCTTAATAATAGTTAAATATATTACATAGATTCTAGTGTTTACTTGTATTTTCATTGTTAGGAACGAGCTTAATAACACCACAATAATAATTATTATTACAGCCCATTTTACTAAGTTAAGCAAAATGTTTGTCGGGAAAATCAAGGAAAACGTTACAAAGCATGGTAACACTCAGCATAATTGCGAACGATGACAATCACGAGATAAGTAAACGTGGATTGACGCCGCGCAGGCCGCCCTCCGCCGCCCGCCTGTCTCCGAGATACTGCCCAGACCCGATGGAACATTCTGGCATCACCATCATCATCATTCATCAATCATCATCCTAGATATCCTGGCTGGCTTTTCAAAAAACTATTCAATAGTTCCAATTTAAACGAAATTCAACTTAAACAGTAGCTATTTAGTAATCTGTGACGTCTTTTCTCATACACGTTTTTTCACGATCGGCTTTTAACTTTGAAATAGACGTCTCCGGGGCGAAGCGGCTAATGAATACGGAATTTCCCCGGTATCCTGATTTTATTACCGAGAAAAGTTTCGTGTAAAAATGTAATATTTTAGAATTTGTACCGTCGCGTTTACCGGAATTTCCGCCTCGATTTTCAATATTGCAGCGTCTCCGATATTTCAAATTTTCAATATCGGAAAAAAGTAATCCGGTCCCGAGACCGGCTAATTTCAAGATAATTCGTGGAGTAGTTCATATTTAATGCGATCCGGACGCAGATTAGCTCCTGAAAGGCCGAAGCGAAACGTCAAAGAAGCGCCGCCGCACTTAATAAAATGAAGCCGGCGACCATCGACGGGTAAGATGCCCAGATTATAGGAAAAGGAAAAGATACGAGAGTAATGAATACATTTTTGTATCTAAAATTACCTTCTAAGTCAATTTTTCTGTTCTAATACAACGGCAAATGATTGATCCGGTGATCAAATTGCGCTGACAACAAGCCTCAGATTTATAAATAGGCGCACAGGCCGTGGGCTAGGGACGGCAGCGTCCATAAGGGGCCGACAAATTTCGTACACGCGGCAGCGGTGCAAAAAAAGCTTGGCCTACAGTAATTCAAAATTCGGCACTGCTGAAAACGCGATTCACATTGAGGTGAAGATTGCCTTAAAGCTAGCTAGTTCTGTTCGCAAACGCCGTATTGTCGGATATTCTGGTGGTTTCGAATTTTCAATACACCTCCGAGATGAAAGCCGTGTCGGATGAATATAACTACGGACAACGAATACGTTTTTGTACAGGTAGCTGTTACCTTCTAGTTACGACTTACGTTCACAGTACACGTCCTTTGCAAAATACCAAAACAGAATAAACTGACACGGGCTTTAGCGGATGAAAAATTTGCCGAACAACATAATAAAGAAACGATAACACTTTAAACTTTTGGACTCCAAACTTTGAATTTAGAAGCTGAGATAAAATTGTATTTGAGCAATAAACACGGAACACTCGTAGTTTACATACGATATTGTTACACATTTGTGTGCAAAACAAATATTATTGTATCCGACGAGTCCGTCACACTTGTGGGGGAGGAGTGGGAGTGGGAAGAGGAAATTCCGTAAAGCAATCATGTGTTACATATCTATTGGCGTACAGGCGGCTACGTGAATAACTTAAACAATACATTTCAATAGATTTCTTAGAATAAATTGCCGAATTTTAATAAAATAATGTAGAGTGGGTAAGTCAAAATCCTTATTGTTTTAGGGAATGTTTAAAAGCTTTAAAATATCTCGCAAGTCGCAACATACAATCCATCCATCTCCAGATTACGAAACATTGCGCAAAAAAAGAATATTAAAGCTACCGTTACCACGGATATCTTCTAGTTTCGCTAGAAGATTTGGTCCATATTTACACCCATTCATATATAATAAAATAAACAGAGAATGCATTATAAAAGACAGCTCATTAAAAGAAGTAAAAGAAATAGTAACAAGATGGCTAAAAGCTCTAGATTATGACGAGAAAGAACAAATATTAAGAGAGATATATAGATAGAAATAATCACATACATAAACACACACACTCACGCAAGCACACACGTCACACACACACATACACACACACACACACACACACACAGAACACAGCGCGGTAATGATATTTAAAATTTTATAAATTTTAGTAACTTTAATCACTCACTTATAACTTTGTTTTTATTTTTAATTAAGATACTATTTTGGTGATTCAGACATTAAAGAAACTCGGCAGTAAAACGTCTGTAATTTTAAAATAATTGAATACTTACCTGTAAAATATTTTGTAGCAGATGTAATTATGTATTGTTGTTTACAATAAATTATTATTATTATTATTATTAAGTGGTAGCCGGTAGGTGTAACCTTTTTGGCTCTTGATTCGATGTTGTTTCCAAATTTGGTTAGGACAATGCAGACTGATCACCTGATCGTATAACAAATACGTATCGTATAAAAAAAACGTAAGATGATCCATGCGTTGGATGGGTATGAAAGTTGGTCCTGCGCCTGATCTCTCGCCAGTCGTATCAGTCGTCCGTTCCACTGGGTTATGAGAGTAAAGATATTAGAGAGTGCTATTAGGTGTACCTACAGAGCACATATTATTTGGGCACTATAAAATTACTGTGTAACTTCCCAGGTTCTAATGAAACAGACCATCGTCACCGAAACCGATGTAGGGGTATTATTATTAAGTGTAATACTGTGGTGTAATCAATTATTCCTAGAGTCGTAATATTATAGCCGACTCGTGTGAGAACAGACGGTCTGACGAAAGTATCAGACTTGGCTTAGGCTTTGTTTTAGATTCTGTGGGATGTCTGTTCTCTGTGTTAAGCGGCTTACGTCGGTTCTATGTACCTATTAAACTCCATTAGGTAAGGATTATGAGACGTATTTTGACGAAATTCGAGTAAACTCCTAAATTCAAATCCATTTATGATGACGTAAAGTTGTACCGTAAGCATTGTAAATTGTAATAACGACTTTTTACTAAAACCTAAGGCTTGATACCTTTTCTAGTATTCTCATTATTTTATAATATTATGTTCTATATCATATCTCACTGGAGTAAAAAAAAAGTCAACGGTGCTTGTGACTGAATACCGCTGAGTTTTTTGTAGGTAGAGGCTCCGTCACGACCATTCTTCTGCGTAGTCCCATTTACACGCGGTTAGGGTTGCTATGTCGCTAAACCGAAAAGCCGGACAAAGCAGTCAGCTTAAACGGTCATTTTTGTATAAAACAGATAACTTTTCGTATATCTAAATTCTTAGTACATATAGCAATACTTTCGGCAGGGCGTGTACATATTTTCTGTTTTATTAAAACATTTTAATGTCAAAAAGTTTTTTATAAAAAATTATAGATTCATAAAGCTCTACAAAAGCAGGCTAAAATTAAAGGAAGACCTTTAATCTTAGCCGGATACGCAATCGAAAAGTCTGAATGTGACCCTGAGGCCTGAACCCTACCATCTTCGCGGGAAGCGAAGTAACATTGCCTCGGCAAAACAATAAAATAGGTATTACCAATAATCCAGCGCCGAGTGTACGTCTGGAGGGTCGTGCGCTAATTGTTTAAAACAACACCTCCTGATCATAACCGTGTTATACAGCGTGTCCTTAATTAAACCCCGCCATATTGGATACGTCGCACAAGGTGCCCCATATCCACTTATTGTGTAACTGAGTTATAGTTAGTTTTTATAGCATCTGGAAATATTGTAGAGTCGATGGACAGTTTTATAATCACAGAAAACTGGAGTGAAAAATAATGCTTGCTTTGTGTTTCGATGAAGTGAGGTATACTGAGAACTTTAGAAAAGGAGGTTCAAAAAGTACCAACGCAGTTTATACTACTGCAGTTGTGTTGCGAGTTATAAGAGATGTTGGATGCGGCTAGTTTCAAGCCCCACGGGCCAATCGAATCCTCGCGCCTTGATCACAGGCCAATCTGACCCAGACTTCAACATTAACGGAACACGCTTTTCTTGCACTATTTATCTATATCTATACATATAATAAAATCGTAGGAAAGTCAATTCTGTACATTGAATATTTTTGAAAAATAATACTTGGGACGTGATCTACAATCGATATGGAAGCCAAAAATATAGTTTTTAGAATTTTTGTCTGTTTGTCGGTTTGTCTGTTTGTCTGTTCTCAGTAAAAACTCAGAAAGTACTGAATGGATTTACTTCAAATTTTGCACGAATATTATATAGAGGTCGGGTCAACACATAGGCTATATATTATGACGATATCACCTAGGGCGGGGGGAGGGGCTCAAGTTTCAATATTTTTAGTTTTTTGCTCATATCGCTAAAACTTTTATTTCTCCTTCACACTTTGTATCTATCTTCACTCCTTGCCATGCTATGAGCTTTTGTCTATCTTTTCTATACAAATTTCGAGTGTCGTTTGATTAACATGCTGGGAGCTTTAGCATCGGTCTTTTTTTTCTCAAACCCCCCCCCCCCCCACCTCCCCAAATTTTGCTTCAAACAAAGCGGTGTTGCGGCGTTATACATCTTTTTTAAGAACAAAGTTAAAAACTAAACTACACATACGGTTTTCCAGTGTCGTTTGTTTTGGAAAACAAACATCAAACGACACTCGAAAACCCCCCCCCCCTTTATTCTTCATGAAACTTTTGTTTATAATTAAAAGGTATCGTGGAGTTTGTATTGCGTCTTAATTATCCTTTTTAGGAACAAACTAAATCATCTATACATATTGTAATAAAATCGTAAGAAAATCAATTCTGTACATTGAATATTTTTGAAAAATAATACTTGGGACGTGATCTACTATACTAACGCGGACGAAGTCGCGGGCAACAGCTAGTACTATAATAATTATATACATTTTAGCAAAATATACGACCGGACTGACCGGACTGACCAGTCTTATACACATTACACGGGAATGCTTGAAACTAGTCCGGTCAGGTCGACCTGCGATCAGTCTAACCGCATCGGAGTCCGCGTATAAGAGCTTATATGGTGGTAAAGCTGTTAGCTATTTCTTTTGCTTGCGTATGTTACATATTAGAAAAGCCTGCACATCGTAATGAGTCTAAAAGACACGCACAACCGTTGGTAGAGTTGCGGTGGGTTGATCGTGCCAGGAACTATGCCTAAGCGGGAAGTGGAGCATCCATGGGGTTTTAGTGGGAAGATCCTACGGGGAATCCCACATACCCCTGTCGATGTCCCCAATCCGCCAGCGATGCGCAAAACATTATATGAAACGATAAAATCGCACAATCCTCAGCTAATATAACGAGATGTTTGAGTTCATATTATAAAGGAACGAACGAAATCTAAGACAGTGCATTCATTAATCAAGCCGTGTTTTTCAGACTCAAGTTCAGCCATGTTTTTCACCTGGAAAATATTATTCACGTTCGTAATTGAAAGCTGAAAGAGAACTGCGAGGTATAACATTTCCCGCCGTAATTAACACTCCCCAGCGCCCAGGTATACAGGCTGTTTGGGAAAAGTTGCCACGGTATACAGGCTGTTGGTGAAAAGTGTTGCCACGGTATACAGAGTGTTTGGGAAACGTTATCACGGTATATACTATACAGGCTGTTGGTGAAAAGTTGTCACGGTATACAAAGTGTTTGGGAAACGTTATCACGGTATACACTATACAGGCTGTTGGTGAAAAGTTGCCACGGTATACATACCTTCTTACTAATAAAAACTTCTAAACCATGCGTTCAACGTGTGAATAGTTATACAGGAGTTTTTAAGTTACACACACGTTACACAGAGTCTATACATGGTCTATACATAGAAAGTATGGAAATGACAGCATCGATAAACAGGCCTTATGTCAAAAAATGATTATTAGTAGAAAAAATCTTATGCACCTCTATACACGCTGTGTAACTTTTTATTGGTAAGAGGGTAAGTGTTTGGGAAAAGTTGTCACAATATACAGGTTTTGGGAAAAGTTGCCACAGTTAATACAGGTGATGGGAAATTATGCCACAACAGGTGATGGGGAATGATGCCACGATATACAGGCTTTGGGAAAAGTTCTCAGGGTATCCAGAGTGTTAAGAAATTGTTGCATAGTATTTGGGTAAAATTGCCACAGTATTGAGGATTGGTATCATACTGGTTGTTTGGGAAATGTTTGAAAATATGTTTTACTTATGCCCTTTTCTTAAGACTCTCGACGCAAATTAACACGTAATTTAGATCACTTTACTATGACGACAGCGGGGCTGTAGTACTGAAGGGTGAAGAGGGATGGGAGGCCACCATAATAAATCAGCCACCAAGTTATCACAACTCCGATATTAATTCGTGTTGTTTTAAACTCGTCCCTGGCGGCGCGGGGCGGCGCGGGGTGGTGTATAGTGTGCGACATTAATGCTAAATGCTTATGACTTTACAAGGTTCGCGAGAGTGTTCTCAACTGTTGTTGTTGTAATGAACGAGTCATGGTTCAATACTTGGTGAAGAATTTTAAGTCAAAATATTCTGCGGCCTCTTCACTTTGCCTCATAAAGGTGATCGCATATTTGTCCGCATTTCGTGTGCCATGCGGAACGTTCGACGCGTACGGTGTTGAGTGCTGACGAATGTGCGATCAGCTTTATGGACCAATACAAACTGGCTGAGGGGCGTTTGTATGTTGTTGACAATCGACGATTAACGTCGATAATGATGGTTATTCATCTCAACATGGAGCTTTTAAATGCAAGTCTTAAATTCGCGTTGTGAGGCTTAGGGTAAAGCCAAACGAGCGTAATTTGTGAGTCGTGAGCCGCAGAATTTCTGCCGGGCAGAATTCTGCTGCATTCAGTTTCATACAAAAGTCCTGTTTAATTCACACGAGCGTAATTTTGTGAGTCGTGATTTGTATGAAAAGAAATTCTGCTCGGCAGAAATTCTGCGGCTCACGACTCACAAATTACGCTCGCGTGAATCAAACAGGACTTTTGTATGAAACTGAATGCAGCAGAATTCTGCCCGGCAGAAATTCTGCTGCTCACGACTACTTGTCAGTGTCTGATGGACTTTTCTGACAAATATTATTTGCTAAAGTGTTAGTAATTACTGTTATATTATGTAGTACAAAAAAGCGGCCAAGTGCGAGTTGGACTCGCCCATGAAGGGTTCCGCAGCAGCAATAAGGTTTATTTTTATGAAATTAAAAGGTTTTTGATTTATTTTTATATTTGAGTCGATTTAATGAAATTTAGATTAAGGTATACCATTTATACGTCTATAAAAAAAGCTACTGGCTAGATCTCGTTCAAACCAATTTTCGTTGGTAGTTTTTATAGCAATCTACATCATATATTTTTTTTAGAATTATCATGCCCCTACTTTAGAAATTAGAGGGGGGGGGACACACATTTTACCACTTTGGAAGAGTCTCTCTCGCAAACTATTCAGGTTAGAAAAAAATGATATGAGGAACCTCAATATGATTTTCGGAGACTTATCCATACATACCCCACACGCATAGGTTAGATGAAAAAAAATTTTTTTTGTTTCAGTTGTACCTATGGGGACCCCTAAAATTTTTAATAATTTTTCCATTTTTGCATCAAAATCTTAATGCGGTTCTCAGACTACATCTACTTAACAAGTTTCAACAGTATAGCTCTAACAGTTTCGGAGAAAAGTGGCTGTGACATACGGACGGACAGACAGACAGACAGACAGACAGACAGACAGACAGACAGACAGACAGACAGACAGACAGACAGACAGACAGACAGACAAGACAGACAGACATGACGAATCTATAAGGGTTCCTTTTTTGCCATTTTGGCTACGGAACCCTAAAAATTGTAACGTTATAATCTCATAAGATAAGTAGTTTAATTATTATAAGCAAAAAAGTTTATCCCATATGCTATGAGTTAAATTGTACGTAAAATAGTAAAAATTGCCGTGCATTGCGTACACACAAACAATGTTTATAGCTGTACCGTTTGGTGTAAGTTGTATCATGTATGTAACGAGCAGGCGACAACCTGGCGAAGATTTGCGCAGATCCCCGCACTTGTTCCCTGTGGTTATTGCCTGTTACTTTACAATAGGCACTGAATAGGGATGTACAAACTTTTGTCGATAGTTTTATTGTATCTGGAATATTTTATCCCAATAATGATTTTAATGTTGGCTAGGGCTACACTAGATGACAACATGCATAACTTTTCATTAGTGGTTCGATCATGGTTTCGATATTTTAAACAGAGAGCTTCTCTTAGTCTTATCTCTCTCTCGATCCTAATAAATAGTGAACAAATAAAAAAAACTATGCAAGTCAAAATTTTCAACAGGTATGTTTCAAAACATCCGCTTGTATGTAAATTTTTCAGTACTTACCGTGGTTGATGCAGTTGAATACTTCTAAATTGTGAGTTGCATAGTTTTTTTATCTGATAAATGTTAATTTGGATTTCCAAAATAACTTAACACAATATTTGAACAACTATAATACATCGAAAATGGAATTAGAAGTTAGAACTGTATAGTGTACAGAATTGTCAGTTGAATATTATTTTGGAGCTTAGTTTGGCAAATAGAAGACATTTGAACATTGATTCGGGCACTAAGAATATTGTAGTACTGCGACACGACCGACGACGTCCAATTCCTTGAAATGTTCTGACTTCTGGGCTTGTACCACGAAACTGTTTTGAGACTCAAACAATCGAACGAGAATGCCGCATCCTACTCTAACAAACGTGAAAATATGGCGTTGTTAGAGCAAGACGTGTCACGCGGCATTCTCGTCCGAATGTTTGAGTCTGAAAACCGTTTCGTGATAGGCCTACTGACACAAACGCTCCGATTCAGACACAAATATTGTGATATTGGCAATACAATCTGTCGGTAGTCGTTGATATCGACTGGTTAATATTATAATCTACTATCATCATAACCATGGTATTCTTTTAAAGGTAATTGTAAAAACTTATGACAGTAAATACGTAGAACGTGCTACCAGTGCTACTGCTACTTGCAAATCTACCTAGGTTATTAGGCTAGGTTTATTTAATGACATAATTTTATTAATTTTATTTAATCTAGGGCCAAGATCAATAAATGTAGATCTTCCACCGAGTGGATCTTAGAAGGTCGTTCCATGTTTGTAAGTTTTTTCTAAAACGAGCTATATCTCGAAGTTTTGGTTTTATCGATACATTTTATCGACACACGGACAGGACAGCGGGCATTTTGCGTATCCACAAGAAACACATGTCGCCACTCGTAACTCCACATAATGTAAACATTACGGGCTTACAGGCTACAAGCACATCACAATCTCCTTCACGGGAAATATTACTTGAGAAAAGATTTCACTCCGGGAAAGATTAGAGATACAGTACTGCGGTTAAGTTGGCGGTACAATTGGCGTTAATAAACAATTCAGACCACAACATGATGCGTAGATGCATTTCTAAATATTTTGTATGGATTTGACAGATTCGCAAGTCGTCTCACGCAATTGAAATCTGTCAAATCCATACAAACTTATGCCGCACTGCGCCTTGCTTCGCCTCGTCGCCTAGCGGCCTGAAGTGACCCTCACGCAATTGAAATCTGTCAAATCCATACAAATTTATGCGGCGCCGCGCCTCGCCTCGCCTCGTCGCGTTACGGTCTGGATTGAGCCTCTGTTAAATCTTAAATCCATACAAATTTCGCCTCGCCTCGCCTCGTCGCGTTGCGGTCTTAATTTACTAAATACTAAATTAAATTTACTAGCTAACGTCAAAATATTAACCAATCAGTAAAATCTCAGAAACAGGGCGATACATTTTCTACCTTTATGTTGAGTTATCTAAATATAGATACCATTACAATATTAGAGTGCTTACCTCAAATTATAAATAGGTGCCTACTAATGTAACGATGAATTTAATGAAATAAGTTTTAATTGAGTGTGAATATGTTATAACTTATAAATAACTATTAATATTTGATACTAATATTAAACCACACAGATATTATTAGTTTTCATATTAAAGTTGTAAGTGAATGAAGTGGCTAATTATTTTTTTGAAAATGTTCGTTTTTGCATAAACGGAGGATTAGGACCGGAAATACAAAAGACATGGATTATAGGTATACTCTAGCAACATAAAATCCACATATTTTTATCACAAATCATTTCTCGGGCCTATATATTATGGCCTCCATTTATGCAAAAAACGAACATTTAAAAACGTCAGTTAGCCACTTCATCCACTTACGTCTTCATTTGTGGAAAATGTACTTTTACCGTGACCTCAAAACTGTTATTATTTATTTCAAATGGCTTTGTTCACTTTTCTCTCTCCATTTCCTCGGGAAATCAGGCTAACTGAAAAATAGAGTAACGTTAAAACGTTACTCCAGTTAAGTCAACGGTTATTTTTAGCATGTAGGAGCCCCATGGCGCGCCGCGGGGGGTGCAGCCCTAAGAGGGAAACTGTGTAGGGCTCCGATGACACGGGCCAGTAAACACACGAACACAAGGTTACGAAGAAATTTACTTCAAAGTATTGGAAAAGTATTGAATATCAAAAAGCATGAAGATGTGGGAATTTTCTAAACGAAGCAATCTTGAAATAGTAGTAGATAAGGGTCAGCACTGTCAATGTGATCATATCAATCTGTCCAGCATGCAGCATCCATTGCTACTATAGTATAGTACTGAACATGAAACTCATGAATATTTATTTTTAACAATAAATCATGACAATATTATACGCTAAGTTTTGCACCAAACCTTCGCTCAATGTGCTATAAAGTTCGATTTCTTTGGCCGCTACACAACGAGTTCACAATGATTGCAACGAATTATTTATATAGCGGCTCGACCGCGCCTCATATATTGCTTGCGATCTCAAGCGTAGCGGTCTAACCGCTCGTTCGCGCGGACGCATATAAATCGTGCCCTTACTTGGAATATCAAGGTAATGATCGGTCAAGTGTCGTCGATCACTCGTCTCAGCGATCAATCATCGCGCGTCCACTATCAATTCCCATCGACGTCATCGTGTCACCGTGACGTCACTACTTACTGTCAACTGTCGACGCTCGCACGGATTCAAATTCATGACAGTCACACAGAGTTTCAAGCAAGGGTTTGTTTCAGCTGCATCAGCTCAAACCGAGACGGAACTTGACGCTATGCGGCTCTACATATTTATGAACACAGAGCTTAAATGTGCCTTATAATGATTTTTGACATGACTGCACCAATATTTTTTTCTGCCGCACTCAAAGACAACTTAATGAAGAGTTTAACAGATAATAATAATTAATAAATGGACATATTTGAAATCTTCATTTAATTATTCATCTTTAAGTGCAGCAGTTACAGGTTATGTACGATCGTGCTTTTAAACGATATATCATAGGAAATGAAATGGCCTAAAACGATGATTTAATCTATTTTTAACAAACTTCCAAAAAGGAGGAGGTTATAAAAGGTGCAATAAAACAAAATGGGTCCCTGGTATTGTTCCCGATATTTACTGCCCAGTGGCCGACAGTGCCTAACGCCCAGGGCCGCCGAAGGCCCAATGCGATGGTAATTATTCGTATACTTTTAATTAGGGGGCGACCCCTTTCAGCGATCGTTCCATCGGATGATATATTTTTAAACATACTTAATTAGCTTCCTTCTGAATTGCATTAAATATAATAATTCGGCGTAAGTTTGTACTTTGAAACGTGCAGAATTACACGGAGCTAATTATACAAAATTTTAATATTTCTGATTAATGACTAGTAACTTAATAGTAACTGAATCAATCCTAGTATTACCGGAGTCAGTAATTTGTATTGGTTAATTTATTATCGCTACGGATGAATGATGTTGATTTGCCAATAATGATTGGACATTTCTAAAAGCGATAATATTAGGTAGTGTTTTATCAGTTAGGCTATTCGCTCGTTTATTCTGTACTATGATAGAATCATTAGGAAAAAAACTTATCACATTCAATAGAAAATAAGATCGCGAACATTTAGACATACACGAAAATATCTTGAAATTTATCAATCAAAGTAATATTTTTGATATTCTCCCAGTTTGGATGAATCTGCGTCCGGTGATAAGTGAAGTCATAAAATGGTGAAAGAATGGCCAGTAATTTGTCAGCGTAAGCCGACTGTCGGCGCTAGTGGTCGACCGGCTCGCTAATCGAATTACCTACAAAATTCCACTGCCGAATACCCGGCCTCTACTACCACATTATAACATTATAGGAACCGGCAGGCTTAGCCTGGACAAGTGGACACTGGACAGTGTTTAAATTTAGAAGAACAAGTAACAGTTTTACGGGACAAAATGACCAATCCAACCTTTTGTACCTAAACTGCTGCAGTAAGAAACCTGGCCAAGCTTATCGCGTGAGGTTCCTACACTTTTAGGTAAACGGAACATTAAATAATTAACAATCATTTACGATAAGGTAATTTATAATATGAAATACTGGCCAAACATACAACAATTTTTTAACGTCCACTCAAGCTCTATCGACGTTATATTCTCCTCACCTAAAAGATGAATGAAGATTTTATTTTAAGAGACGAATTAAGATTTTATAATTAATTGTAATAAACAAGAGGCGATTATAACGGTGTGATTAACTTGTAATAAATGAGTTTGTTCTGTGATAAACGGCCCGGAAGTTATGCAAATGGAGACGGTGCTCGGCGTAATCCGGGAGATATTGTGGAGTAAGATGCGCAAATAGGCAGGTGGATAGCCTAATGGGAAGTGTACCGCACGAGATGATAATATTTTTTTTAGAATTGTCGTTTGTATTACTACTTTAGCGGTTCCTCAACTCAATAGTTCCTCAACTATCACAGAGAAATTAAAACCAGCGTAAGGGTAAGGCAATCATCTCATCCATTGGGCACGCGACTCGGTAAGGTACTTACTAACTGTGATAGGACTGCATCTTTTAGAAAAAGAAATCGGTTCTATTTGATACACAAATGTTTAAACTTCTTAAGATTATCTTTATAACGTAGTGCCATGCATTCTTTCAACCTTTATCATGAAAACTACAGCGGCAAAACAAACAAGGTCTTTCGAACGCGACGAAAAATTGCCAGCATTATAAAGACAGCCATTAATTAAAAGCTTATCACCGCAGCCATTTGAAAGTCAGCGTCGATAGCGAACTGCTGGCCGGCGGAACGCACAGGCGAGAGGACCAGATAAACAATAAGGGAGATTTATTAAAGCCCTAATTACAGCCCTCACAGTGTGGATGCTGGGTTTATTCCAGCCCCTGTTTACACCTGCCGGTTGAAAATAATGGTTTAATCTAGTATTGTTTGGGTTTGGTTTTTGTTTATCTCTGCTACTAATAAAGATTTAAGGCGACACTTCACTACAGTGCCGCAGTGACACGACACTTTAGTTCCATATGGACTGACAGATTCACGTTTTACAAACCTCAGTTCTATGGAATAGTGAACACACCCATTTTACGTAAATGCAAAATATCTAATAACTACATGTTCATTATGCTTCATACGCATAATTTAGGAATTTCACGGAAACCGTAAATTTTTCCGCAAAAAATAGCCTGTGTCCTTTCACGTGGTCTATTCTTGGTGTATGCCAAAAAACATAAAAATTGCTCCAGTAGTTCTTATGATAATAATCAATGTCATTTAATTTTCCCCTTTTTTTCACATTTTCCTCAGTTTCTTCGCTCCAATTGATCATAGCTCAATAATATATTGCCTATAGCCTTCCTAGATAAATAGCCTATCTAACACTGAAAAACTTTTTTCAAATCGGACCAGTACTGTATAGATAATAATAATAATAATAATAATATTCATTAGACTTTAGAGTATATTATAGGCACATACACATTGTTTTCAGTCACTTTCATCAAACTATTCTCTTATTTACAACATTTGAGTGTATTTCGTGCACATTCTGAACCTTCAGGGACCTCAGATAGTTGAGAAACACTCTGTAAGTATTAGAATTCAAATAAGTAAAATATTCAAGTATCTCGGCCAGGGGTATCTCATTAAATATTGAGTGTGGTTCTTTTGTTTGTTTATTCATAACGCGTAGCTGTCTAAACGTCAAATGTATATCGCACTCAATACTTTACAGCTCCTCCGGGGATTAAATTTTTATTTGCCTATAAAGCATACAATTTACTTCGTTAACTATTTTCACGAACGCACTATAAATTTTATTTATTGGAAATGTTATTGACGTGGAATTTTTTAAAGATACACTAAATTAAATTATTAATGATCTTCGTACCTACAGGGATACCCTATTTTGCATAAAAATATGATGTTTGGGATCTTTGTATGGCAGCTAGGCAAGACACAAGTGTGGCATATTGCTAATTTTGTTTGTTCAAAGTTCATACAACTAACACATCGTCTTAGATTATATATAATATTTTATTTATTAACTACCTATATAGGGCCTGCAATACCGTTGCGCAAATTTATTTATCGAAATTCGTTTATCGCGCAGGAGCCGTATATTTTTCCGGGATAAAAAGTATCATTATATAATGATTATTTGATTATTGTGTATATCTCCACACCAAACATGAAAACCCGTTCAGCGGTTAAGCGTGAAGAGGTAACGGACAGACACACATTCACATTTACAATATTACTAGCTGTCCCGGTGAACTTCGTTTCACTTTAAAACCTTCCCTGGACTTCTACGAATATTTTAAGACTAAAATCAGCCCAATACGTTCAGCCGTTTTCCAGTTTTAGCGCGACTAACACATTTGAAAATTTTTAACCGACTTCCAAAAACGTATTGTATGTTCAACGATTACTCCGCCGTTTATGAACCGATTTTCAAAATTTTTCTTATATTTATTTATTATAAGAAGATACAATATGTTTCACCACTTCCTGATAAAGTGCCAAACAGGCTATCCACAACTTTCTTGACAGATTCTCCATGACTGGATCTGTCAAGTTAAGTGGTGGATAGCCTATCCTGGTGGATCCTGGGAAGTGGTGAAAGAGGCTCTTAAGAATGGATGAATATGATCAAGATGTTGGTTTCAGAACAACCGTACGTAATAAGGTGATGTTCTTTTAGCTTCCCATGAACGCGAGTAAGTTTGGGTCTATCGCAACGTATCTTTGGCAACTTCCCCGTTGTTAAAGTTTGCTAATTGAAAAACACAACTCGCGAACAATCTCGAATTGTTCTTGTGGGGTCTTGTATATTTTCCGGTTGTGCAATAGTTTTTCTTTGTGTTAGCTCGGAAATTATGCTAATTGTTTTGTGAGACGGGAGCTAGTAGTTTGTTGCGGCGCGCGATAGATGGCGCTGCGACTTTGAATATACTGTAATTTTCGTAAGTTTTTATTTACGAGGGAGAGCCATGCTTCGGCACGAAGGGGCCGGCTCGACCGGAGGAATACCACGGGCTCACAGAAAACCCGCGTGAAACAGCGCTTGCGCTGTGTTTCGCCGAGTGAGTGAGTTTACCGGAGGCCCAATCCCCTACCCTTTTCCCTTCCCTACCCTCCCCTATTTCCTTCCCTACCTCCCCTACCCTATTACCCATTGTATTTCAAAGTTAGTATTTCTGAACAATATTTATTACTGCTTCAGCTCAGCCTTTTCTGGCACAATCTTGGGGGAATAATATAGCTCCACCAGCAAGTTTAATATTATAATATTATTATACTAAAAATTATTACTCTCACGTCTCAGTTCTCACACAGTGATGACCAGTAATAGCTAATTACATTTAGCTTTTTGGTGAAAAAAAAAGACAAACAAAACGTTATTAGTATTTACTACGCTCAGTAAGTGTTTACATTGGTTTTTGTATCTCATAAACACGAGGGCTCTAGACTGTAGAGTGTAGACTCTAAAGGATAATAAACAGATGGTGAGTAAACAATAACAGAGTATTGTCTGATTGTAGTCGATCAGTCCATCTGTTTATATCAGCTAGAACCACTGAGTCGCATTTCAACAAACTTTAACTTCATTAAATTAACTGCAATTAATTATTATTCTTCATCGGTCATTTAAGCCTTCTAAAAGAGAGCGTATTCCCTCTTAAAAGGCAGGCAACGCATCTGCAGCTCTTCTGATGTTGCGAGTGTCCATGAGCGACGGTAGTTGCTTTCCATCAGGTGACCCATTCGCTCGTTTGCTCCCTTATTAAAAAAGCGTTCCGTAGCCAAAATGGTAAAACGGGACTCTATTACCAAAACTTCGCTCTGTGTCACGACTGTCTGTCTCGCACTTGGCCGATTTTTACTTTTAGTCACATGTAGTAGGGCGTGTTTATTCTGACACTAATTAGAAATTAAGTTGAAAAAGTACTAACACATAAATGCATATTATTAGTTCTTCAAATAATAGTTAATATTAATTTCAAAACTAATTTACCTTTGATCGTCTTCAATTTATGTTCCGATTCACGGAAACCGACTAGTAGTACCAAATTTGACATTAAACACAATATCTAAACTTTAAATCTTGATTACTTGCTAACTAATTGCACGTAAGTGGCTTAGAGTTGTTATATCGGAAACGGGCCGAAACAGGATTGGGCGAGAGTGAACGAGACGAGTTGCTCCGGGGCGAAATGGTGTAAATGGGACGAGATGCTCCTGGGTAGGTAAATGGTAAGAACGGGACGAGAAGGTTTGAGCCAAAATGGTGCGAATGAGACGAGACGCTGGGGCCGAAATGGTGCTAATATTGTGACGAGACGCTTCGGGCCGAAATGGTGCGAATGAGAGGAGACGCACCGGGCCGAAATGGTGTGAATGAGACGAGACGCACCGGGCCGAAATAGTGCGAATGAGACGAGACGCACCGGGCCGAAATGGTGCGAATGAGACGAGACGCACCGGGCCGAAATGGTGCGAATGAGACGAGACGCATAGGGCCGAAATGGTGCTAATATTGAGACGAGACGCTTCGGGCCGAAATGGTGCGAATGAGACGAGACGCATCGGGCCGAAATGGTGCGAATGAGACGAGACGCACCGGGCCGAAATGGTGCGAATGAGACGAGACGCATAGGGCCGAAATGGTGTGAATGAGACGAGACGGGCGAGACCGTTTATCGCATACAGCAAAGGAGTGAAACAATATATATTTTAGTTCGCGGTTATTGTTTAAAGTCATACATTTATTAACCGTAACTCCTAGTCGTAAGCAAGGAGGACAGCAAATCTTGATCAATAGAAGTATCTAAAGATAACATAATAATTAATAAGTATTTTAAAAATATTAATTAGGTTTGAATTATAATAAAGTCAAAAATGTTAAATACCGTATATTATAACGAACACATAACATAATTTATAATAACGAGATAAAATTTGTAAAACATAATTACAAAATATTAATTTCATGTACTTACCTACTAAGTAGGTCTTAATTACCGTCAAATGAATTATTATACTTACATTAATTTGATATTATGTTGTAATTGAGTCTTGTGATTTCGCCCCATTTACTGAATTAATTGATTTATCTGCCCTGCCCATAAGGGCAGGAATAAGGATCACTGGAAGTTTCTTACACTTTGTATACTGTTGTAAGTAAAGAAAGGATGTAACTAAATAAAATTCCAGCTGTGTCCATGGGCGACGGAAGTTGCTTTCCATCAGGTAACCCGTTTGCTCATTTGCCCCCTTTTTTCATAAAAAAATACATTAATCGTGTTTCTAGTTCTTCTCAAACCTAGAATGGCTATGAAGATGTGTATATCTCATTACCAGATTTGTAACATTTCTGAGGGTTCTATAGTATTACGTCAAAAAGGACAGTTTTTTCAATATAGCGCCTTCAGAGGTAACACTAAATACACATTAGCATTTATATTATTAGTATGTACGATGTAATCGAGACCTAAGTAACACGGGTTGGTGGCCAGTGATAGCCATCAAGGTCTTCCCTTCACACGAGTTATCCGATGTTTAATAGGCTTGTTACTGTAAATAATGTACAGACAAGTGTAATCTGTAATTAATAAGGATTAGCTAGCTACACGTGCTCAGACTTATTATGTCAGAGCTTTTAAATATTGTGCAGTTTTATTTACATTGTCAATGTGGATTTATTTTTATTTTATCTGGACTTCATGCTTGTTGAAGTATTGACTTGATGCTCCAGACTCTAGTCTATAAACTCTACAGTTAAGGTTTTTTTATCTCTGTATATTAAAGTTAAGTAAAATTATCTAATTAATAGTATGATGAAGTATAATGTTTTTATTTTAGAGGGTAAGCTCTGGGTCTATGAAGCGATTTACAAAATCTTTCATCACTAGCCATCACGTAGGTTACGTTGCTTTAGTAAGTTACGTTACCTGTGGATATCGTTGTTAGTGGCTGGCTGGCTGGCTGACCTTTTGTTCCCTCGGCGGGATTCGAACCCGCGACCCCCGTCTTGAGCTACCAACGCGCTCACCACTGAGCCACAGAGGTCGCTAATTATTAGCAAAAAAACCCAAAAATGGGAACTTTAACCCTCTCTCCCCACTCCGGCTTACCCCTAGGGGCGGGGACTTTTAGTATGTTTATCTTCTAGGCATCCTAAACACATATCTGAAGAAATTGCTTAGGTTGCAGATCACGCACTATACACCTGCTTTGTTTAAGTGGACTATAGGTATATAATTAACTGTGGTGTCCAGCCTGGGGAATAGTTATTTGAATACTTTCATTTAAAATTGCTGTGATCGCAGATTTGAAATTGTGTTTGATAACTCCTAAATCCTAATGAGTAGAAAAGGGCTGGTGCGGAGTGCTTTCCGAATCTTTTAAAACAAGTCTCTATAAGCACTTAAACTACTGACCACCTTTTTAACATTTTTTCAATTAATGTTTTCTAATATACTTGATTTTATATAGACTAGCTTCAATCGAATGTCTTAAAACTTGACAAAAAACATAAAAAATCATTATAAGAAAAAGATACTCACCACTTTCCGCATATTGTGTCAAAATTGAAAATATCCTGAAAGCAACTCCACAGTTCCTTAAAATATACCATATTTTTTATAAACGACATAATATAGTTCACGCCTTGAAAACGAAAGCTTTATTAATATTTTATTGTAGCTAGGTAATTTAAAATCAATATTTGGTAATTACCTTATAATTAATTTGTCCTTTTAAGAAAATCATTTTGTAAAAGAAAACGTCTTATTTCCAGAATTGCTGCCGCGGGACCCTTCATCGAGTTCAACTCGCACTTGGCCGATTTTTTTTATTTTGTTCTTTTCCTATTTGTAACTGTTCCATTAGATTCCTATTGTTTACACTTAGTTTTTATGTGATCTGAACAGTACACCTGAAGTTCACTGTGTATAGCGCGAGAGCGGGCGGGCTAGGGCGGCGAGGGCGGGCGGGGGCGGGCGGCGGCAGTGTCGTTCCGCCGCCCAGCCCGGCAGGTCGTGTGTGTGTGTTGTGGATTGCCATGTGAGTGCTCTGTGCGTTCCTGTGCTAAATTGGTACGTATTGCACAGTTTGACTTGACAGTATTAGATTGATGAATTAAATCATAATGATAAAAATATTATGATTAATTTTTTATGTTAGGAATTCTGACAATGGCCATTTAAATGTTTTCTTCGCTTTGGAGATGTTTTTCGTTCCTCGGCAAGTTCTGTACTTAAAAGAACGAAACCATTATTTTTAAATGATATGTTCTGTGGTAAATAAATTGTTATACGTGAGGTTTAAAAGTGTTTAACTTTAAGTTGAATATTTCTTTGATGTTCGAGTTAACAGTTTACATAACTGCAAGTAAATATTGAACTGTCACAGTTACAGTTATCTGCGGTAATGTCGCCGTTACTGGTAACTACTCGATGACCTATCGACTCAGTTCTTGGACAAATCTCCAATTTGTGTATTTGTAGAGCGGGTCAGGTCACAATACAAGAAGCAGTTTGTATTGTCCTCAGTTATCAAAAGTGTATCAAGAAGGGTTATTTAAAAAATAATTTAAATTTCTTTGTAGGTTTCGTCAATTAAAATTGACGTCTTGTATTACAATGAATAATATTATGTCTGTAGTTTTTGTACCATACGTAAATATTGAACTACAACGAAGAACTTAATATAACCAGACAATATTCGTTCGTGAAAACGATACCTAAGGTACGCTAGCATATTCGCAAACAAGATAAAAAGGCTAGGATGTTGTAATAAATATTTAGTGTCCATAAAACCTATGTAACATGACGATAAAAATTGACGATCATCAGCCTCCTGAAGCTGTTAGGCTATCTCTCTCTCGTTAATGTGTATGTTAATTGTCTATCTCTTTCACTCACATTTAGATTTAACTAGATTATCCTAATTCCTAGGCAATCTAGCTAGCGCCTCACATTCTGCGTTATAAATTTAAGTCTAACGTTGCTTTTCGGTGATATTACTAATTTATTGGTTGAATAGTTTAAGTTTTGGAACACTTAAAGTTTGTGTATATTAAAATTGAAATGTTCAATTATACAGGGTGTAACAAAATTATGTGTTAATACTTTTGATTTGATTTGATTTGTGTTAATACTTTGGGGTGTGTATGAGTCCCCTGTAAAGAGTTCACTGTAAGAGTAGCAGCGCTGAAAGAGTTGTATTTTTACTTTTTGGATCAGCAAAACCAATGACGCAGGGGCGCACGTACGTACAGTACGCACCCTAAAGTTATCACTTAGTTTTGTTACATCTGTATCTTGGATGTACTATCAGAGAAGTTGATTCCTAGGCAGATGGGGGAGCTACGTAATTTTGGTCGCGTCACGTCTAACCCAGCCGACAGATCACAATTATTAACATTGAATTTACATGATCCGACCAATTAACGACATTGGACCCTCAACTGCCTAGGAATCAATTGCCTCGATGATAGTACTACCGAAAATACAATATATTATAATGGACCTAGGTTTGGTCGAATTATGTCAAGTTCAGCCGCCAGATCACGACTAAGAAGATTAACTCTACGTAATGGTCTGGAATCTGCTTACGGCTGAATTTCTCTGATTGGACTAGGTACCAAAATATTTAATCATCTGCTCTCCATAGTCGGGTAAAAACTAGTCTCGCATTTGGTGGGGAAGTTTAGATTGTGTTTACATTATTAAGGCGAGTGAGCCCGCTAGCTCCGTCCTGCGGTTCCGCCGAGTCATCGCCTCCCTAATCAAAGGTTATCAACAACTTTGTTAGCTTGATTTATGATCACAACTAAACTAATTTAAATTATGATACAGGTGTAAGTTCGTGTTATCTGTTTATTTATGTGAGGTTACATTAATTATAAGACGGGCGGCGTTTCTATTAAACCAAGCTTAGTGCAAATTTTGAGTCAGTAATAAGTGATGTTAACTGTCTATTTATAGCTTCTATATAACAATCGTATTTTAAGGTTCAAACATTGAATAATGTATGAGGAAAATGATGTAGGCATAATCTGAGACTATTCTCAGCAGACCACGACGGGGTTGAGGAAAATAAGCCGCTCTTAACCCCGTGAACTGCGCGCGCCCGACGTAAGCGGGCCCATCCGAAATAATACGGTAAACAATCCTCCACTAACATATGGGTCATATCATTCACGATGTAAAAGAATCCAAGTTCAACTCCCGATGATTTGGAATGAGTTAATAAAGGCGTTGAAATAATTTCTAACGTAGAGCGTTAAAGAACATTAGATATTAGGTTCTTTAACGCTCTTAATGGTTGTCTGGAAGAAACCGCTTAAAGCGGTAACACCGCCAATTTGCGCTCTACCTAAAAATTGTTTCTTTTTATTTTGTATTTTCTTTTTTTTTTGATGTGCAAATAAAGAATTTATTATTATTATTATTACTTAGCCTTTGTTAGAAGTTGCAGCTTGCAGGCGCGTCCGCGGGTTTACGGGTATAGACAGTTTAAGCTTTTGATCATATGAAATTGTGATAAAATCTGATCATTTGTGTTCTTACTCTATCGAAACTTTGTAGCATGCCCTTTAATATTTACGAAGGTTTATGTTCCTTTAAGTAAGCTGGTGTATATTATACGCGAAGCATACAAAGTTTAGGGATACTTAAGGACATATTTTGTGATTTGCCGGCGGCTCGCAGTGGGCGAGCGACGGCGGGGGTCGACGACAGAGCGACGCCGCGCGAATTCCAACCCGTAAAGAACACTCACTTATGGCCCTAAATACTTCACGTTTTAAGAATTTGAGCAGAGTATTCTATGAGAACTTGAGAAAGTGATTCAAAATAAATTGCTTTCGAAGTCAATGAACGTTATAATTTGAACTATTCTCGCGTCTCAGGATAGCTTTGTTTATTTGACTCAGTGAGCTCCATTGCGCTTAATCATCGAGACATTACTCTTAATGTGTTTTATGTGATTTCTTTTAAGTTTTTGATACTGGAATTTTTTAAGCTTAGGCTAGTTCATATTTTATACCGAAAGCGGCGGAAAAATACATAATCGAGATATGAATTGAGACGCAGTCGTTCTTACCAACTTTATATTTACTCTACTTAATGCTTTACTTTTACTTAAGCTACTACAAGAGCGCGACTAGTATATGGACTACGCGTATATAAACAATTGTTGGATATAAATAACTGTCCACACTGGTTTTTTGTTAGTTTGGAGTGAGCAGTGAGCAGCGATCACTAAGAACCACCCATAAATGATATCCGCACGATTGGCGATGTCGCCAGCAGGCACGCGCTCACTTGTTACAGTCGATATTACACATAACTACACATTTTATGTACTTATAATATTACTAGATGTTGTCCGCAAACTCATTGCCGAAAATCATTTTGAGCACGGAAAAACGTACGAGCGTTTTTCCAGGGTAAAAATATCTCATATTTAATAAAAACCCTTTTTTGGGACTTACCTATGGGAGTATCTAAATACGAATGTCAATAAAACTAGTTTGCCGGCTTAAGTGTGAAGAGATAAAAGGCAGACACACAGGATGGATATACTATAATTAGTACCTAAAGTGAGGATAGATATAGGATAACATTCAAATGTTTCGCAAGGTCTAGATAAACGCACGAAACGACGTCGGTAGGTAGTAATTTAATTTGATCTAGTTACATCTAAGTATTCTATTGATACGGTTAATACACACAATTTATACAAATACAAATACAAATCTTTATTTCCATAAATTAATTGACAGTGTTTTTAAACAAGTGGCAGTCCCCCAAACTAGGCGCAGCCTGTGCTATGGGGGAATTCTTACCGAATTACAATAAAAAGAGTGCAAATATCAATAAAAACAGACGAAATTAACAAATAATAATAATACTTAATATAATCTTTATACCACAACAAAAATTAAAAATCTTAGGTTAAATTATTATATTCTATTACTAACAAAAATGAAGTGTGTAGGTGTGTAGGAAAGAGCGTGTGTAATTGTGTGTGTGTATGTGTGTGTGTGTGTGTGTGTGTGTGTGTGTGTGAAACATACTCTACACACAGAGTAGAGTATGTCTTATGAGTTATTTGTACACTTTAATTAAGTTTTCTGTTTCCATGTATGACCTGGTTAGTATGGATTTAGATAGTATTTTTTTTAGCCTTTTGTACTGAATACTGCTTTAATTCAAATAAATTTATTAGTTTATTGTAAATGAAGGGATATAAGAATGTTCCGAATCTATAGGCAAAGGTTGTCTTAACGGGGGTACTGGGTTTTTACGTAAAATGGTTTTGTGTGCTGCTGATTTCATTAAGATAATAAAAAATATTTTTTTTTATAGTTTGTTTTAATGCTTTTCAAAACTAATAAAATAAAATTATTTTGTTATAAGTTTATAACATATACAGCTGTGAAAACAGCGTATGAAAAATATATTGCTTTTTACTTAGAGCTCCACTGGCGGGGACTGTGTGTGAAAATATTTGCGCGTTTTTTCACACACATTTCTCCCTCGCTTTTGCTTTTCCCCTAGGCATCATAATTTATTTATTCGGATTAAAAAAATAGCTTTATTTTTTCCCATTTATTGATTATAATAAAATGAATCCTAAAAGTATGTGAGAGCCCCTGGCTCGAATTGGCCTGTTCTACTAGACAGAATCTAATTTGACCCTTTCGAAAGTTGTCTTAAAATTTACTAAAAACTTAGCAAATCACTTATCCCAATGGTTCCTAACCTTTTCAGAGCTGTTACCCTTATGGCCTGTTAGAGAAACTGAGTTTACCCCTTTTAAATTTTTTTAAGAGAATATTTTATCAAGTGTATTAGTGTGAATATTCGTGTGAAGGTTTAAATTTGTAAAGTTGATTTAAGCTCGCAAGTTTTTTAATATTAGGTTCAGTTTACAGTCAACGCGTATCTCATATCATGCTCCACGTTCAGACGGTTTCTGGCCTTTGTTTTTAATGTAACCAGAGTTAAGAAGCCGCTTTCGCATCTATATAAGTGGTAGCGAACGGTACCAATATTTTCAGAGCTCTGCCAGTAATGTTAGTATAGGGTATTCTGAATCTATTTTTTTTCCTCAAAAATATAGATTTCATAATTTTTTTCAGTTTATTCATCTATTTGAGGTGCCAACTCTGTTACCCCTATAGAATAGCTGTTTTACCCACGCGGAGGTAATTACCCCCAGGTTCGGAACCACTGGTTTACCCATTTTCTGGTCCATTTCGTAAAAAAGAGTAAAAATATTACATGCAGTTTTAGGACATTGTATCGTGCTCAGGATAAAGTAGTATAATAAAAAAAGATTGGGGTATGAATTTTAAATATGCTCAATACAGTGGCGGGTCTCGCGGGCTGCAGCGCCGCGGGGTAAATTAACAAGTTTCACCTCGTAAAACTGTAATATGAACGAGTCTTAAATATAAACTTATGTAATATAGAAGTTGCTTGCGACTGTTTGTGCTTATAAAGCTGGATTTATGTATGCATCAGCGCGATTTGGCCGCTTCACCGTGAGATCACAAGCAAATAAATTTATATAACGATTTATTTAAATAGCGGTCGCGCTATCATACACAAACAATTGTTTATCATCTCACGATGTAGCCGCCAAGCCGCACGTTCGGGCGAACGCATATAAATCGAGCCTGAGAAAATGTTATGGGAAACCGTCGTGAAACATATATTTTACGGAGTCTTTGTGGTTCGGCAAATGTAAAGCAGGAAAGCATGTTATAATTAAAAGCATGGGGTTGACGTTACAATACAGCATATCACATAGAAATTGGAATAATGGAATGTCCATGGAGCATAATAAATAATAATATAACTATTACAGCGCCGCGGTTATATTATTCATCATTTTATACAGTTCATCATTATTGTTCATGTGTTTTGTATCAAAACTGTCGAAACGCCGTCCCGGCCACTAGCTGAGCTTTGACTGGCCGAAATTTTGCGACTAGACGCGCTATTGTTGCAGTTATTTATGTGAACAGCAATAATCATTAATGTGTAAATATAGCTTACATTACCCTTTACTATAACTGCATACTCGATGTCTGTCCGTCTGTGTGTCGGCGACTGGCGAGTCAGAGAGAATCCATCAGTGCAATGTACTCGGGCGTTTAATTACTAAACTGTACTTGGATGTATTTAACTGGCCGAATTACCGAAGTCGTACAGACGAACAGAGAGATTAGCTAAATATTGGTTGAGCTCTTTAAATACTCGATGGATACAGAATCAAGGGTAATTCAGCGCACGCTGTAGCTGAGGCTTCTCAGCTTAAATTGCAATAACTCATAAACAAGTCTGTACTTCAGCGGAAAATGTTATCTATTTCAGTTCAAAGTATGTGGAGAAGAAAAGAATATAGTCTGTGGAGTTTTAAAATGAAAGAGCAACATCTGTCCATCCTTCTTCCTGATTTATAAATAGCTATAGGATATTATCACTTGGCAAAAATACAATTTATTACACAGAAATTATTGCAGTGGTGGGAATTACGTGTAGTAAACCCGTTAAAAGAGTAAAAGTTACTAATATCAAGAAAGTATTATTTATTACAAATATTATATTCGCACACCTACTTTTTCCTTTGTTACACCTGGAAACTCATAAAAATATACAATTAAATATCTCAACCTTAGAGAGCTCCTACAAAGCTGTATTTTTTCCGTCTGCATTGTCTCCTCGGTCTAAGACGTATTGGATCCATTGTGATTGTCAATGGCGCGCAGAACAAAACAATTTCGACGCCCTGTGACCTATTTAGGGCAGGCATTTTAATATATTTGTTGACGGTATATTATGCAACATAATATTTTAATAATAATATTAGATGACACCCGCAACCAAACTCGGTATTCGCGCGGGAACCGTACATTTTTCCAGGATAAAAAGTATCCTATGACCTTTCCCGGGACTCAAAGTATCTCCACACCAAATTTCAACAAAGTCAGTTCAGCAGCTTGGACGTGAAGAGATAACACAAAAACACTTTCGCATTTATAATATTAGTATAGATACATACTTACTGGATACTTACTAGATTTGTGACATGAAGTTACTGTATTGGCATTCTTGAGTATGGTTAAGAATTTTTCGTATTGTGTGTCAGTAAAGTTGTAAATTCTGAACTGAAACGCACCTTGCTGTAGTTTTCGTGACAGGTAAAAGGACTAAAACTTCAGAATAAACGAAACTGCACGCCGGCCGGTGTCGGACAGAACAAAAAGTAAATTCACTTAGAATTTTTGTTTCGTGAAGCCATTTAAAGTGTCTTGACGTGGGTAAATTGAACTAGCGTGAATTAAATCACTTTTTACAGCGCATATATTATGAAACCAGGATAGTTTCAATTTTTTTGCTTTGGCCTTCGATTCTAGTTTTTATCATTTAAATGCAACATTAACACAACGATTCCTTGTTATATTTTAAAGTCTGTTTCAGTTTTCAGTCCGTGAGAAATGTGACACACTCGTATTTTAGGTCGATATTTTACCATGTTTGATATTGTGCATACATTACGGCACATTATTACAGTAATTTCACATTAGCAGTGTTGAACAATATGTATTGATGCCGCCGCTCGCTGCGCCGGTTGAATCATAGCGAGGCCACGAAGCTCCGATGCGTTGCGGTGCGTCGACCTTCCCGCTCCGTCGTCTTAGATATTTCATGATATGCCTCAATGCGTTGCGTCGTAGGACGCGTCATTTTTTCGGGATAACAGACAGGAGAACTGGGTGTAAATGAGACGTTCTATCACACCTTCTCGTATTGTAGTGGTGCCGTGCGTCGCAATACGGCTTAAAATGCATTAGGGCGTTTGTCCACTGCCGCCGTCCACCGAGAACGAGATTTTTGGGTTGATAAAATGCAACTACAACACAAGAAGGTGTGACAGAACACCTTATTTACACTCACTTCCTCTGTCTGTCCTTCCGTCAAAATGCCGCGTCCAACATCGGCCTTCAGGCGAGCCCAAAAATGTTTGCTGCGCGGCTCTAGCGCGGCGCCTGAGCTGCGTCGCAACAACGTCGCGCGGCACCGCAACACACGGCAGAGCCCGGTGCGTGAATCCTCGCTCATATAACATTATAATAACCCATTGCATCTGATGAATGCTCATTATGTCCCCGACCCGCACTGTGGAAGGCTAATTAAAATATTTTGACACGTCCGCCGCATATCATTTAAAAATAACAGCTACAATTTTGTTTCAACGATAAAATCTATTGTTACATTATTTTGTAAACTAGTTAATTGAAATTTAATGTGAAATCTTTATTAGCCTCGGAATAGATAAATTTTGTTTTAAGTTTTTTGTTTTCTTTTGCAGTAGTCTGTGTGCAAGGCAACAAAAAATAGATTTTTGTCGCAGCAACTTAAAATAAAATAATTTTATTAAAACATTTCTAGGAAGTAGGTAATAAATAATAATAAAAGTAAAAATATATTTGAAAACGACTAAGCTGCATTAAGCGTGGCGATGTTACAATAATTTTCTTCAATAAATTTTATGTTACAATGCAAAAATGTAGAGCAAGAATTGTTCGTTTTAATTGTAATAATTTCCGAAAAATATTTTTGTGTGCTCACCTATACTCGGTAAATGTTTTTTAAACGAAATTCATTATTTTTTTGTTTGTTCATATTACGAGTAACGCGTATCCAATTTATAATGTCAACTTACTGCTTGTGTTTCAGCTCTCGTGTTGAAACAATTTCCTTTAACTTTTTCTTATAAATATTACGCAAAGCATTTAATCTATTAAGCGAACATTTAGCAGTTCGACACGCCTCTGAAATTGGTCAAATTGTTCGTTTTATATTTCACTGGTAAAAAGAACATCTTTGAAGTGGGTCGTTCTCTATCAGTAGAGATATAGAACAAAACTTAAGAAGAAGGAAGGTTCGACATCATGCAGTTATCGATACTAATATTATAAATGCGAAAGTGTGTCTGTCTGTTATGTCTTCACGCTTAAACCACTGAACCGATTATGATGAAATTTGGTATGCTGATACTTTGAGTTCCGAGACAAAAACGAATTTTGGCGCAACGCAGTTACGGTGTCATCTACTAATATGAACAAATCATTGGCAAGATCTTGATAAACCTCGGTTTCCCCGGGCGTACAGTACGTAGGCAGGCCTCCGAAATTGTGTTAATTGAGTTTTAACAGAAGCCTCTCCGGAGCTGAACAATTAATCTAAAGGCCGGTCGACAGCGACACATCTCACTATGCTGCGCTATCAAAAATTATTTCATTCTTGTTGACCTTTTTAGGTAAGAAGAGGCCACTTAACTTAAGTTTAAATTAAGTCTGTCACGTTTCTAAAAATACGAATATTGGACGTAAATTGAGTCCAATTTTAGTTATGTTTTTTTAATTAAAACAATAGTGTTATTGACTACTTCTTTACTTTTATGGTTCATAAGTGTATGTAGTTAGTTTTTAGGGTTCCGTACCCAAAGGGTAAAAACGGGACCCTATTACTAAGACTTCTATGTCTGTCCGTCTGTCTGTCTGTCTGTATGTCTTGAGGCTGTAACTCAAGAACCGCTATAGTTAGAGTTCTGAAATTTTCACAGATTATGTATTTCCGGTGCCGCTATAACAACAAATACTAAAATAAAAATAAAATTAATATTTAAGGGGGGCTCCCATACAACAAACGTGATTTTTTTGGCCTTTTTTGCTCGTAATCAATAATGACAAGAGGTAGGCACTTGAAACTTTCACGAAGACCTTAAATATAATTGTACTTTAATAATTAATAATAATATTTAAATAAAATAAAAAATAAAAAGCGGCCAAGTGCGAGTTGGACTCGCCTATGGAGGGTTCCGCAGCAGCAATAAGGTTTATTTTTATGAAATTAAAATATTTTTGATTTATTTTTATATTTCAGTCGATTTAATGAAATTTAGATTAAGGTTTACTATTTATGACGTATAAAAAAAACTACTGGCTAGATCTCGTTCAAACCAATTTTCGTTGGTAGTTTTTATAGTAATCTACATCATATATTTTTTTTAGAATTATCATGCCTCTACTTTAGAAATTAGAGGGGGGGGGACACACATTTTTCCACTTTGGAAGAGTCTCTCTCGCAAACTATTCAGGTTAGAAAAAAATGATATGAGAAACCTCAATATGATTTTTGGAGACCTATCCATAGATACCCCACACGCATAGGTTAGATGAAAAAAAAAAATTTTTGTTTCAGTTGTACTTTACTATTTATGACGTTTAAAAAAAACTACTGGCTAGATCTCGTTCAAACCAATTTTCGTTGGTAGTTTTTATAGTAATCTACATCATATATTTTTTTTTAGAATTATCATGCCTCTACTTTAGAAATTAGAGGGGGGGGGACACACATTTTTCCACTTTGTAAGAGTCTCTCTCGCAAACTATTCAGGTTAGAAAAAAATGATATGAGAAACCTCAATATGATTTTTGGAGACCTATCCATAGATACCCCACACGCATAGGTTAGATGAAAAAATTTTTTTTTGTTTCAGTTGTAGGTACAACCCCCCATAGGTATGGGGACCCCTAAAATTTTTAATAATTTTTCCATTTTTGCATCAAAATCTTAATGCGGTTCACAGACTACATCTACTTACCAAGTTTCAATAGTATAGCTCTAATAGTTTCGGAGAAAAGTGGCTGTGACATACGGACGGACGGACAGACAGACAGACAGACATGACGAATCTATAAGGGTTCCTTTTTTGCCATTTTGGCTACGGAACCCTAAAAACACAATTTTTGCTCTATAACGGTACGGAACCCTTCGTGCGCGAGTCCGATTCGCACTTGGCCGATTATTTTGTGTTTTATTTAAAAATGTAAAAGCTTATTACCGGTTTTGGTCGCTTAAAGCCGAGTTACCTGCTTGTGTGCGAGGGTCTAAACTTCAACAACTACTAAATACGTACTAGCAAATTAGAATATGAAATATAATTTTACATTACATTACTACAAATGTGGCTTTCGAAATGTTAATAAAAATCACGGCGTGCTCCGAGTGGTGTTCAAATATTCACTTGCAAATAACCGGAGCCCACGAGCTTTTAGTATCACAAATTGCATATAATAATAATAATGTACACACGATGAAGGTATAATGATAGGAATATATGTGAAGGAATATATGATAGGAATTAATATGAAGGCAGAAATTTTGAACTATAAAAAAATTATAATAAGAACATTGAAACCAATTTCTTGGAAATAAAGACTTACTTACTTACTTATTGTGTTATATACCTCTAATACGTTAAACGTATTATACAATATCTAAGGTGTTTGTCGAAAGCGAAAAATATGAAACTTATACCAAGCTTCGCAAAGAAAAACTGTTTTTTTTTACCAACTAAGAACTATATTTAAAGGACCACGTAACCATAAAATTTGGTAAACAGAGTCCTGGGAATGGACATAGCATAGTTTCAACCGTAAGTCACTTTATAGGTCCCGCGTGATATCTTGGTACAACTAAGTTTCGGGCTATTTCGGGTTTTTTCCACAGATCGCCATAGATTGTGCTGTGTTCACCGCCAAAATCTTACAGAAAAACTGTGAACATCAAGGCCAGATTACACCTGCCGAGTAGAGAGGCGAGACAATGCCCTCGGTCGAGCACTCGGTATGTTTATTATAATAGATGTGCCGAGGTCGAGGACACTATTCGCCACTCTACTCGAAGCGAGCAGGAGAAGAAAATTGTTTCCGATATAGGAACCAACGTTAAGAAAATATAATTATATAGTTTAGGACTTATGCAATTTTCATTATTGTACTCTTTAATAATAATAATTTATCACTCCCTTTTCGTAAAACGCTTCTGTCAACTTATATTTTATTAAAATACTTCGAAGTCATTTGCTCTTATGCACGTGACGACACGGCGGAAGTCCTTATGAAAGTTAATATTATAATCAAAACGGTACCGACTCGTATTTGTGCAAAGCAAATATTTCTCCGACGTGTAAAGTATTAATTTTCGCTAAGAAGACCGCGCGCTGCGACTTGAATTCATATAAACTGAAAATAGACGTTCATAATTTTATATTGTTTAATGTTTAACTTAATTTGTTGTTTAATTAATGTGTTTGTTTAGTTATTTATGATTAAT
Organism: Plebejus argus; assembly: GCA_905404155.3. Classification (NCBI taxonomy): domain Eukaryota; kingdom Metazoa; phylum Arthropoda; class Insecta; order Lepidoptera; family Lycaenidae; genus Plebejus; species Plebejus argus. The sequence continues at coordinate 16,254,045 of FR989935.1, forward strand.
ATCACCCGAGTGGACGCCGGGGAAATCATGTTAAACTGAATATTAACTGTAGTAGTGGAATATCGACAGAAATGTTTATTAATAAAATATGTTTAATAGAAAAAATATTATGTACGTCATTTTAGAATATAATGTATGTCTAAGTAAGTATATATTGTATAGTATTGTAGTATTACAAGAAATAGGCCTCATGCGAAAAGACTATTGTGTCAAATGTGCAGAACTGGCAGTCCAGAAGCTACGCGTGTGTTTTTTGGTCCCCAAATGATAGTTCGAACTACGCATAGAGCCGTATATTTGTCTCGTCTCGGGGAGTGAATACTGCTAGTATACTTTTTTTGTGAACTTAAACGTAGTTAGTCTTGAAAGTAGGAGCTTATATTTTGTAATTAATTCTATTAAGCCCTAATTTCCTAAAATATTATTTTCCGTCTGAGCGAACAAAATTTGTTTATTGAAAGATACAAAACCTTAAAAGTTTAGAGCGGTGGCCGTGACAGATTTGTCCATTGGCCCGGGGAGAGGGGAGGGGGGGGGGCGCCGGTATCAATATTTATGTAAAACTGTAGGAAATGAGTTGAACTTTTGATGTTCTAAAGAGTTGCCCATTTTTAATAACGTTCCTTTGAGGGGGTAATAAGATTTGCGTTTTTCAATTTTCGCCCTTCCCCGTTTAGTGAGTCGATGAGATACTGAGCGAGTTGTTAGCGCCTAAGCGGATCCAATCAGCGCCGCCCATCATCAGCAGGAAGCCGCGTTTCAAACGAATACTTCTATAGGATTGTAATAACTTTATAGTAGTGAATTCTACTGCCTAATTGAAAATTGTCGGGGTCCTACTACACACATTAACACTGAGGTAGATTTTGTAACATAGTTTAAGAAGCCTATTGATAAAAAATATATAACAAGTGTATTAATAATTCTTTGGCACTCAAATAAATTGTATCTTTTTCTTAATTCCTTTCTTACCCTTATAAATGAAACATTACGAACGAAACATTATTATGTTATTGCATAGCTTTTATCGCGGGCTTTGAGCGCGGCTAACGAATTGAGAATTTCCGTAACGAAAATTAACCTAGCACGTGCGGCGTTGAAAGCCGTGCATCGTTTGTTCGGCAGACTTGGACACAGTATTACAATAGGAATTGTAATAATTGTGTACGTTTGACTTGACGTATGCGTATAGGATGATCTATTTTAATTTGATATGCAATAGCTTTACCGCGGAAATCCCACACGTATCTTATAAACATTTTACTCACTTTGCTCGCAATATTAGAAAATGAAATAAGATTTCTGTTCGCGTACGAGCTCAGAGACATTCTGTGGATGTGAGTAGAGAGACACTCGATATCCCACATACTTTCGGTTGATCAACATTCTTAACCCTTTCGCACGTCATCAGTTCCGGGTCGGTTGACCTTCTTCTGACCTTAATAAGCGTTTGTTTTGGGAGTCCGACATAATGATAAACTTGTTGTCACGTATTGTAGGTTTGATTTAACCGCGTATTGTAGCGTAATGGTGTAGATATTCAATATTTAAGCAGAGATGTAAATATATTACTTAACTAGTTTTTGCCAGCAAGTCCCTTGCACAGTAAATTCCATACATTACTACTATACCTCTACGTACTATATTTCAACGTAGTATCGGACATATACGTAGAAATATAGTACTTAGAGTTTTCAAGACTAAAACTAACTCCAAATTTTATTAAAATTAGACATACTTTCGCATTTATAATATTAGTATTTATAAGTACTTAGTTATTCTCGGGTACCAATCAGAGCACAAGTCTGCATCGGTCTTTGATCAGCTGTTTTGTAGATCTTATTTCTTACCTTTGCATTTTGTTGCTAGCAAGTAATAACATTGTAAACTTATGAACGTACTCTCAGGAGAACATAGTCCAATAAAAACCTCGCGGAGACAGTTATGTGCTTTAAATATGTAGTACTATGTAGCGCGGCCCGCGTACATAATAGATAGAGGACTGCAGGGGTGGAGGGGGATGGAGGGGGGAGTGTCAATATCTTATGACGCCGGGAACAGTGACCTGTGTCCTGTATCAACAATTAACATGTTTGTTTGTCACTTGTCAGTCTCATTATGACGACTTTGCACGTGATGACAGATATAAAGACACTTTGCTAAAATAAATGGTCGAAATAATAATAACTAGTTAAAAGCCGGGCGTTGTGGGGGGTCGTGTCGTTTTTATGCGTGGTAGTAATCTTTAAGGCAGTTATTTTTATATTTTAATAGTAACCAAACCTTGACTGACCGATGATGACACATCTATGACTATCGCGCCTATTGATTTGTGCTTTTAAAATAGTAATTTTTATTTATATGTAGATTCCGTATTATTATTATTATTATCAGCCTACCGTGTCCCACTGCTGGGCAAAGTCCTCCCCTCTTTCTTTCCAGAGTTCACGATCCTGTGATGTTGCTAGCCACTCTTTATCGAATGCATCCAGTTCGTCGCGCCACCTTTTCTTCTCTGTTACGCCGACAGTCGGTAGCCACTCCGAAACCAGACGCACCTACCTGTCCGGGTGCATACGGGAGACGTGCCCTGCCCAGCTCCACTTAAAGCTTAAGATTCCGTATTACCAGAACAATTAATTTCTCTTTCTCTGCATTGTTACATCATTTTTGTGTTTGTTATCAAACAAATCATTTATCAGTCCATCAATGTTATAATATTATGTTCCTATTATAATATTATTGCGCCCTATATTGCTGAGTAAATATAATAGTAATGTTGCCACTCCACTAATATATCACCCTGGTTCATAGTATTAACAGATTCATTAAAACACATTGCTACTAACAATAATGTGCCCCATGGACGACATTATGCAAGCTGCATCCCCAAAACGACGTGTTACTAGGTTTTTCCAAACTTCGCTCCCAAGTGTCCGCGCTCTATGCTCCATGAATACCACAGCGACTAGCGACAACTTCACACAGCTCGACCCTGGAATTTAAATTAACGAACTTCACTATGCGCATGCTAAAAGGCAACGACCAAGTCGATGTTTATAACAATATATTGAAACTTGTTACAATGTGATATGTTGAAAACACAGTTTTTTATGCGTCTTTAATTTGTTTAGGTACAAAATATAGTAACTTGACGTGAATAAATTGTAATAAATTATGAAACTATATGACTTGTTTATTACCGTGGAACTGTACATTTTTCTGGGATAAAAACTATCCTATGTCCTTTCCCGGGACTCAAAGTATCTGCGTACCTGATTTCATTAAAATCGGTTCAGCGGTTTGGGCGTGAAGAGGTAACATACAGCCAGACATACTTACGCGATTATAATAATTATTAGTATCAATATAACTTATAAAGTGCAGTGAAAAAGTAGTAGTCTATTATAAGACTTTTACGCTTTGTAACGGTGTAAAATGAAGCACCATCGAGCGGTCATTAGCAAGAGGCTAATGGAGCTCGCGAGAATAATGACGTGTTCGGCCGACACTAGTCACACTACTGATATTACGTGAAAAACCGACCAGCGAAATCTAGTGACGTTGAACGAAATCATAATTTCCAAAAATGTTTGTTACTCTTTTTGTTGGTAGGTACCGAAAAATCTCCGAAATTATCAACCTTATTTTGTCAAAATTTCTGCTCTACTATAGAAATGGAGTAGAAGTAGAACCATGAGGAGACCACGGGGAAGAATGTAGGACGATTTTGTCTTGGGAATGTGTGCGATTATCCCAAGATACTGTATTCCGGCGGACGAGGCCGCGCGGGAACTCAAATAATTAATAATAAATGCATAGTATTTAACTGTATAATTGACATGTAAACGGGGCTTAGCGAAGGATAGTCTAGACTCTAGACATTCACACATTCATAATATAATATAATTTCCGACTAAGCCTTCCCTTAAGGACACTATTACAAATATCAGCGATTTTCCGGTACCATTTTAAAGAATTAGGAGTCAAACTGCGAAGATATTTTGATTTCAAATGAAAGATAATATATTCATCTCCACGACTGTACCATAAAAATTCTATAGCCGCATACAAATTTTTCACATAAAATACGTTTTAATCATCACAATAATCGTAAAATATGAAAATAATAACTGTATTTTGAAAAGATAAAACCGACTTCAAAATTGTACGTAATTGATAATTAAAACTTCCTATCTCCAAAACTACTGCACCGATTTTGATAAAACTTGCACTATTCCCTAAGTTGAACAATAACTAGTACAATAAAAAAAGAATCACTTAATTAGGACTTGTAGGTCCAGAGATATGCGTGAACAAACATAAAAACATACATACATACATACACTTTTGAAATTTGGCATATTTGTTCAGAAGCTGTTATAGATTAACATATACAAAAAGTGGACAGTTCTGGAAATATTACATATATACGCGTCGAATTGATAACCTCCTTTTTTTGAAGTCGGTTAAAAATGGGGTCTGTTTAGGTACCTTAATATCTAAATACACTGAACTGAGGAAAATAAACATACAAAAAAATTGTTGCTTATTTAGTTCTCTATGAAGTCCGCAAAAAATTTTATATAAAAATAAACAACTTTTTCAATTATAAGAAAAATAAGAAAATTTCTCAAATTTTTTCATACATTTTCGCCCAAGAACGCGGCGAGCATCGTAACCGCCACTGTACAAGGCGCGATAATATGAATCTTATTTTAATGTCATAAACGTCGATATTCGTACTGACAGACATCCGACCTGCTAATTCTCCGGTTGGAGCATCCTTAAGTAATCCATTATTATTTAATTCCTTAAAATAATTTTTTGTTTTAAAACGATCGAGAAACCATAATTTTCTCCAGCTTTTCCCTCTAAAAGTAATGGAAAAGCTATAATATTTGGAGAAAAGTTGATATTGTTATCGGTTCACAGAGCCGGCCGGCCAGAACCGGCGACCGCATCTGTATTGTTAACCTGTTAAAGCTTCATCGGATGCATCGTCCGCCATATTGGGAATATTGATAATAAATGTATTAATCAGGAACAAAACCCCGGACGTCATGGGACAAAGCCGTGGTGCCACGTCAATGCATTCATATTTTAATTTGTTTCAAATGAATAATGCTCTCGACTGATTGGTTTTGTGTTGTTTGAGTCAGATGGCTCGAATTCAGAATATGGCCATGACAATAATATTATAATTAGATAGTGTATTCTGTACTTTTTCGAACATAATATATTTTGTAAGAATAAGCCCGGACAATTACAGCTATGTTTTAATTTGATTGCACAGCAATCGAGCATTCGTTATCCTAATACATAAAATTAGGTTTAAAATAAGTATGGTAAAACAACATGTGTCGGGTCAGATATTATCAAAAATGACAGGCCAGGGTCCAAAGTCCAAAGTCCAAACCAGTTACCACTTACCAGACAACATCATTGAAGCGAAAATTCTATGCACGTAGCTTGTCAGTCCGGCGTAGCACGACTACGGCGTAGGCGGTCTACGAGAATGCCCACGTAGACGGTCTACGAGTATTCGTAGCTAGTTACAATTTTTGCTGATGTTTTATTTGATGGAACTTTTCAATTCGAAAGAGTTACTCGTAGCGTTCAGAAATATACATTTTTGATCTTAGAATAGGTATGTCATATAAAATGTTACCGCTTAGACATATTTTATTAAACACGAGCTTTTGCCCGCGGCTTCGCTCGCGTTAAGAAGTATTATTATATACAAACTTTCACCCCCTATTTTAACCCCTTGGAGTTGGAATTTATCAAAATCCTTTCTTAGCGCATGCTTTTGTCATAACATCTACCTGCATGCAAAATTTCAGCCCGATCCGTCCAGTGGTTTGGGCTGTGCGTTGATAGATCATCAAGTCAGTCAGTCACCTTTGAGTTTTATATATATGTCGTATCCGGTCATGAATACAGACACGAAACGAAGCGCAAGTGCGCCACCAAGCGGCGAATTGGTGCAACTTAGAAATGGCGCGCTTCGACAGAGTCGTAAAGCTCTGGTGGGGTGGAGCGTCGTTCACTCTCGCTCCAGCCGTCGACCAGTCAACAAGTGCTTACGAAACTGTCCTACGTTTCGCTTTGTGTCAGTGTAGTGTAGTGTACAGTGAAGTGTTCGAGTATAGTGTCGAGAGAATAGTGATTGTGTACAGTGTTATAATAATTTAGTGCTCTGATTTGAAGACAAGACTTGATTTTTACAAGTTTTGTTCTTTTGTACGATACCCATGTAAGCCCACAATGTCTGAAGGTTCTGATCTAAACTCTACCATCCGACATCAGAAGTGGGATCAAATCGTGCAAAAGACGCAAATAACCTTGACAAAAACGAAGATCAATGGCGGTTACTTTTTGAAATTCAGAATCAACAAATCCGTGAATTGATAAACATTGAGGACCCCAGCTGTGAGTAATAACGTTATTTCGCCAGAATTTAATCCGGATAGGCAAGACGCGGATGCGCGATCATGGTGCGCAACGGCCGATCTTTGTTTGTACGGTGATGTTGTCCAAGGCGGGCAACTGATTATGATGCTAAGTAAGGCGTTAAAAGGCTCCGCATCGGCATGGCTGCCACAAATTACCTATCCAGGAATTACTTGGCCTCAGTTTAAAGGGTTATTCACGTCTAGATTTGTAACCGTTGAAACTTCAGCGGCTACCCTCATAAATTTGAATAACGAAAAGCCAAAAGAAAACGAGACCTATTCCGCCTACGCCAGTCGTCTCATAATATCGCTGCTCAGCCGATGGAAGAATGTGAGCGTAGAACAAATTGCAGTGTCAACTGTGGTCGCTTATTTGGCACAAATTGACAGCCACCTGTAACGACTCGCATTAACAACGGAGCTAACAACGCGCAGTCAGCTGCAACAAGAACTGCAGGCCTTTTCGTTTTTAAAACGCAAGGCTCCAGTGGATTCCCGACATGACGTAACGAACGAGAAACGTATGAAGCAAGAAACGTTTCCGCAAATCAAATGTCATGCGTGTGGTGAGCTCGGACATAAGCAAGCTCACTGTCGCACGCAGAAGAATGATATTAAGAAGCCTGCGTCTACTTCTTCTGCGTCAGGTTCGGTACAGCGTTCTCCAGCCAGCAGCAACGCTATCACCTGCTACAAGCGTGGCAACCTTGGCCACATCGCCAGCCGCTGTACTGCGGGTGGATCTAGCGCTGCTGCAACCCCAACAGTGAAGCGTGTCGACCTGTGTGAAGTCCCCCTCCAACCCCATCTAGTACCTGTAAGTCGCTTTGTGAGTGTTTTAATTTTCAATTCTGGTGCCGAGTGTACATTAATTAAAGAAAATATTGCTAGTAACGAGGTAAACGACTAAATAACGTAATTTCTTTAGTTGGTATTGGCAATAGTAACATTTATAGACGATTCAATTATTGTGTCCAGTTCAAATCACCAATTTAACCATGAAAATATAAGTACGCTCATGATAGATTACGCAGAATGCCCGAAAATCAGAGTGTAACTGACGATTTTGAGGAACTAAATAGTAATGATGACATAGAGACTGATAATTAAGTTTACAAATTGATAAGACTGTACCAGAGGTTGTCGTGTAGCCGTAGCTCGATAGAAATCGGTGTCAACTTTGAGTTGTCCGTGAGTACGCGGTAAGCAGTCAACTCTGGTGGAGGTCGGGTTTCATTGGAAACCAGGGAACCCTAGGTTTAGGGTAATGAGATGTGGTTGCAGACCACAGGGCTGTGTGTTGACAGAAATCAATTATTGTAAGACTTAATTATTGTGTGTAGTTGTAACAGACTTGTGATAGCAAAATTGTCAGTTGATACTCTGGAATGATTATGTGATTGGATCTTAAAATTACTTTAAGACTTAGTGATTATCTTCAGTGAATGTGATTAGTGATTATAATTATTTACTGACCAAATTTCAAGGTTATATGGTGCCAATTACTTCGGAAAATTGGACTGTGCCAGTGGATTCCATTAATACCTGAACAGGCAGACTCGATTGAGCGTACCGCATTCATTTCACCAGAGGGACAGTTTGAATTTTTAACAATGCCGTTTGGTCTCAAAAATGCTATTTTAGTATTCCAAAGATGCCCGAAAAGTCAGGTACCTATTGAGATTGATGAGGATAATGAGGTGGAGACTTAAGAAATGTTGCCAGAGTCAAAAGCTGTGTAGGGTTCACATTCAAAAGTGTGGAGACTGTACCAGGATACTGTAGCCGTAGTCCGGTAGAAATCGGCATCTGCCCTATGGGTAGTCCGTGGATAGGCGGTATTGCGGTAGTCCTGGATGGTACAGTTGGATCATGCCACGATCAGAGTCGTGGTGTGACTCGGGCACTCTGTATGAGTTGCTGTGTGTGCGCAGGTTTGCAAACCTATGAACTGAGAATGTGGATCCTAAGGCTGTCATTGATTTGTCATTGAATTTATTTTGATAAAATTCATGATTCTCAAAAGGTACATTATTAGTTAGTCGTAACTTAGTAAATTACTGTTAGAAGAGTTGATTAGTTTAAACCATTTTTAATGCTTTTTTTTTGAATAAATCTAATTGCTAAGATAAATTAAAAGTAGTAAATAGTCAGTTTTCTTTTCTCTCCATAGTTGTGATTTCGTTTGGGACGTTTGGATGGAAAATGAAAAACGTAACCAAACCAAATTGCATGCCAAATTTAGAGGTCCATTTCAAATTGTAGAACTTTTAGATGATGACCGATATCTTTAAAAGTCATTGACGAACAAACGTACTTACAAATACGCTAATGATCGTCTTAGAAAAATGCCTGAGTGCCAAGTACCTATTGATGTTGTTGAAGATGTTTAGTGCATTTGTTTTAGTGGTGTTTTTCGGATACTCGGTTCGCTGGGTCGGAGACCATACCATTGTACTGTAGCCGTAGCCTAGTAGAAATCGGTATCGACCCTTGTGGTTGTCCGTGGGTACGCGGAGAGCAGTAGCTCTGGATGCTGTGGTCGGGTCTAGCCTCGAAGCCAAGACCATAGAGTCATGTGACTGACTCGCTTTGTGTGTTGTGAATCTTGACCACGAATGAGTAACCGAAGTTAAATGTGATTTTTTTTGATAATACATCTCATCAATGGTACTCGAGCGTCTGGTTTAATGCTCTAAGACTTAAGCTGTTTTCAATTATGAGGTTTAATCTTGAGTTTTAGTATTAGTTAAGAATCAAATGATGTCTTTAGACTAATGCTGTCAATTTTTGTTTTTAAGGTTCTTTTGCGAATAGAATTTATGGTTGGTTATAATAAACAAGTTTGATTGATAAACTATGAACTTCTTTCAACATACATTGACAGCATTATGAAGCGTCAGGAATGGTCGAGCGCATAGGTACTGTGCTTGTTTCAATACTGTTTCAGATTAACGTGCGAGGACGCACGTCGTCGCAGGATGGCCGTGTCGTATCCGGTCATGAATACAGACACGAAACGAAGCGCAAGTGCGCCACCAAGCGGCGAATTGGTGCAACTTAGAAATGGCGCGCTTCGACAGAGTCGTAAAGCTCTGGTGGGGTGGAGCGTCGTTCACTCTCGCTCCAGCCGTCGACCAGTCAACAAGTGCTTACGAAACTGTCCTACGTTTCGCTTTGTGTCAGTGTAGTGTAGTGTACAGTGAAGTGTTCGAGTATAGTGTCGAGAGAATAGTGATTGTGTACAGTGTTATAATAATTTAGTGCTCTGATTTGAAGACAAGACTTGATTTTTACAAGTTTTGTTCTTTTGTACGATACCCATGTAAGCCCACAATGTCTGAAGGTTCTGATCTAAACTCTACCTTCCGACATATATAATAAGACTAGATGACGCCCGCAACTAATCTGTATACCAAACATCTAAATCATTCAAGCGTAATGTGATAATATACATACTGATAGAAAAACTTTCGCATTTATAATATTAGTATAGATTTTCAAATAAATGTACAATAAGCACATTTAGAACAGCTGGTGAAGTGACACACCTGTCTCAACAAATAGACCAATCCCGGCAATATCGGGCTAATTAATTCCCGTTCAGTCCCGATTCCGGTCTCGGTCTCGGCACGGTGAGGACGGTCGTTCGTACCCAACTTTTGTAGAATTGAATTTTTCCAAGTTTTAATTGTATTATGTTAACGGTTTAGACGCGAGTGTGGTCACTACGAATTGCTTTAAATGTGTTTGCATTTAATTTATTTTTAAAACAATCGGTTTTAAAATCAGTTTAAAAACTTCATTTATCGTTGATCATATTTTTTTTTTGAAAATGTATTATGCATAATATATTTTTTTATGAATATATTCAGATTGGGGTACCGTGATGAGAGGTGACAATAGAACCCGTGATTTTGCTATTTGTTCGTCGTTCGTCACTGTGACTAGGCTGAATCTCTTTAGCCGTAGTGCTGGCAGCTGGACAGACGGTAATACAACAAATAATAAAAGCAAACTAAAAAGTGTCGGCAGAAGTATAAATTTTGCATTTTTCCTGACGCTAGTTTGGCAATTTTTACTCATCCCAAAAAATACACAACGCCGCTTAATAAGTAGATAAGTATTATAACAAACTTCACGGATCCGTTCGTGTGCGAATTTCGTACTTGGCCGGTCCACGAGATATTGCAAAGTGAATTAATTTAGGCGAAGCTGTAGCAAACAGTCCATGAATGTTATTCAGTCGTGGATCTAAAAGAGAGGCGCAATGTGAAGAAAAGGGTTGACGGGGAAAAATTGGCCGCTCATTGTGTTTCATTGTGGTAAGGTAAGGGAAGGAACATGCCTAGTAGACCAAGTATAGGGTAATAGGTATGCTCGGAAAGTGTGATAGATCAGAGAACGTTATAGCAATTTTTTACATGCCAATGAGTTTCGTAGTTACGCAGACCAGTATTTCAGGCGCGGTAAATTCTTTTCATACCTAAAAGTCCTATAAAGTGCTGTGCAACTGTCAAAGATATACCTGAGTTTATTCTATTAAATATTGACACAAAATATGTGCAGATTCCTATCGCTCCTAGCCAGATTTGACCATAATATTATATTAATAGGCGTCTCAGTCACTATCGGGAACACTGCAGTCTGACCAGTATCGAATTTATATTTTTATGAGTAAACGTCACTTTATTTCTGCCGTCCTATGTTTGAAATCTGTCGCCCCTTGTGGACGCTGCCGCCCCTAGGCCGTGGCCTGTACGGCCTATTTATAAATCTGGGGATATCTGACAGCTATCGACGGCAGCTACTTACGTATTCATGATGAGGGAAATTTAGGTTTGCCATGTATTTAGCGCCACATTCGGAATGCGGCGTCGATATTTAAAAAGATGTAATGACAGTCTTTAGTCTTCCAATACACCGTTCACGGATAATTATACAGTTCTTTTGTTACAAAGTGTCATAATTGCAAAGGGGTTTTACTCGTAATAGTTTTCCGCTGTTGTAACAAAAATCGAAACATAATAATATGCTAATATTATTATAAATGCGAATGTACGTCTATCTTTTAGCTCTTAACGCTTCAAAACTTAGTTGAATGAAACATGTTATGGAGATTAAAGACCCGGGAATGGACTTCGGATATTTAAAAAAAAGTACGTTTCTAAAAAAAGTACGTTTGACAATGTTCAGCAAAAGGAAGGGTAGCATCTAATATGAAAAATAACTGTATTTTAAAAAGATAAAACCGACTTCAAAGTTGTACGTAATTGAGAGTTAAAACGTCCTGTCTCCAAAACTACTGAACCGATTTTGATGAAACTTGCAGCATTCCCTAAGTTGAACAATACCTAGTACAACAAAAAAAGAATCACTTAAATCGGACCAGTGGTTCCGAAGATATGTGTGAACAAACATAAAACATACATACATACATACATACACTTTTGAAGTTTGGCACATTTGTTCAGAAGCTGTTATAGATTAACATATACAAAAACTGGGCAGTTCTGGAAATATTACATACATACGCGTCGAATTGATAACCTCCTTTTTTTTGAAGTCGGTTAATAATAAGGGCATACGTAATATACATATACCTTCGCTTTACGTAGCGGATTATTCAATATTCATCCATAATACAAAATAAGCTTCGGCGACCACCGAGCCGGTCATTCGTCAAATGAGCTCATTATGGTATCTAATTACTTTAATAATATTATGTTGGTTTATAATAATTGAAGTTTCAATCAAAATATTTTTTATAGTTACAAGAATATAGCAAGTTTATTGGGAAACATTTCATTCAGCCGTGTCTGTTTACGACCTAATGCCCGGTTCCAATATTCACAAAACGAATCGTTTTGCTTACGGATGGTAGATTAGAGGACGAGGCGTAACCCGAAAGTGTTTCTATAAAAAACGTATCGTAAGCAAAGTTACCGTATGCTTGGTACCTGCGGATGGTAGGCGGTAGGGAGGGCTTCAATGACGGACCGTTAGGTCATTGTATGGGCATGGAAGCATGTGGCGTTTCTATAAATTATTTTGTGACGTCAAAGTTACTAGACGTTTATTGTTTACATACCGCGTGAAATCAGGCGGTTAAACGTTGTTGTGTTCTTTAATATTGTGAGAAATACTAATTATGTCTTATTCAGACAGTGATTAGACTGATCTAAGTGACCTAGGAATGTTATCAGACTGGAATGGCTCTGATTCGGACGAAGATAGTGGTAACAATCATAGGATATAGAAATATACCCTTACTTAAAAGTGAAGAGAACCAGGTATGTATGTAGTGACTGTTTTAATTTGTTGCTTAAAAAATACATTGATCAAAATTATTTACTTTTAGTGCCTGGAAAGGAACCTACTTACGATGATATTCGACTTTTTAAAAAAATAAACTTTTTAAAAATGTGTCTTCCTTCGAATCCAAGTAATTTAGATTAATTTTTAGCTTAGTATATGCAAGTCATATAAATTTCCGTTACTCGGGTATAAAAATATGTAATAACATAAAGATTAAACTTTTAAAATTTAGAAAATAAATGACAATATTTAAAATCTGTTAGAACTAGCCCCCCTCTCCCCTACTCTGTGATCAACGCGTAACATAATTATAACACAAAAACTTTGCAGTTTGCAAAGCATTTAAATATATTATAATTAATATCAAATCAATGATCATTGATCACAGATAATAGGTATTGTCATTTGTCATGATGGTCGTAAAAAAAATAATTCTCTTCGGAAAATGGGCATAACTTGGTAAAACTAAAATGTTTTTTTTCTTCATCGTAACAAACCAAATTAAATAAAACGCTAATGATTTAAGTGATTATTAAATGATCGAGCCGTTAATATAAACATTGGTTATTATAAATTTGAAATGAGTAGGTTTTTAACAAGTTTTTATCAAAACGCAGTATTACCGTCGGGAGGGCTTCGGTTAGCGCGTTACTAACGACTGTTCGTAGCAGGCAGAAGCTAAAATAGCTTTGTGAAACGCCTTTAACGGTTCGTTACCCGTAAGTGAAAAACCTTTGGTAGCTGATGTACAATGACGATTCGTTAGATATAGGAACCGGGCATAAGTGTATCAAGAGAAGGGAGCGGAAGCACAAGAAAAAAGTGACAAAATGTAAAGTGATGTTCAGGAAGTATTCAGGCGCTAAGCCCCGCGGCCCTCTCCCTCCCCTCCCTCCTCTATACTCGAGGGTAATTTTTATAACCGGATATATCTCGCCCGGCGCCCGCACCTGATTTATTCCCGATATTTATTACCGCGTGCCGGTTTTGTTTCGTGTTTATTTCAATTAAAATATTTTTTCGTTAAAATTTAAGTTGCTCGTATGAATCATTGCGGGCCGGCGGGCTGTTAGCTAGTTTTTGTCAGTGATTTGTGTACCGTGTACTTGTGCAAAATGTATTAAATTTTAATAAATTATTAGCTGTAGTAAACGTTATTTATAATTTAGATATTAAACACTGAATGCTCATTTGTTTTAAATGTATTCGTCGATGAATTCGGAAGCGATCCCTGTGCACAGATAGATCAATATCCAGGTACAAGGAAAGCCTTTTTCGACAACACCGGCTTTAATCAAGAACGATGTGATTTCGCACCGGTATAATAAAGCTCGGCCGTGCTCGGTCTCGCTCGGCAATGTTCGGCGAGGCTCGGTTGGTAGTAATTGAATTTCAAAAGGAGAGCCAAAACGATTGAGTTTTGCAATTATAACAAGTGCACTCTGTTAATTAACGAAATGAAAATTAATAAGCGCTCAAACACACGACCAGCTACAGTACAGTACAGTCCATCGGACGATTAATATTAAACTAATTAGCATAATCGCGCTGTTCAAACCGCTAATACTGTAAATCATATCCCTCGGTATTCATTTTCAGCTCGTTCCTAACTTGTGTACTGTTTAATACATTACACAACTTATCTCTCTATGCAACAGAAATAAAAATGTATTGTCAAGGCGCAAGGTGCCCTCGTCTCCCCGCGTGTATATATAGTGAAACCAAAATATTATGCACGACATAGTAATATGATACTCAGTTACATATAATTGTGGGGGACACGAATTTAATGTCGGTTATTAATTTTTACTGATACAAAACCTCATAAATATACTTCCAATAAAAAACTCGTATCTTAATAATTATCTATTCTTTTATTTCGCGGTTAACGTTTAAATTAATAAGCATTATAGCATATACTCATTTTTGTTTCATTTAAATCAACATGATTTGTAACGAAGTATGGAGTTCAAATAAATGGATATTAGCGCCATTAATTCGCCAAAAACGACCTCTAACCACCTCTAACCTCAACGTTACGTACAACCACATACAACTAAATCATAGCAGGAGGCGTACTATCAGCGTCACAAGTGTTTATTCAAAATTAATATTCTAACTGCGAATAGTTGATTAAAATTAGCGCGTGGTTATACGGGGCCGTGCAGGAGGACCACGCGGTGGGACTTATCGGGACAATCTAAATATTGCGATATGTTTATCACATAATATTGACAAAACAGATGCTATAGCTACATTGTTTGGTTAGGTTATGTCAAGTCAGTGTCAGTTATTCGTGATCTGCAGGCATAACGTAACTAAAAAAAAATAGGTCAGTCGAATGGCTGACTTACGCAATTATGTCTATAATCTATTATGGCCTATGAATCAATTTCTCTGACGATACACACATTCTCTATAGTTAGCAGCAGGAAGAGCGCTGTCCTCGATATCACAGCAAGTGAAGTCCCCGAGCGCCGCGAGTGTGACCGCACGGAATTACTTAGTGGGACAGTCCCGGAAGTGTGTGTATAATATTAATTAAATGAAGCGCTGCGGTGCCAGCTGCGAATGTGGTTTATAAACCGATACGAAGCCATGGCGTTAGCGCATTACGCATCTAAAATTACTAAATTAATATTTTATACTAGAATTCAATTTATAATTAATATTAATTATAGGAAATGAATATAAAAGAATAGAAAATAGGACTGGTTTTACAACATAGTAATCTGAATATCAAAATATCAAATCATCACTCTCCACAAACATTTTTATTTGTTTACGATTAGATGAAACCGAACTGAAACGATAACTAGACTCGGTATGGCTCTCGGTATGGCTCCTATAGGTTAATCTGGTTTTAGGGCTATATATAGCCTGGGGCAGGTCAACCGGCAGCGATTACCACGGCCCAGCGGTCAAAGGTAAATGAGCGGTGCGCCTGACGTGTACACTGTACAGGTATAGGGTATACCGACAGGTAGACAGTACGGACGTGCTTCGGCGATGAACAGGACAGATCATAGATACTATGGAGTATGTATGAAATGAATGAATGAAATGTAATATACATTATTATGCACAATCACAGTTACATGCACATAAAATGAAAACCTAAAACATAATATTATTGGGCATCATCTAGAATATGAACTTGTTTTTAAATGTAAAATTGTTTCACTTTGTATTTTTTGGTGTGCAATAAAGTGTTTTTTTAATGTATTGTACTGATCAGAGACGAAAGGGAGGATAACGTGTTCGTTCGCTTTCTCGAAGACTGAAATCATTTAATTAGCTAAGCTTAAAGGTCGAGTATACTTTAAATAAGAACAAACAATGAAATATCGTAACAAACTTTGTGATGTTTATGAGGTTTCGTGTTTATTTTGTTGGGCTTCTTAGATAACAATTCACGCCTTGTTTTTGCCTTACATTTATGTCTTTATATTGAGTAGAGCTTGACTAGAAGAAAAATATATGATTTACACTATGAATACGGTTGACGTTGGAGGTAGGACGTGTAATAATTGAAGACATGAGTGGAAAAAGCGGGTAAGTAAAAACTGTTTTTAACTGTTTTTTTAAATTGTTTTTAATTAAAATTATTTTAATTTTAATTGAACTGTTTTAAATTTTTTTTAATTGCAGTTTTTTTCGCATAAATGGAGGCTCTAAGGGTAGGGAAATTTATGATTTGAACTAGCTGTCCCGGTGAACTTCGTGTCACGTAATTGTCCCGATGTTAGAAAATGATAGTTATCCTGTTATTCCACTCACTACTTTAATTGTGCAGGTATCTTCATACAAGAGTGCCAAAATCAGGTACACGTGTGTTCATAACTTTAGAAAGCAGAACAATGCAGTATCATAATATCTTTATATTCCACAAAATTAATTACAAGAACATGGCTGAGCTACTAGACTTACTGTACATATTTGTATTGATTCATTACTTTAATTATTATCCCACCAAAACATTTCATGTAAATGTTGCCGAGATGACCACATAAGATTTACCCTGTGAAAAAGATATGAGATCTCATGTGGAGCCAAGCTTCTGAATCTACATGGCCTAACTCTACTGACCCTAACTTAAACAAATTCTATATTTCAGTAAATCATTTACATGAAATGTTTTGGTGGGATTTCAGTTCTTTTTGTAGGTTGGTTATTTTAGAAAGTATTTATTTAAAGGTTTTTCTCTTACTGTCTGCAGTCCCGTGTAAACTTATATCCTAATTCGTAAAATAATAATTGGTAAAAGTCTAATATAAACCTCCCCCCCACCCAATTTAGGGGATGGGGGGCAAAAGTTATAAAAATAAAATTAAAATAAAATACGTTTATTACAGACTATCACAGCCCATAGCGGTTAGAATTAACAATAATCTTATTCCTATGTTAGTAATTATAATAATAAGTTATTAAGTATAAGTTTATAAGTTAATGATTTTTTTTGTTGGTTGTATACTAAACTGAGATCACATACAATTTTCAGCTTTCTAGCACTTCAGGAAGTAGCCAAACATTTTGATGATCACCAGTGTGTCAGTGAGTCAGTGACGAAATCTCTATATTTCAGATTTTAGATATCAATAAAATCTAAAGTATAAAAGCTTTTCAACTGAAACTTTGTGTGTTTAATAAGTCTATTATTGACATCATATCCTGAGAATATAAACTATCTGGTACACCGGAAACCAACTCTATAAGGGAAAACATCCACCTCCCCCATTTTAGGGACTGGGGGGTGAAAATTACTAGTTTATGAATTTTTTTGTTGGTTGTATACTAAACTTAGATTACATACCAAATTTCAGCTTTCTAGCACTTCAAGAAGTAGCCAAACATTTTGATGATCATCAGTGTGTCAGTGACGAAATCGGCGTATTTTAGATATCTATAAAATCTAAAGTATAAAAGCTATTCAATTGATACTTTGTATGCTTAACAAATCTTTTGATGACATCATATCCTGAAAATATGAACTATCTGCTACAACGGAAACCAATTCTATGAAGGTTCAAAAAAACGGCGAAACACTTCGAGAAAAGGTAGGTTAGTAGTGCCCTCGCGCTTCGCTTGGCTCGTCTCGGCGGGTGCACGACCATGCACCCAGATTATTAATCCTAGTTAATTACAAAATAATTTGTACCTACTTGTCTGTCAAGTAATTTTTCTAACGTTATCGATTATCTAAGGTGACTGACTGACTGTCATAGTGATCAACGCACAACCCACCACTGGACGGATCGGGCTGAAATTGGCATGCAGGTAGATGTTATGACGTAGGCATCCGCTAACAAAGGATTTTGATCAATTCTACTCCCATGGAGATAAAATTAGGGATGAGATTTGTATGAAATTTTTTCAATTTTAAACCGATCGGGCTGAGACTTTGATATTTAAATAATAATACTTCTTAACGCGAGCGAAACCGCGGACAAAAGCTAGTTATTCAATAAAACGGTAGTCTTTGGTTCTGAGCGGACAGAGCCGCGGGTACAAGTGATATAATAAAATGTTGTTCTTCAGATCTCAGTCGGCGATCAGCTGAAATATAAATGTTATTTTCATTCGCTCCACTTATAACTTTTAATTGAATTGTGAACAATTTCAAGGCAATAACGAGTTAATAAATAAATTATTCATGTGGAGTATATAAATTATTATTATTGTGTCGAGTATAACCATCACATTAACATCTAGTTATGTAATAACTAACTGACCCAGTTGCATAAGGTAAACCTGCGACCAGTAAAAAGTATTATTATGAGTGCCCGAAAATTTCCTTATTTTCGTTAAATTGTATAAACTAAACGTGCATCGAGCGCCTGAGACAACCCGAGGTGATATTAATAAAGGAGAGTTAGCGGTGATTCCCCGAATTAAAAACCGCCCGCCCTCCGCGTCCCCCGCCCGCCCTCGCCCCAGCCGCCATCCATCAGCACTGCGGGGCCCGCGGGGCACTCCGTGATAAATGACGAGGCCCCGGCTCCTCGGCCTGGGGCCTCCCAGGGCCCCGGTTTGGTCCAGCGTAATTAAAACATTATTTTTTTTCTGATTTTTAAACGTTTTGAAGTTATACATAAGTAGCATTGTAGTTGGAAGTGGTACTCCTAATTTAAAAGAAAGAGGTGCCAACTATAATTGCCTATAAGAAAAATAGGTTGTAAGTTGCTTAAAAGGTAACTTATGCTTTAGTAGCTTTAAAATTTACAAAACATACGTTACATACTAATTATTAAAGCTAGTCGGTACACAATACATTTTATTTGCAGCTTCTGATATCCTGATATAATATATTTGTAATAATATGTTCTGTGATCACGTTGTCGTGCACTCTCCCTGAGGAGCGGCCGGGGACGGAGCAGGAAAACCAGCGGATTAGGTTTATTACCGCCGACGACAGCCCTTATTACCGGACTAACTGATTATACTCTCCCCCCCCCTCCCCCTCCCCCTCCTACCCCCGCACTGTGCCCGGGACATCATAATTGTCCCATCAAGAGCGCACTCACAGCAGACATATTATGAGTTTTCTATAGCGGGAGTAGAGATGAAGTCTTCGTTTACTTTAGTTTTTTTTACAAATGAAAAGTTGCTCGACAAATTAATATTATCACTCTCACAAAGCCTATAGTCATTTCAATAATCTGTAAGCAGTAATTAGCATGATTTCGTCGACCAAAAATATGCTTTTATATTAATTTGAGTTTTAATCAAAATTCCATCCAATATATTTTTTAGTGCATGTCAAAGGCTCTAATAGGCTCTATCAATTAAATGGATACGCTGTAATGTAATATTATAATCGTTATAGGATGTTTTAAGCTTAATAGATACAGCTTTTACCGACGAAGCTTTAATTCCAAAATAAGATTATGTTTGCCTTCTTGTATCTCCGTGTTTCTTCTTGCAAATTCACAAATACAGCAAGGGAATACAATATTGTAACAATATTATAATGTCAAAATATGCTTTTTTAATTCGTTTTGACTTACATGTAAACAAAAAATTATACTGAAATAAAAGTATCAAATTGCGTTACTTTATTACGAGGTTCTGTGGCACTCAAATTGGCATCATAGCCGTCTATACCGAGCTTCCATTTGGATCAATATGAATTAAAATGGATAATAAGCATTCTGTTCTCCATGCAAAAGCAAACATATTGTACACTGTTCAATTATAGTATTAGCCACCGCCCCCACACCATCACAACAGCGCATTGTGTCCGTCGCCTGCCGCCGCTCACTGGGTGATACAAAACAATCATTAGTTCGGAAATCAATTACCAATTCAGACGATAACGATGTCCGATTCTCGTGATTTTCAAACTAAACATAATTTTGGTAAATGCCACAAACGCCGGCTAGTAAACAGCAGCTAAATCCGCCCGAATCCGGCTAAATCTGGCTAATTCTCTTCATTGAATTGCTCGTGTGATAACTGCTGCGTTTGTTTGAGTGCTGCCATTAATTCACGAGCTGACTAAATATTTGAAGCTCAAAGTAATTTAAGTCATATTTTAGTATCTGATATTGGGTATTACCGCCATATTTTTTTGAGTTAAGATTTTAGCATCACTAATTTCTACTCCTGATTAACTGAAAAAATCACCCATATTTCACGGCAGTTTTCTATGAGACCGTAGCTTATTTCACAACAATTTGAAATACGTTACGATATTAGTGAGTACATTCAGTACTAATTTCTTGTACGATGGAAATCGAAAGTTACTAATTACATAAATATATAATATTTTAATTGGCCTTACATAATATTTAATTGGCCCTACAACGTTCTGCGCGTACAGTATAACAACGCTTTTAGGATGCTGTTGCGACTGCCGTGGCGATGTAGCGCATCGGGGATGTTTGCGGAGGCCCGTACTGATGGCTTTCACGCTATCATGCGCAAAAAAGCCGTCTCTCTGCTGCAACGTGTTCGCAACTCTCGAAACAGCATCCTGAAAATGATTGCTTATAGACCTGATTGCCCTATTCAGAGGCACTGGGTGGAGGTAGCACTGGGCCTAAAATAAACATTATATTGTACTTACTCTTAAAATACTAACAATACTAACATAGGTTAAGTCATAGATTGTTACTAACACATTTACTAATTTTTTATGGGTTAAAAGCCTGAAATAAACGTATTTTATTTATTTATTTATTTATTTATAACCTATTATAAGTGATGTCGTTTCTATGTGGTCTGAGTTCTGACCACAGGAAAGATCCATTAAGAGTTATTTTATATCTCGATGTTCTATACAAGTGTACCTTATATCATTGACATAAGGAATATAATGTCTTCGAACGGTTGATAAGACAATTGTGATCACAGTGAAACAAAGTAAGTTATCAGTTTTATTCCCCGTAAGCCGCAGATAGCGGCGACATTACGGAGTTACGTCGAGTACAGTTTGGCCAAGTTACATGTTCAGTGTTCACGTTAAATGTAGGACTTAACGAGGATGGGTTAACGTGTATTATCTTAGCAGGAGTGCCTTACAGCTATGTATTCGGAACGTTAAAATTTAATAACGTGAAAATTATAAGGACTGTGCTTATACATATTTTGACCTTTAATCTTTGAATTTACACCTTCTTAGTTACCTGCACAAATTAAAATTTATTCTATGATACTTTACCAAATATAATTATTTTTGTGATTGTTAAATATGAATTAAATATTTTAAATAAAACATATTGCATCATGTAATTACGTAATTATTATTGGGAAGGCTATTCATTAAATAATAATGACCGTCATTTAATAAAGCGGTCGCAATCGTCTCTACATACTATCGTCGATCGCCGCTTGAGGACTAATGGGTGACAATTAAATTTGATTTTCGGCGATAAACGTGATTGGGAGTCTGCAGAACAATATGCTAATAATATGAGAATGCAGAAAATAAGCTTTGTTTGTTGAAGAGTACATTGACTCAAACTATCTAATATGGTAAAATCATCAAGTTTTTTAAAAAGCATCATTTGAATTTCGTCGGTAAAGCCTGAAAAGAAATAACTCCTAATAGGCGTAATTGTTTTGGAGGAAGTAAATAAGTATAATATTCGTACTGTGGTTTATCGCTTATAATATAAGTAGCGTCGGGAACGGAACATTGGCGGTCAAAATCTAACCTAACCTAACTCTCAAACTGCCGCGAAAAACTGAAATACACGAAAATAACAAAAGTGTTATCCAAATGGAAATCTCGCAGCTTCGGCGCCCGCATCGATGTGCGACGGACAGATTAAGCAGATCTGTAATCCGCCAGAGACCGTCCGGTGTCCAGACGCCAGACATTTGGTTATATTGCCTCGTGAACATCGCTACCAGTGTTACTTTGTGCCAGTTTATGGGCGAGTCTTTTAATTAAGGAGATGTGATCTCCAACAGAACCTATGTCTCACTATATTGCTACAGTATAACTTTATTTCCTGTACTGTTTTTATTCCCGACGCGTCTCGAACTAGCGAGCCGCCACATTTATAGAATTTATAGCAAACATAATATTATTTATGTTTCTACAAAGTCTAGGAATATAACATCGCGATGACAGTCCTGTTATTCGAGAAATGTAGCCGCCACGGTCTATGATAAGTCTATAAATAAATAATCCAGATTATCTATAAAATGTGATGTCGTCGAGTGGGGCCCCGCCCGAGACCTTGCGGCCCCGGCGGGGGCCTGGGCCCCGCACGTAAGGGAACCGGATAAATTTACTTATCGCGCTCTGTAACATTCGAAATGGAGGCAAATTTGCTTACCGCGTTACGCATTGATATTTTCACGTATTTTATATCTCCGGCCTTGCGCGCTCGTTGCCGGCCCAAATCGACTAGGCGACTGGAATAACCAATCTCATTGTTAGCCCATCACCACCAGTACTGTTCAATAGAGCAGATCCAAAACGTAGCACCGGCAATCGTGTAGCAAAGCCGCTACGCCGTAGCATCCGTAGCACTACGCTAGGTCCTCGGCTGGTTAGTATAATAATATTATTAACCTTATAACGCATTTCTTTACCCATACTTTCCCCCCACTTACAGTCTGGTCTGACTCGCTGCTCTTAACAGAAAAACAGCTGTACTAATAAGTTTTTTCCCATTGATAATAAAAAGGTCAGATCTAACAAAAATTTTAAAAGAAAATTATTTGAGGCGTTTTAAAAGAAGCGCATTTTAAATAAGCGGGTAATGTAGGTGTAATTTGTTTTATAAATGTTGCCCGGGAGTCGCGATGTGTGCTGAGAACATAATTACATTACATTACATTTCATGAAAACATTTTAGTATAATATTTAGTAGATAGTAATACATAATGTAATATATAATAATCGGCCCAGTGCGAGTCGGACTCGCTCACGAAGGGTTCCATACCTTATAAAGCAAAAATAGACCAAAAATTGTGTTTTCTCTCCCAATAAAATTAATATTGGGAGCCCCCAATATTAATTTTATTTAAATTTTATTATTAATTATTAAAGTACAAAATATAATGACGGATATTGTGAAAATTTTAAGTGCCTAGCTGTAGCCATTATTGATTTAAGCGCCCACAATTTGTCTTGACGTTTGTTTCTGACATCGGATCAACTAACTCCATTATAAAGTTAACTTAATGGCCAGACGTTATTCACAATTTCGAGCATTTAAAACGAAATTTCAGATTCGAAAGTTGGCAGTTAGTTTTATCTGCAAAACAATGTTAATTTATAACATTTAGCGCTAAAGCGTTTCCAAAGTTGGCGGCAATATGGCATAATGTAAAATGGCGACTGTACTGACAGTGTTCGCTTAAATCGTTTAAAACTTTTTATTTATCACCAGGTAGTTTGTGACTAGTTTAGCTTAACGGTTTAACTGTTTATAAAACTGTAGCAAGGTGTAATTCAAATTTCAGTACTATTTTAGTGGTCACAGGTGGGGAACTAGTTATCACTTATCAATAACTAGTTGACCCGGCAAACGTTGTTTTGCTATTTAAAGTATTTCTACTTCATCAGTTGATACAAAATCTTACCCCCTCTTTTGTCCCCTAAGAGGGGTGGGGGGAAAAGTTATGTACACCTGATATTAATTTGGAAAATACAGTTAATAATATGAAGTAAGTCCATTAAAGAAAAAATTTGACACAAAATCTGACCCCCTTTTTGGTCCCCTTAGAGGGCGGGGGGGAGTTTATACATCAGATGTTGAGTTGGAAGAAGACAAATATATCTGCGAAAACCGTATGCAAATCGGATCAGTAGTTTTCGTGATAAAGAAAAAGTTTGATAAAAAATCTGATCCCTCTTTTGTCCCTTTAGAGGGGTGGGGGGAAATTTTTTTATACACCAGATGTTAAGTTGGAAGAAGACAAATATATCTGCGAAAACCGCATTCAAATCGGATCAGTAGTTTTCGTGTGATGCTGGAACAAACATACATACAGACAGACAGACAGACAGACAAAAAACTAACCACATTTTTGGCTTCTATAGCGATCTAGTGACACCTCCCGCTTATTATTTTTTGAATATCTTTAATGTACAGAATTCACATTTCTACAGTTTTATTATGTATTGTATAGATATGATATAGTCTTGCTACAGCTTACGTTTACTACGATATGTTTCATTATACACCTACCGCTACTCCGCTCTATTGCGACCGCTATATAACGGCGTCGCTTTCCTAGGAAAACACTACTAACTACCTAGAGCTAAGTAGACAAAGAAGTTTACTCGAAACGATAAAATAATATCCATAACAGCCTTAAAGTCTTCGGAAGAATCTTATCCTCTCGGCTCCCCGCTCCTCTAGTAGCGTTTTCATCTCATCGAGAGTAGCTTAATGCATCAAACGAACTATCCGAAGCAATTTTATTATTCAAATTTTCTTTATGAAAAACTTCTACAAACAAATCCGAGATAATTTTCAATTTGAAAACGTTTCTTAGCGAACAATGCCAACGAAAATACTTTGTGGAAACTCCGAAACAAATTACGTGGCAGTGAAGGTAACAGCACTACTCGGCGCACCTGCACTCCACGCTACATTACTTTACTCTACACTACACTCTGTTCAGATCGAATTAAATTAAAACGTAAACAAAGACACGAATTGCAATTCGACTAACAATCTAACAAATTATAATTTAAGTCGTTCCAAAAGTTTTCTACTTTCTACTAGAGGAAAAATAGTATTAAGCCCTGACTTACTGATAAAATGTTTGCTCCAGCCTTATGCAAATACATGCTTCCTCAAGTGTTTTTTATATTGTATCAGATTTCTACAAGATATAAAACAAGTAAAAGTATGGTGCGGCCCTGCCTTTGCTTGAGACGTTGCTTAGGCATTGCCGTGTCCCCAGATATAGTATACAAGATGTTAGTGTAAACACCGTTATCCTTGAAACCATCAAATGAGCCCGTCAAAATGAACAACTTTTTTATGAGAACAACGCTGGGAACTTAAAAAAATCCGGCAGTTTGTATGGGTATGAAGACGGATTTTTTTGAGTGTTGTTCTCATAGAAAAAGTTGTATATTTTGACGGGCTCATTTCAAGTTTCAAGGATAACGGTGCTTACACTAACACACTGTACCATATTATGACTCTAGTGGGCTCCTTTATAATATGTCTCGTTCCGGTAGTCAAATTGTTGGCATTTAAGCAATGAGTGCTCACAAAGACCCTCAGTAGTAACGGATGACTTGCCACACGCTGTGTAAGATTAGTCGGAAGAAGTCGGTTCCAAGGAATGACTGAGCTTTGACTGAGGACACCGTCTTTGTTATAACTGACGTAGTCTGGAGTATATTTTATTTATTTACTTTTATTTTATTTGGGAATCTTATAGCATTTCAAGACTACAGTAGGTTTCATGTTACAAAGCGATATGCCAATTACAAGTTTCCACTAGTGTGTCATAACTCATAAGTATGACAATTAAAATATCCAACATCAAATCATGACGAATACAATGTAAGTATGATCTAAAATAAGCTACATACATTTAAAAAACTGTTACTAACAATAAGCAACAAAGCTTATTAAACCACAAGAAAAGGATAAGCGAATTATAAGCAAGCACTTACTTGTTATACGCTTAATAATATTATTATACTTACGGTAAATGGAACTATTTAATAAATATTATTATGTTTGTGTAGTTAAACTGGTTAAACCCAGTAAAGTGTGTAGAGCCCTCGTCTATGATTACCATACTTATGTCCTGATAACTTTTTAATAGAGCCAGTCGTCCCATCTTGCCAAAAATACTAAAACTATTTTGTTGCACATGCCTAAACCAACTACTATTCACATAATAGACTACGGTCTTTACAAAAAAGCTAAAACGCGGGAATAAAACAATACAGTTATAAAAGAACATTCTCCTAAACATAAGAAAATAATAAAGTTGACTAACCAATTGAGACCGCTCGACGATCAGACCGTTTGCATAATAGTTCGTCCATCGTTTCATCGTCCATTACACAATGAATGTATTTCTTTGATTTACACGAGCACAAAGCTGTGATCGTACATAATGAGCGCGGTAAATCGGACGCGACGGGAAGCGGCGTGACCGCTCTATTTATACTGTGATGATGTTTTCTGCTACTAATGATATATTTAATACTGAAGTGCAAAATATTAAAAACTTGTGAATTTGACATGGAATTGAATGATTATACATGTGGTTTTCCCACTTTTCATTATGTGTCGATCACAATCTTTTGTTTGAATTTCGGGTTTTGGTGCAATTTTAAAAAGGCAGAGAGATAATTTAAAAGAACATAATATACAATATTCTTTTAATCTATCTCATCTCGTTCACCGCTTAACAAACCAAGTATATTTTAATAGTTACAAGGTGTAGTTTATGTATGGTCAATATTAGATTTTCAAATTCTCATGCTATATATCGTGGGACGGGAAAATCTGGTTGTAGAAGGCTCCAGGGGATAGAAATTAAAGCATACGTACAGTACACTAACTTTAAACTCAAACAAACTATCCACGTCCGCAAACCAAAAACGCAATTCGGTGAGCGCTCGGAATTTAATTTGTAAGTCCAGCAGCTCGTGCCGGCATGCACCGGGCGCCGGCCATCCGTTCGCAGATCGATAGCCGGATCCGGGCCCGGTATTGATAAATATTGTTACAGAGCTATTCAGACAGTATTAGCTCAGAGGAGCAACTCAACCGTGTTCTTCAAATCAAATTCATGCAACATGATGTGGTCTGTCTATGGCCGGCCTAAGACTAAACGTGAGTGCGGTATAATATCAATTTAATACTAAGTTTAAGATCACTGTATATTATATCATAATATGTAATGCTTCGCTTGGTTCGGGCGGTCTATCGAATAGGTGGTTGATAATTATGTGACCGAACTGGCTTCGTGTATTTTCATCAGGTCAGCTTGGTATCAGTTCGACCGCATCGGTCGCACTCCCGTATGTGGAGGCCTTCATAATATTGTAATCATTATTTTTATGTGACGAAACACACAAAAGGATGTTTCATTACATCAGAACAACGCGAATATTCATCATTTTACGGATTCAGGCATTTATACGCTATGCTACGACGATATTGCGAGGATCCCCTCTGAATAATATAATATAATGATGACAACGCCAGCAGTCAGCACACATTTTAATTACTTAGTTCATTATGTGACTTGGGAATATAATATGTTAGGAGGTCGACGACCGCTAGCAAGACGCAACAAAGAAAAAACGTCGCTGCTGCTGCGGATTGAACAAAATATTTAAGACTGGGACAAATAAAAGTGGAGCAACGTAAATAAAATAAAACATTAGCTCTTTATGCCGGCATTTGTTTTAAGCTATGTTATTTACTCTCCTATGTGCGGATGTATTTAGTTCAAAATCTCTTGTTCTGGCGATGTTATGTGGAAGGCTTTTATTTGTGAATCGTTTTGGTCCATGCAATATTATATTTGAGGAAATGTATGGGTATTTTGTGCACTAAAAGTTACTAATTAGTAATTAGTAATTACCATCACCCAGTTCTAAACTATTCACGGCTTTTTATAAAGTCTGGCCGCGGAGCTTGACCCAAGCTAGCAGATATAATAATAATAGCTCCCATACCGGTTTCGGTGACGGTGGCCGGTTTCATTGAAACCAGGCCAGCTACGCAGGAGTAATTTTATAGCGCCCAAGTGTATGCACAGTACACAAGAGCACTCTCTATTCCTTTACTCTCATAACCCAGTGGGACGGCAGACCGACACAACCGGCGAGAGATCAGGCGCAGGACCGACTTTTTACATACCCATCCGACGCATGGATCATCTTACTTGTCAGACAATCAGGTGATCAGCCTGCATTATCCTAACCAAACTAATCTTGGAAATAACAATATGTTACCAACGAACGCGGGAATCGAACCCACGACCTCCGAGTCAAGAGCCGTGCTCTATACCACTAGACCACGGAGGCGTTAGCTAGCGTGGCGGTGGGGCTCTAGTAACCGCGGCTTGGACAACCGCGGTGAAGCGAAGAGGCAACCAGGGCCGGCCGGTGTCGCCGCCTGGCCCGAGGAGGGCGCTCCCAGCGGACTGGAGGAGTCCGCTGCGGATGCGCACCGAGGTGGGGCCGCAGAGGAAGAGGCAAGTAGGTATTACGATGCGCCGCTTGCCCTATCCTCTGCGGCCGAGGTGTGGTCGGTGGCAGAGCCACAGACCTGATCTGCCACATGGCCTCCAAGTAGCAGACTCGGGGGGCGTCTGCTACAGCCCTGGTGGGGGCCGAGGAGGAGGGCGCACGTGTTGTGCGCCCATCGTGGAGTCTTCGGACCGCTGGCGGGGTCGCGGATGTGTGTATCGTTCCCGTGGCCCCGTCAAAAGGCGGCGTGGCGGAAGATGGGGGGGGTTTTAGTGGGTATACCGTGGTCTCATTAGCTACGGGAGTCCCACATCACCGCTCGGGTCGCCCCCTGCGCCTGGGTGGTATGCGTAATGCATTTCCCCCTCCGGGAAAAAAAAAAAAAAAAAAAAAAAAAAAAAAAAAGGCGTTAGCTAGCAGATACAATGTGCACGAGTAGAGAAAAAGAGACGTAGCTCAATGAACGTTCCCGCTTCGCAACCTTACAAAATATCACAACAACGACAAAACCCGAGAAAGTGGACAATAATAAGTGAAGTAATAAAGTGAAAGCATAAATAACATAATTACAAAGTGGGCACTCGCGCCGCCGGGGACAAAACAAAGAGCTTTCGTGTTAAATACAGGGCGGACGTCGTTACAGATTAAAGCGATGAAAGAACGAATTTCAAGTTCCTGAACTGAGGGTCAGGTCACACAAGCACGTGGGGCGACTTGACTCCGACAAGCGACAGCTGATATTGCTAAATAGCTGTTTCCTGAGTTGTGTGATGTGTCGAACAAGCAATCAAATCTGTGACGTTGTCAATAAGTGAGTTGATGATGATCACACACACAAACACTCGCGTGATAAACGTAAAACCCTCAATTTTCGCTAGCCGGTTAAAAAGACGTTTCGATTTTACTTTCTAATGACGAACTTTCTGTTGTGACTTGTGAAGCTCAAGCATGTTCTTTTCACGAAATTTCGGGATCCCTATTAGTTATTGGAGGTGACATGTCAGATGTGAGGTGACATGTGACAGGTGACATCAGACACGTTATTTGTGAATAGTAGTGAAAATACTCAAATAAATAATGTTTTCTATTATTCAACTAGCTGTCCCGGTAAATGTTGTTTTGCCATATAAAGTTATTCCGATTTCGCCCATATTATATTTTTATTTAAGTGACTAAATAAGTATGGCACCATGACAACGTCCATCGCTATCTCGTGGCACAAAAAATGTATTCTGTCAATACTATGTCAAATATCATAATGTTACATATTAATTATACGTCTGTCTGTCTGTCTGTCTGTCGCCAGGCTGTATCTCAAGAACCGCTATAGCTACTGAAATTTTCACAGATTGTGTATATCTGTTGCCGCTATAACAACAAATACTAAAAATAAAATAATATTAATATTTAAAGGGGGCTGCCATACAACAAACGTGATTTTCTCGGCCTTTTTTGCTCGATATCAATAATGGCAACAAGTAGGCACTTAAAATTTAGTAGGTAGGCACGCAAAAAGCCATAAATATATGTGTACTTTAATAATTAATAGTAATATTTAAGTACAATAAAAAATTAAGGCGGGCTTCCATACAAAAAACATAATTTTTGGCCTATTTTTGATTTATAACGGTACGGAACCCTACGTGCTCGAGTCCGACTCGCACTTGGCCGATTTTTATATAATATGGAGATGATACATAATATTATGTGATATGACATTACAATCCTACGAAGTTGTTTTCAGAACTAGCGCCATATTGTAAGCGGTAATGATTTTGACACTTATCTCACTTGAAGAGACACTGTTTCACACCCACCTCTATCAATGTTATCAAAGTATCATTTTTGTACGTGGCTGAAATATAACAATTAGAATAATATTATTATTGAATAGGTAGTTATTAGATCTGTGTACATTAATTACGCTGAGGATTTGGTGAGTGTTAACCATGTGATACTTACTCATCGAAACCCGAGCTGCAGTGTCTATCGATAGAGGATATTAAAATAGGTATCGAAAATGCACCTTTAATTCAACAAGCCCCAAGCGGTCGCATGCAACCGCTAGAACAATAGATAAGCTATTGTGTCTCGTTATTCCACGATCGACGGGTAGATCACTCTGTTTGAATTTCTCTTCCGCAGCCATCACTTACATCAGGAGATTGGTCTTACTTAATGCCCAATGTTAGTTCAATGACCTTTCAGTAGCTTTTGCTCCAGACTTAACCAAATTTACAGCTACTTTCTCAGTGTGAATGGGGCTTAGACTTTGGAGTTTCGACATGCTCTTGCCATTAGTCTTTTAACTTAATATCCCCCTATTTAATCGGATTTTATAAAACTCTAGATTTTTTCCGGAATTGTATTTCGGCGAAATTCGTATATCTCTCAAGAACCGTACGTTTTTCAGGGATAAAACCGTACGTTTACCCGTGGGAGAGCCATGCTTCGGCACAAATGGGCCGGCTCGACCGGAGAAATACCACGGGCTCACAGAAAATGATAATTCTGATGACGGCCCATCTCGCGGATGTAAATTGTGTGATTTCTGCTCGACGAAGGGAAATGACAGTTTTATACAAACATAAAGCGATTTTGTTAAAAACAATAACGAGGAATATCTTTTTCCCCGAATTGCTTAAGAGTTAAGATTAATAACAAAATTTCCCCCGTCTACACACCAGCCAACAGGAGCACTCGCTAATCCGCTCAACCACATCGCACACTCCTGTCTAAATTTTGGTACTGTATATTTTGTAACTTCTTTAATCCTCCCGTGGCATTGGCTTCTTCTTTCTTTCTCTTCGTTTTTGGCAACTTGACACAAAACTATGTGTATGTTGTGCCACAGACAAGGTAAAAAGGTAAGGAATATGGCGGGAAAACCGTATTCCTCCTATAATAATTTTCAGCATCGTTTTCATGTAATATCGTCAGGTCATTTAGTCTAGTCAAAGTCTAAGTAAAAGTCAATACAGTAAAGGAGTCAAGTCGGTCGTTTCAGTAAAGTGGTAGACGCTTTACTGAAACTTTCAATGGAGTTGTGGAGGGAACACAAAATCGCACGTTTCTGGATAATGCATCACTTTCCTACACTTGTGCACGATAACGAATATCTAATGGTTAATATTCTACCAATATTACCCAACTTAACACAATTTTAGGAAAATAATACAAAACCACAACATAACTCTTTCACATTCCCGGCAAAACTCCTGGCATTGACTTAATATTAAAGTAAAATATAAAGAAGAAGTTAGGATAATTATCACAGTAATAATAATATACACTTTTCATGAACTTATTCTTACTAGGTGATGATGATTTTATCGAAACCGGTCGTGTGAAAAATAATTGAAATAAATTTAACTAATAAAAGTGGAATAAGTGAATCAAAAGTGTATATTATTACTGTGAAACATGAATTTCTACCAATAAGTTACAGTACATTCAATATCAGGATAATTACTATCACAAAGGCGTTTTTGGAGATTAAGTGCAATTTTCCATCCGCAATATTTTCTTTGTCGTTACGTATTTTTTATGAAATAAAGGGGGCAAACGAGCAAACGGGTCACGTGATGGAAAGTAAAAATCTATATATTATATAAAACTCAAAGGTGACTGACTGGCATGGTGATCTATCAACGCACAGCCCAAACCACTGGACGGATCGGGCTGAAATTTGGCACGCAGGTAGATGTTATGACGTAGGCATCCGCTAAGAAAGGATTTTGATAAATTTCTACCCCAAGGGGTTCAAATAGGCGATGAAAGTTTGTATATAATAATACTTCTTAGCGCGAGCAAAGCCGCGGGCAAATGCTCGTATTTAATAAAATATAAATTTCATGTCGCGATATAAGCTGCTAAAGTCCTCCGAAACAGCTGGACCGATTCTAATAATATCGGGTAGGTCTGAGAATCGGCCAACACCTATGTTTCATACCCAAAAAATGCATATTTTTCATACCCAAACAGCGTTTGCAGGACCAGATAGTTATCTAGTAGTACGAAAATTGAAAATATTTACTAGGAAACATTGTAAAATGTATTTTCACAGAAAATGTGCTATTATAAAATATCGTGTCAGAGTTATTACGAGCACACGTCGAGGGACAGTCAAAGACGACGTAATATTGCGGAGCTCAACCACCACAAAGGGTGGAGAAAATTACTATAAATAACAACCTGATAAAAACTCTTTGATCCAAAGGTTCTCGCAACAGGCTGCTTATACGGTCATGATAACCACCATGATTGGGAAGTTAACATTATATTTAGGTTGCATGTAAATTATGTGCAACAAGTATTTAGTATGTGTAAGGCGGAATGTCTGGCGTGCAGTGTGCGCCGGGACCTAACCGTCACCGTAGGCATTTCATTAGAATCACTTCCTGTAACACGCTCGAAGCTCGATCAAAGACTTAAAAATTTTAAATTAAAATATCTCCTCTGTTCACCGCAGCTTTGACGGAACTCGGGAGACGGGCACGTTATAAAATTATATTATACCTGCTTTTATTGTATTAAAAGTTTTATGTTTGGTTTAGCGGCTAATCTTAAGCAGTTTCGAGAATTTTAAATAAAACTTCGTTTTATCTTGAAAAGGACTTAAGACAGTATGTTCGCTGGAATTTCGCTGTAAAAGTAGAATTTACTTTTATCTAACGGACTTACTCGAATTTAAAGAAATTTCTATTTACAGTCGGTTGTCTAGAATAAAGTCTTTGTTTTTTTAG
Source organism: Plebejus argus (assembly GCA_905404155.3). Lineage (NCBI taxonomy): Eukaryota > Metazoa > Arthropoda > Insecta > Lepidoptera > Lycaenidae > Plebejus > Plebejus argus. Next base: position 16,287,212 of record FR989935.1, read on the forward strand.
CTTATTTAAATTGGTTTGTTTAAAGAGCCTAAATCTTTAAAATATTATATTGCTTAAAGGGCCTAAAACTAATGTGGTTTGTGAAGTTTGTGTATCCTCTCTAAGGATATTTTTAAGTTTAATGTCTATTCTTCCACTAATTTTGTAGCATTTGGTACTCTGGTCGTTATCTATAATATTAGACTTCGATCAGTAGTTTTGGCGCTGCGTTGAAACATACGTAGACTGTTGATACATTAATTATTTTATTTACCATTTTGCCATAGTCGGATAATATCCGAGAAACAACATGTACATTGTACAGTAACCAAGAGCCGCGGACTCGCGTAAAGTTTTCAATGCGGCCGGACGCGGACTGATATTTACATTCAGCCATGACCCATGGACGTCCCATAACTCCAGACGTCGCATAAACTACGATCTAAAACAAGTTACTTTAACATCATGCTAGGGAATTTATTATCATTTCATATTCATACTTGACATTCCATACATACTTAAGCGTAATAAAAACTGGGTGCCGTTAGAGCTAATCAGGGTAACACATATTATACCCTACCATTAGGATGTCGCATATACGTACAAGTAAATGCCGGCAACGCATCTGCAACTCTTCTGAGATGATCCGTTTGCTCGTTTGCCCCTAATAATATAGCGTTAGCTTGATTATCTGGTCTTACTATTACGACTCTACCTATAATTCTACCGTAACTTTATTACAATAGTATACTGCAAATGCAGCCAATAATAATATTATAATATTATATTGCTATATTTGAGTGCGAGGTGCGTTATGTCGACGGCGATGAATTGCTTAATATTTAAAATGAAGTTACGTTTGGAACGGATTAATTAAATTCCGGCCGTTCGTTTTTAAACTGTTTTCGTTCAACAATCGACTTGAATAATACGACGTGTTGTGATTTTATTTGCCTGCACGAGGGTATTCAGAAGCGAGCGATAACACACAGACAAACTGAAATTAAATGTACAAATTGAATTTCAGATCTGCTCGTTTACGGGAGTATTTGTCTCTATAAAAAGATAATTTACTTGCAAGTTGGTATAAGAATTTGTACGTGCGCCACATATATGCATCACAGCAGTTACAGACTTTCTTTCTTTTAAAAGCGTTTAAGGAAGCAATCAGTTCTTATACATATTTGCAAACAAATCATTGCGAGTTTAACAAAAATGTTAAAAATATTACTTTTGTCTGGTTTCTCAATGTTTTTTGATCGGGGAATGTTAAGAATTTATTTTTATTCAATAATTTGTTTAGCACGTTTGCAAAGAATGCATAAGCTCCTCAAAAAACCCCAAAAAACAGGACATTAGCCTGATTTATAACAAAAAAGTTTATTTCAAAATATTACTTGAAGAGTTAGTGAATAGTTCGGGTCAGTGCCTTTTGGTGGTCTATTTGAAGTTAATTTGTATTAGATTAGGACAAATTGATGGGTCTTTTATGTTACAAGTTAGTTTCATCTTCACTACAAATCTTCAAGTGCTGGTCGCTGCGTCCTAAAGGTGATTTACCTGCGTAGATACTAGAGTCTAGGCTAGGACACGTCTTTTCTATATTTTGTCAAATAAAATTTGAAAATGGTGAATCTTTTCAAGATAAAAATGACTTTTTACTTTTTTTAAAAGGTCTCGAACGAGAATATTAATGATATTTTTGCCCTTGCCCACATTTTTAGGGTTCCGCAGCCAAAATGGCAAAAAACGGAACACTTATAGATTCGTCATGTCTGTCTGTCTGTCTGTCCGTATGTCACAGCCACTTTTCTCCGAAACTATTAGAGCTATACTATTGAAACTTGATATGTAGATGTACTCTGTGAACCGCATTAAGATTTTGATGCAAAAATGGAAAAAATATTAAAAATTTTAGGGGTCCCCATAGGTACAACTGAAACAAAAAAAAATTTTTTCATCTAACCTATGCGTGTGGGGTATCTATGGATAAGTCTCCAAAAATCATATTAAAGTTTCTTATATCATTTTTTTTAACCTGAATAGTTTGCGAGAGAGACTCTTCCAAAGTGGTAAAATGTGTGTCCCCGCCCTCTAATTTCTAATTTCTAAAGTAGAGGCATAATAATTCTAAAAAATATATATGATGTAGATTACTATAAAAACTACCAACGAAAATTGGTTTGAACGAGATCTAGCCAGTAGTTTTTTTATACGTCATAAATGGTAAATCTTAATTTAAATTTCATTAAATCGGCTGAAATATAAAAATAAATCAAAAACCTTTTAATTTCATAAAAATAAATCTTATTGCTGCTGCGGAACCCTTTTTCCATTTCAACTCGCACTTGGCCGCTTTTTTGTTATTTCTTAAGTTTAGTTTTAGTAACATGATTGTATTTAATGTGAGCAATAAAGTATCTATCTATCTATTTTTGTACAGAATATTCCAAATATTGTTTATTCGAAATACATAATATTCCTTTCTTTCGATTGTATCTCAGTCAACGTCGAATTCCATATTCGGATGAAATTGGAGTTCAAAAGGGCGAAACGTAAGCCCTCATTACATTATAAAAACATTGTGTGTAAGACGTAAGTGCGTCGCGACTTTAAACGCGTCATTATTTCGCGCCTCTAAATAAAATGTGCTCCGAAAACCCTTCGTTACGACAATGAGGACTCTCAACGGTGATAAATTTATTAATAATATTTCCGAACATGCGTAATAAGGTGCCAATTCTTTCTCCTACATAATGTATACAATATACATTGTAGCTTGAGTAAGAAAGAAAGGCATGCCTGGCAGTGATGGGAAATGTGGTGGGCCAATTGCCCATTAAAAAGGGGCACAAATCAATTCTCTCGGAGCTGAGCTCGTTCTCTTCGTTCGTCAGAAATAACGAAATGTTCTGAAGATTTTTTTGTAGTTAATTTGGAACTGCAGCAGCTAAACCCTACATAATGCGTACCCGAATTTTGGGAAGAAAATCATGCTGGTAATCCTGTTGCCGAGCGCAAACACGCTGCCGTTCTACTGAATTTCCATTTGAATATTATAAATTTGGGTAACAACATCCGCCTGCAAAAATATTGATTAAAGCGTATGGCTCCCCAATATTTCACCTGTGTGCAGTCACCGTAGTTTATTACTAGTTTGGTTCATTACTGTTTAATTTCTGTTTAATCAGTTATGAATTGACCGCGCTATTTGGCCATAAATCAAAAATATTGTTGATGCTTGAAATATGTGCTGTGTTTATCAGAGTATGGCGAAGGTAATAAGAGAAATGATTTTGGAGTACAGCTGCGGAAAAATTAAACATAGATTGTTTTGTATAAGTGGTGAAAAAATAAAACTAACACTCAGTGCACAATGTAATTTTTGGTCGTTGCCAGAGCCTATCTAGATTCTATCCTATGTTTATTGAAATATTTAAGCCAAGAAATTGGGTATCTAATATTCTATGAGCTTAGTTTTCATCATGTTAGGATCGGATCAAGCTGTATTGCACCTGCAGCGTATTAGTAGTAAGTTGGTGTGTTGTGTGTTCCGTTAGGTATTACAATTTGCTCCAAACTTTGTACTAGCTATAGCACAATTCAAAACAAACCTCATACATTTTTAAGAGTTATAGACTAATTACTAGAGTAAGCGGCTTTTAAAGTTTGTGAAAATATACTTACTAACTGTTGCCAGTAATAAGAATATTTTTTTTAGTTTAGGAAATAATTTTCTCCTATAGAAATATGACGCTTTTGGGTGGTTATTGTGGTAAATGGGGTTTCATTTGCCACATAACTTACATCATCGTGGAAAATATCAGTTTACGACAGTCATTATCGACTTTTTCAAGGTTTTCTAATTACTTTAATATCGATTATTACAGACATATTGCCACAGTTTTATTGTATCATGTATATGTTTCAAATCCAAAATTGTCTCGAATCGAAGTATCAAAGTTTAGGGTATGATAATCGGGGGCTATGTAACAATAACTCGTTCGATATTATATTATTCGGAGCTCTTTATTGGGGCGATCAATTTTATATGTGTAGAGGGCTGGGGTGTAAGCCGCTCATTGACGTACATATTGAGGATGTTGCACGCCGTATCACCTCGCAGAAAAATTGACAGAGTATGAATACGAAACGTCCGTAAATATGGTATGTCAACGTAGACACGCCATAACAAATTTAACACCGGACGTAACGGTGCGCTGCGGGGCGCCGGGGGGATGCGACCGTTAAAGTTACCGCTCCACTTTACGACACCCCCACTTCGCATTGCGTCAACAATTAGTTATTGCCAATTAATACATCAACTGGGTTATAGGGTTCCGAAGATAAAGATGATATTGTGTTGTAACATTGTTTGAAATTTTGACACATTCTTTTAATTTACGACGCACGATTCGGTTGTGAGTTGTGACCGTTGTTCTCCACAGGCTTCGAAAGCTTAACTATTTACTATGTCTTGATATTTTTGTTTTACAGCATTATAATATCTTGTTGCAGACGTGTTCTCTTGCTGGCGATCGTGTTCGGGCGGCAGGGTCGCGGGGCGCGGGGTAATGCGCTGCGGGGGGCCGGCGCGCCGCTAGCGCCAGTGATGCTGCGCGCGAGCACCGCCGCGGCGCACCTGCTGCTGCTGCTGCTGCTGCACAGAGCGCTACAAGGTATGTGGAGCCATAGACAATTAGAAATTGTTTAACCTTCTAGTGAAAAGAGCTTCCATGGCCTATTGGCCTAGTGTAGAACCTTTGGTTCGCACTAGAGAGAGTGCAGGTTCGATCCCATGTGGAGGCGTGTACCAGTGAGACATTTTCAAATCTCAAGTACATAATATGAAGGCTCCTACAGTGAATGAAAACATCGTGAGGAAACCCGCACATGGTTGGTCCCAGACGTAATGCCGTTTGTGCTTGGGCCACCATACGGACATTTAAAATCTTGTCCCAGGCACTAAAGTAAGTATTTGAAGAGTGGTTACTTCGCTTTGAAAATACTGTATCTACAACGGATACAAAGGCCTTGTTTATGTAGGAAAAAATTCATTGTCAGAAGAATATATAATTAAGCAACCTTAAAAGTGGTATTGAAACCGGAAAGAAATTGACTTTTTACAATTAAATACGGGAAATATGTCATCCTTAAACATCACGTAAGCGGTAGCAAAGAAGTTGTAAAAAGAAAAATGTCAGTAGGAAACATGATTTGCGGAACCCTTGTAAACCTTGTTACAACCGAAGTAGCTTTCAATTTGGAGCCACCTTCGTCAATCACCGGCTCTAATTGCAGCAAATCGCAATTCCGACCTCGCGGAAAACGACGATTCCGATTTACGCAGTTTAGGAGTTAAACATTGATCGACGTAACTTGATGACGATGTAACTCTCTAGGTATTATGTAATGTTAGCAGCAGCAAAATTTTCTAATAGAACTTCCTCAGTTTCAATCATTGATCAAATCAAAATCAATTTTGTCCTTCAATATGGTACGTCAGGGGCATTCAATGGTCCGAACAGACAAAAATGGTATAAAGTTCTCGTAGGGCATTCAAATTGAAAAGCTCTCGTCGACGGAAAGGTTTGATGTTATGAATAACTAAACTCGATAAAAATTTTGCACTCGTAAAAGTTGGGCGCGCGAGGATGCTCAGTTTGTTTCGACTTCCGAGGCTTTTGGGGAGTTTTTCGGAGGTTTTCCGGTTTCGCTGGGGTTTCGGACCTCCCGAATCGTTTCAACCTGTTTCCGAGTTAATTTTAACTTCGTGTTGCACACACGTTTTAAAATAATACTTTTATAGCTCAAACACAATGAGTTGATTTTAGAAGTTGAGTCTTTGTTGTTTCCAGATTTTAAAAAGTTTGGGTTCACAAGTATCAGAGGATTATCCAAAACAAAATTTATCTTTATATAATTGACAATATTAGTATCTAGATTCTAGCCAATAGCAATTAGCCAAACGCACGCAATCCAACTGCCAGCTCCCAGTAAACAATAAACACAGCTCAAACGTGATCAGATCACTGCTAAGTGACAAAGGGAAGTAGTCTGAACAGGGTGCCTACTCAGTTAAATTGCAGTCGATAATTTCGACAGCGAAGTCGGAATGTATGAGGCTTGATTTATATGCGCCCGCCCGAACGCGCTGTCTGGCCTCTACACCGCGAGGTCACGACTCACGATTTATTTAAGTAGAGGCGTGTGGCACTGTCATTTACATATAATTGCTTTTTGTCTCACTGTGTAGGCTCTACTAGCCGCCAAACCACGCGATCGCGCCACTGCGCTGTTTACTCAGTAATGCGATATAGCCCATAACTGCATAATCAAATCACACACCTTTTTATTATTGACGATGAAATTATCGAATGTATACTATTTTTTGATAAAGTAAGAAGAATATAAAATAAAGATACCATCCGTCGATCGCGGGTTCTAGGAATTGCCATTGTATTCTAATGTTGTCTCGGTCGCATGCGACCGCTTGGGGCTTGAAAGGTTAAAACACGATCCATCACTTAGTACTTTTTCATTTTAACTCTGATTTTGACTTTTCGTGCTACGACCATCAGTATGTAGTTTTTGACTTCTAAAGCCTGTAACATTCAAGATAGCAATCCGATTGTTGCGAAAGCGTCTCGAGTCTCGGAGCATTTTCGTGCATAATGCAAGCAATTTGATCGGCGACGCCAGAGTGGCTTTTACGACGCGCGCGATCGAGATCTCGGCGATCGCTAAAATACCGCAATATAACCTACATTTAGCAGTGATTTCAGACGCGATTCCAGAATGCTGAATAATTGTTTGCTACAACGTTTTCCAGATCGCGCATTTTAACTTTAATTGAACTTATGCAACGCAGTTGCCGTCACAGTTTTAAAGTGTTTTTTCTATGTTACTAGAATTATTGTGATTAGAAATCAAATAAAGTTCAAGTCGAACATTGACGGCGTGGCCGAGTATTAGTTTTGTCTTAAATCTGTAAAGAAAATTATAAACAAAACGCGTTATTGTGCTCCTTGTTTACGTTAAATTAGCTATCAACATTTTGGATCCAAACTTCTCGTATTCACGATAGTTTACAAAGGATTTTAAATGTATATTGTGGATACAACTCGATAACGAAGACGGTGGTTTGATTGTTCAGCTGCAAATTGGTAAAGTTGCTGTTTATAATTATAAGTTTGTTTGCCGATAGTCGACGGCTGGAGGCGTTTCGGTTCGTTATTTTTGTTGGGCCGGAGCTCGCAGGAAGCTAGTTTATTTGTGTACTTCGTTGAGGCTGCCCGGCTCCTACTAAGATTAAAACATTACGGGGAGTAGGGCCCGAGGCCTTTCGTATCGTATAACAAAACGAAGTTCAGATGTAGCGTAGTTAACTGCTCGGATTTAACACGGAGACTGCTTTATCCGGTATAATATTGTACGTCACCTATGTGGTACGGGGAATTTCTTTTACAAATTTATTCAAAGACAAAAGTTAGCTACGTACGAGACATTACGAGCACGTCCTCGCGGCATATCCTAAAGCAGTTTATTACAAAGGATTCGCTCGTCCCAGGTAATACGCGGCATAAACAACGTAAACTCACGTATCTCGGCGGATGCGAGCTGATATCTCGTGTCGTGCTCGTTTACATAGAGACCGCGACAGACGACGGCTACGTGTTAATTCGATATTATGAAATGCACGAGGATGTGTGCGAGCGTCGGTCGTTCCGGTCCCCGTCTCTACCGGGACGCCGGGGGACGGGGTACCAACTACCAGGTGAACATAAATCCGAGGAGGTTTAATATCCTGGGCGGCCGCAGCGCGCCGTTAGCGGCATCCGCTGAGGCGCAACTACGATGGTATCGCGCGCACCGGTAAATCCCGCCCGACGTTTTGGAAATTGCGTTGATGGTGATTTCGTTAATTTATTCATTGATAATGAATTGCCGTCGGACAGCTTAATGGCGTTATTGGACGTTATTTCCGCGATGACGGTTGTTTCCGCTGCTGAATTAAATGTTTCGATAACATCGCATGGTTTTCGGACGTAATTATTTATTACCTTCGACCGCAGTGGAGATGCCTTGTAGTCGTTGTGACATGGGAATATTACATTAAAACAATTGATGATTTTATTCACCAAATAGTGTCTATTTATTATGAAATGATCTGCGAAAATATGTCCTACTTTTTACCTAAGCTTCTGAGTCTTATGTACTCCAAAAACTATTAGAATTTCAGTAATCTCGCTCGGCCATTAAACGTAAGGCTCTACGTCTAATCTACGAGAACACGGGAAATTGATGGGAACTATTAAAAGTCCGCTTCGAAAACTACCGAATGTGGGCCGATAGCGATAATAGCTGAAAGTTAAATCAAATGGCAGAGATCAATAATTATCGATGGGAGGATTAGGTTTAGGGCGCCGGGCTAGGGCGGCAGAGCGACAGGCCGCAGGGCGTTAAGGGCGGCGGTTAGCGACGTCCTTCCCTAACTAATCTATGGCTTATTAATGACAGAAGTTGCGAGCACTGACCTAACAGAACTGATAAGGGATGATCTTGTGAGCAAAAACTTACCATGTGTTTCACACTTGAGAACTTCATAATAAAGGATGTTTAAACAAGAACTTTGTTTTTAAAACCTAATAAAACAAAGAATTTAGAGGAAAATTACAATTCTTTATTGTATTACGAAGAAGAAAGTTTTGCAATTATAAACGAAAAATGATATCTGGAAAATGTCCTTTACGATCACGCTGACAGGATGTTTCAGATCTTTCATAAAGAATTAAAGAAAAACACGTCCCAATCACGCCTCCAGACCAAATAGCGCACCATGAAGTGACACTTTCAGCATGCAAAGGCTTCTGATTAATTGATTTAAGATTTTCAGAATTCCAAATGCAATTTTTCTTGTTGACAAAGAAAATGGGCTTCGTCTGAACCTAGCAGGTTGTTTCCAAATGAACTGAACGAATCTACGGCGATTTGAAAATTGAATGATCGGTAAATTCCTGCACCAGTTCAATCTTATATTAAGGCTTTAAAGCTAAATCCTTTCGCAAAATTCGTCATATTGTGCTTTATTCAAAAACTCAATTATTGTTGAGAACTTCTCAAAATTAGCTTATTTAGGGCTTCTTCAATACTGTGGCTTACGAAGGCACTGTTTTTAGTCGTTGTCACGTGTAGGTCCAACACGTGCTCGACCAAGGTTTTCAAACGAAAACGTGTTAGTCATCAACACGTGGTCGACGGGACGTTCAATCATTTCTGTCGTAAGCCACAGTTTTGTAAAAGCTCCAAATTAATTCCAAATTTGCCAACACCAATAGTTGATGTTTTAATTTAATTATTTACGGTTAATATTAATTATGTACCGAACCTGTCGACTTAAATTTCGAGACCAAAGGTACAAGTTGGAAACCGGCTACATGAAGTTGCAGCAGACAACGTGTCGTCGCGACACTACAGGTTTCTATGTATGTCTATGAACAAGTGTCGCTAGCTGCGGAGGGTATTTCATAAAAATACATACAAACCAGTAGTATGGCGATGACACGTCGTCTGCGGTCGCTTCATGTCGCCCGCTGCCAACCGACACCTCAATTCTTAATGCAGCGGTCTCAGAAGGACAAATGATGGTCGAAAATTACGAATTTTTACGAAATGTAATTTTACAATACGACCATTTTCACAGTGGATTTGAATTATTCTAATGCGATTTTCAAACAAAATTGAATTCATTGTATAATAATTGACAAAGAATCTAATACAAATACCGCGAAAAACTAAATATCTAAACTATCACGTTATTGATGTAGCCCCAATTTAAAAACAAAGTTATTGTTGAAATACCCTTTATAGCTGTTTGTCCGTAATAATAGTAAAGGTTGCCACAGTACTTCGGTACATCGCCACAAAATGAAACGGTAACATGTGACAATATGTATGATGACATCATAAAGTTAATATACCTAGCGGAATAGAGAAACAAAGGCCTGAGCAAGCGAGATGTCACTATCAGTAACATTGCGTGGTAAAAAGAGACGTGTGATACATGACAGCATCACTCTTTTTTTGACGACCGTCAGCCCGGGGCTGACCGTTGACAATTTAATCTCATAGAATTCATGTTCAATCATGCTTGTGTAAGTGTATACGTACACATATTTTTCACACAGATGAGAACCAATTTCGGTTACGTTTGACAGCTCGAGTTTGTTGCTCTATTCCGCTAGGTATATTAACTTTATGGATGACATGGTACTACATCAGTGGTAACCGTGACACTGTGTTGTGGGTACAGATACCGATGTTATCAAAAATATTATGAGCGCATTATTAAAATAGCATAGTATACAGTTTCAGAATCACCGAGTAAGACTTTAAGCCAGTGAAATGTCCACATTATAATATGCGATTCCAAAACGATATTACCGTAAAGTATTATAACGGAACACAATAACACACCTAGTATGAAGTCATACAAATCGCAGTTGAAAGTTTTTGATGGGCAAGCAGAGACACACACTCACACTGACTCACAGAAGGAGCTTTGTGCGATGCCAACCTTTTAACTATAATATTATCTTCACATAAAACCACAATAATAGACAACTTCAGGTTCTAAGTTTAAAGTTTACTAGTTACTACAAACTATTAGTTTGTTAAACTAGCGCTTAATTTTATACTGCATCGTTAAAAGTATCATTTTCAGGAAAATAGTTCGGAAAATTTATTACTCGCCGCAAGTAACCGAAAGTTTTAAGCTTTCAGAAAAAGTTCGGCCTTTAGTTCCGTACGGAGCGCCGCAAAGAATAACTCTTTACTTTTTCTCCTTTAACCTTAGCCGGTGGTTTAGCGGCTAGGCGAGGAGCTAGCGGTAAATCCCATGAAAGTATTGCGACCTGCGGGTTTAAGTGGCTCCGGGACTACAGCGTTTTAGTTGCGGAAAATGGAAATAGAGGAATTGTAGAAACATTAGCTCCGCTATAGCGGCGTCTAATTACAACAATGTCCTTTGTGTTACTACGTTAAATTGTTGTCCTACTACGTTAAAACTAGGCAATGTAAGCATATTATTTATAGTTTTTTTAAGTTTTATTTTATCTGGGTGCAGCGTAGTGCCCCCGCCAACACGAGCTAAGCGAAGCGCACTATCATATTATATTCTGATCAAATAATTAAAATGTTGTGCTGCGTGTTTTAATTTGCTTGGGGATAAAATATGGGTCATTTCTTAGTGTTACGATTTCACTTATACATTTCGTTGCGGGTTTAAAGATTTTTTTATATACCTATGTCGGAAAAACGACAAAGTCGGGTGTCATCGTCGTTGGTTAAAATATATTGTGTGCTTAAAACAGTACTGTTTGGTTGGAAGTAAGGACAACTCCTATAAGAGCATAAATTAAGATTTCTGTACACTGTATTGAGCCTAATTTTGGAACTTGAGAACTATGAACTGAATTTAATAAATACATACCTTATTTATTAGCACAATAATAACTGTAATATTATGATAGTAATGAGTTCGTGGAATGCTGGTGGCAAGATTGTGGTTGTCGGCGCACTCGGCAATATCCGCGAGTTAGGGCGCCAGTTAAATCGACGTGTAATCACATCACCAGCATTAGGTGGCGCATTCCCGCCCGGGGAATGTCGACTTGATTACATTTACTCGAATTATTGACTAACTAGATGCTGTCCACAACTTCGTTGCACTGAAATTCGTGAAATTCGTTTGTCGCGCGGAGATAATACATTTTTTCGCGCGTTTAGCGCTTGTCATCTGAAAATATCCTACCCTATAAAATAGCTGCCTCCCCATACTTGGCTTTTTATTTACTTTAGGACATTAGCTCACGTTACCTGAATATACAATTTCCACGCCTCCGTGGTCCAGTGGTCTAGAGCGTCGCTCTTGACTCGGAGGTCGTGAGTTCGATTCCCGCGTTGGAAACATGTTATTTCCAAGTTTGGTTAGGACAATGCAGGCTGATCACCTGATTGTCCGACAAGTAAGATGATCCATGCGTCGGATGGGCATGTAAAAAGTCGGTCCTGCGCCTGATCTCTCGCCGGTCGTGTCGGTCTGCGGTCCCACTGGGTTATGAGAGTAAAGGAATAGAGAGTGCTCTTGTGTACTGCGCACACACTTGGGCACTATAAAATTACTTCTGCGTACCTGGCCTGGTTTCAATGAAACCGGCCACCGTCACCGAAACCGGTGTGGGGAGTATTATTATTATATTATTATATACAATTTACGCTGTGACCGTACTGAGTTCACAATAATACAAAGTCAGGAAGCATCAAAAGTAGTGGTAGGTCATTTTTTGCCTACGTAATATAGTGCCACATCATTAGGTTTCGGTCTGCCAGTGTTCGATGTTTCGCCCCAAAATAAAGCTAGCGTGCATCGTGCAGCTGCGGGCGTGAAGCAAAAACAAACCGCAAAGAGTCGAGTAGTAGTATCGTTACGAATAACGAACGGCGCCGGGACCAATTAGCGCCGAGAGCGGGCCCTGGCGCGGGTCGCAGCCCCAGTGGGTCACGAGCCCCGCCAGTGGGTCGCGAGCCCCGCCAGTGGGTCACGAGCCCCGACCTTGGGGCGAGCCGCAGACGGTGCACCTGTAAAGACAGACGAGTTTGTGAATATGGAACAATCGTTTGAGCGGACAGACCGAGGAGAGGAAATAAACTCGACGAGCACGCCACAGACAATGGCAAATTTTAAATTAGAATCACACAGATATGTATACTCGTTGAAGCATCTTATTTTGTTTACATAACTCAAAATTTTGCACTACAAGATAATAAATGGGATTGCGTAACGTAACTGCATGTTTTATTGTTCTTACTTTTTAAAGTGCGAGTGCGAGAGGAGACACTACTTATGGAAAAGCCATATTTTAGGCGATTGAGAAACAGGCTTTTAAGATGTATGTATTATATGCATATTGTACTATTTCATCAAGCCGCAAGCGGCCACATCCGGCCGCGATAACAATAGATAAGCTATTGTGTCTCGTTTTTCCACGATCGAAGGGTTTACTCGTATTTATTGTTCGTAGCCAACTCATACCACAATCTGTGTCCACAATGCGCCGTAGCTTATAATATAATTGCCCGGCGCTGGCTGGTGTATGGCCGTTGTAAACAATATAGGATAATGTGTGTCGGGTAAATAGGCTATTAGAGCTGAGATACCTGCCCCCCTCGACCTCCTCCCTACATCCTGCCACACCTGCCACGTGTCCCCCTTGACCTAGGCCAATACAGTATACCGCAAGATAAAGAGTTTAGGTTTCACATTTTCGAGATGGCAAGATTTTACAGTTCTACAGGATTACTGCCTGTGTTATCCGCGAACCTCAACTACTACAATGTCCAATGTATTCAGTGTTGATCTTGCGTGAAGTATGAATAACTTTTCGGTTACCAAATTTTTGCATCACCTTTAAAAACGCGTTACATAATAATAAATAATGAGTAAGGTCTGGGACTCGCTTATGCGTTGAATTTAGAAGCAACGCGCGTTGTTATAGTAGGTATGCATGACATGTGACAACGCTTCGCCTCGCCATACTGAATTTCACTGACATTTTTCCTTAAGAATGCTCCAACTTTTTAATTAGCAGGTCGGATATCTGTCAGTACGAATATCGACGTTAATGACATTAAAATAAGATTCATATTAGCGCGCCTTGTACAGTGGCGGTTACGACGCTCGCCGCGTTCTTGAAATGGCGAAAATGTATGAAAAAATTTGAGAAATTTTCTTATTTTTCTTATAACTGGAAAAGTTGTTTATTTTTATAAAAAATTTTTAGCGGACTTTAAAGAGGACTAAATAAGCAAAAATTTTTTTGTATATTTATTTTCCTCAGTTCAGTGTATTTAGATATTAAGGTACCTAATCAGACCCCATTTTTTTCATATTTTGCGATTATTGTGATGGTTAAAACGTATTTTATGTGAAAATTTTGTATGCGGCTATAGAATTTTTATGGTACAGTCGTGGAGATGAATATATTATCTTTCATTTGAAACCAAAATATCCTCGCAGTTTGACTCCTAATTCTTTAATAGGGTACCGGAAAATCGCTGATATTTGTAATAGCGTCCTTAAATTTAAATTTTATCGCCATAGTTCTCCCGTGAAATGTTCCGCGCTGGAAAGCGACGGCTGGCGCGGAGTGGGCCTCTCCACTTCGACAAATATTTACCCTTTAAAGCTTTACGTTTCAAACGGATTCCTGAGCCGAAAAATGCCTCTTTAAACACATACCTACGAGATATTTTTTAAAATCAGTATACTTCTTTTCAAGAGATTTATTTTGAAACAAGAGAATAAGTAGGTAAGTAGCGATCATCATAGTCTCTTTATTCATCAAATGAACTTAGATAAAAGTTCATGTGATGAAAAAGTCTTCAGAGAAAGAAAGCTCCAATATACCTGGACCCTCAGCCAAGAATCACTGACTCATTCTCTGGCTAAATTCTAATTTAAGGAATATGACATAATTATTATAAGGACGTTCTTAATTTCGAGCTTTGATGGTGAAATTATAAAAGCATCGGCTAAGGACCAAGACCATTTTTTGGGGATATGCGTAATACTCTTACAAAAAGTAAATAGTGTATTAGACTGAATACTACTTGAAGACAACCGGACTATTCGTGTCATAGATACAATATCAATATCGATACCGGGCTGCGATATTCTGTCTGTCCGTCGCGCTGCAGGGAATGTAATATGAGCTGCACTTTATAAACCCGTTTTATTGTTTAATAAAAACGAGCTATTTCATATTGCGAGCTCTCATACAATACACTTTAAACAGCTAAGAATAATTCTTTTATGGATCTAGAATTTATTTTTAACTGAGCGCGGCGTGCATCGTAATTTTCTTGGTATTTGTGTTAAAAGTTAAAAGTTTAAACGCATGAAAACATGACAGTTTGTCTAGAAGAGACAATCTGGTTAACATATTTCATTTGGACAAGGATTTGACATGTAACGGGCATCTCATACATTTTTGATTTCCTACGTCGCGTCGGCTGTGAATGTGATATTAACAGAAGCATAATATTATTGGCGAAGGGCCCTGGGCGGTATACGTCAGGCCGTCACCAACGATCTCTTATACAGCATGACTGGTGAGTCAATACCGATATTTAAGGAGAGTATTCAGTACTCGATTCTCATTATAAATATGTAATAAAATTAGGTTCATAATTTTTTTTTGAATTTCCCAAAAATTTATGAATCATGGATACCAAGTAAATTACGCGGCTAGGCAAGTAGGCATACTATGCGGCCGGTGCAGAGGCGTGCGCTACCAAAGAAACACCACACAACTACCCCTCCCGCTCGGGATGTCCATGCGTTGGGTAAATAATTATTTAACTTTAAGCTACATTTACTCAGTGATCAATTGATATTATTTTTTTATATTATTTTTTTCCAACTAATATAATAGCCAAATATCACGTCCTCAAGTATTGAACATGACTCACCAGTCACGCAGTATTACCTGACACACCGAGAGCGACGAGCCCGACTAATTAACCTGTCAGCTGCTGCGGTCATTCAGCTGATGATCTGAGTGGTGTCACCGTCAGGAAAATTATGTGGAAGCCATAAAGAGTGTAAAAGAAAGCTTTGAAAAATATATTATTTTTATACGATAGTTTTGATCACGATAAAAAATTTCCTAGAAATGTCTTCGTATCCGCTACCAATTTAATCACAACCAAAATAATTAAGGTTCCAATGGTGGTCGATCTTCGGTCAGAAGTAAATACACAAAATCTCTATCTTTTAACTCTTATAACCTTAACGACGTTATCCGACAAGACTGGCGAGACTACAGGCGCAAGACCGACTTTTGCATGTCCATCCTTCGCATAAATCTTAATTGTCAGACAATCAGGTGCACCGTGCAGCTCACAACGAATTCAAAGAGTTAAAAAAAAGGAGGTATGTATTGCAATTTTCCTTGCCCAAACAAAGGATACGCGACTCGGAAACAAAAACAAAGATAAGATTAAGCATCAAGGCATTACATTTTTATTTTATTATTTTATTTTTATTCAAACGTTGACAGATGAAAATCTCTAGTCAAAGGAGCTACACGTGTCCAGTCACTTTACATTATAAATTGACTCCGAGCAGAACTATGTGACCCTTCCCTCTCCTCCCCTCTCGTCCTCGCCCCCCTCTCGCAGCCCGCGCCCTACATACATGATGAGCTCATAAAATAGGAACCGCGGAAGGGACTCCACAGTAAATAAATAAAAATTTAAAAACTCCACTTTTTAACCGTACACATAAATGCTAGAATTGAATTGAAGTTTAAAAATAATTTAACAAATTTAATAAATGTTTAATTGAAATCCCTCTTTCGGAATTAATTAAGTGACTATCCCAATGTGTGGGACGAAGCAATTATGATTAAAAATGAGTAGCTGCTGTGTTGTTAAAATATTTAAACAATTAATGATTAATGAACTAACCAAAAACTTATTAGCTTAGAGAGGGTAATTAAGAATAATTAATTTCTTTATAAGTAGATCCATCCTGTTCAAAACCTAAAATGGTACAGTTAAATTATAACCATAATATTATCTGAATATTATGGTTTTAATGCACTCTTGGACCTCGGTTTAAAAAACTACAAAATGTTTTAATCACAAATTCAAACCATGATGATGTTAAATACCAAAAGTATGATTGTAATCTGCAAGTGTTAATTTATTAAAACAGCAGAACTGGATTGCTGCTTTGAGTAACAAGCTAATAATAATAATAATAATAATTTACCTAATAGCTAACTCGTAGTCCGTTGAAAAATTTTTTTATCAGCGAGTTAAGCTGTCCCGTTGAAGCACCAATGAACTGTCAATAAAATGTAACGTTCCACAAGAGTATTCAACTGTTTGTCGTTAACCAGCCGTTCGACTGCAGCAGCTCGCTGCAGTCGAACGGCTCGCATTGACGAGGAACTACGTTAAACTCAGCCATGTGCAACTCCATGCGTATTCAATTACTTTTTGTAAGTTCTCAGATTGTTTCATAAATATTACCGACTGTTAAAGCTTTTACCAGCGGCATCGTCATAAGCATTAACAATGTAAGCTCGATCTGTTTGACGACTGATAAAATTTTAAAACACACAGACGTTACATTTTAGGGTCAATTCAGACCGCAACGCGACCCGAAGTACGTAAGTAAGTTTCTAATGTCACAATATATATCATATATCTTCATATTGTTCAATGGCTGAAAGTCAACGTAAAATTATGTGTAATGCCAGATTTACTTAGTATCATGTCACTTTTGTCCAAGTATTGAGAGAGTTTGATTTCGAGGACACCGCTGAGTTTACTATAATATAATATTATCACTGTGTACTTCGTACGCTATATATTATTATTATTTTATAAAATTGATTACTACGCTGTTAGCATAAAGGCCTTGGCACAGGTAATATAACTCCGAATAGTCAGTAACTTTGTACCGGAGGCTCCGCATACGCTGTGTATGTTTGCAACTAGTTTTGTAAGTCGCCTCACATCTTACTAGTTACATTTCAGAGAAGGTAGTTGTTAAGTATCTACCTACTTCAAAACTGATATTGCTTTTAAAATAATTCAAAAGATTCACAGTGCTTCGTGATAAAATTACTACGAATATAAACCAATTGAATTGGTCAAACTCACGAATGTCAAATTAGTACGAATTTAGACCAATTGAATTGGTCTAAATTTGACATTCGTGACTTTGACAGTTTGACAATTTATTTTCTGAATTGATTGAGAGGAATTGCTAAACGACCATTTTAGCCCTGCAGGTCTACTAAAAAGTTTATTCACACAAAATGTTTACGCGCACAAATGTATGCGCCAAAATACTTAGAAACTGAGATAGTGGACCTACTCTATTCGGTCGATAGCTATGTCAAGATAATGTTAATCGTGATCAGTTGACTGGGCTTGACATAACCCGATATATTACGTAGTTCCTCTGCCTACGAATCAATTTCTGTGATGGTACGTATATGGTATTGTTGATAAACAATAATATAAAACCGTCATACATTTTATTCACAACAAAACTGAGCTGCATTAGCTACCGTATCAGTAAACAATGCACGCAGTCGAAGTAAAGGGATTTAAAATTTGATATTTTTGTAGTTTGTGTCTTCCTCTGGCAGCGCGCCAGCCTCCTCGCTCGCTGCTGCTCCGGTGATTTACAGCCGATAGTGGTGTACGACACCTCCCCCACTGCCACTCCCCTCCCCTCCTGGCCCCCTCCACGCCGTGACATCACACACCTGATATATTGACACGCAGCAGCGACGCGTGTAAATCATAAAGTAATTACAAAGTTACAATGAGAGGCAATTTCGCGCTAACCATTGAGTTTAATCCTAGGCGGTAATACATTTTGCTTAATTTATTGTAGCGGCTTTGTAGGCTGTAATTATACAATGTACATTGTACTATACTTACCGGGATAATGCTATGTGCTAATCCAATGCATGAAACTCATACAAATTGCTTAAAATGATAATAGAGTATTAATATTACTAACAATTCGCGTAGCCCGTGCACAATAAACAACATTAAATACTAGTCCTCCATTCCTTGACAGCTATTATAGCGCTTCCAAAGAAAATGAGAGCCAGCTGTCGTCTTGGAACTAAAAACTTCCTTAATATTATAAACTTTAATTAGGCCAAGTCTCAATCAGTCGTGCGTACATACAAATCTTGTACAGAAGCGAGTAACTTTTCATATTAATGTTAACATTCTGTAAATTGTAATATCAGTCTTTCGCGAAATCAAACAAGAGTAGGAAAGTAGTTTTATAGTTTTCATTAATATAAGTTGGAAGTATTCGAATCGAAAACGAAACTCCAGAATTGGGTTTATTGAAAGCTCGGACGAGATACGTTTAATATTAGAAAAACCATCCAGTTTTTACTGGCTTAATAAAATCCGTCAAGAATTAGCCCTAATAGTCTTTTTAGGCGATAGTATGGCATACACGTATGTTCGAGCCGCCAGCGATTCGTGAATATACTATTATATTACACTTTTCAGATTACTACGAACTCTTCCGACCTTGAATATTGTATTATATAATATTCGAGGTGTTAACAGTCTGCTCTTTTAGCTACAATACCGGAGTTAACACTTCAAAGCTGCTATTCCGGCGCAGCGATCATATAGAATAACATTTTTGTGGTCGTCAAAACTTGTACTCTGATTGAATTTAAAAAGCCTCCAAAAGTTGCGACTGCTAAAACGCTCGACCACGTCGACCGGATCACTTGTCGTGGTGCGCGAAAAATAGATTTCCATTTCGAAATTGGTCGGAGCAGTCGGTGCTCTAATCAATCTGGTGGCTCGACGCGGCCGCGGCGACTAAAAACAATCCTCCAGCGATTGAGCGGTCAGGAATCAGGATGTATAAGCCACGATTGACAGCGCGGCTCGGTGCTGCTCGCGGCTGCTCGGAGCGACTCGGCGGGCAACGTTTGTTCGCGCGTTTAAAGTTTCTTTATATTATATCGTTATACGGAGATTCTAATGGGAGTGTCTCTTTTAAGGTTGGCAAAAGGTCCTGTCAGAGGCTGATAGAGTTCAGTGCGGCGTACCGCAGAACCTGCAGCTTTGGTGGCGACGACTCATGTACACCATAGAGTTATTGTAGTTCCCGTCAGCAAGATATATTATCTTGATTTTGTTCGATGTATGTTTTGTTCGAAAAGAGCGTATTCCCTCTTAAAAGGCCGGCAACGCACCTGCAGCTCTTCGGATGTTGCGAGTGTCCATGGGCGACGGTAGTTGCTTACCATCAGGTGACCCGTTTGCTCGTTTGCCCCCTTATTTAATAAAAAAAAAAAAATGTAGGCTCTGTTCAGCTCAACCACGTTCGGCTCTGTTCGGTCCCACTCGGCAAAGCGGCCATGATGTTCGGCAGCTGCTAACTGGATGCGGTAACTAGCGCGCCACTTGTGCTATTTGTACTGTATCTACTCTTTTATATGAATTTAGATCACTGCTTGTTAACTTTACATTTTTACCTAAGTCTGAGTGCGGGTTTCGTGCTGAATAAAGTTTGTGTAATGCTCATAATTACCTAACCGAATTATTGTGAAATAAACCTTGCTTATTTGCAAAAATTGTACCTAATGAGTAGTGAATCATCATAATTAAGATTTTAAAACAACACAGGTGGTGTATGCAAACAGCATTTTATGAAAATACGAAAATTATCGTATTCATTACCGATGAAGAGGGAAAAATATAAGTACCAAGTTCCATTTGTGTGGACTTGGTTCCCTGAATTTATTATTAGAAAAAATATTATTATACAAAGAATATAATATTATTTTGCTATCAAAACTAGGAACTTTTGGTTCGAAAACATATAAATTTATAAAAATAAAAAACCGCTCAAAATTTTAAAAGTAATTTAAATTTCTTAACTATTCCTTAGTATCCGATAGTTCCACTAGCGTTTAATAAAAACTTGCAAGTATTTAATTCGAAGAAGCAAGATAGCTCGGGTTATTTCGCAACATACCGGCGCGAAATGCAAGCGCGCTCTACGTGCAACGTTGCACCCGGTCTCTCGGCATGCGGAATGTAGATTACAAACAGGTGCTTGAAAATGTTTTTGAGGAATATTCAACTTTGAAAGACCTACAACGCTCTTGGGAATTCTTCGTCATTGCGGCCGACTATGGGCAACAGAAATCACTTCCTAGCGGTGCGTTTTATAATTAGTGCCGAGCAACATTAAAAATTAGACCTGCTAATATATCACCTGAGCTTATAATTACCGCCTTAGGGTCAATTCAGACCGCAACGCGACGCGTAGATGCATTTCTGAATTAGTGTGGATTTGACAGATTCGCAAGACGTCTCACGCTGACGACATCTGTCAAAACCATACAAATTTAGGTCGCGCCTCGCCTCGTCACGTTGCGGTCTGAATTGACCCTTAGAAGAAGCGCGAAGCATTTTCATACTATGCGTTCCACAACGTTTTTTAACGTCAATTTTCAGTAGAGGCTGCGGCATCCTGCCGAAACAGTATCGCGGTCAGTAGAGCAATAATATTTCATCCGAAGACAGTGGTACCAGACCCGGGGGATTAGCGACATCTGACTAATTATAGTACAAGAGCCCGGCTTAGCGATGCCACCCGTATTGGCAGCACGTCGCCGCGTCATGTCGTCATGTCATGTCGGACATGTACCGCCATCAGTTGTCATTGCATGAAAGTGATTAGATTAGGGGAAAATAGATCGATGTCATATATAATTTAAATCATGTAAACTAAAACTATGTGGTAAGTAAACTATGTCATTGTTTTAGAAAAAATAAAAATATATTATATTAAATCTTTTTCAATCAAAGCATCTCTTTTATCTCCGTCGTAAATAAAATAAAATTATTCAATATTTCCTGAATTTTTAAATTTGATGCTGCTATGTTTTTTTTGTCAACAATTTACAATTTGTTAAAACAGAACTCACAACAATTCAAGTGAAGTTCATGCATATGAAGTCCCGGGCCAAAATACGCGTATAGTTTTATTTTCTGTTGTCAATCATTCCGTAATTTATTCCGAGCTCCTTACAGCTGCTGTTTACGTACACCTTGTTGTATGTTGCTCCGAGTTCCCGGTAAACAGAAAAGAATGTTCAACAACGTCAGAAAATATTCGTCACTCATTTCTTATTCATTCTCATTCGAACCCGGGAAGTTCGTGTTTAGATGTTTAAAACTTCACGGTCGGATAGTCGGCGTAATTACAGAATGTACATAATTACCGAAATAATCATCAAAGGGAACTCCGTAAGCCGGGGAAGTTGCGAACTCCATGTAAGTTTGCGAACGCGCGCCCGACCGTGTAGCGTGTTCTTTGCTACTCGGCGAAGTCTAGATTATTCATAAAATCTGCGCGGGCTCCGGGAGCATAATAAATTCTGCAGTGACCGTCTCGTGCGTCTTTAATCTCCTAAGTTATGATGCTCCGAGCCTTAAACTATGCATGTCGACAGCTCAGATTCAACTGGAGTTGTATGTTAGCTGAATATGCTATGAGAGTGTAACGTTTTCGAGCGGCAAAGAAATGTGTTATATTAATATAACTTGCAGTTACTTGAATCCTTACATTTTAGTTGTTGCAAAACTTTTCAGTTCAGTCGTTTTGTTTTGAAGAATTTTAAACGAAATTCCGTATAACATTGAAAATAAATCACATTCTTTATACAAACAAATTATAAAATATGATTAAATAAAAATGAATTTATTCGCTTTGTTAAATATTTTTGCATGAAAATGATATAAAAAAGGACATTGTCTGATTTTGTATAAAAGTTTAAAAGACCCTCAAAGTTCTTCAATGTTTTTTGTCTGTATTTAGAGGAAATGGCTATAAAAATTTGTCACAATAACTCAGATCATAAAATAATCAATAATAATTATTGTCATTGACCTTTTATTACTATGCGCTTATGCTATTGCCATTTTTATATACGCATTATAGTGATAAGTGATTATTTTGTCAATGGAAATAGTTTCGTATGCTCAATGAAAAATAAACTTTCCGAAAACCGTTGAGGTCAAAATAATGCCGCAATGCTCTTACCCAACCAATGCTGCGAAATCGCGTATCGCACATGACGTCCCATCGCCCGTGACCGCCGACCGGTGACGTCGAGTGTGGTGCCGTCGACGAGTCCGGGCTCCCCGACTATGCAGCGAGTTATTGAATAACTTAACATGATATAACGAAGCGTTCGGGATTTTAAGGCGATTATTTGTGCACGAACCCGTTGTTCCTGACGTCCATAATCTTGATTGAATTACTCCCCGCCCTATCCCCGCCCGCCTCCGGCCTCGGCAACTGTTAGAGCTTATGAAATTTAACAACGCCTGTTTACAGTGATCTCAATACATATTCGATACGTTGAGATTCGATATTAATATTATATTGATTCTCGTATAACAATTTCAAGTTTCTCCTAGTTTTGTATTAATCTACGTAGAAGTAGTGGGTAGTGGGTAGTGATTGTAAAGTTGTAGTTAAAAAAATAAAGAAAATGAAATTGCAAATGGATAATACGAATAAAATAATAAATCAATTTGTTCAAGTATTCAAAGTGTGGCTAACTGTTGACGGTTCAGTAAATGGAACAGGGAATCCAACGTCGGAGGTTAGCTGCGGTTGCGCTATCCCATTTAAAGAGGAAATGAAAAGAGTTTTAAAGTAAAAACGATATTGGAGTACAACAGACGCTGATGACAAATCGCCCGCGCCGACAATAGAAACCATTTATTGGATGAATTCACCACAATTCAGTTACAATTGATTTGTCAAACGAACAATACGTTTAATATAATTGCACCAAAGAAACCGACGCCATTATCGTTTAAAAGATAAAACGAGATAAAAGATAAAAACAGCGACAGCAACGAGACAGCGACCGCGGAGCGCTAATAAGATTAATGAATGTTCATTTGTGCCGCCGGCCGCGATCACTACACTATTTATACTTACCTCAAAAGTCTTTGAGGTTTACTGCTTTGCTTTATCATTTTAACGTATTATCATCATTATATTAACAATCTAATCTTCATTACCATGTCGTCTTTACACGGCAGAGCGTAATTACCGCTACATCCTCTTTGTGTGGGTAGATTCATGACGTACCATAATAATATTATGTGTCTGTCGACTGAGCAGTCAGTAGAAGAGACATAAAAATTATGGTAGGTAGTAGAGAAACTAGTTCTTTTACATTTAAATGAACTAGAGATGGTGAATGGTCGAAATTCGACCTCAATAAAAAATTAAATTATGTTTCAAATTTCAACGCTTTTCTCATAGAGAAAAAAAAAATACACCGGATAGCTTTTCTCAATGACCAATATAAAATACTAGAGTAGCAATGTCATACAAATCATAAAATGCGCCACCACTTGATAGTTCAAACTTCAAAAGAGTTTTGAGGATACAATATGTCAAACTCTGCGTCAGATATGCCTGCAGAGTGCAGGCATCTTCGAAGTGGCAACGCGTCGCAGCCGTATATTGCCAATCTAGTTACGTTAGTAACATAGAACTAGAGATCGCCCAATGGATCGAAATCGACCTCAGATAAAAGAATAAATTACAAAATATCGAATTTATTATTTTTAGACCTTTTTTTTATTAAATAAGGGGGCAAACGAGCAAACGGGTCACCTGATGGTAAGCAACTACCGTCGCCCATGGACACTCGCAACATCAGAAGAGCTTGCCGGCCTTTTAAGAGGGAATACGCTCTTTTCTTGAAGGTTTGCAGGTCGTATAGGTCCGGAAATACTGCTGGTGACAGTTCGTTCCAGAGTTTATTACATAGGTAATTCCTGCGACAGTCTCAGTTTAATAAAGTCAAATGATGACAGACTGGCCGTGTAATAATTATTGTCTAATAGTATTTACGATTCAATAAAAATTTAACAATAGACTTCAACCAGAGTACAATTCTATGACAATTCGTGTGTATAAGCTTGTCCTTAGTATGTGTGTTGTAGTGTGTGTAATGTTTTATTAGTTAAAAAAATGTATGTTAAAAGCATAATTTCAAAATAATCTTAGCTCGATGCACTCTTTCACCATATAAATTATAACTGTGCGAAATTTCATGCATCTACGTTTCCCCATTTTTCATAAAAAGGGTTACAAAGTTATTCGCTCGCGTATTAATATTATGATATTATCATTGGCTTTTCTATTGATCTTCTATTGTCAAAATATTGACTTTATATTTTTAGACGACATAACACCTGCGAAGGTTTCATATTAATAAAGTCAAATTTAATGATGACAGACTGGCCGTGTAGTAATTGTCTAACAATATTCAAGATTCAATAAAATAAGTAATAGTTAAAAAAACTAAAACACGCTTTTTATATAAAGCGTCGGTTACAAACATACAAACATACAAATTGAAAAATGGAATAATTATATCAAATTAGTGTATTGTCATCGGTCCTCGATAAATCTACAAAGTTTGAACGAAATCAGGCCGTTTAAAGTGGGTCAAAATCGCGCCCAAAGAAGTCGGTTACAAACAAATATACAGGTGAAGCTATCAAAAAGCGTATAAAAACTAAATCTACAAACTAATTACGGTTAACTATCAATATACATAATATAGATAGTTAACCGTAATTAAACTTCATTTTTCAATATTCCAACAAAAAATCCTTCTCAAATAATATTTTCGTTTCGTTCACAAGAATTCAATTTTAAAATTATCCGTATCGGCCCATAATTAAAACCCGATCAATTGGGAACATTATCGTGATGAAAATTTTCCAGCAGAAGTTATTTACGGCGCGGCAAAATCGACCTCTAACCCCGCAACACCTGTCCGGCTGCCATGTAATTACACCGGGGGTCGAATCGTCCCAAACTTTGTATTCGCCCGCTTTTTATTTTAACCGGTCCGAAGGTAATGAGAAGCCGGATGGGGTGATAATTACCGCGTTCGTTCCGGATAATACAAGTTCTTAACCCGGTTCAGACGTGTGGACGCCGCGTGAATAGAAATAGCGAGGAAGTCGGAACCGCTGCCGGCGAATAAAAACCAAATTAAGTAATGCTTACCTCCTAACACGTTTACCTCATGTCAATGAATAAGAGACCAAACTCTTGTATCCTCGTTGCATGCTACTGTAATATAATAAATAAAAGTGCTCGTGATGATGACATTTAAAATGCGTCGAAAGTATCTACATTTTATTCGAAACAAAGATATATTAATTCTTAAACAAAATTACAAACAAAAAGTTACATAAAAAGAGGAGAAATTCCCAACGAAGCAGGGCAACATCAATTTAATTCGTCTGCTATAAATCATACGGAATAATGTAATAATTACTCGCGGACCTTAATTATTCTTGTTTTTGTTGAAATAAATTAAAGGAAAAATTGCTAATTAACGCCGCCGACCCCGAGCGCCGCCGAAATCCGGGGAAGCCCCGCGCCGGGGATGCTCCGTTTACAGATAAAAGCCACTCTCCTTGTTTGAAAAAGTTATAATTATTTAAAAACTAGTTGACCCGGCAAACGTTGTTTTGCCATTTAAAGTATTGCTATTTCATCAGTAATTGATACAAAATCTTACCCCCCCCCCCCTTTTGTCCTAAGAGGGGTGGGGGGAAAACTGATGTTAAGTTGGAAAATACAGTTAATAATATGACTTAAGTCCATTAAAGAAAAAATTTGATACAAAATCTGAACACTTTTTGGGTCCCCTTAGAGGGGTGGGGGAAAATTTATACACCAGATGTTGCGTTGGAAGAAGGCAAATATATCTGCGAAAACCGTATGCAAATCGGATCAGTAGTTTTCGTGTTAAAGCAAAAGTTTCATACGAAATCTAACCCCCTCTTTCGTCCCCTTAGAGGGATAGGGGGGGAAATTTTTATACACCAGATGTTAAGTTGGAAGAAGACAAATATATTTGCGAAAACCGCGTTCAAATCGGATCAGTAGTTTTCGTGTGATAGTGGAACAAACATAAAGACAGACAGACAGACAAAAAACTAACCACAGTTTTGGCTTCTATAGCGATGTAGTGACATCCCCCGCTTATTATTTTTTGAATATCTTTAATGTACAGAATTCACATTTCTACAGTTTTATTATAATATGTATAGATACTAGTCGTCTTCTTATGTTAGGAGGCTAAGATAAACGGAATTACTTCTGTAATGGACAATGTTATTCAGCTGCTTCCAACTTGCGAGTGCTTTTTTGTAGTTCCTCCTCGAACTTTGTTCGATTTTTAATTAGTTTTTATTGGAAACTTTACGTTAGTTGTTTTCTTTTCTCATCTGTTGCTGAAGAGGGAGCTTATTATTTTCCTAGCATTCTGTTGTGAAAGAAGAATTATTATTATCAATACCTGACTAGTTTCAAAGCTACTGCTACTTAACAAGAGCAGTATTAGGGACTTTTGTGTCAAGGTGTTGGGTATCGTAGCTCAGGAAAAGCTAAGTCAAACTTAGTCGTAACAAAATATTGCTGACCTTAATATGGCCCAAAGTCAACTAACAACACCGAGCTTTCGATACAACAAGTCTCGCAAACAATAAATAAGTATCCGAATAATGAGGAGCAGATTCTAAATCGTAAGTTGTATCGGAGAACACGAAAGGAGCGAAAGAGGAAGGAAATGACAAATGTTCGTACAACACATCGCGGCGAATACGGGATACAAAACGCACAAAATAAGATACGAGTATAAGAATTAGCGGGAGTCCTGGGCTCACATAAATCTTTCACGGCGCTGAACTCCGGAGTCGGGGACAATAATGAATATGGAGGAGCTGCGGAATGAGCCATTGAACTGTGCCACTTAATATTCTATACACAATATTCATCGCCCAACTTCAGCCGTGTGGACGCAAAATGTCGACGTTCGCCAGTTACATTTTTCTATCGCGTTTTATTTGTAGAGACATAGAGTAAATCTTTTGGAGTTTTCATTTGGTCTGTTGAAACTCCTACAACTAAGTACTAGTTCTTATCATTTAGTTGTTAGTATTTATTTAGCTCAGTAATTAAGTGTGAGCGCAGAGTAAATTGAATAAATCACGAAACGAGTGTATACGATACCTAAGTAACTTTAATGTAACATTCGTCTCATTTGCTACATCGATCACTTGTATCTCAAAATACATTTTGTATTTCCCTCGGCTTATTATGCACTCTAAATCTGCAACAAAATTACGTTTCTTTTTACGTTGATCTCTAAAATAACATCTCATTAAAACGCGCAATCTTGTCGTCGTTTAACCCAAATAAAAATAAAGTAGATTTAAAATGTAGGCCATCCTATTAGTCGTCTGAATGCCGCGCCTTGAGACTCCCCCGCTTCCCATTAGGCCTCCTCCGGTGGCTTGTGTAGACCTCGGGAATATTTTATTTCGCCTTGTCTGCTCGCATGCCATGGGGCAAACGACCGATCAGGAGTGTATACGATAAAACTTTATAATTCAGTGGCAACATCAGCTCTTCACGGGAAAGTAAATAGTCCTAAAAACTTTACGTGAACATATCCATAAGAATTTCGTTTATGTATAAAATATCTACTAGCCATTAACTTCAGGCAAAATTTTTAAGGCGCTATATTGATAATAACGTCCTTTTTGAAGTAATACTACAGGACCCTCAGAAATGTTAAAAATCTGGTAATGAGATATACATATCTTCATAGCCTTATCTAGGTTTGAGAAGAACCAGAAACACGATTAATGTATTTTGCCTCGATACATTTCTCGATCGAAATGACCTCTTAAAATTACGAAATTTGAAGATTATTTTTAAACGAGAATAGATGTATTGTAGGAAATTAGTCTAATTAATAGACACCTTTGCAACCCAAAATTGTATAGAAGCATTTTGCTTAAATGCTCCTAGTTATTGTTTAATAAACAAAATTACATTTTTTCGCATGTTTTCCGAGCGAGCCGATAGCTCCTGGCCGCAGCGTATTCACGACTTTATAATCATACAAATTAAGTATAAAATTGCCTTGCAGTAAAATTGCTATCAATATAATTAGCATTCAAAAGTCTTAAGACTTCGTCTTGTTTATCCATAAATGTCTTTTATTTCGGTACTTCGAGAGAAGTTACGTATGTTTAAACGTGTTATGTTCAGAGACTGCTCCAAAGAGACTCGTAAAACGTTAAGCACCTCGCCAGCTGTAAACTTTAATAATAATCAAATAAATCATCCGACTCCGAAAAGACAGTACCGAGAAAGATTCGAATTCTTTTAGAAGCTCGGCCCGGACATGTAAAAATATCACACAATCCTCTTTGTAGACAACTCATTTCAATTATTTGGTAGTTTCTCATACAGCGCGAGCCCGCAGCTGCGAGACGTTTTCTATATTCCGCGGCTCGAGAGCTCGGAGGGAAATAAATAAACTATTGTTATTTATGTTCGTGCTCATTTACAAGCTCTCGTAACAATTGACACTGAGATGGGGTGGAATCTTTTGGAAGGCTTTTTCTGATCGTTTCGGTACATTTATAACATTTTCTTTTTGCAAAGCTCGATTTTTGAAATGATAACGAAACACAAGTTTACTGGAGTCGTTTTAAACATCAAACCTTAATCGAACTTTGTGCCTTCATACTTAATTTTCGAAACCTTTTAAACTGTCTCGAAGCATTTCGCTCTCGATTTGACTCGAAATTTTAACTCGTTTACTTCTGAGTGAATATTTCGGTCTCTCCGGGGATATTTGAATAATGTTAAATATTAATTGGGGCGCTATCGATTGCGCTCATTAGGACAGTCTAGACGAGATGTAAACAAACAGCCATCGGTGTTTACCGCTAGATCTCTTAACGACGAGGCCCCGGAGTGCGCGCCCGAGCGGCGGCGTCGCCGAACTACTGCGACGACGCGCGATCAGTAGTGACTACAAACAATTAGCCATATCATAAAAATATTATTATATTGTTTGCATGTTACTTTTGAGTATTTTATCTAGTACAAAAGTTTATATAACCTACATACATAAAATAAAATACCACTGATAGCATATCTACTCTATTCTTGGAAATAATAGTATCGAGTTTCTCGGTGTCATGTGGAGACTCTTTATTAATAACTATTGACGCATTATTAGTTATTACTGCATCTGCAGTAGGAACTTCTTTCATGTTTAAAATCTGCGCAATCTATAGATTAGTTTTCTCTATCATGACCGTCAAGACGCGTGTTTCGTGGCGTCGCGTCGTCGCTTGAGCTTCTCAAATGCCACGTATGATTAATTGTATGTCGGTCATTTACGTCTCGTGAGCTCAACTCAACTGAACTGAACTCACACGTTTATTGCTCTCAAACATACTTGACAAGATTATTTATGTCTGTTTAGAGTGAATTATTGTTAAAGTGTTTAAGAATATTTATATTTACTATCCTCTTGTGAAAAATAATAATTCATGTTAATAGGATTCTGCTCCTGAATAAATCATCGCTTTTATACGAGATCGATTGCCTCCTATTCGTTTGATTAAATATAATATTGAAATTTCACTTCGGATTACACCTATCAGCTGCACACAGTCCACACTCGTTATGAACCGAAAAAACGAAAAAAGCCGACCCTCCGATTAGTTCTCAAGTAATTAAACAGGCCCGGGAGATGTTAATAGACATAATGACGCGTGCAGACGCGGCCCCCGTGCCCCGCCAGGCCCCCGTGACCCCGCGCCCCGCAAGCCCCGCCGACAATGATGGATGGGGGGCCACGGCTAAATTTAAAAATGCGTTCGGATCCTGATTTAAATCTGTCATCGACGTTCCATCCCGATAAAAAGTTGTGATATTCACGTCATCGACTCGGAATCTGGAAGAAATAGATTGAACTCACCTCTAGAGATAATCACTGCAACCTCGTTGATTAGGTTGTTATATCTTGCATTAGCCCTAGCAAGACCCGGAGCAGATCATACTAGGATGATTACAATAATATTATTATCTATAATAAATTTGCATTTGGACTCATCTCAACCTATGCCGGTCAAAATACACACAAGACGTAAGCACTAGAGTTGTAATAGAATTTATGATGTTATCGTCGGCGCTGCTATACGGTGTAATGAAAGTGCACTGCTTTAAAATGCGCCAGCGGCGGGCGGCGTTGGGCGGGCGGACAGTTCGCTGTAATGACACGTCTGTGCATCTAATTTGGAAGGTAAATAGTCCGCAAACTCCGGACACGTCACCCGGCTTAAATTTCGCCGTTAGCCGTTAGCCATTCTGTGGCGCAACCCTGGCACACGAAATGTCACCGAAACCTCTTTGTGATGTTACAGTCGTTTCTTGCAGTCGAGAATCCAGTAAATAATTGCATTAATTTCGTATATTATTCTCCTTTGAGTCTAAAATTGAGTCGAAGAGCTGCACGACCACCCCGCTACCCAAATAATGGGCAACGGTTACTTTAGTTTCAGGAATTGCCACGTAACTTAATATCGCAAAAACCACCGAAAAAACAAACAAACCGTGCTGCCATTACATTTTTGTTGATCTTGCAGTTTTTAACTTTGTGAGCGGAAGCGTACATCGCAATTTGAACCCTATTCCGCGGTGGTTAGTGTTACTTTACTGCGGTTCGATTTGTTGTTTTTTGTCATCCCCGAGCTCCGTTCAGGTGATTATTTTGCTTGTGTTTGGAAAAGAATTTTTAGGTTAACGGTTTTTTAATACTTTTTCGTGTTAGTCCAGTCGGGGCGCTCTTTGTCCGACGGTCGTCGTTTGTTTTTCTCATTATTATAAAATACTGCCCGACGTATTATTTCCGACTTCATATTATCTCTTTGATATTTTATCCGATAACAAACTAATTATTGTAACATTTGAGCAAACGAGCCTAATATGAAGCAGGACTTTAAATAAAGCGAGGAAAGGTACAAAGGTGCTCAAATTTCGACTCGACTCGATTATTGATGGAATTCTCTTTATCCAATTTGAACGTAAAAATTCGTGAGCACGCATCAAAAACGATTTAATCAATTATCGGCGAAACCCTTTTGTAAAAATGTGCCGGTGGAATGTAAATGACGCGCCGGGGGCCCGCGGGGGCCGGCGGGGGCTGCGGGGGGCCGGGGGCTCGCGCTCATCAAAACTTTTGATTTTAATCCTATTATGAGCTCCGTGTGTGAAAACTTCGCTAAGCTTCATCTGAAACGTTTATATGGAATACATTTCGTTTGTGCTAACGATGTACAAGTTCGGGGCTCACATGTGAGGTTCCCCGTATCGTTAGCAGTTTCATCCCGTACTCTAATTTCCGTTTCAGCTTTGATAGTTTTTGATTTTCATTCAGATATCTGTTATGTAAAAGTTGTCAGGTATGCCGGGTGTAAACGGTCGGGGCTACTCTGTACTGTTTTGTTACATTTGAATAACATTTCAAAATAGAACCGCTCTCTCCGCGCTCTTGGTGAATACGGTGAACACAAAACATCGGAGTCTTTACTTAATAAAGCAGGTGTCACAGGCGCGGTATTTCGGCCCATTTCCCGCGTGCGGTCTGCGCTAGATATTGCACACAGAGCGCGGCCGATAGAGCCGCCCACCGCCCGCCGCCCGCGCCGCTCGTACTACCGCTCACTCGAGCTAAAAGCAAGCATTCAATTCGGATGCGCTGCTTCGTTTGAACTCTATGTAAACTTTCTCTCCGACAAAAGAATCTAGTCGCGATACAGAGCATGTTATGAAACATTTTTGAGCGATATTCCCGGAATGGAGTCTCCGTGCAGCGAAACAATACAGATAGAGAACTTTGGACTGTTTTATCTGCGGTATTCGATTAAAGTTTATTGCGAGCGGACGATTGATAAACCTGAAGGTTAACGAAAAGTCGGACTGAACCGGCGCGGGCGGGCGGCGGCTCCGCGATCGCCGGGAACGAGCTCGAATGAAAGGATTAATGTTTACCCTCCGACGAAACTTAAACGAAACTCCAGCAGACGAAACACAAAGAACAATAAAAAGTATTGTACTCGCTCGACAATCTCATTATGTTCATTTCGTTTCATATACAATAAATTAATATAATAGGACGACTTCTTAAAAATGTTATTATATTCATCCAAATGCTTTAACGGAAGGAAAAAAGTGCGTGTAAATATATCGTCAGTTTTATTGGGGTGGAACTAATAAATCTGCTGGGTATTTGATTAGTTGGAAGTGCTTATATCAACATGCACCATATCTCATCGCTGACACCCACAATTGCGACTAATGTAACAGATAGCTTCCATATATCTGCGTGTGCGTGTACCGTGTTAATCCTTCCCGCACACAGGCGCGCTGCACTCACACCGCCGGAGCCGAACTATCGGCGCGGGAAGTGTGCCCACTGACAGCTTTACTGCTCGCTGTTAGTCCGCATGATTTACTGCTCCTTGGAATGTGTGATTTTTAACATTACTTCAGACTTTATGTTTGTTTCACAATTCTTTTTACGGAGTTCCCAAGATTTTTAAGTTTCTTGCGCTGCGGCTATTGCTGGAACTAAGGCTCCTTCGCTTCTTAATCTCAAAAAATTAAAAAGTGAAGGGAATCAAATCTTGCAGATAAAGAATCCTAATTTGCAGACCCGAAACTTAAAAAAAATACTAGGATAAAGAATGATAATGGGATTAATTTGTATCAAAACTAAACGGAATCGAAGTCGCTTAATCTAATTATAGCTTTATTGGAAACGGATAAACCGCGTTTAAAACGTATCGTACAAATGAACCGCCATCGTCGATACAATTATCCGACTGTAACAAAAGACCGTAATTCGATCTACCGATATTTGTAACGTTCTCATGCGGTCACTCGATTTCAATTTACGATTATATTGTTACAGTTTGTGGTTATAATTGTAATAAATTTAATTTCAGATTGAAATAAATGTAATTTTGTTTGAAAATTACATTCCATCGAAGTTTGAGGTTTCTCAATCAATTCGAAAAAGTTCAGATGGCAGCATCGTAAGTTTCAGTTTATAAAAGGAGTTTCTAACCGAGCAACAAACTTATTACAAGACGTGATATAGGAGGCGGAGTATCGAGTGAAGCTGCATAATATTATGTGTATTTGCCGAATGTACTCGAGCTCGCTCGGCCGGAGCCCGGAGCCAGCGTATTTGTCTTGGAGACGCGACGTGCACTAAATCAATCCCCGTGCGGCTTTAAACAGAATCGAGTCGGCCCTGCACTGGCCCAATTCTCTGACGGAATTAAAAATTCGCCTGACCTTGTCAGTCTGTCACCTGTTGCGAGCTGTAGTTCCGCTTTTGATGTCATAATCCGTGTTCCCGTCATCACCATACATTCTTTTCTCGTCTAGAGTTTGTTTCTCTATCGTCAGTATGATAAACACCACTTAATGTAGACATATGTAGAGATAACATTGAATACATTTTCTTTTATTTATCGTTCGCAGCGTGTTCGCTTAAGTGTGCCCGTCGCTGACCTCGTCCGCCCTTATTACGTAGCAATTTCTTCGCCACGATTTATTGTGGTATATGCGGGGCGTCTAATCGTTTTTTCGGGCGACCTAACCTCGAGGACGTCACTCCTCGTGCTCGCTTTATCACTCTTATTTCCTCGTCCGCGTCCTCAATCTGCACCGCCGCAAATCCCCCGTACATCCATCTCGACCCTTAATTCATATACAAAAGTATCACAATCCCTTAGATTGCCCGTGCGACGTCGTTAGCGGCGGCGTCGCGCTGATTAACTTTGGTTCGTATTACCGCTCTAACAAGGAGCGTATTCGTTCGAATTCGGAATCGGACGTTCGGGCCAATTAAGGAGACATCTATCAAACGTCGGTCAGCGATAGGAGATTGATTATTTGATTATGTCGGTAATTTTTTGGGGGCCGCCAAGATTGATCGGGAAATTAGTCGCTTTAATTAGCGAGCGATTTGCCTTTTATGTCGTCGTCGACGTTAAAATATATCATAAAATATCTATCACTCGCCGCACTTTACGAGACCCTCTATAGTTTTATTGCAGAAATAATAAATATTATTGCGAGAATGATTTTGTGTTCGGATTTCGGCTCTTTTATGTGCCATCGCGTGATTTTATATCCCTCTTATTTTCAAGGAAGTATCCATGTCGGACATAGATTCCTCCGTGCTGGTTATTAAAAAGTAATATTTTGTGAAGTTAGAATTGTCAATGGGAAAAATATGAGAGATGAAAATGATGTAAAATGAGTTTGTGATTTATGTTATAATGTTTAATAAAGCTTAGTGATTTCAGTTAATGTGGTTTTCTTCATGGTCCTTCTGAAGCTGGATTTATTGTATAAGCAGCTGATCTATGGATGATAAGGTCATAATTTATAATTTCTTGGAGAAAAGAGTTACAGTACAATATGGAAGGTCTCATTCGAATTCAGAAATCTATTCAAGCTCAAATAACTAAGGACTATACCAACTTTAAGAAATCTCCCAAGGTGAGAATTAGCCGTTCATATGTAAGGGCAAGATATTCAAGTTTAGAAGCAGAATGGACGAAATTTCAGAATAATTATTATGAATTAATAGCGATGGCGGAAGTTACAGAAGAAAAAGAGTATTTAGTAAAGAACTTACACGACGAAGTCAAGGAAAATTATTATGCCTACAAGGAAGAGTTAGACGAGGCACTTGAAGGGTTCTCGATCACCGCTGAATCCTCGGAAGGCAATATCAAAGATCATAAGGAGGAGTCACATAAGGCGGTCACCTTACCAAAAATTGACATCCCAATATTCTCTGGGAAGTACATTGAGTGGCCGACCTTCCACGACCTGTTTGAATCGATTATCCATAAGAACACGGATTTAGCTGGTGTACAGAAATTATACTACTTAAAAGGCCACATCACAGGGGAGGCCGAACTTCTGCTGCGGCATGTTCCGATAACAGAGGCCAACTACGAAAAAAGTTGGAATATTATTAAAAAAAGATATAGTAACAAGCGGTACATTGCTAATAATATATTGGCTCGCTTATTTGGGCAACGGAATTTGCACACGGAAGATAGCAACGGAATTCGAAATTTATTGGACACCACGAACGAATGTCTCAATGCAATATCAAATTTGGGATTTGACATTTCAACGTGGGATATATTGATAGTTTACATAGTATGTCAAAAATTGGACACGGAATCTAGAAGACAGTGGGAGCAACAGATTTGCAATAATTTAGACGAATCACCTGATTTGAGAGAGCTATATACCTTTCTGGAAGGTAGATTTCGAGCACTGGAGTTTTTAGAAGTGAAGGAGAAAAGGTCTTACATAGAACAAAGACATAGACCGAATGTGTTCTCAGTCGCTACTGTCGTATGCATATATTGTAAGGAGAATCATTTACTAGAACAATGTTCGAAATTTCAGCAACTAGATTTTAATTCCCGAACAGAGTTTATACAACATAGCAGATTATGTTTTAATTGTTTTGGCGTCAACCACACGGTCTCTAAATGCAGACATTTCAATTCTTGTCAACGATGCGGACGTCGACACCATGTACTGCTCCACTCCGAAAACCCGGCGGCGTCGCAGAGTCTCGCTCACACTTCACAATCCCAAGCTGGCCATGGAATTGAGATGAGTAATATTATGACGAACATGGCAAGCAGCCCTGTTGGTGCTCACGGAGAGGTAATGCTAGCTACTGCACTAGTTAAAATAGAAACGAAGAAGGCATGTATTATATTGAGAGCCTTACTCGATCAAGGCTCCCAAGCCTCTTTTATTACAGAGAGAGCCGTTCAACTATTAGGACTCCGGAAGTCCGCTACAGAAGGGGTAGTATCGGGCGTAGGAGGCGACACTCAGAATTTATCAGTTAAGTACATGGTAGGATTTAAATTACAATCTACTATAAGACCTTTTAGTTGTGATGTTCAGGCTTACGTTTTAAACTGTTTGTCGTCTATATTGCCAGCAAACCCTATAAAAATTAGAAATTGGCCTGAATTTCAAACTTTAGATTTAGCTGATCCTAGATGTGACAAGCCTGGTAAAATAGACTTACTACTAGGTGCGGATCTTTATGGGCTCATATTAACACATGGTTTATTTCGACATCCATCAGGTAGTTTAATAGCTCAAAATACTCTTCTGGGATGGATTGTATCCGGTCGCGCCCCAGCACAAACACTTCACGCTCGCAGTATATTAAGTCTACACATTCGAGATGAGACGGTAAGTGAATTGTTGCGTAAATTCTGGGAACTGGAAACTGATCTCCCAAAGAATATTATATCCGAAGAAGATAAGAAATGTGAGGATTTCTTTCAATCCACAACGTGTCGAGACGAGTCAGGTCGATACATTGTTCGTCTTCCCTTTGTGAAGGAAGTACCAGACTGTAGGGCAGGTGAGTATCGTAAAGTGGCCTTAAAAAGATTTAATTTTTTAGAAAGAAAATTGAATAAGGATCCTGAACTCAAAAGAGAATACTCCAAAGTGCTTAAGGAATATCTTGACATGAATCACATGGAACTAGTTCGAGATGAAGATCCTGTTCATCAAAGAGATAGTATTTACTTGCCTCATCACGCAGTAGTGCGTCCTGAAAAAATAACGTCTAAGGTGAGAGTTGTTTTTGATGCATCGTGTAAGGGCGTTCATGGTAAGTCACTTAATGATTATCTTTTGGTTGGGCCACGACTACAACCTGATCTTCGCCATATTATTTTAAATTGGCGTACGTACCCCATTTGTTTTGTTGCTGATATTGTCAAAATGTATAGACAAATAAGGATTTCTGCTGAGGATGCCAACTATCAGAGGATCTTGTGGAGAGATAATCCAGATGAGGAGGTGCAGGATTACAGGTTACTGAGAGTTACCTTTGGAGTATCTTCAGCTCCATTTTTAGCAGTCAGGAGTCTACAGCAAGTGGCAAAGGATGAAGGGGATCATTATCCCTTGGCAAGGGATAGAGTTCTGGAAGAATTCTATATGGACGATTTCATGTCAGGGTGTGAAAATGAGATAGAAGGAGTAGAGATCTATAATCAAGTAGTCGATATGTTACACAAAGGAGGATTTGAGTTACAGAAATGGAGAAGCAACAGCGCACGATTGAATGAAGAATTTAATGCAGGGAAGGAACATAAGGAAAGTCTAGAGTTGAAGACGGATGAGGTAGTTAAGATTTTAGGATTAACTTGGAATGTGAGTCTTGATTGTTTTCAGTACAAAGTTACCAGAGTCAAAGGGTTTATTCTCCAAAAGGGCTATTTTATCGGATATATCTCGTCTGTTTGATCCTATGGGTTGGCTCGCACCAGTTACTGTAAAAGCAAAAATTTATATGCAAAAGTTGTGGCTCGCGGGTGTTACTTGGGATCAAGAGGTTCCCAGTGATCTACTAAATCAATGGGTTTCGTTTCGGGACGAGCTTAATGTGTTAAATAACTTTATGATTCCTAGGTGGGTGTCTACAGGCAAAAACAGCAAGATTGAGCTTCATGGTTTCTGCGATGCATCAGAAGCGGCCTACGCCGCCGTAGTATATCTTCGAGTCATAAATGAAACTGATGCACATGTTAGCTTACTAGCGGCTCGAACAAGGGTGTCTCCGCTCAAGCAAGTCTCAGTCCCACGTCTTGAGTTGTGTGGAGCAGTTTTATTAGCAAAACTTTTATATGAAATTTCAAACGTATTAGCTATACCCAAAGCACAACTCAGAGCTTGGACTGATTCGACAATCGTGCTTGCTTGGTTGAGAGGTGAGCCTCGAAGGTGGAAAACCTTTGTAGCCAATAGAGTTAGTGAGATTTTGAAGGTTTTAGATAACGATCAGTGGTCACATGTGGAGTCAGAACAGAATGCCGCCGATTGTGCGTCACGCGGAATGTCGCCAAAGGAGCTTATGCAGTATGGCCCTTGGATTAAGGGTCCTTGTTGGTTGCGTGATCGGCAGTTTACTGTTCCAGATAGTGCTTTTGTTTCAGTGACATTGGAAGAAAAAATAATAGTGCATACAGCTGTTGTCCAGACGAGTTCAGAGTTACCAGTTTGGACCAAATTTTCTTCCTTACAAAAGCTGTTGAGGGTTATCACATATTGTTGTAGGTTTATTAGGAGGGTACGAACTAAATCGTTAGAAACGTCGAGTTTTATTACGGTTAAAGAATTGAACGAGTCTTTGACTATAGCTATAAAGACGTGTCAAAAAATTTCCTTTCCAGAGGAGCTCCATCGGTTAAATTTATCTAAGTCTGTTTCAAAAGGCAGTCCACTTAAATCACTGTGTCCATTCTTAGATGATGAAGGCGTGATACGAGTTCAAGGAAGGATTCAACAGAGTCAAGTGGCATACGACGTAAAGCATCCTATTATTTTACCTCACTCTCACCATTTGTCGAATTTGATTGTAGCTGATGCTCATTTAAAGACTCTGCATGGTGGATTTCAGCTTATGTTAAACTACATAAGATCTAAGTTCTGGATAATTCGTGTCAAGAGTCTTATAAAAAGACACTATAAGACATGTATCAGATGTTTACGCTACAGTCAAACAAGTAGTCAACCCTTTATGGGAAATTTACCAGAGGCACGTGTATCTGCAAATCGTGCTTTCTTAAAAAGCGGGGTTGATTACGCTGGTCCAATTAATGTGCGATTGTCCAAGGGCAGAGGTTGCAAATGTAGTAAGGGATACATATGTGTGTTTGTGTGTATGTCCACACGCGCCATACATCTTGAAGCAGTAAGCGATATGACCACGGCAGGGTTTTTGGCAGCTTTTGAACGTTTTGTGGGTCGCCGGGGTTATTGTCAAGAGATGTGGAGTGACAATGGATCGAACTTCGTTGGTGCTTCTCGAGAATTAATTAAATTATTTCAAGGCGAGAATAACAGCATGTTTAAGGAGGTAGCAGAGAATCTCGCTAGTCGAGGAACCGATTGGCATTTTATACCACCACATGCACCTAACTTTGGTGGCCTTTGGGAAGCGGGGGTAAAATCTACAAAATGGCACCTCAAGCGCGTTTTAGATGGATCGACTCTAACGTTTGAGGAATTGGCAACCATGCTTATAAAAATAGAGGCATGTCTTAATTCGCGCCCTTTGTACAAGGTAATGGATGGTGAAGAGTTAGCTTTGACCCCAGGACATTTCCTGATCGGCGAACCCCTAATTTCGGTACCTAATAAGCAGTTAGAGGACGTCAAGAGTTGTAGTCTTTCTCGGTGGCAGCTGATGCAAAAACTCGTTCAACAATTTTGGCGCAGATGGTCAAAGGAGTATTTGACAACTCTACAGAACAGGTATAAATGGTCTAAAATTACTACTGAACCGAATATCGGTGATATCGTTTTAGTGAAGGAAGACGATCTTCCCCCAACTAAATGGTTGTTAGGAGTCATTACAGAAAAACATCCAGGCACTGACAAAATCACCAGGGTTGTCACACTAAAATGTAAAAATAATTTTATTAAGAGGGCAGTTTCAAGGTTGATAATTTTGCCTAATATGTTAGAAGAAACTTAAGAATTTTGAATTATACTGTACTATATTATTATATTATACTTTAATATGCTTTATTATACTACGATATTTTGTTAATTTAATATTTTATTTTAGGTTAGTATCTAAGAGTTTAGGAATGTCTTTATTTCATGTTATTGTATCTGTGTGGTCAGATGTGTCGTAGGATGAGTATTAAGTATGTAATGTCGTAATTAATATTATGTTATGGAGAATTAATGGAATTTGTATTCAGATTATATCAGCATATCTTAGCATGGTGGGCGGCTTAAGAATATTAATACAAATATTCATGGTGGGCGGAATGTCGGACATAGATTCCTCCGTGCTGGTTATTAAAAAGTAATATTTTGTGAAGTTAGAATTGTCAATGGGAAAAATATGAGAGATGAAAATGATGTAAAATGAGTTTGTGATTTATGTTATAATGTTTAATAAAGCTTAGTGATTTCAGTTAATGTGGTTTTCTTCAATCCACTTACATTTCTCTGATGACACCTGCGTTTACATTTCCTTCGTCGAAGATATTTATTTCTTAATAATAATAATAATAATTAATAATAATAATAACCATTTAACTGGTTTGACTATTGTTCGAGGTGCATCGAACAGATCAGCGTTTTTACATAATATATTAATCGCTTCGCATTTGCGAGGAAAGTACAATCAGTTGTCGATCAGTAGTCAACCAATCGGTCCGCCGTCCGACTCGCTGTCTTGACAGCTCGTACAACCATATTTTAACCATAACCATTTACCTACCATTTTACCAGTGTAATAATTAACCAGTGTAAATCAGTGTTTTAGTGAATAAATAATTTAACCAGTTTTGCATCTTTTAAGTCTACCAACCACGCGTGTGTTAACCATAAACTGAACCAATAACAAACCAAAGAACCAAACCAAACCACCAGAAACTCTATCCCTAAAACAACCACCCTTATCAACTATAATAATTATTATTATAGTCAAACCAGTTAAATGTACCTTTTAGCATTCCGCTGAGAGTCTAATCTACAATCTGCGCGGTCAACTATTTAAGATTTTATTGAAAGACTATTTAACCCTTTGAAGGTAAAAGATAATCAGGAACATTAAACCTTTTAGATCGCGGTGAGGTGCTCCCGTGAATGTCTACGAGCTGCTGAGTAAATCTTATAATTAATATTGTCGGGGTCGCTTACGAGCCGGAGGAAGGTTTTTATGTACTAACGAGGTCGACTAAGAGTGGAACGTTTTACAATTCATTTTAAGAAGATAATTCGGCCGGCGCTGAAGTTTACTCGTCGTTACCTCCAGGTTGAACGCTCATGAATATACAAGTATGAAATCTCAAAACTTACGAACGATCCTAATTTTATCGACTTCGTTTAAGTAACCTCAACAATAGGTGGGCA
The DNA here is from genome assembly GCA_905404155.3 of Plebejus argus. NCBI lineage: Eukaryota > Metazoa > Arthropoda > Insecta > Lepidoptera > Lycaenidae > Plebejus > Plebejus argus. The sequence continues at coordinate 16,328,718 of FR989935.1, forward strand.
ATCGAAAAGTTTAAGGGGTTTTAAAAAAGAAACCGCCTACAAATTTTTGTAACAATTTGATAGTACGTATCTGATAATAATTCTGATGTATAATACGATATTCTTACTATACAATATGCTCCCGTCTACGTTATGAGGAAATAAACAGGAGCATGTTCCCGCATAATGACGTGGGCAATGTGTTGAGGAGAATTACGTGTAGTTTACCTCCGAACTAACCGCTCAAGACCGTTTCTTCCCTGTGCCAACATTTTCATAAATTGCTACGTACTTAATGTGTAGGTACTAGAACAGGAACTGGAGCGTCCGATACGACTTCTCTTCAAGATATCGTTTGGTTAATTTTGTTATATCTTTTTGTTTTTAGCAGTTTACACTGTTCTCATAATATGTCTACTAAAGAAAAAACAGACAGACAGACACTCTGCAGAGTCACGGCTTTTACAAGATATATTATCTTGTAACGTAATCATATGCTTAAATATACAAATGACTATTACTGTACTTACTGTACGTACTAAACTGTACCAGGCCTGTCTCACTCCGCGCGTAGGTATCGAAAATATACCTACGCGCGGCTGCCCTTGCGCAGGGTATAATTCAGTGGGGCTGCGCGAGCGAGCAGCGACGGACATACTTTTTAAGTTTTGACCTGTTTTTATTAAAATGGAAAATAAAAAGAAACACCCTAAAAAGTATGGTGCTGTATTCAATTGTTTAAAAACTGATTGCGATACAAATTTATCTTTTTAGGGTTCCGTAGCCAAAATGGCAAAAAAGGAACCCTTATAGATTCGTCATGTCTGTCTGTCTGTCTGTCTGTCTGTCCGTCCGTCCGTCCGTCCGTCCGTCCGTCCGTCCGTCCGTCCGTCCGTCCGTCCGTCCGTCCGTCCGTCCGTATGTCACAGCCACTTTTCTCCGAAACTATTAGAGCTATACTATTGAAACTTGGTAAGTAGATGTAGTCTGTGAACCGCATTAAGATTTTGATGCAAAAATGGAAAAAAATATTAAAAATTTTAGGGGTCCCCAATCCCCATAGGTACAACTGTAACAAAAAAAAAAAATTTTCATCTAACCTATGCGTGTGGAGTATCTATGGATAGGTCTCCAAAAATCATATTGAGGTTTCTCAAATAATTTTTTTCTAACCTGAATAGTTTGCGAGAGAGACTCTTCCAAAGTGGAAAAATGTGTGTCCCCCCCCCCTCTAATTTCTAAAGTAGAGGCATGATAATTCTAAAAAATATACATGATGTAGATTACTATAAAAACTACCAAAAAATTGGTTTGAACGAGATCTAGCCAGTAGTTTTTTTTATACGTCATAAATAGTAAGCCTTAATCTAAATTTCATTAAATCGACTGAAATATAAAAATACATCAAAAATATTATAATTTCATAAAAATAAACCTTATTGCTGCTGCGGAACCCTCCATGGGCGAGTCCAACTCGCACTTGGCCGCTTTTTTTGGTTACCTAAGGACGCTGAAAAGTAAGTAATATCATGTAATATAATATGACTCATGCAAAGTATTATTTGTACTTTGAATAGGTACCTTTTACTACATTATGTAGGTAATACATTAAACATAAATCTTATTAATATAATACTTATGTATACTAGCTGTCCCGTTGTTTTGCCGTATACGCGATGGACGTTGCCATGGTGACATACTTATTTGGTCACTTCCATAAAATAATATATTTAAATGCCAATAAAGTATTTCGCCCGTATCTTTTTGATTGCTCTATTGGCACGTCATGGGCACGTCTGTTACGCCATTTTCGTTTTTTTTACTTAATTACTCTCATTATACTGAATATAATAAGTATTTAAAGAAAGTTCCATTAATCATCACAAAAAGTTGTTTATGGTTTATAATTAAATGCGCGCAGGTATTTTTTTGGTACATTCAGCCCTAGCTGCCCTAGCGGCACAATAGTACATTCGAGCGGGCCGCTCAATGTATAGGTTCAGTGTAATATGGATCGTTATCCGTAGGCATAAGAATGAAATTGGCTTGTAATAAATTTTTGTAGGTAAATAAACAAACAGGCGCTGAACTCTGAGTCATTCTAAATGGTACCATATGTTTATAGATTTAAAGAAGACATTTCGTTGGATACATTTTCTAAGATAAACTTCTGTACGGAGTACTATTATTTATTCTGTGACTGTACTTACGATCCAGATTAGCACCTTCCGCAACCCTTTTCCTGATCTTGTATTATTGACTTATCTTTTGAGATACTATTACGGACACAAATTTTATGTAACGACATCTTCCACTCATGTACAAATCCGTAATATTTACTTATCGGTAATATGTTTGAATAAGCGACACGATTTATCGCACGGTGTAAAGAGCCCGCTCGGTGCTAACGCGCCTTACAATTACGCGAAGACTGGAGTGTCCGCAAGAGCTCCTTACAGCGCTGTTCGATAGTTAATTCTATTACCTCCACATCATAACCTGGAATACTCCATTACGAATATTACAAGCGCGGCACCCGCGCCGGCTCCGCCATTATCTTCTCAACAAATTGTAGTGTTACGTGTTTTAGACAAGTGCAATATCTGCGTTGTACTCAAGTTCACTTTCACTTCATTTTCTTAAAGTCTAGCATTAAAGTCGTGAAAATTTCTCAAATAGGTGTGTCTTGATGACTTTTACGACAGTATAATAATTATAATAAAAGATAGTCATCGATGATTTAGACATTGTGCAATATTCATATTATTGAATTGTAGAAGCAGTTTTATTTATCCTGTTAAATAAAGTAATTCATTACTGCTAATATTTTCACACAAATAATATAATTATGCAAATAGAGATGAGAATAAGATAGACAATAAAACGTTCATTGAAATGCGTGACGATAATATTCTCTAAACTGAAAACTCTACTTTAAACGGTATGCTAATCGCTAGGCTCCAAGAAATTAATTTGTTTAAGACAATAATGCCGATCCCCGGAGACATCGTAACTATCGCTTAATCTCATTTCAAAGTGAAAATCTTCGCTTAACAAGTTTTAATGAAACATTTGAGACAATACCTGGTCCCGCTTAATTCGCTTCTTTGTGTCGCTCCCGAGTCCCGACCGAAATCCTGGTATTCAGCCCGTCTCCGGCGGAGGATTTGGAATATATTACGGCGTTGTTTGTCTTCGAGGTTTCGACGCTCGTGTATTTTTAACCGGCGCAGGAGGAGCTCCGCCGGAGCATATATATTAATTTGCTGAAATTCATAAACTCCGACAAACTTCCAGTTTCTACATCATCTGCACCACTCGGGTTTCTATCTCGAGTTTTAATCGTGTAACTTACGAACATGACTTTGTCGTGCTTCATTTACGAACAATACATTAATGTACCCACTTGTTTTTGGTTAACATTAGATCCACAAATGATTTGTTCATTCACTCTAGTAGCATACTAAAAACTAGGGATTCCACTAGGCATTCTACTTGCAGGAGCGCCATATGTACTATGTTGTGTGTTACGTAAATAACGTAATTCACTTCATTCCTTTTACATTGTAGGTACACACAAATTGCCACTGCAATATCACATGCTCCCACCATTTTGAACCCTGTAATTTTATTACTTCAGGTGCATGCGATGTGGCCGGCGGCGCGGGCTCTGTGAACGCGCTGCCGGGCGGCGCGGGCGGCGCAGGCGCGCGTCTGGCGCCGTCCTTCGACGCGGCCACCCCGCGGAACGTCACAGCGCTCGTCGGCAAGTCCGCCTACCTCAGCTGCCGCGTGCGCAACCTCGGCAACAGAACGGTCAGTACTAGATATTATAACGTCCATTTTCATGTGACTCTCTAAAGATTAAGACAGTCTAAGGATTAAAGTTTTTGAAATTACTTATGAATCCGGCGAAAGTTAAATTTATGCTTATAAGAACAGGGGGGTGAGCCAAAATGTTTTCGTTTTCGCTTCGTTAAAGAATCGCCGATGAAAATGTATGGAATTGACATAGGCGTTCGTTAATATGACGTTGACGTTCGACTCGTCTTATGTCAATTCCATACATTTTGATCGGCGATTCTATAACGAAGCGAAAACGAAAAAGTTTCGGCTATAGGCCCTGTTTACGGAAACCGTTACGTGATAGAATGACATGAACCACCAAAGCAATTTCACGTAAGTTCTGTATATGTATGAGAAACAGTTTCCATGAGGCGATTTGCGTTAAATCTTCTAAGAGGATATTTGCAACATTTTATTTTCTTTGGTAAAATCGATCCCATCTATGTTAATGATAAGTTTATTAACATGTCGTTAGCGTCACCGAGTTACGGCAACTTGTACAAATTAATAAGTTCAGCGTCGGGCCGGTGCACGGCGTGTTTTTCCAGTTGACACACTTTTGCTATTTCCACAGCCTGCTATAAAATGTATTAGGACCTGCGCAGTCTACTTTGCTTTATAAATATCCATTTTATTTTAACTAGATGATATTATATTTAGGTACTAGACTGGGTCGTTTATTATGAGAGATAGACGGCGCTGAGATCAAATCCAGATAAAGTCTACAAAGAAGCCATCTTTGTAGATTCGATAATACAAAATAAATGTAGCATTTAGAAGCAGCTGACGATTACCCACCGAAAGTGCGAAACACATTACGCGATAGTGCAGCAACAGTAATGGCGACCCGCAAAAATGTCCCAATTGGTGTTTGCCAATTTTTTGAAAATTGGGTCACCTATTTCAGCGGGCGGCCGAGTGTCTTAGATTTATGGCTCCGGCTCGGAGCTAAAACTAATAAGCTGTGTGTCGCTACACGAGCGTGGCCGTGCATCATCGTGCGCCACTGTGCGCTATCGTGCGTCTGACAAACGGCTAGGCCCGAGATTTACTAGAGATCTCGTTTGGCACTGTTTCTGGCTGACATGATATGGCGGCTGGGCATTTCGCGTTTCGTTCCTACGAATTAGTCCATGCAGGACTTAAAGAATACTAAATATATACTAAAATCGTCATCTCCAGCTAAAACGGGTAAAAGTAATTTTCTGCAAACCGAACCGAGCCATTCACACCTAAATATAAAACCGGCACAGCGTGTTTATTCGACGCCAGTTTTGTTACGAGGACACAACACACAAAAAATGAAAAACAAAAGTTTAGCGGAACCCAATTTCAGCATAACATCCGCGCTGTGCACTAATCTGAATATGAAATCCGGAGATCTACATAGTGTCGTGGATGTGCGCGTTATACGGCGGCGGAGTGCGGCCGTCAATTTTACGACTACCCTCCGGGGCTTGCATCATCTGCAGGATTTAAACGACATCAACTTCTCATATTTTAGCGCAAAGATCGGAGATAGGAGCGCAACCTCAGCTCCTATCTTTCCGTCCGATGAATTTGAAGTGTATTAGCTTCCTGTATACTGTACAGTCAGCGAAAACCCGGCCGAGTTAGACGCTGATGATGGCGGCTGCGATTGTGTAAAAATAGAAAAGCATATCGCTCGCAATTGTCGGTCGCTTCCCTTTCAAACACGATCCGACCGCATTTTTATTAAAAAATATTTCTTCTTTTTTCTCTATTGTATTGCAAAAATGCAAAAAACAAGTGCATTGTGATGTACGCATACGCTTTCCTCCGCCTAATTGCTCCTCGCATAGCCTGGGGCCTCGCGCGGGGCACGGCGGGGCCCGGAGCCGGCGGGCGGGGCACCTGGCCGCGGCCGACTCACGACTTGTGCGGCGTGCCTTATCTAGTCGTTTCCGAGTTCTGTTGCCGACATCCTTCTTTACGACAGACATTGTTTCATCTTTACTTCCCCTGAAATTATTTAAAGTCCCATATTTCAGGCACTCATAACCATCTCACATCCTCGTACCCGAAGCCTTCAGCTCGACAATGACACGCAATAATAATGACGACGCATCCTCTAATTCACCCAACTCCGTACCCCCAACCCCAAAGTGCTAGACACATTAAAACGTAACGAGGCGGCTATTATCACCCCTTCCATCGGCGTTCAATTTCTAAATCAAAGGCGACTGTACCTGCGAATGTCGACTCTCCGCTGCGAGGATAGGGGCGGCTGCGGCTGTGGGGGTGATTTCCTTTTAAATTTTTTATCCCGCGGTGTGATGAATGCGTCGCGAAGTGTTGGTGATCCCGCCACTCGGCATAATGGCTCGTTCTCACTTCATCCGCGTTGTTTTGGGGTTGCGCGTAAACGCCGGGGGACAAGCGAGAGTTTTAGTGCTTTCTAATTACTCGCCACTCTCGTGAGTGCCTTGTATGATTTCCTCAGATCGAGTCGTCCTCCTGTAACCCGTCCGAGTTAATAGTGCACCTCGCACAATGGATTTTTCATGAACTCACACAGTTTTACGTTTGGAGTTTTTTCCATTCAATAAAGTGAGAACTGTCAATTAAAACAGCTCAAAAATTGCACGTACAAAATCAGCAGTCTATCAAAGTGTTGTAATCTAAAGCGTCGTTTAAGTTGCGTTCCCGACTTCCCCCCGGTTTAATATGAACAATGGCCGTACATCTATTGGAGATATTGCCTAAAGATTTTTGGAATCAGTCCAATTTACAAAGTATTACACGTTACAAAATGTATTTTGAAATAGCGCCCGGTTGGGCGAAGTTCACCACAGTTCAGTTGGGCAAAACGAATATAACTTTTCAGCCCTTTGAGTGATTAGCTTTTGTTTCACGGTGGAATAAGAAAAATTTTCAGATAAACATACAAACGGTGCTACCTTTTTTAAGTCTGTTAAATATATATAATATTATATGCAATACAGTTAACACTATTGCAGGGGTCAGAGGCTTCTTAATGTACTTACAATTTTTTTTGCTTCAATGAAGATTTTATTTATTGTTTTGCTACAAAAATGTTTACGCAGGGGTTTTTCATGCCCTTTCAAAGTCAAAGTCGCAAGTTTTTATCTCGAGATATCTAAATCAGTTTAGACGTTTTCCAAACTTTGATCTTTGTTCGTCTCTTATTTTGGAAAACAAACTTATATTGTATGCGATTTGTAAGTCGGATCATCGGATGTAAGGCGCCGAACATTCCCGAACATCGCCGAGCGGCGCCTAGCATCGCAACTCCGAGGAGACCAATAAAACTACGTGGCGATATTTCTCCGTTAACCTGACGGCAAATAAAACACTTAGCAGAAATTACTTTAGTTTATGATCGGAGTTTGTGTCCAACTGGAGTCGCAGATCTGTTGTTATCGGCCGGGAAACTGGTGCTGCGTTTTAAATGAATGTCATACTCATTTTAGTGGAAAATGCTGTCATAATTTGAATAACATTGAAAAATGATTATTATCGTTGTGTACCCGAACAAGTGAAAGACTCCTGTATAAATATCCCGAGAGCCCCGGAACTGCCGTAAGTGAGGTCGGAAAGTTAGCGATTTCCGGGCAGAGCCGCGGCGCGCCATTATCATGTAAAAGGGCGCAATGTTCGCCCACAATTTGTATTCGATGCTGCCCGCCCATGAAAAATGGCCGCCGGTACAGTCCGTCACTTCTAAACCTTTTGAACCTTCCCGTCGTCGCAATAAGGTCGTGTAATATCGTGTCCTCGTCGACCGTGCTGAGTACCCGGTCCGACGCTTTAAAATACTTAGCGCACGTTGCCCGCCGTTAGTGTCTAGCTTTTATTTAGTATTTCGGTGGCTAAATTGAACGTGACTGTCCTTCATAACCAGCTCATGAATACAAAGTCCATTTTTAACAACGGAAATTATAATTATGCTAACTTCTGCAATACGGTACTGGAATCATAACATGAAACATTCCAATAATGGATTTTGCTAAGTAAAGTCCTGGAATTTTTTTTGTTATTCGTATCCATATTTACCTTTGTTACTTTTTAAATTATGATATCGCGAAGAATCTATCCAGAAAAATAGATTTTTTTCACTGATGACGTCGTGTACGATGACGTCGTGTCGTGTACGGGTGTACCCTTTTGAATCAGATTTGTAAACTTATCGCGCGTTTACATTATTTTAAACTATGTTTACACTTAACGCAGCGAGCATTTATTGAATGTTGTGTACGAGTTGATTTCCACATTGTGATCAGGCCCCAGGTCTAAAACAGCAACATTCATAATAATTTTATTTCGGCACACAAGCATAAGCTTAGAACCTCCAACGATGTTATTAATAATTACTTAAATATTATAAAATTCAATGAACACTAAGCGCTTGTGCTCTCAACAGTGGAGTGCGGGCGTGCGGGAGTGCGGGAGAGTCGCGATAATCCTCGGCTTACATCCACTGTTTGTTTATGCCATGAATATTCATCACGCCACAGACGAGGGAGGCCCAGACACGACAAGACGTGTTACCGACGTTTACTCTCTAGAAGGCTGTCTGCCTAACAACTCTACACCGTCTTAGTATTTTGCTCCTGCTCGAGTCCCGTTGAAAGTTTTGTATTATGAAGCAAAAGGGCCTGCGATTGCGAAACATTTTCCGTAAAGATATGAAGTAATACAAGGATTAAGCTCTCCAACAACAAGCGGTTGCTCGTTTCTTATAGGGGTTTCGTAAAATTTGCTTCTGAGAAACCATTTTTTCATTTACGATGGATCACAAATTTTCAGATGCATCCGGACCATTTATGGATATCAGCTGTCTTTATAGTAAATTTATTGACGATTGTATTCTTTATTTAAATAATTTCCTAAATCGTCGTGTTTGTAATGGGATGATCCTAGATCGTATCACTTCCGTCGCTGTAGTCTCATGTGTGCGCTGTTTATGATCGTCTGCTGTCGTTAAAGCGAATGGTGCGTGTAATCACTTTTTAACCGATCGCAAGCGCCCGCCCCGCCGCCGCCCCGCCGCCGCCCCGCCGCCGCCCCGCCGCCGCCTCGCCGCCCCGTGTACACGAGTTGTGTGATGTGTCGTGTTTTATCGCGGGGGATCACACTTTCACAGAAGTCGGAACAAATTCGATAACAATAGATACTTTGTTTATAGCGTACATAGTAATATATTTAGGTGTGCATTTGAATTTGAGAAAGTTTCCTCTCGTTTCTCTTGGGAGTGTTTCAGTTTCAGGTTTAAAAATATCAACTTTAACTTAATCCAGGTTTACTTTTTAGGTTGAAGTTTATATGTCACAAGTTGTCTGCTAAATTGATCTTGTTTCCTAGGAATACAAGATGCTGCCTTTTAGAAAAAAAGCGGCCAAGTGCGAGTTGGACTCGCCCATGAAGGATTCCGCAGCAGCAATAAGGTTTATTTTTATGAAATTAAAAGGTTTTTGATTTATTTTTATATTTCAGTCGATTTAATGAAATTTATATTAAGGTTTACCATTTATGACGTATAAAAAAAACTACTGGCTAGATCTCGTTCAAAAAAAATTTTCGTTGGTAGTTTTTATAGTAATCTACATCATATATTTTTTTTAGAATTATCATACTTTAGAAATTAGAGGGGGACACACACATTTTACCACTTTGGAAGAGTCTCTCTCGCAAACCTGAATAAGGTTAGAAAAAAATGATATGAGAAACCTCAATATGATTTTTGGAGACTTATCCATAGATATCCCACACGCATAGGTTAGATGAAAAAAAAAATTTTTTGTTTCAGTTGTACCTATGGGGACCCCTAAAATTTTTAATAATTTTTCCATTTTTGCATCAAAATCTTAATGCGGTTCACAGATTACATCTACTTACCAAGTTTCAATAGTATAGCTCTAATAGTTTCGGAGAAAAGTGGCTGTGACATACGGACGGAAGGACAGACAGACAGACAGACAGACATGACGAATCTATAAGGGTTCCTTTTTTGCCATTTTGGCTACGGAACCCTAAAAAAAGCTGAGGATCTGCAGAAAACATCTCAGATTTTATGGAGCGCAGCCAAATTATATATTTACTGGAAGCCAAAAGTAGCATTAAGGCCATTATTATGCAAAAACGTGCAGGTACGTTAATGTGACCTCGAAAGTCACCGCCGGCTCCATTAGCCGTGACTTTTGGCGCCGACTGCACCGAAATGTACTTAGGAGGAACTTCACTTCTGAAACTGCACAAACTTTTCTATTTCGTGACATAAAAACTGTTACCCGTCTACGAGGGGACTAGTGCATTAGACTTATAAGCTTTCGACTTTATTTTAAAACTGCTCCTGACTTTGTTCCGCCCGGCAGCGACGTTACCCGGAATTTGCAAAAGTGTACCTTTTTTAAGCGTTCCACTTGTTTCCGTGTATTTTATACTCGGTCATTCGGAACTACTTTAGCATCAAACGGAACGAAGTTCTATTGTCTCCACTGTAGCCGAACTTCTGTAATGTTCACAATACAACAGAGAGACAATCACAACTGCAGTTTAACATCCAGGGAGTTTCATAATTTATTGCTCGAAATTAATAGCAGCAGTCCCCCGCCTCCGTTGATATGGTCCCCAGCCGAAACGAACAAAAGCAGTGTTTTGTTGTCTGCAATTTTTAACATCGGTTTTGTTCGATTAAGTCCTTTGATAGTAACGGGATAGATCTTATTGGAAGTCGAGATTTGCATTCCCCCGCCGCTATTGTCCGCTCCGAACTGTGGAACAAAGCTTCTCCATTCAATTCCTCATGTTTTCTTTTGAGTACTTCGGGTCCCCGGGAAAGTATTATCGAAGTTCGTGTTGTGATACAATTGTTGTTTCAGTTGCAATCCGCTTTTCGATCGATATTTCTTTCTCCCTTAGCAATAAAACTTTATTGTCTCACACTTGACACAATTTTTGTATTGCTTTTATTATATTACTGACTCTCTTAGTAAACCCTATTATTAACGTTAGTAAGCGAAATAGATACGTAATTGTGTAGCTAATACCATCCTACGTATTGGCTAAACGAACAATTACAGTCCCCTGTCGGTTCTCTGACGCTCGTGTTTTCGATACGGGGTAATTAAATGATATCAAGCGAAGTTAGAAGCTGTTCTGCACTTCACACGACTTCAGATAGATTTATATTAGCTTCATATTGGCTTTAAATTGATCTCTTGAGTGTTTTTAAATAGTTTGAACGTAGTAGTAGTAACATTAGTAAAGTGTTTTCTTATCGCATTTTTCTAATGTTAGGGACGTACTTCCTGCACCAAAACACTGGATACAATAATAATGACGTATAATACGATCAAATTATGGGGAACGTAAAATGCGACTATAATAAGATGGAAGTTTAAGATGGAGGAACATGAAATGACATTGTATGCATTACCTGGTATCGGTGCAGGAGCTGGAATCGTTAAACGTGCAGTTAATACACAATCTGTGCTGGCGCGGGTTTGAATGTAGCCGCTTATATTGCTTTTACTTTGTACGATTCAGTAATATACAACTACCAAAGTATTTTGATAGTTTAATCACTTTTTTAGTTTGTTTTATATAATTTATTTTTGTGTTTGTTGTTACAAACACAAAAATTCACACAAGCAGACTATGTTAGAACATGCTCTTGTAACTATAAAATATTGGCTATGGTGATTAAAGGAAAAGGTTCTTAATTTATAGCTTCCCGTTTTTCCTAACATCTAAACAACCTTAGATACAGAAATCTTGTAAGGAAGGAAAAAAGTTTATTTTATTGTAATAGTTACTACACTTTTCACATCGTGATTATTCGGTATTTATGGTCGGGCTAGTTATTGTGTTCGCTGGAATTTATAATTATTACTTTTCATCCAAACTCGGACTGGAATTTGAATAATGTGGAGCGACCGCGGTGCGGGGCGCAGCGGGGGCGCAGGGGGGTCGAGGGATGGAATGAGTGGCTCAAAACTATTCCAATACTTTATGAATGTTTTACATTTCATAAGCGCTATTCGATGAGTAATGTCGAAAAATATGTTAAAGTCGGTCGCGGAACACTTGTTAAGTATAACTTCGTCAATCGCGACTCAACCATATAATTTTACGCTTTACATAATTAACTAATTAGATTAGACGAAGTCTGGAAGATTGAATGGCGTAGGTCGCTTAACTCGCTGCGGCTAGAAACCGTTATAAACAAGTAATTCGGGCGGAAATGTGGCGTAGAGCTGTGTCGCTTGTGACGCGGAGTGTGACGATGTGACGCCACATCAAAGCCACCGTCGGTTACCGAATGCAATTTCATTGCGGTTGTGTTTATCTGTGATACTGTCTGACTACATATAGAATAACTCAAGAAATAGACATTTTAATATGAAAACATCTAATGTACAGCACGTTATTATTGCAAACGTACAAATAACGTGTTTAATAAAGTTGACGAGGTTGATATTTGCTAGGCATGCTATCATCAGTTGCTGTTGCGTGGTAAAGTTGATTGAAAGTAATAATAATAATAATATCTATGGACCCTTCACACCACGTCAATCTGGCCCCGTGGTAAGTACCTGAAGGACTTGTGTTACGGGTACCAGACAACGGAAATATATTTAATACTTTTATACTATACATATATTTAAGATTTTTATTATATGATAAATATATTTAATACACATCCATGACCCAGGAACTTTGAAAACTTTTTGTTCCGTCGGCGGGATTCGAACCCGCGACCCCCGGCTTAAGCTACTAACGTGCTATCCACTGAGCCACAGAGGTCGTCAAAAGTTATACATGGAACGTAAAAATTAAAATACTATTCATTAAAACAGTAATTTAAAAGTGCACCGATGCTGCACTTTAGTAAGCATTTCAATCATTTATCGACAATACAGGTATTTAGTTTGTTGCACAATAATTAGTGCGGCGGGTAGAGCTTGTAAACAGCCCCCGCCTATTACCGACCAGTTTATCAGCGACCCATCAATTTACCAAATGGAATACTGAATAGTGAATTCCGTTCACTTGCTAATTGACGATTTATGACTATTAGCGTTAGTTCACACTAAGACTAGGGTGACATGGTCAGTCTGGCGTCAGTTCAGTCCATCAGTCTGATCCGGACTGACGGGAGAATGATCGTGTAACCGTGTGATTGACGAACTGATCATTTTTTTAATATGTACTTTCCGGCCATCATTCTGATGGACTGAACTAATGCCCGACCTAGTCTGACTAAACGCTATATTTAGGAATGTGTCCGACTGAAACTGAACTATATTTATTGCACAAGATACAAGATTTAGCGCACGCAAGTTCTTATTCTGAGCTGCACGGCTAAGTAGTAGCTCGGCGCTCTTATATGAAATGTGTATATTTTGTCTTAGAGCCACTCGTCAATTGTTATAGTGATGGTTCCTGTCGGCCTCATCGCGGCGTTCACTTGGCGCGATCACTTCCCTAGAGTAGAACTATGCAATGTCTGCCTGTCTTTGTCCGGCGTATTGGAAACGTCAAGTGACAGATGAAGACAGCGGACGTTGTATACGCTGAGTAGTTTTAAAGGGGGTAGATGGCAAGCTCAATTCGTCGTTCATAATTCACTCCCATAACGGGCGAAGCTAACACCAGCCGGTAATGGTCTCGAGTATGATTTACCTCGCGCTGCAGCCAAAAACTGAGTTCATGCGATTATTGAAGATGTTACGTCCATAACGAGAATTTACGGCGCGACCTTATTTTTTCCAGTTTCCTTGTGCGGGGTATTTTTATCATCCACTCGATAATAAGTTTTTTACCCGGCTGTTTTTCTCAGCACTAATCTGAAAATGAAGTTAGAGTACCTAGAGGCATTGTAAACATGTACAAAATGTTTACAGCATAAGGTATTGAACGTCGATGAGTAGTGGCTGTAGCAGAAAGCTAAAGAATTTTAGGTAATCCTAGGGGCGTTCACTCGTGCAATGGATTTCGATGCGTCACAAATGAACTGGTTTTATATGATGGGAGTCTGTGATATTTTGCATTTCTTACCTGTTTGAAATGGATCCTAATTCCTAGCTATCTATCGCAAATAAGTGACCACCCTCAAAAAAAATATTAGTTAAAAGCCTAGCCACAAAAATTACCAAAGCATATAGTAAAAGTCTTGTTTTCAAATAAGAAGATGGCATCTAATAATTTGACAGAGAATTGAGATCCTTAATCTCTAACCCTCCAAAAAACAATCCGAACAATGGAGCACAGTAAATAAAATGATAATTTCCGCGTGGCCCCAAATGCTAATGCACCCGAGATATATTTATGTTCATTTATTACGACAATAATTCACAACAATCTGCTGGAACACTTACCGTGACCTATAAATATATGCTCGCCGGCTTTCCTTAAGTGAAAACTTCTTTACTTTTGGCGTAGTTGACACTAGGGAGTACACCATAATAATAATAATAATATAATACAGGCCGTTCAGAATATTTTTGCCTCCGACAAAACCTTATTTAAAACAAGCTGATAGCTTTAAATACCCATAAAAATCTCACCGTCCTTGTTCACTTCCTACAGAACAACGATTACACAATTTGAAAACATAATACGTTTGAAAACATAAAACATAGGTCGAGCGTCTGCAGTCTCGCCACAAAATTAACTTTAGTTCTTTTGTGGTGAGAGTACCGACGAATCTTCTTTCGACCTTTGAGGCGCCGGAGTTCTGGCCGATGGATGTGGTCTACCGGAGGTTCCGGGGGAGACTCCGGAACGAAGCGCGTCATGTAGCCGTCAACACGTGACAAAGTGTAGTTTTTAAGTGTATAATAATAATATGTATGTTAGTCCATAAGGTATTTATTATCATATTATGTATGTTAGTCTCTAAGGTATCTGTATTATGGGCCTAGATGCCTGAAATAAATGGTAAAATAAAAAAAATAAAAAATAAAATAATTGCTTTTTTCGTATCTTCGCGTATTTAAGCACATAATGTTAATGTACAGTACGATGCAACTGTCTCTTGGAAATTATCTTTTTGAAAAAATATACTAAGTAACATGAAGAAAAAGCTGTTCTGCAAGCGAATTAATGAAGAGCAATAGAAACTCTCTGAGTGCTAACTCCGTTACTTCAACACTTCAACTAGAATACAGCAAAAGTCTAAAAACGCAAAGTAAACGTATACATGAATAAAATATACTTTTATCGCGATACATATTCATATTTGTAAAATGAGAATGCAATTCTGAAAAATTGTTTGAAGCCGAATACCGAGTAACACAAAAATGTACAGTATTTTTGTATTTCCCGCGCATTTTTGCTATTGTTTATCATTATACATTAAAGTTGAAATATTTTGCATCATACTCATAAATTTTGTAATGGAATGATACACTTTTATAAGATTTTACAGCCAAATATCCTAATAGAACAAAACTGGTACTATTTAAAGTAATTGAATCGAAATGTAATTGCAAGTTCATAAATAAGTAAAATTCAGGTTAAGGCTTTTGTTCCTAATCATTATAATATGAACATCTCCTTTGAGTATGTTTTGTATTTTGTGCAACGAATGTAAATAACAAAAGTTAACTGATTATTAATTTTAAAGTGAATAAAAAATCGAATCTTTCTTTGCTTTTTTATTGCTTTATGAAATACAGATAGCAAACATCAGCTTCATTCTTAAAGCCACATCTCCACAAGAAGTACAGGCACTTGATTGGACTCTTGATTGCAGATTATTGGCACGTCAATCAGATTTTCACAGGCCAATTTGCCCTAGACTGCTGCACTAATGATAACTGCCAATACGAGGAAGGCAACAATCTCATCAACCCGGATTAGGAGTTAACAGTCCTTCTACTATTAGTAGAAGTCTGCTTGTATAAAACTAGAAGTGGTCTTTAAAAGGCCTTGGCATACCAATCTTTAGTAGGCAGGAGTAAAGTAGGTCTTAGTTGGTAATTTACAATAGAAAATGAATTTGGAGACAGAAGCTATGTACCACATGTACCAGATAAAATAAACGAAAAATTCTGTCAAATATTGCGCAAAAGAGTTGAAGTGAAATTCAATAACATGAGTGTCAGTATAACGTGAGTAGGATAATCGACGATTGCCCAATAATGTTTCCTACGATGGAGTAAGAGGTTATTTCCTCTCTCTGCGAGTCTGGCAGAAACTAGTTAACTACTGCAATCTTGATTAGCTTTTAACTTTGAATGGAATATTTATAGAAATCAGTGGTTCCGCAGCGGTGGCGGTAAATCCCGCTGTCAGTGAGATACCCCGACAGCGGCTATCGTAAATCTGTCCAGCACCCCGTGCGGGTGCACCCCCGCACCCCTGTCCCCCGCACCCCTACACCCTTGCAGCTTGGTACGGTAGCCTGAGATAAACGGCGTTAATTTTTAAAGAGTTCACTTATTGTGGTTAACGTTCCGCTCCGCTGGCGCTGTCTGTTGGATTTGTACTCATTCATCATTCGTATTTTTTATTAAGCAGTCGTTCGTATAACAGATCCACTGAAAGGAATGAAATTGCTGGAATCGTAATAATTATTAATGTTTAACTTCAAGTGAACCATTTCTCAGCATTTACAAAAAAAGTCTTATCCAAAAATGGATGTTAATCCCGACCATCACTGATAAATACAGGATCACCGTTTGAGTGATACAAATGATAGCTACTAGAGGCGGTCGATGATTTAGCATTTTGTCGATGAGACTGCGCCCGGTTATATCGATTGCGCCGAAACTATTTGATGTAATATTTCGTCATAACGCTCGACCGGTGATGGATAGCGTCCTCGGAATGTGAACTTTATTAACTAGAAGAATGTTCGGCTCATTTCGGAAAACCGGAGGAGCGTAGTAATTGCGTCACAGAGGACTGATACATCGTCTACAATGTGTCATCGCGTACGAGGAAAAAATAGAGTAAAAAGTCCACGAGCTATACTCGATCGAGGCAGGCGGATCCCCGCACGAAATTTCCAAATGAAAACACAGCATAAAAAGTCCCATCTAAATGATGATAGGATATTTTTTATGTATCGCTTGGGCCGGAGCGGGCCAGATCGGGGAACAAAGGCCGGGCCGGACTCATCAGCGCTACGTGACGCGAATCCCGCGGTTTCGATACGTTTTATCCCGCCGCCCGATAAAAGCCACGCAAATGTAATGAGCGCCGGAAATGTACGCGCTACAGACTACAGTCACCACACCGACCGCCGCCCTGCCGGACTGTCTCGCAAGACAAACAGGACATGGTACCCAAAATACTTTGGTTCGTGTTTGTATTTTTTTTTTACATTAGCTGTCACGTTCTTGGTTTATTATATTATATTGTATATAGAAAAAAAAACATTTCAATCATATTACCATTTTTCTTGTTATTAATAATTAATTGTAATAATAAATTAAGAATGCTCCAACTTTTTAATTAGCAGGTCGGATGTCTGTCAGTACGAATATCGACGTTAATGACATTAAAATAAGATTCATATTAGCGCGCCTTGTACAGTGGCGGTTACGACGCTCGCCGCGTTTTTGATATGGCGAAAATGTATGAAAAAATTTGAGAAATTTTCTTATTTTTCTTATAACTGGAAAAGTTGTTTATTTTTATATAAAATTTTTAGCGGACTTTATAGAAGACTAACTAAGCAACAATTTTTTTGTATATTTATTTTCCTCAGTTCAGTGTATTTAGATATTAAGGTACCTAATCAGACCCCAATTTTTTCATATTTTGCGATTATTGTGATGGTTAAAACGTATTTTATGTGAAAATTTTGTATGCGGCTATAGAATTTTTATGGTATAATCGTGGAGATGAATAAATTATCTTTCATTTGAAACCAAAATATCCTCGCAGTTTGACTCCTAATTCTTTAATAGGGTACCGGAAAATCGCTGATATTTGTAATAGCGTCCTTAAGTATAGAAAATAATAGTCTAATTTCTGTGAATCGTAATAATAATAGCAAAAGTGATTCTAAAGTGATTCAGATTCGATTACACAAATTTTGTGAATGTTTCTTTATAGGCTAAAACAGGTATAAAATTAATTAACTAATTGACATCTTCTTCGAGCTCTCCCTCTGTATTTCTCAGTAAGGAATGATTGATATTAATCATAGCGCTGAGTAATTAGACGTGATCATAAAATTTCAATTTGTAAGATTCAAAGACGTACGATTGCACTAAATGTCAACCGGCTAATTAAATAATTCTAGTCTGGCTCACGGCTGGCGGCTGGCGGCGATAAAACACGTTTTATTTCACATAGCTTCTACTATTTTCGTTCCATTAGCATATTATCAATTTTTGAAATCGCTTCAGTTGGGGGCAATAAAAATAAGCTTTGAAATCGGCCGCAATTTTATTGTTTGTGCAATTTCTGTATCAGTCGTTATCTAAAACTCGCGCTGCGCCAATTAAAAAGTGCTGACAGTTAAATGTTTAGTCGGACTCTGTCCGTTGTTTAGCGAAACTCGCGGCTACCGCAGAGCTATCTCTGTCCTTTGTAATTGAACGTCGAATCTTTTGTTCCATCGTCAAATAAAACTCCCGACTCTTGACTAACACAAAATACTGACGTACGGCTCTCTATGAGTTTATTTTTGTCTGACAAAGGTTGTTATTTGATATAATATTTGATCATCATAAAATATAATAATTATTGGGACATTTCTGTACTATGCAATAAAACTTCTTCTATTTTTAATGATGAAATGATGATCCAAAAAACAAATTAATGGAAATAGATATATTGATAAAAAAATCTATTAAAATCAGTCGTTTGGAGTTACGATGGAACAAACAAACCATAGACTGCCAAAATCCTTAACTATTTCTTGAATATTCTCGTAGTCAGCAACCTTGCTAATAAATTAACTACGAGTTACGACTGACTAGATTTCGTGTTAACGGCTGATGTAATTTGGTAACCAGAAGTAATGAATGACAATAACCAGAACACGCCCCGGCACCAGCCCCGGTATCACGTGACGGTCATGAAATTAAATAATTATACTGTCACTACACATGTGACAGCATTATTACGTTAGACGTTCACACTAATAAATCGTAAAAATGTTTCGGATATTTTTCATTGGAAATTTTTAGGGTTCCGTAGCCAAAATGGCAAAAAGGAACCCTTATAGATTCGTCATGTCTGTCTGTCTGTCTGTCTGTCTGTCTGTCTGTCTGTCTATCCGTCCGTCTGTCTGTCTGTCTGTCTGTCTGTCTGTCTGTCTGTCTGTCCGTCCGTCCGTATGTCACAGCCACTTTTCTCCGAAACTATTAGAGGTATACTATTGAAACTTGGTAAGTAGATGTAGTCTGTGAACCGCATTAAGATTTTGATGCAAAAATGGAAAAAATGTTAAAAATTTTAGGGGTCCCCATAGGTACAACTGAAACAAAAAATTTTTTTTTTCATCTAACCTATGCGTGTAGGGTATCTATGGATAAGTCTCCAAAAATCTTATTGAGGTTTCTTATATCATTTTTTTCTAACCTGAATAGTTTGCGAGAGAGACTCTTCCAAAGTGGTAAAATGTGTGTCCCCCCCCCCTCTAATTTCTAAAGTAGGGGCATGATAATTCTAAAAAAAATATATGATGTGGATTACTATAAAAACTACCAACGAAAATTGGTTTAAACGAGATCTAGCCAGTAGTTTTTTTATACGTCATAAATGGTAAACCTTAAACTAAATCTCATTAAATCGACTGAAATATAAAAATAAATCAAAAACCTTTTAATTTCATAAAAATAAACCTTATTGCTGCTGCTTATGCCCATGAAGGGTTCCTCATGGGCGAGTCCAACTCGCACTTGGCCGCTTTTTTTTTCAAACAAAAAAAAATTTGCTCATTGGCAAATTGTCACGTTTTCTTACTACTGTAATGGTGAGATCAGAACTCGATGAATCGTTGCGATAAATAAAGAAATATATTAGAAATCCCGATAAAAACCAGTTCATACTCTAATTCATTAGCGACAGATCGAAATGATCTAGCGCGAGAGATTGCCATAGGAAATCATGAGGGGTTTTGGATCCTATTTATAAATGTAAAACACAAATGAAAATGCGGGAACAAGTAGAAACGTAGTGAGCGATGATAATGATGACGAGCTTAAAGTAAAGCCGGCTATAATTAGAGTTGTCGACCTTGACCGACGCGGGCGACCAATTTAATTTTAAATTAAAAGTCTTTTAGAAAGATCTTTGTGAGATTCTTTTAAAAGAGGATTCTTTTACCGCTGTAAAGGCTGCCGGAAGCTAGCTGCGCGCAATTTCCGTGTCGCTTCATCGCGTTATTTCACGGCACCGCGCCGCGCCGCGCGCCGGACGACGACCATTACCACTTAAATTCGCGAATAAAAATATAAAAGAGAAATGAACGAGCGAATATATTTCATTGTGAGCGAGTATTTGTACAAAGTGAATTAATTTTGTAGCTAACCGGACAAAATATATTTTAAAGTTAAGTTTTTCCCCGCACGATCCATTTAAATAGGACACTATACATTACTATTATTACAATATACATCTATTCCTAAAAATATATTTCGTTCCGACGACGTTCTATTGTGTGTTCGACTGTGAGCCAACGCGACGTTTTATCCGTAACTTTTCCTTGAATTATATTTCTGTCACGTACACACGAAATTTTAAGCTTTAAATTTCGATACAATGTTCGTATTATCCTTTACGATACAGCTCCGATTTATGACCTGGCTACGAACAAGGACCTTCACTTTAAAAGCCAGCAAAGTATATTTTAATATAAAGCTACGTCCTTTATACGAGTGAAGTTACATAATATTATTATTATACACATTCATCTATTTCACACGTATCATTATATGAAAATCCATGACGAGCCATGATCCAAGGTTAATGTTATAATAATGTTTCACCTACTGCGCGCTACGATAGCTACTATAATTGCGTGCTACGAGAGCAAGCATGGGACCGCTACGCGCTATAACAGCTACCGTAGCTGCTGCGTGCTACACAGCTATTAGAAGACCGTTGCGCTCTACAACAGCTACTAAAGAGTAAAGGACCACTCTACGCGCTAAGACGACTACGTGCTACAAAAGCTACGTATACCCGACGTAGCAACGTGCTACGACAGCTACTAGAGGGTCACTACGTACTACAAAAGTTACGTATACGACGTAGCTACAATCTACGTGCTACGACAGCTACAGCTAAAGGACCGCTCTACGCGCTACGACAGCTACGGATACGACGTAGCTGCGTGCTACGACAGCTACGAATACGACGTAGCTGCGTGCTACGACGGCTACTAGAGGGCCACTACGCGCTACGACAGCTACGAATACGACGTAGCTGCGTGCTACGACAGCTACTAGAGGGCCACTACGCGCTACGACAGCTACGTATACGACGCGACGTAGCTGCGTGCTACGACAGAACTACTGATCCGATTTGAATGCGGTTTTCGCAGATATATTTGTCTTCTTCCAACTCAACTTCCGGTGTATAAAAATCCTCCGCCCCCTCTAAGGGGACCAAAGAGGGGATCAGATTTTGTATGAAACTTTTTTCTTTAATGGACTTACTTCATATTATTAGTGTATTTTCTCTGTATAACCCCCCCCCCCCCACCTCTCTTAGGGGACAAAAGAGGGGGTCAGATATTGTATCAACTGATGAAGTAGAAAATTTCTACTAGAAATACTTTATATTATGGCAAAACAACGTTTGCCGGGACAGCTAGTTACTGAATAAAAGTATCTTATTAAAGTTAATATAATTCTAACTCGTGACAAAGTTTGCTTAAAATAAAAGACAGTTACTTTAGTATTTCAAAGCAGAATGTTAGTGTAATATACGGTCATAATGAATCGCTACATCACGCTCATACAGCGTGTCGGGAATCTGTCAGATAAATCAAAAATGTCCGCCGCAAAAACAGCCTTATCCCGTCCGACGCCTCCCGCATACGTCACGCGAGAGATTGTACCGTGTACGACCACGTAATATCTACATGTTACGATGTATTATTATAATACTGAAAGTGAGAACAGTAAGTATAAGTAAAACTGGCCTAGCTTGAGTCGAATATTCAAATAAAGGCCGACAATGCACCTGCAGCTCCTCTGATTTTGTGTGAGTGTAAATGGGCGACGGTAGTTGCTTTCCATCAGGTGACGCATTCGCTCGTTTGCCTCCTTATTTTATAAAAAATAGTGCTGTTATGTCTTCATTATTTATAGTATAGTTAAGATCGTGTTTAGTTGTATTTAATTATTGTAATTGGGGCAACCCGTTTTAATTAACGTTAATGTGCAAAATAAATAATATCATTCGTAAAATAATCTCATTATGTTCGTAAAAGATGGCACAAATTCACATAACTGTATAGCAATTTAATTTTAAGTGAAAATTTTTCTCGTTTATTTTATTACCACAAATATACTTAAGAACTTGAAATTACCAAAATTCTTAGCAGTTACTTAAAGTTGTTGAAAAGCTTGTTTGAGTTAATTAACGTGGTAATACAAATTAAAATAATTAAACTTTGCCAGTGCGTCACGTTTAAATAACGAATTTATCGTTAGTGGCCCGACTGATATACATCTCTCCTCGTGTTGAGTGCTCGAACATATATAGTTAGTGCTTGAACATATATAGTTAGTACCTTACAGTTTCAGCACCACAGACCAGTCCGTCTTTTTCAGTGTTGCAGTAGCTGTATCGTTTTAATTTTCGTCCATTTGAGATATAAAATGAGAAATCTGTTGGTTGGTAGGATTCGTATGATATATGTGCATTTTTTGTAGCAGGTTATTATAAAATTAAAAAGAATCCCCCAATCTCGGCACACCGCCATTCATCACGCAAAGGGTTGGTGTAAATCACATTTTTACAGCATTGTTAAAGCTTGCCCGTCGGCCAGCGAACTGTGAAAATTCAATGAAAAGACGCACACTTCCGACAGATTAGCACAAAGGGCCTCGACAGCCGCTCACCCACCCGGCGCCTGCGCCACCGCCCGCCCGCGGACCACCTCAATTATATTATTACTTTAAATTTATTAGTGATGGTTGCTGATAGAACCGAGAAAATTACACCACCCTCATCTCCTTGATGAGTGGCAGTCTTAAATACAAATATTTATGTTGTTCCGAAGCAAGATTAGGCTGATGCCTAATTTATCTTAATGGTTTTGGAGACCTTTGGCTCGCACTCGTAGAGGGAGCAGGTTCGATCCCGGGTGGAGACGTGTACCAATGAGATATTTTCTGATCTCAAGTACATAATAGTTAATACGGACGCTCATACGGTGAAGGAAAACATCGTGAGGAAACCCGCACATAGTTGGTCCCAGACGTATTGACTAGTTCTTTTCTCTGGACTAGGCCGACTATGTTGCGAGAATGTCGAATGTGCTTGGGCAATCATATGGACATTTAAATCTTGTCTCAAGCACTGTATAAATCATCCACAAGATGCAAAGGCCTAGTTTTAGGCTGATGCCATACATTTTATAATCTGCTGGCGATTTAATGAAAATGTTGTGCTTACACTTATTAGTCATTACAGTTTATACTATAGTTGGAAAAAATATTTGCTTAACTGGTCAGTGAAAAATTAATGAAACTGAAACATACTTTGGCCATAAAATATTTAAATGTTGGAATATTTTCGGAGTTGGAATCGGACATCGGTAATGTTTTTTGCGGGTGCATAATTCGCAGGAGATATTTAACGCAACTCCACATAATTGACCGAAAATATTTTTGTACCTCGATATTTATCGGGAAAATAATGGCCGCCGTCCTATTAAAATTGCATATTTGAATATCAATCGGCGCACGATAGAAAAATAAACGCGTCTTCAATGCCGGTGATTCTATTGAGATGAATACAAAACGAGCAGAAGTCGCCGCCGACTGCCGACTGTTCCGGAGCTCTATTCACCGAGCTAATTAAACTGAAAAATATTTGTTCTGATGAGCACAAAAAGAAATTAACTTTTAGAAATATCCGGATGCATTGTTGGAAAAATAGAAACTATATAGAGACGAGCAGCTGAAAAACGCTTTTATTTTGCAGAAAATATCAGGCAGACAATAGAATTATATTTTCAAAGCATTCTGAAATATAAAATTTCTGGAAATGGGCCTTGACACTTTGAAGAATTGGAAATAAAACGTCGCTATCATTGGCAATATATTTTAATGTATTGTTTCGTCACTAGCGGCGACACCAGCAACGTTTGCTGGCTTTCGATACCACCAACATCACAAGTAAACGCTGTCGACGGTTGTATAAAGGGAGGATAACTAGCAACTAATTGCCCCTTCCACATGTTTTTATTGCTCCTAAGAAAAATTAGCCTGTGCAGTGCATTTCTATTGGCTCACATGGTCAGCTGTACCATCTGACCCAGTTCGGCCCCTTGACCCACCGCGGGTCGCCGCACTGTTTGCCGGCTCCGGCGTGCGGCTTTTTAATTGGCTTTCATGCATTTTCAGCGGTCCATTAGAGTTGGTGCTGTAGTTTTTCACTGTTTGCTGATATCGCCTTTCTGCGGCAGGGAAATGAATGAGTGGATCACCTGATAAGGCATCACCATCTTCACACAGAAATCTAGTAAAAAAACAGAAGGCAACCGTACTATAAGAAAACGGACAAAACGATCACTTTATACAAATTTTATCTCAAAATATTTCACAAACTTTGCATAATAATATTTTTTTAAATAAATAGTAATAATATCTAAGTATAGATGCTTCACACCACGTCAGTCTGGCCCCGTGGTAATAAATACTGAAGGACTTGTGTTACGGGTACCAGACAACGGAAATAAATTTAATGCTTTTATCTATACATACATTTAAAATTTTTATAATATTATACATAATATATTTAATACACATCCAAGACCCAGGAACATCGAAAACTTTTTGTTCCGTCGCGGGTTTTCGCTCACCAACTGAGCCACAGAGGTCGTCAAATAAATTATAATATTATATATTATAATCGTAATAATAATTGAAACAATTTAAAGCGCTACTATAACTATTTGTAATGAAATACAAACAGAACAGTCGTTCAAATTAGATTTAATAACCTGCTACGTTTAATCCCTAATTCAAACTCACGGTAAATCCCATTAACTAATATTGTACATTGTACAGTTAGTGCAAAGTTGATCCACGTTGTCCAGCCGCGTCCGGAACAGTGTGAATTCACTGTTTACATATTGCGGTCATTAATATTGTTCAACTCAGTTTATACATAACTAATTACGGTACAACGATTGAGCATGACCAGAGAACGTCACGACTACGTAGTTAATAATAATAGTCAGCATTTTGCACTTGCAAGACGTTGATGTCGTGTGACAGATCGTAGATAATCTATACCTCAAGTTTCATTTATTTATTAGGTCTAGTCTGTTTTTAACTACCAAATGCCAAAATATGTCATAAATGAACGTCAACTGACTACCTGGTTGAATTTTAACAGTTAAGGTGATCTAACATTATCAGCACCCACGTGCCGAACGCGCCGCATTTTAGAATTTCTTGTATGAAAGGACAAAGGCGAAATATTATTTGATATTTTTTTAGCGTCTAAAAATGCCATGTGAACAAAAACAAATATTTTATTATTTTATATTTTACCAATATATTCTAGGGTTTAGTAAAGGCCACCAAAAAAAACAATTATTTTTTGTAAATCAATTGACTACTTAATACGAATTTCAAGCGAATTTCATATTTTCCGCTCAGCTATATTGCCATTTTATATTTTTTGCCAAAGCGGCGGCGCGCACCGCGCGGCGGTTCAGCCGGCGAACGGCATAAATAACATAATGTTTCATCCTACCGTTTAAGTTATGAATAGATCTACAATTATTTTAGTTAATTCAACACTTTTAATAAATAAATCGATGTTTATTTTTTCAAAGTAGTTAGGTAAAAAAGAATGGATGAGGTAGTTCCTAAAATAACTAGCAACACTGCTTAGTTGTCAAACAAATGTTAATTGTCATACCAAGTGTCAAATGTCAAAAAATATCTATGGATTCTATGGTGTTCCTGCCTTTGCGTTGCCTCTCGTGTTCGATTGTGTTTTATTGTTTTTCTTTTAATTTCGACCCGGCATGTTTTTGGACTTTGATTCTGTGATTTGACTTGTTATATACTTTTTGTTACTCAGTCCTACGGGAATGTAGCTCGCGGAGAATTTTCAATTATATTTTAATACAAAACAAACAATAATAAAATAATACCAATAATAATAAGTAAGTAATACCTACTTACCAATGAAACATAACCTAAAATATTTATGATTTTTATGATCTAATATCTAATAACCTAGGCCTTCTTGGGAATATTTATTTTTAGAAGTTAGTTGTAGGATGAGTTCCTAATCATTTAAGCATTTTTTTATTTATAGACGCCTCCATTTTATCTCAAATAAAATCATGTATGAGAGTTCGCCATTGTCCTTTAGGGCACTGCATAATACATATAGCGTAATGCGACATTTGAAGAAAAAAGTAGGTACCTACCGTTGAGCATTACACTGCTCCAGCCTCCATCAAGCGCCACGGGTGAAAGCTCGTTGTACTATCAGAGAAGTTGATTCTTAAGCAGATGACGGACTTACGTATTTTGATAGCGTTATGTCATATGTGAGACCCAGCCGACTATCGCCGAGCTGAAATTGAATTAACATAACCCGACCAAATAACAGTATGATATTCCACCATTTGCATATGAATCGATTTCTTCGATAGAACTTACTAAAAAATCGACGATCTCTATGTAATATTTGGCTACATCTGCTTATACTATATCGTGGTTAATCCTATAGATCTAAAGCGGTGATCACTCGTGGTCAGCGGTCGCGCCCAGCCCACTTACTGGTAGATAACACTTGTGGGAATTTCGCGCATTCCACCGCCCGCTGTCCTTGCCGCGCCATTTACATTATAATATTCTACTTATCGATCATAATATCGTATGCATTCTAAATATTTGGCCTTTTGGCTTAAACGGAATTTGTGCTGTATGAAAGTCGATTAATTGTCCACTCACATGGAGAATATTAATTATTCGAAGAAGCCCGAAGTGAGTCAATTGCTCAAGGCATAAACTTAAAGCTTTAAGTATTTTAAAAAATGTGTTGATAAAATTAAATTAAGAAATTTAAAAAAACCCCCGCCAAAAAACTTTAAAAAGTAATGAAATAACATTTCCTGACTTTAAGTTTAAATCATTCCTAAGAGTAAAGTAATATTTTAGTCCATAATTGTTGTCAAGGTGTGTCGGGGGACCGCCAAGTAAACTACCACAACAGCGACTTTTACATTTTGTATCGCCATAATAGTCGCTGATTCTCTCGATTCGGGTCGCTGTGAACAGACCCTTAATTTATATTGTTATGTGAAATCAAACATCTACATTAGCGGTCCCCCGACACACCTTGACAACAATTATGGACTAAAATATTACTTTACTCTTAGGAATGATTTAAACTTAAAGTCAGGAAATGTTATTTCATTACTTTTTAAAGTTTTTTGGCGGGGGTTTTTTTAAATTTCTTAATTTAATTTTATTTTATGCTTTTTAAACTTGTGCAGAATAATTCCTATCAACTGGATCATATCCCAATGAATACCATCTATAAAATATGTCCTCTTGAGGATGATATGAGCCCAAACATGAAACCTCCACTTTAGGTTCATACGGAGCTTAGCTCCTATAGAATCCAGGTGATGCTGCAGCAGCAGCATGCAAATATTTACTGTTTATCTACGTCTTACTGGTTGTCGCAATTAAAATGAGCCCAAACACGAAACCTCTGCTCTAAGTTGGTGAGGAGTTGGGTATCCTATTGATTACCAGGTGATGCTGCACCACCAGGTCAACTTTCCAATAATGTGTATATATTCATAAGTGTCTCGAACCAGGATGCAAAATATAAAACCCATCAAGCGACTGCAAGTTGCTAATCGTCCTATCACGAACTAGATATTCCGTGATATTTCAGCAATGAGCAGGCTGATGATGATGAACTATAGCTAAGAACACTCACCGTCATGTCAGCTTTCAAACAAAAAAAACTAGATCAAAATCGGTCCACCCGTTTGGATGCTACGATGCCACAGACAGACAGACAGACAGACAGACAGACAGACAGACAGACAGACAGACAGACAGACACGTCAAACTTATAACACCCCTCTTTTTGGTCGGGGGTTCACTTTTGTATGGGGAAACTCGTGACGCTCGGGCCCTTGCCCATACAAAAGTGAAAAAAAAATTCGTCTTTAAGCGCTGCTACTTTCATATTGAACTCTCTACAAGGAACACGTACACACCCTAAAGTTTTATCACTTAGTTTTGTTACACACTGTATAACTCTATATTGTTCTGCAAAGATGGCGACTTGCATTTATTAATACTGTTGTGCACACTAAATAAACAAAGAAAAATATAGTGTTCAATTGCATTTGGAGCAAAATATAGGGTATGTTTTGTACTTGTACATTATTTACGAAGCTTTTGAGAATTTCCTCGCCTCAGACTTTCTATCCCAAAGGGCTTAAGGAGTTAATAAATATGAAGGTATTCCTCCCAAATCGTGAGTCCCGCCGCCGGCGCGGCGTCCCGTCGCGTGACGGCTCACGGCGCGTCACTCCGGAATGTGCGCCACTGAGCCTGGGTTTTAATCATCATTTCAGACTTTAGAACAACAAACAACACGCATGAGAAGACCTTGAACGTATATAATTGTATAATGTGTTTTTGGAGAAAAACAATATGCTGAAAGCTTGCAAATTCGTGGTGAAAAATGACTTTCGCCTGAAGAGTACAAAAGAAGAAGCGCAACACCTGATAGTCCCTTTTTGACTAGAACACATAACAATCCATTAATGGTGACAGCAAAAATATAGTATCTCGAGGAGATACCGATCCGTTTCCGTATTAATAGGTGTGCTAGCCTATTATAGCCAGGAGTTAGGACAGATCCAAAAGCTGGCGTAACTCGCGTCTCTCGTGATTCACGAGTCGTGAAGTCTTGTCGTAATCATCATCATCGGCTTACAATTTGATGGTGAGCCAAATTATTTGCACTATATAAACGTCCGCAATGGTAAGGGTGTACAGGTGCGTTTACCTGTTTACCATAAGACACAATTACCATGGCGTGGTCGTGGGAAACTCACGCCGCTCGCTCGTGATCGCCGTGGCCTTGTCCCCCCGTCGTCCCCTCCGTCTCCTATGTCCCTTTCGTCCCCTGAGTTAGGACCTCTCACTAAATATTTAGATTTAGTCTAAATCCCATTCATTAGGTACATTGTATGTACTATGTCTCCGAAGAAAGGAAGTGATTAGCGTCATGTTGCATACTCATAAAAATTTTAACGCATAATCATAAAACACTATGAACTCCTTCATCAAATTCAGCCTATCCTCGCGGTGATCATCATCACGGACGTCGCTAAAGTTGAGTAAAAAGCTTGACTCTTGAGCACGCAGTTATTAATTTAAAATATGTTTTTGTCTTCGTCATAAGTGTATTATAATATTAATAACCTATTAACGCTGACATGTGAACATGTAGGACAATAGACACATCACCTGCAGCGGCACAGTGCGGTGCGCTGCGGTGTAGGTCGCGGCCTTAGCAATCAATTATTGCCCGTTGATGTATTGTGGATAGATGTACATTACTCACATTAATATTATAAAAAGGACAAAGGCGAAATATTATTTGATATTTTTTTAGCGTCTAAAAATGCCATGTGAACAAAAACAAATATTTTATTATTTTATATTTTACCAATATATTCTAGGGTTTAGTAAAGGCCACCAAAAAAAACAATTATTTTTTGTAAATCAATTGACTACTTAATACGAATTTCAAGCGAATTTCATATTTTCCGCTCAGCTATATTGCCATTTTATATTTTTTGCCAAAGCGGCGGCGCGCACCGCGCGGCGGTTCAGCCGGCGAACGGCATAAATAACATAATGTTTCATCCTACCGTTTAAGTTATGAATAGATCTACAATTATTTTAGTTAATTCAACACTTTTAATAAATAAATCGATGTTTATTTTTTCAAAGTAGTTAGGTAAAAAAGAATGGATGAGGTAGTTCCTAAAATAACTAGCAACACTGCTTAGTTGTCAAACAAATGTTAATTGTCATACCAAGTGTCAAATGTCAAAAAATATCTATGGATTCTATGGTGTTCCTGCCTTTGCGTTGCCTCTCGTGTTCGATTGTGTTTTATTGTTTTTCTTTTAATTTCGACCCGGCATGTTTTTGGACTTTGATTCTGTGATTTGACTTGTTATATACTTTTTGTTACTCAGTCCTACGGGAATGTAGCTCGCGGAGAATTTTCAATTATATTTTAATACAAAACAAACAATAATAAAATAATACCAATAATAATAAGTAAGTAATACCTACTTACCAATGAAACATAACCTAAAATATTTATGATTTTTATGATCTAATATCTAATAACCTAGGCCTTCTTGGGAATATTTATTTTTAGAAGTTAGTTGTAGGATGAGTTCCTAATCATTTAAGCATTTTTTTATTTATAGACGCCTCCATTTTATCTCAAATAAAATCATGTATGAGAGTTCGCCATTGTCCTTTATGTGAAACCTCGCACATTCGTCCGCAGTCCGCACCGTACGCGCCGCATTTCCTCTACTATGCGGTGCGTTCGATGCGTACGGCACGTACGGTGCTAACAAATGTGCGAATTGCGATTAACTTTAGAACGTTTGAAATTAGACAAGAATTTCATTTTGTACTTTGATAGGAAACGTAACTGAAACTCAAACTTGTAA
The DNA here is from genome assembly GCA_905404155.3 of Plebejus argus. Classification (NCBI taxonomy): domain Eukaryota; kingdom Metazoa; phylum Arthropoda; class Insecta; order Lepidoptera; family Lycaenidae; genus Plebejus; species Plebejus argus. The sequence goes on from FR989935.1 coordinate 16,359,436, forward strand.
CGTAGTTGCAATAATATCGCATTTCAAGAATTGAGGTAACTGGGAGAGAGGGCCAGGTCGATCGGAGGTTGTTACAATGAGACTTCTAAGTACCTACAGAGTTGCGTTCGAAACAGTAAAGCGAAGAATGTGAACTTTAATATTGTTGAGAAGTAAATGAAATCAGGAAAAAGTGCAACAACAAGCGTACAACACCACGTCAAGCACCTTCGTGGTTCTAAGGAAATGTAGTTTTTAGATTGCAAATTGTATAACCTTGAATAAAGATGCACGTGTTTGTGAAAACGGAGTGGCGGTAAACAGTTTATTGTAATGAATGCCGATCGAGTTCTCCGCATTTCATCCCCGACTCTTGTTGAAAAATCCGAATCATGTTTTATATTTCGCTCGACCCCGTAATTTGAGTTATGTTTTATTTTCAAAGAACAAAGACTTTCTCGAATACCTTTCGTTCTCTTCGACATTACTCACGAAATCTTTTCTTATTTACCTGCCTTTTATAACATTACTAGCTGACCCCGCAAACTTCGTTTCGCCGACAATGAAATTATAAAAATTATACCTGAAATTATTTAAGGTACATTTAACTTATTGTAGAAAAAATGTTCTATGTAGGTATAAAAATTAACGTTTTATAAGACGTTATTTTAATAACTAGTTACTCGATAAGAAAGTCGATCCATGCGTAGACCGGCAAGGTTTTCAGGCAAAAATAGCGATCAACAATCCACTAGCAATAATCGCGCGATCGATTGTTGGTTGTCAAAAACAATGGTGTCACGTATGCGATCGATTGCAATCGATTCGATTGTATTGTTTTGGCTGTTTTGATAACCTCCTTTTTTTGAAGTCGGTTAAAAAGTGACAACATAACATTTGCGTAGGTACTTATCTCTTTAAGATATCTCTTCCAGCAAACCATAAACAGTAGTGGATATAAAATAGTGTGAAACAGGGCAATGTACACTAAAGACACAACATTGAAACTAGTAATACCAACACTTAAATCCTATAACTAAATTCATAATAATATTATTGTATATTAATATACAATACTTACAAACAATACAAATGAACGTAATTTTAACACAGTAAAAATCATATTACCTACTTAGATATTATGTGATGTGAAGAAGCATATTTTGTAACTAAAACATTAGAAGTAAATTAAACCTCTGATAACTAGTAACGTTTTAATCTTAGTTCAGATGTAGAAACAGTAGGTGCCTCACAAATGTGATCTGACAAACTGTTCGAATTTTCGTTACACGAAAATGAGCCCTCATAGAAGATTGTGTTACAGTGAGGAATAGCTAGTGGTCTCTTAAGTGTGCAGGAGCGAACCGGTCTCTCGCTAGGCGGAGTAAAAGAGAACCTTTCGTGTGGATATTGAGGTGAGTGAGAACGAAGCAGTTTAAAGAGGAGCGTAAGGATGTGCGAATTCCGACGCTGACATATTGGGAGCCAGTGTGGTCATGATTGCGCAAACAAAACACATAGCGAATACAAAGGTTTTGCAGGCGTTCCAGTTTTTTATGATATTTATGATATCAAGGGCCTGTTTCACCACTTTCTGATAAGGTGACGAATAGGCTATTCACAGCTTTTTTGACAGATTCTCCATACTTTATCTGTCAAGCTAAGTGGTGGATAGCCTATTCGGCACTAATCAGAAAGTGGTGAAACAGGCCCTCAGAATAATATTATATGAATGAAAATGAAATTTCATTATCATTCATATAATAGACTAAAAAGTTCGTGGGAGGTATTTTGTATAACCCCTATTTTAAAATTGAATAGAAGATCTAATTTAAAGAATAAAGCCTCCGCTTTTATTACGTTTACAATATTTCGTGTCATAAAACAATGAACGAATATTTTCATTGTTAAAATCGGGAGCTGTCGACATCGACTGAAGAGGCTGCGTCAGGAGCGACGGGGCGCAGGGGGCGCCGGGCAGGGCGCCTGGGTCGGAGATGTTCCGCGGGCGCCCTAGGGTTGCACGTACAAAAGGACACCGTATAATTAGGGTGGCGGGGACCTCTAAATTATGCGGTGTTTATTTTCCCAAACGCGCAGAATAAAAGGAAATTGAATAGCTCTCGATGGTGAAAGTGTTTGTCGCTTTGCAAGTTAATGAGGAAGGTCAATATTTGCTCCTTTCACGTCAAATTTATTTACAATTTAAAAACTTATAATCGTAACTGAAAACTACTGATAGGTAGAAATCTAGTTTTAAAGAAAAACATTGTTGACTGGCATAGTGTTTCAAACAGCTTGGACCCCTTGGAATTACGCCGAGATGTAGCGTCACTCTCCATCGTCTATCGGTTGTATCCTTGTATCACGGGGAGTGCTCTGAGGAATTGTTCGGAATCATACCACCTGCAACTTTTCGCCATAATCCCACCCGAAAAACATACCATCCTCATCACCTTGATGTGTGGCAGTCTTCCACAGTGCGTTGTTCGCGTAACTTTCTGCCGCGCACTGTAAAACTCTGGAACGAACTGTCACCAGCAGTATTTCCGGACCTATACGACCTGCAAACCTTCAAGAAGAGAGCATATTCCCTCTTAAAAGCACCTGCAGCTCTTCTGATGTTGCGAGTGTCCATGGGCGACGGTAGTTGCTTACCATATTTATTCAGGTGACCCGTTTGCTCGTTTGCCCCCTTATTTATTAATTTTACCCATTTCTGTTCTCGAGGATTAAAAACTTAGTACCTACTAGAATTAAAAACCTAACTGATCAGCAATTAATGTATGTTTACGTAAGCCTTACGTGTATAACATTCACGAAGCAGCTTATTATTCAAAGGCACTCAGTCTATTGCTAACCATAACAACAACTAAGTTCAAAAACAAAAATGTAAGGGCATTAGCTGTTACAGCAAGCACATCAATTATATTCCATACATCATTGTTTTAGACGTCCGTTGTCGTTATTAACGCGTCAACTCGGCTGGAGCTGTTTACCGGGGGGTTTCATCGCTACTCCCAAAATGAATTGCTCACAAACTCGCTGCGAGTGGTCGGGTGCTGTTTGCGGCGAACTTCGACACTCTGAGCTTCATTACAATATCCGGATTCCGGACTACTCTATCAGTAATTAGTTTTGAGGCATACAACTTGCTCCATCACACTAACATTATAATAATTTTTGTGCAGGAAGAGTTTAAAAATATCGACACTGTTTATACAGTCACATGAAATACTATCAGCAAAAATATCGTGGGAAATTGAGTTCGTACACAGTTTTCACTTTTCTCATGGTCTGGAAAAAGTTGATCGAATGCTCCTATCTCCTGCTACTGCTCGAGTTAGTAGTTCTATCGGACACCGATATGAGTAAAACGTCGCTAGTACAATATACGTTATACGCCCCGGCAAAACGGAGAATTTTAATAAAATTTCATTTTTATCAGCAACATTTCGGCGAACCACCGATATGGGAGGAATTATGTCCTCCATAATATTAGCAGTATGTAACAAAGTTGTAAGCGGAAAAGTTTCGCGTCGGAGTATGGAAAACTATAAGTTTGGTGTAATCCTAACTCCTTTTTATGAAGACAACCGCCGCGCAGTTTTACCTGTTCGATACTCACAATATAGTGGGGGACTAGGTAGGTAGAAGTTAGAACACGAAATTTTGCCAATTTATAATTCACATTTGTAACATTCAACAGCTTAATAAAATAACAATGAGGGGGTTTGAAATCATATTTGCCACCAGCCGGCCTAGCATTATACGCCAACGAGATATCTCACTCTACATGTTTCTCGATGTTTGATAGTTTGTATCTTCATCTCTATTGACCCTAGCATGACAAACATTTTTTCTCGCGTAGATCTATCATCGAAATAACACATTTTCATAGAGTTTTGTCGACATAATGTCGAGATTTTGACATTATGAGACAAGTAGTTTTTAATTATCTCGAGAGTGAGATATCTCGTTGGCGTATGCTAGGCAGGCAGGTGCCGCTGTGGCCTTAGAGTCTATCGTGTCAAACTGCTGTCATAGGTCAGAGAGATAGAACCTAATTTTGATCTAGGTTAGGTGGATACGATGCTGATACTGTTTGGCATAACATAAAAATATGAAAAATAGCTTTATATCGGAGCCGCGGGGCACTAACAAGCGAGTTACGCAATATCCTCTACTTTACTATACAAAACAAATGAAAAGTCCAATTTGATTTCATAACGGGCGCGATGCAGCTCGCCGCTCGGTGATAAATTCCGCGGGGCATGGTGTAAAAGTTTTATCAATTTTATGGCCCCGCTCGCCGTTATTGCCCCATCAATATAGGTGACGGACTAGGGCCGGGGCCCGCGCGGGGCCCGCCCGGCTGAATAATGCATTTAATTCGCCGCATTATTGGCTCGGAATTAAACTATTGCAGTCGATTTTATGGTAATTGCCTTCGGGCTCCGACTGATTCTGCAGCTTCTAGTTTCTACGGGCTTCCGTAGATATGCGGTATCCGTAAATACTCGTAATGTTGCTCAGAATATCGACTCGTCTTATTTACACGATCTCGCCATAAACCAGCGAGAAAGCTGGCTTCTTTTATTTAAAAACATCAGAATTAAGATTAGTTTCCGAAGTCATTAGTTGCTGTACTACTTTAGGGTAAAAGACAAACATAAGGCTATATTACCTTCGCGTGTGCACGATATGATAAGTGCTTCTAATTATAATATTCAAAGTTAAAAATGTTAGAGAGTAATAATCACCAACTGTTGGAGCCGACGGTAGAGATAATGGAAGGTGGCTGGCTTCCACCCAACTACGGTATTATTTGCGGCATTACTATAATTTATATGTTCCGATATGTTTTATTGAACTATTAAAAAGAGTTGTGGGCGAAGGAAATCTTTTGGAAAGGCTTAACTTTGTTAAGTGGTATGAAATATTTAAGATCGTAATATTTTGATTTTTTCGTTTTATTACAGCAAAAGTTTCCCCGAATAGAAAATTGCTGCAGTCGGACCACTACATGTTTGATCTTTCAAGTGCATTGTTGGCTTTTAAAATACAATTTTCAAAATATTTTTGTACATACAACTTTGAGAATAATTGTGTTGTACTAAATACTATGTAGTATGTACACTACTACTTATTTACTAGCAGATGACGCCCGCAACTACGTTGCGCTCAAACTCGTTTATCGCGCGGGAACCGTACATTTTTCTGGCACAAAAACTATCCTTCCATGGGTTCAAAGTGTCTCAATGTCAAATTTCAGCAAAATGGTTCAGCAGTTTGGGCGTGAAGAGATAACAGACAGACAGACGGACCGACAGACAGACACACTTTCGCATTTATAATATTATTACGAGTAGTATGCATGTTATCGCTAGTTTTTCTTTATATTTTAATGCAATAAAAGTGATGTATTCGTTTATTTTAAAAGCAAGCCAGCGAGTGATATTCAGAGGCGTCTAGCACTTAGCGGTGATATAATAACGCTCATAACTTATGCAGATGGCCGCGTTTCATATTCATAGTTTGCCACACTTTTACATAATCATGTTTATTCACTTAAATTCTTATAAAAAATTTAAAGTGCATCGTAGAGTGCGACATATCGCGAGCAGAAATGTACATTTATGCGACAAAGTAAAAGACGTGAATACTTGATACATAAAAGTCGAAGGAAAAAATATTGCGGATATTTGGAGGTGTTTGGTTGTCATTGTTCGGCAAAGCTCGGAGTTATTCGGCAAATCTTAGGCTTGTACTACGATGATCCTAAATCTAAATCCGATCGTTAAGGAAAATTAAATTATCGGATTTGCCTGTATATCATTGCATGAAATCCGTCTCAATTGAGAGGCCTCAGATATGTTAGCCAAGTCCCGTATCCGGCGCCGGCGGATGTCCGCGTTGTCGGCCCGGGCCTGTGCCCGCACAATGCACATAATGTTCTATGACCTTATAATTAAGATAGAACGTATATTTTGGATACATAATATTTCAGTGCATAGATTTCGCAATTAATGAACAAGCAAAAGATTCAGGTTAAAGTAAAACCTAAAAGCCTTTAACTACATAATTTGTTGTATCTTTAATAGACAGAAATCTTATAATACTACGTTTCCTATTTCATATACTTATAAGCTTTCGATAAAAAATGTCCATACTTACACATTTGATAAGTACAACAAACTTAAATGGAATATTTTTCGATACATCTTTCTGAAACGTTATCATACATCTTTTCAATTCAAGACGAGACGTGCAGACTGCAGGTGCAACAGAAATAGAAACCCGGGAATCCCCGCGTCCGGGAACAGTGCCCGCGATGTCCCGGTGCCCGCGGTGTCCCGAGGACCGCGATGTCCCGAGGACCGCGATGTCCCGGGGACCACGACGTCGCAGGAATGTGACACTCCTCTACTCCTCAACTTTGAGGAGTTCGCGGAAAATGGAAGCGTCGGGGCCAATTTCCAGTTTTCCAGATGCGAAATAAAAATATAAAAGTCTTTTGAAATAGTATTAGAGGTAAATTCGAGATGCGCTGAATTATATTACCCGCGTTTGGTCTTCATTTTATACAGGAAAATATTATATCGCGAATTAGTTAAAAATACAGTACGGCCGGCGGCCTCGAGAAACTGTATCTAGTTTTTGTGATTTTGTTTCATTCTTCGTTTTCATATTCAGAATAACATTAATTATTTAAAGATTATATTGAATGAATATTCAGATCAAAGTTGTTGAAACGTGGCGACTCGAATGTAAAAAATATTATTGCTTTCTTTATCTGTCATCTTTTCCAACATAAAAATGAAGATAATAATACAAAGACAGTCTTGTGATGTTATTGGCGCTTAAGATGGCACCGATAAAACTTTCCTAGCTTGAGTCTGAGAGACTTTTGGCTAGCAAGTCGCTGCGAGTGTTCAGCCCTCGTTTCTCCACGTATTTGCAATGTGCGTTCTCTTTGCCTTGTCATAAAATAATATTGTCAAAGTGATACTCTTCCATCCGGCGTACCTACTTTAGCCTCTCTTATCATGGGTGTATGTTGATAAAGTTGCGATCTTAGGCATAATGTTGGGATGGGCTGCTACAATGACAAATGAACAAAAACGCAAAAAAAATTCGGTGTTAAAATTTTTGCAAATTGCAAATGGACCAGTAGTTTCGGAGATTACCTCATACTTGTTTGTAAACAAAAAAAAAACTTGATCCTTATACATAATATTATGTTATATTAGTGTAGATTAATTAGTGAAACATAAAATATGCTAATAATTATCTATACAACCACACAACATTTCCCTTTTTACACCTCATTGCGTCATAAAGCAGCTGTACAAAGTTACTGACAACGTAAACGTAATGAAACAATTGTAGGATACAGTGAATAAAACAAAGATAAGGTTATCTGTAATAGTGTTAATTGTTTGGTGCTAGGGCCCTCAGCGGGGCGGACAGCGGCGTTATTTAGTGCCCACGTCGAGTACGCCCCTGCCCCGGCCTTGATCCGCCCCTGCTCAGGTAAACCGGCTCTGAGTAATGCGGGGCCCGCACGACACTATTACTAATACTAATTGTAAAAAATAACTGAAATTCGGTTTTAATTAAGGCTTAATCTGATTCGGTTTTAACCACACTCATTATTTTAATGCCACTTTTATTTTGCCGAAATCATGTACCTATACGTCATGTTTTCGTGACACAGGCTGACTGACCGAACTCTTTTTGTGTATTCCCGTGATTATTGTGTGTGTTACAATCACAGTGAGGTCTCAATCCGAGCAGATTCAACCGGCGTCCCAGAATATGGAGGTCCTAAGTGTGCCCTATCAGAGGTTCACTTAATAGCATTAATATCCAATATCCCTGCCCACCCCAATTCCGCCCCTGCCTCTCGCCGCTCGGCGGTCGCGCTCAGCGCACAACCTCATAATACGCGCTCACTATAACGCTAATATATTACGGAGGATTAGTACAATGATGTGTTATGCTCACTAGAATAGATATATAGTAGAATAATATAAAAAAAATCGAAATTTAATTATTTATGATTTTGTTTGAGTAGTCAGTAGTCCTTATTCTATCATAGATAATATGCATTACTTTCTGCGTTTATTAATTAAACATACACCATATTGTGCTGTGCAACACAGTTTTTTAGGAGTGTACGACAAACAACTCAAAGTAAACTTTTCAAAATATATAAGTTACCATCATTATGAGACAATGTTCGACGCTAGATTTCAACTAATTGCTTTGCAAATAACTTGCAAGAATCAAGCTTAGTATCAATCTCTAGATTGTCATACATAAATCGACGACGTTAGACATCGCCGCGTCACGCCACCTATACCGTATACGGGCTACGTTATTAAATATTCTACGTTATACAATACACGTTATATAACGTAGAGCCTCGAACGCAACCTGCCACTATAAAGGGTTTAATCAAGATATTATTCCCACAATACAGCCTTCAGGCCTAAGCTGTAAAAATATAATAAAAGCTATTCGTTATTCAATATGTAACAAGTTACGACGTAGTTGTATACATTTTTAGTAAACTTGTCCTAACATCATCATTATACATAATATATATTATATATAATATCTATGGACGCTTCACACCACGTCAATCTTACCCTGTGGTAAGTACCTAAATGGACTTGTGTTACAGGTACCAGACAACGGAAATATATTTAATACTTTTATAGTATACATATTATACTTACGATTTTTACTATACATATTATAGACATATTTAATACACAATATCCATGACCCAGGAACTTTGAAAATTTTTTGTTCCGTCGGCGGGATTCGAACACGCGACCCCCGGCTTGAGCTACCAACAGTCCACCAACTGAGCCACAGAGGCCGACATAATATTGTTAGCTTTCTGTAAACTATGCTTTATTTAACACAAATGGACCGAATCGACCGAAAAATGCCATAGGGCCTTGCAGACTTGAGACTAACACAACGGTTGATTCGTTAGTGTAGTTGTTTATATATCTATACATAAACCTTTCGTACCCAAAAGAAAACTTACAAAGTAGCAGCAGCTATCGCCTTACAATTCAACTCAGCTACAATTCTAAACTAGATTTTTCTTTACAATAAACTCTGGAATTTTACAATATACTCGAAAGTTTCTTTACAATAAATTCGAGCGTATTTTGTTTACAATAAATGCAGGAGCACGGCAGCAACAAGGCAGCAACGTACTAACAAGTCTCGTAATTCGAGCAAACAAACGTCGCGACGTCGGGCTGATTGGTCGCGGCCCGCGGCGCGCGGCGGGTGCACCGCGCACACTCGCCATATTTTGTCGGGAAATACAACCGATATTTTAAGTTTTACACAATCTTTACAAAATCCAACACATCGACTGTGCAACATTATTGCTATGTACGTACGAAGTTGTGTTTTGGAGGAAATTCGTTCCAATTTGCCGTGCTAATAAGTACGTGCAATACCAAATTATTATTATGAGACTCAAGAGCTAATTTTAATAAACCTCGCTGCCGATGAGCTGCCGACGCAAATTGTTTTGTTTCCCGGCGACGCGAACACGATTAGAAGACTGAAGCTCGTAACACATGCAAATGCGGTGACGGCGGGAGATACCAATTAAAAATGCACGGATCCGCTCTTCCGCACACAAGACGCAGCGGTGCGGCGCTGTGTAAACTGTGCGCCACGACCGCAACGCGGCGTTCATGTTTGAAATGAGATCAAAATTTCAAGCGAGCTTAGTTTCTCGCTCATTAAAATGAATAAGCAAATAAGTCGAGGATCGTGTAGTGTGTAGAGCAATCTTTCCAGCTTTTGTTTTTCAGCCATAAGTCGTAACCGACTCTACTACCGAGACAGCGATCACAACCGGTCACGTATTGTATTGGCGCTAATACTGCTGCTATAACAAAGTATTTAGGAAAAATATCATGTTGCCCACAATATTAGAGGTAATAGATTAGAAAGGTAACAAAGCGAGGGAGTGAATCAAAGGTAATATCGGAAATCGTTCCTATCAATTACCGATATCCGGGCGGGAGGGTAAATAGACTACAATGGCACGTTAATAAATATTTGTGAGGATGATTACCTCGGAATAGCTCGCTTCAATCAGAACTAATCAGGGTATCGATCGTGAGCGGCAGAGATGACTTATTAGCAGATATTACCGCGCCGACCGCCCGCGCACCCACATGCGGCTGATTACGTTACACCTATTACTGGTTTCGGTCAAGTGTTTGGGAGTAGGGGAGATATTGAGGAGTGCGTACAATGTACATGTTACTGCATTTAAAAGTGAATTATTTTTTAATTTACCAATACAATATGTTAAATAGGGTAATTAATCACTGATACAGATGATGAACACGACAAAAACGATAGACTATTAAGCGTACACTTCCTATCAGTATGCGAGGTACTTTAAGAAAGTATTAACCTATCAAGCCCCAAGCGGTTGCATGCGACCGAGACAACAATAGAATACAATGGCAATAGGCTACTTGACCTAATTTTTTTCTTCATGCTAATCGCTTCTTAATCATTCATTTTCACAAAATAAACTAATATTTTAATATTTTACACAGTAGAAACCCATAAAAATGTTGATTGAAAAATATGCTTTTTAAATGGCGCCGAAAACACAGTCCGCCATAGTGTGACGTCATATGTTTTGTATTTTAGAGTCTCTATTATTGAACATTTTTTTATGTGCTAAATGTACGAGTCTTAAAGTGCCCAAATATTATAAAAGAATCAAATAAGAATTAGAAATCATTTGTAGTGTTGAAAACTTTTGGAGAAAAGTTTTGGCCATTTCATTTCCCGTCTACAATAAATAGAGATAATATATAAAACTGATGTTTTATTTGAATTATTTAAGAAAATATATTTTACAAATCTTTCTAGGCTTATTCTTATTATTAATGTACAAATAAACTTACTTAAAACGAGCGCGATAAATAAAAGTTATTAAATTACGAATAAGATGACGTCACATCCAAATCGGAAGTACCGCAAAAGCGTTTTAGTCAGTACAAATCATATTTCCATAAAATCATATTTTCAAATCGACTTTATTTATCAATCATAAGCTTTTATTTGATGATAAGGGTGAAATATGGTTTCCTAGGCCAAGTTCTACTAGAAATATGCATTTGTTCAATTAAATTGAATATAGGTCAAGTAGCCTATTCCTAGAACCCGCGATCGACGGATTAGTTAGATGATAATCAAAACGAAAGAAAAAAAAGAAAATATCAAAACGAAGGAAATAAAAGTCTTTTTAAAATCATTTAAGTCCCCGCAAAAAGATAAAGATCCGGTCGCTGCGCTGTCGACTTACAATAGCGGAATTAAAAGTTATCTCGTTCCAAATGCGAATTCGTGATTGCAATTAGTGAGATCGCCCGCCGCGAGATCGGCAATCACGGCCATGGGATTAGCACGTGATGAGCGCGTGATACTTACAGGGAGGTGCTGATTGATTAGGATATCCTAAATATTTAGAATCGTTAATAATCATTTTCGTCGAGCGTGCTTATCGAAACGTCATGTTCATACAGTCCACTTCGTTACACTGTACAACAAATTTGTGCTTTGACTACGAATAAATTATTATTCAAATTCAAGTAGGTCCAAATTTATTTATCTAATATTATGTAACATCTCTTAAAGTCAAATGACTAGGTACAATCATGGTAAGACAATAAAAATGAAACGCGAACACGCGTTTTGAACTCATTTCAGAAAGTATCGTGAACTTTTGAAATAATGGAATTAGGATCAGGCACGATATTCCAAATACGTTCGATGTTAACCGATCCCGTATTGATTTATGAAATTAAAGTGAGAGCCGAATCGTCACTCGCCGTGTGTGAAGTTGGAAAATTTCAACGTTAAATGAAGTTCTATCGTATTTTCCGATATTTGTCTAAAGTTGGTAGTCGGTACCGTGGTGGCCGGGCCGCCCTGGCCCGCGGGCAGCACGTGTACCGAGTTTATCTAATATAATAATATATTCGTTTATTGATCCTTCTACTTAATAGGCTTGGTCTCGACGGGACTATTTGCTCTAAATGTAAATCTTTTCTATTTCATATTAAACGGGCTAACTCTAAATATTACTTTTGTAGTTTTTGTGTTGTTGTGTTGTGTTTTTTCAGCGCGAATAATAAATCGCCGATCACGGTCGTCTCGCGGCGGACACCACGTCAGATACGCGCAATCCACATACATCCGTCGTCAGTATTTTTTCCTCGTATGGCAGGGATTGACGAGGTTTTCCGGCGAGTTTTTCCCGGTTTCCCGCGCGGGGGAGCCGCGGCTGGGCGGATAATGTTGCAGTTTTTTTGGCGGCGTGGAGTGATGGTCTCGCTTCCTCTCTGTCATTACCGAGCGCCGGGCGGGTGATGTCATATTCACTAATCTCTCGTTCCTTCCGGGTTCTGTACGTATTGTGTACCGGGGCTCTGCTAATGAGGCGTACCACAACGTGAGGATAACTCCTCGACGTCACACAACAACAAAAATTAGAAAAACCGAGTTAACGTTTTAAGATTCCCACTTTCCATTAAACAAATAAGATATTTACCATTTGCTCCGGACCGTCGATTCGCGAGTTCGACTAGCTCCGAGCCGGCTTTTTTTATTATTTAGAATCTCGTACCTATCTGCGAGTTTTATTTTATTTGAACGCGCGAATATCTCTGCTGAAGGATTGTCGAGGAGTTCTCGAGGAAAGTGCACTCATATCAATTTACTTTGACACACTGTTTGATAACTTCGTATCCGGAATTTGCAGTGAAATATGCGTTTAGAATATTAGTAACTTGTATTTCGCAAATGTTATTTCACTGAAAATCATAAATCAATAATATCGTTCACAGTCGTAATCTGTGTTATGGACGAAAACAATTTGGACGCAACACAAAGGTGAATTGTAGTGAACATTGGCACTGAGCAGTGAACACTGTAATTATATTAGACCCTTTCCAGTATTGTGCTCGCTCGGAGCTGCCAGCGCTCGGCATGCGCGGGTTGATGATGAACTAATTTGGTCGCAGCGTGTAATGGCGGGAATCAATTCTGCGAACGATCTTAATGAATTTTCAAAATCAATCAAAGTAATCTCCCGTTTGTTCGGAAGTGGAATTTCATTAGTGGTGCTCTATGCGAGTTTTTTTTTTATTAATTTGCTCTAACTACGAGTGAATTCGGTGTCGGTGCAAACGAGCGCGCCACTTTTTGTTACTCGCCGCTCCTGGCGCTCCATCACCGCCCGTGAAAGCTTTTGTGCACCGGATACTTTTATGCAGTTTTTCAGCACCCATTACAGGCTATAGATGTGCAGTGTTCGTGCTCATTAAAATGTTGAGGTTTTTTATTAGTATTTAGTATGAAAAAAGCAAGCGATGGCTACTGGCTTCGATATTTTGTTCCCATTTTCATGTGAAATGTAGTGTAGAAACAATTAAACAACGTAACCTTTTAAAACATTTTAAAAATTACGCTATAATTAGTGTTGTTTTTACGTTATAAAAATATCGCGTATTTCATGAACCAGTTTCGTACATTATTTACCACACCCCGGGTGTAAAATCAGACCGCGTCGCATGCGATGTGAAACAAGGTGAAATGGGTTTTTATTAAAATACTATTGCTATCGAATCCCGCTGATAACTGAGCGTTATTTATGCGGCGCGGTCACGTGACCGTCACGTGAGCGGCGCAACTACCCCCCGACATGACATCCACCAACACCGTAGGCGCTCCGCGCTGCTCACGCGACTTGTGTCATACTGCATACTGCATACAACACAACACGGCCAGGCCGCTAATTGTTGCCATAACCGATTGGAAGTTTGAATAATGGAATCGTGTGACAGTTCCATTTAAGCCTACACATCGGTTACTGTTGCGTGACCGAACTATATCTAGGGATCTTTTTACAGTAATTGTTGTCAATCATCCGTGGTGATTGCCTTGCATGTGATTTATCATTTGTAGCTTCGATTACCGGCCAGCGGCTTCTAAAAATCTAGTCAAATCGTTGGTCAGCTGACGTCACGTAACAAAACTGTAAAATGAACTCGCATTCCTAGCCCGCTAATTGACGTAACGTTTACATTCAATTTATACATTTGACAACATTAAAAAAATAAGGTAATTTGCTGAAATGCTTTGATTGAATACTAATACGATTCCCATATTATGATAATTAAGCCACATAAGGCAAAATTTTGTTAAGAATCTGAAGAAATAGCGTTTGATGTCATTAGTTTTTGTTAGCTGACACGTTGATCAAGCTTTTTGCATCTCAACTTCAGTATCCGAGGTAAGCTTCTTAAAGGCCATTAGTGACTTGATGTAGGTTACAAGTTAAACTGAAATTTATTTTCCCGTCAAAAGGAAGTCAAAGTGAGTGCACATAAGTAACTTACGAGGAGCAAGTAATGCGTGAAGTCAAAGGAGCCGGAGCATTACTGGCACACGTATCGACGAGTTCCTCTAATTGGCTGCAGCTCCGCTCTGATTGGCAGAACTTCGCGATGTAGTGCGAGTTCTACACACCGCATGGACCTCTACTAGTTTACTTTTAAAACTTTCCGAATTCATTACCACAATATTGTAAAAGAGATAAAAAGAACAACTTAAACTAATGAAACTTAAAAAACGAATGCAGCACACTCGAGTCGAATTAAGTGCTGATAGGTACTATAGTATGCATGAAGGTAAATCGCATTTATTATATTTCTTCTGAAGTCACAAGAACTTTTTCTTTTACCTTCATGCTAAAACTGAGCAAATTGGGAAATAAACTTTAATGAAAATGAAAAATAAAGTAACGAAATAATATTATGGAAAGCACAGCCGAGGGGCGCGTCTGAGCATCTCGACAAACAGAATGCGCGGAAGTTCTCATTTGCAATTTTTAAATTAACATTACACGTTCGTGCGACCGCATCAAAGGGTACCTTTTAATTTGCGAAGGTAGCGACGAGACGCGACGTAGCGACGGAGCGGATTAGCACGAGGAAAAATACACAAAGGCGTGTGACGACTGACGAGGGTCCGTCTTATCAGCGCCGCCCGCCCGCCCGGCCGCCCGACCGCCCCGAGCGCACAATGCGACTCTCATTACTACCTTGTGTCTAAACACATTTAAGGTGAAAATAAAATGGAAGTTAATTAAGTTTGTTTGAATTCCGCTGATGTAATTACGATCCAGCGGGGCTTCTATTCAGACGTTGTTTGATCTTATTTTAGCTCCGTTTGTTTTGTTGTGCGCCTTCTGCCGTCTCAGTCGCTATTTATTCGGGAAACTTTGCCCATTACCTTCCATAATGGTCACTACCTCGCCGATGCATCTACTCCTGATTTCACTTTAATGATTCTGTTTATTCTTTCGTTTTATTACTGAGGCTAATGTAAAAAAACTTTAGCAGCTACTGTTATCACGAACCTACTTTATGTGGACTATAGACTCTTTGTTGTTTTGATTGGATTAAATTATCATTATTAGTAACAGAAACACATAATATTTTATTATTATTTATGTAATATAGTGCGAAATCCATCAAACACTGTCGCAATACGATTTAATCTACGTCCCGCCATTTTTATTTCAATATTCACGATAATTTGCGCAAATGCAAATATTATTAGAGCGTTTATTGAATAAAATTTAAATTGTCGGGTACGCGCCCACAATTTTATCGGCCGGCGGACGTGAACGACAGGCGGCGGCGACGGCGGTCGACGGACGGCGGACGGCGGGCCGTTACAGCATTATCGTCAGTGCGGCCAGCAGTTAGTCACTGAGTCAGGACGGTGGGCATTACCCATATGGAGGCCTAGGCGGAATGGTCCCATTTACAAACTGCCCCAGGAGTGGCCATTAAGAGATTTAGCGGGTCGGCACGGCCCTCGCCGGCCGTTCCTCGCGTCATTACCTCCTCGTCTAATCCCAGATTTAGTCGCTCCCACCGGAGGAGCGCTTCATTTGTTTCGTGCTTTAAAATTGTACGCGTGTTATTACTGCGGACCGCAGAAACACTCGGGCGAATTCACGCGGAACGAGTCCCACTCGTAATGAAATATGTAGCGTAATTTAACGAGGTCGCCGCGTATTACATTTCGACTGGCGACGGCAATGAAATACAGTTTGAAGCATAAAAATATTCAATTAGGCCGGCTGCCGGCACCGGGGCCGGCACCGCGGCGCTCGTAGCAGAGCAGCGGCAGCCCGGTACCGACTGAATAGCAGTCGAAATAAATTGCGACAAAACGGGAATTTTATTTACGTGACGAGATTTATTTACATGTGTTCGACACACAAATCGAAATGCCCCAAATGTTGTCGGGAATACATAACAATTATATCGGGGTAAAGATTGGATTCCCGTGTAATAATTATGTGCCTGAATTATTATCTACACAATGTAAATTGGGAAATTAAACGAATTTCCCGATTCGCCCGGCGCGGCGGCGGCGGCGCGGTGCACCAAGCGGCGCGACCGGCGATGTGTACCAAGTGCAGAATATTATGTGAGAGCACCCAGACCAGGTCTTTGTTTCGAATCTAGGTCGCAGCTAAACTCGGATATAAATTTTATTTAGGACCCAAATATCGCCCCCACCACGGCGAGTTTTTGTTTATGCCGGCGATCCCAGGCCCGGGAGGCTGGGGACCCGAGCGGCGGCAGATGAATGGTGGCCCTCAAACGCCTATAAAATGTTTATCTCTGATATTATACGTATCGGTGTTTGACGGTCGCTCTTAAGTCGAAATGCGGCCGTTAATCCACTTCACTGTCGTGAGGTATCGATTGCCGATGTCCGGCTCTTCCGGACAGGTCACTCCGGCCCCAGCCCGAAGCCCGTACATGTTACGCCCGTAACCATTCGAGTATATCCGCCCAATTGTGAAGATTTCGAATCCGTTAAGTTCTTTCCCTAAATATAGACATTATCGGGGAATCGATACACATAACACACGAGAGGCGCGGAACCATTATAAACGCATTAGTTAGGGCGAAATTATTCAGGGCGAACTCCAGGAGATTACTTTTTAATACGAGATTTATTTAGGGCGGCCCACCGAGTGTTAGTTGTGAGTGAACTTGCATTAAATTCCCCCGATACTCGAGATATGAGTTACGATATTTAATTTGAACACACAAAACAGTTCTCGAAGATGATGAATAATTCCGCGGCGACGAAACAGACATCATAGGCAGTCTAATATGCAATACAGAAACATAAACTTAACAGCTATTGAAACTTCCTCCCACAATCTCGTGCAGCTTCCCGGCTACATTACCGAGCTGTTTCGGAACACAAACACACAACCTGACCCAAGTTCCACGACGTAACCTCAAGCTCCGGGAAGCGTGCGGCCGCCGCCGGCGCCGCCGCGTCGCCGCCGCAGCAGCAGGCGGCAGTTTTTACACTTTACAACATCCTCCACTTTACGAGTTCTCGCGGTAAAGTTAATTATACATTCAAACTTTACGCCGATATTAAACGTCTAATCTCGTGCTTAAGTGCGCTACTTAACGATGCAATAATAAAATGTTTTAATGCCGAATCAGAAGAAACCTCGGCTTCCCCTTTTTCGACTTTATTTCCGGCATCGACATTAGAGCTTTTTTACTTATATTTTACTACGATCTCGCCGAGAGGTTTTCTTTTGATAATATCAGCGGTTTTAGAACGATCGTAGGAAATCTTTAAATACTATCTCTCCGCTTCCTTATGGCCCTAGCAGCCGCAACAGTATTTCAGATAGTCTACGTACGTTGTGTAATTGAACTTTAAATTATATTCAAATTAAAGAAACCATTATCAAAACAACACTCAAAAATCGGCCAATTGCGAGTTGGACTCGCTCACGACGGGTTCCGTACCAATATAGAGCAAAAATAAATATATGTTTTTTTGTATGGGAGCAAAAAATGTTTGGAAAATCACGTTTGTTGTATGGGAGCCCCCTTAAATATTTAATTTATTTTGTTTTTAGTATTTGTTGTTATAGCGGCAATAGAAATATATAATCTGTAAAAATTTCAACTATCTAGCTATTACCTTTTTTGAGTTACAGCCTGGAGACAGACGGGCAGACGGACAGACATCGAAGTCTCAGTAATAGGGTCCCGTTTTTACCCTTTGGGTACGGAACCCTAAAAAATCACCTTAACCCTCTTTATTTCACATAACTTATCTTTAAAGTAGCACCACTTAGAACACGATAGTACATAGAGATGATTCTGAAATGGAATGTACATTTCCACAGCCGCGTCAGCCAGCTCCATCGTGGTGTGATGCGGTCGTCTGCCGCCCGCCGGTGGGCGGTGATCGCATCGCACTAATTTCGTACTCAGCCATAAATGGCTCTTGTCCGATGTCGAACTTGATCTGCTCGTAGCGGTGTCATATGGCAACGAGGGGACATAGGTAACACAAGGAAAAGAAACGCAAATATACGACGTAATAAAAGTTGACATCCATGATCGATATTTTATTATTAATATTGCCACTCATCAGGGTCCGATCTGTTCTCTTGATCTCGAAGAAAAAATTAATTATATTAGATTTCTAATTACTTCTGGCACAAAACGGATGCCGCTTATTGATGAGTTTCGAGTAGCAGACGAAACAATGAGCACCAGGAATTGAAAATTAAATAAATGAATGCAAATCTGCTCGATCGCGAGTCGAATTCTAATGACTTCGCAGCAGCCCTGGCGAGGGCGGGCGCGGGCGACGGCAGCCCTGGGCGGACTTCTTGTTAATTGCTCCGAATTTCATTAAAAATTTAATGTTTATTCAATTTGTACTTCCCTAGTTTCAACTTCTGATTTAGACGGGCTCCCAAATAATATCGAAAATATCTCTCGTCTTAATTGAACAGGGACACCGACTGAATGGACAATTTTCTCGCTGCTCTAATTAAAACATTTTAAGGATATAATTTTATTGATAAAAAAGATAATATGAGTAGCAGCGGAGTGTTTTACTTGATAATAGGCCACAAATTGATTCTTTTTTTAAACATAGATACTATAGGTCTACCCTAAAATCTGTGGGTCTTCCAGAATCTGATGGCAAATTTTGACAGCAGATTTTCAAAAAATATATTTGATCAGGGGATAAATTTATTTATTTGCATGTTTCACACACATAATCAGCCGCTATAGGGAAAAAAAGGCTCAAAATGTTTTATTCCAATTACCCCGGTATTGTTAGAGTCAATTTATTTTCTCACTTTTTGCCATCAGATTCTGGTAGACCTATACATTATATTTGCGAAGGTGGGTACTAGCGAAAACACGATATTTTAAAATTGTCTCTATAGAACAAAATACAAAATATAAAATTCTATTACCTAAGGACTAGACCAGCAAATTAAAATTTTGTTTATTCATCGAGTTTCTAAGAAAAATCTGTTTTCGCGCCGATTCCTTGTCGTTCTTTTTCTCCTGGCATGTATAAATAAAAATAAATAAAAAATAAAAAAAAGGACGATGTTTCTTATCTGGAATTATTCGTGTCCCCGTGAAAAATCTGGGATTTTCCACGGGGAGACGAATAATGCCGACATGGTGAAATCACTTTTATACACAGCAAGTGGATTTTCTTGGTAACATTTCGTCAGTCGCTCGCGGGTTGCGCGGTTCGTACTCCATAATTAATCAGGCGCTCACTCAATCAACAACATTATAAATGTGAAAGTTTAATGCTTGTTTCTAACTCAATTAGGAACATAATCTGATGACGGCGATTAACACAAACGAATATTTTATTTCGTTTAAAAGTTGTGCCCGGGTGCTTTTAGTAACCGAATATTATTTAACCTGTAGATTATTAATTTCAGAAAAATCAGTTGCACATTAACTAATTAATGCTTGTATATTTCTTAAATACATTCAACGTTTCTTCTAACATTCTGAGAAAAATAGAGAATATCCCGTAGAAAACAAAGCATTTATAAAATATATTTAACGTTTTAAAATTAATTACAAATATCTTACAACTTATTGCTAAATTGTATATTATGTTTAACTTTATGATTAAAACAACACTAGTTTTTTTTCTTTACTCTTTCTGTTGCCAGTCCTTCTCTTTCCTTTTCTCTTTTTTTCTGTTCCTCCCATTATTCTCTCTATTTCCTGCAATATCTAACGCCCAATATTTTCTCCTCTGTTGTCTTATTACTTCGTCGTGCTCATTTGAATTTCTTTTTTACCACATTTCAAGTACTCGTAATCTTTCTTTGGTTCTCTGTAGGTTCTTTTGTTTTAATTAAACTAGCTAAAGCGAGCTTTGTGAAGGTTCGCGTCATTTTTCTGCGTGGTAGTAATCTTTAAAGCAGTTTAATTTAAATTTATTTTAATAGTAACAAAATCTTAAATGACTGATGATAAAACACATCTACATAAAAATAAAAATTACTATGTTAGAGCACAAATCAACAGGCGTGATAGTTTTTTGGTAAAGTGTACCACAAAAGTACTCAGGTTGTGGGATATACTAGGGCTCGTTTCGCTCACCCTGATAATAGAGCATTTTAATAAAGTTAACAGAAAAATATTTTTCGTTTGAAAACGAGCTGTTTTAAAAAGAATGGCGTAAACAGTATGATGACGAACGCTTTAATATTTTAGCCGAAAACTACTCCGAAATAAGCGCTTAAGCCTTGTACCCCAATTCTACTATATTTTTATGCAACATAAATGCAGTTTCGTTTCTTGTTCGATCCTGTCTGTATCCCAAAAAAATATACTCTCATGAAACGTCAAACCGAGCGGGAATGATTCTTTACTGATCGAAAGGATCCAAACTGGTTAGAACCACTAACAAAGCTGCATTAATGACACATAACACAGTAGAATAATTGGGGTCCCAGTACAAAATAAACGTCGCGCAAACTGTGACGGAATTTTAATATACATTTTAAATACGAAACGCAAATGGAGAAATATTAACGGACTGGGAGATAACAATTTTAATTGAAAACTGAAAATTCAGGTTGACTATACTGATATCGCTCTGTTGTGCGTATTTAACAAATATTTTGTTTTGTATTGAACAAAAAGTGACCCGTTAAAAGTTACGCTTGAAATTTAAATGTTACAATGCCTAAAGTGGTCTTAACAGACCATGCCAGAAGGAGGATAGTGCTTTTTTATGTACGAATACTACTACTCATCCCTAGCAAGGACCGGAATGTCAGTGATGATGGTGATTCAACAAGCATATTACTGCGTGACTGGTGAGACATGTTCAATACTCGAGGACGTGATATTTGGGTGTTATATTAGTTGGAAAAAAATAATATAAAAAAATAATATCAATTGATGACTGATTAAATGTAGCTTAAAGTTAAATAATTATTTACCCAACGCATGGACACCGCGAGCGGGAGGGGTAGTTGTGTGGTGTTTCTTTGGTAGCGCACGCCTCTGCACCGGCCGCATAGTATGCCTGCTTGTCTAGCCGCGTAATTTACTTAGTATCCATGATTCATTTATTTTTGGGAAATTCGGAAAAAAATTAAGAACCTAATTTTATTACATATTTATAATGAGAATCGAGTACTGAATACTCTCCTTAAGTATCGGTATTGTCTCACCAGTCATGTTGTATATTACTAAAGTATAAGTCAAAGTGATATGTAGTTAAGCGTGTAATAATTTCGCTATCATACAATATCACCCGCAATAAATTTCTAATAAGTAATAACCATGTTCAGCACGCGAGCGTGACGTCAGACCGCTAGTGCGACGTATATAAAACCTAATTATAACAATATTAATAGAGAATTCCTATTTTAAAAGCACACTAAAGTTTATAACTTTAGTGTTTGCGTCGGAGCCTTGACTTTTTACGAGGAAGGTATTTTATTTTTAAAGTAAAGAATGGAATTAAAGTTTTAAAAGGACAGATTAGCAGCATTCTTTCGAATATCGAATAATGCGACCCAGTTACTATTAATATTTAAAATTTTACAATTTCACTATTCACTATCATCATCAAGAGTAGTTTTAATTTTAAATACCAATTAAACTTAGTAATACGTTAATGCCTCTTTTGAAAGCTCGAATTAAGCCGGATAACAAAAATATTTACAAAAGTACCGAACGCTTTTCGCGAAAACATTTGAGTGAATACAGTTTATTATTATAACATTTACGATTTGAGCTCCAAAATTTGAGGAAAACAAAACAATAGGAGTTTATGAAACATTAAAGTCGAATACAGAAATAATAACGTTGATGTGTTGCATATTGCATACATTATTTTAACGCAAATGCCATTAAAACAACACAATAACAGATAACAAAATATACGCTTCCGCGGGCATATATATACTGACCTGGCGTACCTGACGTAGCTGGCAGGAAAACCATGACAGGTTATTGTATGTATATATATAAGTGATGTATTTAATTATTTTCTCATGCTTTTTCTGCCAGGTATCTACGATCCACAGAGCACTTGTTCTGCAAGGCCTTTCGTCATATGGGAAAAGATATCACTAACTTTAATGCTCTTTATAAGGTTTTGTATGTCACAAAGTTTTTATCTTGGAAAAACCAAAATCCTTTAAGGCTATAACCTAACCTAAGCTTTAAAATTGTAAGTCATAAATTAAAAAAAAAACCGCAATTTTTACGCTACTCTCAAAAGAGTTACCATCACTTCAAAATATTATATAACAAAGTCGTTTTTTTCCCCTCATGTCCCTTTGTTCCCTTTAATCTTTAAAACTATGCAACGGATTTTGATGCGGTTTTCTTTAATAGATAGAGTGATTAAAGAGGAAGGTTCACAAGTATAAAACATTCATTAAATAGTGGAGATATACTGTTATTTTTAGGGTTTCTAATGTGATGTCGTAAATTCTTTCCGCATTCTTTCCGCTTACACTGCAAACGCTGGCTGAACCCTACGAGATTTATCAAAAGAATGTACGAAGTATTTATTGTACACAATGAAAAGGTCTACAGAAAACTTCGCAATGGTATATTATGTCTATCTCTTATGGATATCTCACAATAACATTTTTTTGTCATTTACTTTTAACTACAAATAATGGCTAATTTTCGAAGCAATTTTAACTAATGCGGCATTAATCCTTATCCATTTAAATACGTTTAATACATTATTGATTATTAAAAAATATAATGATCGGGGTAAACCAATTAGTATCTGTTTTAAATAGCTACAAGTTATAATCTTCTTCTAAACCTGTCACGTTGTAATGCTTCCTGTTTCTCGCAAGGATCGGTAGTATTAATTGTACTTGTTGTCTAATCTCGACCTTTTTTATTGGGCTTTGGCCCACTACACATCCCCACCACTGTATCTACTGTGTCGTCAGGATCGACAGCGGTATCCAACCACGAAAACCCTTTGATATATTATATTAACATCTCGGTACCCCCAGCCTCCTCTCGACGTGCGCCGATTCAATATAAACTTTGTAATAAACGTCCCAAAGTTGATTTTCGCTCGGCTGGGAGTGACGCGTTTACTTCGGCCTGACAAACTCCGATATAACTGTTACAGTTATGAGATTTATTTTATGGATTTTTATGCCTATTCATAAAACGTTTTATTGGGATCCGTGCGAATTATACGAAATCTTTTCTACTTTTCTGCACACGATCTATTCTGTTTGGAATATTAAATGTATTAAATTTAATTGTACAATAATTTTAGAGCATATCTAAGGCTACGTACTCGTAATTAATCAAATAGTTAGTTGGGCACCACCACTTTAAGACGGCACTTGTGTAAATCCTTTTGTATACAGATACAAATACTTTACACATATTCAACGCCGTAATTTTTTCCAGCGGAGGGGCCGAAAGTCATGGGTCGCAACCACAGATCATAGAAGTCGCAACCCTTATAAACTCATCGCTTACTCTCATGGATCGCTCAAAATAGCGACATAGTGCTCAGAGTTATTTTCAGACATAGTAACAGCCTTCTAAGCGGTATTCACGTTGGTTCATTTCAGTCGTTAATTTTCTTCATGGCCTTGTAGTGTAGTAGTGAAACTAGTTAGTACATTTTAACTAGCAAGTTCAGCTACAACTAGAATACTCTGCTCGTCTGTAAAACGTCCGGATTCGGTCGTCGGTCATGTCTAACAATGTACATCTGCCTCAAAGGTTGTATTGTAGAGCGGTAGTATTGTAAGGGTAGACCACTGCCAGCCGACCGCTGCCTGAGATGGATTTACAGTTCCATCGCCGCCGCATTGAATTATCCAGTACTCGTTAGTGTGCTATCTGTAGCTTCTTGACGTGGCACGTAACGATCGAGAGCCGGTTTGTATAAGATAATACGAAAGAGGCACATTTTAACTACGTGTTAAGTTAGGAATTTCTGTTATAAACATTGGTTTTATTTACAGATTATTGCCTTAATATAGTCACTTTAGTATTTATAGTATTGACAGTAGCAACATATTGACTCTCTATCGGCTCTACACATCAGCCCTCTCACATAATATTTCGTCAACATTTTCCCCTCGTAGAAAAAAGTTTTATTAAAAATAATATTACGAGGAAAATCGTTGGGAAAGTGCTAATATTATATTAAGATGGATTTCTTATACATTTCATATGCTTTAATAGTACAAATAAATAGTACAATGCGGTGAATTTAATAATATAGCTTTTAATTGAAATTAGTTTAAAGCCCTTTGTAATAACTTGAGGCTAAGTATGAGGGCTTCGCGGAAAAAGTCGCGGCAGCGCGTGGCGGGCGGGGGCGGGCGGGGTAGGGCGGGGACGGGGACGATCATAACAACAGTCAATTTAACTTTTATATTGTTACACTAACTACGAACGATAAATTCTCCTTACTTTGACAATGCCCATTATAATGCGAATATTTTGCTTGAAAACACCGTATTTTAATAATTTTGAATTATAAATCATCGCAGTAAATAACATCCGGAATAATATCACAATTAATGATAAATTTGACGCGTAAGAAGGCGGAATTTAAAGGTTCTCTACGCATGTCCTCCACAAAGTATGTTTTTGTTGGACTAAAAGGTTCTATGTTGGATAAAGTCGTCAATATATCCAGGGTCTCGTCCACAATCCCGCATGTCGTACCGCGGTAGTACAGCACCCCGGGGAACGTTTTTCCGACAGATTTATTCAAAATATGTTCACTACACGCCGCGATACAACTCAGGCCGCTTGTCCACCGCCACCGCCGTCCGAGTACGAGATTATTTTCGGCCGATAAAATGCCTCTGTATGATCTAGGTTGTAATTTTTCTACTGAATATTGATTAATCTAGCGACTACGGTAACCAAATAAAACCTATAGCCAATGTCATAATAATATAGTGGCATTTTATCGGCCCAATGAAATTGCTTTTCTGTGGACGGCGGCCGTCAAAGGACGTCGCCGACAAAAATTCAAATAAAAAACCAATTTATGACGGCCATATAGATTTTATTTTTTACTGGCATTGACATTTCTAGCGACTCATGCAGCTGTTGCTTTGCAGTAACGTAGAGCCAAATTTGGGCTAGATCAAAAGTGACATTTTATTTGAGTTTTAGTCAGCGACGGTGTATGTTTATATTTCTCTATGGTCGGTGACGTCCCGGTGACAGCGGCTGTGGACAACCGGCCATAGACATTTTATCTTATAAATATAATTTCCACATAATAGCAGTTGTAATAAAACAACATGTCAGACGTGAAATGAAACCATATCTGTCTACGATCTAGAGTAGATAAACTGAAGTTATCCCTCGGTGAGCATTACCGATAATATCATGTTTCTCATTGACAGAGACAAAATTATAATCCATTGTAAAATTATGATGATCGTAAATATACTGGACGTATATAAACAGGTAGAGCTTGTCTAATTTGAAATGACGCGCCCCACTACTTCAAATTTAATAGAGCAATAATATAAACAATGTTTTTTTTATTTTCAAAGTAAATATCAACTAAAGTTTTACACGTGATTGGAATTGGTCTGACGAAAAATATCCCTTATTATATAATAATTCTAAAGCTGAATAAAATATTGAAATTTGTGTGTGATACGAGAAAAACATACTAAAAAGTACCATAAAAGCGGCTAAGTGCGAGTTGGACTCGCCCATGAATGGTTCCGCAGCAGCAATAAGGTTTATTTTTATGAAATTAAAATGTTTTTTATTTATTTTTATATTTCAGTCGATTTAATGAAATTTAGATTAAGGTTTACCATTTATAACGTATAAAAAAACTACTGGCTAGATCTCGTTCAAACCAATTTTCGTTGGTAGTTCTTATAGTAATCTACACTTTAGAAATTAGAGCCCCCCCCCTCTAATTTCTAAAGTGTAGATTACTATAAGAACACACATTCGGGGGGGGGGGGGGGACACATGTTATCACACACACTTCTAATAATTTTTACATTTTCGCATCAAAATCTTAATGCGGTTCACAGACTACATCTACTTACCAAGTTTCAATAGTATAGCTCTAATAGTTTCGGAGAAAAGCTGTGACATACGGACGGACAGACAGACAGACAGACAGACAGACAGACAGACAGACTGACAGACAGACAGACAGACATGTCGGATCTATAAGGGTTCTGTTTTTTGCCATTTTGGCTACGGAATCCTAAAAATATAAATACTTTATCACTTTAAGATAAGTATAGATGGTAATAGATAAGTCGTAATCTCATTTTAAAAATGTTAACAGTTGAACGTACAACCTCCTCCTTTTTGGAAGTCGGTTAAAAACTGCGATAAACGTTCGACTTCCCCCTTCGATATTATCACACGGCCTGATGTAAATTAAACTCTGTCCGTAATAAAAGTAAATTATTAACTCGGTTACTACTCCACCACAATCGACATTCATCGCGGAGTGGCGATAGTCACTCACTCTCTTATTCGCTCACTCACTCACTCACTCGGCGCGTAAATATAATTTATACCGAAGAAATTCTCATCAATTGAAAATGTTTGCTCGCAGCTCGGGTTTCCTTGATTATTGGATTTATTTGTTTTCCTATAAAATCCCTCTGTACATTTTTATAACGTTTATTTGTGCTGGTTTTAATTCAGTTTACGAAGTACACCGACGTTTCGAATAATTTTGTTTCTATTTTTTTGCCGGAGACATTAAATAATAAAGATTTGTACAATAGGGCATTCGATATTAATTATTTATGTTCTAAATAATGTAAAAGTGACTTTACGGTAGGCACTCTACCGGTCATGGGTAGATACAAAAGGACACTAGAACCTCGTGCCATGATACAATTATTTTCAAGATTTTGTGTGTCAATTTTCTTAAAGACTGTTCGCCAACTTTGAAAGGTTTTTTTACGTTTAACCACCCTTTCAAATAATCGTGTACCATTTCGAATATTTATTGATCTCCACATAACATTATATTATTTTGATAGTATAGTAAGTATTACTGAGTGTTGTAGTTGGTATTCAGTTTCCACTTTCTCAATATCGCCCGGCTTGCTACTCAGTACTCGGCGAACTTCCTGCGTTTTTCGCAAGCAATTTCTGTTCGCCTCCGTCTCATCCACCAACAAAATATTACAAAACTTCCCGCATACCGCTGCCGCTCTACATTGTTATATACTACCTAATAATAAACTTTTTGCTCCGAATGTATATTTCATTGGAAAATATGAAATCTCGAAAGTTATACCGTATGCTCATTGGTTGAGCGCGCTATTGTGAAGTTGCGAGATATTGAGCACGTAACTAATGATACCGAATCACAGCTTACTTCTTTATGAGGCCCAAATATTATTACATTTGATTGTAATTAGATTGTAACTCAAGATTTCAAAATTGATTATAATATATGAATGGTAGCCTTTAACGGTACACTGTTTCGATCAATGGCAAATAAATTCTCATCAATACGTTTCTTGTAGGCTGTCTGGATTTGTTGTAAGTAATATACAGTGTGTAACAAAAACAAGTGATAATACTTTAGAGTGTGTACGTGTTCCTTATAGAGAATTCACTGTGAAAGTAGCAGCGCTGAAAGATTGTAATGCTCGGGCCCTTGCCCATACAAAAGTGAAAAAAATTTTTCGTCTTTTAGCGCTGCTACTTTTACAGTAAACTCTCTACAAGGAACACATACACACCCTAAAGTATTATCACTTATTTTTGTTACACACTGTAGATCGAAGCGGTCCGTCAATAGTGTGTAGCTGCTCGAGCTACCAGGGTAGCAAGCTAACTAGGGCCAGCCCTTACAGATAAAAAGAGGGTGCCGTCATCAAAAATTTCCTTCTGTCATGTTCTTGTAATATTATTTCACTTCTCAACATAACTAATCTCTATCTTCATAGCGACGGTCACCCAACGCCGTCAGCACTCGACTTACTGAGGGTCGTTTTGCGTTTGCTGTATAAACATTTAGTTTAAGTTTGTAAGCTGCCCCTAAGACCCGTTACACGCCTAAGAGGCTTACTCTGATTATAGATTGTAGCCACTTGTTATTAACTTCACCTGAAACAACTACGGCCTAAATTTGTATTAAATTTCATCTCTCTGTTTCAGGTAAGCATCATCTGTCTGGCGAAAGTCAATAAGGACTAAGTCGTAAGTATATCAAAATATCAAGCTTAATAGTAAAAATGTAATTAATCTTCATGTGAAGCAATTGTAAATGAACTACGACGCAATAGAGCCTTCTATAATCTAGTTAATTGAAATATGTCGCGCGGGACACGCTGAACAAATAGGTACGGATGTGATGTCACCGCGATCGATCTACACACGAGTGCCTATTTTATTACAGCAGCTGTGCATATTATATACACTTAATAATACCCTCAATTTTGATACACATTTTAGCAAATAGAGAAAATATGAAACTAAATGTAGTCTTGAAATACGGAACAATACAATATAGAAATCATTGTCGTTTCTTTTCGATTTCACCTCATTCGGGTAAAAATACGATCGACAGGACTTGCAATAATAATAATAATAATAATCTTTATTTCTTATATATCGTGGAGGCCCAAAGGAAGATCTTCCGACCGAGCGAGGTGGTATGCTCGGTCAGGCCGGAGCCCACGTGATACATTTCAGCTGTGGTATATATGTCGCAGTCATCTAGTTCAATCTGCGGTTCGATTGAATGACTAGCGCATTCATTGAATAACTCCATTCAATTGAATGACTCGGCCGAACGTTGATTGAACAATCGTCACTCAACGTCCAACTAGTTAGTGATTTTTAACATAGCCCTTTGAAGAGAGCGGATATGAAATCAGTCAGGTAATTGAATGTATTTATTTTTAACGGAATGGAAAATTATAAGAACAGTATATAATTCTTAGGTAATTAATAGCAATGTATTTATTACTCCGTCTGTCCAATACGATTGGATTTGGTTAGGTTAGATGGCAGATGGCTTCGCTGCGCTACGCTCCCGCCTTAGCCATCGTGGTTATTTTTTTTGTAAACCACCCAGAAGTAGCCGTCGCCTCATAATTGAAGTCAGTTTCTAGATTAACCTATTAGTACGCCACCAACAAATACTTTAAAAAAATCATAGCATTCCATTTAACGACTTCACTATGATGACGTTTAGTCAAGACGTTAAACGTTACAGTCAGCGTCTTGACTAGTTGTCCTTCAGTCATTCAATAGAACGGTGTCATTCAATGAATACGCTAGTCATTCAATCGAATCACAGATTGAACCAGATGACTGCGACATATATACCGACGCGCTCAGAAAACTTCGATAGCGCGATGCAGGAATGTTAGGCGAATTGTGGGTACCGCCACAAGTTGCATTGGTAAAACGCAATATTAAAGTCACCTAGTAGGCATTAGCTTGTGATGATTATAATGATGGTCAACATGGCAAAAACATCAGATACTATCGAGAAATGAATAAAAGAAACTGCAAAAATGTAAGTGACTTCCACATAGGAATTGTCACGATAAGAGCAAAAACGATCGACCGAGCCGTAAAATAAGTTAATGATTGCGAGTGCTCCATTCGCAAGGGGGCAGGGGGAGGGGAGGGGTCTAATACAGGGGAAGGGGCAGGGGGGAGCGGGTTACGAGGCCGTAAATACCTCGGTCTCTTTACGACGACTGATAAACGTTTATGTTGCCGTGATGCAGGTCTTACACCTGAAGTGACCACTTCTTGAGATTTCAAATCACTTTTACTGCCCTTATCTCATTGAGAGACCCACTACACTTTACAACCGATAAATAGACAACCAGTAAACGACTGATAGTCTGTTTTATAATCATCGTTTATGAAGCTGCTTTTAGTAAGGCGGTAATGGTTTACAAATATGCAACTACCAGAAGTATTATGGGCGCACGGAAAGCAATATAATATCATAATATCGATTTAATACAAAATATTTCAGCTTCTAAGCAACAATCGACTTGATGAACTAGATATCTAATACCAACATAATGTCCGAACATAAGTCGAGCCTGGCCGCCCTACAGCCTGCTGGGAGTATAATATTCATAAACTCGGTTTACTTCTCCTTAAAATTTTATCGGGACTGTGTTAAAATTACAACAGTTTGTATTACAGTTTAACTGCTCATTGTTACTGCTGCTGAGACACGACACGAGCGGATTCTGTCGGGGGATTCATAGTGGAAACATTGTCGAGCAGGTGTTACGACTTCTAATGTCCCTCGTAATTTGAATAATAAGTACAAAGCGTGAAAAACCAATAGACGTTCAGAGGTACGTCTGTTGGTTTTTCACGCTTTGTTCGCTATACCGATTATGATGAAGTGTAAAGACACTTTGGAGTCTCTAAAAAAGACCAAAGTACTAGAAGTATAGTTTTTATACCAGAAAATGTACTGCTGCAAAATTATTTGGCTCAACGAGGTTGCAGGCAAGATCGTAGAGAGATATGATTGCAGCAAAACTATTCACATTACAAAAAAGTCATAGTTCAAAGCTTAACGCCCGATGATGATAATGAGCAGGACCAGAAGCACTAAAGCTGTACATCATAATATCCAAAGGATCACCTCATTCACGTACAAAATCTTAGGTAGTTTATGTAGTTGCCAGGCTTAGAGAAGTGACATAATTTACAAACAAGAGGCAGGTTACGACGACAGGGCTCGCGCAACTGAAATCTCGTCTAATCTCATAAGTGCGGCGCGCGGCGGTCGCGGGTGGCGGCGAGCGGTCGCGGGTGGCGGCGAGCGGTCGCGGGTGGCGGCGAGCGGTCGCGGGCGGTCGCAGGACGCGGCGCGTGTCCGGACTGCCGAGCGCCCGTCGTAAATCATGTGAGCCTTATCAGATTATCGCGACCTGGAGGTGGAAACTTCGAGTCGCCCATCATCTATACATATAATAAAATCGTAGGAAAGTCAATTCTGTACATTGAATATTTTTGAAAAATAATACTTGGGACGTGATCTACAATCGATATGGAAGCCAAAAATATAGTTTTTAGAATTTTTGTCTGTTTGTCTGTTTGTCTGTTTGTCTGTTTGTCTGTATGTATGTCCGGGATAAACTCAGAAAGTACTGAATGGATTTACTTCAAATTTTGCACGAATATTATATAGAGGTCGGGTCAACACATAGGCTATATATTATGACGATATCACCTAGGGCGGGGGGAGGGGCTCAAGTTTCAATATTTTTAGTTTTTTGCTCACATCGCTAAAACGGTGCGTTGTAGAGAAAAAATGTCCGGTACGTAATGAAAGCCCATAAAATTTCCTACAAATTTCTCCTTCACACTTTGTATCTATCTTCACTCCTTGCCATGCTATGAGCTTTTGTCTATCTTTTCTATACAAATTTCGAGTGTCGTTTGATTAACATGCTGGGAGCTTTGGCATCGGTCTTTTCTTGGGGGGGGGGCTTCGCCCCCCCAAACCCCCCCCCCCCCTCCCCAAATTTTGCTTCAAACAAAGCGGTGTTGCGGCGTTATACATCTTTTTTAAGAACAAAGTTAAAAACTAAACTACACATACGGTTTTCCAGTGTCGTTTGTTTTGGGGGGGCTGGGCCCCCCCCCCCCCCCCCCCCCCCCCCTTATTCCTCATGAAACTTTTGTTCATAATTAAAAGGTATCGTGGAGTTTGTATTGCGTCTTAATTATCCTTTGTAGGAACAAACTAAGTCATCTATACATATTGTAATAAAATCGTAAGAAAGTCAATTCTGTACATTGAATATTTTTGAAAAATAATACTTGGGACGTGATCTACTATACTAACGCGGACGAAGTCGCGGGCAACAGCTAGTCGTCGAATAATAATCAAATCTGAAACAACTAATGGCCGTTTTTTCTTAAGTTTCTGATAGGACTAGGTTCACTAACGATTTGGCGTTAGTAGATCAAAAGCCTAAAAAAAAATAAACCTGTCGAAACACCTCAGGGAACTATATGCGTCACACATTCACTTTAGTGGATATCTCGATTCCTAGGATTAATTTTGGGCACTGCGCTATCTTCACTTCGCTGCGCTTTGCCTCTGTACTAGTGTAAATTTACTCTACCAATGGGGTTCTACCAATGGGGTCCGGGTACACAATAGTCAGTAGTTTAACAAAAAGAAATTGTTCGCTAGCTCTCATTTCCACAGAAAGTAAGTTGATAAATGAAACCCTTTAAACGTGAGCGAGTATCGCGCGAGTTACTCCTTAAATTCGAGTACATAACTCGTTAACTCACTAACTAAGGAATTCTCTCCCGGGGGGTGAGGGGGTTGTAAATTGTATTTATCCGCGCGAGGGGAGAGGGGGACTTGTTAGGGAATTCTTTTACATCGCAGCGCATTCCGCCGCGTCACGAACGCCACTTTGTGACGTCACGTAGTGGCGGTGAGCGATACTGACTATTGTGACAAGACTCATTACGAATGTATGTTTGATGTTCATTAAGTTTTTCGTCTTAGATAAATAAATTTTGCTAAGAGGAACGAATGGGAGCAAAAACATTCGAGTCCGTCTTCACATCTACCTACATTCGGTACAATATTGGTGTTTCATGAACCAGCTTTATATTAATTATACTCTTCTCGCCGGATTAGTTGCTGAACCGACGACGGACAACGTTCAGAATTAGTATTTCATTGAAATCTATTCAGAAATAGAACAATTTATATATTTTTTTCTGTTTTTAATCTTTGTTATATTAGATTTGTCGAGTAACTATTTTTACAAAATTAAAAATATAATACGGTTTTCAACAATAAGTCATTCAAAATAAACTTTTGAGTCGTAAACTTAATGTAACCGGAGTGAAGCCATGTGAAGACGGCTGTGTGTGTATTTTTGTGGTTTGTTTATGAGCAGGCTCATGGCTGAGTGGGTTTCCGCTATACAAAATATTTCTGAGGGTAATCAGCGTATGACATTTTGTGCAAAAATTTTGTTATCTTATACTTTTTTGTGTACGGGTAACGGGATACGTTCGCTGTATACATATTAAATTTTTCGAGAGAATGAATTCGTATCTAATGATGCCTTGTACATTGGAGATAGAAAATATTATATTTTCATGAATTTTTCTCCTTTGTTTACATCCCTCCAAACATTATGATGACCACGTTGGGGGATTTTTTTTTTACGCTTTTATTAGCTTCACCTGTATATTTGTTTGTAACCGACTTCTTTGGGCGCGATTTAGACCCACTTTAAACAGCCAGATTTCGTTCAAACTTTGTAGATTTATCGAGGACCGATGACAATATACTAATTTGATATAATTATTCCATTTTTCAATTTCTATGTTTGTATGTTTGTAACCGACGCTTCATATAAAAAGCGTGTTTTTAGTTTTTTTTTTATTCTTATTGCCTCTGACTTTTTATGATAATTGAAATGAGAACACAAATAAAAGTAGATGTTCTCATAAGTGCACATTTTAAAAGATATGAAAAGTCCATCTGTAAATTATTATTAAGCCATCAGAGAAATCGATTCAAAGGCAAATAGTGGACCCACATTATACATATAGTCGGGCCACGTCGTCAATCGTAGCTGTATCTTGACGGAAACGTAGGTCCAGCGTCTGTCTTTGAATCAATTTTTCTTACATATAGTACACAAGCTATAGCATGCTTTATGAATTAGTCTTCTACTGATAATAAGAGGTATGCGGATCTCCCCACATCCACACCCGTCAGGTTCAAAATCAAAATATAATTTCACTCAGTTCAGAGTTCACATTCTACAGTGTGTAACAATACTTTAGGGTGTGTACGTGTTCCTTGTAGAGAGTTCACTGTGAAAGTAGCAGCTCTGAAAGACCAAATTTTTTTTTCACTTTTGTATGGAGAAACTCGTGACGCTGGCGCGCTTGCCCATACAAAAGTGAAAAAATTGGTCTTTCAGCGCTGCTTCTTTCACAGTGAACTCTCTACAAGGAACACATACACACCCTAAAGTATTATCACTTAGTTTTGTATCACACCTTATATACATTTTTTATTTATTATTCATTAGCCTCAACGCAGCCGAAAATATTTCTCTGTATCCTTCTCGTTACACCGAACAATATTCGCTGATTACTTCCAACTGTAAGACTATGTTTCAGCTGATGTACAGAATAATATGCTTACTATAAATATACTTACCGCTTTGTTACATTACTATCGGTATCTATTTAAATACCGAACAAAGTTCATAAAACAATCTTTAAAATAACGTGTGTCATAAATCGACTTATCAATGTCAATTGACAAAAATAATAATTATCTTAAGGACGCTATTACAAATATCAGCAATTTTCCGGTACCCTATTAAAGAATTAGGAGTCAAACTGCGAGGATATTTTGGTTTCAAATGAAAGATAATATATTCATCTCCACGACTGTACCATAAAAATTCTATAGCCGCATACAAAATTTTCACATAAAATACGTTTTAACCATCACAATAATCGCAAAATATGAAAAAAATGGGGTCTGATTAGGTACCTTAATATCTAAATACACTGAACTGAGGAAAATAAATATACAAAAAAATTGTTGCTTATTTAGTCCTCTATAAAGTCCGCTAAAAATTTTATATAAAAATAAACAACTTTTCCAGTTATAAGAAAAATAAGAAAATTTCTCAAATTTTTTCATACATTTTCGCCATATCAAAAACGCGGCGAGCGTCGTAACCGCCACTGTACAAGGCGCGCTAATATGAATCTTATTTTAATGTCATTAACGTCGATATTCGTACTGACAGACATCCGACCTGCTAATTAAAAAGTTGGAGCATTCTTAATAGTATCGTAATATTCATAGCCACAGTATATTGCTATACTGTGTCATAGCGTCGTAATTATTAACGGTGCAATGAGTAGATAGACCGAGAAGATATCGTGAGGAGCGCTCCGAGTTCCGACATAAATAAATACACCGACTTTGAAACATTCGAAAGTGGAGATGAATATCGCGATGTTTTTTCAGCTCACGTTCAAATGAGCAACATAAATCAACGTATAACGCCAAGATGAATGGCCCTCCGCAAACAGGGCCGGATTGATGACCGGTCGCCCCCCGGCGCCGCCGCCACCGCCGCGCCGCCACTGACACTCGCCCCGGCAACTAATAGTCGCGCTTAGCATCTGCACTTATTAGCACCGACCGGCTCCTCGGAGCAGCTGCGCAAAAACTACAATTAGGGGTTGGCAACCCTCCAATATCGAGAGAAGGATTTAAAAACAGTAGAAGGAATCCTCGGATAAGTAGATAATAACGTTAGGTGCTGAACATCTCCCTCGACTCGAGCGCATCCCAATTAAATTCGAATGAACGTATCCGGGTTAAAGTGAGAGAGTGATCATAAAGCGAATAATTTTAGCGGGTGTGATGCGGCGGGCGGCGCGCCGGAACTAAATCAGTCCGGAGCCCCGAATGGCGCCCAAATTAGGGCCGAAAATGTTGCACCCAATAAATACAAATATATTATTGAACATTACAATTTCATTGTAGTCAGCTGCCGGGCCACCCGGCAAAGCCGAACACGATTTTCTCCGCGTCGTCGGTCGCTAAATGGATATACACACGGGTAGTATTTCTTTTATATTCAATATCAACTCGTCCTCGGTACGTACTTAAATCGTGAAAAATCCACTTCTGGGAATCCGACATCAGACTGATTCAATTTGATTTTCG
This sequence comes from Plebejus argus, assembly GCA_905404155.3. NCBI lineage: Eukaryota > Metazoa > Arthropoda > Insecta > Lepidoptera > Lycaenidae > Plebejus > Plebejus argus. The sequence goes on from FR989935.1 coordinate 16,395,625, forward strand.
ATGTTACTTCGTTCGAATGAAAAGAAAACATCACTCAGAGATATATAAAGGCGGAGCGAGTAATTATATGGTGGGTTTCTCGAGGCGCAGAGGGCATCTGCGGTAAGCAGAGTACGGGGGACTCGCTCATGCCGCGCGACACGTCGCCCGTCGCCCGTCGCCGGTAACGGCAAAAAGATTGAAGCCAGCTCAAAAGAGTTTACTGATTTATATATAAGCCCAGTCGGGGTGTGCGAATCGAAGAGTATTGGAACGAATTGCTTTCAGCTCAGAAAGTGAATTGAGTTTAATAGCTAATGCTGTGTCGACACTCGACAATACCGTTAGCGATATAGTTGGATATTATGCTGCCACTTCGCTGGCGCAAAACATTATTGAGGATAAATCATAACCATATTATATTGACTTTCCTTACAATTTTGATGTGCAATTTATTTTTCTCAAAAATATCTATAACGAACGATCGAGCAATATGAAACGGATTATTATTTTTGTTTTCAGTTTATTTAGGATCAAATAATACTTCCAAGAAATATTTTCAAAGATAGTATTTTGGAGAATGTGGTTTCTGAGTAAGACGTTATTTCTATCAGTTATAACTTATAAGTTATATCATTAATGACATAATTATAATTTATATTTTTTGCGTTAGTATTTTATCGGTAGACAAAGTGCACAATACGCTAACGTTGAGTGTTTCCTCCATCTATTGAGGTTTTAACGAAAGCTTGTTTGTGACGACATAACTTTAAGTGAAATCTTTTTAATTTTAACAGATATATCTGTAAAAATACCTATAGGTGATCATTAAATGTCGCTTTGTTTATTGTAAGGGACGTTTGGTAAAAATAGGCATTGTGTTTCAACAACAGTTTGTAAAAATACAAGCATCTCAAAATTTCTGAATTTCTAACAATATAGGACTGCACTTTTGCGCATAAATTAAAACAATATCCCACTAGAATCTAGATTCTAGATGGTATCGAAACAATATAATAGTGTACATTTCCCCCTGGGCCGCGAGAGACAAAGGTACTGCGACCCGTACTCCGTAATGTAATACAGCCTGCCCCCGCCGCCCGCCGACTACGGGACATACAGTATTCATGCCGCAGAACTAGATATCCCATTCTATTCTTAACATTGGAATACATCTACATACTGAGCGCCGCGTTACGTCTGTATTTCGTTAAGGTAAAATTGACTCCAATTTTATATTCATCACAGCTTCTGACGATTCCCGTTCGTGTCTAATTTTTTATTCCAAAGAATCTTTTCCACACGGTAAATGTAGCTTATCTGTGATATTTTGTATCTCTACGTTTTGAAGCTTTCTATCGTCGAATTCAGATTTTTTGTTAAGCTTTGTTTGAATTTTTAATGTAATTCTTTAAAGTTTTTTTAAAGCTCTTTAGATGTGCATTACTACGCCAAACATAATTCATTAAATTACTTAGCAGTAAAAAAAACAAAGAATCACAAGATTTAATAACTGAAGCGAGCTCAAGACTTCAAGCTACAGAACTTCATAACGGGTTGATTGATAGCTAGTCAGCTGGGTACTGGTTGTATAGTTGTAGTAAGTACAGAACAAAAGTGAGCCTCTATTTCGCCATGATCAATCACCAGTGTATTATATTAGTTTTACAGATTTGTTACTTTATTAAATAACATATACAATAAATGCAATGATTACACTCCAGTCTCCAGATACTGTTTTTGCGGTATTCTTAAAATCTCTTAGAAACTGTGTCGTTCGTTTGCTCGCAATAATCTTCAAATTAAGTTCGAAGTAAATATTATTTTGTCTGTTTATTGATAGACTATTTACCGTAGACAATTTCATAATAAGATTGATATGACTATATTTCGCTTTTGGGAAAAGCCGTGGGGTTTTGGTGTAGCCTATAAATAGGAAGTCAATAGAACAAAACGCTTAAAATGCCCGGTTATGGCACTTTACAGTAACTACATGGCGTGAGAGCACCGTATAACATTCTTACGGCGTCACACTCGTTTATTCAATAAACAGGACGACCTATAAATAAAAGTTGTTATTATGCACGTTTATTTTTAAGTTAATGGCGTGGAATGTCACGGTGGTAGGTGGTGGAAGGTGGTAGTGGTATAGTGGTGTGGTGGTGGTGGGGCGGTGCACGCGAACAGAAATAGCTGGCGCATAGGTTTTTATGCAGCACTGCGTTAAGTCATTTATTTCACCATATTCACTTCATTTCATCTCGTCTAATTTTTGTCGCATACGCACGCTGTACTTCACCTGTCATTAGAATTCATTTTATCTGTAAACAAATTTTATGTATAAATTTAAATTGTAACAAATGCTTTTCTGTTGGTGAGTCCAATAAATAAATAAATAAATAAATAAATGTTTTAATTAATGTATGAAGCGTTCGTTAATATTTTACCTCTCGCAACACCTTTATGCAGTTGACGTAAGGTTTCCTGTCAAATAAATTCACATGTAAAATAACTGTAAACGGTATGTATAGGGTGCGTTTAAATTACTTTACACCGCCTATGAAGTTTTCATTTCCTGTGTTATGAACTCGGAGTGATGTAATTGTATATGGTCGTGCTGTAAGCGGATTACTTTGATTAAAATTAATAAAGTATTATTTGACTAAAATAAGGGCTTGAAAAGAAAGCTAGCAATTTGGCTCAGTCAAAATATACATAGAAAGTAACGGGTAAATAGATATAATCCTTTGTTTCATTAATAAAAATAAATTTATGTTATTTTGTAGTGAACTAAATCTCGGGGATGATATTGTAAGGCCGAGGGCCTGGGGCGGTGGCGCGTCGCCACGCGGACTGTTTGATCAACAAACATCTACGTTTAATTCAATTTAGGCAAAATATATTTTGTTTTATTTTTGTTTCCACTTAACCTTGTTTCCTAGTATTTGGGCGATATAAAAATATGTGCTAAAATTTTGTTACAGTTTAAATGGTTACAAATAGTTTTTTTTAATGAAATAAGGGGGCAAACGAGCAAACGGGTCACCTGATGGAAAGCAACTTCCGTCGCCCATGGACACCCGCAGCACCAGAAGAGCTGCAGGTGCGTTGCCGGCCTTTTAAGAGGGAATAGGGTAAGGTAAGGGATGGGAAGGGAAGGGAATAGGGGAGGGTAGGGAACATACTGCAACAGTTTTTCATTATACTGCAGCATAATATTATGAGTAAAACTATTATACCTATACGAGATTTAAGCCGTACGGAACCCCACCGACTGACACTTTACCGACTTCACAACTCTAAAGCGGTTCACAAAAGACAGTTACATGTCAAAAACAAAACCCTCTCATTTCATTGTGACCTAGTTGCCGAGAATTCGGGCGGCGACATCAGCGGCGAGAGTTGACGAGCGGGTACGCGGGTACAGCACGAGGCACCTCGCGTGCAGAGGGCAGCGCGCAGCGGCACGGCTTAGTCGGGAGATTTAGAAGAACATTAATTACTGTAATTAATAGAAGTCATAATATTATTATATACAATACACTAGAGGTTATTGCAATCTGCAAGCTCAACTTCTTTTGCTTCTTACGCAGGAATAATTTAAATAGAGTCGTCGGCCTGCGATCAATCCGATGGGAATTTGTCGTTCGTCCTTGTTTAAAAACTCCCATGCTCTATGACCTATATCTAATAGGCCTGCTGCCTTGCTCCCAACAGAATCATAATCGAATAGAGAATCGAATCAGATTGAATCAGCTCGAGCGCAAAATCGTGCTGCGGCTCGATTTAGAACTAATTCGACCTCAACGGCTGTTCCCACTCCAGTAGCTCTACCATGAGTTTAAAGCTATAGTTTTTGTCGATACTCGATAGTGACTACGTAAATTTTTGGTATGGCAAATTTTACAGCGTCTCTAGCGGTCACTTGCGGAACTAAAATCGCCATACTAAATATTTACGTACTCGGTATCGAGTATCGATAAATACTATAGCTTTAAACGCATGGTAGAGCTAGTGATAGATATACTAGCGTACGATCGTGCTGCGGCTCAACTTGTAACAAATCAGACTCCTAAATCAAAATCGTATCAGTTTCGGGGGTAAGACTGCTGGTTTGATGGTGATCACGGCGTATTCTGGTCATGATCCTGATCACGGACCGACGTGTAGAGGGGCTTGCATTCGTCGTACTGATTTGTATATAATATATATTATCTATTTTTATAGATACTAATTACTACATAGATAAAACGTAGATATATTTCATTTCTGGCGCTTTTTCTGATGTAGCTGATAAACATTTTCGCTACAATTTAACACGTGTCAAAGAGAATAGAAGTTGAAATTAAAACAAAGTAATAAAACAGACCGTACTCGTATAATTAAAATAGGAATTCATACAATTATCCTCATAACCTCCTTAGTCGTATTAAACGGAGCAGCCATAATACCTACCATTAGCCGCGTATTACCGCTCGTTAAAACGTTCGGGAATTAAATGTATTGTTATAATTAACGTCACCTGAGACGCGACAGCTAGGCCGCCGCCGTCTTCTAAATAATATACGGTTTAAAACAAAGAGCTTACGAATTTTCTAATTTAGCTGACGAATTTCTTAATTACTCGTGTTTCCGTTTACGACGCTTCCTCGCTGAGAGCATTCGCGCAGAATGACTTACACCGTGACCGTGCAACCTGGACTGAAACAGAAACAGATATTTTTTATACTGCTTATAGCTGAGAACGGCGTGTATACTAAATTAAGACTCGTGGAAGACAACTTAATAATTCGTCTTGATTTATATTTTCACTACGACATGTAGCTAGTATGCTATATAATATTTTTATTTTTTCACAAGCCAAGAATTTGGCTTCTACGACTACTGCTTTTATTGAGCAGAATACTAACTATAGTATTAACGAATTGGAACATGTTCCAAATAATCATTTAAATTAGAGAATAAGACAATAGAGAATGTCTCTGGCAGTTATAATAAAAATTTTAAAAATTCCAAAGATTTAAGTAATAATAATTGTTGTGTAATCAATCTGGTGCATCAAAACCTACAAGGAATGGTAGGTAAGGAACTTGAAACTGAGTTATTTTTAAAGGAATTTGACATTGATATTTTGTGTATTTCTGAACATTGGTTTAAAAAATATGAACTTATTTTCAATTTCAGTGACCACCAGATTGCGAGTTCTTTCAGTAGAGAAATGGCCATAAGAGGTGGCTCTTTAATATTAATTAGAAAAAATATTAAATTCAAGGAACGTAAAGACATTACTAGTCTCTCCACTGAACGAATTATTGAGGTAGCCTGCATAGAGTTGAGCCATCTTATTATTGTGAGCGTATACAGGCCTCCATCAGCATTATATGATTCCTTCGAACAAGTCATGGAACAAATTCTATCCAAAATATGTGCATCTAATAAGAAAGTTATAGTCTGTGGTGACTTTAATATAAATTTACTAGACTCAACTCCCACCACTATTAGATTCACATCTTTGTTTAAATCATATAATCTTTTTAATCTATTTTATGAGCCGACTAGAGTATGTGATACAACGGCCACTTGTATTGATAATATTTTTACTGACATTACTCCACATAAAAAAGAAATAATAAATAGGCTTAGCTCTGATCACTGTGGACAGTTAGCTTCTTTCAATACAAATTGTGATAGTAACTTAGAGGAAAAGCTTGTATTTATTCCTGTGAATACTAAACGTATTGAGAAGTTTAGAAATAAACTAAGTTCAAGTATTCAATTATTAAATGGGTCGAATAGCTCAGATGAAGCTTTTAATAAATTATTTAAGATAATAAGAACTCAATTTAACAATGTCTTTACCTCAGTAACGGTTAGAAACAATAACAAAAAAAATAATAATTTTACTAAATGGGCGACTGCAGGAATCAAAATAAGCAGGCAAAGGTTGTATAATCTATATGAAGAAAAATGCTTTAATAATAGTGCAGCATTTAAAGAATACGTTAAAAACTATTCTAAAACTTTCAGAAAAGTTTGCAAAGCTGCTAAGGCTATGTACATAAAGAAAAAGATTAAAAATTCCAAAAATAAAATTAAAACTACTTGGAAGGTAATAGCTGGTGAGACTGGAAACGTCACCTGTCGTAGCTCGGATTTTCAACTGTTTTTTGAAAATAAAAAAATTACCAATGATTTAGAAGTTGCGACGGCCTTTGAAAAGTTCTTTGCTGACATTCCGGTCTCAACTACGAAAAACTTAAACTCCTCACCTGCAGCTGCCGAAAAAATACTCAAAGATAATGTAAAGGAATGTAATGTCAATTTTAAGTTTAAAGAGATTGACCCCAAAGAGATTATTGATACTTTTAAATTATTAAACATTAAGAATACCACTGATCTTTGGGGCATGTCTACAAAAATTATTAAATCAATAATTGACATCATAGCTCCTCATCTAGCAATGATTTTTAATAACTGTATAGAGAATGGTGTTTTTCCTGACTTAATGAAGCACAGCAAGGTTATACCTTTATTTAAAGCGGGAATTAAGTCTGATCCGACAAATTACAGACCTATATCAATTTTACCGACTCTTAGCAAAATATTTGAAAAAATAATTTTGAAACAGCTATTGGTGCACTTTAATACAAATAATTTATTACACGAAAATCAATACGGTTTTACTAAGGGTCGTTCCACAACGGATGCTGGTATAGGTCTTCTATGTAGTATATTTGAAGCTTGGGAGGAATCGCAGGATGCCTTAGGTGTCTTCTGTGACCTCTCTAAGGCCTTCGACTGCGTCGAACACGCTACATTAATTAGGAAATTGCACCACTACGGCATAAGGGACTCAGCACTCAACCTTTTGACATCTTACCTCAAAAATAGGACTCAAAGGGTTGAAATTAATAATAAGAGATCTAATGGAACCAAAATAGAATTAGGTGTCCCACAGGGATCTATTTTAGGCCCATTTCTTTTTCTCATCTACATAAATGACCTACCTTATCTAGTTAAGGACAATGATAATGAAATAGTACTCTTTGCTGATGACACTTCACTTATTTTTAAAGTGAAGAGACAACAGTCTAATTACGACGAGGTAAACAGTACTCTTTCAAAAATAGTACATTGGTTTAATGTTAATAATTTACTTTTGAATTCTACGAAAACTAAATGTTTAAAGTTTACTTTGCCCAATGTACGGCAAGTTCAAACCAATGTACTATTAAATGATGAGAAAATGAATTTGGTGGACACTACTGTGTTTTTAGGTATTACACTAGATAGCAAATTACAGTGGGGTCCTCATATTGCTAAACTCGCAGATAGACTCAGTTCTGCAGCATATGCAGTCAGAAAGATTAGGGAAATTTCTGACGAAGACACTGCGCGATTAGTATACTTTAGCTATTTTCACAGTCGAATGGCGTATGGTATCCTTTTATGGGGAAACGCTGCCGACATTAATACTATTTTTGTGCTGCAGAAGCGAGCTATACGTTCAATTTACAAGATGTCTACATTTGAATCTTTGAGAGAAAAGTTTAAAGAAATTGGTATTATGACAGTAGCTTCTCAATACATTTTGGATAATGTATTATATGTTAGAAAAAATATATGTAAATTCAAAGCCAAAGGTGACATTCATTGTAGAAACACCAGAAATAAGCACAAGCTAGATTTGCCAGTGATCAGACTTAGTAAAGTCAGTAAATCTTTTAAAGGTCAATGTATACGCCTTTTCAATAAAATCCCAGAAAACGTTCAAAATCTTTCCATTAATAAATTTAAGAAAGTAGTCAAAGAGCGTTTGTGTGCCAAAGCCTATTATAAGGTCAATGATTTCATAAATGATGGCACATCTTGGGAGTAGGATGGCTGCTTGCAAGGCTACTTCTACACTATTGTATGACTTAAACAATTATGTATGTATCTTGACATTGTATATTTTAAGTTACAGCATTGTAAATATTATTTTAAAAGATTAATTTTTTTCTCACTTTTTTTGGTAAAAAAGTGGGCCCCGTGCGAGTTTCTTACGCCGGTTCTTCTCGCCGGGCTAGTTCCCGAACCGGTGGTAGGCACCAGTAGTATCAACGTTCTGAAAGCATTTTTTTAAAATCTACTCAGAAATAAAATAATTTTTATTTTTTATTTATTTTTTACTCAAAATCTGAAATATTACGCCACAACTCAAAATTTTGAGTGCACCATTTTATGATTTTAATTGTTTATACAACCTTGTATAACATTGTAATTAAGCACTCTATGCGTAAAACGTTCACGTTTATTTCATTTATTTTGCATTATTTTAATGGTTCATGTATTGTATGATAATAGACCTTAAAAGCATCTTCGGAGCTTTTATCTGCGTCGGTTTCCCCCCACGATAAATTGTTGAGTATATTTAACCTATTACCATGAAAATCCACTTCATCATAATATTCAGCACCATATTTGAATACGCATTACAAAAATCTCAAGTTAATGAAAAAATAACTCGGGGCGATCGATCGCCTCGGCCTCTCATAACGAGGACGATAGTTGGCTTTGTTTATTCCTCGTTTTCAGCAGACCCGTCTTCCACGAATTTCTTCGAGACTCTTCAGAGAAACTACTCGAAAATTTACAATATCGCGCCGTAATATTTTGATTTTCATTCGGCGCGAGCTCGCGAGTATCCTGAAACGATGGTTAATGAAAAAACTTTAGATTTCCCCGTTGATTTTATAAATAATTAAAACTTGTTAGATTAAGTTCGCCCGAGCTTCCTTGAGACTCGGCCGGCTAGTATCTTGATTATCAAACAATTATAGCTTTATCCGATATTCTGTTGCATTGCGACGGTTTTACAACGGTAGCAACGAAAGCTGGAAGATATAGAGACATCTAGATAAAGATAATATATCTACTATAATAGTTACTATACGCAGTATCGATGTCAATAACTTTTGTATAGATTAACCAAATCTAACTTTAAATACGAAATCTACTACTTGTTTATTTAAAATAATAAATTATAAGTAGTTGCCGTGATTCCCTTCACATCGAGCGATCTCAAACCTGTGCGGCCTAAACAATGAAGTTGCCGGCGAGCATCAGCAGCGGACAGGTCCAACTATAATTCCAATACAGTAGTCTATTGTTACAGACAACAATATTTGGAGTTATTTTACCTTCACAAGATCTCTCTGCCGACGACATAAGGGTCATTCTAGTAGAATTTCCAAGGCGATATAACTGAGCGCACTGTACTCGTTGTCAGCGGCAGATCCAGTTCGTTCATATTTACGCAATAGATTCATCTCGGGCGGGCCGCGGGCCAAGACTCCGCTACATTATCATTCGCAACATACCTACCACCAGGGCTGTCACGGCCAATATAACTACGTTTTAACTGTGTGTTAACATTTTACATTTCATTCAACAAACAAATTAGATAATAATAACTTTTTTCAAGTCGGTTCTAGTTAAGTGAGGTCCCTTTAATTAGTTTTTTTTTTCATTCAGCTCACCTGGCTAAACAGCCGACTACAGTGCAGTTTTAAATTTTAACTTTTGACAACCCTAGCCGCAGAATTGAAAACAAACGCGACTTCTGAAATAAATGGATCCCGTTCGCTTAGGTGAAGGCTAAATTTATGATCGTGTGGAATTTATTGGTGTTTTGTATGTTATTACACTATTGAAACTTTAAACATTCTCTCCAAATTCCTTGAAACATTTTGTGCAATTCAATTTTAGAATTGTATTTGTTTAGCCATGCAGTTTGCTTTACATTATGCTTTACATTATATTTTACTTAATGTTTATGATAAAATACTTTTCTATTACGCTATTTCTTCGAAAATATGTATAGATAAAAATGTATTTTATATTTTGTTAGGCTCGCTTTATTTCAAGAATGGCTGAACCGCTTTGGCTAATTTTAGCTTTGGTAAATGTTACGAAGTTTACCGGGTCTCTCATCTCATCTCGGTCATCATAGGTAATAATAATATTATCAACTAGATGTTATTCGATCAGAGAGGTAAGTTAAGTAACCCGTAGGTTGTTTTCTAGTTATTCTCTATTTCAATGCCCCTGCGGTGAGTTCTAACAGAAAGGCAATATAAAGTTTAATAATTGTACTCGAATAGTGTACTTACGCTTGTACGATTCGGTAGTTAAAACTTGGCATATAGGGCGGCGGTTTAGAAGTTTATAAAAGCGAATGGCTGCTATCCGAACACAGGCAATAACCGCTCGTGTCTCGCTCTCAGTTCCGAACGAACGAATCAAATGACCTCATTCAAAAATTACCACTGTTCAAATTGTATAAATGCGAAAGTCGAGAACGACCAAAATGCGCTGAAAGGATTTCAACGAAATGCACACAGATTGGTATAATATTTTGTAGCAGCTATGCAAGCTCAAGAATTTTGTATTGTTTTATGCAGAGGTATTGTACTATACTTTTTTATACCAGAATTATTACTATATTATTTAGAATGCTAGGGATAGCATTGAGCCCACATCTAGAACTAAAATTAATCTAAAGAACTATATAGTCTACTTCTAGATGTACCATAATATTCTATTATATTGAATAACAAATCAATCGTTTAACATGTGAATCTAAACAATGCTCGGTTCAACTTGACCGAAAGTAAGTCATTGAGTGGAATAATTAGTTAATTTAATAACAAATCTCGGCGTAGTTTGCGTGCGGGGCTTCCCCGCGGCGCGGTGCGCCCGTCGACCGGTAATTCCCCGAATTAGATCGCTACTCGAATCACTTACATTTTTGTGACACATATACGTGTTGTTTATAATGGGGCAAATGTTTTATTTACTGAAGTGGACCGAGCTTGCGCGCCGCGATAACATCGACATTCGTTACCTACAGCTGGAATATTTTGTTTTTTTTACACTCAAAGTCAAGGGTGCAGGGTTCTTACTTACCCTCTCGGTCACGTTATTAGCTGCATTTATTATTAAAATTTACACGTACAACTTCTATTTATCGAATAACTCTCATTTATTCCGAGCCACAAAATAAAATGAGCTCCGAAACAAAGCAGCGCCTCGAATGTTTTTTATCCCAACATATTTTATTTTCACTAGTGAAGAGCCTAAAACATTAAAAAGTATAAAACAAAAGAAGACTACATTAGGAATATTAAAACAATTTACGTAAGCAATAAGATCCGAGCAAAAGCGAGATCCTGCGTCTTCAGATTCATTTGTCGTCTCTGGACTTGAGTTTATTACAGAAGTGTTGACACGGGATAACGGGGGCAGAGTTACTCCGCGTCACACGCTCAGGCGCGGTCGACTGCAGGCTGCGACGCCTCTTCATTAAACCTCCTTATTAATATCACGAGCACACCGCCCCCCCTCCCCCCGCTTCCGCTGCGTGTCCCCCGCACGCCGCTCGGCGCAGTGTTTAGGAGCTCGGTGCTAATTTCCTGCAGCGAGTTTCACTGACCGTATTAAATCCACAAAACGGCCGCTATTTCACGTCAGCGTAAATAGTGCTGAATTAATCTATCGCCAGCCTAAATTAATTGAGCCTTTTAAATTAAATTGGCATACTTTTGGTTCCGACGTGTTTACCTACTAGAGAAACGGGATATTTTATCTATGAATGACATAAAAATGCAAAATAACTATTGTGCTATTTGCGTAAAAGACCTATATTTTTTCTGTAAATCCATTAATTAACTGCTGTAGGTCTGAGGTGTAGGTATTTAATAAACATTATCGCCTAGTAATTGTTACGTCAGACACGCTACGCTTTTTAACTACGCGCGTCTCTCTTTTGATGTACCTATACTACGCGCTAAGACGCTACGAGTGCTACGACGCTTTTCTTGCGGACGTCTACGAGCTACGTTTTTGACCTACGCGCTACTTGTGGCGCTACGTCGTGTCGTGCTACGAGTGCTACGACGCTTATCTTGCGGACGCGGCCTACGCGCGTCTACGTGCTACGATGCCTTCCACCTGTGAACGCCTGTGCGTTACGCGTACCGCGTACGGTCTACGCGCGTCGCATTGATCCGCACACATCTACCTTGTCTTCTGACAGACTGCAGTCTTCTGACTGCAGTCGTGTAGTTAAACTATAAAGCTGGGTTGGCTACGTATACCACTAAAACGAGCACTAAAAACCTCATATCTTATGTATGGGACGCACATCGCAGAGTTTAATAAAATATTCACGCGGAAGAGGTTCGTCGTCGGCAATAAAGGTGTGATGCGGCCCGGACACGCACGGGCGCGCGTGATGCCGCGCTGACACGCACGCTCGCATGCTCGCCGCTCGCTCTCCACATACTCGCCTTAATTGAATACTGAATCACTGACACGCCAATACACGTCACAACTTTTGTCAACCTCATTAGCTTCTGTTTTACGATTTCCCGGTAGGGTTCTCGTCTTAATTATTTTATTATAGATGGTGAATGGTGATGGTCGACTCCATGTGCAAGCTTGATAACTTCTTCAAAAATGCCAGGCTCCCTGTGGTTTTGTTGCGATTGTTAATGGAGAATATGTATCGAAGTCCGTGTGCAAGACGCGCTGTCGAAATTTTTCACTCGTTGTCGGAAAACAGCACAAGTGTACCTTTGTAACTCTTGCCTCTTGTTTTAAGTAACTGGCCTATTATTATTCATTTGTTTTTGGCCTAGGCTATTATTATTATTGTGTTACAATATTTAATTCACAGCGTTGGCATGAAGCTCTTTGCATCTTGGGGCCCCAAACGCGCGCCCTTATTTTCGTGCGGCATCAGATGTAGTCGCGCTCAAGTGAGCGGCCCACTGGGTTACATAATTGTTACCCTTTTGGAGATCATCCACTTAGTTAATCGTGAATTTCCGATCTCAATAATTGATTGGATTTCGTCTCTCGTATTGTTTAACCACTCGCCCCTTTGATGTTCATCTCTCCAAATCTCTTTGTCATAATTCAGTTATTTCAATTTAGTTCGCTCCATCGCGAGTTGTGTGCGACGTCGCGCGTCGAGGCGGCGCGGCCCCGCGAAGTGTTTTTCATTTCCACCTCGCAATTTCCATATTTTAACGCAGAAACTGCCCATCAAGGCCCACTTGCGCAGATCTGGGTTAAAGTTAACTCTGAGTTAAACATCATGTCATATCTGTTACTCACTTTAAAGAGATATAAATGACATGATACTTAACTCAGAGTTAACTTTAACCCAGATCTACGTAAGGCAGCGGACTCACCTTCGAGAGCAGAAAGGGTTTCGTTTCCACGTGAAAACCTAATGTATATTCAGGGTTTTATTATAAAAATAGTGTAAATGGTCCAGCGTCGAGCCCGGGAGCTCCATTCGCTCGCCTGCATCTGTCCCGCTGAATATTTGAGTTTACTGCGTATGAGGTATAAAAAGCAACGACCGACATCGAAAATGTACAGACACTCAGAATACAAAATGCGAAGCGGCGCGAGGCCGGGAAATTAAAATAAAACTATCAATAAAACAGCAGCAGCGCGATGATATCGGAGGAAAATAATTAATACCTTTATGTCCGTTGTTTTATTTACAGAGAGTTAGCTGCGTGTTAATCTGTACTGTGTCAGCTTGAAAGCGATTTAGGGACAGTCGTGCTTAATGTTTCCAAAACTCGGTTACTCTTCATCCGGCTGTCTTTTTTCATGTCTTTGAAATTGTATTGTATGTACCTTTCGACTTTGAGTATTGTGTTATTATATTTAACAAATAAAATTGCATCGACAACTAAAGCTTCACGAGAGAGATGATTAGGTTTCTCCGATGTAATTACAATCAATAATAGGGTATTGAGTATTGTTGCGGTAGTCGAGGCCGGGCCGGGTCGGACCTGCCGGGGAACGCTCGGAGTCTAGTTTGCGAGTAATCGCTTATAAATAGCTGCTTATATTTAGCGTCAGGTCGTTAGCGGGGAAATGTTTTATTCAGTGTTCCGAGGCAGCTCACCGGGAACATCGGACGGAATGAAAAATTGCATCGTAATCTACATGAAAACATCAAAATGCCCATTAATTTCGAAGTGTACTCATTAGGAGCACGTGAAATATTAACATTAGAGGGCGCACGATTTATGCTCGTTATTAATTACTAAAATTAAAAGTCCCGGTACATGAGGGATTGTTTAAAACGTGTGTTGTATCGGCGCGTGGCGCGGCGCTTTGTCGGAGCAGTCACGCCGCGCCACGGTAATGCGACCCGGTAATTAAGATGTTAGATACTAAACTACATATTACTATTACTGGGCTAAGACCTATTTTTGTAACGCTATTTTAGTATAACTATCAATTCAGTGTTTATTAATTTATGAAATAGAAAAAGTCGATGAATTCTCAGAAAGCCCCAAAGTTATGAGCAACTAGTAAAAGCTGACGTCGGTCTGGTTCAAGGTGTCTACGACGAGGTGAAAAAACCAGACGTCTAAATGACTGTAACACCTGTCCTAAAATTGGACCTATTTCAGTATATTCCCCTCTTTCGGTATATTGCAACCCTAAGTACATTTGGAGTCCTCATAAAATGAGTAACCCTGGACCAAAGAACGTCCCACGCATATTATATTTTTATAAGTTAATACTAAAATACGTTTTTTGTCTATTATTTAATTACTTAAACCGCTTAACTGATTTGGATAAATTTTCATGTGTCCCGCAAATATAAAGGTTTTTATTCCAACAAAAGGAATATGATTTATTATGATATAATATGTCAATCGACTTGTGATAAAGGGTGCTTACTGCGTGTAGCAATATATAAATTGTAGACGTCCTCCGGCTAAAACTAAACTATCATTTCAAAAGCTCGGAGTATTGTCGAGTTGCGTGTAGTACAGCGGTTAGACAAATGTTACTATGCTGGCCGTGCCACCGTGTACCAGCCTCCACACAGGACATTGTACTGCTTTCTGACTAAAGGCCGCAAGTGATAACTCCAAAACGTTGTTATCCATAATAATGTTATGTCTAGCAGCGTAGCTAGAAGGAGTCGTCACTCTACTTATGTCTAAGAATGTCCCACATGATGAGTATGATGAGTGGATGCTTAATTATTATGATACTACTTAGTTTGCTCCTCGTCTTGTCTTAAACGAATCGTCCGAAAAACTATTTACAGAATAATTAGAGTACTTACAGGAAAATATTGCCCTCCTCCTTGTCTTGTTCTGCGAGCAGTCTCTAATCTCGTTGGTCTGATTTAGCCGGACAATTTGTTGCTGATGGCCGCTAATTGGTGTCTGGAGGGAGTTATTTATATATTTGCAGTAATTCGGCGATACGAATGTTTTATAAGGCCGTATCTGCTCTAATGAGCCCCCTCTAATTGCTCGCCGGCATTTCGTCCTTTTTTGTCCTCGGTCCCTTTCTCGTAGAACTTAATTAAGGTGAAAGATATATATAGCGATTTAGGGTCCTAATAAGATTGATAGTGACAATGGGAAAAATTACGAGCGAGCCGTTATGTAAATGAAATGATTTTACACTTTCATTGCTATAATTAATCGTTCCGGCGCTAGAAATAATGCAAATTTCGCTTTAAAACAATTTGTAAGGTCGCGTTATTGAATATAATTAACTTCTCACTGCGAGCCGCCCTAAGGAAAGCGAGTCTATTTGTAAGCGAGTGATTGCATTACAGGCAAGCCTGACTCCAACCATGCGTTGTGAGTGTAAAGCTCCCGCGATGATGCTATTCTTTGCCACTTTGTACTGCGATTAATCTTCTCTTTTATTTACTTATCTTACCCGGCACGGTATGGGCGGGGGGTTTCAACAATCGCTTTCATCTTTGTTTGAGCATTACAGACAAATTGATTTAGCGAGCGCCTCCCGCCGCCGCCGATGGAGACGGTCGGTGCGACGCGTTGTTAACGGCTGCGTTGTGCCATATTTTGTGTATTATCATGTTGTGCCGTATTGTCTCGTCCTCCCGCGCGCTGTGTTGTTTGTCACAGACATCAAAAAGGTTTGACCTACATCGTACCGGTGACTGTACCGCAGCACGACGTGAAGATCCGTCGTATACAAATAACTTTTTCTCGACGAACAGTTACGTAACCGTGATGCGCAGATTTTTTTCTGCTTTGTGTACTTTAATATGATTACTTTTTTCTTGGTTTTCGATTTGATTTTCTTCGTACGAAAAGGTTTTTCATAAGTTTAGTACGCAAGTAATTATTGTTATATTTTTAGTAAAAATGGTTTTTTTTTATATTCATAATATTATGATTAAGTACTTTCAATTAAAAAATCTTTGGAAACTACCGCAAATTCTAAATCAAACTCGATAATGAAACCAACTAATTTAAACTACAAAATATATAGAGTTTACCCCGATTAGCTAATCAAAGTTGGCCACTAAACGTTATATTTAGCTCTTGAAATAATATCGCTTAAATTGTGAACTAATATCGCGCGTAGATTTAGAATATTATTTTAATTTTTATTATACTTATTTTTTATCATACGCGTTTTTATTTTATTTATTTATATTATATTATTTTTTTATTAAACGCGTATTTTAAATAAGTAGTAAGTTAGTAACTGAAACATCAGTCATCACCGAGACAGGTTAAAACGAGACTAATTGCTCGTTATACACAGAGTCGAACACACAAGAATTTCATTTAGTTGGTGATCCACTTTCACGATGCCGAGACAAAGAGATGAAAAGGATTCAAAAGTTGGAGTCGGTTTTATTCGCAAATGAGAGTACTCGACCCGGTTGCAGATATCAATACCTAAATACACGGAGCACGGCGCGCAGGTATCGCAGATATTCCCTTTCGATCCGATTTACATTCTCGATTTATGTATGAAATATGTGGAAAGGAGCGGCGCAAGTTGAAAGCGAATGACGCCGCGCGCCGGCCGCTTCCCCGCACTCCGTCGAGACTCGAGCCTCGTGCAAAAATCATGCAATCAGTTGATGCGAGATCCCATTAAGTTCTAGCAGCCTGCGATTGCCTTCGTTGTATCGGCTGCCAGAGGGGTTAGTGCGAGTTTTATTCGATCATACGCATCGAGCACGTTAACGCGAATTTGTTTTGTTAAAGCGGTATCAACGTTAGCCAGTAGATGGCGCTGCTTTGATCCCATACAAATTCGCGTTAACGTGCTCGATGCGTATGATCGAATAAAACTCGCACTAACCCCTCAGTTTATTATTAGCGGGCGTTTCTCGCGCATACAACGTAGGTACTATCATGTCGCTTGTATAATAAATGTTGATGTATGCCAGAAACGATTATTTACGGAGATTCGTATAAAATCGTATTTTATAACTAGTATTTTATTAAAGAAATCTACAATTACAACGCTATCAATTCGAGCAATTAAAGCGAGAACGCATCTGCACTAGAAATTGACTTTCCCGGTGCGGTTGAA
Source organism: Plebejus argus (assembly GCA_905404155.3). NCBI lineage: Eukaryota > Metazoa > Arthropoda > Insecta > Lepidoptera > Lycaenidae > Plebejus > Plebejus argus. The sequence goes on from FR989935.1 coordinate 16,413,013, forward strand.
TCGTGGATCAAGTTCGGAGAATTACTTTCCGTCGTTAGCCCAACACGCGAACGTCGGTCATATTAATTCCCATATTTGTGTTGGGCAATTGAAACTCGGAGCCGGGAGAGCGGAGAGAGTGCAGTGTGTGCAGAACTCGCGGCGCACAAAGCGGCAGGTGTCGGACAAACAGCGAAACGGTCGGCGCGCGGCGCGGCGCAACTTGTGTAGCTGCGGGCTCGCACAACTTAATTGCCTTTGTGTTCTATCTCTCCTCCATCTTCTCCGTCATTACACGCTGTTTGTACTGCCATCTTATTTGCAATTTTATTTTCTTTACATTGCTCTTGTTTGGAGTCCGACTAATGAACTGTTTGTATTTTAGCAGCTTCTGGCTGTTGTATTTTAGCTTCTCAGCTAGCTGATCGTTATCTACATCGTCCGAGTCGACGTCGACGGTCTAGTTGTAGCTTTTAATGTAGCAGGTTCGGTTTGGGAGTTAAAAACGTAATGAAATTATGTAAATCGTGAGTAAACACCACATTGCACTCTGAAAAGGAAATGATATAAATTTAATTCGCAAATAGCAGTGTCGTGCGCGAAAATACGAGTATAGTGGCAACATTTTAACGTGTATTTGTAGAATTAATGACGGCATTAAATCTCATTTTCATTTTAACGGCTCGAGCGATACACAGTCCGCCGTACCCCCCTCCCCTCCCCCCTCGCGTCCGACGACTGGGGAAGTTATTTCCCGATTTAAAATTATATTAATGAAAACATTTAATAATATTCTCGTATTTTAATTAACAGAGTTATTTTATCTGCACTATACGACCGCAAATTAAATCAACAATTAATTTTAAATGTCCGAGTGCAGTTTTAAATAATGTTGATACTTTCGGAAATGTGAAATTTCACGGCTATTGTTAAAAATTGCCGCTTTCATGCGCGTTCGCCGCCGGGCGGCGCCGCGCAGCATCGCGAGCTGCAAGCCGCCCGCTGTCGCGGCGCGGCGCCGCACGGCAGCCTCTCCGCCGAAACGTACCGGCCCGATAACGGCTATTTAATAATTTATCACACATTAGTTCGGATATAAATCATACGTATTCAAGGGCTGGCTCGCGACGCAACTTTAAGTTATCGCGTCACGTCGCCGCCATTACTTACGTTCACAAAACGATTGTTCTGGAAGTTTGTGGAAGGTCGCAAGTTGCGGGCGTCGGCCGATCGCTATTCGAGCCGCGTGTCGCGTCACGCGTGCGGACCGCGGCCCCTGCGCCCCCGCGCCCGCCGCGCGCCGCCGGGAATCGGATTCGGAATACATATAGGGACCGTGCAGAAACTATAGAGGGCGTCGTAATTCGACAGTAGCGCCACGATGCGAGTAAAAGACGTAACTTGTGAGTGACTTTGGCTTCGCATTCTCTTTGACCCTGGCTAGTTTTTATGTGTTTTTTTTATGTTTTACACTATAAAATGATATAATACTTACACTCCCAAGTGGCCACATGCGGCCGCGAGAACAACTACAGATTTCCAAGAATCCGCGATCGAAATATTAAAGTTAAAGACTAGATGACGCCCGCAACTCCGTTGCGCCAAAAATCATTTATCGCGCGAGAACCGTACATTTTCCCGGGATAAAAAGTATTCTATGTCCTTTCCCGGGGCTTAAAGTAAATCCATACCAAATTTCAGCAAAATTGGTTTAGCGGTTTGGGCGTGAAGTGCTAACAGACAGACACACTTTCGCATTTATAATATTAAGTATATTTTTATAAAATTAAATATAATAATAAGGGTTTCTACTTTCTACCCGTAAACAAAGAATGGAAGAGTGAATAAAAATGTATAAAGCTTATCTAGTTAACTAAGAAAATATCTGAAAATGTAATTAATAGCATCCATCAGCATAGAAAGTAAAAACTTGATAAATATTGCAATAAAATAATGAAGCTATGCAAAAATACTTATATTAATTACTGAAAATGCTTGTGGATTAATAAAATAAAACAAGTTCACTAAAATAAATGCTTTTATTTCAACCTTCTGCGATTCGATCGATACCATCTTCACAACTTTTGTCTGTCACTATTTTTAACTAATTTCAGTCTGGATCTCATAAGTGTAAACACCATTTAGGTATGTATTCTTTAAATAACACACAAAGACTGCACTACTAATCTTTTTCTTACTTGAAGAATCATCCTTTTGAGAACCAACACTTTGACAAGATGGTTCAAGTTCAATACTATCCTCAGTGTTGAATTCCTGGCAGGACTTCTCCAAATTATCCTTACTTTTGATGCAACTTTATGCCAATTAAATGAGCGGTGCCTATGTATGTATATCAATTAAGATGGAAGCCAGTTTGGATGTTTACTGAAAGAAAGCAATGGTTATAGGTTATGTTCATATTGTGTTCATAAAAAATTAATTTACGGTTATAATCTACAAAATTTTGTGTTTTTACTAGTCTACACATAACACTCATGGAACTTTTTAAATACTTACGTATATTTTTACCGCCTTTTATCCATTTCTTTCGTTTTTCAATAAGCAAAGCCATGTGAATATTTTGGCAGAAAAATAGTAAAATTTTACATCGTTCGATTTGCCCTTATATTTCTTGTATGTATTAGAACAACAATACATTTTAATTCTTGAAAATACTCAGAATTTGTTAAGAAATCTTCTAATTTTCCGTAGCTTCACTAGAGCTTGACAGTAAAATTTTCGTAAAAGTTTCGGCTATTCGCCACTTGTGGCAGTGTCGTCGCTCTGCACGGTCCCTATCGGGCGGTCCGCCGTACCCGCATTACCGCGGGACTGGACTCAATAATGTATCAATATCTTGGCTACGGCCGGAAACGAGGGTCTGTTTCATTTACATGTATAACGACTGTATAACAGAATAAGATGTTTAGATGGTTCGAGAGACGAATTGGAATCAGTCGGCTGTGAAAACTTCAGAATAATAATATTGTCTCGAATATAATATATTTTGTAATATGCCTCAATTTCTCGGTTTACCGGGTACTGGGAGCGGACCCGCAAATGGATACTAGTTATAGTAGTAGGAACGTCCCGTACAAAAACCCTTATAATACTATAAGAGTAATTTGAGACCAAGACTTCAGAATTACTTTATTAACAGGTTTTGTATATCCGTTGCTCACCGTAACATAATCTGCACCATATAGATATAAAGCAATGAAATTCAAATCGAATAATTTGAGTTCTCATCTCACGATATTAACAATTAATTATTATTTATTAGTAATCAACATCGAGCCATCTCCGGCGCAGTACAAGACGCAGTTTCGCCCGCGGATACAGAATTATTAATTGTAGCGACGTTGTTTGCGATAATAATAATGACTAATATTAATTTCGAGGCTTTATTGAATTCTCCGTCCTAATCTGTCATCCGCCGATATAATTTGGGAGTGCCAATAGGGCGCGGGACCGTAAATTCTGAAGGGATTCCTCGCGCCCTTTCTGACGTTTAAATTTAAAATGGATTGTTAAAATTAATGTAATTTACAAGCCCTAATAAAATTCGAATGGACGTGCCGTTTCGCCAAAAGAGATCTTATTTGGAGATAAAAAATTGGGGTGGTCGAAGGAAGCACGAAATTGAAAGGAAAATGAGGGGAGTCGACAAATATAATTTGTAGTTTAGTCACTTATCTCTTGTATCATGAAAATATTTTACAGGAACTGATAGGTCAGGAAGAGTTTGATGAATAGCGAATTCCGATGCTCGCGATATCCGATATTGGTATTATCGTGAACATCGAATTAAATGAGCGATGTCGCTTTACTTCTTATTCCATTCAGAAATTTCCATATAAATATTCATTCATAATGCTGCACGGGTGGGCAATTTTTCGCTGCACGATTTTTAATTCATGTTTCTCAATTTCCCGAATCATATTATGATACACTATTATAGTAACAAACAAAATATTGCACACACATTGACGGTTTAATCCATAGGTGACTTACCAGAAAGAAAAAAAAAAGAAATAAAATAACTATGACTAAGTTTTTGTAAAAGGTCTAATACAATTTCGATAAACTGCAGAATTATCCCAAAAACTTGAGAAATTTTGTCGTGGCCACGGAAGACATTGTCGCTGGGTACGATTATGGGTTTTTTCGTTATTGTCGAGTCGTGCCTCTCAAATATGTACCAACTCGGTCGTGTACTGCACATGAAATATGCAAACTGCTGGGCCGAAGTATTATGTGATCTCGTGACGGACCTGTACTGTGTACATCCAGATATCAGTAACACTTTTGAACCTTACGGCGGTATACATAAGGGCAAAACGTGGTGCTCGAGGTCGGTCGCCGACTGCACACATCCAGTGGGAGTTGTTAGCGAAATATGTCAAAACTGGATCTCCAAATGTAAATATTTAATTCCTTTGTTTGAACAGGGGTCAGTTTGTCCGTCCGGCCGCCTATGACGATGCCTTTAGTTTTGGCCGAGTTTGTAGCTCTATGCCTCTCAAGTTCTTCATCCGCTATCCATCGCTTCCCGTATAGTGTCTACTACAATAACAATATTTACCGCTATTGTCTTCTTGTGTCTTTTGGGCATCTAATGAAATATTTTAGAGATTTCTACTCGTTATATTTAGCGTTAACCCTCAAACTTCGAGATTAGGCAGAAGCATCATAATAACCGTTATATTAAAAAGCCATACGCGACACTCGCTACGATTTCGGAGATAATGATCCTAAAATACGACGATCTAAACTTCCTAATTTCCTGAACCCCGAACGATAACGGCTCGCGGTGAGATCGCGTAGGAGTCGTTGCGTGGAAGAGCCGATTCGGGGGATTCACCGCTACAAAGGAGGAGATAGTGTTGTTATGCAAAACGGTTTACGCCGAGATACGATGATAATCTGCGCCGCGGGCCGCCCCGGAGGAAGGGCCGGCGGGGCGCGGGCAGGGGGACGCGGGACGTCTCGGGAATATAAGCCACGTACGGAGATTTTAAATTTCTTAAACTACACAAATCCCGAGTTGCATTACGAGTTGCGGTACGAGATTGCTACATAATATTGTACTCGCAAAATACAGCTTCGGGGCGATTTAAAGGGACAATTATTTTCTTCAGATTAGACAGGCATCCGCAATATAAGAGATAATCCCGAAGCAAAATAGGGCACAAGTTGCGTCAAAGGAACTGATCCACAAAAATCCGCGGGTAATATCGGAGTTCTTTTTTCTTAAAACCTTATTTAACGAGCAACAAGCGCGCCGGATTAGCCGCACCGTCGCGTCGCGTCGCGTCGTAATCTCGCGAGTCGCGGTGCGCTGCGCGACGACATCGAAAATAATCCACACTTTGAATACTAATCGCTCCTACGCCCGTCGTGTATATTATTTTGCTTACATTTATTATACGTAAGCAATTATTATTATTATTATTATTATTATTGGCCCACTGTGTCCCACTGCTGGGCAAAGGCCTCCCCTCTTTTCTTCCACAATTCGCGGTCTTGTGCTGTTACAGGCCACTCTTTGTCGAACGCATCCAGTTCGTCGCGCCACCTTTTTTTGGGTCGGCCTCTATTACGCCGACCAGTCGGTAGCCACTCCGAGACAAGATGCGCCCACCGGTCCGGGTGCATGCGGGAGATTAGAGAGAAGCAATTATTATTTGCTGAAAATTTGGAACCCGTTATTGATATTGGTCAACGAAGAGTCATTTTGTTACATTTGGAAATAATGTACCGGCATGCAGCGTAACTTTCCTACCAAAGTAAAACATCGCTGCACCAAAATAAGTGAAACATTTTCAATTTGTCGAGAAGCAAATCTCCGGCAGTCGCAGTATTAACTCAATAAATCGGAGAAACCGTCGAGCTCCGTTTGTATTTAGGCTCCAAGCTAAAACTTTATACTTTTGACCTACATTGTTTATTTAGTTGGCGATGTAACCTGAATTCCTGACAATCGTGTTTCATTTCCAACTTCAATTTGTGAAACATAAAAAGGTCGGAATCGTCGATGTTAATTACTTTAATTGCTTCTAAATGTCGGGCGAAAGGGGTTTTTATGGTGTCGAAAAATGGGGTAACACAAGCGCGGTAATCTAAAGATTAATCAAGCAAATTAAAGCCGAACAGAAGTTGGCTAACAATTGAAATGACGCTTACTGAATTTCCCCAACACCCTAAACAAAGCAACATCGCTGAGTTTATTAAAATTCTGAAAATCATATTTCATCTCCTGGGAAGGTTATGATCATCATTCGGAATGTTCAGAGTTTCAGACCGTTATGTATTTTTATGTTTTGGAATAAATTATGTTCCACAATTATTCACAATGTCAGTAAGTTTTGAATAGACTATTAAAGTGCCTTAGTAGTCAATATGATTTTTAACTATTATTTAACTGCGAATATTAGAATTATGAATAAACTAATCTAATCGTAATTCAGCAAGGAAACCAAATGAAAAATGACACTTTTCACTTTTCAGAGCATATTGTCTGTCATTCAGCATTCTACACGTGTGGCCTATGGGTCAGATTTACGCAGCGTTCACTCAGCACGCTCCGAAAGCAATGTAATAATACTTATTATATTCAGGATGCTGTTTGGCCTGCCACGTTACTGTAGCACCTCAACCATGTCTGCCGAGGCACATATAGACTGCTTCCAAACAATTATTCGTAAGCGATGTGCCTCGCTATGGTCGCGTGGACGGGACAGTCCAAACAAACTCCTGAGTGTGTGGGGCAGAAGATAGGACTCCCAGTTCTTGGAGCATTGGGAGCATTGGGTGCAACTCCATGCTCCGGTAGCTCGATTCCAATACATTTAATTTAATTTGTTTAATCACAATATCATAATAATTTTACTAACACTACTAATAAGGACCCTTTGTTTTCTAACACTATGTACAATACGGACGAAAGTTTGAAATAAATAATTTGAATTCAGTTTCACGGTAAAGTATATTTTAACATTAATTAATAATACATAAATTAAATTTAACGCGTACTGATATTATTTGCAGCTAAGAAATGACGCCAAAGTTTTCTAAATTAATAAACGCTAATTAGAATTCGTGATCGCGAAAGTGCCGTATTGTTGGTGACACGACGCATACAATTCGTTAGTTATTTGTTCGACATCGTTACGCCAAAGTTCCGTCGTTAGTTCGAATAATTCCTCAAATCTTGGCCGAGTCATTTGCATGGCGGGCGCGAACATTAATGAAAATAGCGTTTTAACTCACTATGGAGATAGAATTTATAATTCAAGACGAATCCCCCCCCTCCCTCCCCTCCGTCTTCCCCGGGCACCCCCGGCAGTGTTGCTCTGATTACTCCTTTCTTAACGTAATGCCTTTCATATTTTATTTTCCCGGTGGACCGGTCGGCGGTCAATTATGAAACTATCGCGCTATTTATTCCTAGCCCGGGAGGATCTCTTTACCGAGATAAGAATTTATTTATTATTTTACGTCGAATAAAGGGGAGCCGGCGAAAAGGTACAAATTAGATTTGTTTAGAATAGCGTCTTTTATCCGTAATATTGAGGGCACTCGTGGAGAGGGTGGCCACTTCAGCACGTCGACGGACTCGCGAGGCCGGCTAAGGTTTTCGAGGGACAGGGCTGCGTAGGGCCCAGGGTCAACGTCCCGATTGGATTGACCATCAGCGAGCCGGGGCGGGCTGCAATACAACAAATATTTCGTTTTCTTTGCTATTTTGAAGATTGTTATATATAATATTTCCTTTGCCGAGATGATTTGATTTCGGGGGCCGTCCTTCCCGGACATCATTCAAGCTTCTCTGTACTAATGTATGATTTGAGGGTACCTAGGTCATTTGTTATTTTTAACCGACTTCAAAAAAAGGAGGTTATCAATTCGTACGTATGTAATATTTCCAGAACTGCCCAGTTTTTGTATATGGTAATCTATAACAGCTTCTGAACAAATGTGCCAAATTTCAAGAGTGTATGTATGTATGTATGTATGTATGTATGTTTTTATGTTTGTTCGCGCATATCTCTTAAACTACAAGTCCGATTTAAGTGATTCTTTTTTTATTGTACTAGGTATTGTTCAGCTTAGGGAATAGTGCAAGTTTCATCAAAATCGGTTCAGTAGTTTTGGAGATCGGGAGTTTTAATTCTCAATTGCGTACAATTTTGAAGTCGGTTTTATCTTTTTAAAATACAGTTATTTATGAAATTTTTCTTTTTTATTATCTAGTGAATGTCCTTCGTTATATTATATAAACACTAGTTGACCCGGCAAACGTTGTTTTGCCATTTAAAGTATTTCTACTTCATCAGTAATTGATAAAAAATCTTACCCCCCTTTTGTCCCCTAAGAGGGGTGGGAGGAAATTTTTTTATACACCAGATGTTAAGTTGGAAGAAGACAAATATATCTGCGGAAACCGCTTTCAAATCGGATCAGTAGTTTTCGTGTGATAGTGGAACAAACATACAGACAGACAGACAGACAGACAAAAAACTAACCACATTTTTGGCTTCTATAGCGATCTAGTGACATCCCCCGCTTATTATTTTTTAAATATCTTTAATGTACAGAATTCACATTTCTACAGTTTCATTATATGTATAGATTGTTTGGCTTATACTTTTTTTTAAACAAGGATAAAATTTGTATTTCCTCAGGTATATTATGTCATCAATAATAATTATTATAGTTGGCCATAATAAGTAATATCGTTACGATAGTAATTTTTACACACTTTTAAAAGTTTAAAAGAAATCGCTCCAAACTTTTAAAGTTAAAGAACCGAAACAATGAAAATTGGTACCTGCAAATCCTGTAATATCCGTAATTAAGGAAACTAGAAGTTCTTTAAAAAAGTTGGGAACAGCGGGGAAATATTCTTCTAACGACCATGTCCGAGCACTCGGGAGTCGGGGGAAGTAACAAACTATTTACTTAGAAACTTTCCACTTATTAGTTCGTCCTTACTTTGTGGCTCGCGTTCGTTCCCGTCCTCTGTAGTGTGAGGAATGAAAAACATTAGAAACAATGCGAAAGGCACCCCCCGAAAGGCGAAAGGAATAGAACTTTTCCTCTCCACTGTCTGTGCAGTCAATTACTTCGCCGCTCTCGCCGAGCGAAAAGTAACAAATTGAAACTGAAGCGAGAAGGGAGCTGACGCGTGTAAGTTCGGTTACACATTCCCGGAATAAAATAAAGGTGGAGCGATGAAGTTTAAAATGGTTGTTTATCAGACGGCTGCGGTCGGTGCGTCTTGCCGCGAGAAGATAGCGATCTTTTCTCGCCGAATAAATAGAGACAGGAGGCGAGCTCCGTCTGCCCCGTGTTTAGCGGCTTCCAAAAGCGACGTCAAGCGGAGCGCCGCCGCGCCGCTCCGAACGTTTTCAACCGCGATTTTCTGAAAAATCGAGCCGGCGAACGACGTCTATGGGCATAGTTCAAGCGCGGAGTGTCGCTCGTCTTCTGTCTCCATTTATTCTGCTCTTTTATTTCCTTTGTCGCGGCGGCGCTGACAGCCGTAACAGGTGCCTCCCTGACTCGCTGCAATTCAATACCTCACTCGGCGCATACATAAATATCTCGTAGAACAATAGCGATCTCTTTATACGTGTAAATGGTTCAGATGGAATGTATTTCGACTCGGTGCTAGAAGGATTTCGTTTTAAAAGCTCGTAGGTTTACTACGCTACCGAACCGATTCAATAGATTCTTCCTCTGTTTGCTCAGAATTTGAAGTCCATTAACCGCGTTAAAGATGAATATCATATAGCCGTATCACCTGGACATTCAGTCGTGGTAATTATGCACTCGAACAACAAGACACGGCGCCCGGCGTTAATATTCATACCTTTGCATTATTCATGACTCCTCGAACTGTACGTTTAGATTTACTAGCTAGTTTATATAGCGGTGCGCCCTTAGAATTACACCCTTAAATCAACAGAACACGAATAAATCCCCTATTGTTACAGCCGCCTTCGCGCTTTGTACTTCGGCTTGTTTGTCGTCAGATTTGAAATCTCAGCTACGACTCACATAAAGAAGGACAAAAAAGAGAACATTATGTGAAAAATTAGTTGAACTAATAGATAAGTAAACCCATATTATTATATTATTAGAAGCTGAGGTAGATTTTATTTTTATAGTGTGCGAGATAGAAGGTACCTTTTTTTTGATGCGCAGGGGAAACCCTTTATAGGTGCCCCGGGTTGGGGATGTGCCTCAGTTAAGCTGAAGCACCCCGGGGGTATGTGGGACTCCCGACTTCAGTTTACCCACTAAAACCACCTTCGGTTTGCCTTCAGCCGTATACGAAGGGATATCCTGGATCTGTCTAACACAGGACTCCCTCCACGACTGGCCGGTCTACCTCACAAGGGACCGGACTTCCACCAAGTTAGGGAACGCTTAGGCAAACTAAAGCGTTCTCCTCGGCGCCGGGACTAGCTAAGCCGGGCAGGTTCGAGATAGAATGTACCTAAGGAACGAAACGTATCGTACTCTTGTTCTGTACAGTATATTAAGGCCGGTATAAATAGTCAGTACTCAAGATGCATCTCGGTCTCAAGACGCGGTTCGGCTCTGTGATTGGTCCAAATTTTGACAGCCAACCAATCACAGAGCCTGAACCGTGTCTTGAGACCGAGATGCATCTTGAGTGCTGACTATTTATACCGGCCTAAAACTTGTGCCACTTTGTAAATTGTAATTCATTATTTCTAATATTCGTAGATTCATTCTGATTACTTGCTTTATTTTCTTTGTGTTCATAATTCCAGTCTTCGTCAGCGTTGCTCAGGATGTCTCCGCCAGGTTTATAACATTAATCAGATGAGAAGTGAGGTCGTCCGTCACTGGTGCCGGCATAATTAATCGATGTAGAAACCTGCTGTGTTCTAGATCGAGCTGTGAGATTACCAGCTACAGAGGTGAGCTCGTCTGGACACGTGAATTTACTTCATAATAACTAGCTCATGTAGGCCGTCGGCTAAAGAAGTTCTCGAAGCTTAGTGAAAGTGCTGTAAATGTACTTAAGAAGCAATTGTATGTGGCGGAGGATCGTAAACTATGAGTGTGAGCTCTGTCAATAACGAACAGAGATAAAGTTTGTTTGCGACGGAAATCTCAGGAAGTGCTCGATCTTATGGCTTATTATCATAAAATCTTATGTCTTATTTATTAAGACCGTTTCCTCGGGGGTTTATTTCTCGTTTTGTTTCCTCTGGATTCCTCGTAAACAATCAACGGATTGTTTGGAATCAAAATTCCAGGAATTCTCTAGATTTATCTAGAATACCTTTAAATCATTTTTAATTTCCCTGTACAATTTTAAACGATTTAAATAACCATCGTGCTTAGAGAAATAATCGCAAAGTATTTAAGTTATTTAATGTTATTGTCTTTGTCTGTTAGCATTTCTACAAGAACTAATCATTCCATAGCTTATCTTATTATATTTTTAAGTATGGGAATAAGAATTTGACTTGGCCAATCATTGTACCAATTGCAGTTCATTTACATTAAGGAACGTAGCCAGCATAAGCCGAGGTGTAAGGCACAAACAAAAGTTAAGCCATTTATGCAAAAGTTATTAATCTTTTCACTCTTGTTAATAAAAATACACTTAATATTAGCCATTGTGGTTTATATTAATTAAAATTAATATGAATCATGAATCATGCATACATGAGTAGCTTACGAACCGAAGCTCAACTAGCGAACTCTAATTAATTATTACTAATTAATTTAGCTTAGTTTTCCATCAAGGAAAAAAAAATATAGTTATAGGAAAATAAAAATTATATTTACCTACAATGTTTTCCAAACACTAGCTCCTCTCCATCTTAGAGTAATAAGATTGGTACGTGTCGTGAGTCGTGATCGGCGTGACACTCACCCGACGCGACGTGTCGTGTGTCGTGTGTCGGGTGTCGGGCCGCACCTGTGTGTCGCCGGCAGCCCCCGGCCCGTCAGGCTGCGATGTTCACTTTTCAATACGCGCCGTGACTGGCACATTCAATATAATCTGCGCGACGTGTGTAAGAAGCTAGAAAATTTGCTTACGCATGAATGTTTGGATTATTTCTTTGACTCGCGAGTAACGCTCGGGTGAGGGGGATGTTGAACCAAAACCTAATACATTCGTCTAATTCAATTCGTAATGTCGCTGTACGTTTCTATTACGAATTGCTCACGAGATGCTTCTAAGAATTGGAAATCTGAAGATGTCATGTTTGGTAAACACAAATCTGCGTTTTGTTTTTTAATCTAGAATGTATCTGCTCCGATAAAGTAGTGTTTTTTTTTTCTTTTAAACCTTTCAAAGTCAATACTAAGTACGTACTTGCATAATCAGTGTACACCTATTGTTACGAGAAACAAAAGTGAGCTACAAGAGCAAACCACAGTGGCAGATAATTACGGCGTGAAACATCTCGCGGCAATCGCGGGAATCAAAAAAATCGATGTCGCTCCCGCTGCCGCCCTGTCGCGCTGTCTGTCGCGCTGTCGCTGCACACGAGTTGTCCCGGCAAATGGGTCAATAACGCCCCAGCGAGCGGCATCCGAACATTAAGCACGCCTATTATCCGAATATTATGCTAACAGCGCTACATTTTTCTCAGTTATTGTGTCGAGCCGCCGGAGCCAAATGCTGACCAATTTACTCGCTGCTACTTAGATTTATTCGCGTTTTATTACCTTATTACGCGCGCACAAGTGATAAATAGAGTCGGATGCGAGGGTTTCGGATGTAAATGTAGTTACGTCGCGCGGATTACAGAGATTTGAGATGTTCTGTTGCGTTCTACGCGGCTGCCGCTCAATGCAGCCTGATGAGACCGCCCCGTGTCTCCCGCGTCCCCGCAACCCGCACCGCGCTCATTACGCGTGTATAGAAAGAATCCAGTAGAAGTAGAACGAAATCCCAATGGAAACCTAAAAACTACATAAGTAAATTATAACGATGAGAGTATAATCGTACGATAGTCAAGGCATTTAAAACAAGGCGTGGAAGAAGTATAAAAACATGTATTATTTTAGAAGGGAACCTTAACACGATCGGGACCGTAAGCTTAAGCTATTGTTTGGAGATCTTTGAAAACGCTGATTGACCAAACACTCTAATCCGTGTATTCAAGGTGGACGTAAATTCGTGACTCGGGAGTGTAGCGGCTGCCGAGGTGCCGAGATGTGATTTTATTCTGACAGTTTGCGCTCACAGCTCGAGCCTTCTGAAGCTCTATAAGCAGCTCGTAATAGGGTTACCTCCGAGGGCCTCCCTCGTCCTTTCCAGTAAAAGGGAGGCCGAGGGCGTAATGCCGTCACGTCCCATAACCATAGAATTAAACAGGAAACTCGAATTTCGCTTTCGAATGGGTTCGTATTGCAGCAAATTCGGTCGTTAATGTCACATTTCGGGCACTTAAAGCACGGCCCGGAAATGTCGGAGTTAAAAATGAAATACAAAGGCTTTTTGCGAGAAACGTACGACCGTCGATGTTCACTATACATTATACAATAATGAAACGGTATCGAATTTCACGCTTTAGAAAGTTAGCAAAGTAAACAGTGTTCGAGAAAAGTTTGCCGCTTCTCGAGCGATCAGTTCTACAGCACGATATTAAATTTATTAAACAACTGACAAAACTACGCAGCTTTCGATAAACAGTGTCGGAAACGGCCGCGTCATCGTCTTATGTACTATTTATAATGGATTAAGTATATTGCTTAGGACACAACTTCTAATTCCTGAGTTTTGAAACGCATTTAAAGGCCGTCACAGACTTAGCTATAATATATGTCAATATACCGTACTAAACACACTGAGACCAGAAATATATATTATAGCTGAGTGTGTGGTCACGCGAAAATTCTATAGAAAATATATATTAATATGCCTAGCTATAAATATATTAATATATATTATAGCTAAGTCTGTGACGGCCTTTACACTTATTCATTTAAATAATAAAATAACATAATATAAGATTTTTTTTAGGTTTTTTACTTAAATAACTCGTAGGAAAACTAATAATAGTACCAAAACCTTTAAGCGTAAGTGCTAGCTACTTACAGGATTTAGAATATCAATAATGAAAGCTCCCGGCTTATTAACACGAGCCGCCGAGGATTAAAGACCAATTAGCGTTATTGTAATCAAATAAAAACGATTATGCAGCGAGGATTGCGCATAAATTAATAGCGCTAAAAGCCTTCTTCAGATTAAACCGGAAAAGCCGGTAACATTATTGTTTTGAAATTAACTTTAAAAGCGTTTACGGAAAAATATAAAACGGGCCGGGGCGGTAAGTCACCCGCAAAAGACGCGTCATGTTTGCGTTTCATCTCGCTCCGCAAACACCGGCGGACGTGGCGCGGCGCACGGCGGCGCACGGGGCCACCGACACATTTTTCAATAATTAATTTCTAGAGGAAATTTTAATTTCATTTTACGATCATCGAGACTCCCAATATCGCCGATCAATTTGTCCGGCCTCGTAAAAACCTAATTTGTCGCTGCTATCTCAGCCCGGTTTTTGCGGGAGCCGGGAAGCAGTAATCACGATTTTAACCCTGCAGCCTGCTCCTATTGGATTCTACTAGTGTTAATCTTTTTTAACACATCGAAGTTGTCTCAAGAACCCCTTCAGTGGATACCAACATTCGAATAAGTTTTCCCTGCAACTATAAGTAAAATTAATACCAAAAGGCAGACCCCTAAGGTTTGTCGAAATCTTATTTTTTAAATTAAAAATTTTGATTTAAATTTTCCGTGCCGTCCGAATAGATAAATACTACAGAAGGTTTATTATTGTTTTCCATTCGGTAATTAAATGATCGACATTCCTCGTGGGCACCTTCCGGCTCGTCCGACTCGATATAAAATTCACTTAAGGAAATCGCCAGGAGTTACCTAAAATCGTACAATAGACGCAACAAACATGAAAAATCTCCGCCGAAATGAACCCTAACTCCACGTTATAGGAGTCAATTACGGGGCGCGTTTCGTCTGTTGTTTCTTTTGATTTCCGCGAGTGGATTTATTCGACGGGTCCGAGTCAACAATTACCATTTGCATAAACTCTTGTTCCCCGTCGGCCTCCCCAGGCGACCTCCGTGTTTGCGCTTTTCGGTCTTATGTAAGTATCGTTTTAATAAAAATGTGTTGTTTCCTCGCTAATGGGCTCAAGGCGAGCCCCGAAACATCAAACCAATCAAATAAATAGAAATTACAACTCAAAGCAACAGTAAAATTCGGGTATATCAATTTAATCCTTTCATTCTCCTTCTACGGATCTAAGCGTTTCACAAGACGAAAGCGTTCGTACCCCATAACATATTTCACGATAATAGCGAGCGTAATCCGACAACAACTTCATGGGAACAAAGTTTGTGCTCGCGGATTTATTTAGAGAAGTTCGCTGCCAAAACCGTGACATAATCCTGAGCGACGCCGCCTCAGCTTCTTGCGTTTATTTCTCGAATGTGCTTATTGTCGCTCGTGAAACTGGGCCAGCGTGACTTACCAGAATATGAGCGCAACCTGCGACTTCGTTCGGGCCGCCCCTCCTCGTGATTTTACTTTTAATATGTTGTTACTTTATTATTTGTTTTTTTTTTTACCAAGCAAAGCTCGGAGGCGTAAAGCGAAAGAAATAGTTCCGAATTATCGCTTAAGTGAATCGTCCCTATAGACGACATCCTCTTTAGAACTTTGTTCCGGCTCCGAATTTCGGCGGCGTTCAGCGACTTATTAAAAACCGAGTACCCGGGACGCGATTCAGTATTCAAATTGTAGAAAGTGGATTAAAATTGCGAAATTAAAATCTCATCGTCGTAAAACAGTCGCCAAATTTAAAATTCCAGCGACAAATTGGCAGCGAGTCCGAGGTGATACCGCTAGGTAGCGGCGGGCCCCGGGCGGGGGGCCGGCGAGTCGTTAGCGCCGAATTACTGCTTGCCGTGGTACTAATAAACGAAATGACGTCAAATCGTAATGGAATACACGAGTACATCTGGAAGATTAATGAGCGGAGAGAAAGGCTTCGAAATTCCGTCGCTCGCCGAATGTTCCGGCCCGATAATGTAGTGCCGAGCCAGTAATCGGCGAATACCGCAGAGGCTAAGTGAATAAATTTGTGATCGATTGCCGCTCGCCGGTAATTATTGTGCCGTGTTCGCAGCGAGCTTCATGTCTCACTCCGACGTTTACAATATAAAAGAATACTCGAACCCGCCGGCCAAGAAGAACAGCATCTGCATTCTGCATTCTCCGTTGTAGCAGTGTTTTTACTTTTTTCTACTCGTACTTTCTTTCTTATTAGCGGAGGAAACGGCTAATAGGAGCGAGGTATTGTGCGCAATTAAAACCGAGTCACCAGCGATTAAGACTCCTAAGCAGCGAAACAAGCGGGGCGTAGTTAAATCACAATCCACTTACGTAGTAAAACGTGCATCCGTCTAGTTTACAAGTCGTTCGGGATCTAATTTATCACCGCGGAGACATTCTAATTTCTAATGTTTTATCAGAACTCGGCGCTGCGGTTGCGGCGCTGCGGTCGCGCTCCGACGATGTGCAGCGATTGTGACGCATCGTGTAGCATCGTGCTAAATGCTCGAGTTAAGCAATAAATACACGGTCGTCAACGGCGGTTGATGACCACGCAAAATCTATAATGAAAAACTGGTTGACAACACGTTGGCAACCGTGTGGCTGGCAACGTGCATACTATTTTTTGCTGTTGACGACCGCCGTTGACGAACGTGTATTCGGTGTTTTAATCGCGACAACGCTGTGATTATATTCAACGTTTATCCTCTAACTTTGGTAGCTGCTAATGAGGACGAGAATGATGATTGTGTTGAAGATAGCACAGAAAATACAAGAGCACTTATAACAATCTAAGGTCACGATTTCAATGAAAATGTCTAGAATTTTTGCAATAAAAAGACTGATGAGACGTTATTAGATTTAAGTAATACAAACGTCGAAATATTATATTCGATTGTTATGTGATTTCGCGATGAATACGTGATTTATTCCTATTGAAGATATTACTTTGTCGCGAGGATTTCAGGTCAATACGTAAAATACGGATTTCAGGACGATAATATTATTTGTATTGGTGTATTGTGTACGATGAAATAGGTGCTCATCTTCCGAGAAATTTGCAATGTACATATTTGTAAAACTTCATAAAAGACATTACTGTAAGTGGAGAGGATACATTTTTATAACTTTCGAATACAGGCACTGGATCATTCCATATTTTAAAAAGATTACCACTCATAATGAAGGACACATCACATTTTTATTCATACAAGGACAATATTTAATAGCTGTAAAAGTTATTCTTCAAATTGAAATGTAGTCGGACAACAGAAGTGGTTGCGGTCTCCGGGGGCGCAAGTTTCAGTGGCAGTCCGGGGCGCGGGGCGCGGGGCGCTCGGAGCGGGGCGCGGGGCGGGCGGGGATATTCAATAGGGGGGCAATTACAGCGGACGGCTTTGTGTTGAGCTTTAGAGTTAAGACATCGTATTGATACAACATCCTACCTACTAGCTCCGGGGACAATAAAATTATTCCTAGTCTATCATATTCGATTTCAGAACTCTACGTTTCTAATATTTCCTCTGTTGGTGAATCGAGAGCTTTAGATGGCAGCGTTTCTTTTATAACTTGTATTCTGCTTCCACAATGTATGTGATATTGCTCTAGCAAGACATTTAAAATATTATGTTGTAGTACTAATAACTTGTACAAAAAAACGTATTTATTTGTTCTAACTTCTAACTCTTCTAAGTACTCTGAGACGATTTTTAATTTCTGTGATTATCATTCCTATTTGTCTGCTGCTGAATCGCGAGTTGCAAATAACGACACTTCTTTTATAAATTGTGTCTCATGTTGGTACACAATATCCGTGTTATTATTTTGCTAGTATAAAACATTTTTAAATCCTTTCAAATTATAAATAAGTACTCTGTTTTCTGGCATAGAAAGTCATACAAAACAAACCGACTTTTTCTCGTGCGATAAAACCTTATATGGTTTGAAATAAAAAGCGGTCCGCTCACTTCATAATCAAGTAATGTTTGCTGCAATTAATATAAAAAGCCCTTTCCTTGTACCCTCGCCCCGCGGCGTGCTCCGCGACCCTCGCACCTATTCCGGGCACACTAAGGCCAGTTTCCTCCGGCAAGCGCGCGAGTAGTTTCCCGGTCCCGCTCCACTTTTCAGGCCATTTCGCAAACGTTTTTATTATTGTAATTTGGGATCCGCTCCTCTAGACGCAGCCATTTTACGGTTGCCAGTATTTTTATATTATGATTTGAATACATTTTATTCGATATCATTACGAGCTAAACGTCCCGAGTCCCGGTAACGACGCGAAATTGAGGGAATTGTTATTTTTACAACGACTCCTCTTCCCGACTCCTAGCGTTCATTAAAATATAATAACGGCGAAATTATAATATTTACGAGTTTCTATGAATTGCTCATTGCCCTCTCGTGACGGGTGACAACGCGCGACGGCGACGAGGCGAGCTGCACAGTGCACTAAATGTCCGCACAATTCCGCTTTCTTTGATTAAATTTCAGACGAGTTATATTTCCCCAAGCGCTGCTCGCTGCTCTCATAGTAACTCATTATTAATGAGGTCCTCGTTGCAGAGTGACCTTTGACGAGGAAACTCTAAGCTCTACCTCTAAGATCCCGATTGGTTTTAAGCAAAATTTCTCCAGCGCCAGAGATACAATAGTAATCGAGTAGATGTTGTGCCGCGGCAATAAAGATGCGAGGGGGTTTCAATTAGCCGGCACTCAGTGCGGGCCCCGGCGGCGGCCCGGGCACATCATAACCGTTAACATAATTATCCGGTGATCCGGAGCCGGTAGCCGGTTATCCGCGGCCGGATAACCGGGTGCCGGGTGTAATTAGCACGTCACGTCGCTCTCGTCGGGTTATCTACGGGGCACACGTTTTTATTTGAACCAGATAAGGTAACGACGGCCGTACAGGGCTAGAATTGCTTATTATGTTACTCTCGTGAAGGTCTGTGTGCGTGGGCTTCAAGTTTTATGTAAATGTGTAAGTAAGGTAAATTGGGTACATAATTTCAAATGGAACCCTAAAATAAGAATGTTGAACAAAAATTAAAAACCTTCTCTTAGCATTCTTATTTTAGCTTTTACTTGGAAGTTACACTTGTAACTCATTGATTCATTTAAAAACTAAGTATATTATAGTCCAAGAATAAGATGAATCATAATATAGTTTACAGGTACAGTTAATAATATATAGCATGAACTCGACAGTCGACATACGGCTCCAGGAACGCGAGCTGTAATCGAGTCCCGCGTCCGCAACGACACCCTTCACCACTAATACTCCTGTATCATTGGGTGCTGATCTGTATAGTCCGACAAGGCTTTATATGAATGTGTCAATGATGTCAAAAGGCGCTGCTGGTAAAGGAGAACTGTCAAACACATGTCAAAAATGACGTTTTTGTATGATAGAAGCGTTTAGTTCCTTTTCTCGCCACGTTCATGTAGAGCCTTGTCGAACTATACCTACCAAACCTACCGTTATATCGACATTTGACACTGCTGGGCTTACAACGTTTTAAACTGACATCGAAACGCCTGATTCTATTAACTATCGATAAGGCATTTCGAATATCAGAATAGACAAAAGCTACGTCTCTTTTCAATTATTATTATTCGTCTAACACCCGTTATGACTTATGAGTTATCTAATTATCACTTGTCACCGGTATAATTATATTATCATCTTTACTGTTTACTTGTATACTAATCTAACTAAAATAAAAATTAAAAAACAAACAAACAGCAAACTGTTGGACTGGACAACATGTTGTTGCACAAAAAACAATTTTTGTCATAATTATTTCAAAGTAAATCAATCAGCATACTATGTCTATAATTGTACAATGATAATAATATTGTCGACATAAGCCAGGCAGTGACACATAGCTTTGTTCCCGCCCGTCCCCTGCGCTCGGCTCGTCTCAGTCAATATTTGCACAATAAATTAGACGCTCGGATAGGGGACTGATTTGCGATAGAATAATGTTAATACGTCCGTATGTCAGCGCTATTGGCGCTCGATGAGACGTGTAACGCACTTGAGAGTTCCCAGAACCGGCGGATCGAGGAAACATGAATTTTCTTCGTACAGAGGTTTCCATAAGATATAAAACCATAAATAATAATGAGGTTTTTATGAAATACAAGAGATTTAGTAAGTGACTAAGCTTATATCGAAAAGACGCGGTTCGAAGCCTCTATGTTTCGAATCATTTTATTATCTCTGTCTGTCTGTCTCCAGGCTGTAACTCAAGAACGGTAATAGCTAGAAAGTTGAAATTTTCACAGATTGTGTATATATCTGTTACCGCTATAACAACAAATACTAAAAACAAAATAAAATAAGTATTTAAGAGGGGCTCCCATACAACAAACGAGATTTTTTTGCCTTTTTTGCTCTATATCAATAATAATGGTAATATGCAGGCACATTGATTTTCCACAAAATATTTAGTTTTACTTGTGCTTTAATAATTAATAATAATATTACAATAAAATAAAATAAAAAATTACGCGCGAGCCGATTATTTTAATATGGCGTCTTGTGTGACTGCAATTAAAGATCGGTGGAGCGCAGACGTTTTTTTTAACGGCCAAATGGCCCACCACACATTCCCACCGCTGCAACTCCTGTCTCGCCAGGATCAACAGTGGTAACCAACCACGAAAACCCTTTGATATGATCTCAGGGCTGCCCGAGGGCGCAGATGTTGATTGTATTTCTTCGGTAACTGGCTGCATAGCTAGTTGCAACATTATAATATATCACAATTCACACAATACAACATAATCCACTCACCGACTTACCGGACCGTGGATGTCGATCCGGCGCGGACGGCCATGTTTAATTCAGCAGCATACCGCCGCGGCACGAACACATTTATCGCAGTATTTCTTTCATATTCCTCGTTTAGGGGGAGCTCGTAAAAAATAAATGTACTAAACATCGCAGTATTTTATCTTTCGATTACGTTTTATAGTGTATTATAATAGAAAAACGTGATTCGCACCTGCCCCGTTAGCATTCCGAGCACGATCCGCCCCGCGCCGCCCCGCGCCGTACCGCGTCGGGCCACTGTCGCCTGTCACTGTCCAATTACAATTGATTTTATACATCCAAACTCATTTAGAATTTGTAAAAAGTTTGGGGGAGAATAAAAGTTGGGGAGTCGGCGGCGGAATGGACGGGAATGAAGCGTTTAACCTCCGCGGCCGAATTACCGAGATGTGAGGGTTCCTTCATTACCGGATTTATATCCTCCAATGTTCACTTCTTTTTTTTGCTAGGACTGAAGAGAAATGCTATTAGACTGCCCATGTTTATGAAATACACTTAGGGTTGATTCAGACCGCAACGTGACGCATAGTTGCTTTTCTAAATTAGTATGGATTTGACAGATTCGCAAGACGTCTCACGCAATTGAAAGCTGTCAAATCCATTAGAATTTATACTTCGCCGCGCCTCGCCTCGCCTCGTCTCGTTGCGGTCTGACCCTTAGGGTAAATTCAGACCGAAACGCGACGCGTAGATGCATTTCTAAATTTGTACTGATTTAACAGATATCAATTCCGTGAGACATCTTGAAAATATATCAAAGCCATACAAATTTAGCGGTCTGAATCAACCATTCAGACCGCAACGAGACGTGTAGATGCATTTCTAAATTTGTACTGAATTGACAGATTGGCATGTCGCCTCGCGCAGTTGAAATCTGTCAAATCCATCTAAATTTATGCCGCGCCGCGCCTCGCCTCGCCTCGTCGCATTGCGGTCTGAATTGACCCTTAGAAATACATCTACGCGTCACGTTGCGGTCTGATTTAACCCTGTCTACATAAATACATTAAAGATTTTTTGAGATACATATTTATACAGAGTGCAATTAAACCTTCCTGACAAATTTTGATATATTGCCTTGTTAAAAATAAAAATACACGTATTTTTTCTTTTATAATCACTCAGTATTATTTTATTTTACTGTTTACGAAAATTTCGTTTTATCCACTCCACTATTTCGCGGTGTTGTCAGAGAGTACATAAAGCCGAGTGATTCACCATCGCACGCGCGTGCATGAAGACGTTAACTGTATTTTATTCGCAATAAAGATTAAACCCGAGCTGGAGGTGCGCTCTCGTAAAACTCACATTCAATTAGACCGGGGCTGTTACACAAATAGAACTCACACTCCGCGTGAACTACCTGCAGCCGCCCGCGCGCCGCCCGCGCGCCGCCGAGATACGTCGAGACTCGAGAGTTCTGTTCAACGCCGTTCGAGTGAAATACTTAACTACAGTTTTATATTGTGTGAGCTCTATTGCAGTAGCTGACCTTATTAATTGAAGAATTACTTATTCTTTACTTCTTGAGAAAATAATATCTCCTGTGTAACATAATATTTGGGCATCCAATGCCTAAGTAATTTATGAATACCCGTTTTAACCGCATCAAGCGACGCGACGCCTTGATAATTTGGCTGTAGCGATATCGATTTTTCTCAGCAATGACTAAAGCTATGAAATTAAAGTTCATTGTTAGTATTCATCATGTCTTTGTCTGAATTACCCATAGCATAATACGATTGGTCAATTACTTTCATAACACAGAATAATCAATCAAAAAGACCTCTGTAAAAAAGGGATTCTAATTTTGCCAACAGAGGAGAGTGATTTAAGCTTCCAAAATTTGTACATAAATTGGTTCAAACATACACTTTAATTTATACATAGCATGGGATATATTTATTTTTTAAATTACGCGACAAAAACCATTTTGTCGCTTACGCCCTTTCCATTTCTTTCTGTTCCATTTCTTGTTTTATCATTTATTAATATAACGAATTGTCGTTATCACAATTTTTACCATTTTTAACGTGCGCGTAGTACCCATAGTAAAGACAGCCTGGGTACTTAATTGGCTGGCAATTTTAAGAATTTACCTGCAACATGTTTCTTGTGAGAACCGATACACTTCAACTTGTGTCAAAGAAAGATCATAAATCAGATACTAATAAAAATAATGTTTGTATTGTTTCAGGTAAGGGAGATGGATTATATTCCCGTATCGGTAATGACCTATCACTCGGATTTTCCTCATGCCCTCCATCAATTCGAAAGAAAAATACAAAGGAAAACATCACTCACTTTCATTAGTTTAATACACGAAAAGTTATCAAAATCGCGTTCTCCTCGTATAGAGTAGGCTGCCTTTTCCGCCTCAATATTTATTTGGAAAATATCACTTGGCCGATATCGGGGGAGCGATATAAAATTTTACTAATAAATGAGCAATATCGGTAGTAATTGAATAATATGTCGGCGAGCGTCACGCGCGGCTCGCAGCCCTCGGCCGCGCGCATAGTAATGTCACCCAAACTCAATAACGCCCGGAAGATTTCGCCGCCGTCGATTTTTAATATCGTGCCAAAGTAAAATATTAAATTCCGATAGCGATTTGTACACGCGTGATAAAGTATCGGCGGCGGGGCGCCAGGTGGCGGGAGACGAACTCGATAAATAAGAAACTTCCGAAATTGGAAGCGAATCACGCCTGCTCGGTACAATTAGGACGCTGTAATTCGCTCCGAATTTCCTCGACTCGATTAAACGCCGATGGCTGCGACGAATCCTTGTTTAAAATATTACAAAACAGGAGACGCGGCGCGGCGCGCGATATTTCAACAATAAGTTTCATTCGCTTAGCAGTTGGATACACTCGCGAGACGCTCCGTGCTGCCTTTACATCTCCCCCTCTCTCCTACTTCCTTGTAACAGTCGCGGAAACAATTTTACTTATCTACGTCGAGATAAGGAGCTATTGTTTAGGATAGCCGGGGCTACACATTTCAAAGAATCTATTGCTGGGAAACAAACCTGTTAAATTTACAATTAATAATTTAAAATTTTCCAAGTTTTCCTACTTATATACAATAAAAAAAAATACGTATCAAATTGATAAAAAAAGTAATCGTCAAATAGTAGTCGGAATTGTGTCGGCCGAAGTGTTCCGTAAGCGCTGCGGCTCGGGAGAAAGTCGAACAAAACTATGAAACGTTTGCGACCGGAGCCGCACATAAACGGGACACATTTGCCACGTAAGAGGGAAGTTTTAACAAGTTGCCGGTGCGGGGAGTTCCAGTGAATGTGGAAATGTAAGCAAGGCATTAAACATAACTTCGCGCGGAACCAATAAGTTCCGGAGTTCGAGTGCTGACGAAATTGCAATTTGCCGGTATAAATTACCGGCTCGCTCTCTGCCGGCTTATTTATGTCGGCCTCTTCTCCTCGGGCTGTTTCTTAGAATTCCTCGCGTCTGCAGCGCACTCAGGTTTCTACGCGAGTGGGATCTAGTTTAACATCCTTTGAGTGCTGCGTTCACGTGCCAGCGCCGCCGGCACGCCCGCGCCGCGCCGCCGCAGACGCGGTGATAACTGTTAAATTGCCGTTAAATTGTTTTTGCCTTTAGGACATTATATACGTTTAGCGTTTCCACCGCATGTTGCGTCCCATTTAACGTAGCTAGAGCTTATAATTTAGACGCGCCAGCTGGTTAATCTTCGTACCGAGGCTGAGCGTTTACATGAATCTAGAATTCTAGATCATACGCATTACACTATTGAAAGTCAAATGCCCCCGCATTTATAATTTTTGTATGTAGTCACGAGCACACAACTACGAACCGCACCCACTAGGCCCCCTGTTATTGAGTAGCGAACGTTCGGCGTATCCAAACACCGGCGTAGAGCTAATCTGTAGCGAGATAGTTGCGATACTCCGTCGTCGCGGCGAAACTCCGGTGATACTAATATTGCCTCGCCAACTCCGCGCAAGTTTGCGACTGCGTTTTGAACTTTAATTAATATCTCGCTCATAAAGCAGCCGGTTACTGTCGCTGCTCAAATATCCCCACAAATTAATGTCCCGCGATGTGTACGGTTGCTTGTTGATAACCCAATTTGTGAGCGTCTTGCCGGGGAAGTGGGTTTGGACGTTTCATTCGGATTCAGAGCGCGGCTGCCGGCTAGCTCGAGGTATTTGCGACCCGTCTCCTGTGAACGAATCTTAACACTCAGCACTCTAGCGGAGATCAAAGACCCGGGTTGATAAAGGGCCTGTCGACGTGCCGCCCGCCAGTACCCCGCCGCCTCAGGGCCCTATAGGCGAGCTCGCTCAGTACCTACAGGCTGCAGCCTACACGTTACAGGCTAAAATGTACTAAGGCCAAATCTGTAGTGTAAATTTCCTAATCCTCAAAATTACATTTAGTCCTTACATGCCACTTACTTGCACTCAACTTATGAGTCTTACGTCTGAATAGATGCATTTAAGCGAAGAAAAAAGCAATAATAATAATCCATATCCATACTTACTATAATAATATTATTATAAATCCGAAAGTGTATCTGTCTGTCTGTTACCTCTTCACGCCCAAACTGCTTAACCGATTTTGCTGAAATTTGGTATGGAGATACCTTGAGTCCCGGGATAGTTTTTATGCCGGAAAAATTTACGGTTTTCACGCGATAAACGGAGTTGTGGGCGGCATCTAGTAATAACTAGATGAAATGCTTTTTTTTTAATCTAATTTATGTAAGGGACTTTTTTCACAGTGTGAATATGTCAGTCCCAAAAATGCTTTTCAATAGACCGGTTACAAAGTTTCAAGAAAATGTTCATACTTAATTGCAATTTATTTGAATCAAGATTCAATACGCGCGCGGCGTACTTAAATGATTCTTATGGTTGCAGTTTTAAATGCTTTTAAGTACTTGTTCGCATTCACCTCGACTTATAGTGATGACTGATGACTGTCGGCGCGCGCGTGTGCGGCACATAAGTCATATTAATATAATCGTCGCTGGAGGGCGGGTAATTGCATAATGTATCAAAACATTATCCTAAATCGAATCGAATTCTAATTAGACAGACTCTCGAGCGGAGGGCCATACCGCCGAGTACCATCCACATTACTGCCGTTTGCCAGGCATTATGCAGGGAGCCTCCCGCCCTGCCACGCCAATATCGCCCTTATACCCGCGTCTTAAGGTGCACAGTACCGCGCACGCTCCCAATAATTAGAATCAATTTGATGTATATCAGAATAGATTAAATGTGGTTCTGAGGGCGCGATCACGGCATAATTTGATCTCGGCTTGTAATCATAAGCTATTAGTCTAATTGCCGAGCGCAGGCGAATAATTCACTTTGTTCTAGCATGTAGAATCTAGATTTATTAGGACGTGGTGTGATTGGAGCTAGCACGAAGCCGCGATAAACGCATAAAGTGTAGAACAATGAAGAGATAACAGTCATGTCGATAATCTTCGATATCACTCATGCCTTGCAACAGTAGTAATAGAATTTGTATATTTTACCAATCTGAAATGCAGCTCCAAAGACCACCTCTAGACTCTACCATGATGAATAGTGCTTGGGGGTATGGTGTGCGCGGCGGCAGCAGTTCGGGTGGTGTTCACGATTCCCGCGCCTCTCATTATAACTTCGGCGGCTGTACGTGCTGCGGGGTCGTTACATCTTTTTAAACTTCTTTCTCATAATACGAACTTATTTGAATATTAAATTGTGTCCTTGCTGTATTTTATTCGAACGATTTCAATTTGTTTACCAAAATAAACTGATCGCTCCGATCTTAATTTCGAACGTCTGCTCGCAAATTCCGGCTAACCGAGACCGGTCGTAAATTACATCGTTCATACAATATTTAATCGTTCCGGTTCCGAACGAGACAGCCCGCGGATTATAATTAAATTAATTGGTATAAGTCGACCGAAATAAAGACATTAAGTATTCCATAATCTTGTAACAAATTTCATTAATCCGTTCACGCAGTGTACAGCGAGTTCTCAATAATTTCACAGCCAATTATTATACTAGCAGCACGACAGGCTGATACACAAGCCGGCACACCAGACTATCCTCACACAAAATCCTTACAAAAACCCTTGCAATTAATATTAATTATTTCGATATAACCATCGCGCACTATCAGGTAAATTGTAATGAGGTAAAAGGTACCTGTTAAACAACCTTTCACGGCTTAATATTTCCTCGTCGACGGCGGCGGGGGTGCGGGCGGGGGCGAGGGTTTTATTGAATCGGCGACGCCGGTCTCAGGAACTCGCGCAAATAAA
Organism: Plebejus argus; assembly: GCA_905404155.3. Classification (NCBI taxonomy): domain Eukaryota; kingdom Metazoa; phylum Arthropoda; class Insecta; order Lepidoptera; family Lycaenidae; genus Plebejus; species Plebejus argus. The sequence goes on from FR989935.1 coordinate 16,440,287, forward strand.
GTTAAAAAACTGGGAACGCCGCCAACGACATAAACGGATGACACTTTTGAGATGTTTCATCCACTCGTTTGTGTTTTGTCGCTGAATACATAATTTTCCTCGTCTTTTGACATCGTTTCCCGACGCCCATGCCAGAACTACCATCACCGTAACATTATGGCTGGTTAAAGAAAAACCTGTGCATTTTTATGATCTTTCTGCCTCTCCGAACAGAATGACATTGTTAGTCCTCGTCACATTCAAATGTTCATAGTTGAGATAACGCATTTCTGGTCCCACAAAATATTATACAATAGTAAGTTTCCAATAATAGGTGTCTAATCCGCTGCCTAGCAGAAACTCATGTCAATGCTTGTACCATTAATTAATACCGAGTATTGTTTCGCGATTGCACTAGCCGTTGCAGGCTGCCGTCGACGGCACAATGAAATGAAATGAAATGAAATGAAATCTTTTTATTCAAAATAGGTATCATGATACACTTTTTGAACGTCAGAAGTCTACGTTGCCTACCACCGGTTGTACCGGTTGTACCAATGTTAACCAATATTATCTAAAGTCGGCTGCGGGCAGCGATTGCGGCTGCGATCGCGCCCACCGGCCCTCCCAGACACTACCTAGTTAGAAAGTTGAAGGCAATGTCAACGGAGTAATCGCCACTAAATACAATTGAATAAAATTATTAGTAAGTTTTAACTTTATATTAGCTACATTTTATTCAAACTGTTTCAAATCTCCCAAATCGCTGACTTCCTAAGCAACAAAACCACAAAAACAAAATAGTTGTGTGATGTGTCAGTATTCATAAGTTGTCGGCGAACTTTGTTCGCGTGTTTGGTAGCGTCCTAAACTCCAATTATCTCGATAAAATAGGGATCGAATACGTCGACATATCGTCGCATTAGTGCCGGTGTGTGGTCGCACTACGTTATGTTATTACGGCGCCGTAATTTGCCCGCAAACTATTGACCGACTCCATGAAAAGCCTATCCAAACATCACAATTGATTCAGCAATATGTGGTCGGGAAACTTTGCCACTTTCGCTTAAGGATGATGGATCGCGTTGCTCGCGAGTCGTCGCGTTTGCTAGGGGTACATCGCTCGTTCAGTTCGCCGATTAGTAGGCGGGATGTTGGCAGCGCGCAGTGGACGTGTCGGCGGGCGAGGATGTCGGTGTGGTGTGCGCGTGCGCGGCGACAATCGATAGGTCGCAGCCTCCTGGTGCGTGCTGCACTCGTAACCTACATCCACACATCCACACGCCGCGGTTCTCCGCCGAGCGCCGCGCGAGCCCCAACCTAGCCCACCTATTACCCTATCATATTATATCAGACAATTCTATTTGCAATTCACGTCGTGCATCGATGTTTCATTATAGATACACACATTTCAGACTTGTAAAGTTTTAAACCGCTTATAATTCTGATGACCTCTGTGGCTCAATTGTTGAGCACGTGGTAGCTCAGCTGGGGGTCGCGGGGTCGAATCCCGCCGACGGAACTTTTAAGTTTACAAAGTTCCTGGTCATGGGATGTGTATCATATACTGAAAGTCTTAAATAAATGTATAGTATAAAAGTATTAAATATTATAATATTATAATATTATAATATTAATAAATCTTTCTGTTTGTAACTCTATAAGTCTATACTCTACCAAAGTCGTAAATAGTAATCTCTCTAATGGTGTGTAACAAAATTAAGTGATAATAATTTAGGGTGTGTACGTGTTCCTTGTAGGGAATTCACTGTAAGTAAGTAAGTAGCAGCGCTGAAAGACGAATTTTTTTTTCACTTTTGTATGGGCAAGGGCCCGAGCGTCACGAGTTTCCCCATACAAAAGTGAAAAAAATTTTTGGCTTTCAGTGATGCACTTTCACAGTGAACTCTCTACAAGGAACACGTACACACCCTAAAGTATTATCACTTATTTTTGTTACACACCGATAAAATTCTCGTGTCACGGTGTGCGTGGTTGAACTCCTCTGAAACGGCTCAACCGATTTTCGTTAATCTTAGCGAGCATATCGGCTAGGGTTGAGAATCGGACAACATCTACTTTTTATATTGATATGCGCATTAATAATTACTGAATAAATAATAGTAAATTATTACAACTCGAGACTGATAGCGACCATTGCTTATGCGACGGGATAGCGATCTACGTTGCCATGGTAACATACTTATTTAGTCAATTCAATTAAATAATATGGGCGAAATACTTTATATGGCAAAACCAAAACAACGTTTGCCGAGACAGCTAGTATAATATTATACTATAGTATAACCGGTGTAAGCGTGACCCTCGTAGCATACTTTTAGTATGCTACGAAGTTTGCGCTTAAACTGGTCAGACAAAAGTATAGAATTATTAGTTAATAAAATAATTATTCCGTTTAATAATAATTATATTATTTTGCAGGCTTATCAATTACCACAGTATTAAAATCCGGATAGGGTATATAAGTATATTATCTATTACGATTATATTATTTTCCGTTTTCGCTTTTTACTGAAAATGTTTTTAAAGTCTGTCTAATTAATTAATAAATAAAAAAATATATATATAATCAGTCCACAATAATTACAGTTGGCTGGTATTTTGCTGGTATTTTTCTTTTAATTTCATAATATGCAATTAAAAAACCTGCTAGCTTTAGTTCCATACAGGCACTTCAATTATATTAATGTCCGACTGTCCGTGCTCCGTAGATAAATCTAAATAATAGTCAGGCTTTCTTTCTATAAATAAAAGTAAAAGCTTTAATGGAGTGCATTTACCGTTGCAAGAAGGAATGAGAGAAGCACAAGAAAAAGCGGCGGTCTCGGGAGAAATCTGCGAGACTAATAAGTCCCAGGACCGACGCGATCAACGCGTCGCTGCGCGGAGTGCTGAGTGCAGCGCGTTTGTAACAACAAATACTACGCTCTCTCCATGGTCAACCTGAGATTAATGAGAGCATTGAACATTCTTTAATTGAGATCTCCTATACAAGCTACATGTTAAAGAATCTAATATGTATGAACAGAAGTCTAAGCGATCGAACAGCATGAAAGCATATTATAATATGGGAAACTTCCAATGTTTTTTTATAATATCTATGGACGCTTCACACCACGTCAGTCTGGCCCCGTGGTAAGTACCTGAAGGACTTGTGTTACGGGTACCAGAGAATATGTTTAATACTTTGATATTATACATAATATTTAAGATTTTTGTTATATGTTATAATATATAGTGTAAGCAAATATTTTGTTAAATTTTAAGTGTTAGGCTAGTTTTGTGAACCTTAAATAAAAAAAGTATATGATACATATTTTTAAAAATATAATTAAAAATGTTAGAACTCTCTCTCGGGTAGTTGATAGTGTTAATAGAGCAAAAATTGTTAAAATTCACGAAGATCCGAAGCGGCCCAACCTCTTGATTCAAGGAAGCGGTTCCTAGAATGGTCTACTAAATACGAATTATAGTTAGTCGTTTGTAAGTCGTGGATAACGCCGAAGTACCAATACCGTTTTTCATGAAAATATAATTTTTATGAAGGCATCTAAGATGGAATTGGACCAATTCAAAAGGCGACAGTGTACTGTGTAAGGGCGTTAATAACGACAATAAAAACAAGCGAGATGTAACAGTGTAGCATTATACCGCCGTATTATTAACAACTCGTATTATAATACTCTTACGTGGCGGTCGAAATGTTAGTGGCTAGTGCAGACGAGCTACTAGCAGTTGGACCGCGACTACTGGCGTGATCTATGGCCGCTTTATTATTGTCGCACATCTTGAAGTTGTCACTGCAGATACGAGTACTCGTAATCTTCTACATTATTGTCACACATCTTGAAGTCGCCACTGATATTTTTTTAGGGTTCCGTAGCCAAAATGGCAAAAAAGGAACCCTTATAGATTCGTCATGTCTTTCTGTCTATCTGTCTGTCTGTTTGTCCATCCGTCCGTATGTCACAGCCACTTATCTCCGAAACTATTAGAGCAATACTATTGAAACTTGGTAGTAGATGTAGTCTTCGAACCGCATTAAGATTTTGATGCAAAAATGGAAAAAATATTAAATATTTAGGGGTCCCCATAGGTACAACTGAAACAAAAAAAAAATTTTTTCATCTAACCTATGCGTGTGGGGTATCTGTGGATAAGTCTCCAAAAATCATATTGAGGTTTCTCAAATCATTTTTTTCTAACCTGAATAGTTTGCGAGAGAGACTCTTCCAAAGTGGTAAAATGTGTGTCCCCCCCCCCCTCTAATTTCTAAAGTAGGAGCATGATAATTCTAAAATAAATATATGATGTAGATTACTATAAAAACTACCAACGAAAATTGGTTTGAACGAGATCTAGCCAGTAGTTTTTTATACGTCATAAATGGTAGCCTTAATCAAAATTTCATTAAATCGACTGAAATATAAAAATAAATCAAAAACCTTTTAATTTCATAAAAATAAACCTTATTGCTGCTGCGGAACCCTTCATGGGCGAGTCCAACTCGCACTTGGCCGCTTTTTCTAGATCATAAAGTTAATATAGTAGCTAACGGAATAGAGCAACAAACTCGAGCTGTCAAACGTAACCGAAATTGGTTTTCATCTGTGTGAAAAATATGTGTACGTATACACTTACACAAGCATGATTGAACAATGAACATGAATTCTATGAGATTAAATTGTCAACGGGGCTGATCCGAGCTGATGGACATCAAAAAAAGAGTGCTGCTGTCATGTATCACACGTCTCTTTTTACCACGCAGTGTTACTGATAGTGACATCTCGCTTGCTCAGGCCTTTGCTTCTCTATTCCGCTAGGTATAATATTAACTTTATGGTCTAGATACAATTTAAACGTAAAGAAAGACGAAGGTAGCGGGTAGAGTCACATTGTAAATGTAAAGTACACTATAATGCTATCAACTTCAATGACGCTAACTTTGATTAAGTGTTTACGTGTAGATTAAACTGAATGAAGTTATCGCTTGCGTAGTTAGTGCGAATCGTACTTCAATATTATTTTATCTTTTCCTCGATGCGACGGTGATCGGAAGTCCGTCTGCACCGCTACTTATTGTGAATTAAATTTCAGCCCTCGTAAACCGTTACACCGGATTTATGACGTATGTGGCGTGTATCGGCGCCGCGTCCGCTGCGACCGCCGCGACTCGCGACCGCTCGACAGAATGACTTATCGAAAACCTCCTTCGCTTTAGGGTCGCTCGTATATCACTTTAATTTTTATGTGGATGACGGATTCGGAAATTTTATTTCGTTTTGTTTCACAAATGGAGACGTATATAATATTAATATAAAGGATGTTTATTGCTCGGGAGTCGGGGAAGGTTGCGGCTGCTGCGGAAATTATAGACGTTTTTATTATAGTTATAAGTTGTACTCATGAGCTATTGAAGTATAATGAGCTATTATATAAAAGTTTTATCCTGTTAATTCAGTACACGAGGTCCGTAACGAAAGATAGATTTCATGTGAATATTTTAATCGCTGTAGCAATAATTATTTAGTAATGGATCGTGCAATTTTGTTCAATTACTCTCATTTAATAAAATGTATGTAACTTGTAATTTTCGGGAAAATGAGTATTTCGTTATTTTAATAATTTCATACATTTGAATATTGGTAGTTAAATGATTTAATTTAAAAGCGCTAACACTCTTTAAACGTACATAGAATTTTGTAGGAAGTAAATACATAATATTATAAATTGTTACACATTTTCGAATAGACTAAACTCCCGAGACTATCTTCTACCCTCACATAAAACCTGATGACAATCACAGGACAGACATCCCCGGTATGTTCAGCGCCGTGTACCCGATTTACAAGATTTTACCCGGAATTTCGGAGTATCTCGGTGTTCTCGCGGAGCACCAAACGGAATAACATTTGACAGACGCGCCCCTGTAGACTAGTCAACACCTCTTACGCTGAGGAGTTTTATTTCAGCGAAATTGTAGAGTTACTCCGTTTAATATATCACGCTGCTGAAAAATTAAATGTGTAGTTTTATTTATGCATCCCCCGGCGCGGCCCGTCGTAAAGTCGCCGCTCACTTAGCTCCGCGGTGCTAGCTGCTGCAGCTGCACTTACAACGACACGTTGCTTTTAATTATTAATACGCTAAGTAGCTCCTAGCTGTCGGGTTACGTTACGTTGTTTCGGCGTTAGTGTTTACAAAGTTTTTACCCAAGTTCTAGTCGTTGATTATGAATTTAACAAAATGTACGGGATTAAATATAATTCTTTGCAAGTTATAAATTATATGTTACTTGTATCAAGTCTTATTAATTTTTTTTCAGCATAATTAACGAAAGCAACTTTCATAAACCCACTTATTAGGTACGGAGCAATTCAAGAACGGTTACAGTAGGTATGCTCTCGAAATGTATTTCAGGTTTAAAAGTATTCGTGGAGTCGAGTGCCTATAGCTAGTTACGAACTTTTGGCTATATTACTTATAATAGAAGAAACTTATAATATGGAATGTTATCGTTAGGGTCGGGCTCGAAAATACCGCCCGGCGCACCGCGACCTCCGGCTGCTCGCGTCTGTCGCGTGCCGGCCGCCCGGCGACACACTCCATGACAGATATCATAAAAATATTTACTAAAATAGTTACGACGGGTGGAATTTCGACGAAGCTCCCAGTTGACGTGTTAATATCCCCGAGCCTCGTGTGCCGTCAGTATTTAGATTAACGCCCAAATTTTTTCATCGCAACCCCCGCCGACCGACCAAACAAATCAAAATCCGTTTGATTCTGCGAAATTGTTATCGAATAGACACAAAAATATATCGTTTTTCAAATGTTGATCCGAGCGATTGCGTTTACTTCTAAAACAAACTGGCGATCGTCGGACTAATCCGAGCCTTAATCCGGTGCGAATACGGGCGGAGGCAGCGTGGACCCCGCGTAACCCCCTGGGACTCCCGGGGGAAATACACCGGGATACGGTGTCCACGTGCATAATTAAATCGACAAAATATGTCCTCCACAATAATTGTCGTCGCTCACGGCCGCCGCCCGCCCGCCGCCGGCACGTCATACACCAGCTCACTTAACTTTTAAAATCCCAATCACACCCGCAACATAATTGACAATCAGCAAAAAGGGTAATTACTTATTTTATTGACAAGCCTTGTGTAGTATATAACGGGAGTCAGAAAGGTTTCTTTTCATTAACAGAAAAAGACCCGAGTCCCGAGTGTTGAGTATAAATTGTTGTATTTAATTGAATATTTAACAAAAGCCAAGTTTAATGTCCAATGTGTTCTTGAAATATTTTAAAATACAACTGGTTGTGTAAATGTAATGTGAACGCTTTTACTGCGCCAGCTGCCGGCGGGCGGCGCTGGGCGGGCGGGCGGAGTCGTTCTGCTCAGTGGATCGTGCACTTCCTACGCAGATAACTCACTCCTGATGTTAATGTACAAAGAAATTCATTATTAATAAACATCAGCTCTACCACATTGTTAAAATAAGAATAGTAGGCGACAACGAGATAAATAATTAAGGGTTGTTAAAACCAGTCGTATTACAACCTATGACGCTGTCCAGTGTCCAATATTAACTGCCATGCCGCAGCTCACAACGTTTAACTATTAATTCATTGTGTATTTACATTACTATTTCGAATCTCCACTACTATTTCACATCTTTTTCCTTAACGTAAAGGAATGAGAGAAAAAAACAGATCACCCATTACCGGATATTATTGACTTACAACATCGCAGATGGATTGTTCACGACGGGAACTTTAATTCATCACGCAGCAGAAAGGCTAATCTGATCGGCTTCATTCAATTGAACTGATTCGATGGGCCGGGGGTCATGGGGGGTCACGGGGAGTCGCGGGGAGGGGGTAATCGCATCAGTAACCAGGAGACAGGCGCTCTGCCGTTCGCCCTGATCGCTACCAGGTGTACACCAGACAGATACAATATACATGATTGATCAGCCATCGGGTATTTAAAGTAAGTTTCATATAAAGAGCCAAATGTTAAATTAGTTATGTAAATAAAGGTAATTCAGACTGAATGTAACATAACTCGTATCTTTACCCTCGCATAGCATTCAGTATAAACTGTAGTAAATCAGGGGAAGTAGTTTTTGAAAGTTTTTTAACGAGGAGCGCCGGCGGAAATGACCGCGACGTGACTCCCGCTGCCCGCCAATTGACGCCGGCACAGAGCTGCAGGGTTTCACCCGCCTGAGATAAAATGCAGCTCCAGCAGCTTGTGGATGAATATATTCAGTATCAAGCGAAACGATGCTACATGGAGTTTTCATTTCTGTTAAGCTGCAAGTCAATTCTGTGTAACTCAGACTGAACAAGGGAAGACAGAGCTTTGCCAAACAAAAAGAGGTCCAAGGAGGTTTCTATAACAATCCAATTTTACAAAATATTATTTTGATAAATTATTTATTGTAATAGGAATACTGGGAATGCAAAGTTAAAGGCGATATTACATCGTGATGTGAGCACTGAGCATATCTCACACGTGACTCAATATGTTATACATATTTCCACGCGCGAGTGAAAAACATCACGAGGAATGGGTAACGCTTCGCGCATTCAAATCTTTCATCATATCGCTCGGGGAAGATATTGGCAATTGCTCCGAACTGCCGACGAATGAAAAATTAATTAAAACGGAGCGTTTCCCTCCGTTCCATCTCGAAATGAAATTATGCAAATATACCGTCCTCAAACAACGGGATTCAGTAAGTCTGCATGTCCTAACCCGCCTTAGTTCGATCAATTTCAGTTTTCCAATCCGCCCGGCGCCCGAGCGGCTGCTGATCGAGTTCCGCCATTATTTGTTTTCAATTCCGCATCCAAACACCGCTCCAAAAACTATCGACAGTTATGAATTTATTTAATGGTTCAAGTTTAGCCACCCCGACCCCGGGTGCCGGGCGCGGCGGTAACAACGGCGGTGCACGATTGATAGTGCTCATATTCAGCGCGAAAGCTTTTGTTATTGTCCTGTTAGTTACCGAGTTTTAGTTTAGTACATTGGTGACAAACTTTTAATAATAATAATAATAATAATAATAATCTTTATTTGCAAAATATGGTACAATAATAAGGTGATAAATTTCAAGCAGTGTTTCACATATTTTTGTCGAGTTTTCGACGTGCAAAATGGTAGTTAAATATTAGTCAAGTTATTACAGTTTGTCAGTTTTTTACATATTTCTAACATATTATTCATATTACATTTTCAACGTTCTTGTTACATATTATCTAGATGTATATATTGTTTATATCATTATTATTAATTAAAGTTTATGTCAGATAATTAAAAAAAATATATGTATTATTATGTCAAAATTAAGATTAAATTAACACATTCGTGAGTCATTTACAATTAGATAGTATGTCAAGGGACTATTATTAATAATTAGCGTTGTTCTATCTAAATATTAATGTCATTACTTAAAATAATAGATACCAAATAATTAAGTATGGATTAAATCATGTCAGAAGAGCGTACTATGTCAATCTAATAATAATAATTCACAATAAGACAAATGAATACAGAATAACATCAAATAATGTCCAATTTAAAATAATATTATTATGTCATTATTTACTTAAAAAACTAAATACCAAATAATAATTATGAATTAAATCATGTCAGAAGAATGTACTATGTCAATCTAATAATAATTCAGACACTAAAAAACAGAATAGTATCCAATGCCCAATTTAAAGAATAATCATGTCAAAGTAATACTGTCCAATGATCTTATACAAGTTTTATTATTAATGTCAAATTGATAGTTACAAAAATTCATTTATAGTGTAGAAACATTTGTTAATCAGCCAATTATAAAGTTTTTTCTTAAAAGTTGTGAGGGTTGGCTGTTCCTTAATCTCTTTGGGTAATTTGTTGTAAATTTTTATTGACATGTTGTAGCACCCTTTACTAGCAAAACTTGTTTTAGATAGTGGTAAAACTAATTGGTTCGGATATCTTGTATTTCTCTGAAGATCTTGGCTTTTTTTTATATATAGTTTAGACATGAATCTTTTAACAAATATGCTCATCTCATAAATGTATAGGGCTGGTAGTGTGAGAATTTTATATTTTTTAAAGAGGGGGCGACATGAATCCATAGGATGAGCTCCACAAATAGCCCGGACACATTTTTTCTGTCCAATAAATAAGTGTGCTATGTCCACAGAGTTCCCCCAAATGATAAGTCCGTATCGAAGCTTAGACATTACATAAGCATGATAAGCTATTAACGCTGTTTCTGGTGTGGCTGTTTTATGTAGTTGTCTGAGAACATAAACATTGATTCAATTTCCTACAAGTTTTTTCAATGTGTGGTTGCCATGATAAATTATTGTCTATGGTTACACCTAGAAAGTTGACAGTCTTGGCTTCTTTTAATAAATAGTTTTCATATTTTACACGTAGCTCTCTACCTTTACCCTTTTTGTTAAAAAACTGTAAATAGGTTGTTTTTTTTAAATTAACATTTAGATCATTAGAGTTCAACCATTCGATTACGTCATTTAATACTTTATTTATTTCTTCATTATATGTCAATATGTCTGAATAATTAATTACAATAGAAATGTCATCAGCAAATAGTCTACATATATAAGAGGTAATTCTAGGTAGGTCATTTATATAAATAATAAACAGAAGTGGTCCTAGGATGCTCCCCTGAGGAACACCTTTAGTAATGCATCTGCTTTCAGAATTAACATTAATAGTTTCATTTTTGTTGTTAACTGTGTTTATTTTAACATACTGTGTACGGTTTGAAAGGTAGCTTACGAGCCAATCTTTTGCTAGGCCTCGAATGCCATAAGAGTCACATTTACGAAGTAGTTTTTCGTGGTTCACGTGATCAAAAGCCTTGCTCATATCAAAAAATAATGCCGTTACAGGTTTCTTTTTATCTACACAATCGATGATTTCCTTTACAAGTGAGAAACAGGCTTGACTAGTCGATTTGCCTTTCTGAAAGCCATACTGTTCCTCCGTAATGATATTATGCTTATTAAGAAATGAGATAAGACGTTTGTACATGACTTTTTCAAATATTTTTGATATTATGGGCACAAGAGTTATCGGCCTGTAGTTATTAATATCTTTTTTGTCCCCACTTTTAAATATGGGAATAACTACAGAGGTTTTCAAGCTTTTTGGAAATTTACCCTGCTCTAAAGATAGATTTATAAGGTGTGTTAATACGGGAGCTAATACAGCCGCACAGTTTTTTAATACCTTTGTAGAGATTTCGTCATAGCCTGTAGAGTTAGAGTTTTTCAAAGATTTTATTATAGATGTTACTTCTTTCTCATCAGTAGGTGCTATAAAAATACTGTTTTCATTTTTTTCTAAATTGCTTGGAGTTTTAAATTTATTTGTAGTACTTTGTAATTTACTTGTTGACGAGGCATTTATAAAATTTTTGTTAAATATGTTAGCAATCTGTATAGGATTCGTTATAGTGGTATTATTATAATTAATTTCTTTAATGATTTTACGTTCGCCTGATTGTTTATTACCCTTTATGATATCCCATGATGCTTTACATTTGTTATTAGAATTGACGAGGAATCTTTTGTTACTTGTTTTTCGGGCCGTATCAATACATTTCCTTAAAATCTTTGCATAATTTTTGAATTTATTTCGATCCTCCGTATTTTTAGTTTTATAATATTGAAATTGTAGTTTTCGCTTCGTTAGACATGAAACTTTTAATCCCTTTGTCAACCATTTTACTTTTGATTCCGATTTTTTTATTTTAAATCTAACTGTGGGAAAGCATAGGTTGTAGATTAATACTATTAATTCATGAAATTTATTAAAAGCATCATCTAGATCTGTAATCGCATATACTGAGGACCAGGGTAGATTTTTTACATAGTTTTTAAATTTATTCATATTTTCGGTATTAAGATCCTTTTTATATATATAATTAGTTGGTGAGGGCAATAGTTTATTTTTTATTGGAATTTTTAGAAATTGTGCTGTATCGTGATCTGATAAGCCTAGGGGCTCTACTTCACCCACGGCATCTTTTACGTTACTTAGACACAAGTCTATGCATGACTTTTGTCTCGTAGCTTTAGTTATGTGATTGGAAAAGTTATAATTTTGAAGTATGTCGATTAAACTATTTTTTTGCTTCGTGTTTTTCAAAATGTCTATATTTAAGTCACCTACAATAACTATGTCACTTGTGTCCCATTTACTTAATTTATGTAATAGTATGTCAAATTTATGAAGAAAATCATTAATGCACGAATTCGGGGTTCTATAGAGGCATATTATAATTAATTTGTGATATGGAATTTTTATACCACAACATTCAAATACGTGTTCTGTGCTTAGTTCATCAACAGCGTCAAATTTAGTACCCTCTAAGTCACTTTTTAGTAATATACACACACCACCACGTTTTTGTTTTGAGCGACAGAAAGTAGATACGGTTTTGTACCCACATATATCAATATTTGAGACGTCTTCATCTATAACAAATGTTTCTGATAAGCATAATACATCGACTAATTTACCGCTTTCATTTAGTTCATTAATAGTTATACTTAGCAATTCTTTTTTATTTAGAACACCAGCTATGTTTTGATGCATTATGTTTATATACTTATTGGACAGGAAAAAATGTATCTTTTTGGTTTTTATTATCATTTTGAATTGAATTAATACCTATTGTTGTGGTGCAAGCATTGTAATTTTTTTTTGGAACAGGTTTAAAGTAGTATAATATGTTGCGTGTATTTTTTTCTTTCAATTTCCTGCTTTTAATACCATTGCTATTAAACAATATCTCTTTATTACCAGGAGCCAGATATTTAGATTCATAATACATTGTGTCAATGAGCATATTTATTTTATAACAGAATTGTTTTTTAGTATGTATGTTATCCACTAAGTTTAAGTAAATACAGTTCTTGTAGTTCTGACAGGCAAGTTTTAACATTTCATTCAGTTTATTTTCATTTAAGTACATATTATGAAGCACACTACATACAATAATAGTCGGTTTATTATGATACTTAATAAAAGATCCAAGTTCCATCAATATTTTATATGGATTACTATCATTCTCTCCTACACAGACAATTATTTTATCGTCAACATTCAGTTTTGTGTTATTTAATGTCTTTAATAATTCGTTACTAGGGGCATGCGGCTTAACATAAGAAGATATCTTGTATTCTTCATAATTGCTGTTTTGACGTGAGCGAAATAATGCAGAGGCCAGTCCTACAAATTGTTGTCCACCCAATATTATAATTTTTTTCTTGTTATCTTCTTTATTAAATATTATTTTATCATTACTGTTTGTCTTTTTACATTCTTTTTTTAATTTTGGACTATCTTTAAGTGTTGTTTCAGTAATTGTTATATTACAGTCATTTTGGATTTTTTTAATATCAGAGGAAGTATTTGATTTTGATTTCAGGGTCTTGTTCTCCATATTTTGTATAATAATATTTTCGGTGGTCTTGCTAGCTGAGTTTGTTAATTCTAATCTTTTCTTGGGTAAATTTGATAAGCTGGTCCTATTTTTACTTTTCCTTAGCGAGTTATTTAATTGAGTGCTATTTTTAGGGGTTGAGCATACATTTTTTAAGATTTTTATTTGATTATTCTGCTCAAGAACCTGTTTTTTTAATGTATTTATTTCATCAGATAATATAGTTATCTCTGAGTGAGCACTATCTAATTCTAGTTTTAATCTTATTATCTCATCCTGCATCTCATTGACCTGATCATTATTGGCTATTGTGGAAATATCCGGTAGACTTTTTGCGCTTATATCGGAGTTAAGGGAGTCTGAGGACTCATCAAGGCAAAATGATGCACACAACCTATTTAGTTTTTTGGATCTGAATGTAATATTGTTTGTCTCCATTGTGTTCTATTTTGTATTATTCGTAGAAACAAAGTTTTTTCTGATGTCAGTATATTTTAGTAGGGAATCCAGTCCAATATAAATCCAGGTCAAGTAAATATTAAAAATGTCAACAATCTTGTTTTGTAAATTATGTCCGTATATAAAAAGTCATAACGTCTTGTTTTTGGCCACAAAAAAAAAAAAAGTCTATGGTCTTCTTTCAATTGTCAGTTGTCAATGTCAATTTCAATTTCAATGCATATGTCAATGCCTGTGTGTTTTGGTTTTGCAGAATGCATGTATTTTGAAATTTTTTTGAATAATTTTATAAATTTAACGTACCTTAAGTGACATAGAATAGGAACAAAGGAATTTGGAATGCTTGATAATATGTCTGAGTGAGATCTGAATTTCCTATGGATGTCTCAAAATTCACTTAATAGCTTATCTTCTTAGGATGTGAACTATGTCTAGGAATTCAATTCTTGATTTTTGGTCTTTTGCTTTTAATTATTCAAGCCTTGATTCAGTAAGTGTATCGGTGCAAATAGCTTATTTACTCACGGTTACTTGTTGAGTCTTCTATGTGTGTCCGTTTTTGCAGCAAACAATATATGACATCAATTGGTATAGTATCAACAATTTTTACTTATTTTCGTTTGAATATCGTTATTTATTAAATTTTAGGGAATTATTTTAAACGGAGCAGTGTTTACAGTTCAAATGACACCTGTCAACTCTTTTTACTATATACTTCATCATAGTGGGATATATGTTTACTATATCCCACTATGATGAATCCAGAACGAATATATCCGTATTTATACTTTTGATTGTCTATCTAAGTATTATGCATAGTGTTCGTTCTACATACCCATTATTCATGTATTCGCTTCGGCATAACGCCTAAACTTCTGACTTTGATATAAATTATAATGTTTCAGCTGAAAATCCTATACATTTAACAATGGATGGCGCCAAGTAAGGCTTAAACTCTTTTGTAGAATTGAGTTTAACGTCGAGTCCGAAACTATGGCAATAAGTCGATGTCTTCCCAATTTCTAGCCCGTTCGAGGACGTCTCCGTCTATTTGTTAGTGGAAGGTGGCCCCGGGGAGCGACACGCACCGACAGCGTGACGGACGAGTCCCCCAGGTCTCCTACAGGCTGCTGCCCAACTGGTCACAACTTTGCCTACCTACAATTTACAAACTTATATTAGGAAATTATAAAAAAACAACATGAGATTGCTTGTTTTTAGCATAGTCAAAAGTGTATAAGGATGTCGATGTAACAAATAGCGACGCGACAACAAATTTTTACGTGCCAAGCGACCAAACTATACATAATATAAAGTTTTAAGGATTTTTATAAAGTATTCTGAAGATTTCCACCTGGGAGCTGTTATAAGAAACAAGCGCAGGAGCTACATATTGCATTAAAATCTGGTATGCTCTTATGTCCGCCTCGCCAGGGGACCGGAGCTCGGGGGTGATACAATATAGTATGAAACACTGTTGCATAGCATTCATTATTTAATGTCTTGCTACTTTACTTACAAATCGCTAAGTCTCAACTAGCTTTATTTGAGTTTAATAGATTCGCTGATATAATGTAGGAAGACAGGATGCGACGGAACTTAATTTAAACTTTTGAAATTACAGGCTATGGTTAGGTAATATTTGCTTCTTTATAATCAAATAAACTTTATCTAAATTATAGTTAATTAAAAGGAAATTGCGCTCGCGCTGTAATGAAGTCCCTGTGGACTGCCGTCAGTTCCACGGCTCTGTAAAACTATTGGGAATTACGTAATTATGAGCGACATCAACTTTCTGAATCTCATTCTCGCTCCTTATCTCCGACGACGAAAACAAATGAATTTCTTCTGGAGTTTAAAATGCGGGTAGATCTAAATGAGTTGCGTCCATTTAATTTAAGTTAGCGCTTCGCAGTCGCCGAGAAAAATACGAAACTACAACTCTTCTGCAACTTTTTAATTCTCATTTGAAAAGCGCCTTTTGAAATATCGAAAAGGTTTCTTTCATTAAAGTTGGCGGCTCCGCCTCCCCCCTCTCCTCCTCCCCAGCTCTCGCTCGCATATTTTACCCTTCTTCCTCATATTCGTCGATGTTAATTAATAAATTTTAACATCACTTATTTTTTATATTATACAAAACGTTGATGTATTTAACGTGGTAATAAATGCACTATCTTGGTTAGTATTTTCATGTTGGTCGCGTGAAGCTCGCCTGACTCGTGGCTCGCAGCTCGTAGTCTGCTGTCTGCCGCTGTATGAATTCTCAAACGCGATATTTCCGTTCGATTCAAATTGTGTTAAAATTGTCTCGGAAGAAACTCACTTATCGTATTTACATGCTCTTGATTCTTTAACAACTTAAATCTTCTTCCCTCGACTTCGAATGCTTTAAATCGAGTTTCGCAGGAACCGGACCTTTTTCACAATAAACAGCAGCCTACGCCCTATTCCCCAGAATCTTTATACCTATTTAAAATCAAAGACCGCAAATAAACAAATCTCTGTTCTTCTTTATGTTAGAAAATAACTCAAGCTACTTTATTTTATGTTTCTTATTATAACAGCCCTAACAACTCGGCATAGATTCGTATCGCGGCCATAAAAACAGACACAACAAGTACAATTAAACGGCTCACCTCAGGAGTTTCGTATTGTAAGTCTTCGTTGTCATTATCTCGAGTTCTGATATCGCTATTACCTTTATTACTTCGCGACTCAAATTGTAATTCTGAATTCGCTTTTAAATACGTGTTCATAATACAGATAGCTCAAATGTGTGGAGCTACTGATATAGGAGAATCTTATCTCACTAACCAGTAATGAAGATGATATTTTTGTTACGATGAAAGTGTTGACGAACCACAAGCAATCTCGTACCTATTCTCGTCTCGTACATATTATATAATGCTGATTTTTTCCATTGTATTCGTATTTTGTCTTGTTAGCTACATGACGAAAGGTTTTGACACCAAAACTAAAGATGAACTGGAAAAGATAAACAATCTACTAATAACGTGCTAACTGACACAACGTCAATTTGTTCAAATCGTTATTACAGCTCACACGGTTGTCGCGTCATGACTCATGACGCGGTGATATGACGGAGTGCAGTAATTAACCGGCGCCGCGTCATCGTGACTCGCGACTCTGACGCTTCTTAAATTAATTGCGACTACTCCTCCCCCCTAGCGGGCTTCAGTCGTCCCCCTCCCTCCGCAGCTTCTCCTGCACGGCTTCTCAGGGGGTTACATCATCAATCACGGCACGGGGTTCCGCGGAAGATCATTACGCACGTAACCCTTTATTCTGATACACTTTACTGATTGTTCGGGTACACTTCCTACATCGGATTGTAAAACAACAGACCCTGTAGCCAAGACTTTTTCTTTATCGCTTCTTTATAGAAACGCCGATCAAAATGTATTTAATTGACATTAGACGAGCCGAACGTCAACGTCACATTAATGTAGGCTTATGTCAATTCCATACATTTTGACGGCGATTCTATAAAGAGCGAGAAAGAAAAGGTCTTGGCTAAATACCAAGTTGATTGCTATTCTCGGTGGTTCTTTTAAACCGGTGGTCATTATAAAGCTGTATTTCCACCAAAGCTGAGCGGAGCATGTGTTGCGAGGAATGTGTTTTTGAGAACCAATAGCATCGCTGCGCTGAGCGATGTCATGGCAAAGTCATGTCAATGAAGCGATTCTCTGATTCTATTGGTTTTCAAAAACACATTCCTCGCAAGACAACTCCGCTCAGCTCTGGTGGAAATGCAGCCAGCTTACAGACTCGACGCTCAAAGGTGAACAATACTAATTTCAAATAAAACGATTTCAGTTTTATTAACCAAAGCGCATGAACTATGACGTAATTATTTGGCCAGTCACCGCCTCGCCGCCTCGCCGCCTCACCAGTCACCTTGCACGAAATAGAAGCACGTAGTCGCGACGTGAGGGGAGTTATGTCGTCAACGTCGTCGTGGGTCACGAAAGCGCTCAGAAGGCACAGAACGCCATTTTATTTTCAAATTCAAATTATTTTACACAATATCATGAAGTACAATATTATAAGATACAATATGTATACAGGATACAACAAAAAAAAGTTATTAGTAAATACTTTAGGGTGTGTGTCCCTTGTAGAGTTCACTGTGAAAGTGGCAGCGCTGAAAGAGTTGCTTTTGACTTCTATATTTCTCTGACAAATGCTCCAACTTTATGAATTTGCATATACAAAAGTATAAAAAAGTTTAAATAAATATTTGAGAAATATATAATAATTATGCAATTATTCAATAAGCCGCAACGTATCATTTGAAGTTAGTTGAATGTCGGCGCGACTCGAACAAACAGTGTGTACTGCAGCTGAATATGTGATGAGGGGAGTGATTGAATCTCAACTTCCAGGCTCCAGCAGCTTGTCGAGTTAGCGCACCGTTACACTCATATTGGGAAACCGACTATGAGTTAGCGACATCGCAATTTTATAACAATGAAAATTGTTCAAATGAAATTATGCTAGATTTGTCACCACAACGGTTGAAAGTTACAACCACAGGTTTTGCTGTACTAAATACTTATTTAGTAAAATATACGGGGCTTGCCGTATACGAGAGGCCGATCGTTCCGGTCGTACTGATTGCAGGCCAACCGGCTAGACTCGTACACACAGGCAGGTAGTAACCGATAAAGGATGGCTCGATTTATATGCGACTAAGGAGCGGTTTGTCCGCTAATACATAACAAAATCACAAGCAATTTCATGTAAATAGCGCCGCGGCCGCGCCGCTGTTCAAATGAATAGTTACATACAATTCCTTGTAATATTGTTGTGTAGCGGTAAGCCGCTCTGTCGCGCGGACGTATATAAATCGAACCTAACTCTCATCGGACTGTAGTCGCGGGTCGTAAGCACAAGTGTCCAGGTGGTATCGGGGCGCAGTAATGAGCTTACAGTAATCCGGTGACGTCACGGTGCAGCTTCACTAAGCCGCTGACGTCACCGGCTCGAGTGGACGCCGCCATAAGTTTAGCTTAGCCTGCGGTCGGGTTCATTACACAACCCAAATACACGTGAAAAACGTTGACTCGCAGAAGGAACCGTGAAAATTGTGTAGGAATGTTTGTGTAGGCTTTGGCCTAACGTCAAACACTAAGGCTAAATACTAGAAGATGTATAATAAATATAATATGTTTTAATATATAATATTATGATATATTTTACGTAAATATTTGAATACAAATCCATAACCCAAGGGCATGGAAAACCTCGTCAGATCGACCTATGCGCCGCCAAGCTAGGTAGAGCCATAGAGGCCATAGGCCTATCTGTACATGTAATAAAACTGTAGAAATGTGAATTCCGTACATTAAAGATATTTAAAAAATAATAAGCGGGGGATGTAACTAGATCGCTATAGAAGCCAAAAATGTGGTTAGTTTTTTGTCTGTCTGTCTGTATGTTTGTTCCACTATCACACGTAAATTACTGATCCGATTTGAAAGCGGTTTTCGCAGATATATTTGTCTTCTTCCAACTTAACATCTGACGTATAAAAAAATTCCCCCCACCCCTCTAAGGGGACAAAAGAGGGGTCAGATTTTGTATCAAACTTTTTTCTTTTACACGAAAACTACTGATCCGATTTGCATACGGTTTTCGCAGATATATTTGTCTTCTTCCAACTCAACATCTGTTGTATACCCCCCCCACCCCTCTAAGGGGACCCAAAAGGGGGTCAGATTTTGTATCAATTTTTTTCTTTAATGGACTTACGTCATATTATTAACTGTATTAGGTGTACACAATTTTTCCCCCCACCCCTCTTAGGGGACAAAAGAGGGGGTAAGATTTTGTATCAACTGATGAAGTAGAAATACTTTAAATTGCAAAACAACGTTTGCCGGGTCAACTAGTTGTTAACTGTACTGTCATTTGTTTATTTGTGCTTCAAAGCTTGTCTTTTAGTTCTGACCGAGTACAATTTGTAGCAATGCGACGAGCAAATTTTATATATTTCCTCATGATCCTACTCGCGTATAAGTTATCTCTAATAACCCCATCCCTCCTACAGCACACCCACCACCACCATAACACCCACACTACACGCACATACAGATAGCACGTATTAGCGGCCCAAACGACTTACCCCGGAGGCGTGCCGGCTGATATTACTGATCGTTCATCTTCGCGGTACACCATCGCATTTTTATTATGAACTCCCTGCATTAAACGCTGCTTAATTTTATGTATTTCTTTGGATGTCACGTTCGAGTAAAACGCTACACTCATAGCGTGTGTTTCACTAGCTTAAACCGACTGAAGGTGTATCTAAAGACAAGTGTTTAAATGTTTTATTAGTGCGACCACAACATTACAGTGTCGGCCAATTTCGATCAAAAACACTTAATAACAACACAAGTTGTGATAAAAATGCACAGTCATATAAACTTTAAAACAATTTTCCAAGACAATCAGTAAGAGACAAGACGCAGGTGTACCCGATCGAACCCGGGTCCGAGCAGGGACGGACCGGGATCAGGACGTCCCCCGCGGCCCATTCGTTCCATTTTTAATGCTGTCCGGGCCTAATTTGAGGATCAAAGACGTCACTGTCGCCGCGTGACAGGAAACTAAAGTAGAGAGATAGGCTACTGGCGCGGGATTATATTACATAATACCAACGGTGGAATACTGGAATACATAATGTTTAAGTTACACTGAGTGTTTAAAAAGTATTAATATTAATCGTGACCGTCGGTCGAATATTATAATACACAATAATTATATTTACGAAAACACATCCTTTTAACATTTAGGACACATTTCTCGAAAATGAAGCCGCGTATCCATGTTACTGCATTCAGCGCTAAAATGATTGTTGGTTTAGGTGAATAGAGATGAAATTTCGTAATGGCAGATCTAACAATGCACAAACACCGCAGTCGACACTTCCCTCTGCATCTAAATCAAATTCAAGCGCGGCCATTATTCACGCAGGCGTTTAACGTCACTATTCTATCGACAATAATTCAACATCCGATCTCTACTTCTAATGCACCAGCTACGTTGCAAGTTAAAGTTACTTAGCAGCACGATATTTGAGTAAATGTGAAGCTTGGATGGAATTTTATTGTAAAACATATTTTATTGCATTTGTGAATAATGAATATTATGTTACCATTTTATTTATGTAATAGGAACAAATTTTATATTATTGTTGGTTAAATATTATTTAATTATTTGATAATGCTTTAAGAAAATTGTGAACCTAATATGAAGGCATTCGGTGTAAGAATATTTTGCAGTCTTCCGGCTGGTAATGAAGGAATCGTGGCAGTTTAACTTGGTATGTAGTGAGTTTTCCCGCGGCAACTCAATTTGTCGTGAATGTGTCGCGATGAGCGCGGTGCGGGCCGCGGGGGGGTGCGGGGGGCGGCGGCTGTGTGCAGTAATGAAGTGTCATGTAATGGCGCCCTAATGGAGCTCTATTGAGGTGGCGACGCGTGGCGTAGTGTAGCGTAGGAGATTTTGTACCGCTTACTTGATGTACACTATACAGTCTATTACATTTTAAACCACGTGTAGTTAGTTAGTTTCTTAGTTTCTTTAGGCGTCTCCCAGACAGACGCGGGCAGCGGTGGCGGTCGAGGCGGCGGTCAGTTTTTTGTACTGCGACCGCCACCGCGTGTGTCTGTGTCGTTCCTAGAACTTTCAAGTCATCCAACTGACCGCCACCGCGACCGCCACTGCTGCCCGCGTCTGTCTGAGAGACGCCTAAATGGTCATATCAGATGTAATAGATTATATTATTATTGTGTCACGTAGAGTTTAGAAACATGGATACCGCGATTCAGGTGTTCAAACTGCGACATCAAAACGTGGATTGGCCCGCTACTGCTCCTAGTCAAAAGTCAGAATGCTTGTTTGTAGGAAATATATTCAGCGGTAGTTTAAATGGTATCAATCTGCTTCTGGTTCCAGACTTAAACAGAGAAAACATAAAGCTATTGGTCTGAGCTCTGTAGCAGTTTCTAAACAGTAGTCTCTTACAACAAGATGCGAGTTCCGGCCGTCAATACAGTTTATTCGTGTGCGATATCTCGGTAAGTTTGACGGCGGGCGTCGCGGCGGCGCGGGTCCGCTCATGTATAACTAAACCGCTTAGGGGATTCCCCCGGTCCAGGCCCGCTCGCTGCGCCCGCGTGAATAAAGCTGACAGGAGCTACCCACATATTTATTATTCTGTATTCTGTATTGTTGCTATTTCCACGAGCTTATAAATATTGATACACTCAGGCTGACTTGCGCCGATCTGGGTTAAAGTTAATCGCGGGCTTAATGTCATGTTATCTCCCTTGTTCTTCATATTAGAGGTACAAAAATTCTTTTAGTTATTTTGGTTTAGGGCCTAATTTTCTTGTATTGCTATAATATAATATAATATACTGGGGGTTTTAAAACTTTCATCATATTCAGTCGGCTCAATTTACCACTTAAATAAGCTATCCATCCAAAGATTGAATCCCTCCTTCGTGTGGTAATCCGAAGCTTGAGCACAGGCTTGAGCTACGGAGATAGGCACTAATTATTCCGCAAACACCTACATAACATTTTGTTTCGAATTTTAGAAAATTAATTATGTGATCTAGCTTTTTGCTGAAGTCATAAGGAATATAGCCCTTAACCTTGATCAGACGTTAAAACTTAATCCTGAGCAGTAAAAACTATATTACGTCTGTAGTAAAACTACACCTAAACATGATAATATAAAAACGTCATAAAACGGTATCGTATTGTAGCTAATGTTTTCGGTTGTTTCTTAAACTTATTTCGGTGTACTCTGTAATTAATTAACTTACGTAGCTAGTTTTTGCCCGTTTTAATGGCAACTAATAAATGAGGAGGTTTATTTAAGCGCCAAGATCATGGGCAATATACCCTAATAGAAGTGTTTCTCTAAGTAGGGCCCATACACAATAATGGTCTCACCTGTCTAATGGCCACCGTAGCGGGCCCACAGCGGGCGCGGCGCGGCGGGAGTGGTAGTGCTAATGTTAACTGATGTCGTTACCGGCCCTATAATGGTCATTGGTCGCGCAGTTACTGCGGCGGTTTGCGGCTCCTGCCCACTCTAAATAATGAACCGAATGGTAGATTAGATAAGGGAGTATAACAATACAAAAGTATATAAATACGATAACATACCACACATATTACAAATAAAATAAAAGTACTATACTTTGCTAATGATGGATTCATGGTAAAAAAAATGGTAATGAACATAAAAAAAACATAAAAAGTAAACTGTACTTAAAACTAATCGACTGAATACAAATATTAATTTAACGATAACAATATACTTTACTTTGCAACCGCTATCAAAACATTATAAGCTTAAAAACAATTTATCAACCGCCCTTCAATAATTTTATCACGATATTTCGATTCAACTAATAAACTTTACGGCCGTCTAGACTCGCCCATAAAAATTAAAGTAATCCGCAGTAATCCGTCAAAGTTTAATTAGTTTGGTTACAGCAATAATAAATAGAGAGTAACAAACATCTCAAGTTATGATTGGAGTGCGTGACTGTTTACTTGGTACACATAAATTGTTACTAAGTATATAATGTATACTTACTTCTTAATCCAAATGTAAGTTAGCAGATGGAATTTTAAACGAAATTTCACAGTAAATACTTGTCTCAATTATTTAGGTTACTGATGTTTTTGTTTGTAAAATATTCAAAATACTTTCCAATCTTCAATCAATAATTTAACTTTCCTAGACTAGTTTGAACTGGCTTTATTTTTATCATAAATATTTTTTATTTCAAGTTAATTACACTCTTGAATTATTTTCATGGATTTAAAGCGCAAAACTGTTTCTTATATTTATAAGAAAATTGTAAATTAAGGATAGTAACAGTAAAATTTTTAAGCAGTTTCACATACACATTACACACATCCCCGTATTAGGTAAGGGTGAGCCATAAACCTAGTTCCCGTGACAATAACATAAAAGAACGAGGTCAGGACGTATCTAATGACTAATAAGCAATGAGTAATGAATGGTAATGACGTACAGTATCCAGGCGGGCTGTTTACTCGCCAGTCGCCGACAACCTTTACAAGGAGAGGTTATAAGAGCTTTGTTTGTACAGGAATCTGTGACATGGCGTGTCTCGGCTGACATTATACTTCATCTGAATAATGAACTCTATCCCCCTAGCGACAAGGGCGAAAAGTGGTACACAGTCCGCACGTGTGGAGTCGCGGTGACCTCCAGACGTACTAAAATAGACACAACTTTTAAAAATATGATGTAGATCATAAGGTAAATCGATGTATAAAGAAATAGACTGAAAGTGCTTCGAGTTCTTACTCGTATCTTAGTTACCTACGTTATAGGTTTGAAATCGTCTCTATTTCTACCCTCCTACTATTAAAGATAATACAAATCGAATAATTTTTCAACACTCACTATCATTGTTTGAGTATGGCATCTATACTATAATATTATAAATGCGAAAGTCTGTCTATCCGTCTGTCTGTCTGTCTGTTACCTCTTCACACCCAAACCGCTGACCCGATTTTGTTGAAATTTGGTATGGAGATACTTTGAGTCCCGGGAAAGGACATGGGATACTTTTCATTCTTTTTTACTTATCCCAGAAAAATGTACGGTTTCCGCGCGATAAACGAGTTTTGGCGCAACGAAGTTGCGGGCATCATCTAGTATTTAATATGCCAGAAAGGCAAGAAGGCAAATTTTTCAGCACTCACTATTATTGTCTGAGTATGGCATATACCATATGCCAGACAAAGGCAAGAAGACCTATATGACTTGCCCATAGTTAAAACGTGTTTGTCTATGAGTTCACTAGGTGTAACAGAAAATTATTTTTGTATCTTTTCGGCTCGGGAGTATGTACGGTGTGAGGTGTCATAAATCACACCGTAGCATTTTTCACTTCACAGTGCATTTTACAGTCAGTACGCGTTTATAATCAGTAATCACCGCGCGCACCTTTATACCATATTATACCAATCTTATGTGGGTCAATGAATAAAATATCTTTGTTCGGGAACACATTTTGGTTTCATTAGCCAAGCTCCCACACGAGTTGTCTAGCTACCTTGTTTAGTGAATGGTTTTGTTTAACTTTACTGCGGAAAAAAGTCCATGGGGAGTGGTAGATTTTAAGAATTATTAAAAAAGCAACTTCAAAAGGATATGGACAAAAACCCATAGACTACTCAAAGTATTGAAATAAATAGATTTCACCGCGGAGAAACTAAAAGAAAGTACAATTATTTTAGTAGTCTACGGCTATATCATTTTCGCTGTCAGCTCACTACTAGGAACACTGAAACAGAGCTGTTTGTTTGCTTCTAGGAAATTATGTCCTCTGAGAGGCTCACTATAGGCTTATCACAGGCCCAACATCATCAATGTTCAGGTCACGTGCGTTATACCGAAACAAGCGCGTACACGTAATATCATGTAATGTCGCAGTGAAAAACTTCATTACAGCTTATGAGGGCGATGCTCTGAGCGGCGGACTGCGCGGTCTTAGATGGGTTAATGACATACACATCCCTTTCTTTTGGACTACAAAGCGTGAGTGGCTAGCTGGCTAGAGTAGCCGTATGTTACTGCAATTTAACGTCATAGATATATATTTTGCTCTGTGTCTTAGTTTTATCATGATTCGCCCTCCGATCATCTTCACTACATAATATTATAAAACAAAGTCGCTTTTTTTAAACTACGCAACGGATTTTAATGCGGTTTTCTTTAATAGATAGAGTGATTAAATAGGAAGATTTGTAAGTATAAAAATATTCATTAAATAGTGGAGAAATACTGTTATTTTTGGGGTTTCTAATGTGATGTCGTAAATCGTTACATTTTTTTCCGCTTACATTGCAAACGCAGGCCCCTACGAGATTAATCAAAATAATGTACTAAGTATTGTATGTACACAATGAAAAGGTCTACAGAAAACTTCAGATGGTATATATGTCTATCTCATAATGGATATCCCACAATAACATTTTTGTCATTTACTTACTACAAATGATGGCTAATTTTCGAAGCGATTTTAACCAATACGGCATTAATCCTTATCCGATTAAGTACTTTAAATACATTATTGATTTAATGTAGATCTAATAATATATTTTATACCCGTACGAAGCCGGGGCGGGTCGCTAGTTTCGAATAAAAATATGATCCTGCGCCTTATTTAACATGGAATTTATGCAATTTATATAAACTATAAGAAAGATAGAATAATACTGTCACGAAGACTGCGCACATCCGCCAGCCCGACTGGGTTCCTTGAAACCGGCGGCTTCCGTCCCTGAAAGAATGACTACGTTACGTAGAACATTTTTATTTATTTAGATATCTCCTTCAGCATAATATGCCGACTGCAAAAATATGACGGGCGTTATTTTTCCCATTACATGGGGACTGCGACACATGTGCGGCGTGGTTAGCGATGGGGAGCACGTCCTACACAACGCTGTCAAGACGAGCACGGGGGAGGGAGGACAAGAGGGGTGGGGGGAGCATTAAGTGCGGCATTTTATTTAAATGTCATTACAGCGAAGTCTTCCCGCGTTAAATTGCTTCCGCGGGAACTCGCACCAGTGACGTTATTATGCGTTATTTCCCCCTTGTTGTTATTGTCCGTCGTATTTTTAGGGTTCCGTACCCAAAGGGTAAAAACGGAACCCTATTACTAAGACTTCGATGTCTGTCCGTCTGTCCGTCTATCCTGTCAATCCGTCCATCTGTCCGTCTGTCTGTATGTCTCCAGGACTCAAGTACTCTGTATCTCAAGAACCGCTATAGCTAGACTTCTGAAATTTTTACAGATTGTGTATATCTGTTGTTGCTATAACAACAAATACTAAAAATAAAATAAGGTTTATTTTTAAGGGGGCTCCCATTCAAGAAACGTGATTTTTTTGGCCTTTTTTGCTCTAATTAAAAATGGTAACAGCTACGCACTTGAAATTTTCACAAAATCACAAAATCCTTAATTAAAAAGGATATGGGCTGTTAGCCCATAGATGGCCCCAAATTGTAAATAAAAAAAAAAAAAAAAAAAAAAATCCTTAATTATTGTATTTGTAATTTAATAATTAATAATAAAATTAAAATAAAGTAAATATTTAATCCCATACAAAAAACACAATTTTTTGTCTACTTTCGCTCTATACCGGTACGGAACCCTTCGTGCGCGAGTCCGACTCGCACTTGGCCGATTATTTATTGTAATCGCAGTGTGGAACCTCCATAGAGTACAGATATCAATAAGGTCGTATCGTATCTTGTAATAAAAGTGTTGTAGACTATAAAGTCCACGTGGACAATTTAGTGAAATTTTCAGTGGTGACGCCACTAAAACGCATGGAAGATCGAAAACCTGCTGGCTTTAGTACTCGTATAACCGTTTAAAAAGGCTTTTTTATGCAACCACAGACAAAATAACAGATTGATTAAGTACTAGAGATCACCCTATGGTCGAAATTCGTTCTCAGTTAAAAAATTAATTACAAAATATTGACCGTATTATTTTTTAGACATAGGTAATTCCTGCGACAGTATCAGATTAGAAAGAGTACAATTCGATGACAATTCATATGTATAGGCTTGTCCTTGGTGTATGTGTTGTAGTGTGTGTAATATTTTATTTGTTAAAAAAATGTATGATAAAATCATAATTTCAAAATAATATTAGCTCGTTGATAAATCCTAAATACGCATACTTGCAGCGGCTATTCCTTTATGTCTCAAACGACATAAATATCAAAAATGGTTCTATACTTACTGGTGTAAATTATAACCAAACTATCTTAGGCCGATACGAGGCTAAGTAAGTTATTAGTGTAGAAGTACTTTACATAATCAGCACTTCCCTCCGCCGGATCAGGAAATTTGTTCGCCGCAGCCCGCAACATGCAACCGCCGCGCCCGCGCCGCACCACAGCGGGTATAAACTGTACCGCGATTCAGCTGTTTTAATCGTACATTAATAAATTCGTTACAGTTCCTGTCCTATCAAAAAAAGGTAAATTGTATTTTTATGTACAAAAAAAAGTCAAATGACTTATTGAATCTTAAATATAACCATAGTAAGATAAGAAACTGACTTTAACTTAAGAAGAATAACGACCTCGATCCGAAAGACTTTATTCATGAAATGGACATGCCAAAACGCCAGTATCCCTGCCAGGAAGCGAGCAGCATTAATATTCAATCGGACTAACGTGTCAACACATCCATACTTTGGAGGATTCCCCGGCCGCATCGCTCGCTTATTTTGTTTAAATCCGCCCGGGCCAAGTGAGAGATCACGGATTCACTTTGTGCGGGTGAAGGGGGAGAGCTGGGAAAGAGGGAGAGCTGGGAAAGGGGGAGAGCTGGGAGAGGGGGAGGGGGGGGGAGTGAAGCTAGCACGGTGCACGGTGCATCGACGCAGCGGTGCGGAACGCCAGCGACGGTTTCGCCTGTGCTAAATGCCGCCCTATTCTGATGTAGATGGAGCGAATTCGGCTGCAGCAATTTACATGATGTTTACTTGAATCCGAATAGCCAATTCCGACTGTAATTGCCGGCCTCGAGTTGCTCGGAGACGGACGTCCGACCCGGCTCGGGCGAGGCGGCTCGTATTTCGAGCGAGCCACCTTCGGCGCGTGTTCATTGATATAAACCGCGAGCGTAACTGTCTGTTAATCGGATATGTTCATGGGATTTAAATGATCATTCACTCACTTCAAGACCGTTGTCTATTTAGTAAAGAGGCGAGGAAAATGCATTTTAATTTCAAACAGTAAAGGCTGTCACACTATATTTTGTATGTATTATGGTGTCATTCGGAATTTCACTTGCATGTAATTGATTGCGCATTACCGAATCGCGAGTTCATATCTAAATAGAATCGTGTGTGGACATTGGAATCCAAACTCCTAACGTGATAGCTGGCCAGCTGAAGCTACCCAGAACCAACAGACGTATCGAGAAGCTACTGAGACCATTCATCGGCGTCCCCAAGCAGATCTGGTGTGTGCTCACTGCTGTGCTTGGTGCTCACTGCTCTTGGTTGCTTATCATTGTGCGTACATCGAGGAATCTATATTTCCTCGTCCCAGTGTGACAAATTGGCGTGATTACCGTTAATCTTTCGTTCAAACCGCGTCAATATCGCCACATCTTCTGGTGTCACTTTAAGGAATCAGTAATGCGGATCTTAAATTTTGTGTCGGTGAGGTGGATCAAATTCGGAAGTATACTAACCCATCACTTCAACTAAGTTTCGATCTATAAATAGAAGCAATTAGAGCCGACACTTTCTCGGAACAATCAATTTTGACATAGAGCAAGTTTCCAACTTTCAAGGTTACTGTCATCGTAATGTGCCAGAAACAAAACTGTCCAAGTTGCGACGGGAAGTGATTGGCAAAGTTCGCCGACATCTAACATAAGCTGCCATTAGCGCCCGATGCTGGAACACTCGGCGACGGTACCTTCAGTGCCTACTTACTGCCACATAAGCCTGTGGAAAGTCCACAACTTATAGCACGACGTGCGGTTAAAATGTTAGCGACATTTCTAAGCGACAGTTACTAATAGAAGTACATTTGAGCAGGTCAGAAATAAAATACCTAAAACTAAAAATAATAACACGAGCTGCTCAAATGTGAATATTTAAAGTAAACGCCTCAAAAGGTCTACACGTCGAGAGAAAAGATATTGAATGTTAAACGCGGTGGAGATCGGAGCATACCGGGGCTTATCTCAAAAGGTAGTGTCCATAAAGATAGCCCGCAGCCGCCTCTGTGATCCCGCACCGCCGATATCGTCCTCTAAGCGATTTAGAGGATTGTCACTCGTGTTGTGATTTTCGCCGAAACATTAATATATTCGGAGCATCGACGTTTGAATTTCTCGCAAAATGGACCAGTATTACTACCTTGTTTACATTCGCCCTGGAATTTCAGCGGCTTTAGTATCAATATTATCATATCTTTTTTTGACATCGGAGTTTTTACACTTTTACGATTTTATCATCAGACAATTTATATCAACTTTTATTATAACAATTGCTGTAATTACTGTATAAAACCTACCAAATATCTAGAAGCAGGTAACAAACAAACGGAAGTTGAACACTAACAGTTTTCAGCGCCAACATCGTTATTGAGCTGCGATCCCCTGGCGCTCGACAACAAGCA
This sequence comes from Plebejus argus, assembly GCA_905404155.3. Taxonomy (NCBI): domain Eukaryota; kingdom Metazoa; phylum Arthropoda; class Insecta; order Lepidoptera; family Lycaenidae; genus Plebejus; species Plebejus argus. Next base: position 16,470,503 of record FR989935.1, read on the forward strand.
CCGCTCAGTTCGTGATTAATTTCCCAACTACCGGGGCGGGCTGCTGCTATAATATGAATAAACTGCCATCATAATTCCCCGCTTTATTTCCTCTGCATTATAAACCCGATTTTATATTTTACTTCGTCGTAGTAAGGTTTTAAATGCAACGCGGGGGAGGATCGCGCGCGATATGACGGATGTAGCCGCTCGAGAGCGAAGGCGCGGTATTGATGGCGGCGATCCCCGCGACATTCAATTTCGGCGGGAATGCGACTACAAACTTTTCAATATTGATACTTTCCAATATGTAAGCTTCCTACGACATGATGTAATTGTAAATATCATTTGACCTCTTTGGCTTTATAACAGAACTAGCGACACGCCCCGGCTTCGTACGGGTATAAAATAATATATTATAGGCACTGAAAAAATTATTAAAATTGATTCAGCAGTTTTGACTACCAGTCAGGCCCGCATTGGTCGGTACCACCTCAAAAGCTACGTCCCGCAATTTTTAAATCTGTAATATACTCGAAACTATTCATTTAAATCATCTGCTGTAAAGGGCCATAATAGATCTACATTAAATCAACAATGTATTAAAGGTATTTAATTGGATAAGGATTAAAGCTGTATTCATTAAAATTGCCGTCGTATCGTGTTTTTGTGTCCCGGCCGTTACATAGGCGTGTCGTAGCACTCGTAGCACGCTCTACGTCGTAGCCGTCTACTACGTCTCTTACTTATTTGATAGAATTCGATTGTATCTAATAAGTAGTGGCCTTTTTATTATATTACTATAAGAAACGAGTACAATAACAAAAATATATTATATAATTCGAAATGTTACAATAGCATCACGGGAAATCTGAAAAAGAAAGTTAAGGAAAATAGTCAATCTCTTTAATCTTTATTATTTTCAATTTTTTTATCCTCAAACCATTTATTTATAAATTGAAATGGATATATTTTACTCACGCTATTAATCCTTATCAAAATAAATTATTTTATCACTAAGTACAGTTTATGTAGATAATGTTTGGTCTTTGAATGATTAAAATTGGACGTTTGGTTTTGAAATTATGGCGAAATTAAAATATTACGATAGTGGGCGTCACCAAAGCGCGTGCGGGAGGAATACAATATTCTGTTGTAGAAATGAAAATTCTGTACATAAAAGATATGAAATGACACCCGAAATTACACCTTTGTCACTACATCGCTAGAGAAGCCAAAAATGTGGTTAGTTTTTTGTCTGTCTGTCTGTCTGTCACTCTTTCTGTCTGTCTGTATGTTTGTTCCAGCATCACACGAAAAATACTGATCCGATTTGAATGTGGTTTTCGCAGATATATTTATCTTCTTCCAACTTAACATATTCTGGTGTATAAAATTTTTCCCCCCACCCCTCTAAGGGGACAAAAGAGGGGGTCAGATTTTGTATCAAACTTTTTTCTTTAACACGAAAACTACTGATCCGATTTGCATACGGTTTTCACAGATTTGCATACGGTTTTCGCAGATATATTATGTTTGTCTTCTTCCAACTCAACATCTGGTGTATAAAAATCCTCCCCCCCTCCCCTCTCAACCCTCTCTGGGGACTAAAGAGGGGTCAGATTTTGTATACAACTTTTTTCTTTCGTGGACTTACTTCATATTAGGTATTAACTGTGTTTTTCAACTTAACATCTGGTGTATGACCTTCCCCCCCACACCCTCTTAGGGGACAAAAGAGGGGGTAAAACATGTATCAACTGATGATGTAGAAAATATACTTTAAATGGCAAAACAACGTTTGCCGGGACAGCTAGTATTATACATATTTTATTTAAGATTTTTATTATATGATACACATATTTAATACACATCCATGACCCAGGAACTTTGAAAACTTTTTTGTTCCGTCGGCGGGATTCGAACTCGCGACCCCCGGCTTGAGCTACCAACAGGCAACAGCCCACCAACTGAGCCACAGTGGTCGTCAAAATCTTTAAATTGAAAGTAAATCACTATAGACAGTTATTTTATAGTAGATGACTGAGGAGGAAAGAGAGGATTTTGTGATATGCTCGAGCGTGTCAGATTAAGCCAGTATATTGTTATCATGGTTATAAAAATCAGATTTCTTAGTTAGTGGTTAAAAAGAAATAATTATTCTCAAGTGTTGAAATGTCATCGGATCTATCAGATTATAAGATAGGAGAAATCTAGTATACTGTATACCCCAAAGAAGCGTACACATAAAGCAGATGATTTAAAGGTACGGTCAGCATGTAAGAACATTTTAAATTAAAAAAATATATATCTTTAGGTTTTTATTTCAGCTTAGATAAGCTTCCAAGATATTGTATGTCGCACATGACTAAATAGTCCTTGTTGCCTAAATCTTGTAATAAGTAACCTATGTAAGTATTTTCTTTTTCATAACTTTAAAATGGCTGTTGCTCTTTAACACTCAGCTTAAATAAAAAACGGTCATATTATTTTTTTCTACATTTTACCTAATCTACAAAACCTACTAGGTCTCCATGACAACGCTCGAGTAACTACAAAAATAGCACACTGGCCTCCCCTACTATTATTGTTCATAATTATGAATACAGGGTATGATGGCTCTGGGATTGTGTAAACAATATTAATACCCTTTTTTGTATCGGTATAACGCTGATACGCGGTATCGTTGTCCCTGTCGGGTCGCGTGCTACCGGCCGGGGAACCACTTACGCCACGCTCCAAGTGATCGGTGGTTATTATTAGGCGGACGTAAAACTATAAGGGGTGCGAGACTGAAATACGGAATCTCATAAGCTAAAGGAAACCGGAAAACCTGTCAGTCCGAACTGTCAAAGCCGGACGTCCGCCGTGACCCCCGCCGTCCCTCGCCCACTCCCACGCGGCGGTGATAAAGAAACATCAAAGCTTTGTAGTGGAAATTATTTTCCCGGTAACTCCAGTTATAAATGACAAAACTGACTATGAAGTGGGTAAAGATATACAGTTTCATGGCTCACGAACGTCTTATTTTACATTACAAGTTCATGAACTAAGGTGTCGTTTGACAGTTGTGTGGCAAAGTAGCTGTAATATTACTTACTTACTTATTTACTACGATGGTTCAGCGACCCAAAGTGGATCTTGGCCTCCGACACGAGTTTGCGCCACTTGTCGCGGTCTTGCGCAGTTTCTTGCCACTCTGTGACTTGAAGATCGCACAGGTCCGACTCCACGACGTCTATCCATCGGTACCGTGGACGGCCGACAGGTCGTCGCCCAATCCGACGCCCGAGGAACGCCTTTTTAGTGGCACGATCCTCTCCCATTCTTGCAACATGACCGAGCCATCGGAGTCGCTGGGCTTTTGTTACGCCAATAATATTGGGCTCAGCCATGAGGTCTTCAACTTCGGCGTTGGTTCGGATTCTAGTTAATCCGTCTCCTGTCTTCACAGGTCCCTACAGGTTTTGGGCTCTTGGGACCTGTAATATTAAGTTTAAAAAAAAAAATTTATACCAACGATAGGCTGGCCAATAGTCTATTGGTTACCTATTCTAGTTTTCCTATCACAATGATACTGATCGCTGTTATAAGTACAATCGCACGAAACATTTCTCTTATTGAATAATATTTCAATTAATTACATTTAAATGTCCAAAGTAATTTATAAATGGTGAATAAGTTGTAAACAATGTTATAAACCTCGGGCGGAACTCTCCGTTACAGATAAGTGGTGGCCCCACGCCGCGCGCCGCACCCGCGTCACACAACTTTTGTCACATACAACTTTTTACAAAATAGGTCAACAGTTCAAATGTTAATTACTTTATGTCAATCTGATTTAAAAAGTTTGTACCCATTTGTACGATTTCCCCGAACTCTTGTGGCGAATAAATTTCATCTGTTCGAGTTCTCACAGATGAAGCTGATACAAGATCAGGACAGACAAGTTAAATTAACTCTACCATCGACACTTTACTCTAACTATGCAAGTATTTGTATATTATATAAAGTTAATCCTTTTTAAAATGTCAGAAAAGTTTAAAAGGCGTTAAAATATTTTAAAAAGGTATTTGGTGTCTATTTGGACAACGAGTTGAAAAAACAGGTGACGCGAGATCAGCGTCCATATCGCGTAGGGTTGATTTACTTCTATATTGACTAGCTAAAAGCCGAGCTTTGTGAGGGCTCGTGTCATCACACATTGACTGATAATAACACATCTTCACATAAATAAAAGTAACTATTTTATACCACAATCAATATAAAAATAAACATGAATAACATTTATTAAGCGAATGGCGGAAAACACGAAATAAACAATCATAAATCTAAATATATCGAAATTATTTTCCCCAAACGGAAGGTCAAGTTCGGCCGAGGTCAATTATTATTGAGCAAACATTAGACTTCTCCCACACGCGGCGATACAGTCGCCAGTAAATATATTAGTGGCTGGCGGCCTGCCAGACTCCGAACCCGCTACTCTCTGAGAGACTACGCTACACTACACCACACTAGACTACACACTACATTAACGCTGCTATTCGACTCACATCACTCACGAGCGTGCCAAAGGTATTGCTTTTATTTGGAACTGAATTTAGAGGCACTTCACCTGGTTAAAACTTTGGAGTACGTTCGTGCAGAACCCGAGTGATACTATTGAATTGGTTTATATAAATATTCCTGTGCTAGAATATACTCTAAAAGATCTTTGCTCCTTTCCCATTTTATTTCGTATCAAAATTCCATCTCGCGTAAGGAGCTCCTCTCTGTTCTGTTCTGATAAAATATTTATCTTCTTTCAGGTACGTAGCACGTAACACCGAGCACCGGCGAGTACTACATACCGAGGTAATGGATTGACGGCTGCAACTTTATACGCTGTATCCTGTGAGCTCAAAGTACCGAAAATACTTAAGTCACTAGTCTGGAGTCTAGACACTCTAGACAGTAGCTCGATAGGGGTAGCTGTATTAACCTCAATTGTGCTTTCAATAGCCAATATGGTTACTTAATTATTAAGGTATTATATAACTTTCGAACGACCCTATTCTGATACATCGAACCAGTGAGTTATATACAGAAATCATTTGATGTGTGTAATCAAAAATAAAAAGTTGAGAATTATAATAGCTCGTCTAAAAAATATATGATTATTATTATCGAGACTTTGCTACTGCAGTAGTTTAAGCTCTACACTTAGACAAACATATTACATACTCTTTACATGGATCTAAATCCTTTCTATTGGTTTCACCGTTACTAAGTAAAAAGTCATAATTTCATGCAACAGTACCTTTCGATTAACTATTTTTACATCTGCTACGTAACAGACACCGAGAGCAACAAAATAGGTGTTACAGATAGCAGCAGTACTGAGCACTGTTCGGTTCTGTCCTGTAATTAATCGGCCGCCGACTACCGCGACATACTTCACCGGCCCGGCGAACTCAGATACTCAGTGTCAGGGAAGAGTTTCGCGTGGATTAATCAGGACGACTATACGTACTATGGTGCTGTTGCTCCTGAGTCCTGCCTGAATATATTAGGATACCTTCAGGCAGGATCGACGGCACCGTAGGCACAGTATGGTAGTGGTATGGTGCCTATGGTGAAGTCAAAATGGTTATTTTAGCTGTACTAATTGCAGTATAATAGGTTGTAACAAAACGTAGTATAGTTAGAGTGTGTATGTAAAGTGGCAACGCTGAAAGATCAATTATTTTTTTTGTGATTTGTATAAGTAAGCGCTTTATGAATTTTTTCCATTACAACAATAGAAAAAGTTTCTCCTTTACCTTCACAGTGAACTCTATATACGGGACCCACACACATTACACATCCAAAACTAAAGTGTTATTACTTAGTTTTGTTGCACCCTGTATATTGTTATGTTTTTTGTTTCGTCGTGACGCCACCGTCTTTGGTTTCAATCATTCAGATAGATCGTTGGGTTATGGATATTGAATAGGTAGTAGTTCCGATATACATATTTTTTTGGTATATTTTGGTCGTAATAAAACCCGACTAATAACTAACTTGTTCACTATTTTATCACAATGGATAATAATAATTGTTATCGAACACAATGTATTCTATATGTCATATAAATTGTATTACAAAGGTGTACAATACAATATGATGTCGACAATATAACACCTGTTCTGTTTGAGTGTATGTTATAATGCTGAAATATAATATTGAGTTCGTAGAAAGGCTAAAGATGTTACCTTTGTGACTATCTCTTTGTTAGAGTTGTCTAGACTCTAGTCTATGTAATAGTGTTTATTATATAGACTAGAGTCTAGACTAATGTTTAATATAATATAGACTAGAAAATAATATTTACAATGTTTTAAATATTTTAAAGGATTACTTACTAAAGACGTTGTGCACAGAGTATACAATAATATAATTTGTCTATTTGTTCGAGCTTAAATTAGTTTCAAAAAAGTAAATCTTATACGTCTTTTTAGGGTTCCGTACCCAAAGGGTAAAAACGGGACCCTATTACTAAGACTTCGTTGTCTGTCCGTCTGTCCGTCTGTCTGTCTGTCTCCAGGCTGTAACTCAAGAACGGTAATAGCTAGAGATCAGCTGTAATTTTCACAGATTGTGTATATCTGTTGCCGCTATAACAACAAATACTAAAAATAAAATAAAATGTATATTTAAGGGGGGCTCCCATACAACAAACATGATTTTTTTGGCCTTTTTTGCTGTCTCCAGGCTGTAACTCAAGAACGGTAATAGCTAGAGATTTGATATTTTCACAGATTATGTATATCTGTTGCCGCTATAACAACAAATACTAAAAATAGAATAAAATGAATATTTAAGGGGGGCTCCCATACAACAAATGTGATTTTTTTGGCCTTTTTTGCTCTATATCAAAAATGGCAACAGGTAGGTACTTGAATTTATCACAAAATCCTTAGTTATATGTGTACTTTAATATTTAATAATAATATTAAAATAAAATAATAAAATAAGGGGGGCTCCCATACAAAAAACACAATTTATGGCCTAATTTTGCTCTATAATACGGAACGCTTCGTGCGCGATTCCGACTCGCACTTGGCCGATTATTTATTCATTTTTCATACAGATTAAGGATCAGTAGCATGGCGTCGCAGTTTTAACATACCCGTATCTCCCATATTTTACTTTGATGAAAGTCGTTTCGTTGTATTACATTGGCTCAGACAATATCGTGACATTATCCAGATCAGTGGAACGAAAACCATAAGCGCACTTACTGGGAAGTCGTAATTTTTACCCGACTACGGCGAACCAAAGGGAGGGTTATGATTTTGACCTGTATGTATGTATGTATATAAGATAACTTATCGTTATTCGATATCAAGAGGTGAATTACTTAATAAAACTTTGGGTTTCTCTGCAAACAAAGAAAGCATTTTTATTTATCAAAAAAATTAGGTTACAGAATAATATTACTTTACACTACTAACACAATCTCACCTGCAAACAAAGAAACGACAACAAAAGTTTGTTATCACCTCACGGCTTAATCAAATACAAAATTAATCTAATTTTCATAAAATTACAACCAATATCGAAATATGAACTCAGCATTTAATTTTGCCTTTGACATTGACATGTGACAACTTATGAGTTATGACCACCAAAGAGAATATAATCACTATGGTTATGACAGCCAGATTGACGCGCGTATATTCAAATTAAAGAAAGCATACTTTTCTTTACATCTCCCTCCTCCAGGATGAGAATTACTCCTGTAATTCTCATTAGAAATGCACCTATTACTCATCATCTTTATCATTTACCAGCTGTCCCGGTGAACTTTGTGTCGCTCAACACTCTTAAACCTTTCCTGGACCTCTACGAACATTTTAAGACTGAAATCAGCCCAATCCATTCAGCCGTTTTCAAGTTTTAGCGCGACCAACACATTTGAAAATCTATTTTTATTATAAGATTTAGTCTTCCACCCGGATAAGTTTTGTCACATGGTATAAGCTTGTTTCCTTTTTTGTTCTACCTGTGTTTATTTTGTATATTGTGTTTGATATTTTGTCTATTATTTCAAATGGGCCGATTCTTAAATTATCCAATTTTTTCCTATTTAATTTATTTCCGTTTTCAATATATACTAGTTCACCTATTTTAAATTCACTTTGTCTTCTGCCTTTATCAAATATTTTTTTATTATACGTATGTGATCTTATTGTTCTTTCCAAGGCTTCTTTCCTATCTTTAATCCAAGTTTCTGTATTTATTGGGTTTTGTAATTCTTGTGGCAAGATACTGGCGACTTTTCCTTCTAATAAATATACTGGTGCAAAGCCAGTCACTGAGTGTTCAGTTTCATTGTACTTATCTATACACTCTCTTGCAATTGATGTCCAGGATTTCTTTTCTTTTTTTTCATTAATTTTACATCTCATTTTATTAACAAGTGTTTGGTTCAATCTCTCATTGAGACCGTTTGAAAACGGAGTATCAACTGCAGTAAAAATTAGTTTTACACCATTATCAGCCAAAAAGTCTTTGAATTCTTTTGAGTTTATTCCTGGGTACTGATCTGTCAGTAATATGTCAATTTTTTCCGTATCCAGAACTTTTTTTACTAACTTAATAAAATCTGCAGCATTTTGTGTTTTTGATGTTAGAATGTACGCAAACCTTGTATAGTGATCAACCAATAAGTGTAGGTATTTCTTGGTCGATCTTTGTCCTCCAAAACCACCAATAGTATCGATCGACATTATTTGAAATGGTTTCGATGCTGGTCCCAAATATGACATCAATCCGTGTTTATCTTGGCCTCTCGATTTATTCTTAACACAGATCTCACAGTTCCTGCATATTTTTTTTATGTTTCTTATGAGACCCTTTGCTGTATAATAGGGACTGATTTTATTTATCATTTGGTTGATCCCTAAATGGCACCACTCACTGTGTATTTCTTTTATTAGTTTTACACTTGATTCTTCAGATAATATAACTTTTTCTCTATTTCGATGTTTTTTGTATAGTATCCCATTTCTTTCAATTAATTTATTTTTCATTTTTTCTATTTTATCATTTTGCCGTTGATCTTTCTTAATATCATCTAATGTTATCAGATTCACCAATTTTAAGATTTCTTCATCATTGTCATTATTTTCCAATACTGGGTTTCTACTGAGAGTGTCTGCTTCAGTATTTACTTTTCCCGGAATATATTTAATGTTGAAGTCATATTGTGACAAATAAAAGGTCAATTCGCCAAGTTCCTCATCTGTTCTAGCCTTTATGTTGAGGTTTTCAAGTGGTTTGTGATCTGAAAAAACTGTAAATTTTCTTCCTAGTAACCAATATTGCCAATATTTGATAGCTTCTTTAATTGCTAAGCATTCCAGGTAAATTGCCTTCTTTCTTTTTTGTGTATCGTTGAGCTTCTTTGAAAAATAGCCTACCGGTTTTTCTTTTCCATCTTTTTGAACTTGTTTTAATATTGCACCTATACCATTCAACGAGGCATCTGTGTAAATCATAATAGGCAAGTCTTTATCGAATATTTCCAGTACCGGTTGTGAGCATAATATATTTTTTATATCAGAGAAAGATTTATCACATTCTTCTGACCATATAAACTGAACATTTTTTCTTAACAATTTATGCAGTGGATCTAATATTATTGCACTATTTGGTATGTATTCGTGGTAAAAGTTAATCTTCCCTAAAAATTGTCTGATGTTCTTTTGTGTTTTCGGCGTCGGAAAATTCCTTATTGAAATGATGTTATCTTTGATTGGTTTAACCATATTGTTTCCTATTATATGTCCCAAGTATTTTATTGTTGTTTCTGCAAAAGTGCATTTTTTAAATTTTAGTCTAAAACCTTCGTCTATTATTGATTTAAGTACTTTTTCTATGTGTTCTATGTGTTCTTCAAAAGATTGTGAAAATATTAAGATATCGTCAATGTAATTCTCTGTAAATTCCTTCAAGTTATTATTTCTTAATATATTTGATAAAATTCTCTGGAAAATAGCAGGTGCTGTTTTCAATCCGAATGGTAGACAAGTCCACTGGTAATGTCCATCCTGAGTGACGAACCCCGTCTTCTGTCTGTCTTCAATACGTAGTGGTATGGACCAAAACGCTGAATTTATATCGAGTGTAGTAAAAAATTTACAGTTTCTTGCTTTAACTATCAAATCGCTTATTAATGGAAATGGTTGTGCTTGTGGTACAATGATCTTGTTTAATTCACGAAAGTCAATACAGAGTCTTGATTTTGTATTTTCGTCTCTTTTAAATGCCAAAGTAACTGGTGCTGCAAAGGGGCCGTACGATTCTTCAATTAAATTATTTTTGAGCAAATTTGCTACCTGATTCTCTATTTCTATTTTATCTTCTATTGTGCAACGGTATGGCCTTTTGCTGCAGTATTTATCCACCAGTAAGTCTATCCGGGCCTCATATTTTTTTACTGTTCCGACATCATATTTGTCTCTGGCAAATACAGTATTATATTTATCTATCAAACTTTGTATTTGAGTCTTTTTTATGTTGTCCAAGTGATGAAGGTTTGATATGAATTCATTTTTACTCACATGCTCGTTAAAATTGATTTTAATTACTTCTTTCTCTTCAGGTCCAGTTACGGTCTTTATCATACCTTTTGTCTTTTGCGATATTTGTAAATCTTCATTTTGTGTTAATTTAAATTTTTTTATCATATCTAGACCTATAATGAAATCTTCAAAATCAACTCTGTCTACAATGAAAATATCAACATATTCTTCTATATCGAAAATTTTCACTTTTATAGTTATTAATCCTTTTGTGTATGTCACACCATTGACCGTCTTTAATAATATTCTATTAGTATCTTGTGACTCATTCTGTATTTTAACTAATCTTATGTTTATAAGAGAGACTTGGGAACCCGAATCATATGTCCCATTTACTTGTATTTTGTCCTCTAATAACATATTTATTTTTATCAATGGTGTGATTACTCGTTTTTTGTCTCTTCACTGAGACTTACTTCTATTACAGAATTACTTCCTATCATTTTGTTCTCTTTCCCTTCCTTTTTAAACCAACATGACTGTTCTGGGTGGAATCGAGTACCTTTATTTAAATTTTGGCAATTTTTGCATGGTTTTTTGCCTTCAATGTATTTCCTATTGTCATCTTTCTGTTCTCTTTTTTTAAAGAAGCTTTTATTATTTACCAAATTTTCACACTTATTTATTTCATGAAGTAATCTCGTTGAGGTTTCACACTTTTCCGGATCAATTCTATTTCTAATAAATTCAGGTAAGCCAGCTGCTATAAGTGTCACCAAACTTTTCGAGCCAATATTTTCATCCATATCTAATAATAACTTTTCTTTTCTTATGGCGTACTCCATCAGTGATCCTTCTCTATATTTGTAAAATATGGCATACATTCCCGTACTCCATCCCTTATCAGCAAATGAATCCAAAAATTTATTTTTCCACTCAGACCATCCAGCGTCTATTTTTAAAGTTTTCAATGTTGCCGAGTGCCAGTCTGTACATGATTTGTCTAAGAATAGTCTCAATATCTCTATTTTAGTGGTATCTTTATTAATTTCAAAACGCACACATTCATTCTCAAATGTTTCTATCCATTGTTTCGCATTCGAGAATTTACATACAAATTTCTCAATCATAAATCTTTCGGATATATTTTTCAGATTTAATTGACCTTCATTTTTCTGTGCTGTTTCTACTATGTCTGTTTCTTTTATTTCTTTTAGATATAAATCATTAAACATTAAATTATCATCTTCATCAAAATAAGTTTGTAGCATTTCTTCTGTGCATGTTATCCATATTGTTCTCTCTTGACCTCTTTGGCTGAGACTTTTTTTCACTCTTTTATAAGTGTCTGTCTTAGTTAGTGCTAAGTGACGGCTTGCGTGTCTATCAGCCTCTAGCAGTACATACTTTTTATTATCTTCTGTTGTTATTGAGGTTATGACAATAACACTTGTCTTATTGTCGGTTTGTGATGCCTCATATTTAAATGCAAACTGCAATTTTTGCTTCATTATAAACAAGTGTTGTCGTTTTATAAGATAACTTATCGTTATTCGATATCAAGAGGTGAATTACTTAATAAAACTTTGGGTTTCTCTGCAAACAAAGAAAGCATTTTTATTTATCAAAAAAATTAGGTTACAGAATAATATTACTTTACACTACTAACACAATCTCACCTGCAAACAAAGAAACGACAACAAAAGTTTGTTATCACCTCACGGCTTAATCAAATACAAAATTAATCTAATTTTCATAAAATTACAACCAATATCGAAATATGAACTCAGCATTTAATTTTGCCTTTGACATTGACATGTGACAACTTATGAGTTATGACCACCAAAGAGAATATAATCACTATGGTTATGACAGCCAGATTGACGCGCGTATATTCAAATTAAAGAAAGCATACTTTTCTTTACATGTATGTATGTATGTATGTATGGATGTTCATCTGTTCCCTCGTAACTTTAAAACTACTAATCCGATTTGGACAAATGAGGAGTCATTGGAAGCCTCTTGATCGTCCGCTGGTTATAGGCTACATGAAGTCACGTGAAATTAATCTTAGCGCCATCTAGTGGACATAAAGGAAAGAACAAAAAAAATATATTTATCCTGACGGTGCCGTGTGGGATATCAAATGGAAGAGCTTTGTTAGCACATTTAAAATATGTAAGCATAATTAGCTATTTCTTACGGGTTTGCCTGCAATCACCTGATAATTGCAAGATTTCATAAAATCAGTTCAATACAATATGAAACAATCAATAATAATTTTTTTTTTGTTAATTTGAAGAATTGTAATGGTTTAAAAAATTTTACGAGCGAATCGCAGCCCCCAAAAAAAATTAAATAAAAATAAAGTTTAGAAAAACTATCACCTGACTACTAAAACACGCTCTAAAACGTACGAAACAAGAAAATAGTAATGGAAGTTTAAAGGATAGCCGTGGTCGTATGCCACCTACTGTAGCAAAACAGCTAATAATAAAATTAAAAGGGCATACGACCACGGCTATTCTTTAAACTTCCATTACTATTTTCTTGTTTCATACGTTTTAGAGCGTGTTTTAGTAGTCGGGTTTTAGTTTTTTAAACTTTATTTCGATATTAAAGTAATCACGAGTCACAACACAACCTTTGACCGCACGACATTTACTTTTAAAGCACACAAAGTTAATAAATTTTAATTTAAATTAATGTTTTATGGAAGTTGTCACTTTCACCGCCCCTGTTTTTGTAGTGGGCTTACAATTTCGCAGTATCTATTATATTTAAATGAGCACAGTAACAATACTGGGAAACAATACGATATTCTTTTGTTTGATCTTGCGGACCTTTAGACGCCCTTTGAGGCGGCTCATTGCGACCGGTCGGCCGACCAGTCGTACGACTTGTCGGACGACCGGTCCGGCTGTCGACGTCCGCTGACGTACGATTTCTCTTATTAAACTGTTTTAGTTAAGCTTTATTACATTTACAATCCTTTTTGCTTTCACATTAACTCGACTCGGCCGTATTTAATATTATCCTTAACGCCGAGTCGGCCGTACAAGAAGAATTGTGCTTTTAAACAGCGCTTGTTACTCGGTGCTATTATTCTAAATGTTAATACCGTTCAACAATGCAGCCGGAGAACTGGAGTTTTTTAATGGAAATAATAGTTACATAGTTTGCTTTTTAAAAATAATAATTCCAGAGCGTAGAACGCTAAGTTACTTTAAGGACCAATTGCATCATCAATTATTGTTAAAGTAAATCGCAGACAAAATATACATCTAGCTCTATTTATAATATCTCTAGCACCGACATCGCGCAAGTGGGCCTGAGCGAGTTGGTGCATGAAATACAGGAAGTATTATTATACACAAGGTTGCCATAGCAATAATTGTTAACTGTCCCCTACAATCTCCATGAACGTCCATTTGTCCGTCATTTTAGCCGAGGTCAATTTTATACATTTTAGGGTGGATTGCACCAACTACGCCTCTGGTGCAATCCACCCTGGATTGCACCAGAGGCGTAGTTAAAGTTAAAGTTAAGGTTATCGTCAAATATGGCGTCCATAATGGACTTTTACTAGGGATTTGACAGTTCATTTGACTTTTTGTTATGGTTAAAGTTACAGTTATAGTTAAAGTAGGTTGGTTCAAGGACGAGAGTTATTGTATTATACTAATTTTCAAATAGTACTTGTATAACCCACTCTTATTCCGTTCCTTATCACGTAAAATCTAATATTTAAGTGGACAGTCATCGCTCAAACATACTCCCCATTCAGCTTATCTTAAAAGAGGTTTTCCAACAAAAAATGTAATTCAGCAAATGGAATAAAGTACGATGTGTGCGAGGAATGTTTCAATTTGTGGGCGCGGATTAGCGCCGACCGCCGGCCCGCCGACCCGCCGACCCGCCAGCCCGCCACGCCGGCAGATAGGCTATCTCGAGCGGGGATTAGGATTTCCTACGACTTACTTCTCCTAAGGCTTCCCGGGGAGCTGAGACTGACCTTAAAAGTCATTACGCGGAAGATCTTTTAAATTGAAACATTTTTTACATCGTTGCAGACTAAAAACTGTTATTAAATTGAGTTCTATTGCATCGAAGAGAATACGAGGATATATTTTATTGCTAATAATTTCATAAAGACTTATTAGATCATAAAATATTTCATATTATCTCTATTCATTATCATTTTTCGTACCAATAACACGATATTGCAATTAGCGAGGGAAACTCCGACACACTGAGTTTCTTCCGTGACTCCTCATGGCGAGGGAGGGGAACGTGCCGCGAATTCTATTGACGTCACAGTTTAGTACAGTGTAACGTGTAAACTATGAAGGATTAATGAGCAACATATTTTGTTGGCGTCACGCCCGCGTAGCTGGCGTTACACTCGCGTAGCTGGCGTTACCAACGCGTCTTCAGTACCTCACGAACTTTCACATATAATTCCTTGATAACACTACAGATTTCCTGTCATGGCGCTTAAGCATGCAAGTATTTTATACGTGGGAGAGCCATGCTACGGCATGAATGGGCCGGCTCAACCGGCGAAATACCACGTTCTCACAGAAAACCGGCGTGAAACAGCGCTTGCGCTGTGCTTCGCCGAGTGAGTTAGTTTACCGGAGGCCCAGTCTCCTTCCCTACTCTCCCCTAATCCTTCCCTTCCCATCCCTACTCTCCCCTATTACCCTATTCCCTCTTAAAAGGCCGGCAACGCACCTGCAGCTCTTCTGATGCTGCGAGTGTCCATGGGCGACGGAAGCTGCTTTCCATCAGGTGACCCGTTTGCTCGTTTCCCCCCTTATTTCATTTAAAAAAAAAGCAGAAAGTTAATCATATAGACCATATAGTAATGTTCTTCTATTCTTTCTTTAAGAATTACTTATCACAAAAACGTCCACTAAACTCTCTAAACTCCTTTTAACGGTTTAAATGTGAGGCGACGACAGACACATTTTTACATATGTATTATAAGTGGATTAGTAACACCGCACTGTGTAACCAGCTTGAGCTGAAAGTCGGTCAATCGTTGTGACAATACCCGTCGATACGGCCGGCGACCGCATCGGTATCTGCTCACTGGGAGCGGAAAGGACGCCAGATAATATTTTTCATTAGGCCGCTCACAAAGGTAGTTATCAGTTAAAAAGTATTACGCGCGTAATCTCTGGACCTATCTGGGATACACCCTGGAGAGGATCACCCACCCCCCCTGTCCACTTCACTCTCCCTCCCCCCACGATCATTTCCCGGAAAGACCTCGCTGATATGACTGATGGGTTCATTCTATTTCGTTTTTTTCGGCTGGTCATCCGGTCCGGCGATTGTCGGGGGCCGGATGTCGGTGTTTTGTGATACAAATACTGTACGTGTCACGCGAATACACGAGTACAGATATAAACTAAACTATAAGGATAAAGCGGGCATTCTGCTTTATTGTAGTTTGCACATTGTAAATCGTTACAAAAATATATGAGAACGTATGTACCTATCTTATACAATTAGTATGTGAACTTCGAAAGTTTGTTAACTATTTTTAGCGGACTAAATATTCCTACGGAGCATAATACTTAAATTATCTAAAGCACCCAACATTATGGTAATCTTAATTGCACCATTGCGGTAGTAGGGTCGCCGTTACGCAGGTACCTACATAATAATATTATTATGTTAGTGGGCCAGCACAAAGTGTGTAGGAGAAATAGAAACCTCTGTATTATACATTAACCATCGACACACAGACCTATCAAGCGAACCTAAAAGGGATCATAGTTTATTGCAGCTTGAAGCTGGCTCCTACAGCTCGCAAAGCTCGTATAAATTAGCTGCGTGAAATGGAGCCGGGCTGAACCGGGGCGGCTGGGAGATGAATTCGAACATTTTTGCAGGCGGACATTCGCCCGACTGAAATTCATTAGAGGTCCGGCGTTTTATTGCGACGTGTGCTAGAGCGGCCCGTGTCCCTGTGCTGCCGTGACCTCCGGGTAATTGACCGGGGACCAGTGCTGACGTCAGCACGAGGCCGCTAAAGCTTTTGTTGTAGCACAGCGATGAAACAGCGGCTTGCGAAAGAAGCAATGCTTGAAGCTATAAAATGTGTACTATCAGAGATGATTCCGAGGCAAATAGCGGACCTAAGTAATTTGGTCGCGTTACGTCAAAGTTCAAACCAATCCGACCGATCACAAGTCACAACTAACATTCAATTGACATATTAGGCTGCCTTCACACTAGCGTTTGTCCAGCGTAGGCGTTCGATGAACGCTAGTGTGAAGGCATCATTACATGATACCGCAGTAACACGGCGTATTACGTCGCGCACACGCGGAGCTAGCGCAGCGTACTGATTGCTCCAGTAGAGAAGCGGCGACAACGCGACGTACGCGCTGCGTGTCGCGGCGTCTGCGCTGCGCATACGTTCACCGAACGCCTACGCTGGACAAACGCTAGTGTGAAGGCAGCCTTAAGGGCCTGTTTCACCACTTCCTGATAAGTGACAAATAGGCTATCCAACAATTAACTTGACAGATCAAGTATGGAGAATCTGTCAAAAAAGTTGTGAATAACCTATTCGGAACATTATCAGAAAGTGGTGAAACAGGCCCTTAGGCCCACTTGCGGAGATCTGAGTTAAACATCATGTCATCTGTATCACTCATCAAGTGAGTGATACAGATGACATGATTTTTAACTCAGAGTTAACTTTAATCCAGATCTACGCAAGTCCGCCTTAGCCGACCAAATGACGTAGGTCTGTCAACTGCCCTAGGTATCAATTTCCTCGGGTATACATATTATATCAGCGTAATAAAACAAATATAAATCTCTTTATTGCAGACTACTATGGTCCATTGATTTAATTGAAATTATAAGTTTAGTAAAGACATAGTCACTCGAGACACTCATTACGAGTCTGAAGAGATAATTACTCTCAGAGTCTGAGGAGCCTACGAGTGGTTTTGTTTAAAATAAATATTGAAATCAATTAATTTTTAACAAGAAAATACTTCAAACCATCGCAAAATCTAAGCTATAGAGTTCACTCCGACTAGCTAATCAAAGTTGGCCACCAAACGTTATTAGTTCTTGAAATAATCTCGCTGAAATTGTGAACTAATATCGCGCGTAGAGTTAGAAACGTATTTAAATTAAAGGGTCGGGAAGGTCGAAAACTGGGCGTCGGCGCCTGGCTCGGGCGGCGCACTTTGAACCTTATCGCCGCGGTAGTACGACGTATTTTATGGGCTGGTTTACGCGCGGCTGACAAATGTCCCGGATGCGCGGTAAATAATTACCACGTTAATCGAGCTTCCGCCCGCGCGGCGCGACGTCGACCATGCGTCTTGTAATAAGGGGACAAAGAAATTTTTGGACTTATGGTTTTTTAAATCCATAGTGAACTTTATTTATTTTAGAAACGTAGATATAGATAAAAGTAAAAAGAATCATAATGGATATTAATATCAATTTTAATATTATTACTATAGTATTATTGATACTATAATTTCATAATCTCATACGCGGGATTCGGGCCACTATTTTCTATTTTTCTAAAATGATTTCAAGAAGCGCTAAAATACGTAAGGTACAAGTTTTGTTGTTTCGGGTATTTGGCAAATTATCCCTCAAAATGTATAACTCATGGTCGTCCTGGTGCACCAGTGTGCCCCAGGGTCGGGGGCTGCAACGAGTTGCACCTCAGCTGCTCACACGCGATCACGAGTGAGCCGCACTTACATTTTAGAGCACTTACATTATTATTAATTAATTACATGCTAGGATTACGACGGTACGGACGGTAATGTTGTGTTACTCTTACCTATAACTACAGTTGAGTTAAGCAATTTAAAAATATGAACATTAGATACATTAAAACTTTACAATCCTAAAACTTCGTAAGGAACGTTGATGTAGTATAGTTTGTGCTACAAAAATCTTGTCTAGGATCAACATTTACGCAGCTCTATCAAAATAATGTCAATTGTTTGTGCAAGGTTGATTAAAAATTGTGACCAAAATGTAAATGTCCCTTTTTCAAATGAACTTCTACTGGAACACGGCCATAGAAACCGATTGATAAAGCTTGCAACAATATAGTTGATAATGAATGCTAAGATATCGAGCGTCCGAAAGTGTATCAGTGGTGGATCGTGGATCTGATGGACCCCCGAGGCTATCCATCACCGGCAGTTACGCACACATACGCGGACTGATAAGTACACACACACATTGTGCAGGTGTTACACAAATGTGTTACAGTAATTCATACTAATATTATAAATGCGAAAGTCTGTATGTCTGTTACCTCTTCATACTTAAACCTTTTTTTTATTCTTTATTTTTGAAGGGGGTTTGATCACAAAGTGATTAAGTCACCCCCGTAATCTAAATCCATACTTAAACCTCTAAACCGAAAATTTTGTTGTTGGAGATACTTTGAGATCCGAAAAAAATAAAGGATGCTTTTTATCCCGGAAAAAATGTACGGTTCCCGCGATAAACGAATCTTGGCACAACGGAGTTGCGGGTGTTATTTAGTTTTTCAATGAAGCCTCCATATCGAACGCGGAAATCCGGCGCGCCTATCTCCGCCGGTGTGTTATAGTTGTATGTTACACAGTATATTATACTATATTGTACACTAGCGTCGTTGTTAGAACAATGCCACTACATTAGCTGACCGAACAAAGCCGCTATCGGGCGCAGATCAACCGTTTTTACCGCGTGATGTATTGTACTTTCACGTGTTTGTGAACGTTTAGCTCATGACTATTGTTTAATACTCACGTCTGTAATAATATTACATTGTTATAAAGGAAATATTTGTTTCGTTGCATCGAATAGGCTCAGAAACATCTGGACTAATTTTAATAAAATCTTGCATATACCATTGAGTAGACGGCGAATCCCTACGGTGGCACCAGTGTTAAATTACTATGAATTGAAAATAACTTCAATAACTCTATAACTCAGTTTTCCGATAATATAGTAAGCAAATTCTGCAAATTACTCATATTTTGGTACGTAAATTGTAAATCAGCAACTGTAAAACTTTAAATCGTTAAGAGTGAGTTGCATCAACCTACTTTAACTATAACTTTAACTCTAACCATAACAAAATGTGAAATGCAACTCACCCGAAGTTAATTTTCAACTACTTCTTCAAATTCTATTCAGTATTTATAATACAAATGAGGATTGACACGTAATCACAGCAAATTGACGTCTTGATCGCCCGACTGCGGGGTGACTGCCGCGGCCGGGCTAACTAGCGGGAACGAGCCGACTGTTTGTACAACAGCAACTTGCTAACAATAACCAGGCCATATTATTACATTCAATATCGATGTAACGACGGTATTTGTACTCAATCTACGGTATTTTTAGTTGATGACCGCATAA
The DNA here is from genome assembly GCA_905404155.3 of Plebejus argus. Lineage (NCBI taxonomy): Eukaryota > Metazoa > Arthropoda > Insecta > Lepidoptera > Lycaenidae > Plebejus > Plebejus argus. The sequence continues at coordinate 16,490,455 of FR989935.1, forward strand.
GTATAATAACAATAAATATTTTTTTCCTTTTTCATATGAGGAAAAATAAAACACCTCAATCCAACCATCCAATTTGCGTCATTCTTTTATTGTACAATACAAAAGAAGTTATAACGTCGCATTTAACAAAAATGTGATTCGCTACCTGCCATATTCTACTACACTTCAAGCCTGGAGCTAAGCGATAATAAGACATTAAACAATAAAGCATATTACTATAAATTTATTATTATCAAATAAAAAATATTCGTACATCATTTATTGATTACTTCGTTTAAAAGATTTATAAACGCGGCTGGATAGATCCTAACTATCCTTGTAAGTTGTGTTAGTTTAGGGAGATAAATTATAATTCGAAAAACTGTATAAAATTTGCACGCCACCCAAAGGCAAAATAAGAGAGCTTGATCACATTACTGTAACAACATATTGTACCTTATTTCAGCAAATAAACGATTTCAATTTCAATTCAATCAATTAACATAATTCTCAGCAGCTGAAGCTGAGCAACTTATTCTCTGTATTTATAGACACAAGTTTATGCTGGAGTTATTCGCGATCGGCCCAGATAGCGGTAATATTTTATCTGCCGGGATAAATCGGGCATAAGTATATGCCGCGCGCCTGTGTAAAATATACCGGTACAGGTGTCAGGTACACACGGGGGAGGGGAGCCCTTGTCAGATGTTATCTAAACTGAATTACCGCCTATAATTGGTAAATTGTAGTTTATATTAGAACTGACCCGTAGGTTATAAAATAATGGAAACTACTTTAAGTGTAGAACACATATAGAAACGAAGTTTAAGAATGTTACTATAATATATACCTTATAGGAGTTAAAAGTATATTTCGGGTTAATCCTGAGCCCGTACCACGAAACCGTTTTGAGACTCAAACAATCGTACGAGAATGCCGCGTGCTACTCTAACAAACGAGAAATTACGTTAGAGCAGGACGCGGCATTCTCATCCAATAGTTTGAGTCTCAAAACGGTTTCGTATTAGAGCTACAGAACCTGAACTACTACCATACCATAAAGGTACTTTACCAACGTTCAGCCACTGGGCCACAGACTAGATCTATCACGGTTTATGAAGCGAGGCGCTCGAGACGTACCGAGAGTAGGTGTAAGCTGATCTACACGTAGCGTTTAGACCACAGCACAAGTACTCGTCGCAGTCGGTTACACGTTCCATCTACCGCATACTACATGCCATCATTTTCACTTGAGTTTATTGTTATACCGTTGTATTATGCCAGCTTAGTACTGCCGAGAATGTGGTGCTAATTTGGCGTATAAGACATCCTTTGTAGAATCTACAGTAACGTTAACGCCTGTTCGCGATGCTTTGCGGCGTGTAAAGGCGCGGCTTAGATGTGAAGTTGAGAATGATCTCGAATATAATATTAGCGGTATAATATGGTTATTAACGTCGGTAATATTGTTTATATTACATAATATTCCATCACGCTACCGGCGACCTAACATGATTACTATGTATCACAGCGAGCAAACACGAGACAATGGTCCGTAAATACCGACACATTAGTGCCAAGGCCGAGGGTGTATGTTACCGGGTTGAGGGGACATCTGACACCACGCGTCCACCACACGCACTTCAGGTGCCTATATTTATCTACGGCTGTGTATGTTTCAAAAATTGTAATAATAATATGAAGTTGATAAAAAAATATATCAAATAAAAATTGTTACAATTTCTCAGTCGAAGAGAATTGATATATTTTTGTTCTTCTATTATATTGGCTGTATTTTGCTATAAAAATATGAAAATTTTCAAAACATCGTTTATTTTGCGAGACTATCCCAAAGTGCCTTTAACCATGCAAAACAAATTGAACCTTAAAAACGGTAATTTACTTTTAATCAAGTCGAGTCTATTATAAATTCGCGTGCAAACAGCTAAACGTAGATTTTATGATTCCGTTTTATGTCCTCTATTATGATATTAGTCCGGGGCTCGATGGCCTCCACTGATTTCGCCAGACCTGCTTTGTAACATACAACGTGAAATTTTAGTGGTTGTTTTCCCGCAGCAGAACAATTTACCTATAGTAGTACTATCGAACCATGCATGTTATTTTTTGAAAATAAAAAATATTTTGTATGACGTACTATGGAAATTTTATGCCGATAGGCGCGAGTTACTATGGACCCGACCGATTTTTTTTTTGATTTGAACAAAAAAAAACTTTACAAATCTATTGTACTACTAAGATAGAATCATTTTACTGCGGGAAAACAACCATTAAAATTTCACACTGTATAGGAGCTTTAGCTCACGGCTCCGTTTGCGTAAATATATTATTATTTATTTTATTTTAGTGTATAAATTAGATTGTGGTGTGATTCAGATTTTTAATTACTACTACGATGGCACAAGTCTAAATGTTATCAGTTATCACTAATAAAACACAACATTTCTTGCACTTTTTCCACTATATTAAGGAATTATTATAAAGTTTAACAAATTGCATGACCGGTTTCCTGTTACTAATTTGTTAAACTTTATAATAATTTCTTAACATACTGGAAAAAGTGCAAGAAATATTGTGTTTTATTAGCCTTTCAACATGAATTTCCACCAAGAACCAACAGTACAATCAATTATATAATTTATATAAATGTTATCAGAACTCTTCCATCTATCCTTCCAATTTATAACGTAAATATGATTTAATTAACTTTAAGTGTCTCTACTATCACTTATATAACTTGATCACCTGTAAGTATACTACGTATATTCCTAAAGGACGTCACCTAACAATAAATTTAGGTTCTAAAATCGAATACCTAGGTAGATAAGGTAGCCTAGATGTAATCAAGTGAACAGATGAGTTCGCCGGCTGCCGCGACGTATTGTGTCTTCAGGTTTAACTGAATGTTCGCTAACGATAACTGCACCGATTAGTTTCACTTTACCAGCTTTCTGTTACATAGTATGTGTTGTATTTACTTTACACTACAATACTATTTAGGAAATGCAGAGTTTGACACATCCGGTCTAAGACTCCGAGTATACACACTGGTGTACCGTGTGTGTATCGCCATACATACACCAGTATACCCTATTCGCGATATAAATTAAAATGTAGTATCATCATAAATTTTGGAACTCTTGCTATACATCTATCGAGAATTCTAAAACTTGGGATTTTAATTATTAAAATATTTGAAAGTGATCGACTTAAGGTTAAACATAAGTGACCAGTGGCTCCAGTCTTAGAAGTAACCGTCTGCGACCCCGGCCATCTGTCGTGGTGTGTTGTACCCCCCCCCCTCCTGTCCCCCTCCGCGTGTCCCCCTCACGGCCTGTCACCCGCAACATGCCGATGACAATGAAACAACTAACAAAAGTTGGATTCTGCATTAATTTATCATAAATTATATCGCTTAGAAAATAATTTAATCGTTGCTTTATTTTTCATCTTCGATAGCTGTGAAATCTTTTAGTAAGCTTGCCAACTAACGGCTAGTGATATAATAATAATTACTAGAGATCGCCCAATAGTCGAAATTCGACCTTAATTGTCTGTCTGTCTGTTACCTCTTCACGCTCAAACCGCTGAACCGATTTTGCTGAAATTTGGCATGGAGATACTTTGAGTCCCGAGAAGGCACATATGATACTTTTTATACCTATCCCCCATAAAAATGTACGGTTCCCGCGCGATAAACAAGTTTTTGCGCAACGGACCGGGTATCATCTAGTAAACTATGGTCCGTATAAATAATCAGTACTTAAGATGCGACCCGGTCTCAAGACGCGGTTCGGCTCTGTGATTGGTCCAAATTTTGACAGCCAACCAATCACAGAGCCTGAACCGCGTCTTGAGACCGAGATGCATCTTGAGTACTGACTATTTATACCGGCCTATAACCGTGCAAAATTTCATTCACCTACGTTTACCCATTTTTCGTCAAAAGGGATCCAAAGTTTTTCGCTCGCGTATTAATATATAGATGTGCATCATTGTTTCGAATAAAACTCCCAAGTCGCTTTTCGTAGCATACTCGTAGCACCGCTACGACGCCGCTACGCAGTCGTAGACCATTGCGTAGTATATTCCATAACCATTTCTATACGTGTAACTCCTCCGAAAAGGAGTTTAACGATTATTATGAAATTGGTTGCATCCGAAGAGTCTTATAACTACAGTTTTAACGGCATTAATACCTTTGTTTAGTCGGCTAGTAAGTATCCGTATAATTTGAAGCGGCGCGGCCTCAGGCTTTGTGACAAAATGTAGCCGACGTTAGCCGTGATTAGACGCAGTCAGGTGATATCGAGTGGCCGGCAGAACTCGCCCGATTTACCGGACCGAACGTCCAGGCAGCCTGAAATATACCTTATTAATATGTAGGTGTTGAATTGAAAATTGTCGGTAGAAGCTTGCCGGACACCGAATTCTCGTCGAGTTGGAATAAACTTTATTGCTGTTATTTAAAGTCTAAAATCGCTCGTTATGTGGAACAGCATTAAAGGCTTAGATAGAGATACATTAAGGTGTCAACCGCACGCCGGCGACGTCTCTCTTGTTCACTGAAACTCAACTAAATATTTATACTCCGACTCATTTTAAATTCAAATACTAAATTAAATTGAAGCAAGTTTTATTTACATAGAATATTCAGATGCAATCTAAATAAAAATAATTTTGTTACAGTAAAGCAAGCATCCTTGTACGACAATTTGTGACTTAAAAGTGATGTTTAAAATATGGCATAATTTTGTGAATTTCTGCGTTTCTGGGACACATCTTGAACCACTTCCATTAAGTGTACCATATCTTTAAAACGAACCATAGATTAAAGCAAACAGCACGATTGTAGGTTGAAAATGCATTTCAATATACTATAAACAGCTTCTGAATAATGAGTTGGAACTGCAGCACAAGAGCTATAATGTCAGTAAATGTTCTCGAGCAGTACTGTAATTACCGCCCGCGTCTTTGTTGCTGCTTCAATATTTAGTTGCTTTTATCTCGGCATCTACTGAAATTGAATCCCGACTCGTCGCCGCCGCCGTCCGCCGGACGATTAAGGATCAGTTCACATCGCAACGGTACGTCGAGGCATTGCGATGTTTTTAATGATCCTTTCATAACTGACTTTATTTGCAACGCAAGAAAGGTTACACATTGAATTGACAAACTCGCCGCTTGTGGCGTTGAGCTGCCTATTCCAACTTCATTTCCAATAATTTAGAACGCATAGCATTGCCTCGTCGCATGTGAACAGAACCTAATGTGCTCCTAAATGCCAATTGTATTAATTATAATTGAATTCTTAACGTTCGTTCCGCTCGAGTGCGCCCCTCACACCCGACTGCGCACAGACACGACAGACAGACGGTGCAACATGCACTTTTATTACTACAGCTATCCCATTTCGACTCTGATTTCATTTTGATTTCGACAATGTTGCCCACTAAACATGGCCAATTTACTCTGCACTCTACGATCTCTATCGAAGACTTTAGGTCTTAATTAATGAGACATTGTTTTTATAAACTGGGGGACGTGATTTCAGCGAGACATTATGAAGTGGCACCAATGGATGCATTAAGTATTGCGTATGAAATTGCACAAGTTTTTATTTTACAATCGGCATAATGTTGCTCGTACAAGTTGTATAACCACAAAAAGTAAATTGTTCGCTCGCTTATACGTTTAGTGAACCACTCGATATTAAAACTTCCGCACTCCGCAAAACACAGTTCGGTAGTGAAGTTGCGCGGTACTAAAACAGTGCGCGGTTCGGTGTAAAAACTCATTAACAATCGGAGGCGATACCGGCCGCCGTACACAAGTTCTACACTAGCTGAGGTGAACACTCGCTGCTCTCAGGTGTATAAATTTAATTTGAACAGGCTAGCGGGGGTCAGGGGGCACGGAAAAGTAGCTCACTGTGATTTGTTGCTTGTTTTTTCTTTAAACTAGGTTAGCGAGGTGTATTGGCTCCTGATAATGTTTTTAATTTTAACTCGATCTGTGTGAATCTGCATTAACGGGGCTTTTAGCCCATTTTGGGAGGGATCGCTGAAACCTATTTAAGTGGCGAGCCCGAGGGTTCTGTACATTACGAGTCCTGCGGATCCCTGCCGACAATGGCGAGTTACTCCTGTCCCGTCGCTCGCATCCATTAATATGGATCACCGCAATCTCACGACCGACTCGGGTTCGGTGACGCCCCTCTGGCCCCGCTACCTTCAACTAGCTCCCCGTATTAGCCGAATTGGATTTTCATTAGGAAATATTCGTAAACAATACGGCCGCAGGAATGCCGGCGCCGGTATTGGAACCCACAGCGACCGCATCAAAATAGGCCGGCGGAGGTATGCGGGCACGAAGTATGTCGCCGAGTTAGTTGAGCAGTTCAGCGCGGTGCGAGCGGCCGGTAATCGTCGCCGGTATTGTCTGCGGCTACCATTGTAACGATTATATGATTTATGTTTCACTATTGAGTCTGAAATTGCTTTCGAAGTTTGTCGTATTGTTTGTTGGGAATGTGTTTGCTTTATAGTTTAAACATACGCCGAGACAATTATCGTAAACACGTTTATGAATGCTGATATATTGTTAATAGGTCAAACCGTAGTTTAATTCGTACTTTGATCGAGGTCTAGTCTACCCACCGCCTACACATGTACAATCTACATAATATCCCATAGTCTGTTTAATTCAAAACATTAACTAATTGTAACTCTGTTGTCTGTAACCTGTGACACGCGATGACACCCGACTTCGCTCGCAGCCGGAGCCGTCATTAATATTAGCGAATTAATTAAACATTCAGCCATCATGGCGGCTATTCCGCGCGCGCCGCCACGTACAATGTACATTCCACGCCTTGATTCAACACCCGCCGTGTCACCGTGTCAGCTGACTACATACACACAATATGGTACTCAGGAGATGTACTTTGAGGTATAACTCTGATTATACTACTAATGTAGTGTAATCTGAGAGTTAGTGCGTAATATGACTTGACAGACTCTCGGTATTGACATAAACTAGTCGTTGTAATATTGTAAGCCTGCAGGTTTACTAAACTGATATAATAGATTTCCTATATCAATCTGCTACTTTGTCTATTCTTTCGCACATACGTTGGTCATGTTTAGCTTTCTAAAGTGTCTATAAGCGATGTTCCTGTTGACAGCTGTTCATGTTGCTGACAGACACCTGTAAATTAGTAATTCCTGTATCTACCTGTATATATCTTGACATACGATGAATCACAAAGTTTTTACACACTTTACCGGGTGGCACGCCTGACGTGACACTCCCTCCCCCTCTCCCCTCCCTCCCGCGACGTGACGGCGTGACCGCGGGCTGACGTGACGCGCGTTGATCCGCGGCGATCAGCACGCGCCGCTAAATCCTGCCAATATTGTAATATTACGAAAACGTGGCGTAATCCGATCACAATTCGACCAACATACTCGTACATAAAGGTGTAAGCTATAATGAAACGCGTTATTATATTCTCATTAAAATAGAAACCTGATTATCCAGCCCTCAGTTAATATCGGCTATCGGTTATCATTAGAAAACGCAATATCTATTACATAATAACATAAAATAAAGTCGCTTTTTTCCCTCATGTCCCTTTGTTCCCTTTAATCTTTAAAACTACGCAACGGATTTTGATGATTCTTTCAGAATTAGATAGCCCATTTATCAAGGAAGGCTATATTTTATCACGCTAAGAGGAGGAGCGAAGAAAATATAGAGGAAAATGTGGAAAAAACGGGGATAATTATTTGAAAGGGCTAACTTGAACGCGCTAATCTCAGGAAGCACTGGTCCGATTTGAAAAATTCTTCAGTGTTAGTTAGCCCATTTATTGAGGAAGGCTATAGGCTATATTTCATAACGCTAAGACTAAAAGGAGAATATAGAAAAAAACGGCGGAAATTATTTGAAAGGGCTTATCTCGCCAACTACTGGAGCAATTTTTATGTTATTTGGCACAGATAAGAAGTAGACCACCTGAAGGATCATAGGCTATCGATTTTAATCATTTTTTCAGTGGCTATATATTTTATACCCGTGCGACGCCAGGGCGGGTCGCTAGTATCTTAATAATTTCTCAATAAACATTGATTTAATGCATAATTTTATGTCCTGTGAATTTGCACCGAACAATACATTCGATTATCCGGATTTTCGAATATGTCTAATGACAATACTCCGGAATATAAATTGTCGACTAATGGAGTTCCCACTTTATCTACATTCTACTTCTTATCCAATTTGATATGTCATTTGACATTACAAAGTGTATTCGCAGAAGAATTGACTGAGAGTTTAGAGTAAAAGTAAGCAGTATCAAGCATCTTATAAAACCTCAATCTTCGTGGTTGTAAAATAAACGAGTCTCATTACACGAAGCTTTTGTTCGAGCGCGGCACCGGCGCGGGCGGCGGGCGGCCGTCGGTCGAGACGAACCCTCCCACTTGTGTACTCTGCTCTAATACAATACAGTCTTATCGAAAACAGGGAAATTTTACGCGTAAAGCTACAGATTTTCATTTGGCTGAATGAAATATATTTGTTAAATCGGAGGGAATATGTCACGAAATGTATGAAAGAGTATTCAGAGTGACCCGCAAAGTATGATCACTGATCAGTCTGATAAAAAGATATTAAAAATTATGTTTCCTCGTGTAATTATTAACAAATTCTTACTTCAACAACTTGAACATGATACTTTTCCGTAGTTTTCCCGCATTTTTAAGGGTTGATCCCCTTTAAAATGCGGGAAAACTACGGAAGGTGAAACTTCATTTTAAATAGGGAAATATTTAGTAAGATATTTTATGAGTATTCTCGTAACCCTAAAAGCTTGTACATATGAATCTCTCAAAACTTTCTGCTTGAAAGCCGCGCCGCGGTCCGGCGCGAGAACCGGGAATATTTCGTCCACTCGCATTGACTGCGGGCACAATGGTCGCCGGCGCCCGACGAGCCGCAGCGAGCGACGGAAATGTTACTTTAATTAAATCCTGTTTAAATACTGTTAAATATGCACAACCCGACCAAAACGAGATTATGTATTTTCGTAGAAGCTAAAATATGCTCCTGTTTTTCGTTAAAATGTAAGTACTATTTACAATTTACTATACGACATTTGAATTTAATGATAATGCCAGAAATTCAGTGTAAGACCTATTACACACTTTGATACAAGAATAATAATAATGTTTTTTATTTTTCATGTGCTTTTAAGTGCCGAGCTCATTAATCATTGGAAATAATCGAAAACAGTAAATTAATCATACATGATACAGTATAATAGAAAACTGAACATTTTACTGTATTACAATTTGTCAAAGGTTCTTATAGCGAGCTTCAAAATAATTTACTAGCTGTCCCGGCAAACGTTGTTTTGCCATTTAAAGTATTTCTACTTCATCAGTTGATACAAAATCTTACCCCCTCTTTTGTCCCCTAAGAGGGGTGGAGGGAATAATTTTATACACCAGATGTTATGTTAGAAAACACAGTTAATAATAATATGAAGTAAGTCCATTAAAGAAAAAAGTTTGACACAAAATCTGACCCCCTCTTGGTCCCCTTAGAGGGGGGGGGGAGAATTTTATACATCAGATTTTGAGTTGGAAGAAGACAACTATATCTGCAAAAACCAGATTTGGAAGAAGACCGCATATCTGCGAAAACCGCATTCAAATCGGATCAGTAGTTTTCGTGTGATGCTGGAACAAACATACAGACAGACACAGGCAGACAAAAAACTAACCACTTTTTTGGCTTCTATAGCGATCTAGTGACACCCCCCGCTTATTATTTTTTGAATATCTTTAATGTACAGAACTTTCATTTCTACAGTTTTGTTATATGTACCAGCTGTCCTGGTGAACTTCGTGTCACTTTAAAACCTTTCCGGGACTTCTACGAATATTTTGAGATATGAATTTTAATTAGCCCAATCTGTTCATCAGTTTTCGAGTTTTAGCGCGACTAACACATTTGAAAATCCATTTTTATATATATTTAACTTTAAGCTATTTACTCAGTGATCAATTGATATTATTTTTATATTATTTTTTTCCAACTAATATAATAGCCAAATATCACGTCCTCGAGTATTGAACATGTCTCACCAGTCACGCAGTTGATATTGCATATAGATTTTCTATATCGTTAAATAATATTTAATCTCATTTATGTTTTAGCAATAATTGACAATTGTAAATTCAGAATGGGTAGCGTAGGGCGTAAGATGCGTGCGGTGTATTCCGGCGGCTCGCGGGGCATAACTCAGCCCTGACAACTTTTTAACGCAGTTTCCACAGCAGTTTCTCTGTTCTGTTCCACTACAGAATACATAATGTGTGTATACACAGAATAAGACGTGCAGGATACAGAAGACGTGCTACATACTACATAGTTCGGTGTCGCGAACAGAGCACAATATTATATTGTGTCATGTACAAAGAGTGTTGTTGTAAGAAAACATAATATGAAGAAAGCTCCGTTACGAATTAGCTTTTTATCTTTGGTCGCTTTTAATTGACATTAAAAATTATAGCACATGATATTTCTCATCGGTGTACCAAATATATAAAACATTTGAGTTCGTTTTCTATTTCTCCGTGCTCTATCTGTGCGGCCAATCAAAAATATTTGAAAATAATTGACCCGTATTGAAACGAAATATGTAATGGCGGCCGACGCAACACATCCGAGCTTCAATCGCTCAACGTCGATATTGTTGCGAACAAAAATCACTGTCGAACGGTCACAGCGGCAGGAATCCAATAATCCAACACCCGCCGCACACAATAGTCCCCAACTAACCCGGTGTCGGCCGTCGGCGCATTTATAAACTGCGCCAAACTAAAACAGCGATTTGTTCGAAACTACATAATATATTTTGAAAAACAATATCGTGAGTGGCTCCGGACAATGACAGTCGACCGCCACAGAGCGCCCACATCGCGCCGCCGACTGATAACAGCGATACGCTGCTCAATAGTTTCAATATTTGGTCGCGATTTCAACAAACAAACAACGAGCAAACAAAATATGTTTGGCTTTGAGTTATGATTTTAACGATATGCGTTAAATGTTTTACTCTAAGCTATTGATTTCGGTTCGTTATACAAACATTTTGAAATTGGCACAGATTTTAAAACTAAATACAGTTAAATATCTATCTATACATATAATAAAATCGTAGGAAAGTCAATTCTGTACATTGAATATTTTTGAAAAATAATACTTGGGACGTGATCTACAATCGATATGGAAGCCAAAAATATAGTTTTTAGAATTTTTGTCTGTTTGTCTGTTTGTCTGATTGTCTGTTTGTCTGTATGTATGTCCGGGATAAACTCAGAAAGTACTGAATGGATTTACTTCAAATTTTGCATGAATATTATATAGAGGTCGGGTCAACACATAGGCTATATATTATGACGATATCACCTAGGGCGGGGGGAGGGGCTCAAGTTTCAATATTTTTAGTTTTTTGCTCATATCGCTAAAACGGTGCGTTGTAGAGAAAAAATGTCCAGTACGTAATGAAAGCCCAAAAAATTTCCTACAAATTTCTCCTTCACACTTTGTATCTATCTTCACTCCTTGCCATGCTATGAGCTTTTGTCTATCTTTTCTATACAAATTTCGAGTGTCGTTTGATTAACATGCTGGGAGCTTTGGCATCGGTCTTTTCTTGGGGGGGGGGGGGGTTGGCCCAAACCCCCCCCCCCCTTTATTCCTCATGAAACTTTTGTTCATAATTAAAAGGTATCGTGGAGTTTGTATTGCGTCTTAATTATCCTTTTTAGGAACAAACTAAGTCATCTATACATATTGTAATAAAATCGTAAGAAAATCAATTCTGTACATTGAATAATTTTGAAAAATAATACTTAGGACGTGATCTACTATACTAACGCGGACGAAGTCGCGGGCAACAGCTAGTATTCACTATATTATACAGTAACTATATCACGAGCGCGCCCGCCGCGCCGCCGCCGTTCAACTTCACCCCAATTTCATAAAAGCTAATTTAAATAAACTCCACTGAAATTATTTAAGCAGAACCTCGTGTTATTACTAATGTTAATGTATTTTACTGTTCACATTTCAGAATATAACTCCGTCGGCTTATACACGCGTCCTACTCGCCGCCGGGGTACCACTCGTGAACACTATTATAGCGTATAGCAGTAAAGTTAACGAGTTAAAATTAATTGCTACCCTACTAATAAACAGATCAACGGTGTATACAGACGATATAGTTGTACAATGTTTTGGCATTATCCGACAAGTTATCTTTCTTAAGTATTGAATAGGCACAAACATTGTACCTACTAGAATTACTTTTACTTATACGTTAAGGGGTCATAAATTTGCAGCGATCGCAGCATCGAAATTACATTAGTTTGATATTGTTTATGTCAAAGTCACGCTGCACGCCTACCTTCAATACTCCTACTAAAGTGCGATCATTTGAACAACACTTCGCAATAAATTGATACTCGACCCGCTGCCTCGACCGCGACTATAATGTAGCACTGCAGTATTTATATGACTCTTTAAATATAAAACCAGATTTTAATTTAAAGTTAAAGTTCTCCTTAATATGTTTCCATTTGAACTCTGTTTTGTACCAACTGCGACGTATCACGATTATAATTTTAAGCTTTTGATTGTAGCTCCCAATACTTTAAGTTTTTATTTCATCTTTTTCTTTTTTAAAACTAAACTTAAATTAACAGAATAAAAAAGTAGCAAATCTATCGGTTACAGCAGTGTTAACAAGTTGAAAACTGCGGCGGTAATAAAATATCTGTGCAGCCCCAGTCCGCAGCCCGCGAGTGTCCGTAGTGCTCGCGCGACTTGGGTTTTATATTAACTCGCGCTAGTAGCTGCCTTGTAACTTTATTACTAAAACATACAAAAACCACTGCAGCTTATCTACATACGCTGATAAAACATAACCAAAAATCATAATATTATATTAAATACTCGATATTCACTAAACAATCAGCTCTACGAATGATCGTAGCACCTCTACGAAATGTGTCGAAACCATGCGGTCGGTCGTAGCACCTCTACAAAAAGTATACAAAATCTTACACGCTCGTAGCACCTCTCCGACCGTCTATAATGCTTCTTCCATGTGTCAAGAAAGTATTCAATTATTGTAGTCTGCTTATGACGCAGCGTTCGTCGCAGCCCGACTCTTAACTCAAATCGTGGAATAATTACACAAAACTATTCGGTTTTTGTGTGTACATGCAAAGCTAGACTCCGTATCTAGTCAGTACTTATGCTTAAGGTGACGCCGTGTTAAAAACCGTGTTGGATGTGTTTTAGATTGCTTGTTTTCTATGCGAGGCTGGCCCGGCCTCTCATAGAAAACAAGCATTGGAACAGCAAAAAATTGAAAGCGCGTAGCGACAAAATGGTTTTTGTCGCGTAATTTAAAAACCATAAATAAATTTCATATAAGCTATGGACAAATTAAAGTGTATACTAGAACCAATTTATGTACAAATTTTGGAAGCTTATATCACTCTCCTCTGTTGGCAAAATAGGAATCCCTTTTTTTACAGAGGTCTTTTTGATTGATTATTCTGTGTTATAAAAGTTGACCAATCGTGTTATGCTATGGGTGATTCAAAGACAAAGACATGATGAATACTGACAGTGAATTTTAATTTCTTAGCCTTAGTCATTGCTGAGAAAAATGGACATCGCTACAGCCAAATTATCAAGGCGTCACCTTAAGAGCACAGCGTGTACCTTAGAAAAAAGTTTAATAATATCTAGACGGCAGACAGACAAATTATGACGGCTCAGGGTCACTACGTCGTGGGGTTAAATAATAACATTTACGAGACCTTCGACGATAAAGTTATTGTTGTTTAATTTTTATTGCGGACCCTATTATTTATTCCTCCTTTTATGTAGGCAAATTAAATTGTTTTAGTGTATAAAAAATATTAAAAACATTCCTCGCTCCCGTCTCATTATTTTTTATACGATTCGAGTATTATTAATACGAGCGACTGGTGAATCACAAAAAACTTCTAACTAATACGGAAACTCGGTCGGAAAAGAAATTAAGAAAATCAAAACTTTTTCGTGTACACGTGGTCCCAGCTCCTCGCGCGGCGCTGTTCCCCGCTCTGTTGACATTTAGTTACGGGATGTGTTTCAATTTACGTTAGCATTTAAAACAATAATTACAAATGCTTTACCTCCCCTCCGCCCGCTCATCGCCCTGCTCCCCGCTGGCGCCCGTGATCTACACGCGCTCGTTGCGAGCGAATATATTTTGACTAAGATAAATAGCGCCCGGAGCCCAACAAAACGCTTTAATTACAGGCAGTATTTCTTTTGTGCGCCTTTAAAGGACAACAATACTTAGCAGCCTATTAAATTGGTCTATTTATTGTTAATCTTTTATGCTGAGCTTTATAACGGGGCGTTTTGATGTCAGTATCGTAATATTTGCTGGGTTCATAAAACCGAGCCTACTCTGGAGTTAACACACACATGAAAATTTATGCAGCGCACATTAAGGGCACTGTCTCTGCCTTTACTCACACATACACCCATCTGACAAAGTAGCGCAACAGCGACATTTGTCACGTGACCATCTAACGTACCTCGTCAGGGAAAACTAGACGCCCAATGACCGCCTGTCCCAATCCAACTCGTAATAGGTAACAACATTGACGAGGTGTGCGTGTGTTGCAGGTGTCGTGGATCCGGCACCGCGACCTGCACATCCTGACGGTGGGCGGGTACACGTACACGTCGGACCAGCGGTTCCAGGCGTCGCACTCGCCGCTGACGGACGACTGGACGCTGCAGGTGAAGTGGGCGCAGCAGCGCGACGCCGGCGTCTACGAGTGCCAGGTCTCCACGCAGCCGGTGCGCTCCTTCTTCGTCACGCTACACGTCGTCGGTGAGTATATAATGTAATATATATCTTGACACTAGCATCCGATGATAACATATTATTATGCCATACATCATAACATCAAAGGAACGGATACCGGTGTTGGAACACATATTTTTTGGTAATTTTATTCACTTTCACATTAAAAGCAGTGTGTAGGCGTTCCGCTCAAACATAAAAGTAACATGCAATACCATGTTACTACATGTATATCAATATGTGTATATCAATATTTCCATGAAATTCAAGATAGAAGGACTTTTGAAGGGGACACAGAAGTGATCACCGAGTATATTGCTGGTGCATAAAGCCTAGCTCAGTCTTTATACACTTTTCACGTAGAGGAGACCCACATTGACCCACAACACGTCCGCACCGATTTAACGGTTACAGTCGGCGACTAGGATCAATAAAATAAATATTAGGTTGTTGCCTTGGATTTTGTTTTTAACTTGAATTTGTTCTTAAAGTAATTACATATTATTTTGCAAAAAATAATTCTCGTAATATTGTAACGACTAACGAGAAACAAAATATATTACAATATGTTACTGCTAAGTAATAAAATTACAATAATCTACCGCACGGCGTAGATCTTGTAGACGATTAAACTCCCAGAATAGAATTACAAACATGAAAATAATTACGCTCGCAATATTATTCAAACATATTCTTGAGATTATTATTTCAACCCAGCAACGTCGAATACTAACCGGTCCTACTCCCGACCGAAACTGACTAACCTAAATACTAACAATAACAAATGAAACACAGAGCCTCAACTATTTGAATTATGACCCATTACCCAATATTCCTATTTAGTATTAGCGCAGCTTCTATTATAAAATCGCATTATAAATACGGTGCGATCTCACCCCCCCCCCCGTACCCCTACACCCTCTGACACCCGCCCGAGTTATTCCAATAGTTTACGTGCCCGGATCGTTCAATTCTGGATGTTTGGCATTTTCCAGCGCTGCGCTAAATTCTGCCGCACGGACATTTTTACATTTAGATGGATGTGGAACCTCCCCCCCCCCTCCGCGCACCCATTCGCCCCCCACTATGATATATTCCAGCCGCTATTAGTTATTTACGAGGCTGTATCAGAGATTACGCGCGGCTTGTTTTTGCCGCTCGGACAAGTCCTTAGAGTACGCTGATCCTATATTTTAACCCCGATACACACCGACCTACGGAGTTTGCTAGCATCGGGCTCAGTACTTAAAGATGAAAGAAATGTTTCAATAAGTTCGGCTGATGCTGATCATAATCCAATAAAGAGTTGTTCGCGAACCAGAAACCAATAAAAATATATTGGGTGCGTCGAGTGAGGATACGGTGACGGGGGGCAGGTGTCCCTCCCCCCAACAATTCACGCACTTCACAATTGAAATTCGGTGATATTCATTACCCGGCTCCTCCTCAGCGCGTAATTGGATTTTGCATTTTCCCGAAACATTCTCGAAAAATCGGAGCTACTCACGAGCCATCCTTTCCAAAGGAGGCCCTGATACTCCAATAACCGCAACATAAACGGTCCCCGGACACCGCTAAAGTTGTGTACGGTCCTCGCGCGGGACGTCTCCAGTCGAAGATGTTTTACTATCACTACTGCCCCCACGGACGTCTCCGCTTACCAAAAAGTTTACAACTTTTATAACTGACAACTTTATAAGCGGTATTACGATTTTGACTAGCTCCTGTCTTTGTTTGTCTATAGTTACGACATTAACGGGGTTTATCTCATTTGTCGCGAGCCCATTCAAAAAATTTACAAACGCGGCCCGATGTATGTGATTTCCAATTTATGCCCCGCGCTTTAACAAACATTTTAACATATTTATTGAAACGGACGCGCGTGCCTCGAATTGAAACTGAATCGAGCCGGTTTCACCCGGCGCGGCGTGAACCGGTTACATCCGACTGGAGCTGCTCACAGACCGGTCTTGACTCCTATCTAACTCCGACGTATGGAGCGATAACAATTTGTTGTAAACGATGAAAGCGATGCAATCAACATATTATATATTTTTTCGTATATTTAGATTATACTTAATATACGTAATTTTTATTAAATAACATACAATACGACTCGTAGTCATTAGTGAACCGCATACACTTAGGTTTTGTTCCGTTTCGAGGGTCCATTGTAATATTAATCAAACGAATTGACTTTCAAATGAAATTAAATCTTCAATTCAATTTATTACAAAATTTATATTTACTGACACACATCGAGATGCCTGACTCGACTGTTTCTCGAATTAAACTTTGTCGTAAGTATTTTTGGCGACAACAGAAAAAAATACCAACGACAATAATTATTAATTTTATTTTGTAGTTTTAACCAACATAAATCTAAGCATTTTTATAAAAAGCGACTGTCACAAAGGTAACGAATCACATTATGTACGCACGAGTTACAGTAGCGAGTCTCGAGTTGAGTTCGTGCCAACAGACGCAATTAGTGTCCGTCCGCCCGCGCCGGAGTTAGGTTCGTGGCGGCTACGAAAATCATTTGTCAACTGAATGTTACATTATTGTGTACTACGCTGGATTCAAACTAAGGACCTGGTGTGACCCGGCATACCGAAACGAACGCCGTGCGGTCGTTGAATATTTTTTTTTATAATTTATTTTTAAAAATTGTGACGTGACGCTATGAACGAAATTAAAATTAAATTGCTTATTGCATTTCGGTGTAAAATGACTACGGTCTCTGTTAGTCTAAATAGCAGCGTCTACCTTTTTCCCTACTTACCTGAGACTTGGCATCCAGCATGAGATCATCCAGCTCGAATGACCAGAAAATCTCAAGCTTTTGTTATCCGGTCTTGTTCGTTTGCTATACAAGGTGTAACAAAACAGAGTACTCTTTCAGCATTGCTACTTTCACAGTGACGGTACCGGGTCGGGTTAGCTAAGTCGGGCTTAGGATATATCGACCCTATAAAGCACAGCGCCCTAAACATAATCCCGTCCTGAGGGGCTGAAGGCGCAGGACGGAAGACGTAGGTAGTAATTTATCCAAATGACTTTGTTTGTTGCTGGGCGAGGCCGGCGGCCGCACGAGGTTCTGCTCATCACATTTTTTGTGTAGTTGGTTTTATTTTCGTCTAGTATTCGTCGGGTTTTATATTTATTAGTTCACAGATACGGGCGTGCGAGTAATGTGCGCCTTTACGAGTGTATTTCTTGCAGCTAACTTTTTATTCGCTCGTCGTAAAATGTTAAAACTAAGACGATGATCATCCGCAGCACAACATTCCGGGGAACCTGCTTTATTCGCTTTTTATTGGGATACGAGAATATGGTCTCATTGAATGTATCAGCCGTCGGACTCCGCTCGTTACGACCTAGTATAATCCCTCCTTTTCGAGACTCACCTATGAAATTTCTAGGAGCTCATTCGAAATTGAAACTCATATCCCGCAAACGTAATATCCTGTTATAATATTGTGTACTCCTACAATTTCAATTTTATTGAACTCGTTACGTTCTCTAAACTTAATATGGTATTCTGTCTGTACAGATTGCGACGAGATCTACCAGAGGATGTTTTCTGACGCAGGTCTGTGCGAGTGTGCGAGTGTGGTGTGACAGTGTGCGCTTATATAACACGCTAACGAGTTTCCTTGGAGCCTTATAATATCGCTAACCCCGTTTGAAGTTCGTTTTATAATGTAGTAGTTAATAGTTATTGACTTTGATAAGTTAGCTTAGGCTTCGTACAGACGAACGTCTGTGAGAAGCCTAACGCGAGCATGTTGCGGGCCGGTAAATTTTACATTCGCTTTGCAGTAAAATTAAATAACTCATCTCCGAAATATTAATACAGCCCCGAGTCGGACGAGCGCTCTTAAAACAGGAGCGGATTGAAATAAATACTCGTTGGAATATTTTAAACGAATGTCATTCGATACGAGGACCGCCTCGCATGACGCATCACGGCCGGAGCTGGACCGTGAAGTGATGTAGTTTATTGAGCCGAAGTCGTCGATGGAGCCCGATTATCATACAAGTCGTCGGTCGGAGATAACGCTCTCTCTGCGCAATGTATTGAGAGGCTCCCGATTAATTTTAAGTTGCCACATTACATTTTAGAGAACTTTATCGACGTTTAGTGAGGACGACGAATAACAATGTATCTAAGTTCGCTAGTTGCATAAACATTTTATGTCTCTAAAATCCTATGACTTTCAAAGGATAAAATATAACTTAAGTATTATGTCCACCTCTCCAGTCTGCTTGAAACATATTTGTTACATAATCCATACTATATACTATACTATAATATTATAAATGCGAAAGTGTGTCTGTCTGTTTGTTACCTCTTCACGTCCAAACCGCTGATCCGATTTTGCCGAAATTTGATACGGAGATACTTTGAGTCCCAAGAAAGGACATAGGATACTTTTGTCCCGGCAAAATGTACGGTTTCCGCACAATAAACTTTTATGATTTACGCGTAAACTATTCATTCGATGTTGAACAGTTGTTTAGAGACTATTTTGTACTGAATTTTTTTGTAATCAACTGTTCAAAAATTATCCATTTCCGTAATTATACTAAGTTAACGCGGACGAAGTCGTGGGCTAGTATATGATATATCTATAGTAGATTTTTTGATATAATGTTACGTACAAAAATGCCAACACTTCGCCCGAGTGTTCCCCGGCCCTCGACAGGCTGTTCACTTCATATCAGCCATCTTTATTGCCCGTCTCGTCGGGATCATTTTGATTGAAATTTTTCTCGCGAAGCTCCGCATACACCCGCCGTTGAGCAGTTTAAAATTATTATCTACGTCCGCCATTTTCTTTAAAGATCAATGATATTTTATGTTGAATTGAAACGAGTTCTTCAAACAGAATGCGTTTTGTTACTAAGTATAATAAGGATTTCTTTTGTGACACGAAATTGGTTTCTGAAATACGTTTCCTACGAGCGACTGAATTCGTTTCTGACGGTCAAATGTAGAAGAGACTATTTGATTTAAGACGACTAACCACCAACAATTGATAACATTATATTATATACTGCAGTTAACGGTTCTATTCTAAAATCAAATTTGAAATAGTATGTACATGGAACATGAGACTACATAATATTATTATGATACCGTAGTCGACGCTCGCCCCCGATAAGGGTCAATTCAGACCGCAACGTGACGCGTAGATGCATTTCTAAATTTGTATGGACTTTACAGATTTGCGAGACGTCTCACGCTCACGAAATCTGTCATTTTAGTACAAATTTAGAAATGCATTCTACGTGTCGCGTTGCGGTCTTAATTGACCCTAAAGACAACCGCGTTGTTTGGTCGCGACTCGCGGTAGATTTATTTACACAGGTAAATATTTCTTCTGCACGCCCAATGCTGATTCAAGCGAAAAGGACGTAGAGTTATCATAAACAAAAATATTCTGTCATAACGAAAAATTCATATGTACATACAAAACAAATGATGTTGGCTATCATTACCATTAACAATATGCGTAGCTACATTAAATACATTTTCCACAATGTAGCTACGTATCCCGGCAAGTGTGTGGGCAAACACATTTGTGGGTTTGTGAAAAACCGATACAGTGTTTGTTGTTCTGATGCGGACTCATTCGCGCCAGCTAAGTGTATGGATGGATATTTACATCATACCCATCGCTAGAGACGGGACGAGCGGCGATTGTGTCCCTCGATTCTCGAATTTTTCATTCTTTCTAATGTTTTAAGCTGAAAAGACTTGCAGATTGACTGTTGACGTCGTTATAAAGTGTAATGGGAGTTATAATCTTTAATTACTTTCGAAGAAGATTTCCTGGACGAAACTGCAAATATTTAATCTCTTTTAAAATATAGTCTTCGTCGCTGACCGTGCCAAGCCGGACTCGTCTATCGGCCCGCCGATGAATGGAGCAGGCCGACTCCCGGTAATTCAACTAAGAATTTGTATCAAAGTTTTGCAAAATTTGCATCAATTAGTTTAAAATTCGTCTCCAGTACACGGAGTATATGATCAAGAATAATTCTATCGGGCGCCTCCTCCCCCGCGCTCCTACACAATAATAATGGGAATGAAATCGCTCCATCTCGACGGTCGAGCACAGCATTACAGAAAGATTATGTTAACGCGATAGTTACTATGCAGGTGTTTATCTACTCGAGATAGTCTCCACTACGCCGGAATCTAAATGTCCCTTTCATTTATGAGCCAGCGATATGAGAGTTTATCGGGTATTTAAGTTTAAACAAATACTTAACATGTATCAGCTGCTGTTGTTTTGTTTACGGGCGTTAAAATTCATATCGTAGAGCAGCCGAAATCTTGTTATCTCGATGACTTTGTCTGCTCTCTGTCTGCTTGTGACTGTCACGGTGACTCACAACATCAGCTGCACCACCGTCTCCAGGTAATTCATTGTATCTGCAATGTCTATCGTACTTCGATCTTTATTTTAAAGTAATTCATTAAGAACTGTACAATGCACAATATATGTAGCATAAGTAATATTATAGCAGGGGTGGCCAAGCGGTCGATCGCGATCGACCGGTCGATCGCGACTGTTAGTCCAGTCGATCGTGGCCAGGCAAAAAATATAAATAATTAGACCAGACAGCGCAATGACCAATAAGCTACACCATGCTGTTTCAATTAAGATTGTTGTGACATGCTGATTCAATAAGTATGTAATTAGAGTACTTGGTAGATCGCACAGGGTAAACAGTAGATCTTTGGTCTAGTCAAGTTGGCCACTCCTGTATTATAGTATGCTCTCGATAAGTTGAGTTTCGTCATGTATACCCCGGTGTCGGCTTGTTCGGCGCGGCACATCACTACCGTATTGTCTGGCGAGCGAGCCTCGCTCTGTAATGTTGCCAGTTAATTGATTTCCTCCCGCTGGTATAAATGTATCATGCATGTATGCAGCGCGTTGTCTCTCTGGGGGTGACGATAGAAAAACTTCACCATCGCGGACGATTGTGATTGTGTGAATGTGGATTCTTATCCATGGTAGGTACATTTATTTATTAGACAACCGTAAGAGTCATTTTGGTGTTTATTTACACTAACCAACTGGCATAAATTTGTATTCAGAAATTATATACATAATTTAAATTATTATTAATAAATTCACGCAAAAACATAAAATTTAAAAGCCGACTAACTATTATATTAAACTTAAGCCCTAAACCCTAGCATAAGCTAAGTGGTGCTTATTATAGCTAATACAATAAGTGCCGCCGGTTACTGTCGAGGAGGATGTGTGTAGTATGAGTTGTGACTCTCTCTGTGGAAAACTGGGAGAGGGGGGCAAAGAGGGAGGTGCGTGTGACCCACTCGCGGAAGAATTCGCATAAACGTAGCGCGATTAATTTATAACAGTGTTTTATGGCACTGGACTAGGTTTATTACTGGCGTGTGCGCTGTGCGACGGCGGTGACTTATGAGGTCACAATAAAAACTGCCTGATTGTCATCAACTAGTGACGACGCCGCACGAAGGTGGGTAACATCTTAGGTCATAGCATATTATCGCTAATACGAGCATATTACACACGATTGTGCTTCAAGCGAGATTCGATATAATCTCTATAAAACAGGATTCGATCTCAAGTTTTGTATAAAACGGTTTAAAGAACAAACACCTTTTTTCTTAAAGTGTAGAACTTATAATAGATATATTATATTGTGTTCGTTTTTCTTTGTTTAACCTCATACCGATTACCAGCCTGGGGACAACGAAGTCTTAGTATCTAATAGTGTTCAATTCGATATTTTTGAAGAACGGATTAAAATCCTATAATAATAATAATTATGAGCACCTCAAACAATCATACCTTCTTAGCTTGACTTAATGTATTAAACTGTTGAAATAATAATACACCCTTCAGACTTTCAGTTTTGGAGTTTGTTATTTTAATTAATTTTCTATTCGAACAATAGAGGCCTCCGAGACCTCAGACCCACTCGGAGCCATTGAGCTGTGAGTTACACGTGCCTCCCGCCTCCCCCCGCCTTCCTCCTGCCTCTAAACCCCATCGCCCTCTGAAACATGAATAGAGCCCCAGCATATCAAAGGTACAGAAAACTGACAGAACTCCAGTTGTCAGCAAATACTGTTATTATCGTAGTCATATCGCTTTACGATTAACGACTACAACTTTCGTCGTTACCTTTTTATTGCTCGCATAAATGTTTAATATATGATGTCTATGGTAACATTACGACATGGGCTACCTGTCGAGTGAGTCCTCGTTTTATTTACTTCGCAAGACCGGGCCGATTTTTATACCGCTCCTGAGCTGAAACATTTCTATAATCTTTTTCAGCTTTCTTTCTAAGAATTTCCGAATAGAAAATAAAATCTGCGCGAAAGCGTTTGACGTCGAGCAGCGAGTGTCGCTTTGAGACGGAATCGGTGTGTTCGACGGAGCGTGCCCGCCGCGTCGGTGACGTGACGACGCGGCGACGTGCCACCGGCGTGACACCGGCATGACACGAGCGTGACGCCGCCCGCCCGGCGCCGTTCACGCTCCGCCGCAGCCGGAGTCGCAGCCGTCGCGCTAGAAACGCGCGAGCATATTATGCAGTCGCTTAACTCCCTATTTTCAGTTTGAACATTTACACGCGAAAGAAGTTTATCTGAAATTCCCAGCCGGCTTCAGCGGGCCTGTTTACTTAAACCTGCTCCCCGCTATAAAATAACAAACTTTGTCATGTTCTTGTAGTAATTTATTATTCATTTCGAACTTCGGATGAATTTAAATGTAACATTTTTTACTTTATTTTTGTTTCGAGGCGCCCCCGCTCCCGAGGGTGCCACTTTTAATATTAAGCGCTCCGGCGGCGGACACACTAGTGCGTACTAATTTTCGCCCGGGACGGACAGATACGTTTCACATTTTGCCAATACCCGTAATCCGAATAATGAGATCTACTTCGGCGCCCCGGCTCCCATAATAGAGCACCGGTCGGTCGGAAATAGAAGCTCCAAAGGGGCGGCTCAGCGCACTCCCTGAATGTATCATCAGGCGCGCACTCGAAAGCATTCGGCAAATTAAACATTCAGATTCGAACAGGCGGCTCCGAATGCGGATCTAGTCGACGGGACGGGACGCGATGTGACGCATACCAATAATGCGAATCACTCCGCACTCGCGACCGCATTAGCGGGACACGCCGCACACATTAGCGCCCAAACGATGGATCAAACGAAACCACTCGACCGATTATATTACCGCCACCCGAGTATATTTAGCGAGGCTTAGGACAACTAACGTACTATGTTCAGTTCAGGAAATAGCTCGCCGGATCGTACCATGCGGCCCCAATAGTGGTACGTAATCCTAAATAGATTTCGTTACGTAATAGATAGCTCTCATTAACAGAAGTCAATGAGAGCTAGAGATGTAGATAAGCCGGTGGCGGCGAGGGCGGGGTCGCGTGCTGCGCTGCTGTTATCCGCGGTGCATCTCGGCAAATCCGCCGACGTCTGGTGCGGGGCTCGCGTGCAGCTGCTTACGTGAGCGGTTTTAGTCCCCGTATGCTGCAGCTTGCACAAGCACAATACACGTGGTCGGGTCTAAATCGAACCGGAGCACGTGTGATAAGCTATGTTGATTTTTTTTACTGATTCAATCTAGCCTGCACATTCGCAACCATAGATTCAAATTTTTGATTTCTGTTAATCGACCCTCCCCACACCAGCCCCCACAGAAATAAATCAAGATAGAACGGCTAAGCGGGTGGAGTACGCGTGATTCAATATTGCACAAGTGAGCAAGATTCGTTGAACGTTCATTTAGTCAGCACGCACGTCTCGACTTGATTACACCGGAGCGGTTGTGCAAAAATTCCTCATTGTGCAGTGTCTAATTGTAAAAATAGAAGTACGAAAGTGAATCGGCCAAAAGGAGGTATTTCTTTCCATGGGTAAGTTATTTGTTCTAACTAAAAGCAAAGCAAAAATTAACACGATCGCTTCCTTAGCAAAGCACGCGCGTCGCCATTCTATCTTGATTTATTTTTGTGCCAGCCCCCGTTGGGATGTTGACTGTTGCCGGCGTGTTCCACCGTCGAACGTGTCGATGATGTCGGCGAGTGATCAACAAGTAGTCGGTCAGTTTTACTGAAATATTCAATTTGGATTATGCTCCAGTTTGATTGATTCTGAGGCTTAATGATCGTGTGCAGTAATCACGTAGCTTTTGAATATTTTATTAACACTATTTAAATAAATAGTTGATGTACTATATTGAGGCCATATCAATATAATATGAATAAGTAATATATTTGCAAAAAACATATAACAGCGTTTTAAATGGATAGGAGCATAGTACAATCTTTTGACTTCGCTTTCTTCTCATTTTCTTTTTTTTTTATAACCTTCTTACACATCAGGACATCAGTTCTCTCAGATTAATCCACACATTTTACAAGTATTTACCTATGGGCCAAAATTACACCCATTTTATTGGACATCTACAAACTAAGTGAAAATTGTTCTCACAATATTTTGATTTAAGACGATTTCATCTACAAATACCTTCGTCAATTAGAAATAAGATACTTGCACCTGCAACTTTAACGGACCTTTAGTGGGCTTGTATTAACGCTGAACGCCCGGTACAAATAACTAATTCAACGAGCGCGGTGAGCCGAACGAAAAATCTCAAGATCAATTTGATCAAAATCTCAAGATTGATTCGTGAGCTGCACAGATCGCACAGACAAGATATACAATGCTGTATCCCAGCGGGACACGGGCTCATCCATATTGCCGCTGCCCATTAAAGTTCGATGTCGGAGCTAATTGGCTGCGGATTCCGACGCAATTAGAAAGAGAATCGACCGCCATCGTCGTGCCGGTGAGTCGTGACCCAGAAAGCCTCGAGAAGCTTTCGACTTGTTTTTCATTTCATCTGCCTGTTCGATACGTCTCAATTTTCTCCGTGACTATTGACTAGACGTTGCCCGTGACTTTGTGCACGCAATGCGACAAAAACTGTCTTATTATTTTATTGACAAAAATAAACTTTTGTCTATTAGCTTGGAACTTCATTTGAGCTAAATTTCATCAAATGTATTTGGACACATTCAACGAAAACAACTTTTTTTAATTGTAACTATTAACACTGTAACTACAGTTTCAAAATCTAAAGTTGCCACGACAAGTTTAGTGATATTATTGCAAAACAGTATATCTACCGTTCCTAACAAACTTTAACATTTGTATAGTCATTGGATAACTTTGACACACGAGAAATTCGTCGTTGTTTCGACGGTCGGCGCCCTGTACTCTCCTGAATCAGATTTAAAAGGGTAAGGGCTTAATTCGTAACAAAGGTGCGCGTGGGCGCCGGCCTTTAACAGATCAGATCTGGTCCGAGGGCCGGCGGGGTCTAGGGGGGGCCGGCGGGGGTCGGAAGGAGCGGCGGGAGATGGCGGGGGCCGACGGACCAGCAGCAGCCTCCGATAACGACTAGTGACTACTCACTTGCAACCGCAATCCGAATACTTCATTAGTCAAGATCAAAGTCTACGTGTGTTTTTAGAGTAGTAGTTTTCACTTTTCAGTATAAAGTTATTACAACTACTAAAACTATACTTGCGTATCATTACATTTTTTACGAGCAATACCTACTCAAGCACGATCAGTATCCTCCGACTGAAAAGGAACGTAAAACAACGCCTTCAAATTTTTTTCTTTAATTCATAAAGGCCATACATCTTAACGTAAATAAAAAAATTAAATTAGGAGACAATTGCATTATTATCTAGTTCTCTTACATAATTTATTATAATGAATGTATAACAAAGCTAAGTGACCTATCAATATGTAATGCCCTAAAATCAGAGCTCACTACGCCTTCAAATATTAAATCTCATTAGGTAGGTAAGTATAATATTTCGAGCTATTGCTATAATAATTTATGTAAGTATATAATGCAAAATAAAATATTATGTCAATGTCTCATATTATCTGGACACACATGTGTGATGCGAGCACCCACTAATTGGCTTTGTCCACATTGTGCCTTTTTCTGTTCGTCAAGGGCATGCCTTCAAATTAATTAAATATTAGCTAAATGAATCCGAAACATTTTCAACTGAACTTATCATTAAAAGCCGAAGCTTTATGAACCGAATCGGCCGACCACTGGACTAAGAACAAAGGTTCTGAACTTCTGAAGGGCTACTACAGACGGCTTGCCCTTGCGAGGTGAATGTGCCTCCAAGACGTTAGCCTACGGACCGATATAAATGTAGAGAGAATACAAACTTTAATACTTTAGAACACTGTAACATTTCGAAATCTTGTACCGTAATTTTGATCGGCGGCCGGCACCCGATCATTCTGTGTCGTCGCTGCGTCGCCGATGCTTAGCAAAGCTTACATGAGTTCTTCTGACCGTGTTTACTCTGTAAATAGTATGTACGTTTTCTATAAAATATTATAATTATTGGAGGTCTCGGCAAACGTAAGCGGGCGATCATCGGATAAGTTGTTTGTTTACACGGAGCGGTTAGCGTCTAGACTCTAGCCCTCTTACTAATTAAAACTTCTTAAACATGCGTTCAACGTGTGAATAGTTAAACAGGAGTTTTTAAGTTACACACACGCTATACAGAGTCTATACAGAGATATTTGTATGGAAATGACAGCATCGTTATACAGGCCTTATGTCAAAAAATTATTATTAGTAGAAAAAATCTTATGCACCCTCTATACACGCTGTGTAACTTTTTATTAGTAAGAGGGTAGGAGTCTAGACTCTAGACCAGGGGTCACCAAATGGCGGACCGCGATCCGCATCCGGACCGCCACCCATTGTGTGCGGACCAAGCATGCTCGAATATGATCTTCGTTCATCTTAGGACTTCAACGTCTCCAGAGTTTAATGTCAATATAGCTGCTATTTATAGCTTGCACCAATATTTCACTCCAAACTTCAGAGATAATTAGCTACAAAAATGGTTAATTTTCTCATTGATATCTAAAAACACCTTAGTAATTTTTGTAATTACCTTTGTTTAATTTTTTTTTGTAAAATGTGCGGACCGCGAAGGTCATTTCATGCCTTAAAACGGACCCCGAGCGAAACTAATTGGTGACCCCTGCTCTTATAGACTGTAGACCGTGTTACGGGTTACCTAATGCCTGTTCGTCTGACGCGGCCTGGCCCAGTATGTAAACTTAGCTTTACGCGTACTAATTAGCATTCACATTATATACATTATATAATTTACTGTATGTATCTTATTCGGTAATTGGTGGTAGGGGACTATTGTAGTGAGGAGTGATATAATATTATTTTTTTAGTTAGCAGATTGTATTGAGTATGTTTTTTGTATTTATTCAGGTATTGTAAATTATTAAAATCACGGCTAATGTAACGCTAACTTTACATAATATTGCTGTTAAATAACTTGCGCTTAAGCTCCTTGATCCTTCTATAGGATATGAATGTTGACTGTCAGTTAGTTTCTGTATTCATCTATGTATATAAAAATAGATCTTCAATTAGTGTGTTAGTAACTCGATAACGGCTGAACCGATTTGGCTAATTTTAGTCTTAAAATAATCCTTGAAGTCTAGGTTTAAAGTAACATGGGAGTAAACAATATGTTTAAGTGACAGTATAAAATTTTGCAAGTAAACAATTATAATATTATAGAATCCGATGCGACCTCTCCACGTCGGTCCACGATGCTACGAACGTGTGAACGTGTAGAGAGCCATGTTCGTCTGTGATTGTCGACGATCGACGTCGATTGTCCATGGACAGGCGACAGCTTTCATGGTGTCAACGGCTATCCATCATGAATTCATGACCGAATGTACGGAGACGTCTCAAAAGAATTTCTATGTGGTCTATGAAACTTTAATATATAATTGAATAATATTTCCTGAGAAAATAAATGTCGCCCGAACTCCCGGCCGCGGACGCTAACTGCCCGAACTGCTAACTAGCTGCCGCTAACTTTCTAAATTTTTCCGCAAAACTACTTACAGATAAGAAAATATCTTTTCTTTCTTTCATATAAAATATTAAATGTCTTTTGACTCGCAACTCATATTCTAAGTGCTAACTTACCGGAGAAATTGAAAACTGTTTTCAAATCTTAGTAGTTAGAGAATAAGTATTATTAGATGTAAAACATAACTTGATAATATATTATTATATTACTCAGATAAGTTTATTAGAACTTGAGCTACTACATCTAGTCTACTTGGTAGTCATCGTGTTCTACTGGAGCATCTGTGTCGAATTTCATCAAATATTTTTGTCATATAAATGACGTGGGTAAAGCAAACGATATAAAGTATGAATTCTACACTATTTGCCGTACTTTCCTGCGCAGTTCACACACATCGAATGCTCGGGCAGTTAAATGAAACTATCATAGGAGCCGGCCGTTCCTCACGCGGATAATAAAACAAACTTTACTGTGTAATAAAACTAATAAAACGCTAAGTGGAGCTAATCCCCGTCCCGGAGGTACAGCTTAGTACATACGTGCGGATAAGTAGCTTACTACTCCGAAACCGTTCCCATTCCCCGCTCCCCGCCCCCGCTGCGCTCCCCGCTCCCGCTGCACTCCCCGCTCCCCGCTGTGCTCCCCGCTTCACGCTCCCCGCTGGTCTGACGGCGACGTTTAATTTGGTCCAGGCGCTCTCGGGAGCTATCACCGTGCACTCTCATCACGCGGCGAGTGGGAAGCGGGGGCTGGGGAGTGGGGAGTGGGGATCACCTTGCAATAACCCGCAGCTCGCAATAGCCGGTGTTTCCACGACCATAATTCATATGCAGTCCACAATACTGCCTATAAACTTCACATAAACCCCCTGTTTTAATTAATTCGTGCTAAGTTCGCAGTCAGTTCTCGATACAAAATTGACATGAATACTTTCGTCCCGTCTTCAACTTCATTTAATAACTTCAAACTATGTAATATGTATGCTTGAAGTTGATTGAAAAAAATAATCCTCTTCTCCTTAGAAGCTTACTCGAGCTGTAGTTTCTTGTATAATAATTAATAACATACTGTATTTCAAAAACGTTTTACATAATTTAAATCACGCCAAAACGAAAAAAGTTTTATCTCACAAAAAGAAGTGAACGCAGAGCGACGTCACCGAGCTAGGCCACGAACACCGTCTTCAATTTCTATCGCGGAGTATTCTGCGGCCTCAAACGATTCGTTACGTTCGCTTATACCCCGATCACCGCAATATCCCCGCCGTAAGCGACGCCCAAATACAAAATATAAAGGAGATTGTGTGTAGACGTGCCGCGCTTTATATTCTGCGCGAATGATGCCGGCCTCCGAATGGAAGCCATTACGGCCGCCCGGCGCGGCGCCCTGCCGCCTGCCGCCCTACGCGATAGACGCCGCTTTGACAGGTCAGGTGGAAGGTTTTACATGTTCTAATCCTTTATTATCTATACCCGCATCTATACTATTTTTGTCGCATACGCACGCTGTACTTCACCTGTCATTAGAATTCATTTTATCTGTAAACAAATTTTATGTATAAATTTAAATTGTAACAAATGCTTTTCTGTTGGTGAGTCCAATAAATAAATAAATAAATAAATACCCACGTATAATCAGACCAACATATTTTCTTTATTGGTAAAATATTAAAACAATTGTTTTATTGTAACAAAAATCGTCAACCGTTTGTTAGAGAAAAATGGTGGGAATAACAAACACTGGATGAGATTATTGTAGATTATATTTTGCAAGAGCACAGTTGTACATAGTCATATCCACACAAAAGGTCGAGCAAAGAGAGAGAGCACAGATTAAGGATATATAGGTAGATGTAGTCTTAGCCCGTCATCGCGTGGCTATTTTGTGCTTATTTTCATACAAGTAGTGTGCGTTTATTTTCTTGAATATTTCTATTTGTCGATCATTTCGAAGCACATTTAAATCCAGAAAAGAAAGTCATTTAGTTCATGATATCGATAAACTATAGTTCAAGTAATGAGAATCCGTAAACACACGTAAAAAGCTATGCAACTTTTGTAGTCAAATTAGTAATTAATGTGACATTTTTAGCACTAATGCCTTACATAGCACGAATAAGGGATTATTAAACTTAAATATTATCCTTTTTAGCTTACAAAAATACCAATTGAAAAGTCCAAAAAACGTTGTTCAAAACTCACGTATTTAATGTTAAATCCACGTGTTTGAGGCATTCTTTGGCCATTCTTATGGTTTATAATTTAGCGGAACCATAGAACTCAACAATATCTAGCATAAAATGTTCAATAAAAACCTTTATTATCACTTTTATTACATGAAATATGCATACCGACTCCTTTGTTATGTCCTAGTAAGTAGGACATAACATTACACGCTTTTGACGCTTGTACACTGATATAAGGCTCTCTCCTGCTATAGTATCTCAATGAGAGAGAGTGTAACTTTTGACATCTGACAAATAATAATGACAGGTGACATTTTTATTTCTTTATATAACTAAGCACTAAGGAGTTTGCGTTCACTAGTTACATTCCCAACACCGTTTAGGTGCAAAGAGGTTAATGAGCACTCCTTTAGTATTATTTGATGAAAGTTACTATACACACAATTAACTTAACTTTGGTTTGATAATAGCGAGTGCGGAGGAAACTAGG
Source organism: Plebejus argus (assembly GCA_905404155.3). Lineage (NCBI taxonomy): Eukaryota > Metazoa > Arthropoda > Insecta > Lepidoptera > Lycaenidae > Plebejus > Plebejus argus. Next base: position 16,522,090 of record FR989935.1, read on the forward strand.
GTCCTCGGTGTCGAGGTGTTAGAGTTATTCGCTCGAGGAGTCTGGGCGGAAGTGTCGTGCTCGACGAGGGCGGGCGGGGGAATGAGACCAATTGTCCCCGAGTGCGGCGCAAAGCTCTTCTAAGACAAAAGCGCTCCGTTAGCTTTTATTTTGTTTTTTTTTGCTCACCTTTGTGCGGGCAAAGCGCAAGTAGCCGACCGCTGACCCCACATCGGAGGCAGTCTCGTGCCGCGGTCGAGGCGCCGGGGACGGCCACCGTCAGAGAGTCAGATGCAATTTTTGCTTGTACGAATAAATAGTGTTTAATATTTTTTTGTTATTAATAAGATTCTTTAACGAATTTGGTTCCATTTACAGTTCATATAATGTCGTAAACATATATGACATGTTTGTTGTGATCTTTTGAAGATATTGAACAGGAGCGAGGAGGTGCCGCCGTAGTTCGACTATTAATAACGCCCGTCTTTTGATATCCTAATTAATTGTATTATGTCAAATTAAATTTCCCCTCCCCCCGGCGTTATCGCTAATAATTATATTTGGGCTTCATGAGCACCTCGTGAAATCGGTGTCTGTTGATTTTGTGTATCACGTTAATTACTAATTAGCCGTCGCTCAGTTTTGACTCGTAATTAGGTATTCAAAAAGATACGTTGTTTGTCAACGGATGATACTCCAAAGGTAATACTTACCTTTTACTTAAACGAAGACTGAGGTGAATACTAATTATGAATGCAAAGTTATACCCCCACCTGTACTTTTTACATGTTTAAGCTTTTTCTCGATTTAAGATAGAATCTATATATCCGAATCGGTGAGACTGTTTGAGGTCCGGGGACAATTGTGGAATTTTTAATGGACCTGATGACGAAAAATTTATGGATTCTATGCGAAAAAGCAGGCAACATCCAACTTCATAATACAGCTCCAATTCATATACATTATACATGTTTTGCACTAAAGACAAAAGTGTACCCTGTAACTAAAGTATCGAGAAGTCATCTGTGAAAATACAAAACAGGGAGCAGTAGTCGAGCTGCAAGATAACATTAGCACTGGGCCGGCGGTGCCAGAGCTGGCCGCGCGCCAGCCTGCCAGAACATGCCAGAACATGCCAGACCGCCGCGCGCCGTAGTGCCAGACATGAGGTGCTATTGAAAACACAAAGCTCTACTCGACATATTTGTTTCGAAAAGTTATTTCGTTTTAAACACAATAATATTGAGCTCCGAGTTTATTAGCGTCAATTTTATATTTTGTACGAAAGTTTCTATTTTGTCTGTGAAATTTTGACTCAGAAAGATTTGTCTAAATGTTTGCTTCGAAAGGGCTTCGAAACTACAGAGCCGCTGAACGAGGAGCAGACCACGGAAAAGGGCACGTTCCTGAAACAAAATTACAAAGTTTCCGAAACAATGAAATCAAATAGTAATTTAACAAGTAAACACCGAATACAAATGTTTTCAAATCCAATTCTGTTATAATAAATTTACTCTGTACAAATGTAGAATTCTCTATTCGTTAATAACATTGAGACACAACTCAATACACGACACACACGAAGGCGAGTAAGTTGTAAAATACTAAACCTCTACATTTATTGGAATTCCGCGAATACATCTTAATACTTGTGTCGCCTCACCTCTTAAGTCCTGAGGTGTCACAGAAAGTAAGTGGAAAAACTTATTGCCCGGGTGCCGAGGGCGGGGGCGGTGGCGGAGGGACACGACGCAATATAACGCCGCGCCGGCGACACGTCGCGCCGCGCGACGTCGCACCTCCGCTACACCCACTTTTTAATATAAACGCCCGGCGGAAATCACGTCCCGCCCGCTTTATATTTCATTTTCAAACGCACCACACCCCACCGCCCGGCGCGGCGCGTCGCGTCGTCGGAGCGATAGCTCCTTTGAATCTAGCTCGCGCAATACACACAAGGAACACTACAGATTCCTGATGTTTACGCGAGTACGCGCGCTAATAAAACTGCTCCTCGCGGAATATTTTATAGTTTTCAATTCTCGACGCCCGAAGTCGAATAATTCTCGAAGCCGTCGGAGTCGATCTGTTCCGCGATAAAACGATAAACGTTTCACGACTCACGTGAAACTCTAAAGCTGCAATGTAACCGAGTACTTTACAAACTAGCTGAAGATAAAATATTTTACACGTATTCGTAGTTCACACCTTGCATACTTGAAATAAAAAATTGTATGTTACATGAATACAACCCGTATGAATGTCCAAAAGCTCGGCGCTAGTACCCGGTGACCGGCGCGGCATTACCGGCGACGCGAGGTGGTGCGGGTCGGTGCGGGACGGTGCGGGTCGCTAGTCAAGGCGGTCGGTCGCCATTATCTGGCGAATTTTCTCCCACTCGTAGTCGGCCGTTAATTAAAACTTAGCCCATTAACAGTGGCCGGACACTAACTTTGTCCGGCATCCGATCCCCCTCCCCCTGTCTATAGTTTGTGCTCGATAATATACAACTAGCAAGGGTCGGCTCATATCGACAAGGCCGGACTAGGTGATTTTTAATAGAAATACAAAATAAAACAAAAAAATAGAGTGTGCTTCAAAATGATTGTAGTATCAAAATACGTATCTACGACCAGCAGCACAGCCGATAAGTCGCCGGATAAGCCCATAATACAAAATGAAATGAGATTAAAACTTATTTGAAGACGTTCCCAAAGTTCCGCGGTGATTAGATAAGCCGACACGGTGAGCCGCCGCTTTATGTACGATGTACATACAATGTAGATGTACATGCATACTCCGGTAAATAATATACTTCACAATAGAGCTCATATATAATATCTCGGGGAAAATGACGTGTACTGTAAAACTACTCCGGATCGAGAAGCCGAACTCGTCCCAGGAAAACCCGTAATCTTATTACGGCAACGACTCCATTTCAAAGAATATACCGTAGTGCTATTTTTATCTCAGTAATTTTCATTTTCATACAAATAAAGAATCTAGCGGCACCTGGACGGTGATACAATGAGACTATATTTCATGTTCCACCTGACGACGGAATTATTTTACGTGGTGATAACTGATAACCCCGCAGCCGGTGGCCAAGTATTCCTTGCCGAGGCACGAGGCGAGCACACCGCACGAGGCGCGAGCCGCAGGCACGTTAAGATGTTGCGGTCCACGAACTTCGTCTTCATTTAATTTCATTTTCCGGTATGTGTTCTAGGCCGCATCTCTTGTTAATGGCATTCATACACGTCGCTACAGCTGCGACACCAGCGCCGACGCCGCGACACCCGCAGCCCGCACTCGGTCCCGCGATAACGTCCCCTCCGCCTATAAACGACCTTATTACTGAAAAATACTCCGCTCCGGCTCCTAGTTTTTAAATAAATCGCTAGTTAAGATGTAACGAGCGAATTTTTCATGCAACCCGGGCGAAATATGTTTCGACTGCGACTGCGGACCGAACTTTTCCGATGCAATATTATTTAAGCGGCAGCCCCTCCCGAGTATTTTGCGCTCGTTTGTAATAATTTGTATGTATTACGCGCCAGCGGGTGCACGTGTATCCCGTATTAAATTCTCGATTTAACGAAGTATAGCGCCGAAACCCGGCGCTGCCGATTACAATACGCCCCGCATAGCATAGGCCGCTATATTACACCGCGCCGAGTAACCTCGCCGGGATGGAGCCGATTTAGATAAAAGAGTTCGGCGCAGTATCGGGTCGACTCGGCGAGGTCGGGCCTCGGCGAGCCGTGCGCCCGATACCGTCGCGTGAGGCCGCGCCGCTCCCATCACCTCCACTTTTACATTTTTTCCCAGTTTTAGGATCACTGAGGGTGTTCAATCTATCCTCGCATAACAGGCGTCGTTTCGATCTGGACTTTCGAAACTATTTTATTTTATATTTCCTTTGGATGAGTGTAGATGTAGTGGTGGGGAAGCTCCGATTAAAATAGCTTTGTTTTGATGAAAAGTTTTATTGAATTGAAAAGTACCGGCGTACCCGCGGCACTAAAACATTTTGAATAATTGAAAGTATCCTTTTATATGTGTCACAATTTTTACGGCAACTGTGTCCGGCAGATTTATGGTTTACGGATATAATTGATAGAAATGCGTGTCAAAGAATGAAAACCGATAGCAGTTTTATTTGTTTTATTCATATAACGAAGTTTTCCACCCTATATATCACTGCTTACGTTGTAATATTATAAATGTTATAAAGTTACTGCTCTGTTTACAAGTTATATAGCAAAATGCACTTTTCTACATGAAAATTTAAAAACGTCAGGCGCGCGCCGCGCTGGCGCCGCCGCCATTCCGGCCGCAAATAAAACCGCACAAAACTGTAAACTGGATAACTCGCGACAGTCGCGCGCGACTTCCGCCGCTCGCTCCCGGCTAAACATGATGGATGTCGTCGCGCCCCTGTTTACCGGCTGCGAGATGCCGGGAAATATGCTCGCTGAGATGCATTATATTGAATTCATCATATCGACTTAGCAATTAGCATGCAACTCCGCAACAAACTAAGAAGGACATAATATTATTCATTATTGATGCATGATAGTCAAAGTCAAAGTCAAAAAATTTTATTCAGAATAAGTTTTTTTCAAACACTTTCTGAACGTTTATGCTACTGGGGCCTACCTGGGGATAACTTTGAAAAATGATTATCTTATGTAGAAAATAAAAAGAAACGAAAATAGACGGGTGAATACGCGTTTATTATCGTTTCTGAGTAGTGAGTTATGATTTATTATTTATCGATATGAAATTCAAAATGTTAAATCAAACGTTAATCTACTTATTTATTTCGGTTGATGTGCGATCATTGGCAAGTTTTGATATATTTTGCATTAATATTCTATATTATATTGTGTAACATAAACAAAGTACACGTCTTACATTCATTAAAAGTAAAGTTAGACCAAAGAAGACTCGGAATCTAAAACTGTAGCGCGCTACGCGTGTAGCTCGTAGTGGCTCTACGAGGTGCTACGACTCGACCGGCGGCGCGGCTCTACGAGGTGCTACGACTCGACCGGCGCGGCTCTACGAGGTGCTACGACTCGACCGGCGCGGCTCTACGAGGTGCTACAACTCGTCCGGCGACGCGGCTCTACGAGGTGCTACGACTCGACCGGCGCGGCTCTACGAGGTGCTACGACTCGACCGGCGCGGCTCTACGAGGTGCTACGACTCGACCGGCGCGGCTCTACGAGGTGCTACGACTCGACCGGCGCGGCTCTACGAGGTGCTACGACTCGACCGGCGCGGCTCTACGAGGTGCTACGACTCGACCGGCGCGGCTCTACGAGGTGCTACAACTCGACCGGCGGCGCGGCTCTACGAGGTGCTACGACTCGACCGGCGCGGCTCTACGAAGTGCTACGACTCGACCGGCGCGGCTCTACGAGGTGCTACGACTCGACCGGCGCGGCTCTACGAGGTGCTACGACTCGACCGGCGCGGCGCGCGGCGTGGCGCACTGTGTAGTGTGTACGCGGCTTACATTATAAACAACGCTTTATTATTAAAATCTGTATATATAAAACTCAAAGGTGACTGACTGACATGGTGATCTATCAACGCACAGCCCAAACCGCTGGTCGGATCGGGCTGAAATTTGGCATGCAGGTCGATGTTATGACGTAGGCATCCGCTAAGAAAGGATTTTGATAAATTCCCACCCCAAGGGGTTCAAATAGGGGAAGAAAGTTTGTATATAATAATACTTCTTAAGGCGAGCGAAGCCGTGGGCAAAAGCTCGTGTACTATAATACCTTAACTGTTAGGCGTTATAACATATATCTATATATAGAGGTATATTGTTGTAATATTTATACGTAAAAAATAAAATTATTTTGACGTACATTACAATTCAATCTAAAATTAAATAATAAACCCTAAATTCACCAACCACATAACAAATATAAAATCCTTTCTTTTGTTATGTAATACGATTTCAGTCAGCCCTTCGCCGCAGTTTCGCTCACATCAAAGGCGAACCTGTTTCGCACGCAGACCGATTTAAAGTGAAAAGGAAAAGTTTAGGGTTGTATTTGTGAATTTAGAGCTGAGGATCATACTTAATACTTTTTCATATTCAAAGCTGTTTTCAATTAACATTTCTTAATTATTATTCTCTTACTTCCATACTTCCATATCCAATAGTAATATTATAAATGCAAAAGTCTGTCTGTCTGTTACAAACGTGAAAAGTCACGCTCAAACCGCTGAACCGATTTTTCTGATATTTGGAATACTTTGAGTCCCGGGAAAGGACATAGGATACTTTATGCCCCGCGCGATAAGCAAATTTTGGCGCAACCGAGTTGCAAGCGTCGTCTAGTTTAATATATTTTTAAGATAATATACATTTCAGTTTACTGTCGCAGCAACGACGAGAGTATCATAACTGTTCACTATCGGCAAGATATACTCACAGCGCGCGGGGTAATCAAGTGTTTTCATATTTCACGTTCATAATCCCGCGCCCGCTAACTCGATACTGTTTGCTCACACAACAACCCCACTCGTGTGTGTGTGTGCTCTCTAAACACGTGCTGCTCCTCCCCCCTCCCCCCTTTCCCAAAAATGCTAATAACGCAGTGACGTGACGTAGTGACCAGAGAGATTGAGAGTCAACTGTGTTGTGCTTACATCAACACACGCCATTTATTGAATACTAGATGACGCCTGCAACTCCGTTGCGCCAATATTAGTTAATCGCGCGGGAACCGTACGTTTTTCCGGGATGAAAAGTATCCTATGTCCTTTCCCGGGACTCAAGGTATCTCCTTGCCCAGCAAAATCGATTCAGCGGTTTGAGCGTGAAGAGGTAACAGACAGACAGACAGACACACTTTCGCATTTATAAATAATATTAGTATGGATATAAATATTACAGATTTTATTAAGATTACCAATATCTGACAATAATAAAAGTAGGCCCTTATTATTATATTAATACATTCGTTGACTTCATTGTTCGAGGTCAAAAATATGTATAGTGGGATACAAACGTGACATCGCTAAGTGGCATGAGTCATCACATTTGCGATTCCTAATGACCAATCAAACAATCCCAAATCCAAATCCCATATTATTATTATAAGGATTTCCAATCATTCGCTGTCATAGGCAACATTGGTGAATTGATTAAAGACTCTTAAAATGTAAGAAAAATATTAGAAAAACAAACACCTCTTTAGACAAAAGTCCCACTGTCAAGAGACGTGCGAAAACGATCGACGCGATTGGCCGGCCGTGTGGCCGAGTGGCTGTCTCCGTCCCCACACACTACACACTACTAGTTACTACATACTACACTACACTACACAGTACACAGTGGTGTTCGCAGCGTCCGAGACAATAGCTATTTCGGCCGAACACCAGCGCCACAACCACGAGATCTGTTACTACATGACCGAGACACTCACTCAACATCAGTGTACTCAATGCATGCTCATATCGCTCCTCGTTATGTATAAGTTGAATACGATTTTTATTTCTGCTAATCATTTCGTGTTTAACACTGGGGCATCTGCTGTACCAAGTGTATGTGTCAATGTAGTGATTATCGACAAAAATTGCTCTCAATGATATCTACGCCCAAATATAATTTAATTGGAATGTAAACATAAAGGTTCAATAATTAGACCAAATTAACATGTTTCGGCTGTTCCGTTTGCCTTCTGTGTGTCGTTTATTTTAAAGTACATTAGTATTAATTAATGATTTAATTTGGCAGCGTTATAGACTTTTTTCCATTGTGATTCAGGTTTACCATCGAGGAAATTGATTCCTAGGCAGTTGACGGACCTACGTCGTGTGGTTGGCTTAATATTATTATGTCAATTCAAGCTGTGATCGGTCGTCTGGGTTTGACTTAACGCGACCAAATTACCTAGGTCCGCCATCTGCCTAGGAATCAACTTCTCTAATAGTACATCTAACTGAAAGAACTAAATGAATTTGAAATATTCACATTTCATCATCCTTCTACTACTAAATAATATATAAAGTGGAATAAGTGCAAGGAAAGTGTATAATCATTTAATCCTTCTACTACTGACAACCTATATTAAATTAGACTAATTATGTTACTAACTCTCTTCATATGCACACTCCATCGTCAGACGCTACCCGGGGTAACGGCGTGCCGCGGGCCCCGCCCCTGACACTCGCACACGATTAAAGCCCGCGAGATGTTTTTGCTCCTCACTTCTCCCGCGCCAGCTCATTTGTCATACAATTAAATGTAAATGTAATCCGCGAAGATTTCGTATTTGTATGTGAAATCTTACCGACAATTAGCGCTGCATTGGTGAGGTTCTCAGTTCCCACGTAAATATCCAGGGCGGCAGGATCTAGTAAAGCTAATTCGTGTCGTGGTGTCGTGGTGTCGGTGTAATACACCTGCTACGTATTACGTTACGTTTCAGTTAAGATATCATTAACTGATTATTCAAGTTTGAATTGAAATAATCTTGAATGTGCTTTTCGGCGAGTTTTTAATTATTCTTTTTCTATATTAGTCATACTGTAATTTATACTCTTTTCTAGTCTTAATAATAAAAATAATCCTAACGTTAAGAAAAATATCGAATCCACCAAATTAATAATTATGTTAGCGCGCTTTCTATACTGCGCGGACCGCGGTAAATAAGTGACATTTAGAATAGCGTTAGGTATTCCATTGTTTTCTAACTTTTCGCTTAGATTAAACTGAATTTAAACATGATAAAAGTATTTTCAAGTAACTTGACGGGAACCTATAACTTGCTGCAGTGCGTTCACCATTTTTGTACCTCCGGGAGTATTTTGCGAAGGACATAAACTGTGCCACTCTCCTAAAATCTCCGAGATAATACAACTGTAAACGCACCGTGGTCACGACTCCGGAGCGCTGCGCGGTGTGAGCTGTGACACGACATTGCGGCGACGTGTCCCATTTTCTACGTTTTAATTAAAAACTCTTCGCGTTTAAGATATTCAAATTCCCGGAGTTTTTTACGGGACCCCCGCGCCGGCGGCGAAAATGAAAAAACATTCATATTTATACTCGAGAGCCGCATTAGTTGATGAGCTACAAAAAGGTGCTACTGCGAGTGAAATATTTCTGTTCAAAACTAATTTATACTAGCTTCTTCGTTCTACGAATAACCATTTCAAATTTCGTTGGTACCATGCCACTACCTAGTTATGTTATTGCCACGGTAATTGACAACATATAATATTGACTATTAACTGTTATATTATTAATGTTTCTACAGCGGCTGTGAGATACCGCATATTGTATTGCAGTCTATCACCACAATGTGATGGATCGCGACAACTATTGCGTGTGGCCGGCGACTGGCGAGTGGCGACACTCCACAGACCCTTATCCCTTCGCAACCACCCCCCTCCCCCCATCGCCCTCCGTCAACACCCACTATAGGGCTATTTGTACAAACTGTCATCGACTCAACACTGATAGCCCTACTGATACAACACTGCAGATAGACTCAACATTGATCACATTTACTACCAAATGCTTAATCTGTCAGTTGAAGTAACTATAGGTACTGGTAAAACTTGATATAACGACATTGAAGCATTTTGAACATTAATCGATGCAACCGATGATCATTTATCGCGAGGGCTCCGAGGGTTTACTTGCTATTCTCTACCTCCTCGAATGTAAAACATTTTATCACCCTCAAAATGTGTGTGTGTGTGTGTACATTGTCGCTGAGCGTGTGTGTCGTGTGTTCCAGTGCCGTCGGCGCGCATCTTGGGTGGGCCGGACCTGCACGTGGACATGGGCTCCACAATTAACCTCACCTGTCTCATCCAGTTCAGCCCCGAGCCGCCCGCCTACATCTTCTGGTACCACGAGGACGAGGTGAGCGGACGCAAAGTAATTACACACGCATTCCTACTCTTGTTTAGTGGTAAGCGCGGCGTGCGCTGCCGGCGCGCGATGTACCGCGCTCGGCGGTGGACGACTGCTACTCTGTATTGGGGGGGCACGAACAATAAGTGTCTAAACACACTAGGCTGAATTACGCTGGCGTAATTTCCGTGGCCAAAATTACGTTCTGCCGCATCCGTCTGATACGACACACTATAAATTACGCGAAGAGCCGAAATTACGCGGCGGAATATTCGTTGCGGAACGCGCGCGTCAAGTGAGCATTTAAAATTCTCAGATGTAATGTGTGCGTTAACGCTTCGGAGTTAAGGTTGGATTTGCTATGCTCGGTTTCGATAATTCCGTCGCGTATAGTGTGTTGCTATACAAAGCATTACCGCCGAATCGCTGCCGAACTTTAAGCTCGACTCGGCTCGACGGAAATTCGGCTCGCAACGGAATTTGGGCATAGTGTGTCGTCTGTCGCGTTCCGTCCGTATTTTGTATGCGTTTGAAACGCAGCGTGAACGCGGCGGAATTTACGTCGGCGTAATCCAGCCTAGTGTGTTTAGACACTAACAGCGACGGGTTCATAACGCTGTTGTAATGAAAATTATGCTACGCTGTTATTGTTCCTACTTACCCCACTGAGTATGTTAAATGTTAATTGTTAGCAGAAGTTTCAATTGATATAAAACTAGCATAAAAATTTATCAAAATACATAAAACCTATACTTACTGGACGTGAGTACGAGATAGAAATAATTTAATATTCGTTGAAATTTCTGCTAATAATCGCTGTCCTGTTACTCGAGCTCCTCGATAAAATTTGTGAACTAAAAGTGACTGGCTTACGGGCTACCGAATGTTTTAAACTTATTAATTATTATCTATCGTAAAATACCTCATTCTCTCTCCTCTTGGAAAATCACAATCTCAGTGAACACTAACGGTCGTATGAATAAAAACTTAGCGAAGGTTTACAACAGCTTTATGAGCCTGTTGTGAAATTTAATATGAATAAACGTTCTCTAACAGTGCTCTAACACCTTTTTAAGGTGACAGCTGTCAAAAATTAGCGCATGTATAATAAGCCTGATATAAACCTATTTTAAGCATAATCGTTATGAATAAACGTTTGCTAACAGTTGTTTAGGCTCGAAACGTCAAATCGGAGTTCGCTAACTTTAGTGAAGCCTCGGACCTACTTTAAGACCATTTTAAGAGATTGAAATGGACGAAATATCGAGTATTATCGCGATTTCTGACATTATTGCAATTTTTGAAGGAATTTCTAGCCGCCCTCGTCGACAAAAAGTATACATATAATAAGATAATAATAAATCCATTTGACGACTTAAAAATATTTTTATTAGTACCTGCATGTTAGGGGCAGAGGGCGCTGCGCGTTGATAGTATTCCTGTTTGTCAATAGATGGTGTTTTTTTAATATTTTTTTTGAGTAGATTTTTTTAACTCATGAAATAACTCTATTCCTTTCGGGTGTCCTTTGACACCTCTCAAGTTTTTTTTACTACAAAATACTCATTGAATTTCATTGAATTTGACACAATATTGATGATTGAAAACAATAAATTGGCACACTACCAACATTACCAAAAAAAGAATACTATAAAACGTCATCTAACAGTATTCAAGCTAGCGAAGGCTTAGCAAGCGTTTATTCATATGGAGTGTTTTATGACGGTTTTTAGCTTTAGCGAACATTTTAGTTTGAAAACTGTTAAAACCTTCACTAAGATTTTTTTATTCATACCACCGTTAGCTAGCAGTATTGAAGCCGAGTAACATGGCGGTATCCAGACGTAATTACGAGTAACGAGTGGTTGTGGTGGCAGCTGCGGGGTCGTTGACCGCTCAACCCACGGATTTATTATAATTTGAATCTCATTTGCTTCTTGTTAGTTACATTCATTACCGTCTTTATTACATATAGTATACATATACATACTACAGTCGATGCCGACTGCTTGTTACATGTTACCAGTACGTTCTGATCATACTTCTTGATTTATTAATAGATTAAAAGTATAAAATAATGTTGTTAATATATAGTTATTATCGTGCACGTAGTGTTTAAAGTGACGCCTTGATAATTTAGCTATAGCGATGTCCATTTTTCTCAGCCATGACTAAAGCTAAGAAATTAAAGTTCAGTATCAGTATTCATCATGTCTTTGTCTTTGAATTACCACGTAACAAATAGCATAACACGATTGGTCAACTTTTATAACACAGAATAATCAATCAAAAAGACCTCTGTAAAAAAGGGATTCCTATTTTGCCAACAGAGGAGAGTGATATACGCTTCCAAAATTTGTACATAAATTGGTTCTAGTATACACTTTAATTTGTCCATAGCTTTTATGAAATGTAATTATGGTTTATAAATTACGCGACAAAAACCATTTTGTCGCTACGCCCTTTCAATTTTTTGCTGTTCCATTGCTTGTTTTCTATGAGAGGCCGGGGCCAGCCTCGCATAGAAAACAAGCAATCTAAAACACATCCAACACGGTTTTTTACTTTAACATGGCGTCACCTTAATTATGAATTTCAATTCAAACATAGGAAATATTTAAACAATAATTTACAAACGTTGCGACTATGTTTACGGTGCGTGACAAATTAATTAATAATTTATTGAAATTACAAGCGAACGGTTGCGTAAGTTAAAAGTTTGTAAACGTTGTCTGAGGCGCGTGGTGTGGGAGCTGGAGCCTGGAGCCGTCTACTGGAAGGTGCCTTGATGATGGTGATGAATGAAAACTGAATTTGACTCAATACGATGATTTATTGATAGATATGATTTACATAAGTATGACACTTTGACATGCGCACACCGTTGATGGTCCGATATCGAGTGAAGGGGGGCGCGCCGCGCTGCCCGGGCGCAGGCCTACGTAATCCTGGCGTGTGTGTGTGTGTGTGACGTTGACGATGTGATGCGTCGACATGCCGGCCCTCATTGAAGCCTCGCTTCAATCTTGGTCAGGTTTTGGAAGAGGGCAAATTTTTGAGAATGAGCGTCGGACAGTCCCTGACGATGTCTTGATGTCAGCCACTCGTGTTACTCCATCAGATCCCGGATAAATGGTTGTGATTCGTCCTAAGTGCCATTTCATCGGAGGCAGGTGGTCATCTTTGATAAGTACGAGATCTCCTTTGCAGAGCGACCCGTGAGATTGTTTCCACTTGGTGCGAATTTGGAGCTCCGAAATATAGTCTTTGTGCCATCTTGACCAGAATTGTTGACGTACTCTTTCGATTCTTTGGTAACGATCGAGGCGATGCAATGGAATTTCGGCTAAGTCTGGCTCTGGTAATGACGTAATTTGTCTGCCAATTAGGAAATGGCCTGGGGTAAGGGGAAGTAGGTCTTCGGGATTCGATGACATTGGGGTAAGAGGACGCGAGTTAAGAATTGCCTCAACTTGCGTCAGGGCTGTGTATAGTTGCTCGTATGTTAAATTTAAGTTACCAATTGCCCGTTTTAAATGATTTTTAGTAGATTTTACACCTGATTCATGAAGTCCACCGAAATGGGGAGACCAGGGAGGGGAGAAACTGAATTTTATGGATTCTTGTGCAAAAATATCAATTATTTTGTCTCCGTCTGTAGATATCATTTTTTTAATCTCGTTATTAGCACCAACAAAATTCGAACCATTATCGCAATATATGTATGATGGTTTGCCTCTTCGCGATATGAACCTTTTTAAGGCTAAAATAAATTTTGTAGTGGACATGTCGCTAACTAATTCTAAGTGTATGGCTTTAGTGGTAAAGTATACAAAGACACAAATATATGATTTAATTAAGCGACATCCTCGCCCTTCTTTATTAGCAATCATAACAGGACCACAGTAATCGGTTGCTGTGTATTGGAAGGGATAACCGACGTCGCTTGCACTAAATCTTTCTTTAGGAATATTTCCCATTATAGGTATAGTACTGTCAGCACGGAATCGCCTACAAATGCTGCAGTTTCGATACACATGCCTAGCCAGATCTCGTCCACCAATCGTCCAATAGTTTTGACGAGTGGAGTAAAGTAATTGTTGCGGTCCGGTATGCATTAAAATTTTGTGTTCATTTTGAAGTAAAAGTTTAGAAAATATATGATTTTTATGAATGAGAAATGGATGTTTTTTATTATAATCGTACTGTGAATTTAGAAGTCGTCCACCGACTCTTATTACGTTTAGTTTATGATCAAAAAATGGATTAAGAGATAAAATTGAGCTAGTACTTTTTAAAGTTTTATTAGATTTTAATTGTTCGTACTCTGTAGGAAATGATTGCTTCTGTGATATACTAATTAATTTGTAAATAGCGTTTTTAATTTCAGTTACTTGTAAAGGGCCCGTTATTTTATTTTTATTGTTTTTTAAATTGTTAATAAATCGTAGGATATAAGCCATAATTCTTTGCATTCGGGAATAACTAGAAAATTTAACAAATGGAAATACCGATTCATCTAATTGTGCTATTGTTAAAGTTACTTCTTGTTTTAATTCTGGTAAGATTAAATTATTATTTTTTAAATCAAATGTAGGCCACGATGACTCGGCGCACTGCAAAAATTGCGGACCTTTCCACCATTGCTCACAGCTGATTAACACATCAGGGCTGGTTTTACGCGTCAGATAGTCAGCTGAATTTAAATATGTTGGAACATAATTCCACGAGCTAATGTTTGAAATGGACTGTATTTCTCCTATTCTATTACGCACAAATGTCTGCAGTCTATTGGTAGTTGTGTGAAGCCAGCCTAAAACGATGGTGGAGTCGCACCAATAAAAAATATTATCTATAGTGAGTCGCAATGATTCAACGATCTTAATACCGAGTCTCGCTCCTAGTAATGCGCCGCAAAGTTCTAGACGCGGGAGTGTTTGCGGTTTCAGAGGCGAAACTTTATTTTTTGAGCATAAGAGCGTTACGTTTACTTTGCCGCTATCGTCAACAGACCGTAAATATGCGCAAGCTCCGTATGCGTCTTCGGAAGCGTCCGTAAATATATGTAACTGTAGGTTATTGTAATTAGAACAAATAGCGTGTCTGGGGATTCTTAAATTATTTAATTCTGATAATGACGAAATGAACTTATACCAAGCTGTACGTGTAGCTTCGGGTACTGGATCGTCCCACGACAACTTGCATAACCATAGTTTTTGTAGGGTTATTTTTGCTTCTAATATAGAAGGGGTGACCAGGCCCAGTGGGTCAAAAAGTTGTGATATAGTAGACAAAATATTTCTTTTGGTTATTTTGCTACAAGATTTTAAATTTATATTAAAACAAATTTTGTCTGACTTATGATCCCAATTTATACCTAATGTTTTTGAAACATCATTCGGACATAAATCTAAGCGATCAATTGTTATGTTGTCGTTTGAAAGTTTTTTAATTTGTGATAGAACATCTTTATCGTTCGAACACCACTTATGTAACGGAAAACATCCACTAGCAAGTTGCTTGGTCACTCCTGTATAAATGTGAAGAGCCTGAGAGACGTTACTAGCGCCGGTGATGACGTCATCGACGTAGAAGTCTTTTGAGATGACCTCTTGAATCAGCGGGTCGGTACATTCGTCGGCTAACTGCTTGAGACACCGTATGGCTAGGAACGGAGCCGAAGCAGTGCCGTACGTTACCGTATTTAACTCGTAGGCCCGCAGAGGTTCGCTCGGCTCGTCGCGCCACAGTATTTGTTGAAGGGGTCTCTGTGACTCATTAACTTCAATTTGCCTATACATTTTAGTGACGTCAGCCGTAATGACGATATTATGTTGACGAAAACGCAATAATATTGAAAAAAGGTCATCTTGTATCGTCGGGCCGACCATTTGCAACTCGTTAAATGAATAACCGGAAGATGATTTCATAGAACAATCGAAAACTACTCTTAATGACGTAGTAGAACTAGTAGGGCGTTCTACACCGTGGTGGGGAGCAAAATATTTAATTTTGGTCACTGTTCACATGTTTAGATAGTCTCATGTGACCCAGATCAATATATTCTTGAATAAATTTTTTATACTGATTTTTTAATTGTAAATTAGTTTGTAATTTTTTCTCTAATTGTAAATATCTAGTTTTAGCCATTTTGTATGAATCGCCTAAAACATCTGGACTATGCTTTAATGGGATCGTGACTAAAAATCTGCCATTAGGTAGGCGAGACGTATTTTGTATAAACGAATTTTCACATTCGATCTCCTCAGGAGACCACTGTAATTGTTTATTTGTAATGATTGAATCTAATTCCCAAAACTTAGCTAATTGATCGGTAAGAATTTGAGAATCTGAAAAATTGCAATATGTTGATGAACTATGTTGTAATTGTATTGATCCAGTTAAAAACCAACCTAGCTTTGATTTTTGTAAAATAATATTTTGATTGTTTAATTTAATTTGTTCCGACTCAATGAATTCCCATAATATTCCGTTGCCTATTAAAATGTCGATGTTTGACGGTAAATAAAACTGCGGATCTGCTAAAGTTATGTTACTCGGAATTTTAATTGCGTTTTTATCTATGGGAGAACTCGGCCAAGGGTTCGTAATTTCTGAAATAATAACACACGTAATCGTTTTACTGTAATTAGAATGAAGCGATTGAATAGTAATGTCGCAACATTCCCTCGCCACAGATACGCTTCTATTCAACCCGTTAATTGTTGTCGTTACATTTCTAGTAGGCAACTGAAGTTGTTTACATAATCGTTGTGTACAAAAATGTCCGGTACTTCCCGAGTCTAAGATAAGGCGCACACGCCGGCTGCTCCCCGTCGCAGCGCGCACATTAACACGAGCCGTAGATAATAGCGCTTGAGCCGATGCAACGCCGCACGACAAAACTACTTCGCCGGGGTGGCGCGGGTTCGATCCCTCGCCGCTCGGTATTTCGGGACAAATTAAACTATTGTGCTTTTTATTGCATTGTTTGCAAGCCCTTAGTTGACACCTTTTTGTAGGATGCCCAGTTTTTAAACAATTTAAACATAAATTTAATGAACTAGCCTTTGCTTCGCGATCTTTGTTATTTAAATTTAAAAATGTTTTACAGTAGTAAATAAAATGATCTGATGAATGACAAATGGGACATTTTTTAATATTTTTATTGTTATTTTGATTAGTAGTTATTAAGCTAGTATTTGACTGTTTTTGTACAAATTTTGTTTTATTATTATTTTCTAAAGTTTCTAATAATTCCGATCGATTTCTCGTGAATTTTACTAAATCATCAAATGTTAAATCTTGTTTTTCATGTACAGCTTTATATTTTTCCCATTCGACAAAAGTTTGCGAATCAAATTTGCTGGATAACATGTATATTAACAGGGTGTCCCACTTATTGGTGGGTTCACCGAGTGTAGCTAATGATCGCAAATTCTTAACAAAAGTATCAACCAAGCGCTTTAAATTAAATGAAGTATCCTTCTGCATGGAGTAAATGGTAAACAACGACTTGACGTGATTAGCGATAAGCATTTTTTTGTTATCGAATCGATCACAAATAAGTTTCCAAGCTACTTCGTAGTTGGTTGAAGAGAATTCAATTGATTTTATCACTAATAATGCGCTGCCTTCTAACGACGAGCGTAAATAATGGAATTTATTAATCGGACTTAAATCGGGATTATCGTGAATTAAAGATAGGTATGTGTCTCGAAACTCCAGCCATGAATTGTAAGCACCGTCGAACTTGGCTAGCTGAATGATAGGTAGTTTGACAGTAGCTCCGTGCGCCTTGTGCGTGCCATCGGTATCACAGCTACAGTTGTGCAGCTGCTCGGCCACTATACCTAACTTCGACTTAGCTAGCGCCATGGTCTTAAAGTATATGCCCTCAAACAGGTCGCGCTCTTTTTGCTGCTCGGCAACATTAGTACTAATACTTTCTATTTGTTCCTGAACCTCATTGTAACTATCGAATAATGGTTCCAATTTTAACATTCGTACTTCGATTTCTAACTTATTTTCGTTACTCAAATGAGCAGGCAAACTATTAATATAATTAGAGAATAATGTTAAACGACCTTTTAAGGTTCCTCTTTTTTTAATTAAAGCCTGTTCATCGGCCATAGTGATCGAAATTCACCGAAATACGAAAATAAACTGTAGATAGTAACAACGAGAATTTACTGTAAAAGCGCGCACCGTTGTTTAGGATGCGTCCTGTATAACTTTTCTAGAACCGGCTCACGAGCGGGCGCGGCCGATCGTACGACACTTTGTATGAATACCCGATTTATTTTTGCGATTGCGCAAAATAAAAAAAATGATGATATTTTTGCACTTTCTAGGTTGAGCTGGATAATTTGATTATGTAAATACTTAATACATATAGGTAGTATGTAAGTAAATACTAAATAGATAGTTAATAAATAGGTTTAAGTTTGTTTGATGTAAACTTGTAAATAATTGTAAATAATGTGTAATTAATTGACTAATTACTTTATTAAATGTAATTTTCGAACATTTACCGAATATTTATAGGTACTCGATAAATTTTAGGATAAAATTGCAGTATAAAAATCTATCAAATAATTTTGTGGTACTTGATTAGATTCTTTGTGAAATAGAATGGAAATTTGAATAAATCTATCAAATATTTATAGGTATTCGATAGATTGTATGATAAAAATTGAAAGTGTATAAAAATCTATCAAATATTTTTGTGGTATTTGATTAAATTCTTTGTAAAATAGAAATTTTGAACAAATCTATCAAATATTTATAGGTATTCGATAGAAAAGAATGATATTTGTGGAAATGTTTTAACGGCAATAGGTAGCCTTTATTTATAGCAATAGGTAGCTAAAATATATATTGATAATAATACAGCACTGACACAAATGACGCGGCAGAATCGGAATTGTTAATAAGTAAGGAAAATTGGCTTACTTGAGATTGTCTGACCAGTTCGCCACTTGCCTGTTTTGCAATGCAATTTTGATAATGGCACTATCCTGCATCCGAATCCAAAACTGTCCCTGCTGGTTCACTGCACGTCCGGGAGAAGGATCAATGTGGGAGCTGGAGCCTGGAGCCGTCTACTGGAAGGTGCCTTGATGATGGTGATGAATGAAAACTGAATTTGACTCAATACGATGATTTATTGATAGATATGATTTACATAAGTATGACACTTTGACATGCGCACACCGTTGATGGTCCGATATCGAGTGAAGGGGGGCGCGCCGCGCTGCCCGGGCGCAGGCCTACGTAATCCTGGCGTGTGTGTGTGTGTGTGACGTTGACGATGTGATGCGTCGACACGTGGCGTGTGGCTAGGGTTGCCAACTCTCTAAAAGATCAACCCTATCTAGGGGGGGGGTGTACTGCAAAAACCATTTCCCTCTTTGAATTTCGGAAAGAAGTCATTAGTAGCCCAGCGTTAATCCAAACGATTTTCTTCGAACATCACCTGATAATATTATGATTATCCTCTCCAACTTCATCTTTTTCACTTAGTCAATATATTATTATTATTATGCAATAAGTAATATAATTATTAGTTTTTTTTTAAACCGGAGAAATTATCGTTCTCCGGGAGGACGGGATATCGAGCATTATTACCGGAGTCTCCCGGGCAATCCGGGAGGGTTGGGAACCCTACGTGTGGCGCGGGATCCGCATCTCGCACCTGTGAATTAATTAGTAGGGCGGTAACGACTGGAGCAGTTACAGTTGTTCGCGGCGAGCGGCAGCCGCGCCAGGTAACTGCCGAACACACACAGAACACAGTCAGACAGAAGGTGAGCTTTATTTGCCGAAATCGGACGCGATGTTTGAGCAAGCAACGTCACGCTTAACTAAAGCAAGAAATACACGGTCGTCAACGGCGGTTGATGACCACGCAAAATCTATAATGAAAAACTGGTTGACAACACGTTGGCAACCGTGTGGCTGGCAACGCGCATACTATTTTTTGCTGTTGACGACCGCCGTTGGCGACCGTGTATTTCATACTTAAGTATTCCCGAAATACTTGATAAGTGTCTCTCCGGAGTTTTTCTGTTATAATGTATACGCTCTAAGATAAGCTACGCGCGGAAAGTAAGTTATGAAGTTCGTTTTGCACCGTACAAAATGCTAAACCATTTTGCAATTTCATTTGTCGTTTGCTGAACGACGAAGATACAAAGAGAGAATACAATACCCTACATACTGAGGCTTGCCATCTGTCGCTTCATATTCTGTGGGTGGGCTCAGTCACACCGGAGACGGCGTGGTTTGCGGGACGCGCAAAAAACTAATTTAATCTTCGGAGCTCACGAAAGTTGAGCGTCGTAAATTACGGTAGCATCGCCCCCGCCTCAGCCGACTCGCTACTTACACCATCCCTTAAATTATACTTTTATTTTATTGTTGACGCAAAATTATATTGCTTCAACTCGGTACGTGATCGCGGTAAACCAGCAGACAATTTACAATTAATATATAAACTCTTCGATGCATCATGATAACGGGAGAGGAACAAAGGAATCGCCGACGTAGGGACCCCGACCGGACGGCTAGCGAATTTCTTCATCACATCTCGGTGGCACATATTAATATTGCAACCAAATTATTCGGAAGTTTATATTGAGTATATACCGGCTGGTTAATTCCATCAAAATTATTAATTCGAAATTATTTGAATTGCGAGCTTACGCGACCATAGTAAGTATTTTGGATGAGGATAGACTGAAGGTCTAGGAAGTATTCTCCTCTTATAGTAAGTAGTGATTCTCAAACCACGTGAAAATTATTATTGCTTATCAATTTGATTCCATTTTTTCTTTACGATTTTGCTGTCGATAATGTATATTATAATTTATAGTCGCGTCACGATTACGCGGCGGTTGCGGCGGGAAATAATTTTCCTACTGTGAGTTGTGACGCACTTGCGTAAACCTGCTCTTTACTTTTGTCAGTCTTGACTTTCGAGGTATTCCGAATTTAAAAAGCTATTTTTCTGGTAGATCCTGCGCGCTTAGCTAGACTCATTATGACTTTAACTTTATTATAATATTATTATTGTATTTGTTAAATTATTACTGTTCGAGTGTATTCGTGGGTTGTTTGGCCTATATTTAGATACTTTATTTATATAATAATACAATGTAATAATAATAATGATAACTCCCACATCGGTTTCGGTGACGGTGGCCGGTTTCATTGAAACCAGGCCAGCTACGCAGGAGTAATTTTATAGTGCTCAAGTGTGTGCGCAGTACACAAGAGCACTCTCTATTCCTTTACTCTCATAACCCAGTGGGACGGCAGACCGACACGACTGGCGAGAGATCAGGCGCAGGACCGACTTTTTACATGGCCATCCGACGCATGATGGATCATCTTACTTAGACAATCAGGTGATCAGCCTGCATTGTCCTAAACAAACTTGGAAATAACATGTTTCCAACGCGGGAATCGAACCCACGACCTCCGAGTCAAGAGCGACGCTCTGTACCACTAGACCACGGAGGCGTATACTGCATGACTGTTGAGACATGTTCAATACTTGAGGACGTGATATTTGGCAATTATATTAGTTGGAAAAAATAATATAAAAAAATATTATCAATTGATCACTGAGTAAATGTAGCTTAAAGTTAAATAATTATTTACCCAACGCATGGACACCGCGAGCGGGAGGGGTAGTTGTGTGGTGTTTCTTTGGTAGCGCACGCCTCTGCACCGGCCGCATAGTATGCCTACTTGCCTAGCCGCGTAATTCACTTAGTATCCATGATTCATTAATTTTTGGGAAATTGAAAAAAAAATTAGGAACCTAATTTTATTACATATTTATAATGAGAATCGAGTACTGAATACTCTCCTTGAATATCGGTATTGACTCACCAGTCATGCTGTATAATACAATGTATGTATTGTGTAACGCGATACTTATAGTAATAAGTAATATTATAATATTATCATGGCAACAACAAGAGGATTCGTAAGGAGGTCCGTGGCGGTATACAAGACGATGTGAGATTCCCACACGTCTCCTCCTTCCCCCCCTCCCCCTCCCACAACCTCTAGTCCGAAATACAAATATTTAACATACAAATGGCGATGTAACGAACAATTTAGAATCGTCAAACACAAGGACAAGGGGACGTCCGCGGGTGATCGCTCCGCAGCGCTCCAACATTAATTACTTTCTCAACTTTTCTTTCTGAACTCGCTATCTAATTTCGCCGGTGGTATTTTATTTTTCATTTCGCACGTAATGACTAATAACTATGGCGACGTCGTACCCTTCAGTTACCGATCACCGTGGGGGTGGGATACGAGGTGGTATAATATTACGATCGGAGTCTGTATGTCAGCGAGCCG
Source organism: Plebejus argus (assembly GCA_905404155.3). Classification (NCBI taxonomy): domain Eukaryota; kingdom Metazoa; phylum Arthropoda; class Insecta; order Lepidoptera; family Lycaenidae; genus Plebejus; species Plebejus argus. The sequence goes on from FR989935.1 coordinate 16,544,348, forward strand.
ATTCTACGCTCGTATAAGTAATAATAATAATAATAAACATTTATTCAAGACATAAAAGTGTTAGTACAAAACACACTACTGTGTGTTTTGTACTAACACTGTACTAACACTAAGTACTGGTAAATCTTAAGATACCATTATGTAATTAGAATATCACGATATATAGATCTATAGCTAAAAGCGTAAGTGACATAAGCTGGCTAATTTATTAAAGGCTAAACAAACAATAAATGAACAGTTTACGTAGCGTATGTACTATTTAGACATTATAATATTTTGTTTCAGTCCACCTCCTTGTATAAGTATATTAGAGTCGCAGTAAGATCAACCATCCTCCCCCTCTACCAAACAGCCTCCTCTCCCTCGCTCCTCCGGCCCAAACATCAGTCAATACACTTTGACTGGAATTTGAATGGATTCAACAATCACGTAACCCTATTGCTGGGGCATCGGTCCCGGACCGCCATTAATGTAATACACCACACCAGCGCCCAGGCAGACCGCAGGGGGGGGGCGCTATTGAACACACGACAAGCCATATAAATTAGTATCTTTAGTGAGCTACATAATATAGCATCAACAAAATAGTTGCGACCTTAAGGCCTATTCACTTAGGAACTAGTGCCCTTAGGCCGGGTCTATTTTCACCTATTGAAGACACTCAATTTAGACTGTCAATAATTGACGTTTAGCTTGTGAGTTGTGATTCATTTCAAACTATAAAGCGATTTGACTAAACAGTTCCTGTATTACTCGTACTCGTACACGCTCCACTGCGTTTCACCTTGAAAGTAAAACATCACGTCTCGGTGGCCTTTTCTTTAGCAGACATTCGGTTTTGACGGACGCCTTGAGTGGTGCACGAGGGTCCCTAATCACTATAATCATAATTCGACAAAAAAGTTACCGAAAGTTATGAATTTGATAGCATTTGTGTTAAAAAGTTGTAGATCTCTCGAGGGTCAACTCGGCAGCTTTCGTTTGTTTCGCGACATTTTTACTTTTGCAGGATTTATACGCTCGAAACATTATAACAATATTATAATTATTATTATTGACGTAATTTTATATGATATGTCATCGAGTATTTAATTCTTGTGAGTAAAAATTATTAACAATCTAGAATGTACTACTTTATATTGTTGAAATGCCTACTACTTTAATAAAGCAATAATGAGGAAACGTACCGTAAGTATTGCATTTTCTGAATACGAGAAACAAACGAGATTCGAATTGCATATCTAATAGTTTTAAGAATACATTTAAATTCAGTTATTAACTGCTAAATCACATAAGCAGTTAATAGCTTCGAACATATTTTATAAGTTATAACATAAGGGCATCATGCAGATTCTCCACGTTGGCTCACTGTGGATATATTATAGGTGACCTACACGGTTACTCTACAGATTACTCGTAATTCGTATACTGTGCATGTTGTATACAGTATACAACTATACAGCTTTGAAATCCTGGTGGCACCTATGTTTGTCCATCATGACCTTACGTGAAGAGAGGGCCTCTCAACGAAAGGTCCGAGGTGCCTAGATAACTTCTAGCCCTTATCTCGGATAGGCCAGAAGTACAATGTCAAAATAATAGTTGCATTTCCTTGTACAAATTAAACTATGTTAAAGTTTCAAGGTCACAATTAGAAAGCCGTAGATTAATACAGTATCTAATAGTGTGCATTCATGGAACAGTCGTTCGGGAGACTTCCCCTGCGTAATATAAACGTGGCCGGCTTCCGGCATACGTATATTTTATACGAACGTTTTGGAGTGTCGACTAGCTATCTGCTTAAACAGAAGTACCGTCAGTGCACACCCTCAGGCGACCATCAATAGAGGTGCAGACTAGCAATACCTTTCCCCGACTACCTACTACGCACACACACGTGGCATACGGGTGTGTGCGTGGTCGGCGGCGGCGTGTACCTGCCGTGTTAGCAGGTGATCTCGTACGACTCGTCGCGCGGCGGCGTGTCGGTGGTGACGGAGAAGGGCGCGGCGACGACGTCCTACCTGCTGGTGCAAGACGCCGCGCCTGCCGACTCCGGCCGCTACTCCTGCGCGCCCTCCAACGCCGAGCTCGCCTCCGTGCGCGTCCACGTGCTCAACGGTCGGTACACACTTTACCTGTGTATATACATGTAACCCGGAGTCAGCTTGTAACCCTGATGTCACCGCGACCCGAGTGGATCTGATCTAACTCGTCAGCAATACTCCTAATGTATGTACCTGTCTCCCGGTGGCATCGAACCCACCCTCGGTTTTCCGCTGATTTGAACAAACTTCTATAGAGAACTTGTCTGCTCTTCCATCCCTTACATGAATTTACTCGCATGCTATAGAAAATCAAACTCGACTGACGACTCATTCAATCGACACGATCCTAGGAGTAAAATAACGCTATGTGGCTTTTAACTACTTGAGAAAATGACAATAATATCAGCACAGTGCAGTGCACGTGCAGTGGCATTTTGTTACGAAAATAATACAGTCATATTTGTTTATACTTATCTTAACACAGCTGTACCCACACTTATGATAATAGCATAGATAACAGCTCGTAAAAACAAGTTTATCGAACCATCCAGTCACTGTGATTAAACATATTATGCAGTTCCAAGGTCGAGTATATGCTGAGTAATCTTATAATAATATAAGATTGAATATTATTCAACCGATAAACCCTTCTTTGTGTTCGTCGTATAGCGTCATGATATCAGGATTTCTTGAAATAGTTCGGGTTGGCTCCGACTTCGAGAAGTCGTAATACACGATTCTAAAGTCCTTTCCGACGTTAGTGGTCATTTCCATATTGTGGCAAACCTTTAAGAACTTCAACGCCCTCGCGCATCATCAGAAAATATCATTAGGGTTTAGCTCATTTCCGCCTTCCTGATTGTCTCATAATATCTGTTTTCAATTCGAGGACATCGACAGGAGCCGGTTTCGGTGAAGAGATTCGGGCGTAACTCGAGGTGTGTTCGTGTTGCAGGCGAGCGGCCGGCGGCGATGCAGACGGGGTCCGCGGGGCTGTCGGACAGTTGGCGCTGCGTGCTGCTGCTGCTGGTGGCCGGCGCGCTGCACGCCCGCCTGCTGCGCGCCCAGCTCACTAGCTGATCCCATCGCCGCCCGTCCCCCGCGCCGCTTGTGCCCGGAACCCGCTAGAGCGCTAGCCGGACTTCCCCGGGACCGTCGAGCGCGTGGCGGCGGCGCGGGCGCGGAGCGGCGCTCGACGTTCGCTCACGTTTTGTACATTGCGGCTCCGCGCCGGGGCCGCTCGGCCCGACCCGGAACACTCCCGCGCCACCTAGTTAATATAGATAGTTATAATATTATTACGGTAAAGGAGAGGTCGATTAAATTAATTAAAGTTCGCGGTCGCACCGCGGGTCGCGGGAGTCTTTCGTTCGGCCGCGCCCCCTCCCTCTGTAAATACTCCAATAGGTGATAATATTTGTAATTACTTCACGTTACGTACCGTAAGTCGCTCCACCGGGGACGTAGGATTTAGCGTTTCTAAAATGCCACCGATGATTCGGCTGGGCTAAAATTTGTACGACACTGAATTATACAATAATTCGTGTCACTAATGGTAGGGGCCGCCGCCGCGGGCGAGCACCGCGGGGTCCACGCCTCGTTTTCGACAATTTTCATTGGAATTCGATGTAAAGTAAATTTATTTGTTGGTTTTAATATAGTATATTTGACTGGGGAGAGAGGCCGGAGACCTCAGCGGATGGCTTCGGGCCCGCGCCGAGTTCCCGGCCAGGTCTGTTACAACGGAGAGGTACATTTTGTCGAGGCACACTACTGTCCGACGTGGAGATCGCGAGCCGGGGGCCGGGACTGCCGGGAGATCCCGACGACCGAGCCGCTAGGGCTGCAAGCCGGAGTGATCGCTCGGTGTCGTAGTATCGTCCGTTTACCGATTACCAAAAATCTCCGGGAAAAAACAACTACTAACCCGGCGTTGCCGAGTTGACGTCCTCGGTAGGATTATAAGCCGTCCGTGACGCGCGGGTGTGCGGATCTCACGGTACAGGAGTTGTTCTGGCCCCCGGCGCGGCGCCTCCGCGTTCTGTTTCGAACAATTTGAACGCGGAGGCGTCATATCGTTAATGTGCCACTCACAAAGCTCTAGGCTAATTTATAACTGCATCTCCGATGAGACTCCAGCTCGAGACACGCGGGGCGGACGTTCGAAAGAAAACCGTGTAATTAATTTTCGTTAGCCTAGGCTTAGAGACTCCGCCTGCGTGTTTTAAGCGGGGTGAAGCGGGTGTCGTATGCTATGCTGTCTCTATTTTACAGATCTTTTTATATAAGTAATATTACTAAAGTATGAGATGTTTAGATTACTCATTTATTACGCAGGTAGAGCAGTTTTATTAAAATAATATAATATAACCGAAGTCTCCGTTTCCGGAATAACATGCTATTACAAATATCAGCGATTTTCCGGTACCCTATTAAAGAATTAGGAGTCAAACTGCGAGGATATTTTGGTTTTAAATGAAAGATAATATATTCATCTCCACGACTGTACCATAAAAATTCTATAGCCGCATACAAAATTTTCACATAAAATACGTTTTAACCATCACAATAATCGCAAAGTATGAAAAAAATGGGGTCTGATTAGGTACCTTAATATCTAAATACACTGAACTGAGGAAAATAAATATACAAAAAAATTGTTGCTTATTTAGTCCTCTATAAAGTCCGCTAAAAATTTTATATAAAAATAAACAACTTTTCCAGTTATAAGAAAAATAAGAAAATTTTTCAAATTTTTTCGTACATTTTCGCCACATCAAAAACGCGGCGAGCGTCGTAAACGCCACTGTACAAGGCGCGCTAATATGAATCTTATTTTAATGTCATTAACGTCGATATTCGTAGTGACAGACATCCGACCTGCTAATTAAAAAGTTGGAGCATTCTTATGCTAAAAATAATTAAACAGTTTTATTTTTCCCGCTAAACAAGGAATATAAATTATATAGTATTCGGCGATTGCGGACCGGAGTGTGTCGAGTCACAAGTGAAACCACTATACTAGTCACGATGACGAGGTCACTAATTTAATTCCAGTGATTTAACAAACGTCGTGTTGTCGCGAATCGACACTTTAGCTGCATTGTACAGCGCAATATACGACATGTAAATAGCAGATAACAGACCGACCGAGTCGTGATAATGATAAGTTTATGTATGTACCAAATCATTGCAGGACGGTTTGAAGGAGCTACCTCCTGTTTCGCGTCGGTTTATACGTTATAGTCCGACAAGGCTTTATATGAATGTGTCGTGGTGTCAATGATGTCAAAAGGCGCTGGCTGATAAGAACTGTCAAACACATGTCAAAAATGACGTTTTTGTATGATAGAAGCGTTTAGTTCCTTTTCTCACCACGTTCAAGTAGAGCCTTGTCGAACTATACCCCTGCTGCTTCTGTGTATAAAGGCAGTCACAGACTTAGCTATAATATATATTAATATATTTATAGCTAGGCATATTAATATATATTTTCTATACAATTTTCGCGTGACCACACACTCAGCTATAATATATTATATTTCTGGTCTCAGCGTGTTTAGTACGGTACATTAATATATATTATAGCTAAGTCTGTGACGGCCTTAATAAGGAAATAACATTGTTAAATAACAAAACGCTGTCCCGTTTCACAGGCCTGCTTACATCTCAATTAAAACGAATAAACTCGTGTCCCCTGTGCGCCGTGACACACTATAATTAATTGTATCCTTGACTGGTGGTCGGTGGACTCTACTCTAATCATGGGTCGCGTCGTGCGCACTATCTCGATTTTCTGGTCTGAGAATCTGATGCTAAATTTGAATAACCTGTTGTGACTTGTGTGGGATTAATCGTTAAACAGTTTAAAATCGTACTTTCGATGATGTCGCGGCCTCTACTGTGAGAACTGAGTAATTATAGTTAGTACGTAAATTATTCTCAGTAGATCACGTAAATTATGCAATACTAGGAAATAATTTCATTTTGGAGAACTATTTTATAGAATCGAAAGGGGTAGTCATTGCACTATAACTACATATCTAAATGACAAATATATAATATTATATAATATTATATACACATGTTATGATGTCAGGGGTAACAAGGAATATAGTTAGTTGTTATATTGGCGGCATAGCGTGCGGCACCGGCGTCGTTTGTGTTGTTCGAAGTTTACGTTGTCTGTTGTCTCGGATGAACCCGTGTTGTAAGTAACTTGTATTATGTATAGTATCCTGTACATATAACTACATAGACATTTTACAGTGCGCGTGTCTGTGTGAGTGCGGCCGGCTGCGCGAGTGTATGTATGTAATACATAAACTATATGTAAATTAAAATATAACTTTGTTTTCAAATAAAATATTTAATATTTAAGAGCACGCGTCTTTTATTTCCTGCAGTGCAGCTGTCGTATCCTAAGCTAGGATAATAATTAATGTTAATTTTTAACAAAGGTTAAGTCTAATAGGTACTTAAGTATTCTTATCAGCCTTTTACGGATGTGACTATTTCAGCATTATAAATTACAGCTATAATTAATAGATAATGTAGTCTGCTCATTATAGTCGTAATTATAATGCATAACGTCGTCGCATCCATGTAGTATAATATTACAGCGCATGATTGTGATATACTGCCACCCTGGACCACATTATGTTCTGCTCTACATAGAGCAGCTAATAATACACCTATGGTACGGGTCCGGAGAGGCAATATTTACGCAACACAGATGAATGATGACGACTGACAACATGTACCGTTTGTTTTAAAATATAAATGTAAGGCCTTTAAATAAAGAAAAAAAAACGATACATAACGAGGGCCCCCAGTCCGCACACCACTATAGCAATTGGTTCCCGCCCGCAGCCCGCAGCCCGCAGGCCACCACATACATAATACATTAGACCTCACTAATACTTCAATGGCTATCGGCTCCGGTCGATGTTCCAGCGCAAACACCCCGGACTTCCAGGAACCCGATTCACCGTCCCTGATTCTCTACATTGCAAGCTGTGGCCGACGAGTTAAGAAAACGAGATTCAAGTGACGAATATCAGGAGCCAGGTAACTATTCAATGAGGAACTCATTATAAGAGTAATACGATCAGTTTTATCGAAACCTAATCTCCCGCTATTTCTAGACACCTTGCGACTGTATTATTATATTATTTAGCATAACTATATAGCATACTTATAGTCGTGATTACTATTGAGTTACGAAATTAACTCTACTCATGTGAAACGCTCTGATTTACAATACAAGTTCCAACTTTTAAGCAATCGGTAATGTGGTTAAAGTTGCGCTTGGCTGAGTGTATAATTGTTAAAGTTATTATCAGTTAAAGTAAGGGAACGAGTAACGGGCGGCCTTTACCTCCAGCAGCCGCGCGAGAGAACGCCGTCAGTCCCTTCTCCGCAAATATTAGGGCCGATTGTTCCTTATAAATGTGGAGGCATAAATCCACTTCGATATACGAGCGCGCGGTCACCCGCGAGTAGACTTCACCTCGGCCTTCAAAAGTGTACTCTACCGGCCGGGAAACAGGGTCGCTTTTCCGATGGCGAGGGAATTCCGTTAATATTTCGCCATCGATAGGTCTCCGGGGCCGCGTTTTTCGCACACGCGAACATTAGCATTTATGTAATATAATATGTTGCTAGATTGCCCCGCCGCCCGCCGCCGCCGCCGGCTCCGCGTCGTTTCGATGGTTTTTGCTGATATTGATGACCGGAGATGAGGGCGCACTCGTCAAAGTCAAACTCGTTCGCTTCGGTTTCCGGGTGAACACATTTCTGAAGCGTCAGAAGAATTGAGTCAGAAAAATTAAATTAAGAAATTTAAAAAAACCCCCGCCAAAAAACTTTAAAAAGTAATGAAATAACATTTCCTGACTTTAAGTTTAAATCATTCCTAAGAGTTAAGTATTATTTTAGTCCATAATTGTTGTCAAGGTGTGTCGGGGGACCGCTAAGTAAACTACCACAACAGCGACTTTTGCATTTTGTATCGCCATAATAGTCGCTGATTCTCTCGATTCGGGTCGCTGTGAACAGACCCTTAATTTATATTGTTATGTGAAATCAAACATCTACATTAGCGGTCCCCCGACACACCTTGACAACAATTATGGACTAAAATATTACTTAACTCTTAGGAATGATTTAAACTTAAAGTCAGGAAATGTTATTTCATTACTTTTTAAAGTTTTTTGGCGGGGGTTTTTTTAAATTTCTTAATTTAATTTTATTTTATGCTTTTTAAACTTGTGCAGAATAATTCCTATCAACTGGATCATATCCCAATGAATACCATCTATAAAATATGTCCTCTTGGATGAGGCCATCAATATGAGCCCAAACATGAAACCTCCACTTTAGGTTCATACGGAGCTTGGCTCCTATAGAATCCAGGTGATGCTGCAGCAGCAGCATGCAAATATTTACTGTTTATCTACGTCTTACTGGTTGTCGCAATTAAAATGAGCCCAAACACGAAACCTCTGCTCTAAGTTGGTGAGGAGTTGGGTATCCTATTGATTACCAGGTGATGCTGCACCACCAGGTCAACTTTCCAATAATGTGTATATATTCATAAGTGTCTCGAACCAGGATGCAAAATATAAAACCCATCAAACGACTGCAAGTTGCTAATCGTCATATCACGAACCAGATATACCGTGATATTTCAGCAATGAGCAGGCTGATGATGATGAACTATAGCTAAAAACACTCACCGTCATGTAAGCTTTCAAACAAAAATAACTAGATCTAAGTCGGTCCACCCGTTTGGATGCTACGATGCCACAGACAGACAGACAGACAGACAGACAGACAGACAGACAGACAGACAGACAGACAGACAGACAGACAGACACGTCAAACTTATAACACCCCTCTTTTTGGTCGGGGGTTAAAAAATTGAGCTCTCTTAAGGATGACTTTCAAATGAAATACTTTAGAGTACCCAGGTTACACTATATGATGCATCATTGGTCCTTATTGGGTCCAGTCTGTTTTGTATTAAGCAGTATAGTCACACAGACTTTACGTATGTATGCAGTATGATTCTTTGATTCGACAGCCTATCCTATCCTACTTCCTACTAGTCCTACTAATTATAAAGGCGAAATATTTTTACAAAGATGTCTTCAATTTTCTACACAAACCCAAACCTGTGAAACCTCTTAAGCTATATGGTCTGCCTAAAATTCACAAAAGGAACATTCGACCTCTGAGGCCCATTGTGAGTCAGATTGACTCCGACATACAATTTGGTGAAACATGTTGCTGGAGTGCTGTGACCATTAGTTGAGAAAACACCGTCTTTCGTGAAGGATTCGGTCCATTTCAGGGACATAGTGAAGAGTAGGTATGTAGGGACGTTGTTTTAAGAACGGAAAGCATATGCTACTATGCAAATTATATTCATCATCATCATCACTACCATAAACCATTATAGGACCATGTATCGTCCCGTTTTGAACCTATTATTGGTACTTTTCATAGTCTTTTATTATATATTATCACTTGAACCGCGGGTAACACCGCGGGGCACAGCTAGTTAATTTATAAGAACCATTTTTTCGAACGATCAACGAACAAAATTGTAATAATCGTCGTGTAATGATAGCGATAAGCGACAGAATAGTCTCGTAATGCTCGTACCCTTCAAATCGGTGCTGACACAATCAATATAATTATTATTATCTGGCGATACGCACATTTTCTGATAAGCCGTGTTATCTGTTTCTCGATTGTTCTCTCGTAGCTTCCATTTCATTAATTTAAGCTTGTGTCATACTATTATGACTTAGGCCGGTATAAATAGTCAGTACTCAAGATGCATCTCGGTCTCAAGACATGGTTCAGGCTCTGTGATTGGTCGCCTGTCAAAATTTGGACCAATCACAGAGCCGAACCGCGTCTTGAGAGCGGGTCGCATCTTAAGTACTGACTATTTATACCGGCCTTAATGTGTCATACTATTATTCGGGATGTTCACTAAATTTTTCCTCAATGTTTAATATCATGACATACTTTTGTAAAGTAACGTTTTAACCGACTTCAAAAAAAGGAGGTTATCAATTCGACGCTTATGTATGTAATATTTCCATCAACGGCCAACTTCTATCGGAGATTTCAAGCATTAGAGGTCTAGGAGTCATCATTGACTCTGTGTTAAGTTACCGTGAACACATGGAAAACATAATAAATAGGACGTCAAAATTAACTGGATTTATAACAAGACAAATGAAAATCTTTAATGAACCTAGTATATCCATTCTAATATTTAATTATATAATATATTATTCGCAGCATTCTGGAATACTGTTCTCCGATATGGAATCCAACAAAAACGTTTTGTTTAAATATTTTTTGTGTTTTAATAATCCTACTTGTAAAAGGTTTTTCACTTATGAGGACAGACTACCTAATTTCCAAATGTCGACGTTAAAAGCACGCCGCAAAATGTTGGATATAATGTTCCTTTACAAGGTTACACCTCAGACCAAATAAAAACTGAGTTTTTATTTGGTCTGAGGGTTACACATGGACTGATCGATGCGCCGGACTTGTTGGAATCCTTGTCATTTAGCGTACCCAGAGTTGGAAGTTGTTTCCTTCATCGTAAAACTTTCTCCCTCTCATCATACAGGACAAATTTAGGACAACACGGCCCTTTGTACCGCATGTGTTCATCACATTATAATGCTATCAATACGGCTTATGACATATTCTCTGGTTCTCTTGTCTCTTCTAAAAATTCAAAATACTCTTATGGAGATCTTCGGTTATGGTAAAGACTGTTTTTATTTTCGTTTCCTTTTGTAATTGTATTTAATTTTGTAGTTAGTTTGTATTTAATTTGATAATTACCTAGTAGTATGCTGGTTTTTTTTTTCTTTTCTTTTTGTAATTATTATAATTGTATTTAATTTTGTAGTTAGTTGACACAACTCTTTTAGTTTGTTATGTGCATGTTGTGTTCACTTCTTAGAGAGATACATTCCCTAGTATTAGCCATTTTATACTCTATTATTTATAACTAAGTACATGTATTGTGAATTGTATCTTGTTTTGTGGACCTAATAAAAAAAACCGGAACTGCCCAGATTTTGTATATTATGTTAACAGTTAATCTATAACAGCTTCTGAACAAATGTGCGCAATTTCAAAAGTGGTATGTATGTATGTATGTATGTATGTATATCTCCGGAACTACAAGTCCGATTTAAGTGAATCTTTTTTATTGTACTAGGTACTGTTCAACTTAGGGAATAGTGCAAGTTTCATCAAAATCGGTTCAGTAGTTTTGGAGATAGGGAGTTTTATTTCTCAATTACGTACAATTTTGAAGTCAGTTTTATGTTTTTAAAATACAGTTATGTTTAAATATTTTTTTTTTCTGAGTAGATTTTAACGAAATTCTTTCAGAATGTTGATTCTACTGGTGCCTACCACCGGTTCGGGAACTAGCCCAGCGAGAAGAACCGGCATAAGAAACTCGCACGGGACCCACTTTTTTACCAAAAAAGTGAGAAAAAATTAATCTTTTAAAATAAAATTTACAATTTGCTGTAACTAAAATTATACAATGTCAGCATACATACATAATAATTGTAAGTCATACAATAGTGTAGAAGTAGCCTTGCAAGGAGCCATCCTACTCCCAAGATGTGCCATCATTTATGAAATCATTGACCTTATAATAGGCTGGGGCACACAAACGCTCTTTGACTACTTTCTTAAATTTATTAATTGAAGAAAGATTTTGAACGTTTTCTGGGATTTTATTGAAAATGCGCATACATTGACCTTTAAAAGATTTACTGACTTTACTAAGTCTGATTACTGGTAAATCTAGCTTGTGCTTATTTCTGGTGTTTCTACAATGAATGTCACCTTTGGCTTTTTTACATATATTTTTTCTAACATATATATTACATTATCCAAAATGTATTGAGAAGCTACTGTCAGAATACCAATTATTTCTTTAAACTTTTCTCTCAAAGATTCAAATGTAGACATTTTGTAAATCGAACATAATATAGCTCGCTTCTGCAGCACAAAAATAGTTTAACATCGGCAGTGTTTCCCCATAAAAGATACCATATTATGACATTCTACTGTGAAAATAGCTAAAGTTGACTAATCGTGCAGTGTCTTTGTCAGAAATTTCCCTAATCTTTCTGACTACATATGCTGCAGAACTGAGCCTATCTGCGAGTTTAGCAATATGAATTATGATCACCTCACTGTAATTTACTATCTAGTGTAATACCTGAAAACACAGTAGTGTCCACAAAATTCATGTTTTCATCATTTAATAGTACATTGGTTTGAACTTGCCGTACATTGGACAAAGTAAACTTTAAACATGTTTTCGTAGAATTCAAAAGTAAATTATTAACATTAAACCAATGTACTATTTTTGAAAGAGTGCTGTTTGCCTCGTTGTAATTAGACTGCTGTCTCTTCACTTGAAAAATAAGTGAAGTGTCATCAGCAAAAAGTACTATTTCATTATCATTGTCCTTAACTAGATAAGGTAGGTCATTTATGTAGATGAGAAAAAGAAATGGGCCCAAAATAGATCCCTGTGGGACATCTAATTCTATTTTGGTTCTTAATTTGGTTTGAGTCCTACTTTTGAGGTAAGATGTCAAAAGGTTGAGGTGTTTAATATAAATCTACTGACGAGTCTGTGTATTCGAGATAATTACGCAGTTCAATGTCGTTAGACGTCACGTAACTAGCTATAGGTAAATACTTACTTAAAATTAATTATGACTTTAAAAAAGGTTTTTATTTCACGATTACTGCAAGAAATAACATATTATTATAAATATTTAATAAAGTAAAAACCTTACAAGCATTATCACTCTGTTGCTACCGCTTTTTACTAATAAAGATAAGTATGCTAATCACTGGTGATCTTCAATTTAAGAATGAGTCGCTATTTTACGTTATAATTAAGAATGCTCCAACTTTTTAATTAGCAGGTCGGATGTCTGTCAGTACGAATATCGACGTTAATGACATTAAAATAAGATTCATATTAGCGCGCCTTGTACAATGGCGGTTACGATGCTCGCCGCGTTCTTGATATGGCGAAAATGTATGAAAAAATTTGAAAAATTTTCTTATTTTTCTTATATCTGGAAAAGTTGTTTATTTTTATATAAAATTTTTAGCGGACTTTATAGAGGACTAAATAAGCAAAAATTTTTTTGTATATTTAATTTCCTCAGTTCAGTGTATTTAGATATTAAGGTACCTAATCAGACCCCATTTTTTGTTATATTTTGCGATTATTGTGATGGTTAAAACGTATTTTATGTGAAAATTTTGTAAGCGACTATAGAATTTTTATGGTATAATCGTGGAGATGAATATATTATCTTTCATTTGAAACCAAAATATCCTCGCAGTTTGACTCCTAATTCTTTAATAGGGTACCGGAAAATCGCTGATATTTGTAATAGCGTCCTTAAAACGCGTCGCTGTATGCAGTCGCAAGTGTGACGACTGAGTACTGACGAGCAACAGACAGCAGTGCGAGACGACAGTTGACAGGAGACACAAATAATCGTGCTACGTTCTAGAAATTAGAATACGGGTATGCAGATGGAGAGTACAGTCACAGTACAGTAGAGTCGATGAGCTGAAGGAGAGTACAGTCGAAGACAGTTTATTGTTAGAAGTAACTCAAACTCGACCTTAACTAAACCATTTTGTAATAATTTGTAAGCGGGAATCCTATTCTGCTTATTGTATAATATAGTAACCGTAGTGTTCCGCTACTGCTTATTTCCCAATGACGATAATTTAACACGAGTATGTACATTTTAACGAGCGGAGTGCCAAACACCAGTTTTCCCGCCGTACGTTAAGGTCGTCGCGGACAGCGGCGAACATGTCATAAATCATAATGACGTCGTTATTTTTATTCCATCCGTCTCCTTCATAAATTAAAAAGTTATTAATGTTGACCTTCCGAGAAGTAATTAGTAATTACGTGTAAAAATGAACAAATACTAAAAAAAGTTAGTACGCATGCCTGTGCGTGCACTCACTCATTTACTTAAAGGTTGAGGTTTATTTCGCGGAATATTGCTAAAAATAATAAGAAACTAAATTTTATGCTATGGATTTCCGCAAAGTAACGCCTGATTCTATTAACTACTAAAAAAGTATTTGTAAAAAGTAAAACTGAAAAAAATATTTCCACGCCCTAGAGGCAGAAATTGTGAACTAAGTATAAAAAAATTATAATAAGAACATTGTAAGTTGTAACCAATTTCTTGGAAATAAAGACTAGTTACTTAAAAATATTATCTTATAGTGTGCTTGTCGACTCGTAATCTGCATGAAAATATATTTTATTAACATAATAATAAAATAAATAAAAATATAAAAGTAATCTTCCTCCCAAGGACGTTTGCTTCCTCCCTTGTCCTTCACATTATTTTGTTGGCACATTCTGTGTACCTTTATTATTTTTTTGATCTGACATTTTACTGCACAATAAACTTTGCGTGACAGTCATAGGCTAGAGTCTAGACTCTAGAGACACACATAGATGATAGAGCATTTATTATTCTCGCTACATATTTTGATTTCGGCTTCCAAACCCACTCTACGAAATACGAAGTCATTGATTATTGAAGGACACTAGCGTAGAGGGGAGCAGCTCTCAGCAGTAACAAGCAGCTCTGCGGCTCGGACTTAGTACTTAGTATCTACCTACAGAGAAACAACTACAAAGGAAGCCGCTTTGCTCTAGCATAATATAATACACAACCGTGACAGGAATCGTTTTAGATAGTTCCCGTTTCGTTCGATGGAGCAAAGCCATCCTCACCGTAAATTGTAATTACATAGTTTCAAGGACGACATACACACTTCGGTCTTTAGCTCAATCCTTACGGAAAATCACCGTCCAATTGTACGTGTTTGTTTACGCTCAATTGCAATATGATAGGATTTATTTAGTCATTGCAACTCCTGATTGATAACCAGTGTCAATCTATAGGTACACCCAGGTACACCTACGTCAATGTTCAAAATAGGTTCATTCGATAATTTGTCGATAATAATATCTAATGTTATCAATGTTTTTTCATACATTTTTATAATTCTAGAACGCAATTTAATTTATTTTAATAAAATGTGAAGTCGTTTTCGTGGGTCGAGTTCACGTCGCAACTTAGTCTCTAGTTCTCTACATTAGACGCGACTAGCGAGTCGTTCGATTACAATATTGACCTTCTCCAGCCTCCGTGACCTTGCGGGCCCATTACACTACACCACCACTATACCACAGAATAGATAATAGTACAAGCACAATACACATTACCACACTCGTTCTATCTGAGTAGTCGGACTTATGCTAATAGGTACTTATTTTATTTATTTATTTAAATCAGGCATGTTGGCCCATATTATGTACCGTACTAGTATAATATTATATGTATAATGTAATACATAGACTATAATGTACATCACTAGCTGACCCGCGCGGCTTCACTCACGGGAAAATTGAATTTTATATTATTTATAAGCGTCTCTATTTTAGACTTTAGTACATATACATTACACAAACATGGAAAATGTGCGGTCCTTTAAGTCATTCCCTAAAGTTTTCAAGCGATTGATTCTACAAACATAGGAAATATGCAGCGAATTGCTGTGTTGCAGCCTGCAGGTCTTCAATTGTCACAACGATTACAACAACTGTCATAATACCTAATATAATAAAAACTACGATTGAGGTACAACTACAATAATATGTACGCGATATATGCGACTAATTCGAGCTATGAGGCTATCACCCCGCGAACAACGTACATATTTTACATTGACGCACTTCGACGTGAATACGTTACTGAGCTATGAGCGCAGACGTTCATCGCGATTCGCGTGTTCAATAAAATACTTCAATTCAGTAAAAAAGTTCAATAAATAATTAACATACTTAGCCTTGTTCGTGTAAAAAAAGACGAACATGTAAAATGTAATTAATTATTATTATTATTATTATTATGAGCTAGAATAGGTTGGAATAACACTTACTAACTATAAAAGCTTCAGTTTAATTAACGTTAGTTACCTAGGTCCCTCAGTAAGTTCTCTAAGAACTTGTGTGACGACTGACGGCGACCAGAGTCTGACGACAGAAAAATGTAATACTTCAAAAATAAAGATGTAATTCTTGTGCAGCGCCATTAGCTTTGGCATCGATGAATCTCTCACTAAAGTTCGTAAACATCCTAACGTACATCTCCATAAAATGTATAATGGTCCCTACTCACCATCCACCATTGCACCTTGGGTGGAATAAAAATGAACCAGAGGAATTAAATAAAAGAGAATTTGAATTTTGTTCTGTTGAAT
Source organism: Plebejus argus (assembly GCA_905404155.3). Taxonomy (NCBI): domain Eukaryota; kingdom Metazoa; phylum Arthropoda; class Insecta; order Lepidoptera; family Lycaenidae; genus Plebejus; species Plebejus argus. The sequence continues at coordinate 16,560,799 of FR989935.1, forward strand.
ATAGGTAACTAGGTATTACCTATATTCAACATGCTGGTGTGCACATCGCACTCGCCTTCTAGCTACGGTCGTTGATCACTGATCACTGATCACTGATCACTGATCAGTGATCAGTGATCAGCAATAGTCACTTAGATAAATGTTACCTGAGTGACCATAATAATGTAACCTATTATTACAATTTTTAATTTTTTTTACTGCAGCAAATACTCGTAGTTTACAGATCTTTTAGATCTTCCTAAGACAACTGCAGATTCCCATAATTTTATAAGATATCCACATAATATTATGTATGGTTCGACTGTCATTCATTAACATTAAGGTCGCTCTAGACTCGATTTGAGTACAACAGGTTAAGCAGCTGCATGTCTCAACTGTTGTGCCACGCACGGACTCTATATGGAGTGCAATAACTCACACGCGTGCGCCGTGCAGTGGGGAAAGTGTTCCCCGATCCACAATCGTTCGCCGCACTGCGCCGCGCGCCGTCAGCTGATTAATTATTATCATTAGGTATTATTATTGAAATTCCCGAGGACACGAAACGAGGAACACCGCCTTTATTCTCCCATGATTTACCTCAAATGTAATTTATTATATCGATGAATAATTATACTTGTCTAAAAGTTTCTAATAGTCTTTAAGCTTCGAGTAATTAATAAAGTAGCGTCACACGGTGGTAAATGGCCCGTGCACCATGAACAGAATAATATTACTCGAACCATACTTCAACATCGAAAACTACAAACCATATTTTTACACGTCGAGTGTTCCCGGTGCGTGTAGAGCGGGCTGCGGCCCGCGGGAGTCGGGCGTGTACGAGCAGTATACTGGGTATATACCACGCATCTAGGTACTTCATCTCGGTTGTCTTGTCACTTGTCTAGCAGAAACTGCTCTGCAGGACCGCCTATTAGTTTTCACATAGTTTTCCAGTTTACTATATAATTATTATTGTGTTTTTAAGTTTAAGCCTAGTTTTAAGTTGTACAAATAAAGAATTTTATAGCCAGGGCTGGATCTACCGTATTGTGGCTTTTTGGGCTTAAGCCCAGGAGTTGTGAATTCGAGGGGCTAGATCGAGTCAAAGTAGAAAATAGACGGTAATGCAAAATAATCTAATATCTATAATTTAATTAAAAACAGATCGTGTGGTTTGAACTGGTTTGCTGCCCTACGAATCCTACGATCGCCATCAAATCCATTCGATTCCTTTTATTCAAGTCAACGTTTAGGTGTTGATACTTCGGAAACCCCAAACATTTTTTCACCCCAGCGAATATTTTGCGAGGCTAGTTTTAATTCGTTAAACGATGTACCATCGAGGAAATTGATTCCTAGGCAATTGACAGACCGACGTCATTTGGTCGGATCATGTCAATTCAATGTTAATTCTGTCGGCTGGGTTTGACGTACCGCAACTAAACTACGTAGGTTTCCATCTACCTAGGAATCAAAATCTGATTGTACAATGTACATAGTTATCTGAAGCAAAGTCCGCTCGACACGATAAGCACGCTAGGTACATTTAACTCGGTATTCGCACCGTGAACATGATATCATTGGTATTAACATTGTATCTTTTGGAAATATGTCTTTAATTTTTAAAGTATAGGTACAAATGCCCGGCTTCATTAAATAATTTATTACACCATATAAGTACAATTAAAAAAATTGACACCTAACAAAAACGACAAGTATTTACAACACAATTAAGTGAAACAACACAAAACGAACGTTTCGATATCACATTTTCACTTCGGCCGCCTTTTTTTGAAACGATTTTCTTTTCGTTCGATCGAATCCGGTTTAAATATAAAAAAAAAGCACTCGGTCCGATCGTCCGTCCCACTACACGTCCACTCTCACACCGCCACCCGCGCGGCGAGGCCGCCGCTAGCCGAACAGGTAGGAGTACAGCACGGTGAGCAGCAGCCCCAGCGCCAGCGGCAGTTTCCACGAGCTCAGCAGCCCGCCGCCCGCCGCCTGCCCGCCCTCCGCACCCCCGGCGGCCGGCTCGCTCCACGTGGAGCTCTTGATCTTCCTCTCGACGCGGTCCTCGGCTGCCACCTCACCCACCAGATACTTCTTCATCAGCTCCTTGGCGTCGAGGCTGTGGCCGACGTCCTCGAAGTCCTCGGTGGCGTCCCGGCCGGCAACGTTGAGCAGCACCTCGTGGCCGCCGGGGTGGTCGTCCAGGAACTTTGTCACATCGTAGACGCGGTTGTCGATGACGAACACCGCGTCCGCCTTGCTGTTGTGGCTCGCGAGCTCCGCGCGCTTGAATGTCGTTTCTGCCATGGCGCTCCGTGTGCGGCGATACACTGAGCCCCGCCGGCCGCCCGCCGCGAGGCAGCCGCGCGCTCCCCGCCACCGGCCGACCGACGTCACGCGCTATCGCGCGCGGCCCGGAATCGCCGACTCACCGTGATACTGACACAGAACATCGCCGCCGGGGCGGGGCGGGCGGGGAGGTCGAGCGGCCCGGTGCGCAGCCTCTACTACAGCACACACCAGTAGAGCGCGAGCGCCGCGGCGGCCATGGCTAGGGGCGGCAGCGCGGCGTCGAGCAGGCTCCGCAGCGTGAGCGGCGGCGGCGGCTCGGGCGGCGGGTCGCGGCGCGGGCCGAGTTCCTCCCACCGCTCGTCGGCGGCGATCTCGCCCGCGCGGAATGTCGCGCGCCACTCGAACGCCGCGTCGCTGTGGCCGACGTCGTGGAAGCACTTGGACGCGTCCCGACCGGCGTTGGCCAGCAGCACCTCAGGCCCGCCGGGGTGCTCGCCGACGAAGCTCGTGATGTCGTACACGACGTTGTCGATGACGATGGCGGCGTCTTCGGCCCGGCAGCGCGCCGCCACCTCCGCTCGCGTCCACACCCGCGACATGTTGCTGCGACACTGGCCACTGCCCACTGCCGGCCGCTCGAGGCGAGCGAGAACCGGTCCGACCTAAACGTTTCCGCTCAGAATAACAATATGTATATATTATAATTAATGTCCGCATTAAAAATAGGGGCGTCTTTTCCTTAGGTGCAGGGTGTGCGTTGCACACGGGCGCCGCGGTCCTATGGGCGCCGAGCTCTGCTCGCAAGGGAGCCCCACTCGGCGCGCGCCCGCGTTGGCCGGCCGCCACCGCTGACCAACGTAATAAATCTGGAGCTCTTCTTATATTTGTCGCATTACAGCAAAGCAAGGCGCGCCACGAGCGGCTCGGCTTTCGCAATGTATAAACCTACGCTCTCCGTGCCTTCATCTCATGGGATCTGCGTATTAATTTGCTTCCCGCTATCTTTGTGCAGCCTCCGTGTGCGACATAACAGTTTCCTGTTTCGCAGAACGTATAAGCTACTGATGCCTCCCAATAAGTACAAAACTCAGCCCGTTGCTCAGCCCAAGCAGAGCGTTTAATGAGCGTATGCTGCGCCTTATCGTCTATCTCAGGCTGTGGTGGCACCTAGGCGATGGTTTCCTCCTGTCCGTAAATGGTCCAGGTTATGTCGACCAAAGGTAATTAGGGCGCCCCTTGAATGTGCCATCCACAGTAAATTGTTGTAGTTTCAACCTTATCACTTTCGTAGTTCGGCGGCCGGCAGTTGGGGACGCCATCTGGTCTTGCCCGGTACGTATTGTAATGACATGCGCCTGCGGTGGTGCCATCGGGTTACCAGCTCTGGTAGCACCCGCTCTCCTCGCTTTTTAAACTCGGCTGTGTGTAGATACACCTCCGACAATACGCGAGCCTCCAGATCCCACGGAGGGGACCCTGTCAGCGCCAACGCCGCTTCGCCAGCTGACGGTTCGATAGCAGCGTAGTATCCGCAGCGCTAAATAATCAAATCAAATCAAAAACATTTATTTCGGGCATCAGAGGCCCATATAACAAATACTTACCTTAAACCTAACATACATATAATTTTATAATAAATACCTTAAGAATGCTCCAACTTTTTAATTAGCAGGTCGGATGTCTGTCAGTACGAATATCGACGTTAATGACATTAAAATAAGATTCATATTGGCGCGCCTTGTACAGTGGCGGTTACGACGCTCGCCGCGTTTTTGATATGGCGAAAATGTATGAAAAAATTTGAGAAATTTTCTTATTTTTCTTATAACTGGAAAAGTTGTTTATTTTTATATAAATTTTTTTGCGGACTTTATAGAGGACTAAATAAGCAACAATTTTTTTGTATATTTATTTTCCTCAGTTCAGTGTATTTAGATATTAAGGTAAATCAAATCAAATCTCTTTATTGCCAGAATGTTGTACAAATACAGGTCTTATAATAACTACTTAGATCTAACATACCTAACCAGACGTACCTAATCAGACCCCATTTTTTTCATATTTTGCGATTATAGTGATGGTTAAAACGTATTTTATGTGAAAATTTTTGTTAAATATAATATAATATCAAAATAATAGTTTTATACCTAGTAATAGCAACACCTTATATCTATGGCCAATATTATTTATCTGTACTAAGTCTATAGTTTGTCTATGTCAGGATGTTATAAAAAATAAAAATGATAGTTGTCTGTAACCGAGCACCGTGGTTGTTACTTGTTTCATTAGGTTATGCGCTCGGCCTTCAGGTGCCTATGTGTTCTGCCCAAAGTCCAAACAGGACTGCAGGACCAAAGTATAAATCCGTCAGCAGGTGGGCCCTGGACCACAAATTTTGCAAAAGGTGATTAAGGGCCATGGTCATCTTCAGTTTTAGTGCCGATTGACGAAAATGAAGGGTAAAGATCCATTCAGAATCCAGGACCAAACCCAAGTACTGCATTTCAGCGCCGATCGGCACACTCTCCTCCACATCTGCTACCGGGGCCCATAGAAAAACATTTCACTTTGACCGCGCGCTTGCTAGGGGGCGCTAGGGTAATATTTGCACACGGGCGCCACATGTGCTATAGACGACCCTGCGTCAGCCGCTCCTTATTATTTATTTTATTTCAATTTTAATAGTAATAAATTATTAAGTACTAATTTAAAATATTAAATAAGTAAATACTTACAAACATAGACTTATAATAATGTTAATTTTGTGAACATTTCGAGTGCTAACTTGTTGCTAGTTGGTTGCTAGCATATAGGGCCAAAAAGTCGCGTTTATATGGCAATTGGCAGTCCCCCTTAAATAAATATTAATTTTCTAATTAGGTAAGTAGTTCTTACCTACTGTTAAAACGGCAAAAGAAATACATACATCACTACATAGTATAAAACAAAGTCGCTTTCTCTGTCCCTATGTCCCTTTGTATGCTTAAATCTTTGAAACTACGCAACGGATTTTGATGCGGTTTTTTTTAATAGATAGAGTGATTCAAGAGAAAGGTTTATATGTATAATAACATCCATTAAATAGTGTAGAAGTACTGTTATTTTTGAGGTTTCTAATGTGATGTCGTAAATAATTACATTTTTTCCGCTTACATTGCAAACGCAGGCTGAACCCTACGAGTTTTATCAAAATAATGTACTAAGTATTGTACACATTGAAAAGGTCTACAGAAAAGTCCGTGATGGTATATGTCTATCTCTTATGGATAACCCACAATAACTTTTTTTTGTCATTTACTTTTTACGACTAATAATGGCAAATTTTCGAAGCGATTTTAACCAATACAGCATTAATCCTTAACCAATTAAATACCTTGAATACATTGTTCATTTAATATAGATCTATATGGCCCTTTACACCGTATGATTTAAGTGAATATTTTCGAAGATATTACAGATTTAAAATTGCGGGACGTAGCGTTTGCGGCGGTACCGGCCGGTGCGGCAAGAGCGTGCCTATAAATAGCGCGTCTGAGGCCGCGGTTTTCCCTATAGCACTTTTTTTTTTTTTTTTTTTTCTTCTGTTTTTGGCAACTTGACACAGGGGATGCGTATGTTGTGCCACAGACGAGGTTAAAAGGTAAGGAACGGCGGAAGGAATAAAAGATATCGGAATTTGGAAAAAAGTTAATTAAAACTATAGCACTTTGAATTTAGCAGCGATCGGACGCGTTTATTATAAAAACGTGCTTTTCAGCGCGACAACGTATCAGTAATTATAAGTAAGTTACGATAAATAATTGTATGATAGTAGTTTTAAAATATAAATTATATTCTATTCTAAGGTTAATTTTTAAATCGCACTTATAGTAATTATAAGTACCTACTTATGGTGGGATAAGATAAGATTAAATAAAACCATAATTTATGGATTGCAATTTATCAAAACTACTGAATCGATTTTAATCACGTAGGCTATATATTTTCTACCCGTGCGAAACCGGAGCGGGCCGCTATGTTTTTATATACAACGTTCAGAGTTTTTCTGTAGTGTATTTAGTATCAGCATTGCACCCGTGCGAAGCCGGGGCGGGTCGCTAGTAATTATATAAACTAAATAATAGATATTAATTTGTTAAAATTTTAAATGTCTAACTATCGCGGTTCCCGAGGAGCAGTTTGGAGACAGACAGACGGACAGACAGCAAAGTCTCAGTAACAAGGTTCCGTTTTTACATATTTCCCCTTTGATACGAAACCCTTAAAAAGCCCCTGCGGGGTCAAGAAAAGAATACAATACATATTAAGTAATTAGGTAAATACTTATTATGCATGTTGTAGGACTGCGTCTGCAAACTATTATAGGTAAGCAGGCGCGATCCGAAGGGGGGGGGGGGTCACAGGGGACATGACTTACAGTCCGTATACATCAACGCTTCTATACTCTTTCGAGGAGCAGAGGTGTCTCGAGCCCCTTCTTATCTTAACCTCGAGGAGGTTGTTGAGGATGCTGCCAGCAGCATCTATATTCTATATACAGCATGACCATGGGCGTAGCGAGGTACGGGCAGGGGGGGGCAGCTGCCCCCCCCTAGAAGAGCGATCAGTCGCTAAGGGTCAATTTATATTAGCGCAGAGTCGAAGCGCATCGAAACGAAGTAAGTATCAAAACCGAACATAGCAAATCCAACCTTAAACTCCAAAGCGTTAACGCACACATTACATCTGAGAATTTTAAAAGGCGCGCGCGCATGCCCCCGACCAGTGTCATACCTAAACGTGGAGCGGAGAGAGTTGCGGGGTGAGCAATCCCAGTTCGCTCGCTCATATTTTGTTTTTAATTTTTACTTCACCTTCAATACTATTGTTATAATATATGTTAAATATCGCGAATTCGAAGTTTAGGATTTTCTTAATCTACCCCCCCCCCCCCCAAGACCTATGGCCCCCCCTTTATAGAATCCTCGCTACGCCCATGAGCATGACTGGTGAGACAGAGTACTCGGTAGTCGATTCTCATTATAATTATGTAATAAAATTAGGTACTTATTTTTGACCAAATTTGCCTTTAAATAAATGAATCATGGACACTTAGTAAATTACTATGCGGCCGGCGCGGCGACGTGCGCCCCGCGCCCCGCGCTACCCCTCCCGCGCGCGGTGACCGTGCGTTGGGTAAATAATAATTATTTAACTTTAAACTACATTTACTCAGTGATCAATTGATATTATTATTTTTTTTCAACTACTATAATAGGCAAGAAAAGGCTTACAAACCTTCGATTTGCCGATGATATAGTCCTGTTTGCCACGTCAGCCCAAACCCTAAAGTCAATGTTGGTAGACCTGAATACGGCAGCCCTCGAGGCGGGACTTCAAATGAATCAATCGAAGACGAAGATTATGTCAAATAGCGCGAAACGTAAGGTGGAGGTAGATGGGCATGAGATACACTATGTCGACGAGTACGTTTACTTAGGCCAAATTACATCTTTCAAGAACAGGCAAGATAAGGAAGTAGACCAACGCATTGAAAAAGCATGAAAAAGTTTTTGGTCTATGAAAGATCTTATGAAAGGGAACCTCCCACTTTGCCTAAAACGTAAGCTCGTGGACATGTGTATCTTGCCTATTCTGACCTACGGCGCCCAATCATGGTCTTTGACAGTTTCACAGAAGTCCCGACTCGGAGTCTGCCAACGAGCTATGGAACGCAGCATCTTAGGTGTAAAAAGGATCGACCGGGTCCGAAATACCACTCTGCGTTCCCAAACGAAGATCGTTGACGTAGGCAGGAAGGCAGCTAGCCTAAAGTGGAGCTGGGCAGGGCACATCTCCCGCATGCACCCGGACCGGTGGGCGCATCTAGTCTCGGAGTGGCTACCGACTGGTCGGCGTAATAGAGGCCGACCCAAAAAAAGGTGGCGCGACGAACTGGATGCGTTCGACAAAGAGTGGCCTGTAACAGCACAAGACCGCGAATTGTGGAAGAAAAGAGGGGAGGCCTTTGCCCAGCAGTGGGACACAGTGGGCCAATAATAATAATAATAATAATAATAGGCTAATATCACGTCCTCGAGTATTGAACATGTCTCACCAGTCATGCTGTATATTATTATTATAAAACAAAGTCGCTATTTTCCCCTCATGTCCCTTTGTTCCCTTCATGGCGCATTTTCATTGTTCGTTAACTCGTTCTATATACAGCATACGGGGAGTCCCTGCAGCCGAGATAACAACTAATAGCGCATTTTCATTGGTCGTGGCATGCGTTTCAGAAATCTCCCGCACCCCGCATGCGGACCTTATCGACCAGTGAAATTGCGCCATTAATCTTTAAAACTACCCAACGGATTTTGTTGATTCTTTCAGTGTTAGATAGCCCATTTATCGAGGTAGACTAATAAGTCTACCTCGATAAATGGGCTATCTAACACTGAAAGAATCAACAAAATCCGTTGGGTAGTTTTAAAGATTAGCCTATTGGCTATAATATTTTATCACGCTAAGACGAGGAGCGAAGAAAATATAGAGGAAAATGTGGAAAAAACGAGGATAATTATTTGAAAGTGCTAACTTAAACGCGCTAATCTCAGGAACTGTACTGGTCCGATTTGAAAAATTTTTTCAGTGTTAGATAGCTCATTTATTGAGGAAGGCATTAGGCTATATTTTATTACGCTAAGACTTATAGGAGAATGTGGAAAAAAATGGAAGAAATTATTTGAAAGGGCTTAATGCTTATCTTGCGAACTACTGGAGCGATTTGTATGTTATTTGGCACAGATAAGAAGTAGACCACGTGAAGAATTATAGGCTATCGATTTTAATCATTTTTTCAGTGGCTATATATTTTATACCCGTGCGACGCCGGGGCGGGTCGCTAGTTGACAATATGAGGCGTGTAATATGTAGGCCACCGAAATGCCGACGGCCGACCGACATGACGACATCGCCAGCTAAGAAATACAACATAATATTATTTCGTAAAAATACTTTATTGAAAATAATTTATGTTACATTCACATTTACTCCTACGTATTATTATACTTACACATTTTATGATTTTACTATCTTAAATTTAAATATATTTTATATTTTTACAGGGAACGGCGCGGGACGAGTCTTCGTCGATGCGACGGAGCAATTCAATCGTTTTGGCTATCGAGGCAGCCCCGGATCTAGGGGGGGGCAAGCCGGGGCCTGTGCCCCGGGCGGCAAGTTCAGGGGGCGGCCAAATTCACACTTGACGGACCAATGGACAACTCATCATTTATTTAACTTTGACCACGGAATAAATAATAGCACAATAAAATTACAGCAATTTCAAATATAAACTTGACCCATACCCTGAGCGCGGAGTGAGACGTGCTGCACGAACATATTTATTATTCGCGAGGCGCGAGTTCAAAATACGCGCCCGGCTCCCGCTCGCCTGCAGGAATCGCAGATCGGGGCAGCAGCTCGAAGAGTAAAATTGTGATTTAAATTCACTTTAATAATAATTTGAATTTTATTTTTATTATGCATATTTATTTTTACTTTAAACCCTACCTACCCTGTTAAATATATATCTTACATATTGAGAGCTGAAATTAAATGGATGATAAAGGTGAAAATAAACATAAGTAGGTAGGCGGGGCGGCATTTTTCAGTTTTTGCCCCGCCTAAAAAAAATTGAAGATCCGGGGCTGTATCGAGGGTCAACTTATCCGTTATCGAGTGCACACTACGTAGCACCATCGACTTAAGGGGGCGACTAAAGCAAAATAGATGATCTTATAGTTTATAGACAAAACATTTTATGTGCGGGGTCCGTATTAGTAAAAACACGATAAAATATTAAAATTTTCTCGTTAGAAAAAATGACAAAGATGCATCAAAATTTCTCGAACATTTCATTTCTATTCAAAACGGTGCATATTCAACTGAGTCAATAGGTATATTTTAATAAAATATATTAAATAGTATAAAATTCTATTACCGAGGGCTGTACTAGCAGATTTTTAAAATGTTGTTTATTTATCGAGTTACTAAGAAAAAACTAACTCGGCGTTGATTCCATGTCCTTCTTTTTCACCTAACATAATATTATGAAAGAGGGCGTAAGTGTAAAGAGAGAAGGACGATGTTTGATTTTTGCTTTATTCGCCCTCTTATTATATTGCAATTTTTTTTACTGTAATTATTTACAAGAAAAGTAGTTCCTACTATAAGTAGGAATTGTTTGTACAGGCTCGAAAAGTAGAATAAGCGAAGATAGCGAGGGAGCCGCCGCCGGCATTCACGAAGACTACGCGGACTCAGGGCACATCGGCCCGCCGGATTATATAAGAGGTCGACGAGGACAATCGCGCCTGATAGAGATTATTATTATAATAATCGGGCGCATCGAATACGCTAGAAGTCGGAGAAATGAAGGTGCGGAGCGTCACGTCACAGGTTGAGGGGCGAGGTGCAGGGTTGGCCGCCGGCCGCAGCCACCGCCCGGCCCAGCTCCGTGGCGCGCTTGCCCTGCGCCAGCGCGCGCGGCGACAGCGCCAGCGGCACCGCCCCCATGCGCTCCGTCGCCGCTTCCGCCCACGCTTCCGCCAGCCGCAGCTCATGCGCAGCGGAGGGCAGGCCGAGGCGGGCGGCGCGGGAGGCGCGCGCCAGCACCGCGGCGGTGGTGTACGCGTCGATCGCGCCGGCCGCCAGCGCCTGCAGCACCAGCTGCTCCTCCACCACGCCTCGACCGAACTTACGCAGCGCCGCCTCCACCGCGCCGCCGAACTCCTGCACGCGTCGCGCCAGCTCTCGCGCCGCCGGCCGCAGCTCCGCCGCCACGAGCGGCTCGAGCGCGCCGCCCGCGCCACCGAGCCCCACCGCCCGGCCGGCGCGTGCGCCCGCCTCGCTGAAGATCAGCCCGAGGTTGGCGGCGGGGTTCTTGAAGGCGCGCATCAGCTCCTGCAAGTGCGAGCCGGCGAACTGGATGCCGGTCAACGCGACGAACAGGCGCAGGATGTCGTTGGCGCCCTCGAAGATGCGGAAGATGCGCAGGTCGCGCAGCACGCGCTCGAGCCCCGTCGCCTTCATGTAGCCCATGCCGCCGAGCACCTGGATCGCCTCGTCGACGACCGCCCACGCCGCCTCGGACGCGAACACCTTCGAGATCGCCGCCTCGAGGTGGTAGTCCTGCGCGCCCGAGTCCATGGTGCCGCTGACGAGGTAGGCGAGCGACTCGGTGACGTACTGCAACTGCGCCATGCGCGCGAGCTTCTCCTGCACGGAGGCGAAGTCGGCGAGGCGGCGGCCGAACTGCACGCGCGTGGCGGCGTGCTCGGCGGCCTGGCGCAGGGCGGCGCGCTGCGTGCCCGCCAGCGCGGCCGCCATGCCGAAGCGGCCGTTGTTGAGGATGTTCATGGCGACCTTGAAGCCGTTGCCGACGCCGCCGAGCACGTTGGCGACGGGCACGCGCACGTCCTCGTAGTACACCTCGGCGGTGTTCGAGCAGCGGATGCCCATCTTGTTCTCGGGCGGGCCCGACGACACGCCGCCGAACCCGCGCTCCACGATGAACGCCGTCACCTGCGCCGCGACAAGTTTACATATTATCTACTTTGCAGTTCGCACTCGCTCGGGCGATTTCGACTCTATTCGAGTCATGCGGCGTCGAAACGCTTCGGAGCGTTTCGAGGTCGTATTCACTTAAAAATATTTCATAACAAAAGTATCATCAGAATATTATAAATAGTACCTACTCGTTAAATTTGCGTAAGAATTAATTAAAATTTTAAATGGCATGTAATATTTTTCCAAGAAACGAGTAAATTTTTCCAAGAAATCAGTGGAAGCTTTTTTGCGAAAAGTGGCGACAGAGACGGGGAATCGGGGGCCCACCTTGTCAACAGTCTTGCCGTCCTTCTCGACGGGTGTCTGGGCGAAGACGGTCATGATCTCGGCGATCCCACCGTTGCTGATCCAGATCTTGGAGCCGTTCAGGATGTAGTGCTGCCCGTCCGGCGACAGCACCGCGCGCGTCCTGCGACACGAAACAAGTTACACTCGCACCGCTCGTCGACTTTATTATTTTAGCACGTCACAAAATGACGAGCCTCTCTACGTTCCCGGACCTGACGAGGACAAAATATAAAAATTTTAAATATTTTGTGTCGTGTTTAAAAGTGACTAGAAAAACATTTTAGCTAATTTACTGCAACTCATTTTAAACTGTAAGGAGATACGACGTCGGTGTAAGCGGGAAGCGTACTTGATGGAGCCGGCGTCGGAACCCGAGGAGGGCTCGGTGAGGCAGAAGGCGGCATACTCGCCGGCGGTGACACGCGGCAGATACTTGGCTTTCTGCTCGGGCGTGCCGACCAGCAGGATGCCCTTGAAGCCGATGGACTGGTGGGCGCCGAGCGTGATGCCGACGCCGAGGTCGTGCGCGCCCACCACCTCCACCAGCCGCGCGTACTGCGTGTTGCTCAGCCCCAGCCCGCCCAACTCGCCGGGCACCTGCAGCCCGAACGCGCCGAGCTCCCACAGCCCCGCCAGCGTCGCCTCGTCGATCTGCGCGGTCGCGTCGTTCTTCGCCGGGTCGTTTACCTGGAAATTGCAATGCGACCCCACAGTTATTCGAGTTTATCGCGAACCTATAAATCTAGCCGGCACCCCGATTCAAATCGAAATATTTAATCAAAAAATGTTGTAATATATCACACGACAGAATTCAGCTACTTCGAGGAACTGGATCAGTGCTGTAAGCTGTTCTAATGTTAGATTAAAATACTGATATCATAATGTTGTGTAACAATTGTCAAATTCGATTTAGGAGCAGCCTCCAACTGTCGAGGTATGTAATTAATAATTATATTGTTGAGTAGTATATTTCCGAGTGTATCACGTGTTCACACCTCCTGGAAGAACTTCTCGACAGGCGGCACGAGCTCGGCGAGGGTCTGGCGCTGCTCGTCGCTGAGCGGCTCGGGGAAGGGGAACACCTGCGCCGGCTCCACGCGCCCGCGGAACAGGTTCATGGTGAACGAGCCGCTCTGCCGCGCCGGCCGCGGGGCCTCCTTCGCCGCCGCCGTCGCCAGACGTCTGCGCACACAATTATACTCCTCTGTCACCACTCATTTTATACAAACTAAACTTTGTATGTGTGGATAATCTGATAGAAACATCATATAACGACTAAATCAATTTTGCATTAATCTATTGTAATATTATAAAGGAAATACTGGGTTATTTTTGTATTACATTGTCCAGCCATTAATGAAGGTTTCAGGCTACAAAAGAATTAGTAGAAAATTGTGTTATGGACAAGAACTCGTATTTTATATTGATGACACAAATAAAAGAATAATCGGCCAAGTGCGAGTCGAAATCGCGCAAGAAGGGATCCGTACCATTATAGAGCAAAATTAGGCCATAAATTGTGTTTTTGGTATGGGAGCCCCCCTTATTTTTTCATTTTATTTTAATATTATTATTAAATATTAAAGTAAACATATAACTAAGGATTTTGTGAAAAATTCAAGTACCTACCTGTTGCCATTTTTGATATAGAGCAAAAAAGGCCAAAAAAATCACGTTTGTTGTATGGGAGCCCCCCTTAAATATTAATTTTATTTTATTTTTAGTATTTGTTGTTATAGCGGCAACAGATATACATAATCTGTGAAAATATCAAATCTCTAGCTATTACCGTTCTTGAGTTACAACCTGGAGACAGACAGACAGACGGACAGACAACGAAGTCTTAGTAATAGGGTCCCGTTTTTACCCTTTGGGTACGGAACCCTAAAAAGGGACCATCCATCACACTATGAAATTATATCAAAATCTATAAAAGTCATAGATTTTGATATAATTTTGTAATTTAATTTTATTTGATGAATAATAACAAAAATAAGATAAAAATATATGTGGAGTCAGCAACAAGAAGAAATAAATGAAACATTTTGCAAAGGTCTGCGATCTAAGATGAAAAGCAGGGGCCTGTAACTGTATCAATTATACAGATCACTAAAGGACTGAGCACACTGAGACGGGCCTTGCCGGGGCTCAGCGTGCCGGGGCTCATCGCATAAATCCGCCGCCATACAATTTGTATGGAGGCGAATGCGCGTATCGCCCACTGTGCCGGCGCGCATCGGCGCGGAATTTTGCTCGGCGGATTTCCGTCAATGCAACACAGCCCGACAAGACCCGCTGCGCCCCGGCAAGCGACGCGCGGATGCGATGCGGCCCGGCAAGCCCGGCCCCCGCCAGAGCGTTGCGCGCCGACCCGCGCCGACCCGTCCCGGCCCGCCCCGCCCCAGCCCGCCCCGGCACACTCCGACCACAGTATAGCAATATAATATCCCTACAGTAACGAAACGCCTTTGATGTCGCACGATGCCGCCACCGGTGTAAGTACCAAGCAGATATGCCAGGGTTGCCACTTGTCACGAAACGGGAAATAAAATAAAAATAAAATATTGTGCTTGTAATTAATCAGCGTGTTATATTTACATATTATGTCGTACTGCCAGATATTTACGTGCAAAACTTTATTTTTAGATGATTTGAGTTCTTTACTAGATGATGCGCGCAACTCCGTTGTCCGTCCGAAGTCGTTCAAAGTCGCGGAGTTTGGCGGACTGGGCCCGCGCCGCCCGCTTCCCCGCGGGTACCCCTCCGTTGCTCTGCGCAAGTACATTCGTTTCACTACTGTAGGGATATTATATTGCTATACTGTGCTCCGACTCAGTGAGCGTTAAGAAGGCGACTAACCCAAAATTGATGATTTTATAAATCATTTTTATACAAAAAGTGATTTAATCAAATTTATAGCCGCGGTGACATTTTGAATGAGTTGGGCGAGTGCGGGGGGTGTGAAGTGCGCGGGTGAAAAAAGATTTTTTTCTGTAGTAGGTCTCCCTCTAATCCGTCAATGCGATGCGACCTGACCCGGCAACAGTGTGCTATAGCGCATTATGCGATGTGCTGAGCCCCGACACGCCCCTGCCCGCGCCGACCCGCGCCGACAAAGTGGGCGCGAAGCTTAATGAGTACTAACCTCTTAACCTGATTATCTTATATTGTTATGCTTCCTTATTATTTGTTTATATTATACTGTACTAGCTGTCCCGGTGAACTTCGTGTCACTTTAAAACCTTCCCTGGACTTCTACGAATATTTTAAGACTAAAATCAGCCCAATCTGTTCAGCCGTTCGAGTTTTAGCGCAACTAACACATTTGAAAATCCATTTTTATATATAAGAAGATACAATATAATATGAGAAGATATAAGATTTAGAAAGCACATTTCATGTATTTATTTATGTGTCTATAATCGACCTTGTTACAATGTACTATGAACTTGGAACTCGATGTTCTAAAATTACAGTTTCGGGCCACGGAACAAAGTCCAAGGTGTGATTAGGTACACTGAGTGCGACACAAAAGTATGTGAGTTTACTTCGTATTATTGTGTTTATTATGTATTACCTTTGGCTAGATATCCTGCTGCCCAAACAACGATTGGCGTACACGACACATTTAGAACCTTTCATTTTGAGTTTTCTTTCCCTCTGAGGATAAATGTATAAAGTAGGTTAATTTATAAATTATAATGTTCTCGAGTAAATAGGTAAATAAGGCAAAGAAGACTGTCAGAAGCTTCTAGAGGAAAATGTTACAAACACAGTTTCTAAAATCTAAGTTAAAACTATGCCTACATTACAATTTAATTTACACTACTGTCTACTAGTTCAAGTTGATTTGATAAAAATTTTGTTCCGTGTTCGCAATTCGCATTGTAATTTGGAATTTAATATTTATAAACTGACAGTTCTCCGTGTGTGACAGGTGATAGAGCTTGTGACCAGTGACCACTGATCTCTTTTATACAAGTACGCTGGATAGCTGATACACACCTGCTTTTTGTGCCTATTTGAAGCGGAATCAGCGCCCCCATTATTCGGGTAGAGAACTAAATTTGACGTACCAACAACCAATAACAACAGTTGTCATCACTAGTATTAGTTCCAAATACTCTCACTACTGCTATCAGCGCCAATATGGCGGCTTTCAAACGTCATTTTTACGTCAGATTTAGTTCTCTACCCGAATAATGGGGGCGCTGATTCCGCTTCAAATAGGCACAAGAAATAGCTGTCATTTCAAAGGGAATCAGCTCCGAGGTGGACCATCAAAACTGTCAAAAGTGTACAGAGTTAACACAGCTACGAACCAACTTAGAAAAAGAAACCTTTTGCTTTGCTCTGTCTACGGCCTGTGTGTAGAACATAGAGATATATAGATAATATGGAGTGGCCCCAAACAACATATACATTTTTTAATTATACAAATATGATGCATTTCAGCGCCAGAGCCGAAAAACTATATCGGTCTCTTTTTTTCTTGTAAACATTTGCACTTGACGAAAGAGATAAACATATTTCAATGTGATTTCAATTATGACAGCAAACGTCAACGCGCTTTACCAAATCACGGAACGTGCCACAATCCGCCATCTTTAGCGCGGAGTTTCGTGGTAGTTCTGCTGTCAGATTGTTGTTTATGTTTTTGAAAATTGCGATTTTATAAGTAAATACAAGGAGTTAAATTCTCAAATTACGTAGGAGTGTGGAGAATTTACGCAACAATATGCCTGTCTGTTGCATTTTGCAGTGTGGTTCGCGGAAAACCAAAAATCAGCCCCAATTGACGCATCACAGGTTTGTATTTCGTTTTGGAGTAATAGCTCATAAAATTCATTAGATGCTAAAGTGAAACTTATCACAACGATCAATTTATGTTTAAATTATATAAATTTAATGTTATTTTTGTAAAAAACGTACTATTATTCTATATTTTGTTGTTATTTGTTTTCGTAGTAAAATAGGGTTGTGCTTCATTGGAAATTATTTTAATAATTTAATTATATGTAAATACTTTTTTAATAGATTTCCTAAGAATGAAGGATTGCGACGAAAGTGGTTAGCGGCTGTTGGCGAGGAAGATATCAATCCTCGGTACAAAGAGTGGTATCTTTGTTCACTTCATTTTGAAGACACTTGCTTCAACAGAACACTTGATGTTACAAGATTACGTGATAATTCAGTTCCTTCAATATTTCCAGTAAGTAGTAATCTTTAACTAATATTGTTATATCATTATTATTTTATAATAATACTAGCTGCCCCGTGCTCACTTTGTTGGGCGTTTAAAAATAGATACATATTAGCCGATTCTCAGACCTACTAAAAATGGATATAAATTTTGGTAAAAATCAATAAAGCCGTTTTGGAGCAGTAAGGTAACTAACATTGTAACATGAGAATTTACTATAAGTATAACATTTATGATGATTTTAATACAATCATTGTTAATCTTAATGTAGCTTCATTGACTGTAAACTAGTTATTTTAAATTACAATATTAACGACAAAAAATGCAGTCCAATTTATTTTATTGTAGGTTCCAATTTGAAAGTATTTCTAGTAAATACATAGCATTTATTGTTTTTTCTTTTTCAGATATCGGCAAAAAAATCAATAGTTCTGCGTGAAATGGGTAATGTGATGACTGACGTTGCTAGTACATCCGGAAGTTCCTTGTTACTGCCTACACATCAATATAATATGGAAAAAAATATAATACAAAAGGAGGTAGGTAGTCAATTAAATAATCTATATTAATATTAAACCCAAACAGTTTAATGGATATAATGGAACACATTACTTAAATTTCGCTTTACATCTGTTCATCTATTCATATTATGTCACTAGGCTTTATAAATATAAATAAATAACACAATAATAATTGAGAGATGAAATTTTTACAGATGGTACTAATTTATACATATAATACAGCTAAAATAACATGTAGGTGGGCTCTCATACACTAAACATTGATAATATTTAATTATAATTAATAGATAACATAACATGATTTTACGGTTTACATTTATCATTTTTCATAGATAGTACGGAAAGGAATGTGCAAGTGGAACTTGCAATTTATTACTGTCAGTTTCATAAAATTTTCTCCCAAGTTAATTCGTACTTTAATTTTTAACCGACTTCCTAAAAGGAGGAGTTCAACGATTACTCCGCCGTTTGTGAACCGATTTTCAAAATTTTTGTTTTGTTATACTAGGTTTTACTCCAATTTGGTACCATGTTCACAAAAGTGGTGATCTGATGATGGGATCCATGAGTAATCGAGGAAAGTCCTCAAAATTTATATGGAAACATATGGTAATTTTTGTTTTATATGAAGCATTCTAAGCATATTATGCTACCAAAACGCAAGATATTTTTTCCATAAAATCCAAATCTCATTTGTCTGTGAACTAATTATGAACATAATTTTCAGGTTGTTGTGGATCAGAAAATTAAGATTGTAAAAGAAAAATGCACCCAGCATAAGAAAATAATCAAGTCTTTAAAGGAAAAACTTCGAAGAAAAAATAAAAAACTGGCTGAGTTAATAGTGATTTTGTATGTCAACTTAACATCTGGTGTAAATAAATAAATAAATATAAATAAAAATTGTTTTATTTCTGAATAGATTTAAAAAAAATGCTTTCAGAACGTTGATACTACTGGTGCCTACCACCGGTTCGGGAACTAGCCCGGCGAGAAGAACCGGCGTAAGAAACTCGCACGGGGCCCACTTTTTTACCAAAAAAGTGAGGAAGGTGTATAACATAACCCTCTTAGGGGACAAAAGAGTGGGTAAAATATGTATCAACTGATGACGTAGAAAATAATATGTATTAATTAAATGGCAAAACAACGTTTGCCGGGACAGCTAGTTATACATAAAATAATAATTATAAAACATGAAAGAATTTTACTCAAAAAAATATTTTACATAGATAATTTTTGGAAAATAGTGTTAAGTGACAACCCTTATCAAAGGCAGCCATTTTTAGCGACAAAAATTGGCACGTTTTTTTTATAGGTACTTCGGGTCCATGTATTTAGTACGTCCATGGTGTAGAAGCCACTAGGTACCTCAATGGTAGAAGCCTTAACCACAGAATATAATATAATAGTTTATAGTACTCCGTACCTTAACTTTCGGACATACAGCACTGGCAACACTGCATGTTCCATTTTCATTCATTCATGTTTCGTTTCGTAGAAAATGAATTTGTGAATCAGCTGTGATACTATAATAATTAATGTAGTGCTCTCTTTGCAGTTTGTAGATTAGCATTGAATATACATAAAGCCTTCAATATGTTTGGGCCGTTTTTATATATTCTAGAAGTCAGGAAAGAGTTTGTAGTAGTTTCTCTTTCGGTGTTGTACATAACGTATTATCTTCTGGAAGTCGTCAAGGTAAAATCAATTTTTGTCTTCGTATAGGAGGCATTATAATTTATAACATAACCTCTAATTTAATATAGAATAGGTATCAACAAGGAGCGATGGCTCGTTGATTCTACCTATATTAAATTCATAAGATTATCTTGTGTTTTAAATTCTTTTAAATTTAATATTTTACTTTGGCTGAATCTATAAACATAATATTTCAGAAACCAATGCTAGTATGCCGCGAAGGTAAATTTCGTCAATTTCTGGAGGAAGAAGTACCCTTACTCCAAGAGTCATACTGGCCAACGCCTTGGTGTGTGGAGTCCCGGCTTCAGACAGTTCTCGGCTCCATCATCCGCTCCCACCTGCTCCCACCGGTTCACTATAGAAGGTACCACCTAAGTTCATTATTCATTAAAAACATAATTATTCAAACATTATTCATTCATATTTAATATTTAAAATAATTTGCATTGCATGATTGTGTACATCTGTTGCCACTTGCCACTTGCCGCAATAACAACAAAATATACTAAAAACAAAACAATTTAAATACATATTTAAGTGGGGCTCCCATACAACAAACTTAATTTTTTTTGCTATTTTTTGCTTGATATCACTAATGGCAATAGGTAGGGACTTAAAATGTTTACAAAATACTCAGTTATATGTATACTTTAATAGTTAATAATAAAATTTAAATAAAATAAGTAACGAATCCCATAAAAAAAAACACATTTTTTACCAATTTTTGCTCTATTGTGGTACAGATTACGGAACCCTTCGTACGCGAGTCCAACTCGCACTTGGCCGATTATTTTAATAAAATAAACACAACGATAAAAATAAGTATAAATTATCCTTTATTTCTAATGCCGCGGCCGCATATTATGCGTGGTGCTTCACGCTAAAGCCGATACTATTGGACGATCTGCGTGTATCGTCCAATAGTATCGTCTCATTGCACGAACAACGATACACGCAGGTGCGGCCGGGCAATAAGACTTATACTTTAAGCACAACGCCCTTTTCTCCAGAAATTTGCTTCTTTCTTTCAAAGGTTGCCTGGAAGAAATTGTTATGTAGTAATAAGGCCGCCTTTGTGTGCTCTCGCTATTTTATATTGTCTTTTATTTTATGTTACATGTTATTATTGTAACGGCCCGGCCGCATCTGCGTGTATCGTCCGAAGCTTCGTGCTAAGAGACGATACTATTGGATGATACACGCAGATCGTCCAATAGTATCGGCTTTAGCGCGAAGCACCACGCATATTCGGCCGCGGCATAACTATGATTGTGCACAATAAAGTATTCATTCATTCATTCATTCATAAGTATGGTATTCCCAAAATTTCAGCATCATAACTTACATATTTTTTATATGACATGAGTTATGACTTTATGAGCCTCCAAAGTTAGATAACTTTTTTTTAATAAAATTTCTCAATTTTTGCATAAATTAAGATAATTTTTGTAATTAATAACAATTTTTCTTATGACATCACTTTCATAAACACAATAATTATGTATTTAACATAGCTACCGAATAAAATTTTCCCGCGATGCGTACAAACTAGCAAGGCGTGACGTCATAGTTAGCTATCATTTTGTGTGGAGCATTTTGGGACTTGGGTAGGTTTATCTTAAGTGAGTTTTGGAGATTTTTTAAGCTATCAGAGTCGTTTTTTCACCGATGGTTCTATATTTTAAAGGTTTACATATCAACCAGGAAAAAAATAGTCGTCATGCCTATTACATAGATTGTAGGTTGGCAAGTTCAAATAATAACAAATTGTGAGTAAGGCTATTGGTAAGTAGCAGTAGATTCGATGTTAGTTCAAAGATCGCAATTACTACTGCTTATCATTTTGCTTTCGTTTTTGCTCACGTGGACCCCGACATGTGTCTTCAGGGAGGTGCTGCGGCTGTCGGACGGCGGTCAGCTGGCGCTAGACTGGGCGGAGCTGGGTGGTGCGGGGGGCGGGGCGGAGGGCGGGGCGCGGCCCACGCTACTGGTGCTGCCCGGGCTGACGGGCGGCGCGCACGCGGACTACGTTCGCTGCCTCGTCGCCGCCGCGCATCGCCTCGGCGCCGACGCCGTCGTCTACAACAACCGCGGCCTCGGCGGCCTGCCGCTGACCGTGAGTCACCGCCAGCCCCCTATACCCCTATACTCCGGTCCGATTTCAAATCCACCTAAACAAACTCTCGATTTGTTTATCGAAATATCAATAGGCGATCAAATGTTTCTCAGTTAAATACCGCAATTCGGACTCGCCGCCGGGCGCCGGCCGCCCCGGCCGAGCAGAAAGCCGAATCCGATGACTTTGTGGTTCGTTTTGTTTTGTTGTAGTTTTCAATGTACCAGACAAACTTTGTATAGTTCTTCTAGGTGTAAACATTTGACATAAAATAACAAGTAATAAATCAGAGTATCCGCTTCCTAGTCGCTCCAATTTCAGAAATATCAAATAAGTTTAATCTTATCGAGTATCGTTTATCTTTACTCGTACCATAACGTTACTACTATCTGTGATAACGCGAGCGGACGGCGAGCGGTGGGCGGCGGGCGCGGTGTGGCGCGGCCAGGTGTGAGGTGGGCGCTTCGAGCTGACATCAGCTACTCGAGAGATAAATTTCTCGTTCAACAAAATTATCTTTAATTTTGACGACAGACGCGCGTACGAGAAAAAATTTATGTCATGTTAGGGTCAATAGAGATGAACACAAAAACAGTTAACATCGAGAAAACGTGTAGACAAAATTTTCTCGTTGGCGTATGCTAGCACGGTAGGTAACCACTAACCAGATCTAACATGAAACATCGTTTTAAATCTAGTTACCTACCACTAGTTAGTCCACTATTGAATCACTTATTTTCAATTTTTTTTATTTTATACCCTTTAAAATTTTGACACCTAGACTAAAACGTTTTTGTGGCCCGTATATGGTACAAAAGGTCTAGTACCTACCGAGTACCGGCCTACACCGTAGTGGGGTGTGATGTCCGCCCGCTTCAAAATGTGTCTCGTGATAACGGTCAAAGACACGTTATACTATGTTATATTATAATTATAGTGTTGTATGTATACCTATACATGTATTTTAGCTCCATTAGAACGCGAGCTGTACCCGTCCGAGTGTGTCGGCGAGCGGTGTGTTTTTAATTGGTTTTTAATTGGTTACACGTGTACTACCCGTGTAACGTTGTCGGCACTCGGCAGACGCCGCGGCTGTACTGCGCCGTGTCGCACGAGGACCTGGCGGAGGCAGTGGCGGCGGTGGCGACGCGCGCGGGCGGCCCGCTGCTGGCGGTCGGCGTGTCGCTGGGCGGCCTCATCCTCGGCCACTATCTGGCGGAGCGCGGGGAGGGCGCGCGCGTCTCCGCCGCGCTCGTCGTGTCCTCGCCGCTCGACGTGGTGCGCGGCTCCGCCTGCATGGAGGGCCCGCCGCTCAACCGCGCGCTCTCGTGGCACATGGCTCGCAACTTGCGCGACACCGTCGCCGCGCACGGCCTCGGCGGCGGCGGCGTGGAGGCCGCGCGCTCCGTGCGCCAGTTCGACGCAGCCTTCACCGCGGCCCATTTCGGGTTCGCGTCCGCCGACCACTACTACCGCGCCGCCTCGCTCACGGACAAGCTGCGGCGCGTGCGCGTGCCGCTGTTGTGCCTGTGCGCCGCCGACGACCCCTTCCAGCCGCTGGAGGCGCTGCCGCTGCGCGAGGCTGCCGCCAGCGGCAGCGTGGCGCTGGCGGTGACGGCGCGCGGCGGCCACATCGGCTTCCTGGAGGGCTGGTGGCCGGCGCCGCCCGCGCGCGCGCCGCGCGATCAGTACATGGCGCGCCTGGCGCACCAGTACTTCGCCGCGCTGCTGCGCCGCCCCGACCTGCTGCACGCGCCCCCCTCCTAGCGGGCGCACACGCTTCGCCCGCGACGCGCCCGCGCTGCGGTAGATCGCTCCCGCCTAGTACAAGGGTCCTCGCTGCGGACACGTGTCGCGTCCGTCTTTAGCGGGAGCGGTCGCTGCTGTAGAACGTATGGTTCCTGTTAAAAATCTTAGACTTAAAAACTTCGCAAAACCGAGGCGCGGCCTGCGGGAGGGGACTCGCCGACCGGCGCGTGGCGACGTCGCGATAGTTGTATTATATTATATCGTCGTTCGACGCTAGGGACCGGATTACATATTAATAATTATTATAATATAATGTCTAATACCTAGGTACGTTTTCATAGTATTATGTATTCGAGTCATAATTTGTGGTGAGAGTTAGTAACGACTGACGATTCATATTATTATTGGGACATAATGTTATTTATTATAATATTTTACATCATTTAAATTAAAAGGTACCGAAAAAGTTACGAAAATGACAAAAAAGGGCTAGAATAGCAGGTATAAGTGGCATAATATTGCTCGAGTTTGAGAAATTTTAGCTTTTAGCGCTTTTTGCCTGGAGCCACGCGCCATAGGTTATATCTGCATATATTATTTACTTAAATTTTTTCATGCTAGACGGCAGCACCAGCGCACAGGGTTCGATCTAGTTATTTAGCCGCACCGGGCAAAGATAATTTTCGCCCCCCTTTACATACAGAACACCATAATATATAATATAATGAAATGAAATGAAGTAGAATCTGAAGTAGGTTAGAAGATAAAATTCTCTAACTTAGGTGGTGGATGGCAAATGTCATGTTGGAAGACAGGAATAAAGGTGTCGGTTGGCAGCGGGCGACATGAAGCGACCGCAGACGACGTGTCGCAGCGACACTACTGGTTTGTATGTATTTCTATGAAATACCCTCCGCAGCTAGCGACACTTGTTCATAGAAATACATAGAAACCAGTAGCCGGCTTCCAACTTGTATCTTAGGTAAGTCAATTTTGCCGCTCTGGGCAAATGCTCTATTGAGATGCCCTGGAGGCTGGATCGGGCCAAGTGCCAGCACAGACAGTAAACAAAGCGTTTTTTTCGACGTTTCACAAAGGTTCCTGACAATATTATTATATGACGTCGGATTTTGGTCGGATTTATTACTGTATATGCTGGTAGCACCCTCCCCTGTGAACTGCGTAAAATTTTCTACTACTTATTTCAATGCCATGCTACAATCGCATTTCGAGGGTTTACCTAATTAATCAACTGTAGTCTGTATTTCTTATACAAATTCCCGTGGCTTTTCAGGCTATTCTCGTGCATATTATAGGTATAGGTATATTCATCTCGCGTAGTATAATCCGGTCCCAGTCGGTCCCATCACAATATAGAGTATTATTAGCGTATACAGCGAGAGGACTGAGGAGCCGCGGTTCCGAGTCGTATTGTATTTGCGACTGTGATGCCTTTTCTACGAGTGGCCTTTCTCGAAATTATCGTTAAACGCGAGCATCCGATGATATTTGTTTTGATATCGATCGGGCTAGGCGCGACTATATCGTCGGCTTTATTTATATTTAAGTAGGTATACGAGTAGCGATCGCTAAATATTATAATAATAAATAATATAAGAAATATTTACAATCGCTCGTCCAAAGAGATAATAATATATTGTGTTATGTAACACGAGACGTCTGTGATGTTGACGCGAGCGGCGAGACGCGCCGCACGCCCGACTCCCGAGCTTGTCCGCGCTGCGTGCTGCTGGGGCCGGGCGTGTGCGGCGCATACGCTGCGCTGCGTTAGTATCTAGAGCTGTGCAATTATACTATAGATTATTTACACTTCGTTATTGCATTTAAAGTTTATTGGCGGCCTATGTTAAAAGATGCCGAGCATCCAAACTTAACGCACATATCTCGTTTTTATAATACATGTTTTACTAATAAAAGTACTAAAATTAATGGTTGTGATTATTTCAATTTAAGTTCCGGTTCACGACTTAAAGTTTTCTATTTTTTGACCCCCGACCAAAAAGGAATCTTGTAGGTAAGTTACTCAGGTAGAGATAAAGGCCGTCACAGACTTAGCTATAATATAAATATTAATATATTTATAGCTAGGCATATTACTATATATTTTCTATACAATTTTCGCGTGACCACACACTCAGCTATAACATATATTTCTGGTCTCAGTGTGTTTAGTACGGTATATTAATATATATTATAGCTAAGTCTGTGACGGCCTTAAACTACTTACGATAACATGGCGCGCCCCTCCAAATGTGTGTAGTCATATCCTTATGAAAGAGTTTGTATGTAGTAAGTATTCAACCAATCATAATATTTTACTTAATGTCACTTATTACCAAGATTTGTTGGTCAACTAATCATAACTAGCCGACCGCGCAAGACAACGCTCTTCAAACGTTTTGACAACGCACTTGAAACATTTTGAATTTTGGAGGGGCGCGCCATGTTATCGTAGTTTATCTCTAAGTTAGTTCGGCTAATAAGAACCAAAAATAATACGGCTAATATGAGCCGAAAATAATATATTGGCCGTCTAAAACGACCATCTATTATAGGACGTGGCGATATGGGAAAAAATAGTTTAATATTAATTTTAATATTTCTGGTGGACTGTATTTGAACTTTGAAGGATAGCTGGCAATCGCCAGTGATCTAAATAAGCGATATCTAATGGTAGAGGTTAGGGACGGTACCTGGGGAGTGGGGATCTTGCTGGATCTTCCCCCAATCCCATGGGCGTATATAAGGGGGGTGTCCTGCCTGGGGGTCCGGACCCCCCCCCCCCCTTACTATCCATCTTACTTGTCCAATAGACAATAATATATGTACCTCGCCGATTAAAATCGGTGCGGTAGGTACATGTACTTATTAAAAAAAACATTTTTTTTTTATTTCCTAAACACGTTTCCTATTTGCTGCTGCGGAACCCTTCATGGACGATTCCAACTCGCACTTGGCCGCTTTTTTACATTAGGGACCCTCCGCCCAGCTTGAGCGGCGGAACTCAAGCTGGGTGGAGTTTCAAGGATCTTAAGAAGATATCGTTCTGTGACGAATCTACTAGCTACTACTAGTGGGGTCACCAGAACCATGTCCCCGGGTAGTAAAAAAATTCCCAGTAAAAAATTCACGGGAGTTGGAAATATGCTGAATTTAAAAGGAAAACTATCACGGCTAAGAAGACTTCACAAGTTATTGAGTAATAGTCGATCAACTTAAAAAAATGTATTCGGCGAAGTATATAGGAACTTTTTGTTCAAATTCCTTAAAAAGTAACTGAGATGATGTTGTTAGTGGTGTAAAACATGTTATAAATGTACATTCATTGACCATAAAAAAATTTCAAATACTAGCGGTACTACGGAACCCTATATTGCGCGTGGCCCTACACGCACTTGGCCGGTTTTTAATGTTTAAACAACGATTTTACAAGTAAAAGGCAGTCCGAAGTCCGAACAACAACCATGCGAGACGTTCGTTCAGTATCATGCTAGAGAATCAACTGGCAAATCGGAAGAAATCTGAAATAATCTGTTATATATTCCGTGGTCTATTGTGTCTCCGTACAAAAGTATGCAGACCGCACCTTCAGACAATCGGAACGGCAGTAAAATCGGAAACGCTTTGACGCTGTTTCCGACTCTGACGTCCGATCCGACTATCGGATCGGACGTGTATTATGTATTCAAATAAATGTATGGCAAGAGTGCCTTCAGATAGTCTGATCAGACAACCGGATCAGACTATCGGATGAAAAAATCGGATGGGTATTGCCGCCCGATTTTTTCGTCCGAAACTATCTCCATTTCAGCAAAATTAGTTACAGTTCGGTGATTTGGGCGTGCTCTTCACGCCCAAATCACTGAACTGTAACACACCGACACCGACTTTCGCAATTTATAATAATATGTATACTAGAATTTTCTAGCATATAATATTACAATGGATTGAAACAACAGAATACTCTCTAGTCACGGCGCACTTACAAGTCAATATTTTGTCACGGCGCGGCACCCTACTCTACCTAGCTATTACAAAAATATACATAAATAAACACCTTTCATAATTAGGACCCTATCATACTAGCGGTTGGCGAAATTTATTTTATAATATTTGTGGTTAAATGGATAATGATGGAGGATCGACTCACGGCGCCCCTCTTGCCTTTCCACGGCGCAGGTCAGGGCGCCGCGGCGCACAGTTTGGGAACCCCTGCTATAGTCTATTATAAAAACATAATACTAATAATAAAAAAAGCCCTATATTTAAATAAAGATTAAAAAAAACTATATATCTAGTCATCCTGTAGCATTTATTTTATATCATAAATAAATATTTAACACTTACGAGTAATGATAAAATAGATGAGACAAATGTAATACGCACCGCGGGCGCGGCGGACACCGAAATATTTACAGATACACGGGGACGAAGCGAGGAATACGAATTATCCGGAGAGAAGTGTCGCATCGACCGCTCGCCTACGCGTTGAGGTCCATGTCGGCGAAGAGGTCGCCGCGCGTGGCGACGCACAGCGCGTAGTGCGTGTTGAGCTGGAGCAGCAGCTCGCGCTCGTCCAGCATCTCCAGCGCCTCCACGCGCGCGCGGTCCTCCTCCGGCAGCGCGCGCCACACCGTCTCCATGTCCCACGCGCGCGCCGCGTCGAACCCCACCTCGCGCAGCGCGGCGGCCTGCGCGGCCGGCGGCGCCGCGTGCCGCTCGTCCGGCGGCACCACGCCGCGCGCGCCCATCGAGCGCAGCATCACCTCGCCGAACTTGTCGCCCAGGTTGCACTGCTCGTACACCAGCAGCACACAGCGCGGGAACGCCTCGGCCAGGTGGCGCAGCAGCGCGCGCGCCGGCTCCGCCCGCAGGTACACGAGCACGCACTCGGCCAGCAGCAGCGTGGGCGCGTCCGGCAGCGCGCCCGCCGCCGCCAGCGCGCGCCGCACCGAGCTCACGCTGCGCAGGTCGCAGCCCAGCAGGTGGTAGCCGTCGGCGTGCAGGTCGCCCGAGCGGATCACCACCTCGCCGTCTGCCCACCGTGCCGACGCACATGTGGGAAATTTTATTCAATTACTTCTGCATGTTATTTCATTAACGTATTGGGAGGATAACTTTGTTAAAATTATTCTGTAAATTTACTACTAGATGACGCCCGCAACTCCGTTGCGCCAAAATTTGTTTATCGCGAGGGAAACCGTACTTTTTTCCGGGATACAAAATATCCTGTATCCTTTCCCGGGACTTAAAGTATCTCCATGCCAAACAGCAAAATCGGTTCAGCGTTTTGAGCGTGAAGTGGTAACAGACAGACAGACACACTTTCGCATTTATAATATTATATGGATTTAAAAGTCAAACCTATTATTAGTATGTTAAGGTTGATAATAATTTTCACAAAAATCCATGTAATAGCATAGATAACAATATAGAGGATTCGATACCGGGATCCCGAATCCCGATTCATCTTTTCCGGTCATATTTTAGTGCCGAAAATTTCGGGATTGTAATTTAATAAATCCCCGGATTTTCGGGACTGATAAATATTTTTAATTAAGTTCATAAAAATATGCGTCAAACAAAAAGCACTTACTTTTTTGACGTTATGACGGCTATCTTGTTAATACACTGTAATTTCATCATTTTAACGACCGGTATTGTTTTATGTGTAAAATTGTGTAAGAACCCCACTTTACGTCGCGCGTCGTGTAAGTATTGATATTAGTATTACAGTAACACTGTTACTTAATGAAAATCAATGAGTTTATTTTAAAAAATCGGCCAAATGCGAGTCAGCACGAAAAGTTCCGAACCGTTGTAAGTTACCAAGTAGTTAGGAATGTAGGCAAAAAATTGTGTTTTTTTGTGTGAGGCGCCCTCAAATAATAATTTTATTTTAATTTAATATAAATTATTAAAATACAAAAATAATTAAGGATTTTGTGAATATATAATTTACGAGCTTTTGCCCGCGGCTTCGGTCGCGTTAAGTATTATTATATACAAACTTTCACCCCCTATTTGAACCCCTTGGGGTTGGAATTTACCAAAATCCTTTCTTAGCGGATGCCTACGTCATAATGTCTACCTGCATACGATTTGAAATAATAATAATATAATTTTTTTATTTCAAATCATAATGTACATTGAAAAGCTTATAAATAAGGCATATTTAAGTTAATTTCAGTACAAATACAGTAAGCGTTGGCAGCTGTACTAGATAAAACTGTAACACAGCTCCCAGCGTCTTCCACTCTGGAATACTATAGGTATCAATCTACAAGGTATTAAGCTCCCTCAAATATTAATTGTATGTCGATTTTAGTATAATTTTGTTATAGCGTCAAATAAAATACACAATCTGTGTAAATTTCAGAAGACATACAGAATATGGAAAGACGGACAGATACTGAAGTCTCAGTATTAGGGTCCCGTTATTACCGTTAAGGTACAGAACCAAAAATAACAGTGTATTGATGAGTCTTAGTCAATATAGATCCAAAACGATGAGTAATATTTGTCATTTTCTATTACCAATATAATCTCGGGATTATCTCGGGATCCCGGGATTCATTGTAGATAATCCCGAAATCCCGGGATTAGAAAAATCGGCCGGGATCGAATCCCCTAATAACAATATTACTAATGAAATATAAATAACAAGTAAAAAAACCTCACCCTCTTTACAAATTTTCTCAAGCAGTTGTTTGTTTCTTTTGATAATGTGACATTTTTTGCTGGTAACAGTAGGAAAATCCAGTTCTATGAAATTGCTAACGGCCTGTGTGGTGTCCTTCAGCCTCCAGTACAGGGTTTCAAATCCGCAGCCCAAATTTATTATCTGACACTTGGTTCCACAGCGCTAAAACATTTTATTCTGATTTTTTTAAATAGTAAATAATTGCTTTATTTAAATTAATAAATAAATAATAGTTAGTAGAATCTCTGGGAATATATCTACACTACTATTATAAAGAGGAAAGATTTGATTTTTTGTTTGTTTGTTTGTTTGTTTGTTTGAGTCGAATAGGCTCTGAAACTACTGGACCGATTTGAAAAATTCTTTTGCTATTGGAATCTTACATTATTTCTGCTGAACATAGGCTACATTTTATTTTGGAAAAAAGTAGGGTTCCGTAAGATATTTGAGTTTTTCAGAGAGAATCAGCTAGAAAAGTTACTTATTTTGCGTACGCTGCCTAAACTATAAAAGATAGAACCATAAAATGTTCTAAGTAATTGTAGATCTTATAAATATCTACAAAAAAGTCCGCGACACACTATACCTATCTATGTCGAGTGAGGCACAATTAACCATTTATTTATTTAAAAATCCTGAATTTTTTTTTGGACTACATTTAAACGGATATATTTTACTCACGCTATTAATCCTTATCAAAATAAATTATTTTATCACTAAGTACAGTTTATGTAGATAATATTTGGTCTTTGAATGATTAAAATTGGACGTTTGGTTTTGAAATTATGGCGAAATTAAAATATTACGATAGTGGGCGTCACCAAAGCGCGGGCGGGAGGAAGACAATATTCTGTTGTAGAAATGAAAATTCTGTACATAAAAGATATGAAATGACACCCGAAATTACACCTTTGTCACTACATCGCTATAGAAGCCAAAAATGTGGTTAGTTTTTTGTCTGTCTGTCTGTCTGTCACTCTTTCTGTCTGTCTGTATGTTTGTTCCAGCATCACATGAAAAATACTGATCCGATTTGAATGTGGTTTTCGCAGATATATTTATCTTCTTCCAACTTAACATCTGGTGTATAAAATTTTTTCCCCCCACCCCTCTAAGGGGACAAAAGAGGGGGTCAGATTTTGTATCAAACTTTTTTCTTTAACACGAAAACTACTGATCCGATTTGCATACGGTTTTCACAGATTTGCATACGGTTTTCACAGATATATTAAATTTGTCTTCTTCCAACTCAACATCTGGTGTATAAAAATCCTCCCCCCCCCCTCCCCTCTCAATCCTCTCAGGGGACCAAAGAGAGGTCAGATTTTGTATACAACTTTTTTCTTTAGTGGACTTACTTCATATTAGGTATTAACTGTGTTTTTCAACTTAACTTGCGTCTGAAAAACCCAAATATCTTACGGAACCCTACTTTTTTCCAAAATAAAATGTAGCCTATGATCAGCAGAAATAATGTAGGATTCCAATAGCAAAAGAATTTTTTAAATCGGTCCAGTAGTTTCGGAGCCTATTCGTCCCAAACAAACAAACAAACAAAAAATCAAATCTTTCCTCTTTATAATAGTAGTGTAGACTAACAAGGCCTCATGCAGTGACTGCCCGTCGTCTCTAGCATATGTCGCCTTCCAGACACAAAACTGCTGACACTCGCACATTCACACATACATGGTCCCTACAATTCCTTATCTAGCTAACATCAGAAGTGAAATCTGACAATTCACCTTTGTTGCATGGCCACAACAGTCTCATGAGACCAAGGTTTTGTTTCTTTCTGACCAACGTAACATTAAAGCAAATAATTGTATGATGGTGCATTACAAGCATTTAGACATCATACAAGATAAGCTACCTGCTACCCAGACATCAGATTGCAACGGGTACCAGGCGGAAAGTTATCTAGTTCAGCAATAACTTGCTGCCCAGCGCAACGTAACACCCTATTATAATTCATTAAATAAATAATATCCTCTCCATAAGGTTTGCAAGTTACATTTATGTTAAGTACCTCAAGGAACTGATGGATGAACATCTCCATTGCCTTGACGCGAGCGTAGTAGCCGCGGTTGATCTCGGGCGCCTTGCGGTCGACGTGCTTGGCGAAGTACGTGATGTACTCGTCCTTCCAGTAGCCGAGATCCACGGCGCAGCGCTTGCACTCCGTCGCGTCCGTGTTCGTCGCGATCGTCGCCTCGTCCTCCGCGCTCCACGACATTATATTGTTCATTGTGACTTCGTTAACTTTATATCAGTTTTGAATACGGCGAGTATTCCGATGATACGATAATTCCTACAGGAACCTCATAGCTGAACGGTTTTCACTAGCTGTCGGCGAATAAAAGAACGCACCCTGTGCGACGTTTTTTTACGGAATAAATAGCAAGGACCAGTAAATCGGAATCGAAAAATAATTAATTTCAAGTTTCAACAGAAAAAGAGACAATAATTCTTTACGTATTTATGAGAAAACTCTTTCGATTAGTTTACAATTTTTTTACAGCTTTGAGCTTGTTGACATAATAAGCAATAAGACCACAGATTAGAGTATAGGGACCGTGCAGAGCGACGACACTGCCACAAGTGGCGAATAGCCGAAACTTTTACTAAAATTTTACTGTCAAGCTCTAGTGAAGCTACGGAAAATTAGAAGATTTCTTATCAAATTCTGAGTATTTTCAAGAATTGAAATGTATTGTTGTTCTAATACATACAATAAATATGAAGGCAAATCGAACGATGTAAAATTTTACTATTTTTCTGCCAAAATATTCACATGGCTTTGCTTATTGAAAAACGAAAGAAATGGATAAAAGGCGGTAAAAATATACGTAAGTATTTAAAAAGTTCCATGAGTGTTATGTGTAGACTAGTAAAAACACTAAATTTTGTAGATTATAACCGTAAATTCATTTTTTATGAACACAATATGAACATAACCTATAACCATTGCTTTCTTTCAGTAAACATCCAAACTGGCTTCCATCTTAATTGATATACATACATAGGCACCGCTCATTTAATTGGCATAAAGTTGCATCAAAAGTAAGGATAATTTGGAGAAGTCCTGCCAGGAATTCAACACTGAGGATAGTATTAAACTTGAACCATCTTGTCAAAGTGTTGGTTCTCAAAAGGATGATTCTTCAAGTAAGAAAAAGATTAGTAGTGCAGTCTTTCTGTGTTATTTAAAGAATACATACCTAAATGGTGTTTACACTTATGAGATCCAGACTGAAATTAGTTAAAAATAGTGACGGACAAAAGTTGTGAAGATGGTATCGATCGAATCGCAGAAGGTTGAAATAAAAGCATTTATTTTAGTGAACTTGTTTTATTTTATTAATCCACAAGCATTTTCAGTGATTAATATAAGTATTTTTGCATAGCTTCATTATTTTATTGCAATATTTATCAAGTTTTTACTTTCTATGCTGATGGATGCTATTAATTACTTTTTCAGATATTTTCTTAGTTAACTAGATAAGCTTTATACATTTTTATTCACTCTTCCATTCTTTGTTTACGGGTAGAAAGTAGAAACCCTTAATATTATATTTAATATTATAAAAATATACTTAATATTATAAATGCGAAAGTGTGTCTGTCTGTTAGCACTTCACGCCCAAACCGCTAAACCAATTTTGCTGAAATTTGGTATGGATTTACTTTGAGCCCCGGGAAAGGACATAGGATACTTTTTATCCCGGGAAAATGTACGGTTCTCGCGCGATAAATGATTTTTGGCGCAACGGAGTTGCGGGCGTCATCTAGTCTTTAACTTTAATATTTCGATCGCGGATTCTTGGAAATCTGTCGTTGTTCTCGCGGCCGCATGTGGCCACTTGGGAGTGTAAGTATTATATCATTTTATAGTGTAAAACATAAAAAAACACTCATAAATTATCCAGGGTCAAGGAGAATGCGAAGTCAAAGTCACTCACAAGTTACGTCTTTTACTCGCATCGTGGCGCTGCTGTCGAATTACGACGCCCTCTATAGCTTCTGCACGGTCCCTATAAGACCCATATAAGACCACAGAATCACAGATTAATATACTTTTTTTTTTTTACATTCGTCCCGGTCGGGACAGGCAAAGGGAGCGTTGCCCATACAGCCATCAGATTTAATATACTTAAGTAGCAAAATACAACTAATTAATCTGTGGCAAAATAAGACCACAATAAGACATTGACATTATTTTTTTTAATCAGGCAGCATCTCTGCTGGAATCTGGCAGGGCCACTGATCTCTATACAAGTACGCTGGATTGCTGATAGCCTTTGAAATGACAGCTATTTTTTGTGCCTATTTGAAGCGGAATCAGCGCCCCTATTATTCGGGTAGAGAACTAAATCTGACGTAAAAATGACGTTTGAATTTTGAAAGCCGCCATATTGGCGCTGATAGCTATAGTGAGTGTATTTGGAACTAATACTAGTGATGACAATTAATTACTGTTGTTATTGGTTGTGGTTACGTCAAATTTAGTTCTCTACCCGAATAATGGGGGCGCTGATTCCACTTCACATAGGCACAAAAAGCAGGTCTGTATCAGCAATCCAGCGTACTTGTATAATAGAAATCAGTGGGCAGGGCTTACAATAATTTACCGTTATTTCTAGTATCGGGTAAATTTTCATACCGTTATCTAGGCCCTTGATGCAGTAACGTTATGAAAAATTACTGGTATTTGAAGCCCTGAAATCTGGATCGCTGATAGGTACCTATCTGATACCCAAGAAATTTGTGGTGGTACCCACATTCGCCTAACATTCCTGCATCGCGCTATCGAAGTTTTCTGAGCGCGTCAGTATATACCTATACGACAGCTGAAATGTATCACGTCACAATAGTATCGCCTCTTGGCACGAAGCATCGGACGATACACGCAGATGCAGCCGGGCCGTTATACAAGTACCTACGCTGGATAGCTGATACACACCTGCTTTTTGTGCCTATTTGAAGCGGAATCAGCGCCCCCATTATTCGGGTAGAGAACTAAATTTGACGTAACCACAACCAATAACAACAGTTGTCATCACTAGTATTAGTTCCAAATACTCTCACTACTGCTATCAGCTCCAATATGGCGGCTTTCAAACGTCATTTTTACGTCAGATTTGGTTCTCTACCTTGTCTCTATAGTCCGACAATGGACAAGGCTTTATAAGAATGTGTCAATGATATCAAAAGGCGCTGCTGGTTATGGAGAACTGTCAAACACATGTCAAAAATGACGTTTTTGTATGATAGAAGCGTTTAGTTCCTTTTCTCGCCACGTTCATGTAAAGCCTTGTCGAACTATACCCGAATAATAGGGGCAATGATTCCGCTTCAAGCACAAAAAATAGATGTCATTTCAAAGGCTATCAGCAATCCAGCGTACTTCTATAGAGATCAGTGGAATCAGCTATTGCCTATAATTACCCTCTATCATTGTTATTCCATTTCACTAAATTTAGAAATTCTAATTAAAATCCTAAAACGAAGACTAATTAGAAGCTTCTTATTCCACTTGTCCTAATTTAGTAACTAAATCAGTTGCACAGATTAGAAATCAGCTGTGACAATGCGACGATTTTGGCCAGACGTCTTCATAATGGCTCGAGTTCTGTCAAAGCAACAAAAAATTGGTCTTCTCATAGGCTTAGCTGTTAGCTCAATGAAAATCAAAATAAATAAAAGGCGAAAAAGATGGTTGAAAGAATTTTTGCTCCACGAAAAATTATGAATCATGAACTTTCTGAACTACTTGGAACCAGCAGACTTTAGAAATTACCTACTAATGGATTCCAGATCGTATAACATAATATATAATATTGACTTTAATACAATAAAAGGTTGAAACCATCTGGCAACACTGATTTAGTCAGTTAGAACTTAGAAGCCACATTTTTGCTGATTTAGTACACTAATTAGGATCCTAGCTTTCTAAATGTTGTTCCACTTCACTAAATTTAGTTACTAAATAATTTAGTTGTCTAAATTTAGTAAAGTGGAATAAGCGCTTAAGTTACTTTGTCAGCTATCTAGCGTATGTGTTTATATAATATGGTTTATATCATGTTTATATATTATGTTGTATAATATAGAGTGTCAGTGTCAGTAATATCTGATCTGTGGTGTCAGTGCCGAAGTGCCTGCACCATTGAGATACTATAGCAGGAGAGAGCCTTACAGCGCTTTCACACGAGACACGACACGAGACGATTTAGGAACTGCACGACAGACGTCACACAGGCTGTCGTTTGCACGTTTTCACACGAGCGACGATTTCGCGACGACACCGCAGCCACCACAGATTAGAGATTTCTGCTGCGACGACACCACTTATAGCTGGCTTACACGTAATATGGCTGGTTTACACGTATTAGTTGATAAGTAGTTGACTAAATTTTAACTTATTTTAAGTTGTTAATTGCATGTAAATTGTAAACACAAAATTTAGTAGCAAGTTAAAATTATAAATTATTAAATAAATAAAACACTTCTTTCTTCCTGACTTTTTATTTCAAAATTTTCAAACTCCGGCTCCAAAATACTGCAGACGAAGCGCCACGCATTTTTCCTCATTATTTTATCTTTATAATATGTTCACTACTTTTGTTCCATAAACACGGATTATTTTCCACTACCTCTACTATGGTATAAATATTATTATTATTGTCCCACTGCTGGGCAAAGGCCTCCCCTCTTTTCTTAAGAGGGGTATAAACAACGAATACTATACTCACAAGGAGAGGTATAAATATAATAATATATTTTAAACTTTTCCATCATTAGCAGCAAACCGCCATACAAATTTTAAATTTCAAAACAAAATTAAAAGTAAACAAATGACCCACAGATAACTGTCATAATATCTTTGTAAATTTTTTATCTATGCTAAAAAACGTGACGACATAGCGGATTGTCGTCTCAAAAACGTGTGTCGTGCTGTGCCGTGTGAAAACGGTGCATAGAAATGTATGGCGCGCTGAATCGTCACCGCTTTTTGTCGTGTCGTGTCGTGTCTCGTGTGAAAACGCTCTTATATCAGTGTACACTGTACAAGCGTCAAAAGCGTGTAATGTTATGTCCTACTTACTAGGACATAACAAAGGAGTCGGTATGCGTGGTATGCATATTTCATGTAATAAAAGTGATAATAAAGGTTTTTATTCACAGATTAAGGATATATAGGTAGATGTAGTCTTAGCCCGTCATCGCGTGGCCATTTTGTGCTTATTTTCATACAAGTAGTGTGCGTTTATTTTCTTGAATATTTCTATTTGTCGATCATTTCGAAGCACATTTAAATCCAGAAAAGAAAGTCATTTAGTTCATGATATCGATAAACTATAGTTCAAGTAATGAGAATCCGTAAACACACGTAAAAAGCTATGCAACTTTTGTAGTCAAATTAGTAATTAATGTGACATTTTTAGCACTAATGCCTTACATAGCACGAATAAGGGATTATTAAACTTAAATATTATCCTTTTTAGCTTACAAAAATACCAATTGAAAAGTCCAAAAAACGTTGTTCAAAACTTACGTATTTAATGTTAAATCCACGTGTTTGAGGCATTCTTTGGCCATTCTTATGGTTTATAATTTAGCGGAACCATAGAACTCAACAATATCTAGCATAAAATGTTCAATAAAAACCTTTATTATCACTTTTATTACATGAAATATGCATACCGACTCCTTTGTTATGTCCTAGTAAGTAGGACATAACATTACACGATTTTGACGCTTGTACACTGATATAAGGCTCTCTCCTGCTATAGTATCTCAATGTTTTTATTGAACATTTTATGCTAGATATTGTTGAGTTCTATGGTTCCGCTAAATTATAAACCATAAGAATGGCCAAAGAATGCCTCAAACACGTGGATTTAACATTAAAT
Organism: Plebejus argus; assembly: GCA_905404155.3. Taxonomy (NCBI): domain Eukaryota; kingdom Metazoa; phylum Arthropoda; class Insecta; order Lepidoptera; family Lycaenidae; genus Plebejus; species Plebejus argus. The sequence goes on from FR989935.1 coordinate 16,598,915, forward strand.
ACGTAAATTTTGAACAACGTTTTTTGGACTTTTCAATTGGTATTTTTGTAAGCTAAAAAGGATAATATTTAAGTTTAATAATCCCTTATTCGTGTTATGTAAGGCATTAGTGCTAAAAATGTCACATTAATTACTAATTTGACTACAAAAGTTGCATAGCTTTTTACGTGTGTTTACGGATTCTCATTACTTGAACTATAGTTTATCGATATCATGAACTAAATGACTTTCTTTTCTGGATATAAATGTGCTTCGAAATGATCGACAAATAGAAATATTCAAGAAAATAAACGCACACTACTTGTATGAAAATAAGCACAAAATGGCCACGCGATGACGGGCTAAGACTACATCTACCTATATATCCTTAATCTGTGGCCTGCACGTAATTTGACCTGCGAATTTGACAGTTGACACAAAAAGTCAAAAGTCAAAACTTATCCAATCCATTAGCCAACAAAACACAAAACCAACATTTTTAAAAATAACTCAAAATTTTTACATTTTAATTTATTTTATAATATTTAATATTCTTTAGGGTTAACTTATATACGTATACTTATGAGAAGTATGACAATAATAATTCACGGCAAACTTACGTATATTTTCTGAAGTAGATGTTTTAATCGTTTTCATCGTTTAAATCCAATTTAACCGTGAGTTCGTGATAGTTTAATATTAAATCTTGGCCAATGTTTTTTAAAATTCGTCGCAATATTTTCCGAGCAGATGCTCTTAAAATCCTAAATGCAAGATACTCGAGATGCGCAAAAGACGGCGAGAGTCCGCTTCGGCGTCTTCTGCAGGATGCGACGTCATTCGGCGAAGCGGGAGACGCGGCTGCGGGCATGGGAGAGCTGCGCTGGGCCACGCAGCCGTACGCCGCCCGGCCGCCCGAGCCCGCGCCGCCCGACGTCAGCCCGAAGGATGCCACCGTCCTGCTGTTCCCCGGGCAGGGCTCGCAGTTCGTGGGTATGGGCCGCCGCCTAATGGACGTCCCCACTGCTCGGGATCTTTATATGCTCGCGTCGGAAATCGTCGGGTAATTTCTTTTTATTTACGTAAATAGTAAATACTAAATAGGTAAACAAACCTATCTATATCTAACAATTCTAATCACTATATTGAGAAGTTGACTATGAATCATTTGATAAAATTTATTAGATGAGCTAGTGAGGAAGTCGATCCATCTTTGCTCACCTCTGTTGGTGAATGTTGTTTCATAGTTTTATTACTTAGTATTATTACCGCCGTCAGGCCTGTCCCACTCACGTGTGTAGGCATCGAACTGTAAGTACCACCCGCCGGTGGCACATTATAAGCGACTCACAAGCGAGCGGTGACGCACGCGCAAGATTTTTCGTCGCGTATCGACTGTATACTGATCATAGAGGAATTTAATTCATGATACTGATTTAACCGCTGTGACTAAATCGTTATAAATCTTAAAAAAATGAACAATTAAAAAAGCGGCCAAGTGCGAGTTGGACTCGCCCATGAAGGGTTCCACAGCAGCAATAACGTTTATTTTTATGAAATTTAAAGGTTTTTGATTTATTTTTATATTTCAGTCGATTTAATGAAATTTAGATTTAAGGTTTACCATTTATGACATATAAAAAAAACTACTGGTTAGATCTCGTTCAAACCAATTTTCGTTGGTAGTTTTTATAGTAATCTACATCATATATTTTTTTTAGAATTATCATGCCCCTACTTTAGAAATTAGAGGGGGAGGACACACATTTTACCACTTTGGAAGAGTCTCTCTCGCAAACTATTCAGGTTAGAAAAATATGATATGAGAAACCTCAATATGATTTTTGGAGACTTATATCCATAGATACCTCACACGCATAGGTAACATGAAAAAAATTTTTTTTGTTTCAGTTATACCTATGCGGACCCCTGAAATTTTTAATAATTTTTCCATTTTTGCATCAAAATCTTAATGCGGTTCACAGACTACATCTACTTACCAAGTTTCAATAGTATAGCTTTAATATTTTCGGAGAAAAGTGGCTGTGACATACGGACGGACAGACAGACAGACAGACAGACATGACGAATCTATAAGGGTTCCTTTTTTGCTATTTTGGCTACGGAACCCTAAAAAGGCCAATGAAATATGTATTTGAATAAGGTATTTAAATACAAAAAGTAGATAAAAAATATACAAACATAGCAAATAAACCAATTTCATATAAAAAAATACACAAACTACACAGAAATAAACACAAGTTACTATGTTTAAATTGTAAAAGTTTCCTGCACTATAATCGAATATAAAACTACTATAAAATATAGGTTAGGTAATAGGTTACTAAAATTTGATATTACTATAAAAAGGTTTGCTACTGGTACCAATTACATATAGTAATTAAAAAATATTATTTTGTTTTTTAAAAGGCGAAAACCTTGATTTCGTAAGAAAAGATACGCGTTATGCGATAGAACGAAAGCGGAGATGTAGGTAAATATAATTGTAGGCGCCTAGCACTGCGCGGTCTGAATTTGAACTTTATAGTATCGTAACATGAGTCGTTATTTCTTTAAACCGGTTTCGTTAGTGGGAATTCTGTTGGTACTACTAATATATATTCTGTGCCGCCGTATAAAGCTATGAAACAACACTCGTCGCTAACCAACAAGAGTGAGCAAAGATGGATCGACTTCCTCTCTCAGGAATAGCGGTACCACTAGCTAATTCAGGATGTTTCTCCATAATTTTTATAAAATATTTTAATTTCCCCATATTATAGGCTGCTGATGTTGTTAAGATAGGGGATGTTTAGTATACCCTACAGGGTACCCCAACAAAGAAGCTTCCACATAAAGCACTGACAGATGACAATTTAAAGGTTAGGTGAGCCTGTAAGGACATTTTAAAATATAGGTAGTCAAATACAGCTTCATATTTTCCTAACTAAGCTTTGCAGATATTTTATGTAGCACTAAATAGTTGCGTGTGTATGGTAAATTATACGGCTATTGCTGAACCAAAGATTTCCTTTATTAGGATTGGTCCAGCTTATGACCCAATAGAGAATAGAGGAGTAAGACAGGGAGACCTGCTTTCACCTAAACTATTCACTGCTGTGTTAGAAGGAATCTTTCAAGGACATAATGAAGAACAACGAAACAAAGATGAACGTAAAAACTAAACTATACAATACATGCATACTCCCAGTCCTAACATATGGATGCCAGACTTGGGCACTCACCAAAGAACAAAATAACAAACTGAGAACCTGTCAGACAGCAATGGAACGAAGCATGCTAAACATATCAATAATAATAATAATCAGTTTGAGCTATTTTTCAGCTTAAGATAGTAATTACCTAGGGTCCTGAACAATTTTTTTTACAAAATATTTAAATACTAAAAAAAAATTTTGTGTTTAAATATTTTTTAGTAAATTTACTACTAAATATTTAAACACCAAAAAATAGACAAAAACACTAAAAAATATATAAGTAAATAGTAAATTTACTACAAAATATTTAAACTTTAAAAAGTATTTTTTATTATTTAAATATTTTGTAGTAAATTTACTACTTATTTATATATTTTTTAGTGTTTTTGTCTATTTTTTTATGTTTAAATATTTAGCAGTAAAAAATATCGCTCAGATATAATATTTTTACTAAAAAATATTTAAACACAATTTTTTTTTGTATTTAAATATTTTGTAAAAAAAATTGTTCAGGACCCTAGGTAATTACTATCTTAAGCTGAAAAATAACTCAAACATGTTAAATATTTTCGTATGAGAAAATGATTTTGCTATTAAGAATGTATGAAAATTTCGAGGGTAACCCGGGCCCTTAGACATTGTGAACAAAACATAATAAAAGATACAAAATAAAATGCTACAAAAATACGTTTAAAAATAATTAAAAATCATTTACGGTTTCTGTCGCGATGCCGAATAAGGAAGACCGACAGAATAAGAAACAAAACAATTAGAAAACATACGAAAATTGAGGATGTAATAACAAGAATTAGGAAACTGAAATGGAAGTGGACCGGTCACATAATAAGAGGCACTGAAAAGTGGACCAAAAACATAGTGTTCTGGCACCCAAGAAATGGCAAAAGAAATAGAGGAAGGCAGTTCCGGAGGAAATCTATATATATATATATATATATATATATATATATATATATATATATATATATATATATATATATATATATATATATATATATATATATATATATATATATATATATATATATATAAATAAAGTACAAAATCACGTTTGTTGTATGGGAGCCCCCCTAAAATATTTAATTTATTTTGTTTTTAGTATTTGTTGTTATAGCGAACAGTGTATTTTTTGTCCAAAAATTGGCCATGCCTTTTTTTTGGAAATCTTGAACAGAAATGTTATACAGTAAGTAATTTATTAGTATGTGGGAATAATGCGTGGAGGCCCAAAGGAAGATCTTCCGACCGAGTGAGGTGTTATGCTCGGTCAGGCTGGAGCCCACTTTATACATTTCAGCTGTCGTATACTGCGTGACTGGTGAGACATGTTCAATACTCGAGGACGTGATATTTGGCTATTATATTAGTTGAAAAAAAATAATATAAAAAAATAATATCAATTGATCACTGTATATACTGACGCGCTCAGAAAACTTCGATAGCGCGATGCAGGAATGTTAGGCGAATGTGGGTACCGCCACAAGTATTTACATGCGTTAATTTCTTATTAAGAACAATGAAAAACACTTTTAATTTTTTTTTTTCAATAAAATTAAAAATTGCCATACCTTTTTAGGGTTCCGTAGCCAAAATGGCAAAAAAGGAACTCTTATAGATTCGTCATGTCTGTCTGTCTGTCTGTCTGTCTGTCCGTCCGTATGTCACAGCCACTTTTCTCCGAAACTATTAGAGCTATACTATTGAAACTTGGTTAGTAGATGTAGTCTGTGAACCGCATTAAGATTTTGATGCAAAAATGGAAAAAGTATTAAAAATTTTAGGGGTCCCCATAGGTACAACTGAAACAAAAAAATTTTTTTTTCATCTAACCTATGCGTGTGTGGTATCTATGGATAGGTCTCCAAAAATCATATTGAGGTTTCTCATATCATTTTTTTCTAACCTGAATAGTTTGCGAGAGATACTCTTCCAAAGTGGAAAAATGTGTGTCCCCCCCCCCCTCTAATTTCTAAAGTAGAGGCATGATAATTCTAAAAAAAATATATGATGTATATTACTATAAAAACTACCAACGAAAATTGGTTTGAACGAGATCTAGCCAGTAGTTTTTTTTTATACGTCATAAATAGTAAAACTTAATGAAACAAAAAAAAATTTTTTTCATCTAACCTATGCGCGTGTGGTATCTATGGATAGGTCTCCAAAAATCATATTGAGGTTTCTCATATCATTTTTTTCTAAGCTGAATAGTTTGCGAGAGAGACTCTTCCAAAGTGGAAAAATGTGTGTCCCCCCCCCCCTCTAATTTCTAAAGTAGAGGCATGATAATTCTAAAAAAAATATATGATGTATATTACTATAAAAACTACCAACGAAAATTGGTTTGAACAAGATCTAGCCAGTAGTTTTTTTTATACGTCATAAATAGTAAACCTTAATCTAAATTTCATTAAATCGACTGAAATATAAAAATAAATCAAAAATAATATAATTTCATAAAAATTAACCTTATTGCTGCTGCGGAACCCTCCATGGGCGAGTCCAACTCGCACTTGGCCGCTTTTTTTAATATTTACTTAATTGTCTTCTTAAGGGCCCGGGTCACCCTCGAAATTTTCATACATTCTTAATACCAAAATCATTCCGTCCGTCCGTCCGTCCGTCCGTCCGTCGGTCGGTATGTCACAGCCACTTTTCACCGAAACTATTATTATTATTAAATTTTAGGGGTCCCCATAGGTACAACTGAAACAAAAAAATTTTATTTTCATCTAACCTATGCGTGTGGGGTATCTATGGATAGGTCTCCAAAAATCATATTGAGGTTTCTCATATCATTTTTTTCTAACCTGAATAGTTTGCGAGAGAGACTCTTCCAAAGTGGAAAAATGTGTGTCCCCCCCCCTCTAATTTCTAAAGTAGAGGCATGATAATTCTAAAAAAAAATATATGATGTAGATTACTATAAAAACTACCAACGAAAATTGGTTTGAACGAGATCTAGCCAGTAGTTTTTTTTATACGTCATAAATAGTAAAGTACAACTGAAACAAAAAATATTTTTTTTCATCTAACCTATGCGTGTGGGGTATCTATGGATAGGTCTCCAAAAATCATATTGAGGTTTCTCATATCATTTTTTTCTAACCTGAATAGTTTGCGAGAGAGACTTCCAAAGTGGAAAAATGTGTGTCCCCCCCTCTAATTTCTAAAGTAGAGGCATGATAATTCAAAAAAAAAATATATGATGTAGATTACTATAAAAACTACCAACGAAAATTGGTTTGAACGAGATCTAGCCAGTAGTTTTTTTTATACGTCATAAATAGTAAACCTTTATCTAAATTTCATTAAATCGACTGAAATATAAAAATAAATCAAAAATATTTTAATGTCATAAAAATAAACCTTATTGTTGCTGCGGAACCCTCCATGGGCGAGTCCAACTCGCACTTGGCCGCTTTTTTACCATATAAAAACCTACTTCAAATATTATTAAACTATGTGAACTATGCGGTGACAACCCTATCCAAAATAATATAAAATTGAATACCTAACTCCGATGCCCCGCCTCATTTGGATCCCATTTTTTTTGGGTTATATGTATCAATAAAAATAATATTTCAGTCTTAGTTTCAAATCCAAATATGAAAAGACATGACATTAAAAAAATTAAAACATTTTACAAAATCTGTCATAAATATACGTTATCTTGAACAAATAAAGCCTGGATGTTTTTCGCTATCGTAGGGCTTTAAGACACTATTTAGACCAATTAATAAAATCTTAAAAGAATAATAATAATAATAATAGCTCCCACACCGGTTTCGGTGACGGTGGCCGGTTTCATTGAAACCAGGCCAGCTACGCAGGAGTAATTTTATAGTGCCCAAGTGTGTGCGCAGTACACAAGAGCACTCTCTATTCCTTTACTCTCATAACCCAGTGGGACGGCAGACCGACACGACCGGCGAGAGATCAGGCACAGGACCGACTTTTTACATGCCCATCCGACGCATGGATCATCTTACTTGTCAGACAATCAGGTGATCAGCCTGCATTGTCCTAACCAAACTTGGAAATAACATGTTTCCAACGCGGGAATCGAACCCACGACCTTCGAGTCAAGAGCCACGCTCTGTACCACTAGACCACGGAGGCGTTTGCCTTAAAAGAATATCAAACTTTTGAGCTATAACTGTTTCTATGTTTTTTTCTGGAAACCATAGATTTTTTTTTCAAGTACTAATTTGCATTCTTCTATATAATTTTCATATCTCTATGTATTTCTTCTATTAAAATATAATCACAAATCCTATGAAATTAAGTAATAATAAAAGCGGCCAAGTGCGAGTTGGACTCGCCCATGGAGGATTCCGCAGCAGCAATAAGGTTTATTTTTATGAAATTAAAATATTTTTGATTTATTTTTATATTTCAGTCGATTAACGGCCGTTCCCAATATTTGATCTATCTCTTACTTGAGATAGGAATAGCTCACATTAGACATTAGCTCCATATATTTTATGTCAATTCTATGTCAGCTGCGATCGGTTGTATGTCAAACTAGAGATAGATTGAATATAGGGAACGGCCATTAATGAAATTTAGATTAAGGTTTACTATTTATGACGTATAAAAAAAACTACTGGCTAGATCTCGTTCAAACCAATTTTCGTTGGTAGTTTTTATAGTAATCTACACCATATATTTTTTTTAGAATTATCATGCCTCTACTTTAGAAATTAGAGGGGGGGGGGGGACACACATTTTTCCACTTTGGAAGAGTCTCTCTCGCAAACTATTCAGGTTAGAAAAAAATGATATGAGAAACCTCAATATGATTTTTGGAGACCTATCCATAGATACCCCACACGCATAGGTTAGATGAAAAAAAAATTTTTGTTTCAGTTGTACTTTACTATTTATGACGTATAAAAAAACTACTGGCTAGATCTCGTTCAAACCAATTTTCGTTGGTAATATTTATAGTAATCTACATCATATATTTTTTTTAGAATTATCATGCCTCTACTTTAGAAATTAGAGGGGGAGGGACACACATTTTTCCACTTTGGAAGAGTCTCTCTCGCAAACTATTCAGGTTAGAAAAAAATGATATGAGAGACCTCAATATGATTTTTGGAGACCTATCCATAGATACCCCACACGCATAGGTTAGATGAAAAAAAAATTTTTTGTTTCAGTTGTACCTATGGGGACCCCTAAAATTTTTAATATTTTTTCCATTTTTGCATCAAAATCTTAATGCGGTTTACAGACTACATCTGCTTACCAAATTTCAGTAGTATAGCTCTAATAGTTTCGGAGAAAAGTGGCTGTGACATACGGACGGACGGACAGACAGACAGACAGACAGACAGACATGACGAATCTATAAGGGTTCCTTTTTTGCCATTTTGGCTACGGAACCCTAAAAACGGCATGTCCAATTTTTTGGACAAAAAATACACTGTGTAGCGGCAACAGATATACACAATCTGTGAAAATTTCAGAAGTCTAGCTATAGCGGTTCTTGAATTACAGCCTGGAGACAGACAGACAGACAGACAGACGACAGACATCGAAGTCTCAGTAATAGGGTCCCGTTTTTACCCTTTGGGTACGGAACCCTAAAAATACGACGAAGGAAAGTGCTTTTGAGGAGGCGGGTCATGAAAGAAGATATGAAATATATTTTTTGGTCTTATGAATTGTTTAATTGGTGACAGATGGGACGTGGCGCGGCTGTGTCTGGAGGGGCCGGAGTCGGAGCTGGCGGTGCGCTGCCAGACCGCGGTGCTGGTCACGTCGCTGGCGGCGCTGGAGGCGGCGCGCGACGCCCGCCCCGCCGCCGTTGAGCGCGCCGTCGCCGCCGCCGGCTTCTCGCTGGGCGAGTTCGCCGCGCTCGTCTTCGCGGCCGCTCTGCCCCTCGAGGGCGCACTGCGGCTGGTCAGTGTGACGCGTCTATTACGCTCGGCTATTACCTAATTAGGTTTATCGATCGAGTTCGTCGCCCCATTAAAGAGAACATAAAACAGGTGGAGCTTCGCGCGGCGGCGATGTCGGCGGCTGCGGCGGCGCGCGCGGGCGGCATGCTGACGGTGTGGCTGGGGGCGGACGCGCGCGTTCCGCAGCTGTTGCACGCGGCCCGGGAGCACGCGCGCGCCGTTACCCCCCACCCCGTGTGCGAGGTCGCCAACTACCTCTTCCCCGGGTGCAAGGTGCTCGCCGGCGACGAGGAGGTCGGTGTAGTAAAGTCATTGTAATTAAGATTACATTTCGCTACATATTCGCTCGAATAGTCGTAGTAACTCTCGATAATTTTAAATTTTAATAGGTAAAGTTTTATTTTATTTTTATTTGATTTTAAAGGAAAACTTACTGCTAGCACAAAGGTAGTGTAACAAAGTAGCAATACAAATGCCAATTAAAAGTTTTCACAACTAAATATTTGTTTAAATTGTACATATTAAATTTGGTTGACATCGAATAATGTACAATGTGTCCCGACAACGGTGTTCGATCCTTTAAGGTCATAATATAGGTGTAGTGTTTGTGATCTTTAATCTATTTAAATAAACATGACGTTGTCTCGAGCACACGGGTAGTAGGGGCAGTCGCATGACAGCCACGGGCGAGGACGGACGTCTGCCTACTTACTGGTGTGGTAACGAGCCAATTAACGTACCTAGTGTAACACGGAGTGTTACATGTGGCGACGAGATAAAAGGTTAGTGCTATATTGAAAATATTATTCATATAGGCTATATCAGAAAATAGTTTAGAAACGTTAATTTATAATTCTTCGAGAATTAAAAAAAAAGAGGGAGAAAGGAAGGTTAAATAAGTACGTTGGTACGTAAAATAAGCAAATTTTGAACCATAGTTCTTTATGCATTGCATTTGTAATTGTTGTTTGCTAAATTACCGGAAGGCAATAATAAGAATATATTAATTACTGAATGTGTAATTACTATATTCATGCCAGGAACATTATTATTGTATATTTTATCAACCAATATCTTTACAACTTTGTTTATCACTGCACTTCGTAGGCCTATTTTTTATTAAGAAATGCACATTAGTTCCCGATGAATCACCGCGTTGCAATACGGTAAACAAGTTATTATCGTGTTGCATTGTTGTTAACAATGCTTTTTCGCTATTCGCTGTTTTGATTGTTGCAATTAATATTATGAATATTGAATCCTAAGTGGATTAAAATTATTTATTTTGTGATTTGAATAATAATGTCACTTGTAGGTATTAGTGGAATGACTTCCGGCGATTTATTAAACTTGATAATTTTATACAATCTACCTAGTGCATAATATTATTTATTTATTTATTTAAAAACTTTTGCACATTTTGTACAAAGACGGGCTTAATGCCTCGTGGCATTATCTCCCAGCCAAACCTTAGGGTGTTGCAGAGATAGTGAGGTAGATGCAAACTTTTGAGGAGAAGGATATTATTAAAATGCCTTAAAATTAATTATATAATAATACACTTAAGTATAGATATACATTCATATTTCATAATATATAAAACGTAAATAAAATAAACATAATATTATATTTATTATAATTATAATATTTACTTAAATAATATGTATTTGTTACAATATATAGATATGAGAATTACCTACTAAGTATTTATTAGGCAGTACGGGCCTGCATTAAATTGTAAACCGTACGTGACTGTGTCTACTTGGTTGTACGAACCTACATTAAGTTGTAAATCGTACGTGATCCTGTGTGGTTGTACGAACCTACATTATGTTGTAAATCGTACGTGATCCTGTGTGGTTGTACGAACCTACATTAAGTTGTAAATCGTACGTGATCCTGTGTGGTTGTACGAACCTACATTAAGTTGTAAATCGTGCGTGATCCTGTGTGGTTGTACGAACCTACATTAAGTTGTAAATCGTGCGTGATCCTGTGTGGTTGTACGAACCTACATTAAGTTGTAAATCGTACGTGATCCTGTGTGGTTGTACGAACCTACATTATGTTGTAAATCGTACGTGATCCTGTGTGGTTGTACGAACCTACATTAAGTTGTAAATCGTACGTGATCCTGTGTGGTTGTACGAACATACTGTTACGAATGCGGACACGTAGTGTCATCTAGCGGCAACCAGGCGAAACCATCACAGACAGCGTAAATCCCCTATTCAATACCAGATGCCGCCACTTGTATGTTTTTGTTACCTGCGCTTACCTGCTCGAGAATTTTCCCACGGTTGTTTACATGTTGATGCGAAATTGTGGAATATTCTCGTAAGGTCTAGAGCTCGCCCCGACCCGTATAAATACGCGGCTAGACGAGCCGGCCAGTCAGTCTTCGAATGTTTTCGAGTGAGCGATAATCAAAGCGACTTCGGAAGTGAGAAACAAGTGACTTAGTGAGTGAACCAGTGATAGTGCTTAGTGTTTGAACTTAGTGCATAGTGTTTGGACCTAGTGCTTAGTGTTTAGACATAGTGATCTAGTGTGTGTAAGTGTAGTGTAAGTGTTAAGTGTAGTGTAAATAAAAGTCTTCAAGAGAGTCACCAGGTCTTTTTCTCCGAATCATCGAACCTCAGCACGTAACAACTGGTGTCGGAAGTGAGATTTGGAGATGCCATTGACTCCGAGAGAGGACTTCAAGGGGAGTGTCAGGACAAGGGCACAGCGAGCTGCTGCCATTGACTCCGAGAGAGGAGTTCAAGGGGAGCGTGAGGACAACGGCGCAGTGCCATTGACTCCGGGAGAAGACTTCGAGGGAAGTGTCGGGACAAGGGCGCAACGGGCTGCGGAGGCCACACCCACTGGGGACCAAGCTCCGCCCACTGCGGGGCAGGCCCCACCCACTGGCCCCGCCCACCGGGACCCGCCCACTGGCCACGCCCCTCAGGCCCCGCCCACTTTGGGTGTGGCCACGCCCACTGGCTCCGCCCACCAGGCCACGCCCACTCAGGCCACGCCCACTGGCCCCGCCCACCAGGCCCCGTCTGCTCAAGCCCCGTCAACTGGCTCCAGCCACCATGCCTCGTCTGTAGCTTCTACAGCACCGCAAATGGCTCTTCATTTAGAAAGTTTAATTAAATTAATGGAGCTGCAAAGGGCTGATATTCAGGTTTTACAAGATTCTCAAAGGGCAATGATGGAGGCACAAGACCGCAAGCTTGGCGTTTTGCAAGAGTCACAAAAGCAACAAAAGGACCTTCAAGAAAAGGCGCTTCTGGCAATAAAGGATGTTGGTGACACGGTGACCAAGCTTCGGAAAGATGTCGACATAATGGAAGAACGCATTACCGGGCTAGGAGTGGATATGGAAAATGTGAAAAGTGGCCTCACAGAACTACAGAAGTGGAAAGTGCGCCTGGAAACCACAGGAGTCGCGACGTCGAGTGGAACTACCGGAGTAGTGGTACAAGGACCAAAAGTTAAAGTGCCACCATACGACGGTACTACTTCTTGGAACGCTTATCGTCAGCAATTCCAGACGGTTGCTACTGCCAACGGATGGACTGAAGACCAATGCCTGACCGCTCTCACTGTTGCGCTCAGAGGGCAAGCTTTGTCGGTCCTGGAAGCACACACAGGAAATGGGTTCCAAGATCTGATGGAGGCGCTTGAATCCAGATACGGGGAGCGACACCTGGAGCACGTGTTCCGTGCCCAACTTCGTGACAGAGTCCAACGCTCAGGAGAGGGACTACAACAATGGGCGTTGGAGATTGAAAAACTGGTCAAGAAGGCACATCCTGGAGCAGACTCCAAGATGGTTGACTCGAACACTATTCAAGCCTTTGTCGACGGGATTAGGGACCTGGAAGTCAGAGCTGCAGTGAGGCTACGTCACCACACCTCGCTAAAGGAAGCGTTGGCGCATGCTTTGGAGGTCGAAGCTGTTCGCCATGAGATACAGCAGACCCATAAGATCCGCGAGGTCTCGGAGGAAGTCAAGGAGGTCAAGGCTCCTACGAAGAGAAGTTTTGGAGCCATGTGCTACAAGTGCGGCGAGAGGGGCCATCTTCAGCTCAACTGCCCGCAGAAGGAGACTCAGATTTCAAGAATGAAGAGACTCGAGGAACGCATTGAACAAGTAGAGGAGCTGGAGAAACAGGGGGCTTCAGCCAGGACTAAGAGGCAAGTACTGGCTGACGCGGAGGAAGCCCCAGTAACTGTTGTCTCCCAAGCATGCAGCGGGAATAGTCTTGTGATTCAGGGGACTATTAACAGGACGGATTGCAAAATGACTCTAGACACAGGAGCCTCTAGAACAATAGTGAACCCAACTCGTCGAAAAGGGAAATCTCCAAAGTTGCAGACCAAGTGGGACGGCCCATACAAAGTGGTTACCCGATTGAATGATGTGACTTATAGGATTCAAAAGCAACCAAGAGGGACATTCAAAGTGGTACACATAGACCGTCTGGCGCGTTACCATGGCAGTAACAATGATGCTCGGGACGAGCATCTCTAAGAGGGGAGTAGTGTTACGAATGCGGACACGTAGTGTCATCTAGCGGCAACCAGGCGAAACCATCACAGACAGCGTAAATCCCCTATTCAATACCAGATGCCGCCACTTGTATGTTTTTGTTACCTGCGCTTACCTGCTCGAGAATTTTCCCACGGTTGTTTACATGTTGATGCGAAATTGTGGAATATTCTCGTAAGGTCTAGAGCTCGCCCCGACCCGTATAAATACGCGGCTAGACGAGCCGGCCAGTCAGTCTTCGAATGTTTTCGAGTGAGTGTACGCGACCACGCGATTTAGAATAACCATACACGGTTATTACATTTTAATGGGCAAAGCACAAGTATCCAGACGTCTTCCAGCCGCGTCATCTGGCAACACAAGAATGACGCTAGCAACACCGGAACTTCCCGACATATTCACTTTTTTCCCGTCCTAGGCCTAGGACGCAACAACCCATATTTTAAAACGTAATAATTTATTCTTATTTTACATTATACCATAATATACAGTCCATAAGTTGAGTGATAAGTTCAAGTTATTAACACGAACATTGGTCCTTCAAAATACGAAACAAGCGACCTAAATGCAAATTCGGGAACGAAGACATCGCTGCCATATTGAGTTGGAATCGGAACCTCTTGAAAAATAAGGCACTCGAACCAAGGCCACATAATTATTGTGCAGCCAAGAAATTAATTACGGGGACAAGAAGAAACAGAATTGAGTGAGTTCGTTCCAATTTCATTCCTTACAATAATTTCCCCTCGAATTGCATTTCGTAATTTTCAAGTTGCATCATCTGATACATACGTAATTATCTATGTAATTACATTAAAATAGCAAAAAATATACTTGTAAACAAGTATAACTACGTGTTCTTTACATTATTTTTACAAAATTCGTGTAAACATTATTGTTTTTATTACGATTTATGTTGATTGTTTATTGTCATGACTCATGTCTAGTCTGTGTCTGCGCCGGCGCCATAACACCGCGTGCATGATATAACAACAAGTTCATTCTTATCTAAAACTAGTTTTCATTCAACTATTACGTTTCAAAAGTTTATACTATCGTTTCAAAATCTTGTTTTAACATAAAATGGCTTCTATTAAAGATTTAATTAAGAAACGTGGAAGTCTAAGAGCTAAATTGACATCGTTCGGGAGTTTTTTAAATCTTATTAATGGACATGAAGTACTCGCCGAAAGACAGAAATGCGAGCTGGAATGTCGGCTTGCGAGGATTAGCACTACGTTTGATCAATTCGATGCATTACAGACGGAAATTGAATCATTGTCTGAAAAAGTTGAAGACGAATATACAGTTCGTTCTCAATACGAGGAACAATTCTACAGTCTTGTTGCTTCGGCGCGCTGTTTGTTGAATACTGTTATGTCACCACCAGCTTCTCGAGATGTATCGATGGCGGTCGAACAAGATGTTAATTGTGCTCCCAAGTTCAATTTACCGGTTATCAGTGTACCTCAATTCAGTGGAGACTACCAGGAATGGTTGGAGTTTCGGGATACGTATCTTTCTATCATTCATAACAATAACAACATATCACAGGTACACAAATTTCATTATTTACGGGCTGCCTTAAAAGGTAGCGCCGCTGTCATTATTCAAAGTTTAGATATAACAGCAAACAACTACCCCATCGCATGGCAATTATTAACTGACAGGTTTGACAATACACGACTTTTAATTAATAACCATCTACAAGCTTTATTTAATACAAAAAATATAACAACTGAATCGAGTGCAGAAATTAGGAACTTGATTGATGTTATACATAAGAATTTAAGAGCGCTTTCTGCACTCGGTGAGGCAGTGGACCACTGGGATACAGTTGTCATATACCTAATGTCAAAAAAGTTAGACCTTGCCACTGCTCGAAGATGGGAGGAATATAAAGGCAGCTTAAATTGTAATTCGCCAAGTCTTGAACAATTTACAAAATTTTTAAATAATAGATGTGATTTATTGGAAACTTTGAATTTTGACTCACAACATTTAAATTACATTAATAAAAATCATTCAAACTTATCGAATAACAACAAAAATTCATTTTTTAAAAAAGACAAACCAAATTTAAACAGTGAACACTATAACAATTCTAAAATTAATATTTCATGTCCTATGTGTTCACAAAATCATTTTCTGTTTTCTTGTCCATCATTTATTAAACTTGACGTTGATTCACGCATAAAAAAGGTGAATGAAAGCAAAGTGTGCATCAATTGTCTGCGCCCAGGTCATCATCAAAACCGGTGCAGACTATCAAATTGCAAGTATTGTAATTTTAAACATAACACACTTTTACACAAAGACAAAGTTAACAAAAATTCATTATCATCATCTTCTACTTCTAATATAGCCCTTACATCAAACACTTCATTGTCTTCTAATGCCTCTTGTGTTTTACTATCCACAGCCTTGGTGCGTGTAAAAGACAAAGATGGCCAATTTCACAAAGCAAGGATGTTACTGGATAACGGAAGTACCTGCAACTTCATCACCGAGGAACTATGTCATAAACTGGGTTTGGTGAGGCATTGCACTGACTCCGCTATTTCTACAGTAAACAATAACATAACAAACGCCGTTCAGGTATGTGAACTATTTTTCGAGTCTTGTTTTGGTGACTTCAAAGCAAATATAGATTGCTATATTTTGCCTAAAATCACAAACGCTCTTCCTAGTTCTTACGTAAACATCAAGCATCTACCAATTCCACCAGAATTCAAATTAGCTGACCCCACATTCAACATTCCATCTACTATAGATATCTTAGTAGGTGCAGAAATATTTTGGGCAGTATTAAATTCAGAAACCTGTAACATTGGTTCATCACAAACAAAATTGCATTCTTCTAAACTAGGATGGATTATATCCGGTTACATTTATAACAATCATACACAAAATGTTTGTTGTCATAGTATTTCTAATAATGAATTGGATTACAACTTATCGAAGTTCTGGGAATTGGACTCCATTTCTTCTAAACATGCATATTCTCACGAAGAAAAGGCTTGTGAGGATTTATTTAAAAACACTACTTTTCGTACTTCAACTGGTCAATTTGTAGTTACAATACCATTGAAGGAGTCACCAGACATTTTGGGGGATTCATACGCTTTAGCTAAACGTAGATTTTTAGCACTTGAGAACAAATTTAAGAAAAAACCTAAATTAAAAAATGATTATGACGAATTTATTAGAGAATACATTGATCTCGGTCATATGACATTAAATTTTCCAAATTCACATTTTTCAAATAAACATAATTATTATTTGCCTCATCATGGAGTGATTAGGGAGTCAAGTACAACTTCAAAATTACGTGTCGTTTTTGATGCATCAGCCGTTACTACCTCTGGTAAGAGCTTTAACGACATCCAAATGATAGGTCCGAAAACTCAAGACGACCTGATGTCGATATTGCTAAGGTTTCGCCAGCATAAATTTGTAGTAGCGGGAGATGTAGAAAAGTTTTATAGAGGAGTCCTAGTACATGAGTCACAACGTTCTCTACAACAAATTATTTATAGATTTAATATCAGTGAACCTTTAAAATCTTACACTCTTAATACGGTTACATATGGTACCTCATCAGCTCCATATCTAGCCACAAAGTGTCTGGCGTCTCTTGCCAATGAAACATCTAACCTTTTAGCTTCACATTCTATTAAGCGCGATTTTTATATTGATGACTATTTAAGCGGTTCAGACTCTATAGAATCTACTATTGAATTGGCTAAAACCGTAAAATCTATTTTAGAATCAGCTCATTTTAAATTACGCAAATGGCAATCAAATAGTTCAATAATTTTAGACAAATTAAATTTTAGCAATGATTGTACCCACAAAACTCTGAATTTAGACTCATCTCCTTCTAAAACATTAGGATTATATTGGGATACTTCACTTGATACTTTTTATTTTTCCATTAATAGGGCTTTTGAACAAAAATACACAAAACGCAACATACTTTCATTTATTAGTCAAGTTTTTGATCCTTTAGGCTTAGTAGGTCCGTGCATTTTGCAAGCAAAAATTTTATTACAACATTTATGGAAACAAAAATGTAGCTGGGATGACGAAGTATCTCCAGAAATAAAACAACAATTTAATAACATAGTCAGTTGTTTCTGCCACTTAAATTCGATTCGTATACCACGTTGGACATTGCAAGATAATCCAAAAATTGTGCAACTTCATACCTTCACAGATGCTTCTGAGCGTGGTTATGGTGCGTGTGTTTACGTGAGAACTATCTCTACCAGTGGCTCTATACATGTGTGTCTTTTAACATCAAAAACCAAGGTGTCGCCTCTTAAGCCTACGACAATACCTCGACTAGAGCTATGTGGCGCCTTGTTAGGAACAAGACTCTATAAAAAAGTTGTAAATTCTTTAACATTAGAGATTAGTGATTCTTATTTTTGGTGTGACTCTACAATAGTTTTGGGTTGGCTTTCAACCGAGTCAAGTTCTCTTAAACAATTTGTTAGAAATAGAGTAAATGAGATAAAGGAGACCACTGTTTCTATGAAATGGAGTTATGTGCAATCCAAGCTTAACCCAGGTGATTTGGCAAGCCGCGGGGTGAATGCTGAGTGCCTCAGCGCTTCCGCACTCTGGTGGCGCGGTCCTGATTTTTTACATTCTCCAGAATTTTGTACCCCTTCAACTCCAAATTTAGATAACATTTTACTTCCTGAACTTGCACATCATGTGGTTATTAAGGCCCCAGTACAACAAAATAATAATTCATTACATCAATTAATTCATAAATCATCAAATTATAAAAAATTAATAAGAGTTTTTGCATACATTAATAGATTCATATTCAATTGTCGAAACAAATTGAACAAAAATAAACATTTTTTGACCTCATTAGAATTGCAATCATCACAACAGCGTCTTCTTAGTTTTTCACAGCAGGAAATGTTCCCTGATGAATTTTTATTACTCAAAACTTCTAAGCCATTACCAAAAAATAGTAGAATAAAATCACTTACACCTTTTATTGATGGGGACAATTTAATTCGAGTTGGAGGAAGATTAAATAATTCATTTTATTCATATGACATCAAACATCCTATTTTAATTTGCTCCAGACATCACATAACTAAAATCATGTTTGAATGCAAGCATAAAGAACTCTTACACGGTGGAGCTCAATTAATTTTGTGTAATATTAGAACACATTTTTGGCCTTTAGGTGGTAGAAATTTAGCCAAATCAGTTGTTCATGCTTGCATTCGATGCACAAGACACAATGCAAAGCAAATTCAACCCATCATGGGTAATTTGCCCGCTGAAAGGACGTATCTTGAGTTCCCATTTCTGAACACCGGTGTCGATTACTCTGGCCCGATTCTTATAGCTGATCGAAAGGGTCGCGGTTGTAAATTGCAAAAATCCTATATTTGTGTGTTTGTCTGTTTTGCAGTTAAGGCTGTACATTTGGAACTTGTAACAGACCTTAGTAAGGAGGCCTTCTTGGCTGCCTTCAGTCGTTTCATTTCAAGAAGAGGTAAACCTCAAAACATGTACTCTGACAATGGTACAACTTTCGTTGGGGCATGTAACGAACTTAAACGTTTTTTAAAACTTAACAATTCTTATATTCAAGCAAATTTAGCTGAATTACATATAAATTTTCATTTTATACCTCCATATTCTCCTCATTTTGGAGGTATTTGGGAGGCTGCAGTTAAATCAGTTAAAACTCTTTTGCGTCGTGTCTTAAATTTAACACATTTAGTTTATGAGGAGCTTTCAACATGTTTGTATCAGATAGAGGCAATTTTGAATTCAAGACCTCTTACTCCTTTGTCTACCGACCCGTTAGACCTATCCTTTTTAACTCCATCTCATTTTTTAATTGGACGGCCACTTCTGTCTGCACCGTATCCCCAACTTGAAAATGCAAACATCAATGTCCTTCAGCGTCATCAAAGAATAGAGAAGCTCAGACAGCATTTTTGGAGTCGCTACTCTCTAGAATACATCTATCAGCTTCAACAAAAACAGAAATGGCACACTTCTTCTGGAAAACTACAAATTGGAGATATGGTGCTCATCAAGGAGTCCAACGTGCCACCTTTGCTTTGGCTCTTGGGTAGAGTCACAAAGCTAACAAAGGGTAGCGACGGAGTCGGTCGAGTTGCCGAAATACAAACAAAAAGGGGCATTTTAATTCGGAGCTTCAATAACCTCTGCCCTCTTCCAATTCATCAATAAATAAAACAATATTGAAGATCATACTTCAATGCCCGGGAGTATGTACGCGACCACGCGATTTAGAATAACCATACACGGTTATTACATTTTAATGGGCAAAGCACAAGTATCCAGACGTCTTCCAGCCGCGTCATCTGGCAACACAAGAATGACGCTAGCAACACCGGAACTTCCCGACATATTCACTTTTTTCCCGTCCTAGGCCTAGGACGCAACAACCCATATTTTAAAACGTAATAATTTATTCTTATTTTACATTATACCATAATATACAGTCCATAAGTTGAGTGATAAGTTCAAGTTATTAACACGAACAGTGAGCGATAATCAAAGCGACTTCGGAAGTGAGAAACAAGTGACTTAGTGAGTGAACCAGTGATAGTGCTTAGTGTTTGAACTTAGTGCATAGTGTTTGGACCTAGTGCTTAGTGTTTAGACATAGTGATCTAGTGTGTGTAAGTGTAGTGTAAGTGTTAAGTGTAGTGTAAATAAAAGTCTTCAAGAGAGTCACCAGGTCTTTTTCTCCGAATCATCGAACCTCAGCACGTAACAATACATTAAGTTGTAAATCGTGCGTGATCCTGTGTGGTTGTACGAACCTACATTAAGTTGTAAATCGTGCGTGATCCTGTGTGGTTGTACGAACCTACATTAAATTGTAAATCGTGCGTGATTGTGTGTGTTAGGTAGTACGAACCTACATTAAATTGTAAATCGTGCGTGATTGTGTGTATTTGGTAGTACGAACCTACATTAAATTGTAAATCGTGCGTGATTGTGTGTGTTTGGTAGTACGAATCTACATTAAATTGTAAATCGTGCAAAATGATAATGGTCAACCGTAAGTAGACCTTGGGACAAATATAATCAATTTTGATTCCAAGTCACCCCAAATCTACCCACTCCAAAAATGACATAACGAAGACGTCTGGTAGTAGGAGTCTATGGGTACTTGCGTTAGCCCATTAAAAGTAATAACTGTCTATGGTTACTTTAAAGACGCAAAATCGCGTACATACTCCCTGGCCTTGAAGTATGATCTTCAATGTTGTTTTATTTATTTATGAATTAGAAGAGGGCAGAGGTTATTTAAGGTCCAAATTAAAGTGCCTTTTTTGTTTGACTTCGGCAACTCGACCGACTTCGTCGCTACCCCTTGTTAGCCTTGTGACTCTACCCACGAGCCAAAGCAAAGGTGGCACGTTGGACTCCTTAATGAGTACCATATCTCCGATTTGTAGTTTCCCAGAAGAAGTGTGCCATTTCTGTTTTGTTGAAGTTGATAGATGTATTCTTGAGAGTAGCGACTCCAAAAATGCTGTCTGAGCTTCTCTATTCTTTGATGACGTTGATGTTTGCATTTTCAAGTTGAAGATATGGTGCAGACTGAAGTGGTCGTCCAATTAAAAAATAAGATGGAGCTAAAAAGGATAGGTCTAACGGGTCGGTAGACAAGGGATTGTCGGTTGAAATGGACAATTCAAGATTGCCTCTATCTGATACAAACATGTTGAAAGCTCCCCATAAACTAAATGTGTTAAAATTAAGACACGACGCAAAAGAGAGCTTTAACTGATTTAACTGCAGCCTCCCAAATACCTCCAAAATGAGGAGAATAATGTGGAGGTATAAAATGAAAATTTATATGTAATTCGGCTAAATTAGCTTGAATATAAGAATTGCTAAGTTAAAAAAAAAAAAAAGTGTACCATTGTCAGAGTACATGTTTTGGTAATGGCTTAGAAGTTTTAAGTAAAAAAAAAAAAAGGTTTATTTTTGTTTAATTTGTTTCGACAATTATTGAATATGAATCTATTAATGTATGCAAAAAATTCTTATTAATTTTTATAATTGGATGATTTATGAATTAATTGATGTAATGTATTTAGGAAGTAAAATGTTATCTAAATTTGGATTAGAAGGGGTACAAAATTCTGAGAATGTAAAAAGTCAGTGCCACGCCACCAGAGTGCGGAAGCGCTGAGGTACTCGGCATTCACCCTGCGACTTGCCAAATCACCTGGGCTAAGTTTGGATTGCATATAACTCCATTTCATAGAAGCAGTGGCCTCCTTTATCTCATTTACTCTATTTCTAACAAGGCGCCACATAGCTCTAATCGAGGTATTGTCGTAGGCTTAAGAGGCACAACCTTGTTTTGGTGTTAAAAGACACACATGTATGGAGCCCTGGTAGAGATAGTTCTCACGTAATCACACGCACTGTAACCACGCTCAGAAGCATCTGTGAAAGTATGAAGTAGTACAATTTTTTAATTATCTTGTAATGTCCAACGTGGTATACGAATCGAATTTAAGGGGCAGAGACAACTGACTATGTTATTGAATTGTTGTTTTATTTTTGGAGATACTTCGTCGTCCCAGCTACATTTTTGTTTCCATAAAATATGTTGTAATATAATAATGTGTTGACCTACTAAGCCTAAAGGATCAAAAACTTGACTAATAAATGAAAGTATGTTGCGTTTTGTGTATTCTTGTTCAAAAGAATTATTAATTGAAAAATAAAAGTATCAAGTGAAGTATCCCATTATACTTCGTTGCTGCATCCTATGAGATTTAATAAACCTGTAGTCCGAATTTTGTGGTACTGCATCATCACACGCCATTTAGATATTATTTATTTAATTTAAAACTGAAAAAAGACAATCAATTGGTTTTATAGTACTTCCGCCTTGCTTTCCTAGATGGCGGTGTTAGTTCGTCCGTCATTCGTTTTTCGTGTGCGGCATCGTCAACACGTTATCCTTTTTAAACTAATTTCTACAGTGTTAAAGTGTTATAATTAGTGTAAATCGCCGAATAATATTGGAAAAAGGAAGAATAAGGATGATTACGAACATATTCGCCGCAAAATACGGCGATTGGAAACTATGGCATGGTAACGATACGTTAAAAAAGGACTATCTTAACGGGTTAATACGTGATATTAACCAGATAGTCAACCTTTTGTACCTTAAGGGGTAATACGCGATATTATCCAGGTTACAAACTGAGTCGTGATGATACGTGATATCATCCTGAAAGCAACTTTATGCTTTTGCTTATTCACACCGGACAAGATCCGAGTCATCAGCGTCTTCCTCCCGGGAAGGCCGCTGCGATAACGAGCACTCATCCGACGACAAAAGGCGCGATGAAGACATCGACGCGCGGGAGGCTCAATCTTGCTGAGGAACTCCACAATCTTTAGCCGACGTCGAAGACGTGGATTATATGGAGTCGGCCGCGCCTGCACCGGCGTCGCCGCAGGCCGCACCGCCGACATCAGCGCCGCTGAGCCAACCAGAAGCCACCGTGCCAGTAGATCCTAACCAAGAATCTACTCCCAGGTTACCACTTGAAATACTAAATATTCTTGGCAAGGCCAATAAAACAGAGAAAGCCCTAGGCGAACGCATTCCCACCGAACTCTCTGAACGTTGGGGTAAAATCTTGGTCGATGGTTTGGCTAAGGAATACAAGGAGTCGCTTGTGGCGAACATTCTTATACCGACTAACCTTTCGCTGGCACAAGCGCCTAAACTCAATCAAGAGGTAGCCGCAGTTCTACAGCAGGCTGCAAAAACCGGTAATTTTTTTTATATAATACAATCCAAGGCGTAAATTGTAAAAAGCGACGTCTACCTTTTCGGTGAAAAGCGCTAGCAACAAGCACTGCCGGGCAACTCCCGAGCTCCTCCTCGTCAGCAGTACGCGAGGCCAGCGCCAGCAGCGCCGGCCCGCCCGCACGAGCCGCAGCCGTCGACACGTCGGCGAGGAGGGCCCAGCAGCCCCCGCGCCGCGGCCGCCCCTACGCGAGCGCCAGACCGAGCAACGACAGGAGACGCTGCTACTAGAGGTACCTCACGCTGGCCGCATCCAATTCTTTTTACGCAATTGGCTTCTAATAACCTCCGACAGCACGGTGCAGGGCTGTCTTATGCTAAAGGATATTATAAAATACCCTTCTGCATTGAGTTATAAGTCCCTTCTGTAAGCCACCTTACCAACGTGTGGAACCAAGTAATCCACCTTTTACAAAGAGTCAGATGAGCAAAGCAATAAGTGAACTCAAACAATTAGGTGTTATTTCAGTATGTAATGAAAATTTGCCAGACCAATTTATTTCATACATTTTTCTTACACCGAAAAGTATCGGTGGGTTAAGATTTATATTCAACTCAAAATTACTTAAATACATTTTTAATTTGCACGTAATCAACTTTTAAAATGGAAGATATTCGCACTGCTATAAAATTGGTCTTTCCAAATGCCTATATTCCTCATATCTCAATCTCAAATCTCAATCGATCTCAAGGAATTGCTTGTGCGGTGTGCCGATTCATACATTACATAAATTTATTATTTTATTTCTTTTTGAGATTTCGATTTCATGATAATCTTTGTGAATTTAACTGCCTTCCTGTACGGCTTAAGTTCTGTGCCATTTATATTTGTAAAGCTTCAAAAGCCTCTTTTTATGTGGTCAAGAAAGCAGGGCCATCTAGTGGTCGAAATTCGAATCGAAATCTAAAGATTATGCTACTATATTATAATATTATATTAAGGTCAAAATTGAAACAATTAGGTTTTATTATCAACTTTGAGAAAACTAGTATGACGCCTTCACAACTTTGTAGATTTATTGGCTTTGACCAATGATATTATATTAGCTTTGACATAATATTAAATACTCAAGTCATGCAGTTACTCCAGAAACTAACTAGCCAACGAAATCCATAACAAAGCGCGATTTCGCGAAGTTCATTGGCACTTTAATTTCAGCATGACCAGCAATAGCATACAGCCGTGTAGTTGTATATTCTTTGATACAACTGGCCGCGTACTAAATACTTTGAACGAGTTTTTAGCTTCACAAAAATGTAATAATAATTTTGATTCCATCATGCCTGTAAAACCTTATTTGTACCGCCAGTTGGTGGTGCAATATTATTTTTAATAGAATAAAGTAAGCTTTTTAATAGAATAAACACAAGTTTATACGAGCTGGAGATCTTCACAGACTCGTCACTCACTGGCTGGGGCGTCGCGTGCGACGGAGTAGTAACTAGATGCCATTGGTCTGCGGATGAAGCTCGCCATCATATCAATTATCTCGAATTATTGGCTGCCTAGGGATTGAAATCATTTTTCATTTCATCGTTGTGATAATATTTTAAATGTCTTACTAAGAATAAATAATACTACTGCCATAATTATATTATCTTATATTAATATTATAATGTGAAGTATTCAATTTCATCATCTCAATGAAATCGCGAGAGATATATGGCAGTAGTGCGAGAAACAACGCATATATAATTTATTTGCTTCTTATAATTTGTCACACAACAAGACAGATCGAGGCCATGAGGGGTTCAAACCGTTCAACATCGATTATATAAAAACACAGATGCTGACCAGGCGTCTAGGTACGTAACGTAACGATAGGAACTTACTAAAGATCTTATTGAGCTTCGGTCAACCTGACAACCTGATGGCTGATACCGTACTTACTCGCGTTGTGCTTTAGTAATAAGTGCTATATTATTATCTGCTAAGATATTATGTCTCTTGGAAACAAGACCCAGGTGCCTTCATCATCCTTGCTTTTACAATTTCATGGCACGATTATTTTTTCTATGCCTTTCCGCCAGTCGCGCTCATACTGTCTTAGGAAAATTATAGAAGAGGAAGCGACTGGTAAATTAGTCGTTCCGTACTGGCCGTCATGTCTCGGCCGTGTTTTCCACTGTTTTGATCGCTTCTCAAATCTGACGAGATTTATTTTAGGCCAGATAAAACCTTCTGGCGTGCGCAGTATTGTGCGGAAAGTCTACCTAAGACGCCGAATACCGGAGATGTCTATTGACAATATCATACTAAAACCGTTATCGGGAGGTACAATTAATCAGTATGATACAGGATTAAAACATTGGTTTAATTTTTGTCAAATTAATAATAATAATTGATTTGTATTAAGGATTCGTAGCTGATATAATATTACGAATTCTTAAATTTTAACAGAAAAACTTAATGAAAAAGCAAGTTGCGGAATGTTAAATTGTTATAGGTCTAGACTCTAGTTTGTCTCTAATCATTGGTAAATCCCGTTGCAATAACGATCCTAAGATTTTTTAAAGGAGTCTTTAGGAGTAAGCCCAGCTTCCTTAAGTATTCATTTTTAAGGGAACCTTATAAACTTTTGGAGTACGTATCTAAATTTTATCCGTAAGATTCTATACTTATTATCATTAGAAATTTTATATAAAAAAAAAAAAAAAAAAAAAAAAAAAAAAAAAATTGTAACTCATTCTAATATTATAATAATTATATATAATAATTCAACTCGTTGTCGACGGGACAACGGGTGCAGACGTTATCACTCATAAGAAAAGAAGACGTTCATTCCGAAAATTCACGTATCGTAATCACTATTAATAATTATTCATCAAGCCCCAGCTAAAGCTTTATTTACCTAGATAAGACAAAAGAGCTGAGAAATGGCCCAGCTACTGATAAGCTCATTTTAACAACTAGAAAGCCTTTTCATAATGCCAGTTCCCAATCTATATGTCGCTGGATAAAGAGTGTCCTCAAGGACAGTGGCATAGAGATTGGCGTTTATTCAGCGCACAGCACGCGACACGCCTCCACGTCGGCGGCGCGCTGCGCGGGAGTCTCCGTCGACATTATCAAGCGATGCGCTGGCTGGGCCGGCTCATCACTTTGTTTTGCTAAGTTTTATAACTTACCTTTACCAGATTTAGCACAAGACATAGCTTTCGCAGAAGCTATTTTTAATGTAAATTCAGATTCATAGCATATCCAAACTAATTAAGTAGTATTATTATTTAGAAGTACAATACTTTATTAACTAAAAATTGTTATGATGTCTATAATGTTATATCATTTTAAATTCCGTAATTAATTAACTTAATATAATTAATCTGGTATTTTATCATTCCGCAATTACGCGCTGAACATCTACAGGTTTATTAAATCTCATAGGATGCAGCAACGAAGTATAATTTATGGTTAATTGAACTTACCTTAAGTGAACTTCAACCAAAATTATACGAGTTGCTGCATCCGTAGAGATTTAAGATCCCACCCCACCCACTTCTCTTAGTTTGTTGCCCCTATTCTTTACTTGCGGAATGATAAAATGTTATGAATTATCCTCTCTAAAAAGAATGACGGACGAACTAACACCGCCATCTAGGAAAGCAAGGCGGAAGTACTATAAAACCAATTGATTGTCTTTTTTCAGTTTTAAATTAAATAAATAATATCTAAATGGCGTGTGATGATGCAGTACCACAAAATTCGGACTACAGGTTTATTAAATCTCTACGGATGCAGCAACTCGTATAATTTTGGTTGAAGTTCACTTAAGGTAAGTTCAATTAACCATAAAATATAATCCCAATGTTTTAGAAGGAGATGAGTCTAAATTAAGAGTTTTGTGTGTACAATCATTGCTAAAATTTGATTTGTCTAAAATTATTGAACTACTTGATTCTATGTTTATTAGAAAAGTGCGAATTTGGAAAATTGAATATCATATGACCAAGATTAATGTATTCTCTAATAAATTCGTCATAATTATTTTTTAATTTAGGATTTCTCTTAAATCTGTTCTTAAGTACTAGAAATATACGTTTAGCTAAAGCGTAAGAATCACCCAAAATGTCTGGTGACTCCTTCAATGATATTATAACTACAAATTGACCAGTTGAAGTACGAAAAGTAGTGGTTTTAAATAAATCCTCACAAGCCTTTTCTTATTGAGAATATGCATGTTTAGAAGAAATGAAGTCCAATTCCCAGAACTTTGATAAGTAGTAATATAATTCATTATTAGAAATATTATGACAACAAACAATTTGTGTATAATCCATCCTAGTTTAGAAGATTGCAATTTTGGATGTGATGAACCAATTTTACAGGTTTCTGAATTTAATACTACCCAAAATATTTCTGCACCTACTAAGATATCTATAGTAAATAGAATGTTGAATGTGGGGTCAGCTAATTTGAATTCTGGTGGAATTGGTAGATGCGTGATGTTTACGTAAGAACTAGGAAGAGGGTTTTGATTTTGGGCAAAATATTTGCTTTGAAGTGTTATTGTTACTGTAGAATTGACGGAGTCAGTGCAATGCCTCACCAAACCCAGTTTATGACATAGCTCATCGGTGATGAAGTTGCAGGTACTTCCGTTATCCGGTATTCGGTAACATCCTTGCTTTATGAAATTGGCTATCTTTACCTTTTACACGCACCAAAGCTGTGGATAGTAGAACACAGGAGGCATTAGAAGACAATGAAGTGTTTGATGTAAGGGCTATATTAGAAGTAGAAGATGATGATGAATTTTATTAATCTTGTCTTATGTAAAAGTGTGTTAGATTTAAAATTGCAATATTTGTAATTAGATAATCTGCACCGGTTTTGATGATGACCTGGGCGCAGACAATTGATGCAAACTCTGCTTTCATTCACCTTTTTATATGTGAATCAACGTCAAGTTTAATAAATGAATGATTCAGAGACAAAGATAAAATAGAGAAAAAGAAAGGAAAAGGAATGAGGAAACGGGCAAAAAACTAAGACGTAATGTTATTCACTTGAAGAAAGTAGAAGGTGAATGGAAAGTTCAAGGAAAAGAGCAAGGTACTGCTGAACAGGAGATTAATAAAATAAATAAGGAACTGATTGTATAACTTTGTAGTTGATTTCGTAAACAATAGTTTTGATTAATAAATCTACATTAAGGAAGGGATGTAGTGTTTGTGATCTTTAATCTATTTAAATAAACATGACGTTGTCTCGAGCACACGGGTAGTAGGGGCAGTCGCATGACAGCCACGGGCGAGGACGGACGTCTGCCTACTTACTGGTGTGGTAACGAGCCAATTAACGTACCTAGTGTAACATGGAGTGTTACAATAGGGCATATTTTATCGACAAATTTGCTGTCAAATTTTTTCTATCTCTTGCTGTTGTAAAATGGCAGACATTTTAATTTTTTGTATCAAAGACCCGGGCCCTCATACTAATTTGACCAGTACATCTTATGTAAATGTCCTATGAACATAAAAAAGATCACATTTGATAGCTGAAATCATAGAGTGCAAATAAACAAAAATTATGTTTTAATTTTCGTGGAATAAAACATAGAAAAACATAGGTAAAGTGAAAAAAGTTTGGATTTTTTTCGTGTCTTTTTTAGTTATTTGCTTTTTGTGAAAAATCTAGCAATTTAAACTAGTTATTTTTTATTTTCAAAAGATAGAGGAGGTTATTAGCTAACATACATCCCTGAACATCTTAGCTCTAGGTCAGATAGGTTAGGAATTATAACAATTTGAATAGGACCCTTTTCCTTGCATATCAATCGGGGCAGTAGGAAAAAAAATGCAAAAGTAGGGAGAAACAACGAAATGTTTCGAAAATCTACAAATAATGTCTCAATAAAGTATTTATTAATAAATTGCTTAAAAAAATTAACTTTAAAATTTGTAATGAATTTTTTTTCCTACTGCTCCGTATAGCCTGTCAAGAAAGTCATGACAGGCGGGAAAATTTTCTAAACGTAATCACGCTTAAAAGGTGTATTGTTTTCTTTGTATTTGTACAGAGAACGCTTATTACATTTTAAATATTGTCACCTTGCACATTTTTATCTCGAACTAGATGTCCCGTGCGGCTTCGCCCGCGTAAATTAGGAATTTTACGAAAACCGTACATTTTCCCGCAAAAAAAATCCTTATGAGTTATGTCCCTTCACGTAGTCTACGATAGAGTGTGTGAGATCTGTGACAAATAATATCAAAAATGCTCCAGTACTTCGTGAGATAAACCCTTTCTAATAATTTTCCCGGTTTTTTCCACATTTTCCTCTGATTCATCGGTCCTATTAGTCTTAGCGTAAATAATAATAAATAGCCTTCCTCGATAAATGAGCTAACACTGAATTTTTTTTTTAAATCGGACCAGTACTTCCTGAGATTAGCGTGTTTGAACTTTGAGCAAACAAACTCTTCAGGTTTATAATATTAGTGTAGAATACACATCTAATATTTTGTATGAACTTTGTAGGTTGGTTGATGTGGGTACATACTTGTTTTTCTTATTGACTGAATAAGATGAACTAAGTGGGTACATTAATATTTTTCTGTGTATTTTGCTACCTAGCTCAATAAAGCTGTTATTTCGTAATTTAGTGTCTTTAACACTTATTCTGGACATAATAGTGGCGACGACGTGTAAAAATTGTGAAAATGGATCGAAAATGCGTAAAATTTAGTGAATACAATACACAAACAGACAATTGGGACAACTATATTGATAGACTAAAGTTTTGTTTTGAAGCAAATGGAATCATAGTGGACAATGTAAAACGTGCCAATTTTATTACGGTGTGCGGTCCGCAAGTGTACGAAACATTACTGGCGTTGATTACTCCGCGAAAAGCAACCGATGTGTCATTCAATGAAATCATAGACATTCTAACCAAACATTATAGTCCGAAACCAAATGAGATATCTATGTCGTACAAGTTTTATAAACGCGATCAAAATCGCGGCGAAACCGCTGCCGAGTACATAGCTCAACTTCGTCGGATAAGTGCTAACTGCAATTTCAGCGATTTAGAACGAATGTTGCGGGACAGACTCGTGTGTGGCATGAGAGACGAAAAATTGCAGTACGAGTTGCTGAAAAAAGACAATCTTACTTACCAGGACGTAGTCGACGCCATGTTATCATCTGAAAGTGCCGTAAAAGACATGCGTATGATACATGTAGTGGAGAGCACCAGCTACAGTGGCGCGCAGGCGCCGTCAGGGAGGACCGCGCTGGCTGCTGCACCTGTTGGGTCGCCGTTGCCGCCGCCGGAACCTATGGATTTGGATATCAACGCGCTGCGCCCCCGCCCTGCTCCGCGAACGTCGGCGTCACATACTGCAGCACTGCGGCCTGCTCCTCGAAATTCTTTTCGACTGTGCTATCGCTGTGGAGACAGGCACGGTGGCGAATGCCGTTTCATCAATACGACGTGTCGGTTCTGCAAGAAAGTCGGACACCTGGAAAAAATCTGTATGACCAAGAAAAATGCAAACAAAATGAACTTTACGGCGGAGGAGGAAACTGCAAATTTAAATGGCATCTATGCGGTACAAAGTACAAGTCGAGTGCCGCCTTTCATCATTCGGGTGGTGCTTGCGGGCGCGCCAGTGGAGCTGCAGGTGGACACGGGCGCGTGCCACACGCTGATCAACGAGCGCACATGGCGCGCGGTGCGGCCCCGCCTGTCGCCGCCGCATCGCCTCCAACCTGCGCCACTGGCACTGCGCACGTGGACCGACACGCCTGTTCATCTGCTCGGGCGGACAGTGGTACCTGTTCGATACATGGACGCCGACCACAAGCTACCATTGCTAGTGGCCAAGGGTACCGGACCCAACCTACTAGGGAGAGACTGGCTCGGTCATCTTGGCATAAGTATGAACATAAATTTTCTTTCTAATGGAGATTCTGCTGCGCTGGAAAGTATTATCACTAAACATAGTGAAGTGTTCAAGGACGGTCTCGGTACCTACCGTGGGGACCCTGTCACCATACATTTAAAACCAGGTGCTGTACCAAAATTTTTGAAAGCTCGCCCGGTTCCATACGCTATTAAGGAAAGAGTATAGAATGAAATTGACCGGCTGGTATCTGAAGGCGTCCTACGACCAGTGGCATACTCGGAGTGGGCAACACCGATCGTACCAGTTATTAAAAAATCTGGTGAAGTCAGACTCTGCGGCGACTACCGTAGTACCGTCAATGAAGCCACTGAATCAGATACCTATCCTATGCCTACAGCGAATGAGGTGTTCGCTGAGATAGGTGGCGGGAAATTTTATACAACACTTGATCTAGATCGGGCATACACTCAAGTTACTGTCACCGACGAAACATCAAAACTTTTGACTTTGAATACTTGCAAAGGACTGTATTCCGTACACAGACTAGCATTTGGCGTAAAGGCCTGCCCGGGCATTTTCCAAAGAATGATGACAGCTCTACTGGCAGGCATCAAAGGAGTAGCAGTTTTGATAGACGATATTATTGTCTCTGGGAGCACCATACAAGAAATGCTGAAACGTCTGGACAAGGTACTAGTACGCATCGAAACAGCGGGACTACGTCTTAATAAAAAGAAATGTAAATTTGCAAAAGAAAAAGTTGAGTTCTTGGGGTTCGTCATTGATAGTGATGGCATCCATCCATCACCGAGCAAGGTTGAATCCATACAGAACACCCCAGAGCCCAAGAATGTTCAGGAATTACAAGCCTTTCTCGGCCTGTATAATTTTTACGAGAGGTTTATTACTCACAAAGCTACAATTCTTGAGCCCTTACATCGGCTTTTGGATAAATCACAGGCATGGCAGTGGACGGAACGGGAACAAATTGCGTTTGACACAGCTAAACAAGCTCTTGCATTTGACATGACACTCGTGCACTATGATTTAAACAAACCTCTCTTATTGACATGTGACAGCTCGGAGTATGGTGTTGGAGCGGTTCTCTCTCATATTACTGATGGTGGAAAAGAAAGCCCTGTTGCCATGAGCTCACGAACATTAAGCTCAACAGAGAGACGATATTCACAACTTGACAAAGAAGCAACAGCTATTTTATTTGGCATACAAAAATTTCACAACTATTTGGCTGGCAGGTCATTCACGGTGGTCACCGATCATAAACCCCTTCTTGGTATATTTCACCCCAAAAAACCGATGCCGACTATATTATCACCCCGTTTGACCAGAATAGCAATC
Source organism: Plebejus argus (assembly GCA_905404155.3). Lineage (NCBI taxonomy): Eukaryota > Metazoa > Arthropoda > Insecta > Lepidoptera > Lycaenidae > Plebejus > Plebejus argus. The sequence goes on from FR989935.1 coordinate 16,631,669, forward strand.
GCTTTAACTGCACACAACTATAATATAGTATACAAGCCTGGAGCACATATAGGTAGCGCTGACAGTTTGAGTAGGTGGCCACAGCCTGTGCCAGAAAAGCCTGAAAAGGAAATGAGCGAAATATTATTAATGGCTGAAAAACCAGAAGACTTCCCGTTTGACGCTCAGCATATTGCGACAGAGACACAAAAAGATAAAACACTGTCTCAAATAATTCATTATGTCCTACGAGGGTGGCCTACAAAAGTAAGGGAGCCAGAGCTACACACCTACTGGCTACATCGCTCTGAATTATCATTACAAGATGGCTGTCTTTTGCTAGGTAATCGCGTAGTGGTACCGCCACCTTTGCGTGAAGCTACGTTACGAGCATTGCATTAGATGCATAGTGGAATTGTGCAGACCAAAGCACTAGCAAGAAGTTACGTTTGGTGGCAATATTTAAATGAAAATATAGAGGCACTAGTGAGTCAATGCAACAAATGTCTTGAACATCGGCATATTCCTCCTAGAACACAGCACGAATGGATAACACCCACTAGACCTTGGTCCAGGATTCACATAGACTTCGCTGGCCCTTTTCAGAACAAAAATTTTTTGATCATCGTGGACGCGTACTCAAGATGGCCTGAAGTATTTATCGTTAACAATATGACCTCGGCGACGGTGATCCGACACCTACGAACAGTCTTCGCGACACATGGTCTGTGTGAGATATTGGTGTCTGACAATGGTACAGCTTTTGTGTCTGAAGAAATGAGGCAGTTTTTAGACTCCAACAAAATAAGACACATTACCACAGCACCATATCACCCTGCTACCAACGGATTGGCTGAAAGGATGGTCCAGACTGTAAAAGATAAAATACGTAAAATGGATTACCTAACATGGGATGTGAAGATACCCAATATGCTACTAGGTCTCCGAGCAACACCTTGTGCTGGAACACAAAAGAGTCCTGCAGAGCTCTTGATGAATCGGAGGATACGTACCTTATTGGATACCCTACATCCAGACCATATACAACGAAGAAGAACCGATAAACAAATACATGACAATTGTCAGAGACGGAACAGAGAGACTAATGTTGGTTGTAAAATAAGATACCGAAACTATGCCTCTGGTCCAAACTAGTTACCTGGAGTTATAGTGGAGAAAACGGGTCTATCCAGTTACAAAGTGCAGACAGAAGGTGGGCTTATCGACAGGCATATTGATCAAATTATAAAAATCACATCACATGATAAGGGCTCATCTCATGATACGGATGGAGAGAGAGATTCTAATATCTCAAGAAACGACGAGTCGCAATATATTATAGAAATTCCTAGTGAAGAATCTTGGACTGAGATGTTAGGAATACCAAAAAATTAAATTGTTATCTCACCAAAAACATACCTGTTAAAACGGGGCCAAGTTCCTATTCACTAATTGTTCGCCTTAACAAAGAGTTGAAATCCAATTCAATGCCAAGTTTAGATGCACTTCCAAATCGATCATAATCATCTTCATCAACAGCCTGATCCTAAATACTTCTAAATTTGAACTTGGCAGGTTAATTTAATCACATAGATATCTTATATTTAAATTTAAAAATTATACAATAATTATCAAGTGCTACTAGCATGAAAACCTGCCAAGTTCAAATTTAGAAGTATTTAGGATCAGGCTGTTGATGAAGATGATTATGATCGATTTGGAAGTGCATCTAAACTTGGCATTGAATTGGATTTCAACTCTTTGTTAAGGCGAACAATTAGTGAATAGGAACTTGGCCCCGTTTTAACAGGTATGTTTTTGGTGAGATTTCAATACTTTTTTAAGGAATCATACCAATTTGTTTCTTTCCTCCTCATCTTATTTCAGTGTATTTACTTGTACATATTAATTTTTATCTCAAATTCATAGATGAGCCGACTCACGCTTGACCAATTTCTCAAATTTCTTAATTTTTTGTTAATCTTCATATAACAAACAACCTGTGTGCCAAATTTCATAACGCTACGACAACTGGAAGTGGCCTAGAGGTTTTGATTACCGATTTTTATCTCAAATTCATAGATGAGCCGACTCACGCTTGACCAATTTCTCAAATTTCTTAATTTTTTGTTAATCTACATATAACAAACAACCTGTGTGCCAAATTTCATAACGCTACGACAACTGGAAGTGGCCTAGAGGTTTTGATTACCGATTTTTGTCTCAAATTCATAGATGAGCCGACTCACGCTTGACCAATTTCTCAAATTTCTTAATTTTTTGTTAATCTACATATAACAAACAACCTGTGTGCCAAATTTCATAACGCTACGACAACTGGAAGTGGCCTAGAGGTTTTGATTACCGATTTTTATCTCAAATTCATAGATGAGCCGACTCACGCTTGACCAATTTCTCGAATTTCTTAATTTTTTGTTAATCTACATATAACAAACAACCTGTGTGCCAAATTTCATAACGCTACGACAACTGGAAGTGGCCTAGAGGTTTTGATTACCGATTTTTGTCTCAAATTCATAGATGAGCCGACTCACGCTTGACCAATTTCTCAAATTTCTTAATTTTTTGTTAATCTACATATAACAAACAACCTGTGTGCCAAATTTCATAACGCTACGACAACAGGAAGTGGCCTAGAGATTTTGATTACCGGTCAGTGAGTCAGTGCCAAAATTAGCTATTTTTACAAGGAAATATTTCAGGATCTAACAAATCTATATCTATGAAATTTGGTATATTGCGTAAGTACTAGTATATAATTAGGTAGGTAAAATTTTATCTTTGCTCTCGCAATAGGCACTGAGATACAAGGGGGTCAAAAGTGCGTCGAAACCGTTCGTGTAAATAGTGCACGGCATGCGCGCGGCCTGCTAGAACTTGGCCGCGCACTCCGTGCGCTTTGATTTTGATTAATATTTATTGACTGCTGCTTACATTGTATTGTTTATAAAATTGCTTTTTTTGGTTCAATGTTATTGATGATGTGAAATGTTTAATTATTATTATTAGTTTGTTTTTTATGCTATACTTATGTACATACTTAAGGGGAAGGTATGTAGAATACACATCTAATATTTTGTATGAACTTTGTAGGTTGGTTGATGTGGGTACATACTTGTTTTTCTTATTGACTGAATAAGATGAACTAAGTGGGTACATTAATATTTTTCTGTGTATTTTGCTACCTAGCTCAATAAAGCTGTTATTTCGTAATTTAGTGTCTTTAACACTTATTCTGGACATAATAATTAGTATATATTTTTTTAAATCGCTTGACAAACTCGAGTCTCGATCTAAAAAGACTATGAAACGTATCATGGGACGATGCAGCTTGATGGTATAATATGGTAGTGATGATGATGATGATGATGACGAATGTAATTTGCATAGTAGCATCTGCTTTCCGATCTTAAATCAACGCCGAAACTCTCAAACGTGTATCTATAAAGAGTCAGGAGTTCTCCCAGCAGCTTCCGAACCATGGGTGAGTGTCACTGGGTCCAAAATCTTACTTGTTAGCATATGCTCGGAATACTTCTCATGAAACCAAAGTCACCACATATTTCCATATGAATTTTGAGGAGTTCCCTCGATTACCCATTGATTCCTTCATCAGGTCACCATTTTTGTGAACATGATACCAAATTGGGATAATGCCCTATACACCAAAAGAAAAATTTTGAAAATCGGTTCATAAACGGCGGAGTAATCGTTGAGCATAAAAAACGAACATACTCCTCCATTTTGAAAGTCGGTTAAAATTATAGCCTATGTGTTATTCTGATGTATAAGCTATATTATTGTAAAGTTTCATTAAAATCCGTTCAGTAGTTTTTGCGTGAAAGAGTAACAAACATCCATACATCCAAACTTTCGCCTTTATAATATTAGTAGGATGAATTTTGAGGAGTTCCCTCGATTACCCATTGATTCCTTCATCAGGTCACCATTTTTGTGAACATGATACCAAATTGGGATAATGCCCTATACACCAAAAGAAAAATTTTGAAAATCGGTTCATAAACGGCGGAGTAATCGTTGAGCATAAAAAACGAACATACTCCTCCATTTTGAAAGTCGGTTAAAATTATAGCCTATGTGTTATTCTGATGTATAAGCTATATTATTGTAAAGTTTCATTAAAATCCGTTCAGTAGTTTTTGCGTGAAAGAGTAACAAACATCCATACATCCAAACTTTCGCCTTTATAATATTTAATACAGTCTGTAAGTATTTTTGCCCTACAAAAGGTGGAGTAGAAGCGTTTATGATGTTATGATATTAAGGTATGAAGGCCTAATAAAAATCCAAATTTTCGACCTTGGGAAGAAAAGGCGCGAGACGCCATCTTGAATTTAATGTACCAAAATTACGTTTTTTTTAAATAATTTCTCAACCGTTTACTTTATGCCAAAATAGTCTATGGGAAGTAGAAAGAAGACAAAATTACCAACATTTTTCTCATACATATTTATTCTGTAAGTTTTATAGGTAAAAAGTTACATCTGTAAGAAAAAAAACAAAATTACAAAAAATCATTAATGTTAAGTAGGTACTTAAATTTTTATAGATTTTGCAATTACTTTTTAATTGACAAAAGTGTCTATGAGAAGTATAAAAAACACAAAATTACTCATAAGGGCCCCCGAGACGATCAAACGGTTTGATTCAAACACGTAAATTTTGGTTTGACTCAAATCATTTTGATCGTTTACAAAGCTTGTTTGAACGGTTTGTCAAACATTTACGTGTTTGAAGCTTGTTTGATGAAATTTCATATTTTTGTTTTGTTTGACGCGCCGTTTGATCGTGTTCCGACGCGTTTGATCAAACTTGGAAGAAAAAAAAGAAAGAAGCTGTAGTTTCTAGCACTTTCTGTAGATTTTTTTATTTTTCGACAGAGGACATTGACGTTATAAACATAAGAAAATCGCGGTCCTCGTTCTAGAATCTAGATTCTAGACTCCAGAGCATCTTGTCTGCATCACAAGACGTGTACTCGACAGCGCGTATTGAATTAAACTGCGCAGTGTCGTTTGACAAACCGTTCAAACCGACATCAAACGGTTGCATCAAACACGTAAGGTTTGAATCAAACCGTTTGACCGTCTCGGGGGCCCTATATAGATGCAAGCATTTGGTTACAAGCATGGATACAAGCAAATATTTAAAAAAAAATATACTGTTATTTTGGCCTTGGTAGCTAGCTATCACGTGGCGCGTGGTGATGGCCAAGGTGTATGAAATGTTGCCGTTCCGCATTGTTGTCGTTGGCGAGGACGTTGATCTTCTTGTTTTGCTAACAGCACTATCTCCACCTCAAAGCAACATATACATACAAAAGCCTGGTAGAGGCAAAACTACTGAAAAATTATATTCAGCTAATTGTTTTAAATACAAAGAAGCTGCAAAGAACATTCTATTTCTGCATGCTTTTAGTGGCTGCGATACGACATCGTCTCTTTTCAACCAAGGGAAAATTAAATTTTGTTCTCTTGTTGAGAAAAACCCACAACTTAATGCTATCATCAGCGTCTACAAAAATGAAGCAGCAAAACCAGAAGACATCGAAGACGCTGGAGCACGTTTTCTAGTTACTTGGTACGGAGGCGACATGGAAAAGGAATCCCTAGAAGAAATCCGGTATCAACGATTCGCAAAATCGACAATAATAAGTAATTTCAATCTTACTTCGTTGCCACCGACAAAGGACGCTGCACGATATCATGCGTTCAGAACATACCATCAAGTTCAGAAATGGTATGGAATTAAAAAAATGCAGAAGACTGGGGCTGGAAATATGACAACAATAGGCTCATTCCAATAAAAACAACAGAGAAAGCAGCACCCCAGGCGCTTTTGAAGATAATTTCTTGTCACTGCAAAAAAGGACTGTAATGATGAAATTTCATCATTAGAAGCCCGGATTGTCATAGATAATGAGACAGAAAATATCGACGACGACAAAGTAGTTGTAAACATTAATCAACCCGGGCCATCAAAACGGTTTAAAAAGTAATTTTGAATAATTTTATATAAAAAATTAAGTAAGATTGATGATTATTGCAATTTTGTTTTTCTTCTGATAGATGTAACTTTTTATCTATAAAACTTACAGAATAAATATGTATGAGAAAAATGTTGGTAATTTTGTCTTCTTTCTACTTCCCATAGACTATTTTGGCATAAAGTAAACGGTTGAGAAATTATTTAAAAAAAACGTAATTTTGGCACATTAAATTCAAGATGGCGGCTCGCGCCTTTTCTTCCCAAGGTCGAAAATTTGGATTTTTATTAGGCCTTCATACCTTAATAACATAACATCATAAACGCTTCTACTCCACCTTTTGTAGGGCAAAGCCGTTTATAAGTCCCCACAGACTGGATTAATTAGTAGGATTAATAAAGTTCTCATATTATTTTTTTCATTTAAAAATTTTCCCGCCTGTCATGACTTTCTTGACAGACTGTATATCAACCGATATGCAAGGAAAAGGGACCTATTCGCGTTTTTGCGAATATGTCCCTTTTTTTTCGCGATTTATTTCGCGATTAGCGAATTTTGTTAATAAAATAAAGAAATCACGGTAAAAAATGTGTTCCCAAAATTTCAGCTCGATAGCATTTGTATTTATTAGGTTATACGTTCGTCTGTAGATATGTTTTTTTTATGTATGTTCAACGATTACTTCGCCGTTTATGAACCGATTTTCAAAATTTTTCTTTTGTTATAATAGGTTTCACTCCAATTTGGTCCCATTTTGACAAAAGTGGTGATCTGATGATGGGATCCATGAGTAATCGAGGGAACTCCTCAAAATTCAAATGGAAACATATGTTTTTTTTTTGGTTTCATATGAAGTATTCCAGGCATATGTTACCAAAAAGTAAGATTTTGCACCAGGATTTACCATGGTTCGAACTCCTTACTCCTTATAGATACATGTTTGGGGGTTTCGGCGTTGTCTTAAGAACTGAAAGCATATACTACTATGCAAATTTAATTAATCATCATCATCATCACCACCATTCCACCATACATCCGTGAGTATTCGAGGGAACTCCTCCAAATTTATATGGAAACTTATAATGATTTCGATTTTAAGCATATGCTACCAAAAAGCAATGTTCAGAAAAGTGGTGACCTGATGATGGGATCCATGAATAATCGAGGGAACTCCTCAAAATTCAAATGGAAACCTATGTTTCTTTGGTTTCATATGAAGTATTCCAGGCATATGTTACCAAAACTAAAAAGTAAGATTTTGCACCAGGATATACCATGGTTCGAAGTTGGTGAACAGAACTCCTTACTCCTTATAGATACATGTTTGGGGTTTCGGCGTTGTCTTAAGAACTGAAAGCATATACTACTATGCAAATTTAATTTATCATCATCATCATCACCACCATTTCACCATACATCCGTGAGTAATCGAGGGAACTCCTCCAAATTTATATGGATTTCGATTTTATGAGAAGTATCCTAAGCATGTGCTACCAAAAAGCAAGTATGGGGGTTTCGGAGTTGGTTTAAGAACTGAAAGCATATTATGCTACTATGCAAGTTACATTCATCATCATCATCATCACTACTACCGGTCACCACACCATGAATTATCTAATTATGACCCTATTATTGTTACTTTTAATCGTCTTGAAGAACAAAGTCCGAATTTGTCGAACGATTTCAAAAATTATAATGTTGTTTCAATGTAAATGACTCAACCTTGGTGTTTAGGTTACCAAGTTAGCAATTTGATCATAAGATCTATGAGGTAAGCTATTCTTAAAATTTATAAGGACGATTTTAGTTATATTATTTGAGCATCCATACTAATATTATAAATGCGAAAGTGTGTCTGTCTATCAGTCTGTCTGTTTGTTACCTCTTCACGCTCGAACCGCTGAACCGATTTTGCTGAAATTTGGCATGGAGATAGATTGAGTCCCGAGAAAGGACATAGGGTAGTTTTTATCCCAAACATCCTCAACATTACTAGATGGCGTCATCTAGTAATGTTGAGTTGTTTTCATGAGTGATGAGTGTAATGATAGAAAGAAAGTCACTGAACAGAACTTTAGAGCCTTTAAAGACAGGCGTATGAACATTAACGCCAAGCAATAAGCATATACATTAGGTATACAGTGGTATATGCTTGGAGTTGCTTAAGCAATTCTGAAGTAGTGACATCAAACAATGAGTTCTCATAATATCATGAAAGTGTATCCTGGATCCAAAGTCACTAAGCATAACACATTAGTCTGTGCAGAAAACCAGCTTATAAATCACTTAAAAGAGTGAAATTATTATTTTTAACAAAAAATTAAAACTGACTTCCAGGGTAAAAACAATAATAATTTGTAATGAACAAAAAAGTGTTAAATAATTCTTACTCTTTAAAGTGCCTTATGCATAATTCTCCTAAACCTCAACTATTTCTGTAGGTACACAATCTACATTATTTTGAAGTCGGTACCAGTCTTAAATATTAAAAATATTTTGTCATAATATAGAACTCAGCATTCTTATCTGGTACCGTCTTCAAAGTAATGAAGATTGTGTACAGAAATAGTTGAGGTTTAGGAGAATTATGCATAAGGCACTTTAAAGAGTAAGAATTATTTAACACTTTTTTGTTCATTACAAATTATTATTGTTTTTACCCTGGAAGTCGGTTTTAATTTTTTGTTAAAAATAATAATTGTTATGAGCCTTCAAAGTTGGATAACCAAGTCGATTTTTTTTTTCAATTAAATTTCTTAATATTTGTATACCATTCGATAACTTATGCAATTAAAAGCAACTTTTGTTATGAAACCACTTTCATAAACGCAATATTTAATATACCTAACGAACAAAGTTCTCTCCCGATGCGTGCAAATAAGAAAGAGTGACGTCAGTCTTTCGTAGCACTTTGTATGGAGCGTTTCGGGCAGGTCTATTTTATGAGATGTTTGAATTGTCATATCTCGGTGACTTTTTAAGCTATCACAGTCATTCTTTCAGCGATGTTTCTATTTTATAAGGGTCTTTCAATTACCAATAAGAAAAAAAAAATTAATAGTCATCAAGCTAAGTGCTAGAAATTTCACAAAAAGCAAATAATTAAAAATGACACGAAAAAATCCAAACTTTTTCACTTTACCTATGTTTTTCTACGGTTTATTCCACGAAAATTAAAACATAATTTTTGTGTACTTGTACTCTATGATTTCAGCTATCAAATGAGATCTTTTTTATGTTCATAGGACATTTACATAAGATGTACTGGTCAAATTAGTATGAGGGCCCGGGTCTTTGATAATAAAAAATTAAAATGTCTGCCATTTTACAACAGCGGGAGATAGAAAAAATTTGACAGCAAATTTGTCGATAAAATATGCCCTATATTATGACCTTAAAAGATCGGACACCGGTGTCGGGACACATTGTATATTACTACACACACTATAATAATAGCTCCCACGCCGGTTTCGGTGACGGTGGCCGGTTTCATTGAAACCAGGCCAGCTACGCAGGAGTAATTTTATAGTGCCCAAGTGTGCGCAGTACACAAGAGCACTCTCTATTCCTTTACTCTCATAACCCAGTGGGACGGCAGACCGACACGACCGGCGAGAGATCAGGCGCAGGACCGACTTTTTACATGCCCATCCGACGCATGGATCATCTTACTTGTCAGACAATCAGGTGATCAGCCTGCATTGTCCTAACCAAACTTGGAAATAACATGTTTCCAACGTGGGAATCGAACCCACGACCTCCGAGTCAAGAGCCGCGCTCTGTACCACTAGACCACGGAGGCGTCAATCACACACAATATGATTAGTATATAAAAATAAGAACAATAAAAATGTTAGCCTAAACCTTACATGTAATAACTAATAAGTAGGTAATGTGTAACTAAATCAGCTTGTATCAGTAGTACTACAGAAGTTAAAGAAAAATCGCATTATACTTTTAGCAAATAAGAATTTGTTTCGTTTGAACACTAAGGTAGAGTTGCTTTTTCATTAATTTAGAACTTTATTACAAAAACTCGCATCCGGTGGTCTCGCCCGGGTTTGTGACAAACGAGACCGTTTGTCACAAAATCGACAGTGAGCCCACTTCCCTCCGCAGGCGCTGGTGTTCGTGGAGCGCGAGGGGCGGAAGTTCGGCGTGCGGCGGTCGGCGCGCGTGCGCGTGGCCGGCGCCTTCCACACGGCGATGATGGCGCGCGCGGCGGATGCGGTGCGCGAGGGTGCGGCGCTGGTGGAGGTGCGCGCGCCGCGCGTGCGCGTGGTGTCGTGCGTGGACGCGCGCGCGCACGGCGACGCAGCGGACGTGCGGCGCCGGCTGGTGCGGCTGACGACGGCGCCGGTGCGCTGGGAGCAGACGCTGCATGCGCTGTACGCGCGCCCGCGCCCCGCCGACCTGCCGCTCACGCTCGCGCTGGGCCCGGGCGCCGCGCTGCGCTCCACGCTCAAGATGGTCAACGCGCGCGCCTGGGACGCCTCCGTCCAGATCGAAGCCTGAGTATCGACGAGACGCCTCGTGTTCCAGATTCTTCGATTCACGAGCGGCTTCGGAGCGGGGTGGCCAATATCACGAAAAAATTGACTTTCCCAATTTGAATTTTGCTTTGGAAAAAAACTGCTACTTAAGAGGCCGGGGTACCCACGAAATTTTCATACATTCTTAATACCAAAATCATTTTCTTATACGAAAATATTTATTATGTTTGAGTTATTTTTCAGCTTACGATAGTAATTACCTAGGGTACTGAACAATTTTTTTGTACAAAATATTTAATTATACTAAAAAAAAATTGTTTAAATATTTTTTAGTAAATTTACTACTAAATATTTAAACACCAAAAAATAGACAAAAACACTAAAAATATATAAATAAATAGTAAATTTACTACAAAATATTTAAACTTTAAAAAACATTTTTTATTATTTAAATATTTTGTAGTAAATTTACTATTTATTTATATATTTTTAGTGTTTTTGACTATATTTTTATGTTTAAATATTTAGTAGTAAATTTACTAAAAAATATTTAAACACAAAAATTTTTTTTTAGTATAAATTAAATATTTTGTAAAAAAATTTGTTCAGGACCCTAGGTAATTACTATCTTAAGCTGAAAAATAACTCAAACATGTTAAATATTTTCGTATGAGAAAATGATTTTGGTATTATTTAAAACACAAAAAAATATATAAATAAATAGTAAATTTACTACAAAATATTTAAACTTTAAAAAATATTTTTTATCATTAATTTATATATTAATTAGCCCATACCTTTAAAAAAAAAATAATAGCTTCATATCATAGAAGAACACTTTAATTTAAAAAATTGTTCTTCAAATTTCAATATCAACAAATCTTTCGTTATTTTTTTTCTACAAATATTAATTTAAAACTACTATAAATCGCTGCGCGCAAAGCAATTCCAATTGTCCGCCGCAGGTTTGTATGGAAACTTGAAATATATTTTATATTTTGTGAATTTTATCCAAATTTTCTTTTTTTTTTCGCCTTAAAAACGCATTTCTGTGAAATCTGAAACATTTTATTGTTAATGTTTCAAAAACCTAATGAACGGTACATTTTCCAAAGCAAAATTAAAAATTTTGCGATTGTCAATCATGCGACGGACCGGACTGGAGATAAACAGCGCTGGAACACGCGATAAAAACATTGCGTATCTGCCTCGACGTGAACGCGACGTTTTCGGCGCGCTGCAGGCGGCGGGTTCGCGACGTATTCGTTCCGCCGCTGGTGACTGGTGTCTGGTGTGATGACGGCCTAAGTGTACAAAGTTATTGTTATTATTTAAAGTAGATATTATGAGTAAATATCAAAATAAATGTAGGTACATCTGTGTGCCTTGAAACGATCAACTAGTTTTGTATGTTTTTATCCTGTAATACCGTAATACTAAGAAAAAAAAACTTAACACTTTCAAATTCTCGTCAAAACTAAAAAAAAACCGGCCAAGTGCGTGTCGGGCCACGCGCAATGTAGGGTTCCGTAGCACCGCTAGTTTTTGAAAATTTTGGTATGGTCAATGAATGTAGGTACATTTATAAAACCCATCCAACGACACCCCACACGATGGGGTGGGCGCGAAAAAAAAATTCGACCCCGCTTGATGTGTAGGGGAGGTACCATAAAAAATATATTTTTTAAATATTTTATGTACCATTTTGTAGACATTATTAATATGTATATTCATGCCAAATTACAGCTTTGTAGGTCCTATAGTCTCTGAGCAACCGCGCACAGACAGACAGACGGACGGACAGACCGAAACTATAAGGGTTCCTTGTTGACTCGGAACCCTAAAAATGTACTTTTGAGCAACCGAACTGGAAAAATATTTAATATCAAACTTCAAAGTGTCATGTAATTTATTTTATTTGTAGATTTGTACAGAAAACTTACAGCTAAACAAATCTCAATTAACGACTAAGCTAAAAACAAATAGCCAATACAAGTTTTTACATTTAAAATTATTATTTTTTAACAAAAAATTAAAACCGACTTCCAAGGTAAAAACAAAAGTAAGTAATATTCTTAAAAATAATCTAAAAAGAATCAAATAATTCCTATTCCTAATTATAGTGCATAAGTCTTTAGATTTAGCCTAAGCCTCAACTATTTCTGTATTCAATCTTCGTACTTTTGAAGTCGCTACCAGCCCGGAAAAGTTCTGAGATCCTTGACATAGAACTTACGCTAAGGTAAGCTGGTACCGACTTCAAAAGCATGAATTGGAAGTCGGCTTCAATTATTTGTTAAAAAATAATAATTTTACCCTTTTTAGTTACCTATGAGACAACAAGGCTATATTAGGTATATAGCCTTGTTGTCTGGCGGACTTGCGTAGATCTGGGTTAAAGTTAACTCTGAGTTAAGCATCATGTCTGACAATAATATGTCAGACTGTCCTAGTTTATTTTATTTATGCTGTTAATTCTTATCAAAATAAATTATTTTATCACTAAGTACAGGTTATGTAGATAATATTTGGTCTTTGAATGATTAAAATTGAACGTTTGGTTTTGAAATTATGGCGAAATTAAAATATTACGATAGTGGGCGTCACCAAGGCGGGGGTGCGCGTGGTTTTTTCTTTAACACGAAAAGTACTGATCAATTTGCATACGGTTTTCACAGATATATTTGTCTTCTTTCAACTCAACGGTGTATAAAAATTGTAATTGTAATTCTCTGGGGACCAAATAGGGGGTCAGATTTTGTATCCGACTTTTTTCTTTAATGGACTTACTTCATCACAGATTACTTCATATTATTAACTGTGTTTTCCAACAACATATTCTGTCCTCTCTTAGGGGACAAAAGAGGGGGTAAGATATGTATCAACTGATGAAGTAGAAATACAATGGCAAAACGGATGATGGACTGGAACTGATGGAAATACTGATGGCAAAACAACGTTGCCAGGACAGCTAGTCTAGTAATATTTTAATTTCGCCATAGTTTCAAAACTAAACGTCCAATTTTAATCATTCAAAGACCTATTTTATCTACATACACTAGTGATGAAATAATTTATTTTCTTATGGATTAATAGCATAAGTAAAGTAAAATGGATTTAAATGTAGTCCAAAAAACTCAAGATTTTTAAATAAGTACCTACCTAAAAAATTGTTATTGTGCCTCACTCGACATAGATAAGTATAGTGTCGCGAATTTTTTTGTAGATATTTATAAGATCTTCAATTTTTTAGAACATTTTAAGGTTCTATATATAGTTTCTTCGGCAGCGTACGCAAAATAAGTAACTTTTCTGGTTGATTTTTTTACATCTTGCGTCCGAAAAACCCAAATATCTTACGGAACCCTATTTTTTTCCAAAGTAAAATTTAGCTAATGTTCAGCAGAAATACTGTAGGATTCCAATGGTAAAAGAATTTTTCAAATCGGTCCAGTAGTTTCGGAGCCTATTCAGGACAAACAAAAAATAAATCTTTCCTCTTTATAATAATTATTATAGTAGTGTAGATTTACACTTTACACTTCACAGGATCACTGGAGTTAGGATAGGGTTTTAAGATAACATTTATTAAGAAAAGTTACAAATTTTATTTCCAATACGACGTCTACATATGCGGCAGACAGGCGGCGAGCGCGCGGCGCAGCGCCTGGCGCACGTCTGCGCGGCCCTCGCAGAACACGTGCGTGGCGTGCCGCTCCACGTGCACCAGCGTGTCGTGCCGCGGCAGGTGGACGATGCACCCCCCTCCCCCCGCTGGCGCCGCCGCGCCGCCCGTCTCCCCGCCGCCCCCGCCCGCCTCCACCCGCGCCTCGCCCACGCCCTCTCGCGCCAGCGCGCGCACCAGCGCCTCCACGTCCAGCGCGCTCCAGTGCACCGCGCCCGCCGCCAGCGCCGCGCCACCCCCCGCGCCGCCCACCCCACCCGCCGGCAGCAGCTCCAGCCGGGCGTCGCGCACGCGCAGTGACACCGTCAGCGGCGCCGCGCGCAGCCCCGCCCGCACCTCGCGCAGCCCGCCGCGCGCCGCCGCCGCCGCCAGCGCGCCGTCCAACGTACCCCGCGCCGCACGCCGCCGCACGCCCAGCGCGCGCGCCGCTCCGCGCCGGACCACCACGGTGGGCACGTCGCCGCCCACCGCACCGCGCCCGGCGCCTCCCGCGCCGCCGGCGTACTGCTCGGGCAGCGCCAGCTCGCGCGGTCGCAGCTCGCGCACCAGCTTGTTGGCCTGCGAGTAGTTGAGCGAAGTGTCGATGGGGCAGTGGAACGCCTTCATGGCGAGCGGCTGGAAAGGGGCGAGCGCCTCCACGTGCGGGAAATCGGGTTCGGTGAAAATGACGGCGTGCGCGGGGTTGGATCCCCACAGCTCCACGAGGTGCACGGCGGCGCCGAAGCGCAGGCTCGGGTGGCCGCAGAACACGACGCACGGCTGGCGGAAGTCGGCGCCGAACGCCTCGTCGTGCAGCTCGCGCGCGCGCCGCAGCCGGCCGGCGCGGGCGAGCGCCGCGTGCGGGAACGGCTCCTCGGGCAGGTACACGCGCGCCTGCTTGCCCGCCGATACCCACTCGGCCAGGATGTTGCTGTACGCCAGCGAGGAGTCTGCCACCGGCGACACCACGTACAGCGGCACGTGCGCCAGCCCCGCGCCATCCAGGTGCGCGGAGAGGCACTCGAGCAGGTCGTACAGCACGCCGCTCGGGTACACGGGGCACAGCACGCAGCCGCCGGCGCGCAGCGTCACGGTGGCGTGCACGCACAGGTCGCCCAGCATGTGGTCAGGGTTGTGGGCCGGCGTCTGCGTGAGCGCGGCCAGCACGAGCAGGTCGGCGCCGCGCAGGGCCGTCTGGTTGATGGGGCGCGGGTGGGTGGTGAGCGTGCTCGAGCCGCTCACGTACGCCACCTTCTCGTGCGCCGAGCGCAGCACCCAGTTGGCGGAGCCCAGGCAGAAGCCGGAGCTGACGGCCGTGGCGTGCAGGGCGCCATACAGGTCCACGCGCTCATCGTAGCCCACCACGCGGACCCGGGCGAGGGCCCGCGCGAGCGCCGCCGCGGAGAACAGGCGGCGCCAGGCACGCGGCCGCACCGCCTGCGCCAGCGGCGGCGGCAGCATGTGCACCAGCTCCTTCCAGCGCCGCGCCGCCCCCGCCCCCGCGCCGCCGCCATTCGACAGCCACTCCGATAACTCCTCCAGGTAAAACCTGGAAACGAATATAATATTGTGTTGCGGTGTATCATATTCAATTTACAATCGAGGTTGGTTTTGCGAGTTGCATATAGAAGAGTAGAAAACTAAATAAAAATCGGCCAAGTGCGAGTTGGACTCGCGCATAAAGGATTCCGAACTGTTAAAGAGGCGGGAGCCCCCCTTAACTAGACTTTGACCCTAAATGGTACTGCACTAGGATTTCGCCAAAATAAGACCAGCTACCAGAGATAATTTCCGGTTTATTGTACCAAAAAGGGTCACAATAATTTACATGGCCTATTATATACGATCACAAAAAGTTTTCGATAGCGCGATCTAGCAACAGTATCAGCGCCATCTATTGAGAACATTAGGAACTAAACATACATAGATATTATGTTCTTTATTCTTAACACTGCGGTCTGCGATCTAGCTACCGATGACCACGGTGCTAGCGACATCTATTGATGACATTTAGAGTTTCATACTTAACATATCGCCCACCAAGAGACATTATTGAAAGTCTTTTTTTAACAAAAAAAAAACATAACAAGTTCCAATATTATTATGAACTACAGTTTTAGAAGCTAGATTATGAATCTAATAATATTTAATACGCATAAAAAAACATACTGTCTACAACAAATTAAAGACATAGGCCTGGAGATACTGACACAAATTTCTTGGTCATTTGTACCAGTATGGCGGTTCTACAGGGGTATAATTACGTAAAGGCAAAAAGGAAAATGATGGTCATAGCGCTCGCACCGACCGTACAAATCGTATTTTTTTTTTTTACATTTTAGCTCAAGTCCTATAGTCATCCGCCACATGGTTACAATCTGTAATATTTTTTTTAGGTACAATTGCATCCAAATGACGAGAATACAATGATATCATGATGTAAAAAATGATTTTACGTCATTTACAGTCGTATTTTTAAAACGTATAAAACGTATAAATATAAATGAGTATTTCAAGTATGGCAGCACTTTTTCCTCCTACTAGAAGTATGGGAAAAATAATAACGGTCATATTTTGTCAAATACTTTCCAAAAATTTAAATGCTATACTGGTACAAATCGTTTGGCGAAAAGAAAAAAAATTACACCTTTGCAGTGGTATGGTATGGCGGCCATTGGGACCTGTCGGAAAAGTATGGCAAGGTGATTTTCGTGAATAGCTACTCGACGATAATTAGCTATGCAAAAATTTGCCTGGTACAAATGGTTCAATTTTTGGTAAATATTCCGTATCGCGTATTGGGTTATAGGGGCTGTTTCTGTAAAAAAATACAACAATAGTTGTAAAATTTTCACATGTTTTCTCTAGTTGTTTTTTTAGAAACTTTATGACTTATTCAAACTTTTTGCATAAAAAAACCCTGTTTTGTTTTTTTATGGTAGGCTATCTAATTACCTTTCATTTAAGGCTATTTTTGACCGACTTCCAAAAAGGAGGAGGTAATACGTTCGGCTGTATGTATCTTTTTTTTATGTATGTTCAACGATTACTCAGCCGTTTGTGGTCCGATTTACAAAATTCTTTTTTTGTTGTATAAGGTTTGACTCGAATTTGGTACCATGTTCATAAAAGTGGTGACCTGATGATGGGATCCATGAGTAATCGAGGAAACTCCTCAAAATTTATATGGAAACATATAGTGATTTCAATTTTTTCTGAAGTGAAAGTTTTCTGAAGTGAAATCAACCAGAAAAGTTACTTATTTTGCGTACGCTGCTAAAACTATAAAAGATAGAACTATAAAATGTTCTAAGTAATTGTAGATCTTATAAATATCTACAAAAAAGTCCGCGACACACTATAGTTATCTATGTCGAGTGAGGCACAATAACCATTTTTTTATTTAAAAATCTTGAATTTTTTTGGACTACATTTAAACCGATTATTTTACTTATGCTATTAATCCTTATGAATATAAATTATTTCATCACTAAGTACAGTTTATGTAGATAAAATTTGGTCTGTGAATGATTAAAATTGGATGTTTAGTTTTGAAATTATGGCGAAAATAAAATATAACGATAGTGGGCGTCACCAAGCGGGGGTGCGCGTGCGGGAGGAAGACAATCTGTGCAGTGTGCACAATGCACATGTGCATCCCTTCGGATAATGACTGCGTCCGCGTTGTCAATGTCAGTGTTGGAGTCTGTGAATTGACCTGGGAACACTGATCTCTATACAAGTACGCTGGATAGCTGCTGATAGCCTTTGAAATGACAGCTATTTTTATTCGGGTAGAGAACTCATTGAGATACTATAGCAGGAGAGAGCCTTATATCAGTGTACAAGCGTCAAAAGCGTGTAATGTTATGTCCTACTTACTAGGACATAACAAAGGAGTCGGTATGCATATTTCATGTAATAAAAGTGATAATAAAGGTTTTTATTGAACATTTTATGCTAGATATTGTTGAGTTCTATGGTTCCGCTAAATTATAAACCATAAGAATAGCCAAAGAATGCCTCAAACACGTGGATTTAACATTAAATACGTAAGTTTTGAACGTTTTTTGGACTTTTCAATTGGTATTTTTATAAGCTAAAAAGGATAATATTTAAGTTTAATAATCCCTTATTTGTGCTATGTAAGGCATTAGTGCTAAAAATGTCACATTAATTACTAATTTGACTACAAATGTTGCATAGCTTTTTACGTGATTCTCATTACTTGAACTATAGTTTATCGATATCATGAACTAAATGACTTTCTTTTCTGGTTTTAAATGTGCTTCGAAATGATCGACAAATAGAAATATTCAAGAAAATAAACGCACACTACTTGTATGAAAATAAGCACAAAATGGCCACGCGATGACGGGCTAAGACTACATCTACCTATATATCCTTAATCTGTGAGAGAACTAAATCTGACGTAAAAATGACGTTTGAAAGCCGCCATATTGGCGCTGATAGCAGTAGTGAGAGTATTTGGAACTAATACTAGTGATGACAACTGTTGTTATTGGTTGTGGTTACGTCAAATTTAGTTCTCTACCCGAATAATGGGGGCGCTGATTCCGCTTCAAATAGGCACAAAAAGCAGGTCTGTATCAGCTATCCAGCGTAGTTGTATAATAGAGATCAGTGCCTGGGAATAATTTTGCTGACCGAGTCTATCCTGGGTAGGCTTTTTGCAGCCGTAACCGACATCCGTGCAAGGCCCCTCACCACCATGCAGGTCGAAAACCTCGACGCGCGTTTCGCCCCAACACCGGAGCATCCTCAGGATGTGGACTCTACGAACAACGTTCGTCAAGTGCCGCCACCGGCCGAATCACCGCCTTTTATACCCTATCGAACCCCGCTTCTATTACCCCCGCTACCCCCGAATATATTAATAAGCGGTGACGTAGTCAAACAAGTTTGGTCATTCAACAATGCAAATCTGTTATTTTTCTTTTCTTTAATGATCTCTAATTGTTCCAACACGCTCAGCCGAAAGCCTTTATCGCATTTATGTAAAACTTTATAGGAATGGCCATGGGGCACGGTATGATTACAATTTAAAGATGTCTGGCAAAATGTGATTTATCAGGATG
This sequence comes from Plebejus argus, assembly GCA_905404155.3. Classification (NCBI taxonomy): domain Eukaryota; kingdom Metazoa; phylum Arthropoda; class Insecta; order Lepidoptera; family Lycaenidae; genus Plebejus; species Plebejus argus. The sequence continues at coordinate 16,650,932 of FR989935.1, forward strand.
ACCATTCCTATAAGCCGCGATATGTTCTTTATACCGAGTCTCAAAGCTGCGTCCAGTTTGACCCACGTATACACTATCGCATTCAGGACAATCGATCTTATAGACACCGGACTGATATTTTTCATCAATCCGGTCTTTATTATGACATAAATGATGTTTTAAAGTATTATTTGTCCTGAATGCGACATGCATATCGTTGTTTTTCATTATTTTGGATAAGCGTACAGATACCTCTCCCATGTAGGTCAAACTGGATTTATATCTAACTACCTCCTTATCAATAGGACCTGCGTACAAAAACTTAACCAGTTCTTTCTTGTTTTTATTTTTCAAAATATTATTAATAATATTGGGACTATAACCGTTGGATATCGCAATTTGGAAAATAGTATTAAGCTCATTTTGATAATTATCTTTACTAAGAGGAATCGATAATAATCTATGAATGTAACTGTGAAAGGCCGCGAGTTTGTGTTGCCAAGGATGACGTCATGACGATGCATGAATAGTAGTATTAGTATATGTCAGCTTGCGAAAGATTCCAAAACTGTGTTTATTATCAACTCTAGTAATATATATCTAATAAATCGAGAAAATTTAGGGTGTTATTATCTTCTCATTCTAATTTGAATTTAATTTTAATATGTTTTTTATTTAGTTCTTTAACAAATACGTCCAGTTGTCTCTGTGTATCCGTCCAACAAAGAAAACAATCATCTACATATCTAAAGTAATATAAAATACTTTTATTAACGACGATATTTCTTTGTTCAAAATCGTCCATAAATATTTCGGCCATCAAAGGACTCAAAGGTGAACGGAACCCATAGCTAGACCGTCTTCATGAACAAAGAATTCGCCGTTAAATCGAAAGTGGTTTTGTTCCATGCAGGTTTTTGTAAGAGCAAGCAATTCATCACTTTCACCAGGAGGTAAACGTTTTTCTAGCGCATTCCTTAAAATACCCAATGTTTCTGTTTTATCTCTTAAATTAGGGGTACAAGAGAAGTGTCTATTAATTAAATTTATATCAATATTACAAGACTTATTTGAGTTGTTATTTTTGCCAATACCCAGGGACTTCAGAGACTTCCACGTTATCGCGGGGTCGCCATTCTCGATGGATGAATGTATATGTCGACGCTGAGCATCACGACACAGTGTTGCACTTATTTCGCAGTTTGATATACCTATCGCGATGCTTAGTTATGATTAGTTTTTTTGTATTTTGCTTTTGCTTTTGCTTTAGCAGCGTGTTTGGCGTTGATAAGAGACCTAATACCATCTGTCAACCATGGAGCCGGGAGATGTTTAATCCTAACTGGTTTTATAGGAGCGTGTTTATCATACAACGATCTAAGAAGGCTATTAAACATCTCTACCTTGGTATCAGCCGATTCTGACGCGTAAAGTGCTGACCATTCTATGTTGAGAGTGTCTTCCCTCAAACTATCAACATTTAAGGAGGAGAAATTCCTTTGGAAAAGCACTCACGTCTTTTAGGTACGCGAACATTAAACGCTACATAAATTAAATCATGGTAAGAGAACATTTCGGCTGAACTCTGGCCATGTTTAGTGACAGAATTAGGCGATGACACGATGATGAGATCCAGCCAGGAAGGGCGGCAACCAGGAGAACAGTGTGTCGGATTGAGTGGCAATAAACTCAGGTCATAGGAGTCTAAAATAGACTTGAGGGTTTTTGATCTACTGTCATCTCTCATCATACAAGTATTTAGGTCACCCATTATAATTGTATTTATGTATTCGGGTTTGTATGATTGAAGTATATTCTCAAAGGATGCAAAATAGTTGTGATGCAGTGATGGACAGTAGAATACGCCCAGAAGTATTTTAGTGCTGAAGGATATTTCAACCTCTACAACTAAATATTCCAGCGCGTCCAGTGGCGGAGGCTGGGCTGACGAACTGATAACTGTAAAAGGAATGTCAGAACGTAAGTAGATCGCAACCCCACCCCCGACCCTTCCGACGCGATTGTTACGAATTAATTTATAACCTAGCAGACTGTAACAGGTCGATGGCAAACATGGTTTAAGCCACGTCTCCGACACATAAGATAGCGTCAACATCAACTTGATCAACATTGTTCGTAGAGTCCACATCCTGAGGATGCTCCGGTGTTGAGGCGAAACGCGCGTCGAGGTTTTCAACCTGCATGGTGGTGAGGGGCCTTGCACGGATTTGCCAACATTATTGCTTGTGTGGTGGTGGTGTTTGCAGGTTCTTGCATGCGAGTGTACGCATAGGCAGTGTGGGAAAGGAGGGAGGTGCTGTACGCATGCCTATGCGTGCACTCACTCATTTACTTAAAGGTTGAGGTTTATTTCGCGGAATATTGCTAAAAATAATAACAAACTAAATTTTAAGCTATGGATTTCCGCAAAGTAACGCCTGATTCTATTAACTATTTTTCTTTTATTAAATCACTGCATAACGTGTTTATCGTTATTATAAAAATATCTATAGTTCCATACTATCCGTACTAATAATATTTTTAATCATCATGAAAAAATTCATGTCCGCACTGCGGCGCTACTATAATTGCACTTGCTAAAAATACGATTGTGTATAAATTTTCGCGCGCAGCAATAGTCTGCACATTAGCATTAACAATCGTATTTTCAGCAAGTATGATTTAAGGCCGTCACAGACTTAGCTATAATATATATTAATATATTTATAGCTAGGCATATTAATATATATTTTCTATACAATTTTCGCGCTATAATATATATTTCTGGTCTCAGTGTGTTTAGTACGGTATATTAATATATATTATAGCTAAGTCTGTGACGGCCTTAATTATTTAATTATTGCTAATGGGAATATAAACAATAAATTAATATTGCTAATGCTATTTTTACCAACATTATTTTATACTACCTTTGAACCTAGTAAAAAGTTGCTCACCTTCCAATCTGTAGTGTCGGTTCTGTGGCGTACACTTGGCCTTTGAAGCCCGTTTCCTCGGTTATGTATGGCAGAGCCATCATGCACGTATAGTTAGATATTAATATTACATCCAACTGGGAAAAATCCACGACTTTATCCAAAGGTGGACAAAATTCTGGAATACTATCCACAAAGACTCTACCGCAACATTCTTTAAGCTCCTAAAATATAAAGACAGCTGGAATAGTCAATTATCAAACACCACTCCTAATATTGCAATTAACACTTGTTTTGTTTTTGAGAGTTAAAAACTGTTCGGTGTAATAACTTCCTTACTGTAAGTTGTAACTAAGCAAAATTTTCATTACAAAACTTACTCCTTCCAAAAGTGGATCATTGAGGTGTGGTGGAGTGTAGTTGGGCAGGGAGGCGAGCCTTGTGCTTGGCACTGGCGGCAGCGGCAAAAAGTTCAACACAGAATGAGCCGACAGACCACAGTCCAGCATTATGAGGAGTTCTTTAAAGGAAAGCACAAAGCATGGCTTTGATGCATCACTGCTTAGGCAATACTGGAAAAAATATGGGATCACTTAAAGTATAATATATAATATAGATTCCACTACTAATCTAATATATATATATATATATATATATATATATATATATATATATATATATATATATATATATATATATATATATATATATATATATATATATATATATATATATATATATATATATAATTATATAATAAAACTGTAGAAATGAAAATTCTGTACATTAAAGATATTCAAATAATAATAAGCGGGGGGTGTCACTACATGGCTATAGAAGCCAATAATGTGGTTAGTTTTTTGTCTGTCTCTCTGTATGTTTGTTCCAGCATCACACGAAAACTACTGATCCGATTTGCTTACGGTTTTCGCAGATACATTTATCTTCTTCCAACTCAACATCTGGTGTATAAAAATGTTGGAAACAACAAATGTTGTAGAAAAATGAGTATATTAAATAGATCTGGGTTTCGGATGTAAATTATGCGGGTATTAACTAGTAGCATAGGATAATATATATTATCGCTAGTAGTAATACAGCCAACTTTTATTGAAACATTCAAGCAATCATTATGGCGCAGACCTGTTATTTGTTATCGCAGACCAGCCATGTGAACAGGGGTTTACAGGGTTTATTTGAGTTACAAGTTACAACTTACAATTTCTAGCCTTACATGTAGACTAAAATATAAACTATAGATGTAAGTAGTAACAAGTAGGCAGTAGCCCTTACCAGTTTCATGATGAATGATGATTGTTGTTTTGCTAACAGGGACAACTAGTGTATAAATCTATCATTACACATTACATTGTTCAACAGTTGATGTTAAAACACGTCTACTCAAAACAGCAGCTCCAGTTCATTTCTTATATTTGATTATATTATTTAAATATATTATAAGTTCTTGCTGAAATAAGCGTTAATTTCCGGACGGCGGACAATATTATTATGATATTAATTAAACGAATTAAACTATCAATAACTATCATGCAAAAATCAAATATTTTTTTTGTTTGCGAATTGCCACCATAGAGTAACTTATATATTATGATTGCCACTATGGACCTGTGCTATGGACCCAACGGCCAACACTGACCAGTGCACAGATTAAAGTATATAGAGTAGAGACCAGTGCCACTGACCCAGTGTTGCCAGTGCTGTATGTTCAAAAGTTACAATATATAGGGACCGTGCAGAGCGACGACACTGCCACAAGTGGCGAATAGCCGAAACTTTTACTAAAATTTTACTGTCAAGCTCTAGTGAAGCTACGGAAAATTAGAAGATTTCTTATCAAATTCTGAGTATTTTCAAGAATTGAAATGTATTGTTGTTCTAATACATACAATAAATATGAAGGCAAATCGAACGATGTAAAATTTTACTATTTTTCTGCCAAAATATTCACATGGCTTTGCTTATTGAAAAACGAAAGAAATGGATAAAAGGCGGTAAAAATATACGTAAGTATTTAAAAAGTTCCATGAGTGTTATGTGTAGACTAGTAAAAACACTAAATTTTGTAGATTATAACCGTAAATTCATTTTTTATGAACACAATATGAACATAACCTATAACCATTGCTTTCTTTCAGTAAACATCCAAACTGGCTTCCATCTTAATTGATATACATACATAGGCACCGCTCATTTAATTGGCATAAAGTTGCATCAAAAGTAAGGATAATTTGGAGAAGTCCTGCCAGGAATTCAACACTGAGGATAGTATTAAACTTGAACCATCTTGTCAAAGTGTTGGTTCTCAAAAGGATGATTCTTCAAGTAAGAAAAAGATTAGTAGTGCAGTCTTTCTGTGTTATTTAAAGAATACATACCTAAATGGTGTTTACACTTATGAGATCCAGACTGAAATTAGTTAAAAATAGTGACGGACAAAAGTTGTGAAGATGGTATCGATCGAATCGCAGAAGGTTGAAATAAAAGCATTTATTTTAGTGAACTTGTTTTATTTTATTAATCCACAAGCATTTTCAGTGATTAATATAAGTATTTTTGCATAGCTTCATTATTTTATTGCAATATTTATCAAGTTTTTACTTTCTATGCTGATGGATGCTATTAATTACTTTTTCAGATATTTTCTTAGTTAACTAGATAAGCTTTATACATTTTTATTCACTCTTCCATTCTTTGTTTACGGGTAGAAAGTAGAAACCCTTAATATTATATTTAATATTATAAAAATATACTTAATATTATAAATGCGAAAGTGTGTCTGTCTGTTAGCACTTCACGCCCAAACCGCTAAACCAATTTTGCTGAAATTTGGTATGGATTTACTTTGAGCCCCGGGAAAGGACATAGGATACTTTTTATCCCGGGAAAATGTACGGTTCTCGCGCGATAAATGATTTTTGGCGCAACGGAGTTGCGGGCGTCATCTAGTCTTTAACTTTAATATTTCGATCGCGGATTCTTGGAAATCTGTCGTTGTTCTCGCGGCCGCATGTGGCCACTTGGGAGTGTAAGTATTATATCATTTTATAGTGTAAAACATAAAAAAACACTCATAAATTATCCAGGGTCAAGGAGAATGCGAAGTCAAAGTCACTCACAAGTTACGTCTTTTACTCGCATCGTGGCGCTGCTGTCGAATTACGACGCCCTCTATAGCTTCTGCACGGTCCCTATTATGTAATGAAAAAAGCACAGGAAAAAAGTAACATTTTGAGGGGAAAGTAACATATTTTCGTATTATTTTAAATTATTTTTTTCGTATTATATTAATTTTTGGATCTATCCAGAATGCACGAAAATATACTTTTTACATTAAAGGGTAAAACGGGACCCTATTCGACTTCGATGTCTGTCCGTCTGTTCGTGTGTCTGTCTCCAAGCTGTATCGCAAGAACCGCTATATTATTATATTTATAATATTTTTTGCTGGATATCAATAACGGCCCGGCCGCATCTGCGTGTATCGTTCGAAGCCTCGTGCGACGAGACGATACTATTGGATGATACACGCAGATCGTCCAATAGTATCGGTTTTAGCGCGAAGCACCACGGTCTGTCCACGCATATATGCGGCCGTGGCATAATGGTTACGCTTCTATCCTTCTATCATACAAAAACGTCATTTTTGACATGTGTTTGATGTTTGATAGTTCTCCTTTACCAGCAGCGCCTTTTGACATCATTGACACATTCTATTAAGCCTTCCCTACGTTCCACTTGGCGTTGAAAACGATCAAAACGATAAAAATAGGAGGCATTTTCATTTTCAGTGGAACGCGGGGCTTGTCGTACTATAGATGTACCCTACGTTCCACTTGGCGTTGAAAACGATCAAAACGCTAAAAATAGGAGGCATATTCAGCGTTTTGATCGTTTTCAACGCCAGGTGGAACGCGGGGGTAATATTAGCCCGTCATCGGCCACAAGGACTCCTTAAGGATGCTCCAACCGGAGAATTAGCAGGTCGGATGTCTGTCAGTACGAATATCGACGTTAATCACATTAAAATAAGATTCATATTAGCGCGCCTTGTACAGTGGCGGTTACGATGCTCGCCGCGTTCTTGATATGGCGAAAATGTATGAAAAAATTTGAGAAATTTTCTTATTTTTCTTATAACTGGAAAAGTTGTTTATTTTTATATAAAATTATTAGCGGACTTTATAGAGGACTAAATAAGCAACAACTTTTTTGTATATTTATTTTCCTCAGTTCAGTGTATTTAGATATTAAGGTACCTAATCAGACCCCATTTTTTTCATATTTTGCGATTATTGTGATGGTTAAAACGTATTTTATGTGAAAATTTTGTATGCGGCTATAGAATTTTTATGGTACAGTCGTGGAGATGAATATATTATCTTTCATTTGAAACCAAAATATCCTCGCAGTTTGACTCCTAATTCTTTAAAATGGTACCGGAAAATCGCTAATATTTGTAATAGCGTCCTTAATGACTACGTTCATGATTTTCTATTCCAAACAAAGTTATTATACCTAGCGGAATAGAGCAACAAACTCGAGCTGTTAAACGTAACCGAAATTATTTTTCATCTGTGTGAAAAATACGTGTACGTATACACTTACACAAGCATGATTGAACATGAATTCTATGAGATTAAATTGTCAACGCCCAACGGTCAGCCCCGGGCTGACGGTCGTCAAAAAAAAAGTGATGCCATGATGCTGTCATGAATCACACGTCTCTTTTTACCACGCAGTGTTACTGATAGTGACATCTCTCTTGCTCAGTCCTTTGTTTCTCTATTCCGCTAGGTTTATTAACTTTATGATTCCAAATAATATTAATATGGCGATCATACACTGCATACGCTTTTTCCAGCGTATTTTAGGTACTATTCTTACATGATTTACCAAAATATAGCTATATTAATTATGCTGCAGCGAATCCTACAGTAAGTAGTAACATACATATAATATTCTGGTGACGTCCATGTCCAATCCATGTCTTACGAGCGTCTATCAACTGAGCCAACCGAGAATGTGGAGAGCCGCTCTCGTGCGCTCTCGTCAAACAAAAGTTTTGTGTTTCGGCAAAACTCGAGAATGTGGAGCCCACTTCATACAAAAACGTCATTTTTGACATGTGTTTGACAGTTCTCCTTTACCAGCAGCGCCTTTTGACATCATTGATTGACACATTCGTAATATAAAGCCTTGTCGGTCTATAATCGCGTGTGGGAAATCGTACAAAAATTATTTGTGTTTCTTTTTTATTTGCTTCAATTTCTCTATTTTGAGACATGTAAGTAATTAGACAAGTTAATTTATTCAAATACTAGAACTTTCTTTAAAAGGATACCACCGCAGTTGCACCATAGCATGTGCTAATATTATTGAAATTAATTGTATCTTCTTATTTTAAATATTAACTAACATTGCAAGTTTCAAGTAGTTGAGTACAAATGCAGTCAAATTTAGTAGAATAAATGATCAAACGAACTTACCAAGTGAAGTTCGATTATTATTATATGAGTCGCTTCATTCAAAGATATAATCTACTTGGTTAATTAATTGTATATCGAAGAATGAAGCGAAGAAATATAATAAATGATCAAACGAACTTACCAAGTGAAGTTCGGTCATTATTATATGAGTCGCTTCATTCAAAGATATATTAATTAACCAAGTAGATTATATCTTTGAATGAAGCGAAGAAATATAATAAGTATTTAAGATTTACAGCTGCTACTGCTAATTTCAGATAAATTTAGTAGGTATATATAAAACTGTATGTATAATATTAAGATCGATTGGAACATTATTCACAAACAATATTTTGAATAAACAAAGCTTGCGCTCGTGTAAAAGTCGTGTAAAACTATAATATAATATATTAATAAAATAATTTATTAATATATTATATTATAGTTTTAATAATTAGTATTAATAAAACACTAAGTATTAAATATTAGTTATAAATTATTTGATACATTTATTTAAGAAAATATATATTTATATATGACAAATGATATATTTATATTACAATGTGAGAAAGAAACCAGATTGCATGCACACTTTGCCTATCAAAATCAGTCATGATTTACCATTTTTCATAGAATGGCTCGTGGTCATCAGAAGATCCAATCACAGGCTAAAGCAGCCGAAAAGCAGTCCAAACTTAAGAAGCAGCAAGGCCATAGTGCTACTGAACAGAAAAAAGCAGCCCAGAAGGCACTTGTGCATGTGTGTGTTGTTTGCAAGGTAAATAAATATTATGTTTAATTTAACTAGACATTATACATATTGTAAATGATAAATGTACATGTGTAGATGAGAAATTCTATGGGAACAGTACATTTTCCAGCATAAAAATTGCCTGTCCCCTGTGACCATGTGGTGTATCTCTTATAGTAAAATAATATATTAAATATTATGTACTCTCTGGTGTAAATATATATAAGTACTCTGGTAGAAACTATGTAAAATTGGTCTCCTCCATTTTTCAGGCCCAAATGCCGGACCCCAAGACTTATAAACAACATTTTGAAAACAAACACCCCAAGAATGATCTTCCAGAAGATTTGAAAGCTATATAAAAAACTAGACAACCAATTAAGCTACATTCACTTCCAACATTATATTATTTGAGACAAGTATAGTTAATTGTATTTATTATGTTTGTTTTTTAAGAACATAGCCTCATAGGTATTAGACTACAGGCCCTTGTCGAAAATTGATGGGTCAAATGAACCACCTGGTGACGTATATAGGACGATATTAGAGCATAAAATAATAAGATTTAGCACTGTCACTTGTAAGCTGTCCAACTGAGTGCTGGTGAGAATTGAAAAGTGCATGTAGGGTGAGTACATTTTGGTCATATGTTTCTGTACGGCATTTTTACCATTGACAGACAGATGAAAAATAATAAGAAAGCCTGCAGTGCCGTACAAAAATGATGTGCCACTAAGTCGGTATTTTTATTTTTTTTCTGACAATTTCCATGGTAAATTTGGACATTTTATTCTATACGGCATAAGTTTCATACTGTTTAAATACAACTTCGAATCAATTATTTCGCAACACCGTACAAAAGTAATGCGACAATGGAAAAAAATTGAGGGTTACAACCCCCTCTTTTTCCGTGGTCCGGGGGGTGATTTGAAACAGTACGGCTTCGGTTCCAAACATTATTTTAGGACTCAAAAGTACTATTAAAAATAATGCCGTCAAAAAATTTTTGTTCATTTAATAATAATCTTAATTTCACGGTATACTTGATTTTTTAGGCTCTAAAATTATTTGATTCTGTACGGCAACTTTATTTTCAATATGATATTGTAAAATAAATTGTTATAATATAGTATTGCCGTTCAAAAGAAACTGTTCTAAAAAAATTAAAGAGAAATACAAAAACTGAAAATTTAAATATTCGTAGATTAATTAAAGCAATTTTCTACATTTTCCCCCTCGTCTTAAATAGTATTAAGATAAATAAATTAGGAAAAAATTATGCCGTACATTTGAATGCAGAGTAAGCAAAGTTCCGTACCATTATAGAACAAAATTGTGTTTTTTTTGTATGGGAGCTCCCCTTAATTATTTCTTTTTTAAAAATGTTTTCAATGATTTTTAAATTAAAAATGAAATTGAGTATTTTGTGAACATTTCAGGTGTCTACCTGTTGCCATTATTGATATCGAGCAAAAAATGACAAAAAATGACGTTTGTTCTATGGGAGCCCCCCTAAAATATTTATTTTATTTTGTTTTTAGTATTTGTTGTTATAGCAGCAACAGAAATACATAATCTGTGAAAATTTCAAATCTCTAGCTATTACCGTTCTTGAGTTACAGCCTGGAGACAGACGGACAGACATTGAAGTCTTAGTAAAAGGGTCCTGTTTTCACCCTTAAGTACGGAACTCTAATAAAACAACTATTTTTTAGAAAAAAAAAACTATATTTCGTTTTCTTACATTCCGTTCTATGGATTTTTGCTTGTTTTTTTTTTCTCCTACAAACCTTTAGACCAACGAAAATGTATGGCATGGAAAAAAAATATTATCTATGCATAAGATAGGTACTTTCAAAATAAATTAATTTTATGTTGATTCAAATCACCCCCCGGACCACTAGAAAAGAGGGGGTTGTAACCACAGAACAGATTTACTCCTAGCTGAGAAGAACATTGACTTAGTACAAAAAATTCTCGCGAATACACGCCATCTATTGGCTAGACCCCATCAACTTCACGAACCCGCGAATTTTGAACATATGTCAATTCATAGGGTTCTCATAAGGATTTTATTTATAACTAAAATTGGGTTTAGTTTTACACTAGCAAGAAACTTGTAGCAAATTAAGTTTCTTACTAATGTAAAACTAAGTTAACAATAAAAACAACTTATGAAACGAAAGTCATTTATTTTCAAATTTATAATACCTATTTATACACAGCTTCTTTAAGGGCCCGGGTTACCCTCGAAATTTTCATACATTCCTAATACCAAAATCATTTTCTCATGCGAAAATATTTAACATGTTTGAGTTATTTTTCAGCTTAAGATAGTAATTACCTAGGGTCCTGAACAAATTTTTTTTACAAAATATTTAAATACTAAAAAAAAAATTTTTGTGTTTATATATTTTTTAGTAAATTTACTACTACATATTTAAACACCAAAAAATAGACAAAAACACAAAAAAATATATAAATAAATAGTAAATTTACTACAAAATATTTAAACTTTAAAAAATATTTTTTATTATTTAAATATTTTGTAGTAAATTTACTATTTATTTATATATTTTTTAGTGTTTTTGTCTATTTTTTGGTGTTTAAATATTTAGTAGTAAATTTACTAAAAAATATTTAAACCCAAAATTTTTTTTTAGTATTTAAATATTTTGTAAAAAAAATTTGTTCAGGACCCTAGGTAATTACTATCTTAAGCTGAAAAATAACTCAAACATATAAATATTTTCGTATGGGAAAATATATAAATATTTTCGTATGGGAAAATGATTTTGGTATTAAGAATGTATGAAAATTTCGAGGGTAACCCGGGCCCTTAATATTTTGTTCTTATTTCTTATTATGTACCTGTAGACTCAGGTGAATTTAAGCTTCTAAAGTTCTAACAGTGATTAGGGTTAAGACATTGGCGATTCACTAAGTAGCCAGTTTTAAAAAAAGGAGAAGAAGATTAAAGAAGGAGAAGAAAGAGAGGTTATAAATTTATTATGGGGAGTTTTGCCGGGAATGTGAAAGAGTGATGTTGTTATTTTGTATTATTTTCCTAAAATTGTGTTAAGTTGGGTTTTTAATGTGTAATATTGGTAGAATATTAACCATTAGATATTCGTTATCGTGCACAAGTGTAGGAAAGTGATGCATTATCCAGAAACGTGCGATTTTGTGTTCCCTCCAAAACTCCATTGAAAGTTTCAGTAAAGCGTCTACCACTTTACTGAAACGACCGACTTGACTCCTTGACTGTAGGTATTGACTTGTACTTAGACTTTGACTAGACTTATGACCTGACGATATTACATGGAAACGATGCTGAAAATTATTACCTATAGGAGGAATACGGTTTTCCCGCCATATTTCTTACCTTTTTACCTTGTCTGTGGCACAACATACACATACTTTGTGTCAAGCTGCCAAAAACGAAGAAAAAAAAATTTATTATGGATTCGGAATCCTGAATAAATATTAAGCTATGTCCTTTCCCGGGACTCAAAAGCATCTCCATACCAAATTATTGGTCTTACCCCTTTCAGTATTACAACCTTATTTACACGAATTTATAACTTAAATGTTCACATGAAATGCAAAGTCACTATCACACAATTTTCACAGCACTAAAGCACGGAGAGAAGCACAAAACACGGAGAAACCGAATCCCAACTCAATATTAATTGGCAAGCACAGTTTAGTTATTGGAATAATTACAAAAGAACGGAATTACAAGAAAAAGCAAAGTCAATGGCAGACATTTTCCTTGTGACAAAATTACACAGATTATGTTTTAAAATATTTTTACATTGGCATCCCAGGTCTGGCCCCCGTTTCATGATTGGCTATATTAGGGAGCTGACCACCCCTGGTTGTAACCCTCGATTTTTAGGGTTCCGTAGCCAAAATGGCAAAAAAGGAACCCTTATAGATTCGTCATGTCTGTCTGTCTGTCTGTCTGTCCGTCCGTCCGTATGTCACAGCCACTTTTCTCCGAAACTATTAGAGCTATACTATTGAAACTTGGTAAGTAAATGTAGTCTGTGAACCGCATTAAGATTTTGATGCAAAAATGGAAAAAATATTAAAAATTTTAGGGGTCCCCATAGGTACAACTGAAACAAAAAAATTTTTTTTTCATCTAACCTATGCGTGTGGGGTATCTATGGATAGGTCTCCAAAAATCATATTGAGGTTTCTCATATCATTTTTTTCTAACCTGAATAGTTTGCGAGAGAGACTCTTCCAAAGTGGAAAAATGTGTGTCCCCCCCCCTCTAATTTCTAAAGTAGAGGCATGATAATTCTAAAAAAAATATATGATGTAGATTACTATAAAAACTACCAACGAAAATTGGTTTGAACGAGATCTAGCCAGTAGTTTTTTTTATACGTCATAAATAGTAAAGTACAACTGAAACAAAAATTTTTTTTTCATCTAACCTATGCGTGTGGGGTATCTATGGATAGGTCTCCAAAAATCATATTGAGGTTTCTCATATCATTTTTTTCTAACCTGAATAGTTTGCGAGAGAGACTCTTCCAAAGTGGAAAAATGTGTGTCCCCCCCCCTCTAATTTCTAAAGTAGAGGCATGATAATTCTAAAAAAAATACATGATGTAGATTACTATAAAAACTACCAACGAAAATTGGTTTGAACGAGATCTAGCCAGTAGTTTTTTTTATACGTCATAAATAGTAAATCTTAATCTAAATTTCATTAAATCGACTGAAATATAAAAATAAACCAAAAATATTTTAATTTCATAAAAATAAACCTTATTGCTGCTGCGGAACCCTCCATGGGCGAGTCCAACTCGCACTTGGCCGCTTTTTTTCCATTGTCGCATTATTTTTGTACGGCGTTGCGGAATAATTGATTCGAAGCGGTATTTAAACAGTATGAAACTTATGCCGTATAGAATCAAATGACCAAATTTACCATGGAAATTGTCAGAAAAAAATTATAAATACCGACTTAGTGGCGCATCATTATTGTACGGCACTGCGGGCTTTCTTATTATTTTTCATGTGTCTGTCGATGGTAAAAATGCCGTACAGAAACATATGACCAAAATTTACTCACCCTACATGCACTTTTCAATTCTCATTCTCACCAGCACTCAGTTGTTGGACAGCTTACAAGTGACGGCATGGTGCTAAATCTTATTATTTTATGCTCTAATATCGTCCTATATACGTCACCATTTGATCCATCCATTTTCGACATGGGCCTGTAGTCTTATATCTGTTTTGTAAGTTGCATTAAAAATCAAAATCATTCCACAGGTCGTAATTGGACAGAAATGTAATTGATGTTGGTAGTGGGTGTGGTGTCGGTGTTACTCTTCAAAGCAGGTGAAATTATAATATTATTACTATCTAGGTTTAATTATCTTTACATATTGACTATTAATTTATAAGGATGTAAAAACCGTTCAAGTGCATTTGTTTAATAAAACTTTTATTTCTTAAATGTATGTATATTATCTTTACAATAAACAAGTGACGAAAACCATTCTCAAGCATTCGTTGGCCTAAACGTAAACGCGCTCAAAACTGATGGGACACTCGAGAGTTACGTCACTACATCAACATGCATGGACCAGTTGCAATATTTTTGGAAGTACGAGGAGGAAGCACGAACGAAGCTCACATTTTTTCGTAAGTCTCGGTGTGGCCGCAGTCGCAGGAGCGCCGGTAGATGTCCTCGTTGGCGTCGTACTGCTCAGGACCGAAAGTGTGCTCGTGCGCGGCGCGCGTGCGGTCAAAGAGCGTGGAGCGGACGGCCATTCGCAGCGCACGCAGTTTGCGATCGGCACGCGTGCGGTCGGCGCGTTCGCGGCGCTCGCGGTGGCGCGTGCGCTCCTCCTCCAGCTCGGCCAGCGAGCCCCACACGTCGACCGCGCGCGCCTCCACTTGCGCGCGCAGGTACAGACGCATCTCGGCGAAGCGCGCGCGATGCGGGTTGCGGCGGCGGACGCAGCGTAGCGGCGGCGGCCGTGAGTCCAGGTCACAGTCCTTCAGAAGGAACTCAGTCTTGGCTTCGGTGCGAGTCACCAGCGAGTGCGCGCCTTCGCTATCTCTGCGGCCAAATGGTATGGTTGTGGTCACTCTGGAGTGTTACTTAAGATTGTATATTAATTAGTATTTATTGCATATGAAGGAGTTTTCTTTTAAATTTGGTACTTATAGGTTTTTGTATTGATTCATTTGAACTTCAGAGAGTATTGCAGAAAATATTATTTTGTAAGTATAAAATAATATATTATAAGCAAGAGAGTACCCAAAATTTATAAGTTATATAACAGTAATATAATTAACTGTGTAAAACATTAGAAGCTTTTTCGTTTATCAACAAGTATTATAAATGATAAAGAATAATTATTATTAAAAATTGAAAATGTTGTTAGTAATTCGTAAAGTGGTATATTTATTTTATGTATTTACCCTACCTCCTCATATATAATGTAAAATGTGCAGTAGTTTAATAGAGTAGTGTAGTAAGTATGTATGTACCTCACAGAAATAAGATCAATATACCTAGTATAAGTAAGTGAAACACTTGACGACTTGGTTAAGACTTAAGACTAACTTTACTGTCGTGTAATTCACTTACTTATACTAGGTACATACCTACTATACTACACTACTGCATATTTTACAATTATACGAGGTAGATTGGATGCCTCGGAATCTACCATCAGTGAGTTGCGTAGTGAATTATTACAATTAGGCCCACTTGCGCCAATCTGGGTTAAAGTTAACTATGAGTTAAACATCATGTCATCTCTATCACTGACTTGGTGAGTGACAGATATGACATGATGTTTAACTCAGAGTTAACTTTAACCCAGATCGGCGCAAGTGGGCCTAAAAATGTAATAATTCACTATGTAGGTCACCCGAGTATCCGATCGACTCGATAAATATGCGTCGCGGAGCTCAGCGCGGCTCGCCGTTTTGCACGTCAGCGAAATCGAGTGGGTCAGCAACAGCCGCCGCCGTCACCGCGTGACGTCGACACGAAATTGAGGCCATCGACTCAACAGAAAAATTATGCAAGCGTCGCTGCTTGCCCCGCACCGCCCCCGCGGGTAAAGGCGAGGGGTGCAAAGGAGGGCCGCAAGGCTGAACATCTTCGACTCGGCAGGGACGAGAGCAGGAGGTGCGATGAGGGCTTCGTGTGGAGAGGAGGAAGAGGAGGAAGCCCACCGTCCGCAACCACCGCGGCACCGCACCTTATGTGCCCGAGCTGCGCCTGCGCAGCGAGGTGCCCGCGACACCGCTCTATGTGTCGCGCCTGCACTGGTCCATGACGGTCGAAGACGTCGTAAACTACATCCGCGAGAAGACCACCTACACCTTGACGCTCCACGCGTCTGCACTCTCGCCACAAAGTGAATTTTAGTTCCTTTGTGGTGAAAGTGCCGACTCAAGTTTTATCCATCTTCGAGGTGGAGGAGTTCTGGCCCGCCGGTGTAGTTTACCGGAGGTTTCGGGGGAGGCTCCCGAACGAAGCGCGCATCACGTCGCCGAAAGAGACTTTAACGTGATAAAGTGTAGTGTGATTGTGTGTGTGAATGTGAGAATAATATATATTAGGATAAAATTGTTCGGCGTGCATCCGTTTTCTGATTGCCATAATACAAGTTTTTACTTAGTATGGGATTAGACGACGTGATGTACGCTACCTTGTTTTTACCCGACTGCCAGGAGGGTTATGTGTTTGGCGCGTATCTTGTATGTTTGTAATATTCTTTATTACCTCGTATCTTCAGAACCGCTAAGCGGATTTTCATATTTGAGGTATTGTTAGATTTGTCTTAATGGCCCAAGTGTTCTTAGATAGGTGACATGAAGAAAAAACCAAAATGGTGGACGTTTGACGCCATATTGTGAGGTAAAAAAAAATAACAATTTACCAAGCATATCGAGTGGGGTATCAAAATAAAGGATTTTAAACACTGATTCTAAATATGTATATAACTTGCAGTTTTATTATTAAATCGAACGATAAATCTACACTAATAGTGCAAAGAGGAAAGATTTGATTTTTTGTTTGTTTGGCTCGGAAACTACTGGACCGATTTGAAAAATTCTTTCACCATTGGAATTCTACATTATTTTTGCTGAACATAGGCTGAATTTTATTTTGGAGAAAAATAGGGTTCCGTAAAATATTTGGGTTCTTCGGACGCAAGGTGTAAAAAATCAACCAGAAAAGTTACTTATTTTACGTACGCTGCCTAAACTATAAAATATAGAACCATAATATGTTCTAAGTAATTATAGAACTTGTAAATATCTACAAAAAAGTCCGCGACACACTATACCTATCTATGTCGAGTGAGGCACAATAACCATTATTTTATTTAAAAATCTTGATTTTTTTTGGACTATATTTAAACGTGTTTAATTTATTCATTCTTTTAATCCTTATCAAAATAAATTATTCCATTACTAAGTACAGTTTATGTAGATAATATTTGGTCTTTGAATGATTAAAATTGGATGTTTGGTTTTGAAATTATGGCGAAATTAAAATATTACGATGGTGGGCGTCACCAAGGCGGGGGTGCGCGTGCGGGAGGAAGCATGGACGGACCTCCGTCCATGCTGATTGTCTACCTAGAGTCTAGACAATCAGCTGTGCAGGTAAAAACCTGCCTGCATGGATAAAATATACAATCTATAAAAATAAGAACATTGGCTACATTACTGCAAATTGCAAAATTTGCACGACAGAGGTGCTTCCGCGGTACGCTTACTTCAAACTTCAATGTTTACAGACAGACAGTCGACAGACAGACACAAAACTCTTCTTACTTATTATTTTTGCGTAGGGGGTTAATAATTGGGGAGTGGGGTCGAACTTCGAAGAGTTCGAAGTCGAACATTGACTTCTTAAGATTTCAAACATTTCTTCAAATTAATCGGAAAAGATTCCTCCATCCTTACCACCTCTTATAGAAACACGTTTAGGTAAGCGATGGTGCGATGTAGAAGACACATGACAGCTCCAACTTAATTTGAACAAATTTACCTACGCATTTTACCCCCTTACAACTCCTTTTTCCAGTTAAAAAGTAGCCTATGTCCTTTCTCAGGCTTTAGACTATCTGTGTACAGAATTACATAACAATCGGTTCAGTAGTTTTGGCGTGAAAGCGAGACAGACAGACAGACACAGACAGACAGACTGACAGACAGACAGATATACTTTCGCATTTATATTATGTATAGATTTTGTATTTAGCGACATTTAGTTCCAACTTCCGTCAATAGATTTCGCTGTGCTTTCTTTAGATCGCGCTATCGCTTGTCTGTACACGTTTGTATAAAGTCTTCGTAAAAATACTTCTCTATTATCATTAATAATTATCTTTAGGCTTTTTAGGCTGCAAAAGAGAAGACAGAATCTCCGTAAAATACGCCTTGATAAAATGAAAGATAGAATGAAGTTAGCATACTAGGATCCAGATGCAACCACATGACATAAACTCATTTAAAGAATTAATCCGGTTACGTAATCTTTCTTAACTAAAAATACATAAATAAAGTAAATTAATTAAAAAATCAAAAAACCCGACTGCAAAAAATTTTAACTAAAAAGACCGAAACAAGACCTAATTCTGCCGGAAGCTTCAAGCCATGTTGATATTTGATTGATACGACCATTGCTTACGAGATTCATGTCAAGATGAATAGAAGGCTACATTGAAAGATATAGAAAAAAATGGACTACAAAATGCAGTCGGAGGCATGTCGCACCAATTTAAACCTTTTAATAAAATCATAAAATGTCGCACCAATTTAAACCTTTTAATAAAATCATAAAATATGCCTCCGACTGCATTTTGTAGTCCATTTTTTTCTATATCTTTCAATGTAGCCTTCTATTCATCTTGACATGAATCTCGTAAGCAATGGTCGTATCAATCAAATATCAACATGGCTTGAAGCTTCCGGCAGAATTAGGTCTTGTTTCGGTCTTTTTAGTTAAAATTTTTTGCAGTCGGGTTTTTTGATTTTTTAATTAATTTACTTTATTATACTATTGTATATTATTGAATGATTAATAAAGAATTTGAATTTGAATGTAGTGACATACCAATAGCACAGAATATAATATATTAGTAGCAAAGACTTCTATTGAATATAATATATTAGTAGCAAAGACTTCTATTTAAACTGAGGTAGACGGGCCATACGCACCAAATGTTCCGCCGTTCCAATCACAGATTAATATATGTAGCAAGCTAGTTCCAATGGAGCTAATTCACACCATTGCAGTCAGTGTTCACTGGCGCGCTGTACGCGACGGTCATATGCGAAACCACGAAAAAATGACATTTTAAGTGTAATAGGCCGGGCTGTATTATTGTCTCTGAACGTGTTAAAAGTATCAATACGTGACACATGTTGATTTTACCGTAAGTATGGACAACTAAATAATTTTAGTTTTTAATAATTTTCAGTCATTACTATGTATTTATTTCTTAAAACTAGGAAGCCTCAAACTCAATTCTACGCAAGGTCTGAACGTGTGTACGGTTAGCAAGCAAATTTTTAAAACAATTTTTATTTTATTTTCAGATACTAAAGGCCGTCACAGACCTAGCTATAATATATATTAATATATTTATAGCTAGGCATATTAATATATATTTTCTATACAATTTTCGCGTGACCACACTCAGCTATGATATATATTTCTGGTCTCAGTGTGTTTAGTACGGTATATTAATATATAATTAATATTATAGCTAGGTCTGTGACGGCCTTAATTATAGTAATCAAAGGGCAAAATGCCATGTATGAATATCGAAATGCCCTTGTAAGGACTTATACACCTTATTTATTGAATTTCAGGTGGTGCAAAATTCTGCACCATTTTGCGAACAAGGAGCGTCAAGTCCTGAAAGAGAAGTTGACATTTCAGATTTAAATTCAATATTTGACTCACCTAGAAAACACTTTTTAAAAAATAAACTTCGAAAGACAACGATGCAAAAAAGAAAATTGATGGCAGACATGAAATTGTTAAAAGAAAAGAAGAAAAGAATAAAAAATAATACTAGCAAACGCCAGAAGCTCACAAAGTTAATATTATTCGAGGGTAACTAAAGAAGCAACAATACAATACACTTTATTCTATAGAAAAATTTATTTATATAGCAAGGAGGCTAAACACGAGGGTGACGGTTGCTAGGCAACCGGGCTGTTGGAGATATGAGACTTGGAGCTTGCGAGAATTGTATGTTTCCTAACCATTTCTAACTTATATTTTGTGGATTCTGTAGTAATAAACGATTGTACTGTATTACATTTATATTTTAAGTTTATATTTTAAGTTTACTACAGTCATGATTGAAATTCCAGCCCCCCTACCATGAGCTCTTATAGCAGTATTACTTTAATATTACTTTCAGATTTCGCACAAACAAAAAACATACCTATGTTTATATTAATAGAGATCATGTTTGTTTATGCGAAATTCAAAAGTAATATTAAAGTAATACTGCTATAAGAGGTCATGGTAGGGGGGCTGGTATTTGGAAATTCATTTAGAAATAAATACCAGTTAATTGTAAGTTGTAGTTTAAGTTTAATTAATATTATTATTAAAAACATTATAAAAACGAAAAAAAATTTTTAATTTGTAATAGACTTTTTTGCAATCAGTACTTGCGGGCGTTTGTTTACCTGCTTTCGGGTTGCTACGCTTGCGTTCGGTATGAGTTGACCGAATACCATAGGCAATCCTTGTCACTCTTGTTACAAAATAATATTGTCATCTCGCACTTGACTACGTAGATACTTGTAGTTTGTGTGTGTGTAATGTTTTGAGTGTATTGTTTTAGGATTGCTTTTCAAATGACATTTCGTAGGGCACACCACGTCTACCTCAGTTTAAATAGAAGTCTTTGATTAGTAGTACCAGAGTACCAACAGAATTCCCACTAACGAAACCGGTTTAAAGAAATAACGACGCATGTTACGATACTATAAAGTTCAAATTCAGACCGCGCAGTGCTAGGCGCCTACAATTATATTTACCTACATCTCCGCTTTCGTTCTATCGCATAACGCGTACCTTTTCTTACGAAATCAAGGTTTTCGCCTTTGAAAAAACAAAATAATATTTTTTTATTACTATTAGTACGAATAGCAAACCTTTTTTAAATAGTAATATCAAATTTTAGTAACCCAACCTATATATTTTTATAGTAGTTTTATATTCGATTATAGTGCAGGAAACTTTTACAATTTAAACAGTAATTTGTGTTTATTTCTATGCAGATTAAGTCTTTTGGTCGCCATTTGTAACAGCCTCAGAACAGGAAAATGTAACAGCACAGTCACAGTTCTAACCTAACCTACTTTTGGACTTTCTGGATTGTGTTTGTTTTTGTTTGGACCCCCCCATTTGTTTTATGACGGTCGCCGGCTGCTGTAGCAGCACGCTCGCTGCGCTCGCTCGGCTCCCTCTGTATTGTGGTCTAAGTTCTAACCTAACCTACTTTTGGACTTTCTGGATTGTTTGTTTTTGTTTGGCGGGGGCTGCGCCCCCCGAGCCCCTCGTCACCCCGCTTCCGTATCCGTGGTTATGTAGGCCTTCTGTTAAGTCTTTTCATTAATAATGAAAAGAAATAAAAATGATGCGCTTGAACTTGATACGGCACCTACAGCCATTTCGGCAACCGGCGCCGGCAGCGGACGCACTCCCTAGTAAGTAACACATAAACACCAGAAAACAGAATATGACCTTATCTCAAGATTACGAAAATTTCAGATGTAAATTTCTCCTAAATGGGAGGTTTTTCTCACCCAAAACATCCTTCCTCAACCCATGTAAGCAACGATATCTAAATACTATACTAATTGTAGTTCTATGCATGTAAGCACCAAAAAATTGGGATAGGTTTGTGAACCTTAACCAAACCGGTAGTTCTGGAGCCTATTTCTTGATGACAGTTAAGGTAAAGGACAAAGGTATAGATTTGATGCATTATCAAATATTTTATACTATAAGCAAAATTTATTGATTTCAGTACCTACTTAAGAAAAACCAAAGTTGTCCAATGAAGTTTCAACTTTTTTTTTGCGTTAGGGAAATGCGTTTACGCATCCCGGGCAGCCTGGGGAGGGCTACCGGGGTATGTGGGACTCCCCGGGGGCGGAGGGCCGCACCCGGGCATACCCACTAAAACCCCAACGGTGTTCCTGCTCTTCCGCTTAAGGCAGAGCAGGAACACCGTTGGGGTTTTAGTGGGTATGCCCGGGTGCGGCCCTCCGCCCCCAGGGAGTCCCACATACCCCGCGAATGAAGTTTCTACTGCTTAGCTTTGTTTAATATACATGCATTGCTACCCCATTAGTCATTACACACAATGGTATACACTAACCTGCAGTTATCACATACAGGGTAATCAAATGTGTCAAGAAGGTAGGACTGTGCGATAGGTTTGTCACACTCTAGGCAATTGGGCTGTTCTGTTCTGTCCACTATTGGTGCAGGCTGAGTACATATCTTCAACTCCTCGGGTTCATCTTCTTCTATAAAGAAACCTGCTCCGGAATCAATTCCATTCACATTCTTATTTACAACTTTCTTGATGACTTCCCTGAAAGGAGTTTTAAATGAGTTGTCTTCTTGTAATCAGTTGTGACTTCAGATGGATTTATTTTAACTTGACTAAACTTTTACAGCCACAATCAGAACGATTACTGTTTCCTTATAATGGAGATTTTCATTTATTAAAGCTTTCAAAAACTTTTTTTTCCAACTGTTCATCATATGAAGTTATGTATGTACCATAAATTACGTGTAATTAATAGTTTTTAGGGTTCTGTACCCAAAGGGTAAAAGCGGGACCCTATTACTAAGACTTCGTTGTCTGTCCGTCTATCCGTCTGTCTGTCTGTCTCCAGGCTGTAACTCAAGAACGGTAATGGCTAGAGATTTGATATTTTCACAGATTATGTATATCTGTTGCCGCTATAACAACAAATACTAAAAATAAAATAAAATGAATATTTAAGGGGGGCCCCCATACAACAAACATGATTTTTTTGGCCCTTTTTGCTCTTTATCAAAAATGGCAACAGGTAGGTACTTGAATTTTACACAAAATCCTTAGTTATATAGGTATGTACTTTAATATTTGATAATAATATTAAAATAAAATAAAAAAATAAGGGGGGCTCCCAAAAAAACAATTTATGGCCTAATTGTGCTCTATAATGGTACGGAACCCTTCGTGCGCGATTCCGACTCGCACTTGGCCGATTATTTAGATAACATAATGCTTGGTTATATTTTCTGTTAAGGATTATGAAGTAAATTTCGTTTGAACGGCAGAGAAAATAATTTGCCGAGATTTATAATCTACCTTCTTCTAGTACGATGTATTCAGTATCGAGTACTTTTTTAAATAACAGTATTCATCTCACTTGGGTTGCACGAGGCGTGACTCCCTTAAAGACTTCGCCTTCTGTCTGTTTCGCTCAAGTCGCGCGCGCTGGGCTTCGCTGAGGGATTCCTTTGTTACCTCGCTCATTTTTGTAATAATTGTGTTTTCTACACAATCGTAACAATGTTTTAATAATATTTTAAAATTGTGAACTACGCTTGCCTTACCAATGTAACAAATTATAAATAAAACACCAATGTACAACACAGATTTTTTAGGAGCACGGTCACGGTATAATGAATACGAGTGGGCAAAAGTAAAAATGTAAAGATTTTTAAATTAATCCCCCTAAAAAGCTTTGGTTCTTGTTTGAGTAGGTAATTTAAAAATTAAAACCATTATTTCCATATTTCAAAATATAGACCGACAAGGCTTTATGTGAATGACTGAATGTGTCAAATGTGTCAATAGGCGCTGCTGGTAATGTCGGCTGTACACTCTCGCCGAGACACAGCGAGGCGGCCCGAGTGCGAGAGTGTAAATAAATGGGTGCGCTCGCCTCGTCTCGCCTGTCTCGGACCCTCTCGGTCCGGTGTCGGTATTTTGCGCCCGAGTCAAAGGGTCTCGCGAGGAAAGCGAGCGCATTACTGTACACTCTCGCGTTTTTCATAACTAGTCGCGCCGCTAGACAATGCAGAACAGAAAAATAACAATAATAAACGTCATTATCAGTCATTATCTGTGAAAAATAAAATTAAATATGATTATAGGTCTTTGGATTACAATGATATCTTTCGATGCATGGTGAATGGTGATCATTGATCGTAGATACGATTTCGCCATTTTTTATTTTTGTATTTTTATTGTGTAAATATTTCATAATTACTAGAATAAAATAGCTCAAAGCATAGAGAGCTACGGCAGCTGCAAGAGAAGTGTTTTCGTCCATCTCATAGAGAAAAATAATGGTCCATCTTCTCTGAGTTCATAACTGCGATTGAACTAAGCGAGATTGTACATGATCGCACTCGGGCAAGGGGCTCTCGCACGAGACTCTCACCCGAGAGCTCTCGGCGAGAGTGTACAGCCGACATAAAGGAGAATTGTCAAACACATGTCAAAAATGACGTTTTTGCACTGATCTCTATATAAGTACGCTGGATTGCTGATAGCCTTTGAAATGACAGCTATTTCTAGTGCCTATTTGAAGCGGAATCAGCGCCCCCATTATTCGGGTAGAGAACTAAATTTGACGTAACCACAACCAATAACAACAGTTGTCATCACTAGTATTAGTTCCAAATACTCTCACTACTGCTATCAGCGCCAAAATGGCGGCTAATCTAAGAAACGCAAAGATATTTTACTACAAACGTCATTCTTACGTCAGATTTAGTTCTATACCCGAATAATAGGGGCGCTGATTCCGCTTCAAATAGGCACAAAAAATAGCTGTCATTTCAAAGGCTACCAGCAATCCAGCGTACTTGTATAATAGAGATCAGTGACGTACCATACCATGTAATATTGCTGTACAGTGTTGCATCCACTCTATAATACTCTAATCTGTGGTGTTGCACTTGCAAGTTGCAACACTATAATACTCTAATCTGTGAGTTGCAAGTTGCAACCCACTCATGAGTCATGACTCATGAGGCCATAGATAATACAGATATATATACTGAGACATGAGGCCATTGAGATACTATAGTCCTTAATCTGTGCATGAGGCAAAGTTTCTCTTCTACTCTATTATACTGTAATCTGTGGTTTCTCTTCTACAAACATGGCATTATTTCCAGCGTATCTTTCAGTGTCTGTTAAAGAAGATAGAAAAAATAATGCAAGTAATACTTTGTGTAAGTTAATAAATTTGCTATTATACCTAATATTAGACAGAAATGAAATTATTTTTCCAAAACTCCACAAAAACTTCTATAAATTGTATCACTTTTTACGTGAGTTGGATTTAGAACAAAAATAGTACCTACCTAAATATTTTTACTATAAACAGCCACTCAATACTTTTTTAGCATGGAAAGATGAGGATTTACGTTCGGAAGCTGTTGAGAGTCAGTTACTTGCAAGTGACACAGACGAGGAAAGTGAAAAATATGTACAAAATGTCGCAGAAATTCAGTCAAATATCAAAGCTGTTCCAAGTAAATGTGATGAGTACTACTTGGATAGC
Organism: Plebejus argus; assembly: GCA_905404155.3. Classification (NCBI taxonomy): domain Eukaryota; kingdom Metazoa; phylum Arthropoda; class Insecta; order Lepidoptera; family Lycaenidae; genus Plebejus; species Plebejus argus. The sequence goes on from FR989935.1 coordinate 16,676,704, forward strand.
AAATGTGACTATGGCAACTTAAATGTGTCCACACTTTACTATCCCGGCCGACCTGAGTAAGTAAATGCTATCAATGTTTCATTGTGATAACTATAATAATACTGTATATTATCATAATTATTATTACATGATTATTATTATATCAATAAGCACCCTAGCAGCTTATAATCTGATGTGTGTATCATCTATACATATAATAAAATCGTAGGAAAGTCAATTCTGTACATTGAATATTTTTGAAAAATAATACTTGGGACGTGATCTACAATCGATATGGAAGCCAAAAACATAGTTTTTAGAATTTTTGTCTGTTTGTCTGTTTATCTGTGTGTCTGTTTGTCTGTTTGTCTGTATGTATGTCCGGGATAAACTCAGAAAGTACTGAATGGATTTACTTCAAATTTTGCACGAATATTATATAGAGGTCGGGTCAACACATAGGCTATATACTATGACGATATCACCTAGGGCGGGGGGAGGGGCTCAAGTTTCAATATTTTTAGTTTTTTGCTCATATCGCTAAAACGGTGTGTTGTAGAGAAAAAATGTCCTGTACGTGATGAAAGCCCATAAAATTTCCTACAAATTTCTCCTTCACACTTTGTATCTATCTTCACTCCTTGCCATGCTATGAGCTTTTGTGTATCTTTTCTATACAAATTTCGAGCGTCGTTTGATTAACATGCTGGGAGCTTTGGCATCGGTCTTTTCTTGGGGGGGGGGGCTTCGCCCGCCCAAACCCCCCCCCACCTCCCCAAATTTTGCTTCAAACAAAGCGGTGTTGCGGCGTTATACATCTTTTTTAAGAACAAAGTTAAAAACTAAACTACACATACGGTTTTCCAGTGTCGTTTGTTTTGGGGGGGCTGCGCCCCCCCAAACCCCCCTCCCCCTTTATTCCTCATGAAACTTTTGTTCATAATTAAAAGGTATCGTGGAGTTTGTATTGCGTCTTAATTATTATCCTTTGTAGGAACAAACTAAGTCATCTATACATATTGTAATAAAATCGTAAGAAAGTCAATTCTGTACATTGAATATGTTTGAAAAATAATACTTGGGACGTGATCTACTATACTAACGCGGACGAAGTCGCGGGCAACAGCTAGTACAATTTAAAGTTTGTCCAGTCTTTTTCTTAGAAAATTTACTGTAGGTGCCATAAGCCATTATTACATCCACTCTTGATGCTAAAATAAAGGAAAAATATGTAACTTATTAAATTAGTAAATACAAATTGTATAAATAACTAGATGACGCCCGCAACTCCGTTGCGCCCAAATTCGTTTATAGCGTGGGAACCATGCATTTTTCCAGGATAAAAAGTATCCTATGTCCTTTCCCGGGACTCAAAGTATCTCCATACCAAATTTCAGCTAAATCGCTTCAGCCGTTTGGGTGTGAAGAGGTAACAGACAGACTGACAGATAGACACACTTTGGCATTTATAATATTGGTATGGATTTGTAACTTTCATAGAAAAACTATTAGACTACAGGCCCATGTCGAAAATGGATGGTCAAATGAACCACCTGGTGACGTATATAGGACGATATTAGAGCATAAAATAATAAGATTTAGCACTATGCCGTCACTTGTAAGCTGTCCAACTGAGTGCTGGTGAGAATTGAAAAGTGCATGTAGGGTGAGTAAATTTTGGTCATATGTTCCTGTACAGCATTTTTACCATCGACAGACACACGAAAAATAATAAGAAAGCCCGCAGTGCCATACAAAAATGATGCGCCACTAAGTCGGAATTTTTATTTAATTTTCTGACATTTCCATGGCAAATTTGGTCATTTGATTCTATACGGCATAAGATTCATACTGTTTAAATACCGCTTCGAATCAATTATTCCGCAACGCCATACAAAAATAATGCGACGATGGAAAAAAATCGAGGGTTACAACCCCCTCTTTTCCAGTGGTCCGGGGGGGTGACTTGATTCAACATAAAATTAATTTATTTTGAAAGTATCTTATGCATAGATAATATTTTTTTAAATGCCGTACATTTTCGTTGGTCCAAAGGTTTGTAGGAGAAAAAAAAACTCAAGCAAAAATCCATAGAACGGAATGTAAGAAAACGAAATATATCTTTTTTTTTTTCTAAAAAATAGTTGTTTTATTAGAGTTCCGTACTTAAAGGGTGAAAACGGGACCCTTTTACTAAGACTTCGATGTCTGTCCGTCTGTCTGTCTCCAGGCTGTAACTCAAGAATATATATAAGGTAATAGCTAGAGATTTGAAATTTTCACAGATTATGTATTTCTGTTGCTGCTATAACAACAAATACTAAAAACAAAATAAAATAAATATTTTAGGGGGGCTCCCATAGAACAACTGTCATTTTTTTGACATTTTTTGCTCGATATCAATAATGGCAACAGGTAGACACCTGAAATGTTCATAAAATACTCAATTTCATTTTTAATTTAAAAATAATTAAAAACAGTTTTAAAAAAGAAATAATTAAGGGGAGCTCCCATACAAAAAAACACAACTTTGTTCTATAATGGTACGGAACTTTGCTTACACTGCTTTCAAATGTACGGCATAATTTTTTCCTAATTTATTTATCTTAATACTATTTAAGACGAGGGAAAAATGTAGAAAATTGCTTTATTTAATTAATCTACGAATATTTAAATTTTCAGTTTTTGTATTTCTCTTAAATTTTTTTAGAACAGTTTCTTTTGAACGGCAATACTATATAACAATTTTATTTTACAATATCATATTAAAAATAAAGTTGCCGTACAGAATCAAATAATTTTAGAGCTTAAAAAATCAAGTATACCGTGAAATTAAGATAATTATTCAAATGAACAAAAATTTTTTGACGGCATTATTTTTAATAGTACTTTTGAGTCCTAAAATAATGTTCGGAACCGAAGCCGTACTGTTTCAAATCACCCCCCGGACCACGGAAAAAGGGGGTTGTAACCCTCAATTTTTTTCCATTGTCGCATTATTTTTGTACGGCGTTGCGAAATAATTGATTCGAAGTTGTATTTAAACAGTATGAAACTTATGCCGTATAGAATCAAATGACCAAATTTACCATGGAAATTGTCAGAAAAAAATTATAAATACCGACTTAGTGGCGCATCATTTTTTTTTTATTAAATAAGGGGGCAAACGAGCAAACGGGTCACCTGATGGTAAGCAACTACCGTCGCCCATGGACACTCGCAACATCCGAAGAGCTGCAGGTGCGTTGCCGGCCTTTTAAGAGGGAATACGCTCTTTTCTTGAAGGTTTGCAGGTCATATAGGTCCGGAAATACTGCTGGTGACAGTTCGTTCCAGAGTTTTACAGTGCGCGGCAGAAAGTTACGCGAAAATCGCACTGTGGAAGACTGCCACTCATCAAGGTGATGAGGATGGTATGTTTTTCGCGTGGGACGATGGCGAAAAGTTGCAGGTGGTATGATTCCGAACAATTCCTCAGAGCACTCCCCGTAAAACAACCGATAGAGGATGCAGAGTGAAGCTACATCTCGGCGTAATTCCAAGGGGTCCAAGCTGTTCGAAACACTATGGCAGTCAACAATTCGAGCGGCCCTTCGTTGGATACGATCCAGAGGGAGCAGTTGGTATTTTGGCGCCCCTGCCCAGAGATGAGAACAATATTCCATGTGAGGCCGAACCTGCGCCTTGTAGAGTTGTAGGCGTTGGTCCGGACTGAAGTACTGTCTCGCTCTGTTAAGAACACCAAGCTTCTTCGAGGCTAACTTGGCCTTACTCTCTAGATGATATCGGAACTGGACTTCGCTCGATATGTTGACGCCAAATATCTCAATGCTAGGGGAGATGGTTAAAGATGTGCCCTCGAAACGAGGATATATGACCATTGGTGACTTTTTAGTGGTGAACGCGCAGACTTGTGTCTTGGCGGGGTTAAATTGGACTAAGTTACGTCTACCCCATTCAGAGACTTTCTCCAATGAATTCTCTATTTTAGACACAAGTTCGTTTCGACTCTCAATGACATTTTGCCGAGAAATATTGCGGGAGCCGGTATATACAGCATCACCTGTACTATCATCCGCATAGCAATGAATGCCGTTGGTCTGTAACATGTCATTGATATGCAGTATCAATAGGGTAGGCGATAGCACACAGCCCTGAGGGACATCAGCATCAACAGACTGAGTTTCCGAGCATTCGCCGTCAACTACGACCCTTATGCTTCTATCTGCTAAGAAACTAGTGACCCACTTACATAATTTCTATTTTAAAATATAAATATAATATAATTAAAGTATAAATTTTGTACGGCACTGTGGGCTTTCTTATTATTTTTCATGGTAAAAATGCCGTACAGAAACATATGACCAAAATGTACTCACCCTATATGCACTTTTCAATTCTCACCAGCACTCAGTTGGACAGCTTACAAGTGACGGCATAGTGCTAAATCTTATTATTTTATGCTCTAATATCGTCCTATACGTCATCAGGTGGTTCATTTGACCCATCCATTTTCGACATGGGCCTGTAGTCTATATAATATTAATATATAATGGATAAGTTTTTGGAAATGAGCTGTCCTGCAGTACTTAAATTGTATGAATTTGTATTATTATTAATTATAAAATTATAGGTATTACTGCAAAAAAGGTAAAATTGATTGTAAGAAAAACAAGAGATATGTGCGGCGTTATTATACAAGCTGCATACCACATGAGTCTGATGCTCCCGCTGTTACACAACGGGCTGATGCATACCAGCTGCTGCTGGCCCAGAAACCTCAAGATGTAGCTCTTTGGCAAAAGTTTATTGACTTTCAGGTATGACATCAAGTTTTATTATTATTATTATGTTTGTGTAAGGTATTCCTTGCTCACGGGCAATTAAATCCCGGACCTTTGGAAGGCATGCGTGGGGCCGAAGCCAACACGTAGAGGCCCGTTACACAGTTTTAATCTATTATTATTATTATTATGTTTGTGTAAGGTATTCCTTGCTCACGGGCAATTAAATCTTTTGCGGGCAAATGGACTTTTGGAAGGCATCCGTGGGGCCGAAGCCAACACGCAGAGGCCCGTTACACAGTTTTACTCTAAAATTCTTACGCCGGTTCTTCTCGCCGGGCTAGTTCCCGAATCGGTGGTAGGCACCAGTAGTATCAACGTTCTGAAAGCATTTTTTTAAAATCTACTCAGAAATAAAATAATTTTTATTTTTATTTTTTATTTTTAATGTTATGTCACACTAGCCGGCGACTCTCCCTGTCCGCACTATGGGAGTACGACCAAGGAGAGCCAGCGGCCAGTGTAGGACTATTACAGGGAATGGATATTAGAAATGATACCGGGCTATGGGGGTGAGGTGCTAGTGGACTGGGTAACTGGGACTATGGAAGGACTATGGCGTCTGCCGATACAACGTGGAAACATGTATCATAAAGTTGGCAGACGGTGACTCGCCAACTCTTTGAATGGGCCCCTCAAAATGGTTGCACGCACGGTGCACCGAGGCGGCAACATTGACAGAGCGGCTTGAGACAGGAGAGGTGTCGCTGGACTTTAAACGCCGATCATTTGCACCCTCAGAGGGTCCTATCACGTCGCCCACTCGCCACTTACGCTTCACATCCTCCCTCCGAGCCGAAGCTCTTGCGACTCCACTCTGACCGGCCGGTTAAGGCAAGGCAGAGGTAGGGCCTGATTCTCCGTCAGTGTTCACTCCAGCCGGCCGGTGAAGGCAAGCCGGAGATGGAGAACAGGGGCTTCCCTGGGAGCACTCGGGTACGTGGGGTCGCTACTCCCCAACAGCTCGCCACAAGCTGCCCTGCGGGCTTATTATTATTATTTGTATAAAGAAACAAAAGTCTCGGCTGTTGGCCGGAGAAATGACTCAGATACGGGCAGAAGCCAAGTATTCTGATTCTTGTTAGAGATGACGTGTTACGATTGGACTGAGGGAAAAGATGAGGATGGGTTTAGGAAACGGCGAACTAGTGAGCATGTGTCTATGATAATGGATTTGTGGGAATAATGCGTGGAGGCCTAAAGGAAGATCTTCCGACCGAGCGAGGTGTTATGCCCGGTCAGGCCGGAGCCCACGTGATACATTTCAGCTGTCGTATATATACTGACGCGCTCAGAAAACTTCGATAGCGCGATGCAGGAATGTTAGGCGAATGTGGGTACCGCCACATCACTCCCCCCCGAAGACCGGAGGTCGAATCTTGAAGTCTTGTTCGCTTGAGTCGCCAGTGCCAGTGAGTTCCAGTGAGTCGGAACTGTTGCAGTGAGTCCCAGTGAGTCGGAACTGTAAGCTGCTGCACGGGATCCAGTGAGTCGGATAAGCTGCCGTGCGGGGCCGATGCCACGTGCTGACCAGGAGAGATGTGCTCTGCTTGCTGACCGGTCGGTGTAGTGAGAAAGCCCGATGATGCCGATGCGGAGTCGCCCAGGCCGCGGTACATTGCGGCTAGTGGACGAGGTACCCGATGAGGCGATGCTGGCTGGCGCGGTGCGGAGGGGCGGGAAGTGATGATGATGAAGGAGGCGTGTTCTGTCGAGGGTCACCAATGTGGGAATAATGCGTGGAGGCCCAAAGGAAGATCTTCCGACCGAGCGAGGTGTTATGCCCGGTCAGGCCGGAGCCCACGTGATACATTTCAGCTGTCGTATATATACTGACGCGCTCAGAAAACTTCGATAGCGCGATGCAGGAATGTTAGGCGAATGTGGGTACCGCCACAGATTTTTGAATTTGGATATAAGTGTTTTTATGAAGATCTAAGGTTTTCAGAGAAGCGGCGAGAGTCTTCGGAATTACTCCAGTAGAAGAAATGATGATGGGGATAATTTTGACGACATCCTGGTGCCACATTTGCTTAATTTCGTCTGCTAGTGGAATGTATTTTTGTATTTTCTCATTGTGTTTTAGTTATAAGTTGTTAGTGTTGGGGACAGCGATATCTATGAGGTAAGTGGTTTTTTCTGCTTTTATTGTAAGGGTTATGTCTGGTCTATTGCTGAGAATGGTTCGGTCAGTTACTATGTCACGATCCCAGTAGAGTTTAACAGTACTATTTTCGAGGACATTGCGAGGTTTGTATTTATAGTATGGGGTGTGTGAGTCTATGAGTTTGTATTTAATGGCTAATAGTTGATGAATGTGTTTGGCTGCATTGTCATGACGGTGTGTGTATTCTTTATTAGCTAGAAAGCTGCATCCTCCGGTAATATTATGATCTATTGTTTCGGTGCTTATGTGACATAGTCTACATTTATCGGTATCTATTGACTCTTTTAGGATGAACTTTGAATAATTGCGTGTTTTTATAATTTGGTCTTGGATCGCTATTAAAAAGCCTTCTGTCTCAGAATAAAGATTGCCTTTACAAAGCCAGGCGCATGAGGCAGCTTGGTCTACATGTTCTTGTTGCAGATGGTGAGGATATTTACCGTGTAGAGCTTTACTCTTCCATTTTTGTATCTTATTCTTCATCTGTATCTTAGTCTTTAAGGATCTTCAAAGTTGGGTTGAATTGGCTGTTGCTGAGTTGTAATGGTGTACCTTTATGTGGAAGTCTTACTATTGTGTCATGTAATTGGCTGGTTTGTGCTTTATTTAGGAAATAGGATCGCATGTTGTTTATTTGGTTATAATGCAGATTTTTTATATCTATAACACCTCGGTCTCCTAATTTTCTTTTAAGTGTGAATCTTTCAACTGCTGAGTGAATGTGATGGATGTTGTGTTTGTAGCTTAAAGTTCGGGTTGTAGTGTTTAGAGAGTCAAGTTCTGTGTCGGACCATTTAATTATTCCAAATGAGTATGTTAAAATAGGTACAGCGTAGGTATTTATGGCCTTAACTTTATTTCGAGCAGATAATTGGGTAGCTAGTATTTTATGAAGTCTCTGTTTATATTTAGATTTAAGGCTATTTTTGATATCCTTATGATTTTTATTGCTGTGCTTTGTAGAAATCCTAAATATTTATAAGTGTCTTTTGCTTGTATGCTATTTATTATTCCATTTTGCATTTTTTCTAAGTTTAGCGGTTCTGTTTGTGTGTGCTTCCCTTTTACAATGCAGTTAACTTTACATTTTTCTATACCAAATGTCATTTTTATATTACGAGGGCTGCTATTTATGTATCCGGAATTAAAAAAAGAAACAAACATATATCATTAAATATGGTTTTATTGCTTTTCAAAATATTCGCCGCGATGATCGACACACTTTTGCATACGCTGGAACCAATTTTCATAGCACTTTTTCCATTCTGATTGAGGTATCTCCAAAACGTGCATTTTGAACGCATCAACAGCCTCTTCGCGGCTCGAAAAACGTTGACCACGTAATTTGTTCTTCGCGTATGGAAATAAAAAGAAATCGTTAGGTGCCAAATCAGGGCTGTACGGCGGATGACCAGTCAATTCGATCTTTTGACCCTCCAAAAACTGAGTTGTTTCAGCTGAGGTGTGACAGCTAGCATTGTCGTGATGTAATATGATTCTGCGTTGTCGGTTGTCCTTTCTTATTTCTTCAAAGACTTCTGGTAAACAAATGGTCGTATACCATTCAGAATTAACAGTTTTACGATTCTCTAATGGCACTGTAGCCACATGTCCATTAATTCCAAAAAAACAGGCGACCATTTGCTTCAAAGTACTTTTTGCACGAGTAACTTTTGTTGGTTTCGGCTCATCTTGGAACACCCACACCGTTGACTGTTGTTTAGTTTCGGGGTCATATGCATAGATCCAAGATTCATCACCTGTGTAGATATTATAAACGGCTTTTGACGTACCACGGTTGTATTTTTTTATCATTTTTTTGCACCAATCGACACGAGCCCGTTTTTGATCGATTGTCAAGTTGTGCGGAATCCAACGCGAACATATTTTTTTTACAGCCAAATGTTCGTGTAATATCTTATGTATGCTCGTCATACTTATGCCTAAGGACGCCTCTATCTCGCGATATGTAACATGACGATCACGCATTATTAGTTCCTGCACAGCATCTATATTTTGTGGGACAACAGCTGTTTTTGGGCGACCTTCTTTATTTTCATCCGTGAGCATAGACCGCCCACGATTAAACTCACTGTACCAGTGATAAACAGTGGTTTTTGATGGTGCTTCATCTCCAAAAGTTGCGGTGAGTTGAATAAAGCACTGTTGTTGATTTAGCCCACGCCGAAAATCGTAGTAAATCATTGCACGAAAATGTTCACGCGTTAAATCCATGGCAAATGAAGACACGCAATTTTCAAAATGACGCCACAATGGAAAAATAATTGACAGTCACATGAAACAAAATGTATTCTTCAACCAAAGAGTTCTATTTTCAAATGTTGTAATTACTTTTTAAATATTGTTCTTGTAAGTGGCCAGTTCCGGATACATAAATAGCAGCCTATGTATCTATACTGAATTATTCGGTTAATCTTATTAAGTTTTCTAGTTGCTATCTATTGCTAGCGTAGAGTTTAATATCGTCCATATAGAGTAAGTGAGTTATTTTAATACTAGTTGACCCGGCAAACGTTGTTTTGCCATAAGTATAAAGTATTTCTACTTCATCAGTTGATACAAAATCTTACCCCCTCTTTTGTCCCCTAAGAGGGGTGGGGGGAAAAATTTTATACACCAGATGTTGAGTCGGAAGAAGACAAATATATCCGCGAAAACCGGAAGCAAATCGGATCAGTAGTTTTCGTGTTAAAGAAAAAAGTTTAATACAAAATCTCACCCCCCTTTTCGTCCCCTTAGAGGGGTGGGGGGAAAAATTTTTATACACCAGATGTTAAGTTGGAAGAAGACAAATATATCTGCGAAAACCGCATTCAAATCGGATCAGTAGTTTTCGTGTGATAGTGGAACAAACAGACAGACAGACAGACAGACAGACAGACAGACAGACAAAAAACTAACCACATTTTTGGTTACTATAGCAATCTAGTAACACCCCCCCGCTTATTATTTTTTGAATATCTTTAATGTACAGAATTCACATTTCTACAGTTTTATTATATGTAAGTATAGATTATTTGTTTTGTTTATTTGATATCCGTAACCTGACTTATTGAGGATTTTTGACAATGGATTCAGAGCCAAACAAAACCATAATGGACTAAGTGAATCTCCTTGAAATATACCGCGTTTAATTTGAATTAAAGATGTATTAAATTCAGCATTTATAGTTCTTATATTTAGTTTGGTAGACCAGGTTGTCATTACATATTGCAAGAAATTAATTAATTTACTACTAACCTTATATATTTTTAGAACTTGTAGAAGCCACGAATGAGGAACACTGTCGAAAGCTTTTTGATAATCAATATATGAATAGTATAGGTTTTTATGGTTTTGTTTGGCTTTATTGTGAATCTCTGAGTCAATAATTACTTGTTCCTTACATCCCATAGACCCCTTAGCACATCCTTTCTGCTCTTCTGGTACGATATTATTTTGTGTTATATGTGTATTAAGTTTTTACGTAATTATAGATGTAAGTAATTTGTACAGCGTTGGAAGACAGGTGATTGGACGGTACTTAGAAGGATTAGTTGTATCGTTGTCCTTTGGCTTTAAATATTATGTAATTCCTTGCGTAAGAAAGGGAGGTATTCTTTGGGGATCCTGTATCATTAAATTAAATGTATTTGCAATATAGTAATGTGTTGAGGTGAAATATTTTATCCAGTAGTTATGTATTTTGTCAGGTCCCGGGGCCTTCCAGTTGAAACTTTTCTTTACAGCGTAAGTAACATCTTCTCTATGTATTACTATGTCTGGCATGATGTAAATAGATAGATAGATAGAATATACTTTTAATTATATAAATATAAATATTCAAGATATTGTACATTAGCAAGGACATAAAATACATTAGCAAGGACACAAGAACGCAAAGGCGATAAATATTTTGACATTCTTCTGTTTCAGCATCAATCCTAGGAGATTGTGCGTCATGTAGGACTGGTTTTGACCACAGGTTCTCCCAATAGCTTTTAACCTCCTCTAAATCAGGTGGTTGTGTAATTTTTATATTGTCTGCATTAAGATTTTGGTAAAATATTTTTTGATTATTATTAAATAGCATATTATGTCTTCTTCTTTCATTACTGATTTTTAGTCTGCGTAGTCGTTTTGAGTTAGCTTGTAGTTTTTGTTTTAAATTATCTAGTTTATCTGCTAATTGGTCTGTGGAGTAATTATAAAGATTGAGTTTTTGTTGATTTCTTGTATTAAGATTTCCTTTAAGATATTGTGTAAGTTGTCCTATTTCTTTACGTAGCTTTTTTATTCGGTTTTCAATTCTTACCTGCCATTTTGGTTCATTGTGATCTATTGTTTTATCGGTTGATTTGTTTGGATTTGTTTTTCTTAATTTGGCGTGTAATGTTGTAGCAGCTATAGCTGCGCAGTATATGGCGCTTTGGATGTCAACAATATCAGGTGTTACTTTTTCTTCTAGATATTGTTACGAATGCGGACACGTAGTGTCATCTAGCGGCAACCAGGCGAAACCATCACAGACAGCGTAAATCCCCTATTCAATACCAGATGCCGCTACTTGCATGTTTTTGTTTACTTGCGCGTACACTCTCGAATTTTCCCACGGTTGTTTACATGTTGATGCGAACTGTGGAATTTTCTCGTACGGTCTAGAGCTCGCCTCGACCCGTATAAATACGGCAGGTAGACGGGCCGCGGAGTCAGTCTTCGAATGTTTTCGAGTGAGCGATAATCAAAGCGACTTCGGAAGTGAGAAACAAGTGACTTAGTGAGTGAACCAGTGATAGTGCTTAGTGTTTGAACTTAGTGCATAGTGTTTGGACCTAGTGCTTAGTGTTTAGACATAGTGATCTAGTGTGAGTTAGTGCATAGTGTTTGGACCTAGTGAGTTGTGTAACCTAAAGTGTAAGTGTAAATAAAAGTCTTCAAGAGAGTCACCAGGTCTTTTTCTCCGAATCATCGAACCTTAGCACGTAACAACTGGTGTCGGAAGTGAGATTTGGAGATGCCATTGACTCCGAGAGAGGACTTCAAGGGGAGTGTCAGGACAAGGGCACAGCGAGCTGCTGCCATTGACTCCGAGAGAGGAGTTCAAGGGGAGCGTGAGGACAACGGCGCAGTGCCATTGACTCCGGGAGAAGACTTCGAGGGAAGTGTCGGGACAAGGGCGCAACGGGCTGCGGAGGCCACACCCACTGGGGACCAAGCTCCGCCCACTGCGGGGCAGGCCTCACCCACTGGCCCCGCCCACCGGGACCCGCCCACTGGCCACGCCCCTCAGGCCCCGCCCACTTTGGGTGTGGCCACGCCCACTGGCTCCGCCCACCAGGCCACGCCCACTGGCTCCGCCCACCAGGCCACGCCCACTGGTGCCGCCCACCAGGCCCCGACTGATCAAGCCCCATCAACTGGCTCCAGCCACCATGCTTCGTCAGTAGCTTCTACAGCACCGCAAATGGCTCTTCATTTAGAAAGTTTAATTAAATTAATGGAGCTGCAAAGGGCTGATATTCAGGTTTTGCAAGATTCTCAAAGGGCAATGATGGAATCACAAGACCGCAAGCTTGGCGTTTTGCAAGAGTCACAAAAGCAACAAAAGGACCTTCAAAAAAAGGCGCTTCTGGCAATAAAGGATGTTGGTGACACGGTGACCAAGCTTCGGAAAGATGTCGACATAATGGAAGAACGCATTACCGGGCTAGGAGTGGATATGGAAAATGTGAAGAGTGGCCTCACAGAACTACAGAAGTGGAAAGTGCGCCTGGAAACCACAGGAGTCGCGACGTCGAGTGGAACTACCGGAGCAGTGGTACAAGGGCCAAAAGTTAAAGTGCCACCATACGACGGTACTACTTCTTGGAACGCTTATCGTCAGCAATTCCAGACGGTTGCTACTGCCAACGGATGGACTGAAGACCAATGCCTGACCGCTCTCACTGTTGCGCTCAGAGGGCAAGCTTTGTCGGTCCTGGAAGCACACACAGGAAATGGGTTCCAAGATCTGATGGAGGCGCTTGAATCCAGATACGGGGAGCGACACCTGGAGCACGTATTCTGTGCCCAACTTCGTGACAGAGTCCAACGCTCAGGAGAGGGACTACAACAATGGGCGTTGGAGATTGAAAAATTGGTCAAGAAGGCACATCCAGGAGCAGACTCCAAGATGGTTGACTCGAACATTATTCAAGCCTTTGTCGACGGAATCAGGGACCTGGAGGTCAGAGCTGCAGTGAGGCTACGTCACCACACCTCGCTAAAGGAAGCGTTGGCGCATGCTCTAGAGGTCGAGGCTGTCCGGCGTGACATACGGCAGTCCTATAAGATCCGCGAGGTCTCGGGAGGAAGTCAAGGAGGTCAAGGCTCCTACGAAGAGAAGTTTTGGAGTCATGTGCTACAAGTGCGGCGAGAGGGGCCATCTTCAGCTCAACTGCCCGCAGAAGGAGACTCAGATGGCAAGAATGAAAAGACTCGAGGAACGCATTGAACAAATAGAGGAGCTGAAGAAGCAAGGGGCATCGTCCCCCGCCCGGGAGCAGGGAAACGAATAAAAGCCAGGACTAAGGGGCGAGTGCTGGCTGACGCGGAGGAAGCCCCAATAACTGTTGTCTCCCAAGCAAGCAGCGGGAATAGTCTTGTGATTCAGGGGACTATTAACAGGATGGATTGCAAAATGACTCTAGACACAGGAGCCTCTAGAACAATAGTGAACCCAAATCTGGTAAAGGCCGCAAGGGGACATAAGAGGAGAACTAATTGTCGGCTTCTTACTGCCTCCGGTCAGCCAATACCCGTCCTGGGAGAAATGTCAGTTATGATTAATGTAGGGGGGTCCTCATACCCTCATGACGTTATCGTGGCTGAAATAATGGATGATTGCATCTTGGGCTTGGATTTCATGAAGAAGCATAACTGCAGGATTAATGTCGCTGACGGAGTTTTCAAGTGTGGCGAAGAAGAAATTTTCATCCTTGGAGGCGCCTGCGGGAAAGTCGCATGTGTAAAGGAAGTCATTATACCTGGACGAGCGGAAGCCCGGGTGCTGGTGAAACTACCGCCAGCTGGAAAGAACAAGTCCAACAGATGCGTGTTGATCGAAGACACACCCACCAAGACATCAGCACGAAAACTGATGACGGCAAGAACCCTTGTTAGTGGAAGCAGTCACGCTGTGGTCCGGGTTTTGAATCTTGGTGAACGCGAGATCTGCTTGAACAAAGGTGACGTCATTGGAAAGTGCGAGGAAGTTGTCTGGATGAGAAAGTGCAGTTCGACGACAGACGCAGACCCAGCAAACAGCAGCAGCAATGGATTAGTGACTGAGCTACTCGATGACTGCAAGAGTAATCTGACTTATTCGCAGAGCATGAAAGCTAAGAAGTTTTTACAGCGCCACGCGAATATCTTCTCCAGTCAAGAAGGCGACCTTGGAAGAACGTCGGTGGTTCAGCACAGGATAGATACTGGAAGCGAGAACCCAATTCGTCAACGGGCAAGACGGATACCCATTGCAAAGGAAAAAGAAGTTGAAGGCCTTTTAGAGGACATGAGAAGGCATAAGATTATTGAACCGTCTGCAAGTCCATGGTGCTCGCCTGTTGTATTAGTGAAGAAGAAAGATGGCAGCACAAGATTTTGTGTGGACTACAGGCGTCTCAATGATGTTACTAAGAAGGACAGCTACCCATTACCTCGGATCGACGACACTCTGGATACCTTGAGTGGCATGAAATGGTTCTCGACCCTGGACCTGAAATCTGGATACTGGCAGGTGGAAATTCATCCAAAAGACAAGGAGAAGACAGCTTTTTCCACCGGTAAAGGTTTATGGCAGTTTAACGTCATGCCCTTTGGATTGTGCAACGCACCTGCCACATTTGAGCGACTCATGGAGTGTGTACTGGCAGGCTTAGTTGGAGAGGCTTGCTTAGTCTACTTGGACGACGTCATCATTGTTGGCCGCGACTTCGAGGACCATTTGCGAAACTTAGAACGAGTTTTCGCCAAAATAGAGGGGGCCAAGTTAAAGTTGAATCCGAAAAAGTGTCGTTTATTCAGGAGTAAGGTCAATTATCTCGGCCATGTTATCTCCAGTGATGGAATCCAGACGGACCCGGAGAAACTGGAAGCAGTTCAAAATTGGCCAACCCCTAAGAACAAAACTGAAGTGCGAGCATTTCTCGGCCTATGCTCCTACTACAGGCGTTTTGTTAAGGGATTCTCGGAGATAGCTTATATAGGTTTTATAGAGTATTAGTATAATTATTTGGATATTGATGTATTTATAGTAGATATATATTATATATTTTAAATAACTATTACTTAATTGTGATTTGTGCACGACCTATCTGCTCTCTTTTACTCCGTATCTCTCCGTAGGGCTGCTGTAAGAGATTTCTTTTAGAAATAAGCAGTTCCTTTGTGTCGTCTTTCTATATTAATTGTATCTGTATGTTTTTTCTTGTGTGCAATAAAGAGTTAAATAAATAAATAAAATAGCCAAGCCATTACATCGGCTGACAGAAGATAAACGACAGTTTATTTGGGACGAGACTACTGAAGATTCTTTTCAGAAACTGAAGAAACATCTGTGTGAAACACCAATCCTGGGGTATCCACAACCTGAAGGTCAGTTTATAGTCGACACGGACGCAAGCAACACGGCCATTGGAGGGGTGTTATCTCAAAAACAGGGTGAAAGAGAAGTTGTGATTGCGTATTTCAGCAAATCTTTATCCAAGCCGGAGAGAAACTACTGTGTGACAAGAAGAGAACTCTTGGCTGTTGTAAAGACGCTACAACATTTCAGCAAATATCTCATCGGCAGACAGTTTTTACTGCGAACTGATCACGCAGCCTTGAAGTGGCTATTGCAATTCAAGAACCCAGAAGGTCAAGTAGCACGATGGATTGAGCAGCTCCAGGAGTACGACTTCAAGACCGAACACCGCAGCGGAAAGTCGCATGGGAACGCCGACGCACTCTCACGAAGGCCGTGTTCGGAAGATTGCAAACATTGTCTTAAACAGGAATCTAATGAAGTGACGTTAAAGTTAACGAGAACAAGTCCTTTGGGTCCATGGGAGAATGATGCCATGAGGGAGGCTCAAGAAAAAGATGACGACCTTCGGCACATTATCACATGGAAGAAACGGGGTGACGTAAAACCAATCTGGAGTGAGGTTGCACCCACTGGCGCTGTCACTAAGGCGTACTGGGCGCAGTGGGAGAGTCTGGTACTTCAAAACGGAATACTCTACCGGAAATGGGAGAAGACTAACGGCAGAGAGTTCCATCTTCAGATAGTTGTCCCAAGAGCGAGAGTACCAGATATTCTCCGTGAAATGCACGATGGCGTATCAGGAGGTCATCTAGGTGTCAAGAGGACGTTAACAAAAGTGCGGGAACGATTCTACTGGTTGCATTGTCGAGATGACGTGCAGGATTGGTGCCGCAAATGTACTACTTGCGCTGCAGTGAAGGGACCACAGACCAGGAGCCGTGGGAACCTGCGGTTGTATAACGTTGGCGCACCGTGGGAACGAATTGCAGTTGATGTAGCTGGGCTATTTCCTGTAACGGAGTCGGGAAACAAGTATTTCATGGTCGTCATGGACTACTTCACCAAGTGGCCTGAAGTGTTCGCCATACCAAACCAAGAAGCTACGACAGTTGCTTCTAAGCTTGTGGAAGAAGTGATATCTCGCTTTGGTGTGCCTCTGGAAATCCATTCCGATCAGGGCAGGAATTTCGAATCGCAGGTCTTCCAGGAAGTGTGCAGAATCTTGGGAATGCATAAAACGAGGACCACCGCGTACCATCCACAGTCTGATGGAATGGTTGAGAGATTTAACCAGACCCTTGAGAGGCATTTGGCGAAATTGGTAGATGAAAAACAAAGGATTGGGACAAGTACATACCGCTCTTCCTTCTGTCGTACCGTACCGCCGAGCATGAGAGCATAAAGGCTACCCCGGCATATGTCAATTACGGTAGAGAACTACGAGTACCAGTAGACCTCTTGACAGGAGGGTCACCGGAGGAACCAAAGACCGTACAAGACTATGTCTGCGGGAAAAGATGCGCTATATACACGCCATGGTTCGGGAGAATGGGTTACATTCAAGTGAGAACATGAAGACCAAATACGACCGGAAATCGAACACGAGCGGCTTCGAAGAAGGGACACTGTTGTGGCTGCATAACCCAACTCGTCGAAAAGGGAAATCTCCAAAGTTGCAGACCAAGTGGTACGGCCCATACAAAGTGGTTACCCGATTGAATGATGTGACTTATAGGATTCAAAAGCAACCAAGAGGGACATTCAAAGTGGTACACATAGACCGTCTGGCGCGTTACCATGGCAGTAACAATGATGCTCGGGACGAGCATCTCTAAGAGGGGAGTAGTGTTACGAATGCGGACACGTAGTGTCATCTAGCGGCAACCAGGCGAAACCATCACAGACAGCGTAAATCCCCTATTCAATACCAGATGCCGCTACTTGCATGTTTTTGTTTACTTGCGCGTACACTCTCGAATTTTCCCACGGTTGTTTACATGTTGATGCGAACTGTGGAATTTTCTCGTACGGTCTAGAGCTCGCCTCGACCCGTATAAATACGGCAGGTAGACGGGCCGCGGAGTCAGTCTTCGAATGTTTTCGAGTGAGCGATAATCAAAGCGACTTCGGAAGTGAGAAACAAGTGACTTAGTGAGTGAACCAGTGATAGTGCTTAGTGTTTGAACTTAGTGCATAGTGTTTGGACCTAGTGCTTAGTGTTTAGACATAGTGATCTAGTGTGAGTTAGTGCATAGTGTTTGGACCTAGTGAGTTGTGTAACCTAAAGTGTAAGTGTAAATCTCACCAAAAACATACCTGTTAAAACGGGGCCAAGTTCCTATTCACTAATTGTTCGCCTTAAAAAAGAGTTGAAATCCAATTCAATGCCAAGTTTAGATGCACTTCCAAATCGATCATAATCATCTTCATCAACAGCCTGATCCTAAATACTTCTAAATTTGAACTTGGCAGGTTAATTTAATCACATAGATATCTTATATTTAAATTTAAAAATTATACATTATCAAGTGCTACTAGCATGAATACCTGCCAAGTTCAAATTTAGAAGTATTTAGGATCAGGCTGTTGATGAAGATGATTATGATCGATTTGGAAGTGCATCTAAACTTGGCATTGAATTGGATTTCAACTCTTTTTTAAGGCGAACAATTAGTGAATAGGAACTTGGCCCCGTTTTAACAGGTATGTTTTTGGTGAGATTTCAATACTTTTTTTAAGGAATCATACCAATTTGTTTCTTTCCTCCTCATCTTATTTCAGTGTATTTACTTGTACATATTAATTTTTATCTCAAATTCATAGATGAGCCGACTCACGCTTGACCAATTTCTCAAATTTCTTAATTTTTTGTTAATCTACATATAACAAACAACCTGTGTGCCAAATTTCATAACGCTACGACAACTGGAAGTGGCCTAGAGGTTTTGATTACCGATTTTTATCTCAAATTCATAGATGAGCCGACTCACGCTTGACCAATTTCTCAAATTTCTTAATTTTTTGTTAATCTACATATAACAAACAACCTGTGTGCCAAATTTCATAACGCTACGACAACTGGAAGTGGCCTAGAGGTTTTGATTACCGATTTTTATCTCAAATTCATAGATGAGCCTACTCACGCTTGACCAATTTCTCAAATTTCTTAATTTTTTGTTAATCTACATATAACAAACAACCTGTGTGCCAAATTTCATAACGCTACGACAACTGGAAGTGGCCTAGAGGTTTTGATTACCGATTTTTATCTCAAATTCATAGATGAGCCGACTCACGCTTGACCAATTTCTCGAATTTCTTAATTTTTTGTTAATCTACATATAACAAACAACCTGTGTGCCAAATTTCATAACGCTACGACAACTGGAAGTGGCCTAGAGGTTTTGAAGCCGACTCACGCTTGACCAATTTCTCAAATTTCTTAATTTTTTGTTAATCTACATATAACAAACAACCTGTGTGCCAAATTTCATAACGCTACGACAGCTGGAAGTGGCCTAGAGGTTTTGATTACCGATTTTTATCTCAAATTCATAGATGAGCCGGCTCACGCTTGACCAATTTCTCGAATTTCTTAATTTTTTCTTAATCTACATATAACAAACAACCTGTGTGCCAAATTTCATAACGCTACGACAACTGGAAGTGGCCTAGAGGTTTTGAAGCCGACTCACGCTTGACCAATTTCTCAAATTTCTTAATTTTTTGTTAATCTACATATAACAAACAACCTGTGTGCCAAATTTCATAACGCTACGACAACTGGAAGTGGCCTAGAGGTTTTGATTACCGATTTTTATCTCAAATTCATAGATGAGCCGACTCACGCTTGACCAATTTCTCAAATTTCTTAATTTTTTGTTAATCTACATATAACAAACAACCTGTGTGCCAAATTTCATAACGCTACGACAACTGGAAGTGGCCTAGGAATTTTGATTACCGGTCAGTGAGTCAGTGCCAAAATTAGCTATTTTTACAAGGAAATATTTCAGGATCTAACAAATCTATATGTATGAAATTTGGTATATTGCGTAAGTACTAGTATATAATTAGGTAGGTAAAATTTTATCTTTGCTCTCGCAATAGGCACTGAGATACAAGGGGGTCAAAAGTGCGTCGAAACCGTTCGTGTAAATAGTGCACGGCATGCGCGCGGCCTGCTGGAACTTGGCCGCGCACTCCGTGCGCTTTGATAAAAGTCTTCAAGAGAGTCACCAGGTCTTTTTCTCCGAATCATCGAACCTTAGCACGTAACAATATTTTGCAATTATATTATTTAATACTGTTATTGTTTTAATTACACTACGTGTGATTTGAATTTTTGGGATTATGGGCCTATGAGAGGGATCAGTATCGGTATATTTGATTATCATTTCTTTAAAATCACTTTCAATTTTCTCAGCATCTATTATGTTCATTCATAATTCATATCCTTTATTTCCAAGAAATTGATTATGTACAATGATGTTCTTATGTCTATAAATAATGGGTCTTACAATTTCTACCTCAATGAGGTGTGGAAATGTTAGTTTATGCTGTTAACATAATTAATTACATATTATATTAGGTACTAATTTTTTTTACTTAATTTAAATTTACTTAATCATTTCTATAAATCAATTTGCAATTAATACAATAAAATAATCGATCAACTTCCTTGAAATTACTTAGTAATTTAGTCAATTTACTTAGATATTGAAATTACTTGTTAAATTGTGTACATTGTTTAAATTTCCATTATTGATACAATACAGTATTGAGTCATTTAATTAGTCATTCCATTAATACAATTGAGTTAAAAATTAAAATATAAATTATGTCATTTAGTCAATCTCATTTGAAATAACAATAACAGTTTTACAATAATTAATACAATAATGTCAGATAATGCCAATAATAGTTATGATTATTGGCATTATCAATGTTAATGATATATTGACTAAACTTTTGGTCCTTGTACCACTGCTCCGGTAGTTCCACTCGACGTCGCGACCCCTGTGGTTTCCAGGCGCACTTTCCACTTCTGTAGTTCTGTGAGGCCACTTTTCACATTTTCCATATCCACTCCTAGCCCGGTGATGCGTTCTTCCATTATGTCGACATCTTTCCGAAGCTTGGTCACCGTGTCACGAACATCCTTTATTGCCAATAGCGCTTTTTCTTGGAGGTCCCTTTGTTGCTCTTGAGACTCCATCATTGCCCGAATGTCAGCCCTTTGAGAATCTTGCAATGCGCCGAATTTGTGTTCCTGGGCCTCTTGCAAAGCGCTGAGCTTGCGGTCTTGTGACTCTTGTAAAGCCTGGATTAACCCAATTATGCTTTCCAATTGAGGAGCCATTTGGGGGGCCGTAGAAACTGCGGGCGAGGCATGGTGGCTGGAGCCAGTTGACGGGGCTTGAGCAGACGGGGCCTGGTGGGCGGGGCCAGTGGGCGTGGCCTGGTGGGCGGGGCCAGTGGGCGTGGCCTGGTGGGCGGAGCCAGTGGGCGTGGCCTGAGTGGGCGTGGCCTGGTGGGCGGAGCCAGTGGGCGTGGCCACACCCAAAGTGGGCGGGGCCTGAGGGGCGTGGCCAGTGGGCGGGTCCCGGTGGGCGGGGCCAGTGGGTGAGGCCTGCCCCGCAGTGGGTGGAGCTTGGTCCCCAGTGGGTGTGGCCTCCGCAGCCTGTTGCGTCCTTGTCCTGACACTTCCCTCGAAGTCCTCTCTCGGAGTCAATGGCATCTCCAAATCTCACTTCCGACACCAGTTGTTACGTGCTAAGGTTCGATGATTCGGAGAAAAAGACCTGGTGACTCTCTTGGAGACTTTTATTTACACTACACAACTCACTAGGTTACAAACACTACGCACTAAGTTCAAACACTAAGCACTAGGTCCAAACACTATGCACTAACTCACACTAGATCACTATGTCTAAACACTAAGCACTATCACTGGTTCACTCACTAAGTCACTTGTTTCTCACTTCCGAAGTCGCCTTGATTATCGCTCACTCGAAAACATTCGAAGACTGACTGGCCGGCTCGTCTAGCCGCGTATTTATACGGGTCGGGGCGAGCTCTAGACCTTACGAGAATATTCCACAATTTCGCATCAACATGTAAACAACCGTGGGAAAATTCTCGAGCAGGTAAGCGCAGGTAACAAAAACATACAAGTAGCGGCATCTGGTATTGAATAGGGGATTTACGCTGTCTGTGATGGTTTCGCCTGGTTGCCGCTAGATGACACTACGTGTCCGCATTCGTAACACTATTTATTACCTACTACTTAAATTATATTATAATTTCAGATCAGTTATCAATATTATGTTCGACGCATTAATCTCTCTTGTGGTTATATTTTCCGCGGTATTATAAGATTCTGAAGTATTTAGTGAATGACGTGAAGTTTGGGTAGAATAAGAATGGTGAGGGGTTAAGGGGTTCGTGTTTGATTGGGAATATTCTGTATGTGTATTAACAGGGCTTGAGCATATATGAGTGTTTTGCGTGCTATTTTGAGAGCTAAAAATGTCAGATGTTTGAGCTGAGTTAGCTACAGACTGTTTTATTACTTCTCTTTCGTGGACTGCAATTCTATTATTTTTATGGATAACTCTAATTTGATCGGCTAGTCTTTGTTCGGTTAAATGTCTTAATTCAGGAAAAGTTTCAATGAATTTTTGATGAAGCAATGGTCTGAACGCTGTAAGATTAGATTCGCATGCCCCCCCGTCATCCAGGGTCGAGTTTGACGCAAAGAGCTTGCCCAGAAGATCGGCTTTGTCTTTTGCGTCCTGGGCCAACGATCCATTTCCTACGTGTAGGGATGGTAGGGTTGGCTTGCAGAAATTTCCTTCAATAGCTTTGGCCAGTGACCAGAATGCACGAGTTCCCGAGGGGAGGCGCTCAAGTCTCTCGCCAATTCTATTGACGTGCTGTTGCTTTGCCCGAGTGATCTCTTTCTTGAGGGACCTAGAGGCATGGTTGTACTCCTTTTTATATGTGCTGGTATTTAAATCCCGAGCAGACACTGCGTTGGCCCAGGATTGGTAAGCCTTCTGCTTCCGGCGAGAAGCTTTTTTGGAGGATGAACCAAACCAGGGACGAAATCTGCCGCCAGTTGGCACTACAGAGGACGGAATGAAAAGTTCCATCCCCTGCATCGCCACATCGGCAACAGAGTTGACAGTGTTGTCGGGATCATCCGGCGAGAAGCACACGTGCCCACAAGGATAGGACGCAAAAAACGACCGCATCCCATCCCAGTCTGCTGACTTGTAGTGCCACACACGACGGTATTTAACAGCACGCTGTTTTAACAACGTCGTAAGTGGCACAGAACTCCTAACAAGGCAATGATCCGATGTACTAAGAGGAGCGGTTACGGATATTTGGTAGCCGTTAGGATTTGAAGTCAGCAGGAGGTCCAACAAGGAAGGATTCTGACCATCCACATCTGGGATTCGCGTAGGCGTAGTAACCAGTTGTGTCAAGTCGTTCGCAAGGGCAAAGTTGCAGACAACCCATCTCCTCAACCCATCTTACCACCAAAATCGTGGGGCATGATTCTAAACTTTAGCCAAAAAATCTCGATATTATAAAAAAGCGAGTGGCGATACAAACAAAACAAAAAAAAAATAGGTTCACAAACGGCGGGCGGAGTGATCGTTGAATATACAAAAATAAAAAATTAAATAATATATCCACAGCCGAACATATTATGACCTCCTCCTTTTTGGAAGTCGGTTAAAATAGTCTATAATAAAGACAACAGTAACTAGTTATCGTTAGTTCTCTGATGGGCAATTTAAATTCAAATAATTGGCAACCCTGTCAACATGGCGTCAAATGGCATCGTTTAGTAAGTAAAAATTTTACTTTATTATTGTTACGAATGCGGAATGCGGACACGTAGTGTCATCTAGCGGCAACACAGCGAAACTATCGTGGAAACACAGACAGCGTAAATCCCCTATTCAATACCAGATGCCGCTAGTAGTATGTTCGCACAATCTCGAAACTAGATGGCGCTAGGTGGTACATGCTCGAGCGTCCTCGAAAGTTCCCACGCTTGTTTACGTATTTACGCGAACCGGAATTGTTCCCGGAAGTTCCCGAACATTCTTTTATTCGCCTCGGCCCATATAAATACGCAGGTAGACGGCCCGGGAGTCAGTTTCGAATGAGCGATCATCAAGACGACTTCGAAGTGAGAAACAAGTGATCAATAGTGAGTGAACCAGTGATAGTACTTAGTGTTTGGAATTAGTGCTTAGTGTTTGGACCTAGTGAGTTGTGTGACCTAAGTGTAGTATAAATAAAGTCTTCAAGAGAGTCACCAGGTCTTTCTCTCCAAATCATCGAACCCTAGCACGTAACATTATTTTAATTGGTTCTTTTACTAAATGGTGAATTAAAGCTTACGAACCGATGATAGGTAATGTTTTTAATTGATTTTAATCGTTATTTGTAATTCCTGCACACTTTAATGGCGCAAATCGTCATTTTTAAATCTTCGAGAATACGTGTTTACCGCACAACGACAGTTTCGCCACTGATTGGGCGGATCGCGCTTATGAGCCAACAGTAAGCTGATATTTTTTTGGCGTTTAGACGCTCGAACTATCAATCTAGACGTGTATACTGTATATAATCAAAGGTTTAAATTGTTGGTTTAAAATTTAAATAGTGATGGTCCAAAAGATTTTTTAATTAAGTACTAAAAAGTAAACAACGACTTACCGATGAAAAGACACACCTGGGGGGTTATTATGAGCTCTTATATCCAGCCAGTTTACAGGCCAATTTACAGGCCATTGCATAGACACGGCTTGTAAACTGGCTGGAAACTGGCTGGATATAAGAGCTCATAATAACCCCCCTGATCGAAGTAATTTATCAGTACCACTATTGTTTTTGCACTTAAGGATGGAACGTCGAGTAATTGTTGAGGATTTTTTTAACAAAACACGCGTATCAAAGCTAGTGAGTTAAGTTATGTTCAGCTGGACATGACTATGGCACGCGGGCCACGCCCACATGCCCTTTCCTCTAGTGTTGTAAATTATAATATATTCCGTGATAGAAACTTATATTACTCACTTAAACTTATATAACTTGCAACATGACGCGCTTATATCAACGAGTACACGGTATGCCAGGAGGTGTGCGGGAGCGCGGAGTCCGCGCTGGCGGCGGCGGAGCAGGCCGCGGAGCGCGTGCCGGACAGCGCGGTGTTGCTTCAGCGGCTTCTAGACGCGCTGGAGGCGGCGCTGCCCCCGCGAGAGCTTCTCGGCCGCCTGCGCGCTCAGTTAGCCGCCGAGCCCCGACCGGAGGCGCGCCTGCCGCTGTGGGAGCGGCTGCTGGCGGCCCTGGGGGGCGACCCCGCCGCCGACGCGGACGCGGTGACCGCCGCCGCCGTGGCCGCTATGGCGGACACGCGAGCGGCGCCCGGCGCCTACCCACGCCTGCTGTACGCCGCTGGCCTGCAGCTGCGCGCCGCCGGCCTGTGGGAGCGCCTCGTGCTGCTGCTGGAGTTGGCCGTCGCCATGAACCTGCCCGCGCCCGCCCCCGCCCCCGTCCCCGTCTTCCCTCCGCCCTTCGACCCCGCGGCGTACGCCCGAGCCGAGCTCCGTCTTCAGGAGATAGAAGACGAGGTCAGATTCTTTGCTGGTGCTCCGACAAACTTGAGCTTCATATTATAGTACTTATGAAACATGTCACGTCACTTTGGACTCGGTGAGGGTGGAAGATGACATGGAAAATAGGAAATTTTGTTTCTCTTAGTACTGAGGAACATAAAAATTATTATATTTTCATAGTACATACAATACTAAAATTATGATATTTTTGTAACAACTACAGCTTAGGAATTCTAACCAGAATCGATCCAGTAGTGTCAGAGCCTATTCGGTTTCGATAAATAAACATCATAAAGTATTACAGCTAGTGTATAAGGCAAAAAGTATAAATTTGAATCTCATAGTACAGATGAAAAATGTGACTCGAACTTCTCAAAATTTTATCTGATACATTTGGTTATACTACGTTCGTACAAAAAGTGGTTACGAGATTTGTGGCCGCGGTGACATTTTGAATGCGTTGTGCGAGTGCGGGGGGTGTGAAGTTTGCGGGTGAAAACCGATTTTTTTCTGTCATAGTTCTCCCTCTTAAGAATGCTCCAACTTTTTAATTAGCAGGTCGGATGTCTGTCAGTACGAATATCGACGTTAATGACATTAAAATAAGATTCATATTAGCGCGCCTCGTACAGTGGCGGTTACGATGCTCGCCGCGTTCTTGATATGGCAAAAATGTATGAAAAAATTTGAGAAATTTTCTTATTTTTCTTATAACTGGAAAAGTTGTTTATTTTTATATAAAATTTTTAGCGGACTTTATAGAGGACTAAATAAGCAACAATTTTTTTGTATATTTATTTTCCTCAGTTCAGTGTATTTAGATATTAAGGTACCTAATCAGACCCCATTTTTTTCATATTTTGCGATTATTGTGATGGTTAAAACGTATTTTATGTGAAAATTTTATATGCGGCTATAGAATTTTTATGGTACAGTCGTGGAGATGAATATATTATCTTTCATTTGAAACCAAAATATCCTCGCAGTTTGACTCCTAATTCTTTAATAGGGTACCGGAAAATCGCTGATATTTGTAATAGCGTCCTTAAATAAATTACATTTTTAAGTGAAGATACTACGTTAAATCATAGACAAATGATTTGTCTATGGTTAAATAAAATAACTGCTACTCGGCAGGCGACCGCGAGCGGGCTGCCGCTGAGCGCCGTGTGGGTGCGCGTGGAGCGCGTGCGAGCCGCCGCGCACTGGCGACCCGCGCCCGCCGGCCCGCCGCCCGCTGACCCGCAGCGCGCGCCGCCGCCGCACCTGCTGACCGACCTGCTGCGCCCGCTCGCCGGCCCGCCGCTGCCGCTCGCCGCGCGCCTGCTGCGCCTCGCCAAGGTGCCGCCGCTGCCCGCCACCAACTGGTCCGCGCGCGCTCTCGGCCCGCCGCCGCTCGACTGCGCCGAGGAGATGCTGCCCCTGCTGGCGGCCGCGGCTGACCTGCCGCCTGCGCACCCCGCGCGCGCCGCCCCGGCCGTCGCGCGCCGCCTGCTCGCGCTCGCGCTGGACCCCCCGCACTACTTCAGCGACGAGTGGGGCCACCTGAGCTGGACGGAGGCGCTGTGGGACGTGTGCTGTGCGGCGACGACGGGCGCGACGCGCGGCGCGCTGCTGGCGTGGCGGTTGCGCTGGCTGCGGGCGCACCTGCTGCTGACGGAGGAGGACGGGGCGGGGCGCGGGGAGCGGGCGCGGGTGCGGGCAGAGGCGCGCGCGGCGCTGCGGCGGCTTCGGTGCGCGGACCCGCTGGTGGTGGCGGAGCTGGCGCGGCTGGAGCTGCTGGCGGAGGGGGGGGGCGGCGGCGGCGCGCACCGCCCGCCTCGCCCTGCGCTCCGCGATCGCCTCCAGTCCCGTCGAACACGCCATCTACGTCGCGAGGTGGGAATCGCTCCTCGGTATCGAAAAGCTTTTTTGTGTCCCTGTGTATTCTTTATGATTCGTAGTTATTCGCATGGGAGGACGTATGCTTCTTTTGAACTAGAAAAAGGGTCAGAAAGGGTTTTTTACCCTTTTGACCAGAGAAAGGAAAGATTGTATTGATTGGTACCAGCTTAGGTACTTTAGCGTAAGTTCTATGTCAAGGATCTCAGAACTTTTCCGGGCTGGTAGCGACTTCAAAAGCATGAAGATTGAGTACAGAAATAGTTGAGGTTTAGGCTAAGTCTGAAGACTGCACTATAATAAGGAATAGGAATTATTTGATTCTTTTTAGATTATTTTTAAGAATATTACTTGCTTTTGTTTTTACCTTGGATGTCGGTTTTAATTTTTTGTTAAAAAATAATAATGTAATAATACTTATCACCCTTTTGTAATATTATCAATAGGCATGATGACAAATTTTGAGAAACTGTTCTATAATACTCGGAAATATATATTGATTACAACAAACATAATATTTCTGCTAAAAATTATGGTTTAGTATATAAAAATTAGTTTTTAAATCATAAATTTAAAATTTGCACCAAAACACTTCAAGGTGTCATGGCGTCACTTGTGACGTCACTCTAGAGTATAGCTGACAAGTGACAGCTGTATAGGACTCATTCGACAGTAATAATTGTCTGTGGTAATCCCTTTGCCTGTCCCGACCGGGACGATTTAAAAAAAAATGTCTGTGGTAAAAGAGAAATAACTCAAACGTCAATGTCAAAAGTGCTCTAACGTGACGTCACGCGCTCTGATTGGCGTTCAACATTTCATGGCGGATTGTCATATTTAGTGATTTTATTTTATCAATAAAATATTAATCTTGATGTAAAATAAAAAAAGAACCAGTGTTTTATAATCAAGCATTTAGATACTTTAGACACACAAATTATTTCAATGAAATTTACTTACTGTCATCATGCCTATTGTGCCCCGTTACCACTGATCTCTATACAAGTACGCTGGATTGCTGATAGCCTTTGAAATGACAGCTATTTTTTGCGCCTATTTGAAGCGGAATCAGCGTCCCTATTATTCGGGTAGAGAACTAAATCTGACGTAAAAATGACGTTTGGAAGCCGCCATATTGGCGCTGATAGCAGTAGTGAGAGTATTTGGAACTAATACTAGTGATGACAACTGTTGTTATTGGTTGTGGTTACGTCAAATTTAGTTCTGTACCCTAATAATGGGGCGCTGATTCCGCTTCAAATAGGCACAAAAAGCAGGCCTGTATCAGCAATCCAGCGTACTTGTATAATAGAGATCAGTGCCTGTTACCCTCCATTGCTGTTTCTTTTTCTATTCTCTTTTTATTTTTTCCACTTTACTAATTATACTTTGAGAACTCTCTGTCGGTCTTCAAAAGCACTATAATATTCTAATCTGTAAAGGTCTCGTCGAATTCACCATGAAAGTATTTACTATTCTAGGTTCTTTTTGTCTTTACGAAAACTAAATCTGAGTGAGTAGTATTGAAACTACGATGATTTGCTCGTTCCGTTTGTTTTAGGGTGGTCGGCGAGGTAGAAGCAGACGCCGGCGAGGGCGCGCTCGTGTCCGCCGTGCTGGGTCGAGCGACGGACGCGCCCCCCGCGCCCGCCGACCGCGCCGCCGCGCTGCAGCAGGTACGTGCCGTCTGCCGACGGCCGCTCGCCGCTGTCCGCTGACAGTTTAGGTTACGCAGATGTCAACCGCGGTGAAGCGAAGTGGTAGGTTGCCGCTTTCCCTACCCCACCTGCGAGCTGGCCGTTCCGTTTGAACGGCATTGGTGGGGCCGCAGAGGAAGAGGCAAGTAGGTATTGCGGTGCGCCGCTTGCCCTATCCTCTGCGGCCGAGGTGTGGTCGGTGGCAGAGCCACAGACCTGATCTGCCACATGGCCTCCAAGTAGCAGACTCGGGGGGCGTCTGCTACAGCCCTGGTGGGGGCCGAGGAGGGCGCACGTGTTGTGCGCCCATCGTGGAGTCTTCGGACCGCTGGCGGGGTCGCGGATGTGTGTATCGTTCCCGTGGCCCCGTCAAAAGGCGGCGTGGCGGAAGATGGGAGGGGTTTTAGTGGGTATACCGTGGTCTCATCAGCTACGGGAGTCCCACATCACCGCTCGGGTCGCCCCCTGCGCCTGGGTGGTATGCGTAATGCATTTCCCCCTCCGGGAAAACAGATGTCGCGCGATCCGATACTCATTAGTAAACTTGTCGTTTCGTAGCTGGAGTGAATCACGATCCCTTGCCATTTCCGTCCTGATTCTATTTCACATTCTCGGGGCCGGTTTTTTGTCCTGAAAAATTACACGAGTCGATACTAATCTTGTTTGTTTGTTCTTTGGGGTCAAACGACACTCGAAATTTGTTTAGAAAAGACTAGCTGTCCCGGCAAACGTTGTTTTGCCATTTAAAGTATATTTTCTACATCATCAGTTGATACATGTTTTACCCCCTCTTTTGTCCCCTAAGAGGGTGTGGGGGGGGGGGAAGGTCATACACCAGATGTTAAGTTGAAAAACACAGTTAATACCTAATATGAAGTAAGTCCACTAAAGAAAAAAGTTGTATACAAAATCTGACCCCTCTTTGGTCCCCAGAGAGGGTTGAGAGGGGAGGGGGGGGAGGATTTTTATACACCAGATGTTGAGTTGGAAGAAGACAAATATAATATATCTGTGAAAACCGTATGCAAATCGGATCAGTAGTTTTCGTGTTAAAGAAAAAAGTTTGATACAAAATCTGACCCCCTCTTTTGTCCCCTTAGAGGGGTGGGGGGAAAAAATTTTATACACCATATGTTAAGTTGGAAGAAGATAAATAATATATCTGCGAAAACCACATTCAAATCGGATCAGTATTTTTCGTGTGATGCTGGAACAAACATACAGACAGACAGAAAGAGTGACAGCAGACAGACAGACAAAAAACTAACCACATTTTTGGCTTCTATAGCGATGTAGTGACAAACGTGTAATTTCGGGTGTCATTTCATATCTTCTAAGTACAGAATTTTCATTTCTACAACAGAATATTGTCTTCCCCGCGCGCGCTTTGGTGACGCCCACTATCGTAATATTTTAATTTCGCCATAATTTCAAAACCAAACGTCCAATTTTAATCATTCAAAGACCAAATATTATCTACATAAACTGTACTTAGTGATAAAAGAATTTATTTTGATAAGGATTAATAGCGTGAGTAAAATATATCCGTTTTAATGTAGTCCAAAAAAAATTCAGGATTTTTAAATAAATAAATGGTTATTGTGCCTCACTCGACATAGATAGGTATAGTGTGTCGCGGACTTTTTTGTAGATATTTATAAGATCTACAATTACTTAGAACATTTTATGGTTCTATCTTTTATAGTTTAGGCAGCGTACGCAAAATAAGTAACTTTTCTAGCTGATTTTTTACACCTTGCGTCCGAAAAACTCAAATATCTTACGGAACCCTACTTTTTTCCAAAATAAAATATAGCCTATGTTCAGCAGAAATAATGTAAGATTCCAATAGCAAAAGAATTTTTCAAATCGGTCCAGTAGTTTCGGAGCCTATTCGACTCAAACAAACAAACAAACAAACAAACAAATCTTTCCTCTTTATAATAGTAGTGTAGAAGTGTAGATAGACAAAAGCTCATAGCATGGCAAGGAGTGAAGATAGATACAAAGTGTCAGGGACATTTTTTCTCTACAATGCACGGTTTTAGCGATAAGAGCAAAAAACTAAAAATATTGAAACTTGAGCCCCTCCCCTAACCACCTTAGGTGATATACCTATTTGTGTTGACCCGACCTCTATATAATATTCGTGCAAAATTTGAAGTAAATCCATTCTGTACTTTCTGAGTTTATCCCGGACATACATACAGACAAACAGATAAACAGACAAACATTCTAAAAACTATATTTTTGGCTTCCATATCGATTGTAGATCATGTCCCAAGTATTATTTTTCAAAAATATTCAATGTACCTACAGAATTGACTTTCCTACGATTTTATTATATACAATGTGAAATTTTAGTGGTTGTTTTCCCGCAGCAGAACGATTTACCTATAGTAGTACTATCGAACCATGCATGTTGTTTTTTTAAAATAAAAAATATTTTGTATGACGTACTATGGAAACTTTATGCCGATAGGCGCGAGTTACTATGGACCTGACCGAATTTTTTTTTTGATTTGAACAAAAAAAACTTTACAAATCTATTGTACTAATAAGATAGAATCATTTTACTGCAGGAAAACAACCATTAAAATTTCACACTGTATATAGATAACAGAGACTAACTTTATATACTCTAACTTGTTGACTTGTGTTATTTGTCATTAATTGAGTTACTCGATCCAGTGCGAGGAGCGCTGCGCGGAGCTGGAGCGGCGGTGGGCGGTAGGAGAGGGGGCGGGGGCGGACGAGGAGGCGGGTGAGGAGCGGGCGCTGCTGCCGGGGGCGGGCGAGTGGGCACGCGCGCGGGCCGCGCTGGCGGACCCGCGCCACCGCCGCCGCCTGCTCGCCGCGCTGCTGGCCGTCGCCCCGGCCGCACCGCCGCCCGCTGCGCGCTACTACGAGGAGGCGGCTGAGGCGCTAGTGCGTGCGGCCGCGGCCGAGGGTCGCGCCGCCGTCGTCGCTCGGGCCGTCGCGCCCCTCTACCCGAACAACGCCTACCTCGCGGTCGGTCGGTATATACATCGTTTTGCTAGTTATCGTATCGTGTTTCGCTCCCGTCGATAAATCGTATTGTCGTCCCGCAGCCGAGGCGGGCGCCCCGCTGTGGGCGATGGGCGAGCTGTCGGCTGAGGCGCGCGCGCGGGCGCTGGCCGGCGGCGGCGGGCTGCGGCCGCTGGCCGGGGCGCTGCCAGCGCTGCTGCGTGCGCTGGCCGACGCGGGCGGGTGGGGGGCTGCGGCTCGCGGCCTTCGGCGGGCGACCGCGGGGCCGCGGGGCGCGCGGGCCGGGGCGTTGGTGTGGGCGCTGCGGCTGGAGGCGGAGGCGCGCGCGGGCTGCGGAGCGGGTGGGGGGGCGGCTTGCGCGGCGGCGGCGTGGCCGGGCCACAAGTGGCTGTACGTGCGAGGCGCGGCGTTGTGCGGCGCCGACGCCCCGGCACTCGAGGACGCGATCCTCGAGCGTCGCCTGCGCTTGCACGCGCTGAGGGACGAGCTGCCGCAATCCTGAGTCGAACAAATATTGTATTGTTTACAAAATTAAACGAAAATAAATACTTTTAGTGTTTGTTTTTATATTGCTTATATTATTATTTTTTTAGTTATTTCGGCAATCACCAACCCAGTTGATTTGTGCAGACGTAGAAATAGCAACATAATTTACAAAAACATTTTTCTTTTTTTTGCCTGTTTAGTATAGTTTTCACAGAGCCAGTATGGACTTGGTACATACCGCGTGTGAACAGTTTGGCCTGGCTCGAAAAACTTTACTCTTACAAAAATCTATTGAATATTACTTTTCACTTAATCAAAATTGACGTTATCGGTTATTTGCCAATTTCCATTATGTAGCGATCTCTACCCTTAGTACAGTATGACGGCGGACCGTACTTCGGCAGCATTTTCAGTCTGGCTTGTCCACTTCCCGGCCTATTATAGAAGTAGTGTAGGAATGTTCTATAGAATATTAGCTATTTACACAAAAAAAAAATTAAAAATAGGTATCAAATGGTACTCCCTCCTAAAGAAAATCAAGAAAAAAAAAAGATTTGCATTTATTAAAAAAATGCATTTTAAAAAGCTCATTAAATGGAGTGTAGGGAAAACCTTTTTGTTTATACAAATCCCATCAAAAACGTACCTGTAAAAATGGGGCCAAGTTCCTCTCGGCTAATTTTTGGCCTAAAAAAAGAGTTGAAATCCAATCCAATGCCAAGTTCAGATGCACTTCATCAATCGTAATCATCTTCATCAACAGCCTGATCCATAATACTTCTAATTTAAACTTGGCAGGTTAATTCAACTATATAATTATATTATCTAACTAGCTGTCCCGGCAAACGTTGTTTTGCCATTTAAAGTATATTTTCTACATCATCAGTTGATACATGTTTTACCCCCTCTTTTGTCCCCTAAGAGGGTGTGGGGGGGGGGGGGGGAAGGTCATACACCAGATGTTAAGTTGAAAAACACAGTTAATACCTAATATGAAGTAAGTCCACTAAAGAAAAAAGTTGTATACAAAATCTGACCCCTCTTTGGTCCCCAGAGAGGGTTGAGAGGGGAGGGGGGGGGGGGAGGATTTTTATACACCAGATGTTGAGTTGGAAGAAGACAAATATAATATATCTGTGAAAACCGTATGCAAATCGGATCAGTAGTTTTCGTGTTAAAGAAAAAAGTTTGATACAAAATCTGACCCCCTCTTTTGTCCCCTTAGAGGGGTGGGGGGAAAAAATTTTATACACCATATGTTAAGTTGGAAGAAGATAAATAATATATCTGCGAAAACCACATTCAAATCGGATCAGTATTTTTCGTGTGATGCTGGAACAAACATACAGACAGACAGAAAGAGTGACAGACAGACAGACAGACAAAAAACTAACCACATTTTTGGCTTCTATAGCGATGTAGTGACAAACGTGTAATTTCGGGTGTCATTTCATATCTTCTAAGTACAGAATTTTCATTTCTACAACAGAATATTGTCTTCCCCGCACGCGCTTTGGTGACGCCCACTATCGTAATATTTTAATTTCGCCATAATTTCAAAACCAAACGTCCAATTTTAATCATTCAAAGACCAAATATTATCTACATAAACTGTACTTAGTGATAAAAGAATTTATTTTGATAAGGATTAATAGCGTGAGTAAAATATATCCGTTTTAATGTAGTCCAAAAAAAATTCAGGATTTTTAAATAAATAAATGGTTATTGTGCCTCACTCGACATAGATAGGTATAGTGTGTCGCGGACTTTTTTGTAGATATTTATAAGATCTACAATTACTTAGAACATTTTATGGTTCTATCTTTTATAGTTTAGGCAGCGTACGCAAAATAAGTAACTTTTCTAGCTGATTTTTTACACCTTGCGTCCGAAAAACTCAAATATCTTACGGAACCCTACTTTTTTCCAAAATAAAATATAGCCTATGTTCAGCAGAAATAATGTAAGATTCCAATAGCAAAAGAATTTTTCAAATCGGTCCAGTAGTTTCGGAGCCTATTCGACTCAAACAAACAAACAAACAAATCTTTCCTCTTTATAATAGTAGTGTAGATAATTATACAATTCAGTAAGTGTTACGTATAGCACGAAAACCTGCCAAGTAAAAACCGTGGGCACAACCTTACAGACATTTCTCAGAATCTACAGAAGCTATATCTATGAAATTTGGTATACTGCTTAAGTACTTGTATATAATTACGTAGGTATAATTGAATCTTTGTGCTCTCAATAGGCGCTGAGATACAGGGGGGTCAAAAGTGCGTCGAAACGGTTCGTGTAAATAGTGCACGGCAAGCGCGCGGCCTGCTGGAACTTGGCCGCGCACGGCCGCGCGCTTTGATTTATAGTTAAATTATAGAGTTTTGCCCGTTTGAGCTCGGTGCGCTGGGGCACCTCGAAAACTGCTCATTATTTAAAAATTTTGCTTTCATGTAATAATTTGTAAGGCCAACACAATTGTTCATCCTAATTTTTTTTTATAACGATTCAATCACAAAAATATACAGACAGACAGACAGACAGACAGACAGACAGACAGACAGACAGACAGACAGACAGACAGACAGACAGACAGACAGACAGACAGACAGACAGACAGACAGACAGACAGACAGACAGACAGACAGACAGACAGACAGACAGACAGACAGACAGACAGACAGACAGACAGACAGACAGACAGA